>CM016483.1:8709431-9981931 GCA_002890555.2 Lagenaria siceraria | reverse complement strand
TTGTAAATAAATAGTTACTCAATAAAATATCAATATCACAACACATACTACAGAATTCTTTGAGTAACCCCACCTTTTATTATGCTTGTTTTTTTAGAAGTACCATCTTTTATATTATGCTTACCTCCTACTCTAATTTAATTGATAATATACCTAGGTTACCTCTTTAGTTTTTCCATGTTCTAACTCTAGTTATATTTCAACTTATCAAGTACCAATTTGAACATATATACATATATAAGTGAATGTATGTCTATAAAATAAAAATGCATATATGCTTGTGTATAGATGCATGTCATCCAACAATAAAAGATTGATATGAATTTTGTTTAGATTTTCATGAGACATGTCAATCTTACCTATCTAGGCAAACATCAAATGAGTGGAAAGGCAACTAAATTGATATGACTGTTGTACATTGTTCCTCAAAAAAAAATGAACAATCATCATATAGAAAGATCTGACAATCCTAAAATATAAGTGTGGTTGATTATGTGTATGTGTGCTTTCATACAAGCGTATACGCACTATTTTTATCTACCAAATTAAAGATTAGATTACGAAATTTTATACCTACGCATGTCTATATATATAAACAAAAAGAGTGAAGCGATTTAGGATGAAATATTAGATTTAAAAATTTTAAATATATAAATATATATATATATATATATAAAAAGAGAGAATAGAACACTATGAAATAAAAAATAGGATTGTTTTCAAATATAGAAAAATGAGTCAAACTATTTACAAATATAGAAAAATTTTCCTGTCTATCAGCAATAGATCGCGATAGAATTCTATCGTTTTAGCGATAGACAACAATAGACTGCGATGGAAGTCATAGAACATTATGAAATAAAAAATAGGACTATTTTTAAATATAGAAAAATGAGCCAAACTATTTACAAATATAGAAATATAGATAGTGAAATTTCACTATCAATAGAAGTCTATCGCAATTTATCGCTGATAGATAGTGAAATTTTTCTATATTTATAAATAGTTTGATATTTTTTCTGTTTAGAGTAATTTTTCTAAATAATATATATATAATAAAAGAGAAAGATATATAGCAATTGAAATCTTTTAATAGGCATATGAAATACTTTTAAAACCTTATTTAATGTCTGAAATTTTAAAATATATACATATAGAAAAAAAAATAAAAACAAATGGAGAGAGATAGCCATTTGAAATCTTTCCCATAGGCATAGGAAACTATTAAAATCTTATGTTGATGTAGACAAGACACAAATAAATAATAATTGAATGAAAATTGTACCAAGTTATAAGGAATTGAATAATGTGAGAGAGAATGGGGATGGAGTGAGACATTGAGATCTACTAGGAATAATGAAATAGATATATTTGATTGGATGTGGACTATTCCAAGATCTACTTTACTAAACCCCAAATAGACCACTTCTGAAGAATTGGTCACTAATACCTAAACTCTTATGTTTCATTTCAAATATATATATATGTGTGTGAGTGTGTAACTTTCTTCTTACCTCAAATTATGAGCTACTCAATAGTTTGGTGATGTTTTTTCAAATTTTAGGTTTAAATTCTGTTTAGATGATATAATTAAATTTGTCTTTATCCATTAGATTAAGCTTTTAGGTCAATCGGCGATTTAAGAAACTCAATCGATTACTTTAGTAATTGAATGAATTTTTAGTGTCACCGTGAACATTTTTCAACTGATATAAAATTTGTATTCTCGACTCTAAGGTTAGAAATTTTCCACATATCGTAAATAATAATTACTTTTATTGACATAATTTTAGAGATTTGTGAATGAAATCCTAAAATATATATTAAACTTTTCTATTTGAGAAATTACTATAAACAGAAAAAATATCAAACTATTTATAAATATAGAAAATTTTCTATCACTAATAGACAGTAAACTTTTTCTATATTTATAAATAGTTTTGCTCATTTTTCTATATTTGAAGATAATCTCGTAGAATAAAATTTTGAGTCATTTAATTTGTTTGTAGGATAAAGTTTACTATATTTATAAATAGTTTTGCTCATTTTTCTATATTTGAAAATAACCTCGTAGAATAAAATTTTGAGTCGTTTAATTTGTTTGTAGGATAAAAGAAATAGTGTGAGACATTAATTATTATAATAATAAAAATTTTGACTTTACGGAGATGAAAATAATAGTGATTATAATTAGCAAGGTTAAATATTCTTTCTCAATTTCATCTTTTATGTATGAGAAATTACTACAAACAAAATAAATATCAAACTATTTACAAATATAGAAAAAAATTTATTTCTATCAGCGATAGACCGCGATAGAATGCGTAGATTTCTATCGCTATCTATCTCAAGGGATATAATTCTATCGCGATCTATCGTTGATATACGATAAAAAATTTATGTATTTATAAATAGTTTGACTAATTTTTCTATATTTAAAAATAGCTCATTTATGTATTGTAATGTTTAAATAAGATTCTTTTAAAAAAAAATACCGTTTAAAATTTGTCAACAAAAAACTTACTATCCTATCAACATATTTATACACACATGTTTATATTTTATTATCTGCTTGCTAGCATTGCGACGTTGTCGAGCGATACTAGTAGTATTTTAAAGTTGTAATGGTCTCTTTTCGGCAAAATGACATCTTTTCCTCTTTTATTTGTAGGAATGGCCCTAAAGGCCCTTCTTAGGCTTATTTAGACCATTTTTACATCATTAAGCTTTAATTCTTGCTCTTCGGCTTGGTTCATACAAATTACTGACAAAAGACATCGATTCATATCATTTTTACAATAATCATCCTAAATTAAAGGGATTGAAAGTATTTCCGGGTGCTTTACTTTGAACATGTAACTTAGAAAAAATTAATTATGTTGATGGGTGGATCCAATTTTGAGACCGAATATATTCAATCTAATGTATCCAAAATTATATTCAAGTGTCAAAATGAGTTTGACTCAGTAATATTTGACATGGTCTCCCAACTTCCTTTAAAACGGAGGTTCAATTCTCCACCCCGCAATTGTTGTACTAAAAAAATAGCATTCAAGTGACATATTTATATACTCAAATATTCTGATATGATAATAATTTATGATGAGTACTTTTTTCTTTTGCAAAAGAAAAAAAAAACAAAAACAAACAAACAAACATATGAGTAACTTTTATAAGTTTCGAGAGTAATATATAGATCTAGTAATAAGTTTTTTTTTTATTGTTATATCTCTATTACATATAACGAAAAAAAAATAGACATGTCTATTAGCATTTATCAAATAGACATGTCATATCATCATTATTGTTTAATTAATAACATTAAATAAATAGAACCGCAGTTAAAAAGTATGAAATGTGATTAAAACTTTTGAAAACTTAGATATTAAAAACAATCATGATAAATTCACCTCATAACTAGATTTGTAATTTAAGTAAGTACTTTTCGAACTTATATTATAAGTAGGTACTTTTCGAACCTATATTATAGAGTAAATTTGAAATAGTTAGAATCACTTTTATAATTTGTAAAATCATTCCAAAACATGTCTTTAATAATTCAAAATCAATTTTAATAACTTAAAAAATCAAATTTAGATTGTATGGAAATTCAAACAATAAAATAATATAAAAAATAATTTTGTCTTCCCCAATTATAGGTCACAAGGTTTAATAAAATTGTTGGCCTATACTTGAATAGTGAGTGTGTGAGTGATGAATGTCTTTTGTGAACAAATAAAGATGGTTTTAAATAGGGTTTTATTTATTTATTTATTTATTTATTTATTGTGTGTGTTTATAATATGGTGGAGATGACATGTCCACATTGGGCTACTTGAATGGTTCCCATAGCCCAGGGCTTCCTAGTGCTATTATATGCTCTTCAATTCCTTCCCTATGACCAATTTTTCAAAAGTTGGTCTCATCATTATCCATGCACATATAGTATTAAATTTCTATTGATATGTTGATATTTTTATCCATATTTCCATGGATTCGATATCTACATGAGGAGTGAATCGATATTTCCATTGTATCGTAGAAAAACCTACAAAACATGAAAAACAAGCAACAAAATGTCATTAATATATGTAAACATAAGGAAAATTTTCACCGATAGAAAAACTGTCAAACTATTTACAGAAAATAGCAAAAAAAATATTGATAGGCATTGATAGACTTCTATCAGCATCTATAAGTGATAGACTTCTATAATTTTTATCACTAATAGACCCTGATAGAGTTCTATCAGCGTCTTATCACAATTATCTAAAAAATTTGCTATTTTATGTAAATAGCTTCTCTTATTTTTCTATTTTTAAAAGTTACCCTAAACAAAAATATAAATAATAGATTTTTAAAAATCATAAAATGTTTATTTACTAATTTAAATTATTTTTTGAATTTTTTATTTATAATGTTTTCAGAAATATTCATTGAAATCGATATCTTATTGATATTTCTGATCGAAACCTTCGTAAAATTAAATCTCGATATTTCCATCGACATCGATATTTTAAATTTTGCATACACGTACACATAGTGAAAAATGAGAGAGTCTTCTAAAATAGGCAAAGTACAGTTGGATTTTCATTTTGCATTTGAGACATTTCAACCTTAGACAAAGTTAATGAGAGATTATGAACTAATTTAAAAGCTACTTTATTGTTTGTTGTTTTTTAGTTTTATTTCCATTGGTTGTATATTGTTATTTCATTATACTTTTTTGTAATTTAGGTAAATGTTTCAAAATGTTTAAGTTATTAATTTGTAGATTCCACTTATTAAGATATTTACCTTGCAATCGAGAGGTTGGAGATTCGAATCCTCTTGCTATATTTATTGGCTAAAAGAAATGTATATTAACAATTTTGTTATGTGGCATGTAACACCTGAATTCAGAAGGAGTACATGACTAAACTGAGATCACATGCGAATGAAAGAGATCTTGAAAATATAAAAGTATGGTTAAGAAAATTTTAAAAGAGGATAAACCATGTTGAAAGAACTCGTGTTGATTTGTGAGACTATATAATCTTTACTCTTAGAAGCAGTTCAAGACAAATAAGGATGACGTTAGTCAGGTTGCAAGAATATCAGAGCCTTTAGGTGCTAAATTTAAATTTCGAATCTCTAGCTCTAATTTTGGACCTGAGGCATTACATGACACATTTCTTATATATATGACAAAGAGAGATGATGTGACTGGCAAATGATGAAAAGTATAGTTGATGAAAAAATAGAGAAGATTCAATGGATTTCATGAAACTTTTCAAATTATAAAGACTTAAAATAAAATAGGATTTCAAAAATAAATGTCTCATTTAATAATCATTTGGTTTTAAATTTTTGTTTTTAAAAATTTTAAGCTTATAAATACGACTTTTTATTTGTTGATTTCTTTGTTTTGTTGTCTACTTTTTAGGTGTTGATTTTAAAATCCTAACCAAGTTTTGAAACTTAAAACGTAGTTTTAAAAACTTATTTCTATTTTTAAGAATTCATATACTTACTTTGAAAAGATAAAATCATAATTAAGAAACTATGAAAAAACGAACACAGTTTTTAAAAGTCAAATATTGATCAAACGAGCGGTGGGATTCGTACGACGCACCAAAATTAAAAATGATTGAGAGTTGTTCAAGTTAGTGAAAGGAATGGAATGAGTTTGTGGTTGATAACGTATGCCCACGCACCACTCTCTCAAACTTTTCATATAAATTTGACCCTTTTTTTTTTCTTTCTTCTTTTTCTTTTTTAAGGTTTAATCATCAATCCCTCTTAGCCCAAACTACGCTCTGCCAATGCTTTTTTCTTCTTCTTTCTTTTTTTGTTTTGATCTTTTAGACAAAACCATTGAATTATTATACACTTTCCTTTAGAATTTTGGGATTTGATAACACTAATTTGGGTAATCTGACCCTTTGAAATGACTGCCAAAAACTTGCTTTTCCTCAATTATTATAGCCCATGAAATGAGGCCAAATTAGTCCTGTTTTTTTCATACAACTCACATCACTTTTTATTTATTTATTGGGTTATTATTATTATTAATTCTTCATGGAATAGCTCTATTTTTGCTTTGAAAATGGTTTGTCCCTCTCAAGTTTACTTGCTACAAACACCCCTTTACCCAATTCCTAAAATTTGACTTTGTACAAAATCATTAAGTTTTAAGACTATGTGCAAGAACTTAGCTTACAATAGCTTTGGTTTCTCAAGCTCAAGTAGAGTGTAAATTGAATGCTAGAAATGTTCATATTATAAACAAAATATTGTAACTATTGATTTGAAGCTAAAGTCTAGTAAGCACTTCCTTTAGGCTATATACGGATACGATTTAATTTCTTAGGAGAAGAAAAAAGAAAAAAAGACTGACTAATTTCCTTTTAGTCGTTTTCAATCAATTCAATTCAACTAAGATTTAAAATGTCAATGTCAATCAAAATATTGAAGTTTTAATTTTACGTAAATTTCGGTGAAAATATTGATAAAATGTTGATATTGAATGATATTTTGGAAAAAATTATAAAAACAAAAAAATCAAAGAAAAATTCAAATTAGTATTTCTAAAAAAAAAAAAAAAAGGTTAAATTAGTAAAGAAACATTTTATAATTTTTAAACATGTTAATTATTATTTATATTATATTTACATTAGTAGTATTTTATTGCTTATTTATTATGTTTTGTGAATTTTCAACATGTCAATGAAAATTTAATACTATGGATTAACTTTAATAAATTTCAAGTGACTTATTCTTTTTAGAATTTAAAAGTAAATATACGATTTTCTTATATTAATTAGGTAAATTCAAACCAAGTTTTTAACAAAACTAAGCCAAAACAAACAAACAAAATCCCCAACGGTCATACAACGTTGTATGGAGACTTCATGTATTGAACTTCATGTCAAATAACCTTTTAGATTTTTTTCCCCCACTAAAGTAAATAGAAAAATTTGAACTTGAATGAAAACTTCAAACCAATAAGAAGAATGTTTGGAACACTTGGTTGATTATTATATTATGTGAATTATAATAGTCTATAGGTTATAATAATTTGTATTTGGAGTGCATACCATTTTAATCTGGACAAAAAATAGTAGACGCTCTAACAAAGAAAGGATGATTAGCAAATAGTAATCACTATGACAAAAAGTGATTAGAAATAATAATATTATAGTTAATTATAGATTATAATAATTGGAAACACCAACTATGATAATTGAAGCCTCAAACATGGTAAGTTATAATAGCCCACTCCATCCACTTAAAGTTAGGGCTGAAACACCCCCTAAATTTTATCGAACATTTTGAAACTAGAACTATGCTTATAAATGATTAACATTCGACCCAAAAGTGCATAACAAAGAATGCATAGGGAAAATATAGATTTTCAACAAATACTTGAACGATATGAATGAGGCAAACAAATAGCAGCAAATCCACATTCTCTTCATATCATCCTTTTCTATGTCGTCATTGGCATCAACCATTCCTGAAAATCAAATTTCAAAAGTGAACATAACCCTAGAATTTTTCAATTCTTTTCAAGGAAATGCAGAAGCAAGTTCTCTTCTTTACAATAAGCATATAGATAATATGCATAGCATTTTGAGTTGAACTGTTTTTTGACCCTAGTGTGGGTTAAAATCGACTTCTACCGCACTTTGTAATATGATCACGACTTTAAAACCGTAAGTTGTATGATATGAAAGGTCCTAATTGATCGTCTGTGATTTTTCCTGGTGGTTTCCTAAACTTAGCTATGTCTGTGCCTCTTTGTCCTAGAATGACTGGTACTCCTAGGACTTCTAGGAAGATAATCATCGTCAGAATTCGAACTCTCAGATTTTAAATCACTGAAATCCTGATCATCATCATGCCGAGAAGACTTCCTTCGAGACCTTCGGGGTTTATATGAATTACTGCTTCTGTGTTCCCTATGATTTTGCTTGTTAACTTTGTCACCATGGTAGTCCACTGTACTTGGAACATCTGATTTACTTATTTCACCTTGGCAAATAGGGCTTCCAGATTCACAGCACATAGCACTTGTAGTCTCCCTACATTTCTCAAATTCATCATAATTTCTTTCCGGATCCCATCGCCCTTCCGTGTCGATGTTCTTGTTGTTACAATATTCTTTGTCGAGATCCAATGGTTTGAATCTCTCAACATATCGATCTGAAATAGATGGCTCCCGACTCTCATCTGATAGGACATCGCTGTGTAAGGAATCAATGCTGTAACCGTCCTCTGTGTTCAAGTCCCTAGAACTTGATTCAAAGTAACGACTACTGGATTTTCCTGCGCTGGATTTCTTGCTTCCATAATCAGTTTTCAACTTAGACTTCTTTTCCAACCGGTCGTCTGAGTCTTTAGTAACCTCATCCCAGTGTTTCTTGAGTTTTCCACCATATGTTAGACGCCTTTCCTTGTTTCTATCAGAAGAAATTCGATGTGTATCGTAATCCTTAGTTACGCTATTGCTTGGAGAACCATCTGTGGTTTTAAAAGTCTCAGAAGCACGCCCATTGCTTTTCCTTCTTTTGTGTTGATGCCCACTTTTGTCCCCATCACCAATTGACCAGTCTTCATCAGTTTCATTTGATGTGTTCTCATAGTCATCACGATCTGCCTTTCGAATGTCAGTTTTCCAGTTGCCATCCTGCTTTCTAGGTCGTCTTGATCTCCTACCACATTCTCTATCTTTGCTACTCTCTTCAAACTTATCCACTGATTCGTCAGAATCTGTATCATTAGATCTGTTTTTTCTCCGTCGGTCATCTTTTTCCTTCTCATATTCTTCCTTGTCCAAACTTTGCTGATTCTCATGTACTTTTTCCCTACGAGAGTGCCTGATCCATCTATAGTCATTTTCACTGTTGTTACTTCTTCTAGAGCCATGGTCCAGACTTCTAGATTTAGATCTTCTTGAACGATATCTATCATGAAAAACCAGAAATTGAACTGATAAGAGATGGAACCTCCAATAATGGTACTCTAAATAAAATTATTGGTGATGGTGACAAATGATATATATATATATATAGAGAGAGAGAGAGAGAGAGAAATACAAATGTACATTAAATTTGTTATCCTAAAGACAAAAATAAATTGTCCAGCCAAAAGCAGCTCATCCTCAATCCCAAACTCAGGCAGCATTCTAGTTAATATAAAATGTCTGAGCTTGAGAAGAAAAAGGACATCCCTGGTATTATCTAAGACACTAGATCGCATATAAAAGTTAGCTTGGACAATGAACGGCCAGAAAGCTATCCCCTTTTAAAGTTCAAACAAGGTATAAGGGAAGAAATTGTCTGGAAAAACTTGCTAATACGAAAACCTAGTCATGCAAACGTAATCAAAATAAATGATACTGAACAATGGGATTTTAAGAAATCGATAACCAAGAAAACAAAGGAGCAGTGAAAAGGAGAGACATTGTAGATCATAGTCACTCCAGATGAATACCTGTCGACATCTGTTGACATTGACTTGCTGGATTTTCCAAACTTGTCCCAGTGTTCATGCTCAGTATGTTTTTCATTCTCAGATTCATCTAAATAACCAAACAGAGAAGCCATCTTTTTCAACCAAAATCGTGGGGGAGGTTTGTCACTGTCAGCCCATTCATAGTCCCCACCAGGATTTCGAAAACAATGAATGAAATTACAAGCTGTTCCATGAGAACATGTCTGAGAAGAAGCAATGGAAACCATCAACAACAGCACGGTGACAAAAACTTCAATGAAGATAATTAGTTTTAAATAAGAGGAAAAGGTTGTAGCTCCTTACCTTGTACCTTGTCTTCATAAATTCCCCACATATAGCTATCTTCCATCTGGTAACATTTACAAATTCACATATTACCTGTCATAAAGAAAATCCCCAGATGAACGACATACACCACTTCAAAGCCATGCTGGGGAAAAAAAGGAGAGAAGCGGAGAGAGCCACACACTCACGAAAGAAATCAAACAAAAAACCAACAGTTCCTGAATTCTTAAAATGTAACAATAATAAAAAGTTGTAGCTTGTAGAAGGATGGAGGAGAAATTACTAGCTGAGCTACGCGCAATACCATCAAAAAATGATATCTCCAAGAACAGTTTTTATAATTTTGGCCTTGAGGGCACCATAAACATGAATTGGTAAGTATTGTTTTTTTTATTTGTACAAAATTTTAGTTTGCATACACTTACAGAACACAGACCAAGCCTAATAATCTTCTCGGTCAAATAAAGCTTATTGGGCACCCCACGTTCCTGGTATAATTCTTTGAATCAATGACATCATAGGGGATCTGGATCAATTTAAGCTCATGACTTCAGTATTTTCTTTCCATTCTTGGTATTATAGCCATGGGTTCTAGAGCTCATTCCTTTGTAAGAGTCTAAATAGAGCTGGGTGCTCTCAAGCGAACTTTCTTTCTTTGTTTTGACCTAAACTTGCTAATGGGAAGCTTCATAACATGAATAAAATTCAAAAGTTCAAAATATCTTGCTTTCAACCCTACAGTATATGTATAAGGAGGTTTTGGATGATGGACAGATATCTTTCATCTAGTTACTGACTCTTAGTCTTAGTGAGGATAGTTGGAGAAATCAATACCTGTTTCCCTGCATAGAAACGACCATTGTTGGCATTAAAAGCAAGCACAGCTGAATCCACTGACTTATAGTGCACGTAAAGGTTTCCCCTTAAGTGGAAAGAGCCATTTTTACACACCTGAACAAAAATACCATATTTAGGATTGTTGATAAACTAGTCTACGCTGTAAGCAAATGCTATTTTGAGGTTAATATCAAAAGCCAAACTCAGTGTTAGAATTTTCTCACTGCTCAGATAAAGAAATGACAACAAAATAAAAGCATACATAAACCATACAAACAAGGTAACAAATGCAGGAGACCTTGAAATTAACAATTTCCCCGTACTTCAAAAACTCAGTATGCACATCGTCATAAAATTCTTCATAGCAGCGTTCAACTTCCTCATCTGTAAACTGAAAAAAAGGAAGAGGAAAGTCAATCTAGAATGCACTTCACCATAAGAAATTCCAATTAGATAATTGAAAGTGTAAAGGTGAAATCTTAGTCCATCAATTTTCCATTTCAGAACGCCTACAACTCCAAATGAAACATGCTATGTCAAATCCAGGTGCCATCCATGATCACTCCAAATAGGTCATAAATATGCTGTCCCACTACCTGAGCTTAGTAAAGTCTAGATGTAATTAAGGTAACGTAAAGCTTAGATACCTAGGGAAGAAATAGGAATTTAAACGGTCTGTCCAGACTGTTGAAAAAAATAGGATACATCTCTAGTTTTATTCATAAAAATGAGAAACAAGAGTGTCATGACCAATTGAGAGTTGTCAAAGACTTTCCCTATCAAAGTGCACAGAATTGTTTAAATTTATCGGAAGGAGGAAAAGGAACAAATCAACCATATATATATGTAAAAAAAAAAAAAAAAAAAAAGTAGGCTTCTTTCTTCATTTTTCATCTTCCCTTATATGGGTAAAAAATAAGTGTTGCTAATAGCTTCAATCGTTCTCTCTTCTACTTTCTCTCCATTTTCAGAATCCCTAGCAAAGTGAGCTCCATCATTGACAAAATTATCAGGGATTTCGTCTGGGAAGGAGCAAACAAAGAGGGAGGAAGTCACTTAGATAATCGGAAAACAGTAACTGCCTCAAATTTGGGGGCCTGGGTGTGGGTGATTTAAGAAGAATAATGCTTTTTTAGCCAAGTGGTTGTGGAGATATTCTCAGCCCAAGAATACCCACTGGAAGAAGGTGATAAAAACCAAATTTGGCCACTCTCAGAGTTGCTAGATTCCTTGCATTAGAAATGAAAAGACTACTTGCAGCCCCTGTAAAAATATTTGAAAAAACAAAATTTTTTCTTACAGGAACATTACTTATAAGGTTAAGACTGATATGGTCAAATTCTGGGAGGATAAATGGGCTTCTTCGAGGCCTTTCTGCAGAAAAAATCCCTGTCACCATAGCAGATTCCAAAAACTATACAATCCAAAATGTTTGGTCCCCTCAGAGAGAAGTGTGGAATTTGAATCTTAGAAGGGGGCTTTTTGACCGTGAATTGGCTGAATGGGAAAGGTCTATCCCTTGAGGGACAAAAACCAAACTCAGAGAAAGACAAAATCCATTGGGCTCCTGAGTCGTCTGAGAATTTTTCTAGCAAGTCTGCAAACAGAGGTCTTCATGGTAATAGTGTTTCTGAATCAACTCCTTTCCAAAAGCATCTGAGAGGGTAAAATTCCCAAGAAAGTAAAATTTTTTCTATGGTGTCTTGCCCATGGAAGTTAAACACCAAGGAAAAAATTCAAAGAAGGAATCCAAACATGGCTCTTTCTCCAAGCATCTCCTTTTTTGTTACAAGAGTGAAGAATCCAGAAATCACATTTTCCTTCACTGCGAGTTTGCTCATAAAGGCTGGATGCACATTATCAACCGTTTTAATTTGTTTTGGTACCCTCCTAAGAAAGTGGAAGATGGCCTTTTTGAATGGTTGTCCGAATGGTGGCTCAAAGAAAATGCAAGAATCTTCCGGGTAATGCTTGTAGAGCTTTCCTATGGGCTCTTTGGAAGGGAAGAAATAGAAGATTGTTCTTATATAAGATCTCTAATCTCTTTTTCAATATTTTTTTTTTGTGAAAATGTAGTTCACTACCTCCTCCTGGAGTGCTCTACACAGTTCTTTTTGTAACACAGAGTGTGCTCAGATGGGAGGCCCTTCCTTTTTTGATCCTCCGGTTTTTGGGTTAGGGACCCCTCTTCCCTAAGGCCTTCTGGTTGTGGTTCTCTCTCCTTTGTAGATTGGCTTGTATCTATCTCCCTTTGTTTGCTTGTATCTGTTTGATCTTATTCTTTTGGGCACTGCTACTGTATTGTTATGGGTTATCCTCTTTTGGATTATTCCCATTGTACTCTTTGAATATTTCAATGATCAATGAAATTGTTTCTTATCCAAACAAAAGATCACAAGTGAGGGGGTGTTATAGCATTAAAAAATCAACAATACCATAACCTATTAGCTTAAGTTTTTGGGTTGATTAGTGATTTAACAGAGAGGTCTAGGACTTCAAACAATCCAAGGACAAGAAATATTTTAGAAACATTGTCCAACTAGTCATGACAGGATTAATTTATTTTAATAAAATTTCAATGTTAGCAAAAAGTTGGACTCCCATGGTTCGAATGACTTCTGCAGCTGGTACTGGCTGAAGCAACATTCTTTACACACATCAAAATATCGCTCTTTATGGACAAAGGTATCTCTTGTGTGCAAAGAAGTTTGAAGAGAGTGCCTGTCCCTTGGGCATCCAGAGTTTGCCACGAACTTAAAAGTAAAGTTAAGCAGTAAATTAATTTCAAGTAATGCAACGGGCTTTTCATCTCAAAGTGAGTTCTCCACTGCCACTTCAGTCAAGCTTATTTCTAGGCTTTTTTTTCGGGAAACCAAACACAAAAATGTTCAAATGATGGGGAGATGAGCCATCATCCAACTCAACCTAAGGAGCTTACATAATAACTGCTTCAGTTGGCCTGAATCAAGACATAGAGTAACTACAAACTAAACTGGTTAAAGAACACCAGGAGTGGCCCCAAGATGTAATACGAACACCACATACCCTCAAAGGTGCTCTGTTTATCTTTAAAACGCTAATTTATCATTCCTTCCAAAGAACCCATAAGATGGCTTTTATAGCACACCCAAACTTAGCTTTCCTCTTGAAGAATGACCAGACCACACAACGAGTTAGTATTAGCCTTAGAATTCTGACAGTGACACCAGCTCCAAAATAAATAAATTGTAAGCCACGCCACACAGTAGAGATTATAGCCACAGTATGGGTGGGAGCTCCTTTGTAATTTGGTTCAACAAAACAAGTGCTATGGGGAAAATCTAAATTAGGAACCTGTTATAGTTCATAAAAAATTTACGGCTATTACAATTAAATGTCAGACTGCATGCAGGGAAAATATATATATATATATATATATACATCACAAAAATAATAAAAATAAATAACGACGACAACTACTCCTTCAACAGAGAAAGAATGGGATAAATAGCAAAAAGAATGCAATATACTATTACTAACAACAAGCTTGCAAGTAAAAGGCTATATATATGGTAGTTAAAAAGATAATGCAAGTAGGATACAAAATTTATTTTCGTATTATCAACTCCAAAGGGACTCAAGAAGAAGACAGTAAACCCTCCATGACAATTTGACACAATTCTTCCAGTAAGTCTCTGATATAAAGTAGGTCAAGAAATTCAATATAAAAATAAATGCAGGATATTAAATATCAATACCGCCAACAATCACAACATGATGAATCTCAGTATAATGGTTGCATTAGGCATCTAAGGAAGTGATCGACTCTAAGGATAACTTTTTCAGATGCCAAATTGCCAAGAACTAAGCTTTATAAATTATTTCGTCAAGGTGAAATTACAATAAACTGATAAATTCATTCTTAATTTTAACAACTTCAATCAAAATGTCTTGATAAAGGAACAATATATTAACCCTAGAACACCAGAAAAAGGATGATAGCTCAGGCCTCGTGTTCTCTTTTCTTCCCCTCAAAATGAACATGTGAAGACCACAAAAGTAACAGCATTATATCTAGCTTGGTGAATTCTCTAGTCATAAAGTGTACCAGAACAAGTTAATCTAATTCTAATCATTAATGCTTACTAATCCAACCATAAAAATAATTATATAGATTTTTGCAAACAAATTTATACCTAAATATGCTATATAGAAGTAAAAATTCAGGTGTCTCCTAAAAGAGATCTTTCAAAACAATTTTAGAGATAATTGATACGATAGCAATACTTCAAAGTTATTTTGAGGATACAATAATTGTATGAGCATCATTAACAGACCTCCAGCCCCTCGTCTTGCTCCCAAGCAAGGCCAGGACCATTATACATGTTCTTGATAAGCAATGTACACGATTTGTCAGGGTAGAAGTGAATTCTGCTACAACGTTGACCAAATCGACAAGCTCCAGTTTTAAGATGGAATGGACAATGTGATTTATCCTGTCGTAATATATATAAATATAAATTTTAAAAAAAAAAAATTAATAGGTAAAGGTCTTTTATTAAGATGACAATTGAATAACAATAAAACTGCTAGAGAAGGAATAGGTATGTACAGATAGTAGGTATACAGAGGAAGAGAAGGAAAAATGCCTGTTCAGTTCCAAAGTTTGGCACTTGGCTTGCAACATCCTCAATCACTTGTCTAGTTGAAATTGATGCATTCTTATAATCTGTAAAAGCTTCAGATTGCGGAGGAAGAGGGTTTGATGTAGGCCTATGAGCATCCTACAAAAAGAATATATATAGATATCTATGATCGTAGGAATTTTCGTTCCAACATGTCCCAGGAAAATAATGTTTTAACATAAACAAGGATGATTTAGAAAACAATAATAGCCTGGTTGCAGAATGAATACCTCAAGGCTTTTCTCAGGTTCAACACCCTTCTTAGGAACCTTAATTAGTTTCTTCTTCAAAATTATCTCTTCTCCTTTCCAGATTACTTCTGCAGGCCCTTCTATGTATTCCCAACCATCTTCCTCATTAAACTCGTTTACATTTTCAGCCTACAAAAGAAGGATGCAAAACTGGTGGAGTGAACAATTTTCCTCCGCTAAAACAAGAGGAGATATGTGACCCACGACATAGCAATAGTAAGCGATTGCAGTTTCTGTTACAAGAATTTCAAATGATGTTTTTTATGTATCGAGGAAACTGAATCAGTAATCATGCACTATAAAGCTGAAATCTAACTAGAAATCTATCAACAGGCTATGAGTATTGTTCAAAAACAAAGCCAAAATTACAATAAAATAAAATGAAATAGCAGATAGCCACAAGAGAATCACAAGAAGGGAAAGAAAAACCTGCCGCGCCGTCGATTCTTCTTCCAGCGCTCTCCTTTGCTGCTCTTCTTCTTCCTCCTCAGCCATCTTCTTCTTCTTCAACTCCATAGCCTCTATCCAGACCCTTTCACGCTCCTCGAAGAGCTTCCTCTCCCTCTCCGACCTCTCCTCCTCCTCCAGCTCCATCAACCGAATCCTCCTCTGCTCTTCAGGGTCGTTCAACCGCGCTTCCTCTTCCTGTAGCTTTTTCAGCGCCACCTCTTTTCTTAATTGCTTCCGTTTGATCTTCTTCAACGCTTTCCTCTTCTCCTTCCTGCATAGATTCTCCATCGAACATGGCTTCTCTTCTTCTTCTTTTCCTATGAGTTTAGGTTCCTCCATTAGGCTCGCAAAATTCCGTAGTGGTGCTCCAAAATGGAGCTCTAAATCCAAGCAGAGCAACGAAAGACCGTCTCGTCCGGGTGTGGAGTGACACAGGAATTCAATCGCTGTGTTGATTGGGTGTTTGTTGATGTGGGGTGAGATGGAACTTCCAATTTAAATTCGAAACCATTTTGCTGCGATCACTGGGTACTCGCCATGAAGTTTAAGGTTTCCGCCGCCCGGTGGTCGGAGATTCCGTGCGTGGCGCCCAGCTTCATGAAGACAAAATTTGGGGAAGTTGTCCAAAATACTCCAAATTCAAAAAACTTTTCTGAACTACTTCATTCGAAAATTTATACGGATGATCCAAATATTGGGTCCAATATGCTAAATGACCAATTATTTAGAAAAAATGTCAAAAATCCTCCTGCGACATAAGGCCCTTAGTATGTTACGGACGTGTCCTCCTTCACTAAACTCTCATTCGTATCTCAGTCTAAGTCAAAACTTCAAACGCAACGACCTTCTTCTCGCTCACTCGCTCTCTCTCTTTGCCCACTCCATTACCGATCTCGCTACCGTTGAAACCACCCATCAACTCTTTTGCCAACGAAAATGTCCATCCGTTGCCGACTTCCGAATCTATCAAGTAAGTGAATTCAAACTTTGATTTGCCACTCACGTAAGTCGGAAGTCCCTGTGTTTGCGTTTGGGAGTTTAGTAATCGATAGTATCTCTAGGGTATATACACTATGTTAACGTTTCGAAATGATCTGTGGAGATTGAATGAAACATTAAAGTTGAATACGAGTGTGTAGAGCGAAATGGAACTGGGTATGTAATAAAGCGACACCAGGGAGACTAGAGAGAGGGAGAGCAGCAGAACTAGAGAGAGATCGATAGAGAAAGCGATACTATATAGACTAGAGAGAGCGAGACCCGCGAGACCAACGAGACCAAAAGGAGCGAGAGTGATACTATAGAGAGGTTGATAGAGAGTGATACTATAGAGACTAGAGAGAGCGAGACCAGCGAGACTAGAGAGAGCGAGAGTGTGACGAGCGAGAGTTGGACAGATTGCATGAAACATTGACTGTTTTTTTATATATAATATAATAAGTTTGATATCCACTGATATATTTTTTATTGCATGCAGGCGTAAGATGTTGACAGCTTTTAAAATACGTAAAGTTGGTCGCTTTCCCTAGCAAGTAACGAGTTTGGCCCACATTGCGAATGCAAACAAGATTGTAAAGGAGAAGCTTACGCCAAGGCAACTTGAGATGTTCAAGAGAACAATTTTTGGCCGCTTTGTTGACATTGACCTTGTATTCAATAGCCCAATTGTCCACCACATGCTACTGAGGGAGGTGAAGGATAGGAGAGTGGACTCAATGAGCTTCTCCATTAGAGGGAATGTTGTCACCTTTTAGAAGGACAAGTTTTTGTTTATTACTGGTTTGTGGCGGGACCCTACCAAAGTTGATCAGGATGAGGAGTCTACTAAAGATCTTAATACCAAGTACTTTGGTAATCGGTCTGATTCATTCCACGTTAATCTGCTAGAAGAAGAATACAAGAAACTGGAGTCTGAAAACGACTTAGATGTTGTGAAGATTACCTTAGTGTACTACACAGAAGTTGCAATGATGGGAAAGAATAAGCAGAAGAGTGAAGTAGATCGTAGACGATTTAAGGAAGTGGATAACCTTGAATATTATAATAACATAGATTGTGGAAGCATTATTTGGGAGATGACACTTGATGGCCTGAATACAGCATTGAAGGACAAGGTTAGCGTATATAAGAAGAAGGTGAAATCGAACAAAAATTTTTGTTGTCAAGTACTCTCTTCGTGGATTTCCTCAGACAGTCCAAGTACTTGTTCTTTAACACATTCTCATTATTGGTTTAACATAACTCATAATTCTGATTACATGTGTTTCATATTTAGGTGTGGACATATGAGATCCTATCATCCACTGCAGGAAATATTGCAACTCGAACGAGCAAGGTAGTTGTTCTCCGTATATTATGATGGTGTGCTCTCACTCAGTTTTTGCCAAAGTATTGCAGCAAGACATTTTTTTAGTCTACACATGTAAGTGTCCCTAAAACCTTATCCACTTGGGGTTTTAATATATACAATGGTCTTCCTGTGTTGTGTTGTCTATGCAAACAAAGGTTAATGGGAATCTCATAATGTTAGATGTTGAGAAGGAATTTTGGGACACCCCAGTGGATAGCCGACCTGTTATTGGTCTACATATAGATGGGGATAGTTCCCATAGTTCAAACAGTGGAGATGATGGGGATGATAGGGATGACGAGGATGATCGAGATGATGGGGATGACTTGGATGACCGGGATGATGAGGATGATCGAGGTGATGGGGATGACTGGGTTGATGGGGATGATGAGGATGGAGATGACCGGGATGTGGATGATCAGGACAACCTCAACTAGACTAGACTGAATGATGAGTCTGCGGATGACCTCGATGACATGGACACGAATGAGGGCATGTCAACAGGGAGGGAGGAGGAACGACGTGGACCTTTCAGACTTTGACTAGAGGGATGGAGTCAATGCTGCACCAAATGTATACTCCTACCTGTGGAGCATTGACAGTTCTATATCGAGGTTGGAGGGTCGTGTATTGAAGGTCGATGAAGACTTATGTTATGTGAAAGCGTAGCTGATGACCATTACATCATTGTTACAGCCTTTGATTAAGGTTTGTCTTTTTTCATTTATAACCTTCAATTTTTTTGTTTACATTTTTTGTCAACTAATATTTTCATATGATGATTGAAGGATCCCACCATGGTGTCGGATTCGAGGAGGTCACCCACCCCACTGCAAGACCCAGATTTGAGGAGGTCACCAAGCCTACTGCAAGATCCGGTTTCTAGGAGATCACCTACCCCACCCTGCGATTCGAAGATTAGTAGATCACCCACCCCACCCCGTGACCTAGAGACTAGGAGATCACCCACCCTACCACCACCTCCACTTCTTTCTCCACTCTGGTCTACCAAGGCCATTAGTTCACCTCTCCCACTCCCACCTCCACTTCCTTTTCCACCTCGATCTACCGAGGCCATTAGTTCACCTCCCCATCCCCACCTCCACTTCCATCTCCACCCCGGTCTACCAAGGCTAGGAGGTCACCTCTCCTACTCCCATTTCCACTTCCTTCTCCACCCCAGTCTACCGAGGTCGTTTTATCACCCCCACCACCTCTACTTCCATCCCCACTACCATCTATTGCTATAGAGCCTCTGTTAGAGTCAGTTCCTCTCACATGTTCTACCCCCATAGACGGACATTCATTGGTATGTGTAGTTTGTGATTGCAATTTAACTATACCCATAACTGTTTTTACTCCCTTGATGTTTTTTTAATGTATGTAGGTACCTAACAATCGTTGAAGAGGTAGTCGTAAAAGGAAGGGTGTCGACAAGTACACTCCCATGGACCCACAAAAAAAGAAAATGACGAAACAGGAGACCACTGTGGCTCAAACATTCAAGTACCCTCTCCCTGGAGTTTATACACCACTATTTAAAGCGAGGGTCAACTACAAATTTAGCACATGACTTTCCACCTACTGTATTAAGCAATATAATGTCCTAGACAAGGACAAAAATATCATTATCAGTGTAAATATCAGTAACTCGGATTTACGGATATATCGACAGATATTTAAATATCGATGATATTCGGGGAAAAATCATGGATATCACGAAAATTTGTAAAAATATTATGAATTTTTTAATGAAATTTTAGGACAAACTTATTTAAGTAATAAATCATAAATTTATGGATATAAATCAATAATTAGAAACCAACTATGATTGGTAATGAAATAATTGATAATAGTGAAGACTGAAAAATTGATTATGAACTGAATATTTCTTTAATAAAGTCTAGATCATACAAAATGAAGGCCAAGTACAAGATTTTAATAATAAAAAGATGATTTAGGAGGTACTAGCCCGACATTAGCATAATTTATTTGGTAATGACAGTATTGCTCCCAAGTCATTGTACACTCGAAGTTTCTAACATAATTGGAAGTATGACATCCATGAGTGGATTGAGTTAAAAATTAATATTTGTTATTTTTTGCAATTTAGAAAATGAAAGATTGAAAGAGTGGATTTGAGTTAAAAATTAATATTTGTTATTTTTTGCAATTTATTTTTATTGGAAATGAAAAATTGAATGATGGATGGAAGTAAAAACCCAATGAAAAAGTTTTGAATTGGGTTAAAAAATAATACATGTTATTTTTTCAAATTATTTTTTTATTGGAAATAAAAATTTGAATGGTGGAATGATGTGAAAACTCAATGAAAAAAGTTTGAATTAGGTTAAAAATTAATATATGTTGAATTATGCTTGGGATTAATATATGTTTTTTTTTTTAATGATGTGAAATGATGTGAAAATTTAATGGAAAAAGTTTTAATTATGTTTAGAGTTAATATATGTTATTTGTTTTTTGAAATTCAATTTTAATAAAAGTAAATATTGGATTAGAGATTGAGAGAAGAATTTAGATATTCAATTTTGAAAAATAAATGTAATAATGATTTTGAAATATGTTGATATTTTGTTTGGATTTTGGAATTTAAAAAAAGTAAGTCTTTAATTTAAAAAATGGAATATCTTGATTTTTGAAAAAAATTTGATCCACAATTTTAATTGAACATTTGAGGTAGAAAATGATGTATTTAAAAAATATATATAAAAATCGATACTTACCGATATATCAACAAAAAATCTACCAAATATCAGCGATATTTAACCCAAATATCCAGGATATTTCGCCGATAAATCCACAATATTCCGCGATATATCCACGTCTATCAATTCGATAAAGATAGTATCCGAAAAATGACATATCGTTGATTTCTCCCAAATTTCGTGAAAAAAGATGTTCACTCCCGTTATCTCGATCGAAAGCTCCATTTTGATATATCGTGATTTTTCAATCCTTGGTTCTGGATTGCCGATAAGAGTACGAATAGTGTGTTTTGAGAAAATGCATTTAAACTACTTTCCAATAAATTTTTTGAGGAGTTAACTGAACTGAGTTCATAGGTTGAGTGCGATGTAAGTTTCCATTCTTAATCTTCTTTGTAATTTGATTCATTGAATGTCCTTATGATTAATGTCTCATTTTGGATGCAGCCTATAAACGAGATGTTTCGGTTTATTAAAGATAAGTTTCATGTCGTCTGGACATGTGCATGAACAAGTTCACCGTCATACCAACTGGAATAGTGGTTATTGTTTGTATCTTATATTTGTGAATTCATATGTCTACACTTTGTGAATTCATTTGTTTCACATTTTATGAATTCTTCATGGTGTAGGGTCACCTTAATGCACGAGAGGGGATATATCAACGGATTAAGAATCAGCCACTATTGCAATATGCATTGGTATGGGAAGATGAAGACATGTATCCAAACTATATTTAGGGGAAATTTGATGCTTACAACTTGAGTTGGGCAGATGTAAACTTTGTGTATAACGCAGTTAACACTAGTGAACAATGGATTGTAGTTGCATTAGATATGAGCAGAGGCCAAGTATTCGTGTTTGATTCACTCCCGTTCATAACACCTGCCAAGAAGCTGGAAACATCTTGGAGCCATGGACTCACACCCTACCTTCACTACTTAATTATTGTGACATGAAGGGGTTTAAGCCGGATTTAGAGTTAGGACGATGACGTATATTCCGACCAACCAAGAAGAACATACAGCATGGGTCTCTAGACTGTGGCATATTCACTGTTAAATTGTTAGAACATTTAATTATCGGTGTTGATATACATGTAATAACACAGGAAAAAATGACTGAATATAGGATGTAGCTAACATGTCAGTTGTGGGCGAACACCCCTTTTTTAATGTAACCTACTATTACATAATGAAATATAGTTTTATATATAAGTGTGTGAAATATAATTTTGTCAATAAACATAATGAAATAATTTATACTTTCTGAAGTAAGGGGATTGATAAACAGAATAAGCAAGAGCGAGATCGAGACTGAGAGAAGTGAGGGATGTTAAATTGGAAAAGAGGTAATTGCGAGAGCGAGACTAGCGAGAGCGAGAGCAAGACTAATACTGGCAAAAAGATTATACAGATAGTGTTGATTTTCATGTACATAGTACCCTAGACAATAAGCAGTAAATAATGTACATATTACAAATCAAATTCAGGTAATGTTTGACACATTTCCACTATCTTCAGCAAGTCTCTTGCTCGTGAGCGATTCATTACAATTTTGTTGGTTATGACCATAACTACCACACCTTCCACATTTTTCAGTCTACGATGTTCTCCTCGCGACGATATTTGTCGTACTCTTCGTCGACCGACTTGGGCAACCCTCTTTGGAGGAAGGATCTTCTGTTCAACATAGCCGAACGGTTTTCTTCCATTCATACATGTGTCCAAGTGCATTCACCGACTCCGCATAAGCAGTCATAAAGGAGCCCACAATATAAAATCAACTATAGAGACGCTCGATGGGGATGTTACGTTCTCAAGCAGCCACAATTGCATGAGAACATAGGATACCAAGTATGTCAAACTCTTTACACGTGCATTCTTGTGTGTGAAGGTTGACAATACTATTTAATCGATTGTCCCTCACATGGACCCTATAACAATCGATTGTCTCAACTCGATATCGTATTCCCTTATCACACTCACTTGCCAACCGTTTCTCATAATAGTCCGAGTACGTCGTCATTCAAGATGCTTAGCAATTCCTCTGTTCATAAAACCATGATTGAATGATGGCTCTAATGTGTTCAATCAAGCATGTTATGTGCAACAGTCTCTATTCTTTAGTTAACGAATTGAAGCACTTTGTACTGTTCGATGTTATATTGTGATATCATCGTTCTGTTTGATGAACGTGTGCCCATCTTTCAATACCAATTTCTTCTAGATATCTCGTCACAGCATTATCTCAAAAAGTAGGTAGTTGGTCCCAATGTGACTGAAACTCTGACACGTGGAATGCCCTGACTGCATTCTTAAATGTACCAACTACCGTGTTGCCCTTAGAGTTTGTAATTGGATTGCTTTGTATGGTAGGTGCACAATCCATGAAATGTTGTGGGGAATATGTCACGAATAGCAATACCTATGGTTACCATGTGGTCAGACACGAATACCAAATTTGGAGGTTCTCCAATAGTAGACGTTAGATTCAACATAAACTATTTCCATGCTTGATCGGTCTCATTGTCCACTATGGCATATGCTAGTGGGTAAACTTGGTTGTTACCGTCCATGGAAACACTGACCAACATGGTTTATTTGTACTTACCTTTCAAATGTGATCCATCAACGATAATCACAGGGCAACAACTTGCAAACCTCTAATACAAGGCCCTAAAGCCATAAACATATACTTGAAATGCATTGAATCTTCAAGCTCTATCTCAAATATTGTACATGGATTATCTATCTTCAGTCATTCTCTTTATGCATGTAGAATAGCATACGAGTCTTCTGGAGTAGCCCTAGCAAGATCATGTGCAATTTCTCTTGCACGACACGCTTTATCGTAACTTATGCTCATGCCATACTCTTTCCTCATATCCTCAATAATGTGATGGGGTTTATAAACACGTCTGATGCTTGTGAACTTGTCTTGGATTATCTGACCAACAACCATAACAGTTGTTTGCCTATGGTTGTGATTCAAAATGCCAATAGAACATGTGTGTGACCGTATATATTTTGTGATCTTGAATAAATCACACTCCGACAACTTCACCACACGAAGACTCCACTTACAAGACTCCCCAAGACATTTTACAGTCCACAAAGATTTGCTTGATTTCTTCACCTTATATTCAAAATTATTGTTGATGAACATATTAGGTAATTTCATTTTCAGGTCTTTTTTACTCATAAAAATTTGACCAACTTCAACAGCGGTCCTTGATGAATAAGAATCATGCATAATCAAGTGTCCACTACGATTGGTAGATATCGATGATGAAGCCACTGAAGGATCACAAACCCTTGAAGGACCACAATCCATTGAATTCAAATATGGACTTGACTCATTGTTACCCATTGTTCGGTTAACCTACTGGTTTGTCTCGGTCTCAAAATTTACATTTACATTTACTGGCCAGTTATGGGCTACTTGTAGGTCCCATGAATCATTTTGACCCTACCGGTTATCTGTATTTAAATTACACTGACTTTCTATCTATGCGTCCTATGGGTTGGTGTTGTCATTGTCTAATGATAATGCTGATGGTAACGTATCCACATATAATGGAATATCGTGGTCTTGTCCATCAATCTCAAATGATTTTTCATGTTGTTTGTCCATAGTCGAATGGTCATAACTCACATTATTGAACCACATATTCACATTTTCTACATTTTTTAATTTTAGTGTTACGTATAACTGAACTCTACAGAGGTCATCTCAGAAAAGAAGAAAACGAACATTACCATCATTCCTTATATACTGTGGAGAGACTTCATTGTCCAATTTATATTTGACTCTCATAATAACATCATACTCTGAAGAACTCACATTTGTAACCCTGTATATGTTAACTCTGAGTTCTTCATAATTCAATGTAATAGGCACGACAATTCCTGTCAACTCGCCTCTAATATACAAGCTTCGGTTCTCATCCCAGTCGCCTCTGTATCGAATGAGTATGCATTTCTCTGTCATTCTATAAGACAATAGAATATTGGTCATTAAGTTGTACAAGCAACAAAATATTGCATTTCCATGGTCAGCTCCCTCTCTCTCTCTCACTCTCGCTCTCTCTTACTATCGCAATCGCTCTTGCTCAATCTTGCTCCCTCGCTTATTGGAGATTGAATTTGATCTGCTCTCAACCTTTTCCTTCACTCTCTCGCTCTCTCACTCATTCCCCAATGTCTCTTCAATGTCTCTTCTAAACATTCATTAGT
Organism: Lagenaria siceraria; assembly: GCA_002890555.2. Classification (NCBI taxonomy): domain Eukaryota; kingdom Viridiplantae; phylum Streptophyta; class Magnoliopsida; order Cucurbitales; family Cucurbitaceae; genus Lagenaria; species Lagenaria siceraria. The sequence continues at coordinate 9,956,632 of CM016483.1, read as the reverse complement.
AATGTTGTTTGCATACCTGTTTGAAAGACCGTTGAAGAAACCTCAATTCACCCGTCGTACAAACTCCGTTCAACAAAACTCCATCCAAGAAGGAAATCACCGTTCAACGGAAGGAAGGCGAGGGTTTAAAATAAAATCTGCTTAAATGTATGTTTACGGTATTGTTTATTTCATTCTTGAGGTAGATTTAATGAAAATTGTCAAATGAGTCATACGTACACTGACAATCAATCACATCAGAAGAAGTGAGATTATGTGAGTAGCAAGATTAAAGATGTGCGTAGCAAGATCAAAGAGCGATGAGTAAGACTATAGATTGGGAATAAATATTAGTTGATTTCAATTCTATCACTGAATTAAAGATACATGAATTAATTCAATAATCCATAACCAAGTAGAAATCCAATTCCAAATTGACCTAGTTCATAAAACTAGTTCAATTAGGGATTAATTTCTAATTGTCCTAATTCATTAAAACAAGAATTTCTTCTTATTCAATTCTAAATTCCATCTATGTATCTATCCCTCATCGGTATTCAATACTAAATGAAATTTGCATTAAGTTCTAGGTATCGTTGTTGCTACAAATTAATGAACGGATAGCCTCTCCATTAATTCAATTTGTTGGTTAATCCTAATTAGTTCATACATGCATAATTCAAGAAAAGGTCTTAAAACTAAGCATGAATCCCTAATCTTGCAACTAATTTCACAATTTAATTGCTCAGCGCATCATGAAATTTGCATACAAGAAATCGATTACCATGAGTCGTCAGTTCATTCAAATCAAGATCTATTAAGAATTTGCACAAAGTTCAACAAAGATTCATGAAATTAATCAAGAAATTATACAAGAATTCTCAAGAATTTGAAGAACAACTATCCTATTCCCAAAAGAATTACCTGAGGCTTTCATCTTCAAGAAATTGATGGAAGAATACAACGAAATTGAGAGAAAAATAAAGAATAATGAAGTTGGCTCTCTTAAATTAATAGCAAATAATGCACTTTTCAAGTGCTTTTCACCACCCCAAACTTAGAAATTTGGTAGTCCTGGGCAAACATAGAATAGAACCATGGAGAAATTCAAAACAAGTGTGCGAGTGACTCCTGTCTCAGAGAACAACATATTAAGAGCTTAAGTAGAAACATGCAAACATATCTATATTGTTATAAACATTCAAGGCCAAATCTTATCATCTCCCATGTGTGTGTGTCCAAGTCTCCTTTAATTCAAAACTCTAAGACTCAAGGTAAGTTTTAAAAGAGCTTCTCTAGTCTTCCCCCTACTCTAGCTCATGCACCAATCTTCAAGAATCCACACATTTCAAGAAAGTAATATGTCCACTAAAGTGTCTTATTTATTAATTTTTAGCGGTCGTTCTAAACTTACATCCCACCGGTTAGAGAGTTGAAGTGCATGATGGTTTGTAATGTTAGACTAAAGAGAAAGAAAAGTTTGGTTATGCCTTTAAAAAGAAAAGAAAAATTGTACTTGTCTTGATGAGCTTACTTGTATATCTTTCACTTAACTTAAAGAATGATTAAACTTGTAATGAGTATGCATGGGTGGAGATAAAAAGAGTTGTCTTTGCAGTGATCAGTAAGGACGTTTGGGAATTGACTAGGTACAAGTCTTTATAGTGAATGTGTTCGAGGTGACAACCAAATTCACCCAACTTAATCCCTTTCTAAGTTAAAGTTTCTCAATCAAAGTCACTACATGCTCAAGATATGGGAGTTTCAAAGAGGGACCTAAATAGATCATAACTTAAGATAGTGCTATCCTATTTCCACAATAAGTATCCTTCATGTTTGTTCAAGTCTTATCATAGTCAACAACATCACAAGCACACTGCTTATAATGCATTCCCATGTCTTTTCAAATCTCAAATTGAAAAAAAAAAAATTCAAAAACTTCACATATTCGAATTAACATGCACAATTTCATTAAAACCTCATTAGCATGAATGACAGGATAAGAAAACATATAAAAGTGTGAAGTACACCTCCCACTCCAAACTTAGAATTATGCGTTCTTCTCAATTTATGAAAATTAGAGCAAAAGAAACAAGTCTGGGAGCGTGCGAGAGTCCACCAAACAGGCTAGTGGAATGAGTACTTTTTGTGTTACAGAAAGATCCTGAAGAATTACAAGCATATGAGTGACTCCATTATTTAAAAAGAAAACAAAAGAAGAAGGCAGAAAATAAAGAAAGCAATAAAACTTGGGTTGCCTCCCAAGAAGCGCTTCGTTTAAGGTCTATAGCTAGACCGAACCCCTGAGATCATTCTTTGAAGATTAGGTTCTCGATTCGGCGTTCCTCATCGCCTATGTAGTGCTTCAGTCTTTAACCATTTACTTTGAAAGTTGCACCATCATTGCCTTGCAACTCCACCGCTCCATGAGGGGACACATTTACAATGACAAAGGGTCCAGACCATCGTGTCCTTAGCTTATCTAGAAACAAACATAAACGTGAATTGAAAAGCAAAACTTTTTGTTTAGGTAAAAAGGTTCGCGGAGTGATCTTCTTGTCATGCCATCTAGTGGTGCACTCCTTGTAGAGTTCAGCATTCTCATAGGCTTGAGCGCGAAACTCATCCATCTCATTTAGTTCTAAGAGTCTCTTCTCACCGGCTTTTTTGAAGTTCATGTTTAGCTTCTTGATGCTCCAATAAGCTTTAAACTCAAGCTCTACCGGTAAATGACAAGTCTTTCCAAACACCAACTGGTATGGTGACACACCAATGGGAGTTTTGAAAGTTGTTCGGTAGGCCCACAATGCATCATCGAGCTTAAGGGCCCAATCCTTCCTGTTGATCTTAACGGCCTTCTCTGGGATTTGCTTGATTTTCCTGTTAGACAACTCAGCAAGACTGTTAGTTTGAGGATGATAAGCTGTAGCAATTTTATGTTTTACACCATATTTATTCATCATGGACTCAAACAATTTATTGCAAAAGTGAGAACACTCCTCACTAATGATAGCTCTAGGTGTGCCAAAACGTGTGAATATGTTTTTATGCAAGAATTTTAAAACAGTGCGGGCATCATTAGTCCTAGTAGTTATGGCTTCTACCCATTTTGATACATAATCGACTGCAACTAGAATATATAGGTAGCCATCAGAAGAAGCAGAAAGGGCCTCATAAAGTCAATACCCCAAACATCAAAGAGCTCCACCTCCAAGATAGGTTCCATGGGAAGCTCATGTTGTCTAGAGATATTGCCAGTACGTTGGCACCTATCACATGATTTAACAAAGGTATAACAGTCTTTAAAAATTGAGGGCCAATAAAAACCTGACTGAAGTACCTTAGATTCACTTCTAGTAGGTCCAAAGTGACCTCCATAGGGTGAAGAATGACAAGAGTTTAGAATACTTACAACCTCCTTTTGGGGAACACACTTCCTTATCATATTATCAACACAAACTTTAAATAGAAGTAGATCCTCCCAATGATAGAATTTGTTATTATGCAAAAATCTCTTCTTTTATTGAGTGTTTAAGTCAGGTGGCAAGTGTCCTCCTGCACGATAGTTAACAATGTCAACAAACCAACGCAGACTATCTTTTACATGATACAATTGTTCATCAGTGAACATCTCAACAATGGAAGGGCAAGCATCGTCGTGCTCGTTCTCAAGCTTAGAAAGATGAACTGCAACCACATTTTCACAACTTTTTCTATATTTGATTGCAAAATTAAAATCCAATAATAACAAAATTCATCTTATCAATCTAGGCTTAGCATCTTTCTTAGCAAATAAATATTTCAAAGCAGCATGGTCAGTATGCACTACAACCTTAGAGCCAAGCAAATAGGGTCTAAATTTATCAAAGGCAAACACAACAGCTAGTAACTTTTTTCAATAGTAGTGTAATTTTGTTGAGTGCTATCAAGAGTTCTACTAGCATAGTAAATAGCCCTAAACATGTTATCTCTATGTTGGCCTAAAATAGCTCCTAGTGCATAATCACTAGCATCATACATAATTCAAAAGATTGACTCCATTCAGGTACAACAATAGTAGGTGCAGAAATCAATCTCTCTTTCAAAGTATTAAACGTTAGTAGACATGCATCATCAAACACAAATTTAGCTTTCTTTTCTAGCAAGTTACTCAAGGGTTTAGCAATTTTAGAAAAGTCTTTAATAAATTTCCTGTAAAACTCTACATGCCCTAGGAAACTTCTAACTCCTTTCACATTAGTAGGAGGTGTTAATAACTCAATGGCAGAAATTTTAGCCCTGTCCACCTCCAATCTCTTTTGAGAGACTTTGTACCTTAAAACAATGCCTTCCTTTACCATAAAATGGCATTTTTTCCAATTTAAAAAAAGGTTGGCTTCTTGGCATCTTTGCAAAACAAGTTTAAGGTTAGCAACACAAGATTCAAAGGAGGACCCAAAAATTAAAAAAAAAAAATCTTCCATAAACACTTCCATTATGTCCTCAATGAACCCATGAAAAATAGACATCATACAACGCTGAAAAGTAATGGGGACGTTACATAAACCAAAGGGCATTCTTTTAAAGCAAATGTCCCATAAGGAAAAGTGAATGTGGTCTTTTCTTAATCTTCAGGTGAAGAATTGAATTTCCAGCGGAAGCGATTTATCGCATTGTGATCTCAATGACTCAATTATGAAATTTAAAGAAACAGAGAAAATAGAATAAAACAGGATAAATTAGCATGCAATTTAAAGAAGAGAAAACCCTTGATGAATCTTCTTCACAAAATCCTTTTACAAATGGATAAGGACACTACCACTAAAGAACACTCACTATTCTCAAGGTTATCAAATCCATGGAGAGTGGTCTCCATTTGTCTATTTAAAAGGAGGAAGAAGAAGTTATCTTCTTCATTAGAGAGGAATTATGGAGAGAGTTAGTGGGGAGGAATTATGGAGAAAAAACTTCCACACCATGTTGATAATAACTGCCAAATGAGAGTTATTATTTTCTTTAATTTAATTTAAATAAATTAATAATATAAATTAAATTAAATTAAATTATATATATATTAAATCTCGTTTAATATACAATAATAATTAGTTACTACTTAACCAATTTCTTTCACATAACCTATAGTTTAATATGAATCATATTTACATTATTTTTAACCTATAGTTTTATATGAATCTCATTCATATAATATTTAATATTTGAATCTTATTCAAATATTTCTCTCATGTATATTATAAAGTTTAATTTTTACATTTCATATAAAAATCAACTTTATATTATAATGTATCAATATACATTATTTGATTGTATCTCATACAATTAATTCCCTTAACTTAATTTGAACAATTCAAATTAAACCAAGACAACTGACCGTCATCTTAACCTATATGAGTTAGCAAGTGGACCTAATGAACCTATCAGTTTGAAGCTATAATGGTATAAGATTAATTAATTAAACTCTTTAATTAAATTAATAAACATTCATTAACTGTCGGTCATTCCACTAAAGACCGAAAGTTGTACTCTTCTTACTGTAGATATACTTCTATGTCCACGGATATAATCAATCAACAGCGAGTCGATCCTTTACAAATTACTCGTAACAAAAGCTAGGTCAAATTATCATTTTACCTCTGTATTACCTCTAACTCCTTAAGTACCACTAATCTCTCTAATGAACAATTTGGTCATAGTTCAACTATGAGCTAGACCTCTCTTTGGCTAGTAAGAGGATGAGGCGCCTCATTGTTCAAAACCCGGCATCAGCTCTTAAGGGAGCAATTCATAAGATGTGAATTTCTTCTTGTATAGATGAGTTCCTAGCTATCTACTCAAACAAATTCCCAAAATGGTAGGCTTATTGAGTCGGCGAACCCAACCACTCTCACCCATACAAATCAAAGGATTGCCCTCATAGACAAGAGTTCACAACTGACTCTGGATTAAGGTCGAGTCACCTATGATCATCCTAGTGAAATGTAAGTCTTATCAAGCAATGATGTTAAAACGAGAGACTAATCATTTCGCGGTCCAGTCTTATACATGTCTCACATGTATAGGATACTCCTACTCACATGTCTCCACATAAACGTTTAGGATCTCAACGTTTGTGACACTTTACAACACTTGTAACAATCACAAAGTGGGTCGTATCCAGCCCCATCCATCTACTACAGACCGTTTAGGTTATTAGTTAAACACGATCCACTTGTATGTCTCTACATACATGTTTAAGTTACATCTAATAACCTAGGATCTTAGTTTGTTGGTTTTGGGGTTAATGCAACTAAATGTCAAATAGAATAATTGTTATTTTATTAAATAAATAATTTGGTTGTACAATACAAGTTCACAAATTACAAGACCACGAAATTTAGGGCATCAACCCCAACATCAGGAGCAATGCCAATTTGATTATAACTTGAACATCCATCTAGAAAGCAATAATCTGAAATCTTGCAAGCCTGTCAAGCATTTGATCAATAAAAGTGTAATATCCCAAATTTTCAAGTGTTTGAACATTAATTGTTTGCTTTGATATTTTTGGGTCTAAGATTTAATTATGGAATTCAAATTTGAATTGGACGTTATTTTGGGAGAATTGGATGAATTTTGGGAGAAGAAAAAGGAATAATAATAATATATGTGTTATTAATATTATTAATATTATAATATATATATTTATTTAGCCTCGATTTGCGTGCAACTCAAAAAAATAGAAAAAAACCCTTCCTCTTCCTCGCGCGCGCCGCTTCGACTTCTCCCCCCTGCGTTTTGTCTGCAATCGGTCGCACCTCACGCTACCGTTTGCCGTCGCGTCTGCCATTCGCCGCTCGGATCCGTCGCCGTCTGCCACGTTGTCGCGAGCCGCCGCTGCCAACCTGACCGTACCGCCGCATCTGTCGTGGGCTGCCGCTGCCGACCAGATCTGACCGTTCGCGCCGCTACCAGTGCCAGAGTCGCTGAGACAATCGCGTCGTTGGGTTCGGGGTAAGGTTGCGGTTTCTTTTGGATTTCTAAAGTTTTAGTTGTACCATCAAGTTTTGGCTTCAACATTTTATTATTAATTTCGTTGGGTTTTAGGCGGTAATCGTTTGTAGGTTTGACTGGAGCTAGGAGCGGTTTTGGATCATAACGCTTGCTGGGTAAGTATGAGATTATTGGAACTTAAATGTCGTATTGGCAGTTTGCTTTCATCATTAATTGAAAAGGCTGAGTTGTGTGTTAGGGTTGGAGTTTTGGTGCACAAGGACTTTGGGCGTGATTGTTTACTGTCTGTTTCAGGTAAGTGGTTCTATTGCTGGGCTGACCTTCAGGCTAGGCCTCAGCCTTCACAGTACTGTATTGTCCTGCCATAATTTTTAGCATGCATGTTTAGGACTTCTCTGGCTACTGGCATGTTTATGACCTCTCTGGCTACTGAAATTTACTAATTGTGTATGTGTGTATGTATGGTCGAACCCTGTGCTTATTATTTCTCCATGTATGTATGATTGCATCTTATGCCAGACGCCGTTTCGTCCCATGCTATATGATGTGAATCGTCAGGTTCACCTTCAGTTTCGACGGTGTGCCATCAGGCCACTAGACATGCGTGGACCGACGGGTTCACCTCCATGTTCGATGGTGTGGGTCATCAGGTTCACAAGCATTGACGGCGTGCCCTCAGGCCGTTAGGCATGGTGATGGGGCAGCTTGCCCATATACCCAGAAATTCCAGCAATGGGATTACTTACTGAGTTTTATACTCATCCCTTTAATTTTATAATTTTAGGTAAAGGCAGAAATGGGCTGGAGGGTGACAGGAAGAATCCGTGATCGGGCCAATTAGGGATTAGTTGAAGCTTCCGCGTTCTATTTATTCATGTTTTTTTTTGTTTTGTCGTAGATGAGTCGTTTAGTTTTTGTTCCTTAATTTATTTCATTGGTTAACTATTTTGACTCAACAATTCCTTTGTTGGTTAGGGGTACCCCGCTCAAAGTTTAATTTTATTTATTTATTTTTTTTCTTGTAAGGGATTTTGGATTATTCAAATTTAATTATTTATATATAATTTTTTTTTTGTTTTTAGTCAAATGTATGAAAAGTGTCATTTGGGGTGTATGCATGCATGAATTAACGACTTCTAGGAGGTCGGGTCATTACAGTTGTTATCAGAGCCTAAGTTTTAGGTTCTGTAGACTCACTTACAATGTAAGTCCAGGTTGTCCCATTTGGCCATAACAGATTCTTCGTCGCCGCCAGGTACGTTCAAATAAAATACATAATCAAAGTATAGATGTTTATGTGTATGGGTGTGTATGCGGGGCTTTATCTGTTTGATTGTTGTGTCGGCTGGCCTCTTTTTTTTATGATGCAGCGTTGCTAAGGAGTGTTATGGGTGGTTGATAGGTGATGGCGCCAAAAGACAAAGGAAAGAAAAAGGTCAGAGTCGTACAACAAGACCCCGTGGGCAGGACCCCCCAGCGCTAGAGAATCCCCCGCCGCCTAGAGACCCTTTTGGGTCAGGGGGCAACAGACACGAACCAGGAGCCAAACGGAGGGCACGAATATGCCTTTAGGCACCCCGACTGAATTTTGAGCTATGGCAGCAGGGATAGAGGAAGTATTACTGGGAAAGATGAAAGAGATGATGGATGAGCGTCTGGCCCAGTTCGCCCAGTCTCAACAGGCACCAGTGCAACCAGTTCAAGCGCCGCAGGGGCCGGCCCAACAACAGAATGTGCAGGACCTATCTGTTGAAGCTAAACATCTGAGAGATTTCAGGAAGTATAACCCTCTCACCTTCGATGGGTCATTGAAGGATCCTACAAAGGCGGAAATGTGGTTATCATCGATTGAGAAAAATTTTCGCTATATGAAGTGTCTAAAGGACCAGAAACTTCAGTGCGTCGTGTTCATGTTGACAGAAAATGCAGAAATTTGGTGGCGCTTAGCAGAAAAGACTATAGAAACGAATGGAGGGCTAACATCTTGGGAGCAATTCAAGGAGCGTTTCTATGAAAAGTACTTCTCGGCCTACACTCGACACAGTAAGCAAGCAGAGTTCTTGAGTTTGAAGCAAGGAACCATGACAGTAGAGGAGTACGAGCAGGAATTCGACAAGCTGTCCCATTTTGCCCCAAAACTTGTGGCCACCGAGAAGGATAAGACAGAAATGTTTATTCAAGGCTTGAGAAGCGGAATACGAGGGTTGGTGCACATGATAGAGCCCCAAACTTTTGCCGCAGCACTTCGTGCCGCCGTGAGGATCGATGCGGATGCCAGGGATGGAGGCGAGTATAAAAAGTTGGAAGTTGGGGTTTCTGTGGGGCAGAAGAGGAAAGCGCCTAAGCTAGTGCAGAGGGACCAGCCTCTAGACAGACCCTTTCGAAATTATCGGCAGCAAGCTTCTGAGGCAGGCTGGGTAGAGAGGAGTCGGCCAGTGTGTGGCACGTGTGGAAGGCGACATTGGAGACGATGCCTGGCTGGCTCTGGAGTTTGTTTTCACTACAGACAGGAGGGGCATTCAGTTGATAGATGCCCTAACAGGAACAGGTCGAGTAGTAGAAGCCAATCTACTGATTTTAGTTAGAGGGGTTTGAGCGCCCCACAGCAGCAGCAGCAAGGCCGAGTATTCACTACAACTCGGCGAGAGGCAGACAAGTCTAATTCAGTGGTGACAGGTACACTCCCTATCTTGGGGTATTATGCTTTAGCTCTATTTGATTCAAGTTCGTCGCATTCTTTCATTTCATCTTTATTTGTGAGGCGGACCATGTTAGAACTAGAACTTCTACATTATGTGTTATCAGTTTCGACTCTGTTAGGAGAACTTATGTTAGCTAGTGAGAAAGTGAAGGCATGTCAGCTAGTGATAGCGGGGCACCCGCTAGATGTAACCTTGATAGTGTTGGACATGCGGGATTTCGATGTTATCTTAGGCATGGATTGGTTAGCTACTAACCATGCCAGTATTGACTGTGCCTGTAAGGAAGTAGTTTTCAACCCTTCTGTGGGGACCAACTTCAAATTTAAAGGGGTCGGGACCATGGTCTTGCCCAAAGTGATTTCTACCCTAAAAGCCGATAGACTACTTAATCAAGGGACTTGGGGTGTCTTGGCTAGTGTGGTGGATACTAGAGAAACTGAGGTCGCTTTGACCTCAGAGCCAGTTGTTAGAGATTATCCAGACGTCTTTCTAGAGGATCTTCCAGGTTTACCACCGTATCGGGAGATAGACTTCGCCATTGAATTGGAACCAGGTACGACTCCCATCTCGAAGGCTCCTTACAGAATGACCCCTGCAGAGTTGAAAGAGCTTAAGGTTCAGTTGTAGGAGTTGTTGGACAAGGGTTTTATACGGCCGAGCGTGTCACCCTGGGGTGCGCCAGTGTTGTTTGTAAGGAAGAAGGATGAGTCATTGCGCTTATGCATTGACTATCGAGAGTTAAATAAGGTAACTGTTAAGAACAAGTACCCCCTTCCCCGGATTGATGATCTATTTGACCAGCTACAGGGAGCGACTGTATTCTCCAAGATTGATCTTCGTTCAGGGTATCATCAGTTAAGGATTAGGGACAGTGACATTGCGAAGACGACATTCCGTTCCAGGTATTGGCATTATGAGTTTATTGTAATGTCAAGCTTGACCAATGCTTCTGCATCATTCATGGACCTGATGAACAGAGTGTTCAAGGAATTCTTATACACCTTTGTGATAGTGTTTATTGACGACATCCTGATTTATTCCAAAATGGAGGCAGAGCATGAAGAGCATTTGTGAAAAGTCTTGGAGACCTTAAGATCAAACAAGTTGTATGCCAAGTTCTCCAAGTGTGAATTCTGGTTGCGTCAGGTGTCCTTTCTAGGACATGTGGTGTCGAAGGAGGGAGTATCGGTGGATCCGGCCAAGATCGAGGCAGTCCTGGGATGGCCGCGTTCTTCAACAGTCAGTAAGGTGCGCAGCTTCCTAGGCTTAGCAGGCTATTACCGCTGGTTCGTTAAGGATTTTTCTCGGATAGCCACTCCTTTGACTCAGTTGACTAGGAAAGGAGCTTCGTTTGACTAGAGTAATGCTTGCGATGACAGTTTCTAGGATCTTAAGCAGAAATTGGTTACCGCGCCAGTTCTCATAGTGCCGACGGATCAAGGAGTTTCGTGGTCTATAGTGATGCTTCAAAGAAAGGGTGGGGTGTGTGTTGATGCAACATGGTAAAATAGTTGCTTATGCCTCATGCCAGTTGAAGATTCATGAAAGAAATTATCCCACTCATGACTTGGAGTTAGCAACAGTGGTTTTTGCCTTGAAGATTTGGCGACATTATTTGTATGGTGAGAAGATACAAATTTTTACAGACCACAAGAGCTTGAAATATTTCTTCACTCAGAAGGAGTTGAATATGAGACAGCGCAGGTGGCTTGAGTTGGTGAAGGACTATGACTGCAAGATTATGTACCATCCGGGCAAGGTGAATGTGGTAGCAGATGCCTTAAGCAGAAAGGCAGTTCACTCAGCAGCCCTAATTACCAGGCAGGTCCAATGGCACCACGAGTTCAAGCGAGCAGGAATCGCAGTAGCAGTAGGGGAAGTCACTTCCCAGTTGGAACAGCTGAAAGTTCAACCAACCTTGAGGTAGAGACTTATCGATGCTTAGGTCAGCGATCCGTATCTTGTTGAGAAGCTCCACTTGGTTGAGGTAGGGCAAGGAGGTGAGTTCTCGATTTCCGCAGGTGGTGGTCTGTTGTATCAGGGACGCCTATGTGTACCGACAGATGATGACCTTATGAAGGAATTGTTGACAGAAGCTCATAACTCACCGTTCGCAGTGCATCCAGGTAGCACCAAGATGTACCAAGACTTAAAGCGACACTACTGGTGGCACAATATGAAGAGAGAGATAGTAGAATTTGTCAGTAAGTGCTTAGTGTGTCAACAAGTGAAAGCGCCAAGACATAAGCCGGCAGGTCTGTTGCAGCCCATAAGCATACTTGAGTGGAAGTGGAAGAACGTGTTGATGAATTTCGTACTGGGTTTGCCAAGAATGGCCAAAGGCTTTTCGATGATTTGGGTAGTTGTGGATAGACTCACGAAGCTAGCTCATTTTATTCCAGGAAAGCCTACATATTTAGTGAACAAGTGGGCGCAGTTGTATCTGAAGGAGGTGGTGAGGCTACATGGGGTGCCAGTGCCCATCGTGTCCGACAGGGACCCTCGTTTCATGTCCAGTTTTTGGAAGAGCCTTCAAGCAGCGTTGGGTACTCAGTTAGATTTCAGCACAGCTTTCCACCCACAGTCTGATGGTCAAACAGAGTGCTTGAACCAAATTCTGGAGGATATGCTACGCGCCTGCGCGTTGGAGTTTTCAGGGAGTTGGGATTCTCATTTGCACCTTATGGAGTTTGCTTATAATAATAGTTACCAGGCTACTATTGGCATGGCGCCATTTGAGGCTCTCTATGAGAAGAGTTGCAGGTCCCCTGTATTCTGGGACGAGGTCGGTGAACGCAAGTTGTTGGGACTTGAACTGGTGCAAGTTACAAACGAGGCCATCCAGAAGATTAGAGCAAGGATACAGACAGCCCAGAGAAGACAGAAAAGTTACGCTGACGTTAGGCGTAAGGACCTGGAATTTGAGGTAGAGGATAAGGTATTCCTGAAAGTGGCACCTATGAAAGGTGTGTTGAGGTTCGGGAGGAAGGGAAAGTTAAGTCCCCATTTCGTCGGACCTTTTGAGGTGTTGGAACGAATAGGCTCGATGGCGTACCGGTTAGCGCTAAACCGTCTCTTTCTGTAGTCCATAATGTGTTTCATGTTTCGATGTTGAGGAAGTATGTGGTGGACCTGTCTCATGTGGTAGATTTTGACCCGTTGCAGTTGAAAGAGAACTTAAGCTATGAAGAGAAGCCGATCCAAATTTTAGCAAAAGAGGTGAAAATCCTGCGCAACAAGGAGATAACGTTGGTGAAGGTGTTGTGGCAGAAGTATCAGTTCAAGGAAGCGACGTGAGAGCGAGAAGATGAGATGAGAACTCAGTACCCAGAACTTTTTCAAGATTAAGACTTTCGAGGACGAAAGTTTTCTTTTAGGGGGAAGGAATGTAATATCCCAAATTTTCAAATGTTTGAACATAAATTGTTTGGTTTGATATTTTTGGGTCTAAGATTTAATTATGGAATTCAAATTTGAATTGGACGTTATTTTGGGAGAATTGGATGAATTTTGGGAGAAGAAAAAGGAATAATAATATATATATATTAATATTTATTAATATTATAATATATATATATATATATATATTTATTTAGCCTCGGTTTACGTGCAACTCAAAAAAATAGAAACAAAACCTTCCTCCTCCTCGCGCGCGCCGCTTTGACTTCTCCCCCCTGCGTTTCGTCGCAACCGGTCGCACCTCACGTCGCTGTTCGCTGTTGTATCTGCCGTTCGCCGCTCAGGTCCGTCGCCGTCCAGCCGCTCGGATCTGTTGCCGTTTGCCACGTTGTCGCGAGCTGCCGCTGCCAACCTGACCGCACCGCCGCGTCTGCCGCTGGCTGCTGCCGCCGGATCGTGCCACGCCGCGCCTGTCGCACGCTGCCGACCAGATCTGATCGTTCGCGCCGCTGCCAGTGCCAGAGTCGCTTGGACAGTCGCGTCGTTGGGTTTGTGGTAAGGTTGCGGTTTCTTTTGGATTTCTAAAGTTTTAGTTGTACCATCAAGTTTTGGCTTCAACATTTTATTATTAATTTCGTTGGGTTTTAGGCGGTAACCGTTTGTAGGTTTGACTGGAGCTAGGAGCGATTTTGAATCATAATGCTTGCTGGGTAAGTATGAGATTATTGGAACTTAAATGTCGTTTTGGCAGTTTGTTTTCATCATTAATTGAAAAGGCTGAGTTGTGTGTTATGGTTGGAGTTTTGGTGCACAAGGACTTTGGGCGTGATTGTTTACTGTCTGTTTCAGGTAAGTGGTTCTATTGCTGGGCTGACCTTCAGGCCAGGCTTCAGCCTTCACAGTACTGTATTGTCCTGCCATAATTTTTAGCATGCATGTTTAGGACTTCTCTGGCTACTGGCATCTTTATGACCTCTCTGGCTACTGGAATTTACTAATTGTGTATGTGTGTATGTATGGTCGAACCCTGTGCTTATTATTTCTCCATGTATGTATGATTGCATCTTATGCCAGACGCCGTTTCGTCCCATGCTATATGATGTGAATCGTCAGGTTCACCTTCAGTTTCGACGGTGTGCCATCAGGCCACTAGACATGCGTGGATCGACGGGTTCACCTCCATGTTCGATGGTGCGTGTCATCAGGCTCACAAGCATTGACGACGTGCCATCAGGCCGCTAGGCATGGTGACGGGGCAGCTTGCCCATGTACCCAGAAATCCCAGCAATGGGATTACTTACTGAGTTTTATACTCATCCCTTTAATTTTATAATTTTAGGTAAAGGCAGAAACGGGCTGGAGGGCAACAGGAAGAATCCGTGACCGGGCCAATTAAGACTTAGTTGAAGCTTCCGCGTTCTATTTATTCATGTTTTTTTTTCTTTTTGTCGTAAATGAGTCGTTTAGTTTTTGTTCCTTAATTTATTTCATTGGTTAATTATTTTGACTCAACAATTCCTTTATTGGTTAGGGGTACCCCGCTCAAAATTTAATTTAATTTATTTATTGTTTTTCTTGTAAGGGATTTTGGATTATTCAAATTTAATTATTTATATTATAAATTTTCTTGGTTTTTAGGCAAATGTATGAAAAGTTTCATTTGAGGTGTATGCATGCATGAATTAAAGACTTCTAGGAGGTCGGGTCATTACAAGAAGGAAGGGGAAAAAGATCTTTTCTAGTAGCCTTATTCAACTTCCTATAATCAATACATACATGCTATCTTATGACAGTTCTAATAGACTTTAATTCATCTTTTTTATTCTTGACAACCCTCATTCCATCTTTCTTAGGTACAACCTGAACAGAGTTTATCCAAGAACTATTAGATATGGCATATATAATTCCTGCATTCAAAAGTTTAAGCACTTCTTTCTTAACTACCTCCTTTATTGCGGGGTTAAGTCTCCTTTGGTGTTCTTCCATCAAGATTTATATAATTGCGGGGTTTAAGCATTCTTTCTTAACTACCTCAAGGTTATCAAATCCATGGAGAGTGGTATCTTCCATCAAGATTTTGTGCACACATACCGATGGACTAATACCTTTAAGATCCTCATTAGACCAAAAAATGGTAGATTTACGTTCCCTCAATATTCTCAACAGTTTCTCTCCCTCAACATCATTCAATTCAGAAGATACAATAACAGGGAAAGAAGAAGAATCATCTAGGAATGCATATTTCAAGTGAGGAGGTAATGCTTTCAATTCTAAGACAGGTTTCTCAACATTCACATCATTCACAGCATGTAATGATACTAGAGGCATAGGTTTATATATTTTACTACATACTTGCAAACTATCTAACCACTTAACATACAAAGCAATATCATCTCCAATAGTATCAACATCATCAAAATCAAAGTCTACTATGCTTTTTTCTAGATAGTCAGTTGTAAGCACAACCTCAACATGCTCTGTAACAGTTTTATCAATCACGTCAATCACATTGCAAGTACTAACCTGATCATGATGACTCAAGGACTTGTAAAGATTGAATACAACTTTTTCCTCATTTACCCTTAGAGTTAACTTCCCTTGTTGGACATCAATAAGAGTCCTTCTAGTGGGCGTCTAAGAATGATAGGGATTTCTAAATCTTCTTCCATGTCCAACACTACAAAATCTGCAGGGAAGATAAATTTATCAACTTCAACTAAAACATCTTCAACGATACCTATAGGATATTTTAAGGATCTATCAGCTAGTTGCAATGAGATTGTGGTAGGTTGTACTTCTCCAATATCTAGCTTCCTATAGATAGATAAAGACATTAAATTAATGGAAGCACATAGATCACATAAAGCTCTAGCAACATTTAAAGTGCCAATAGTGAAAGGAATAGTAAAACTCCCTGGATCTTTTAGTCTTTGTGGTAAATTCTTTTGTAGCATAGCACTGCATTCCTCTATCAAGCTAACCATCTCATATTGCCCAAACTTCTTCTTTTTAGAAAAGACACCTTTCATAAATTTAACATAATTGGGCATTTGTTCAAAGGCCTCAACAAAGGGAATATTAATATGCAACTTTTTAAGGATTTCAAAAAATTTAGAAAATTGAGAATCTAATTTATTTTTCTGAAACCTTTGAGGATATGGCAAGGTGTTTGGAACAAAAGGAAAAGGGGTAGATGACTTACTTGAAGATTCGAGTTTATTTACTTTTTCTTCTCGATGATCTCATTGGGTTCATCTTCTAGGATGAGGTCTTCTATGGTCTCATTCACTTCTTGTGCCTCATCCTCCTCATCAATCAAAGGTGTGGACAATGTTTTCCCACTCCTTAAAGTCAAGACCTTGCATTCTTCTCTTGGATTCTTCTCAGGACAACTAGGAAACTTTCCTTTTTGCATGGTTTGAAAGAGAAGTGGCTATTTGGCTAATTTGTACCTCAATAATATGGATAGACTTGCCATGACTTTCTACAACTTTCTCTAATGTCATGGTCCTTCCTCTAGATTCCTTGATAAATTCTACCATCAATGCTTCCATGTTGGATTTATTTTCAATATAGGAGGGTCCTGCAAAAGAGAAACCTGGAGGAACCTATAAAGCATATTCTTATTGTTAGCATAGGAAAAAATTTCATGATTCCTCAAGCCAGGATAATAATGAGTTGGAAGTTGTTGTTGATGGCCTTTATAGTGTTCTCTATCAGTGTAGTTGGCCGTTTCATTCTCACTTTGCTCCAACTCTTTTTTATTAGCGGTTTCCATAGCCATGGCGGCTAGAGAAGCTATGGATGGTGGATTGACTTGTGTTTGGCTTCATGTGGACAATTTAGAAAGAGTATTAGTAAGAGAAGCTACTTGAACCTTAAAGAGAATTTACCTCATCCACCCCATATAATTCGGCGACCTTGGTTGAAGATGATCTCTCATTAGGCCAATTATAGGAAGTGTTAGTCAAATCTTCTAAAATTGTGTAGGCTTCTTTGGGCAGTCTTAGAGAAAATAGAACCTCCGGCGGTTGTATCCAAGATAGACTTAATTGTGCTTGTGAGCCCCATATAGAACAATTGGATTTGCAATCAATTAGGGTATCCAAGTTGAGGACACCTTCTCGAAAGGTCCTTGTACCTTTCCCAGCTTCATATAATTGCTCATAATCTTGTTGGCTAAATGTGCCAATCTCCGTTCACAACCATTGAGACTTCGTCGATGGAAAGTATTTGTTTAAGAACGCTTGAGCTAGCGCATCCCATGTAGTGATGCTCTCCGACGGAATGGATTCTAGCCAATCTTTGGCATAGTCCTATAAAGAGAAAGGAAACAATCTTAATCTAATTGCATTGTTAGAAACACCATTCATCTTTATCATCCCACATATTTCAATGAATGCTCGAAGATGCTTATGAGGATCTTTAGTGGCTCATCCTCTAAAAGCAAGATCTCTAGCTATTTGTATCAACCTCAGTTTTAACTCAAAGTTGTTGACGTTAATTAGCAAATTTACAATTTAGGGTTGACCCG
The DNA here is from genome assembly GCA_002890555.2 of Lagenaria siceraria. Taxonomy (NCBI): domain Eukaryota; kingdom Viridiplantae; phylum Streptophyta; class Magnoliopsida; order Cucurbitales; family Cucurbitaceae; genus Lagenaria; species Lagenaria siceraria. Next base: position 9,939,031 of record CM016483.1, on the reverse strand, counting down.
TCGGGAGCGTTGGTTGAAAATAGTTTCGGATAGCCTTAGGTACTTCTTCCGCCATATCCACGTTAGGATTTTCTTGAATCCCTAGCTTTTAAAAGTCCTGTCAATCTTGGGATCAAGAGGAAGAAGATTAGTGTTGTCACGAGGCATGAACCAAAAATATACAACCAATCTATTAAAGAGAAAAACAAAATATAATACACATCAAATTAAGATCCTCGAAAACGGCGGCAAAAAACTTGATGCGAACACCGCAAATGCACCGGTCAAGTAATAATATAGAACGATTAAGTCCAAGTATCTTTCCACTAAGGATCTAACTACAGTTTAATTACCTAGCTATTCTAGGGTTGAAATGATTTTATTTGAGGAGTCGAAATCGATTGTTTGTTTTGTGAAAATCTTAAAGCATTAAAAACAAAGCAAATAAAGTTTGGAAAACCAAGAGTAAAAAGACGTTCTAGGGTATTGAATCATGATTTAATTCTTTATGCAATATTATAAAGTTTCATGGAATTGATTGCAAATCATATGCCTAAGTCTAGAAACATAAATCCAAATTATTTTCTATAAAAAACAAACATTTCTCATGCAACTTAATTGCTTACTAACATCTTGAAATCAAATCAAATTACATGGCATTAGGAATAGTCTTTAACAACTTTCATTATTAACCTAACTATTTTAATGAGAGATTAATAACGATTCATTGTTATAAGTCCAATTAAACATGCAATCCATCAAATTACACATCTAATCTAATATGCATGGAAGGCCAATCAATACAAGTTAAGCACAATAACAATGAAAAACATATAATTACATCAATCCATGAAAAGTTCCACAATATCGACATAATTTCATAAATAGTTCATCAATACCCTAAAACTAAAGAGTTTAGCCACTCATAGGTTTAGACAACATATTTGCATTCAAATTCAATATAAGGAAGAGAAAAGTAAGAGAGAATAAACAAAATTCTACTATCGAGAGCCCCTCGTTGTGGAAACCGACACGACTTCTTTGATCAACGCCTTAGGAACCGAACGGCCGCCAAACTGTCTCAAACTTAATCTCCCTCTTTTTTGTAGTAAACTCACCCTTCTTGTCTCTGTGATTTCGTGATTAGGGCTGCTGAAGACCTACCAATATATGAAATTTTTTTCCAAACATTGCTCCTAAATTTAAAAAGTAAAGCCAACGTCGCGACGCTGACCAAGATTCATCGTAGCGTAGCGCTGTAGGTGAGTGTAGCTTCGCTGCTGCAGTGTCGCTACGCTCTCGATAGTTCTAAATTTTGGTGTTCTCGGGTCTTGAGCGTAAAGGGGCAGCGTAGCGACGCTCTTGCTCTTCGCTGCCCTGTTTTTATAAGGTTTTTGAGCTATCTTTGTCTGATTTTGACTCGGTTTGATTCCATTGCTTCCAAAACTCAATTTCTTCATTAATTACCTAAAATCTACTAGCAAACACATTAAATCATATAAAAAATCCTAAATTAAGATCAAATAAAACACTTTTCAAGTGCTTTTCAACCCCTGGTTATTATAGTTTAGCGTTTGCCCCTGGCTGTGTCACAAAAAAGCAAATTGGCTTTACAATTTAATGTTTAGTCATCTGTGATTTACGTTATTATTGTCTCAATTGTTTGTTAGTGTATATGAAAAAATAAAGCATCGAACAAATAAGGTTTAAGCCTTTGTCTACCTTCTAATTGATGAACAAATTTTCGAGGGGTGGAGGGCGGAGGCAAACCGTAGACCCCTAAATTTGTCTGAAACTTTATTTCATCATTTTTATTTTCAGTAGTTTTGTATCTTTTTCGTTATTTAAAATTCACCAACTTTTAATAAAAATAACAAAAAATAAGTTCAATTTCCTTCTCTTTCTTAAAATAAAATAAAATAAAAAGTTTCTTTTTTTTTTCCATCTTGACATTTTAGAGAGAATAATATGTTTATATTTTATATAATAAAATAAAATATTTATTTTTTTCGATTTTAGGGGAATAAAATTTTGAAGTTTTAATATTCATATTTTGTAAAATAAAATAAAAGATTATTTGTGTAGGGAGAACTAAATTTTGAATGTTCAATTGTTTTTTATGGAAAATTTGTACCTAATCAATTTTAAAAGTACCTAATTATGTTAAATATTTTTTACATCAATCAAATAGTCCTCAATTAGTTTTTTTTCTCCATTTTAAAATTTCATTTTATTAATCCTTTTCCTAATCAAGAAATGTTTGATTTTAAAATTCTATAAATTAAAAAGCTTCAGGGGATCATTGTCGTCCGAAAGAATAAGTCCTCCACTAGTAAAGATAACATGTCCCCATCCATGACCACTCCGTCAGCTATTAGGAGCCTTACACATCCACCAGCAGAGACTTTCTCTCCTATGGCACCAAAATATGATGAGCCTATGCATGAGGATCTGCCTCCTACTCTAGAAGTTCAAACTCCACAGCCAACCCCCAACACTATGGCCGCATTAGCCCCGCAGCAAGCCTCTGAAGTCGTTGCCCCATCTGTTTATGCCATAGTCGTAGTAGGCTACATGGCCGAGCAATTACAGAGATATATGGTTCAGTTACATACTTTTTGGGCATATGCCAAGATGCGGGATGATGCTTGCAATAGATTCCTCAGCTCTTTAGCTCCAGGGTATTACCCTACTGTGCCACCCTTTTTGAACAACATCCTTCAGGATCCTTTGAATGAAGAAGCAAATGAAGAAGATGATGATGTTGCTCCCGCTTGGAATTAGTGGAATATTCTGTTCTTTTTCCTCGCTTTCCTATTTATTTATTCTTCTATTTCATGCATAATTTTTCTTTCTTTCTTTCTTTCTTTTTTTCTTTTGTTAGGTTAGATTAGGTTGCTAGAAAAACAAATAAAAACAACCAAAATACATTTTTGAATTATTTTTGTGTGTATGTTTTCTTGGTTTGCAAAGATAAACTTCATGATGATACTTAGAGATTTCTCATACTATGATTTCTTATTATCAAACCCTAAAGAGCACAAAACCAAAAATATTATTCGACTCTAAGTGAAAAACATCTCGACACTAGTTCACCTCATGCTTAACAACCTGTTACACTAGGAGAACTTAGCCTTTTTTTTTATAAACTAGCAAAGTCATATCCTTGTTTTTGTACCCTTCCGTGTTACTTTATCCAAATCATTTGTCAAGAATGGGAATGTCATAGTTATTATGCATGTATACTAGGCCTTTAAAAAAAACTAGGATGACCTTCCTCCTTTTTGAATTAGCCAAAGTAGCCAGAGGCGAGCATGACACCCACGCTTTCTTTTGTAGTGAAACGGTTAGTTTGGAAAGTGCATGTTTGCCTTAAGTATGACCCTTGCTTGTAGTCAGATGTTCGTAGGTAACTCGTGGGGGCAAGCTGGAACGAAGGCGAGGGTGACATTAAAGTTTTGTCCTAGGCTTGAATAGAGAAAAAAAAAAGTGAAGGGTTGAAAAAGAGAAGCCCTAAGGCCAAGAAAAAATACAAGTTTGGGAAGTTTCATTTTATGTATAGGGGATGGTGTCTTGGTAACACTTGTGAGTCATTAGGGATCTCACTAAGTTTCATGAGTGGTATCTAGGTTAGTGAAACATGATTAGTTTAGTAGTCGTCGCATTTTGAGTAATTATTTCACGGTCCGGTCTTATACAAACTCTTTGTATAGGATACCCAATTCGCATGTCTCTACATGAATTATTTGGATCAAATCGTTTGTAATGATTACAAAATGAGTGGTGCAGTGTTACAAGGATAAGGTACCCAACCTTATCCATATACTATAGACCATTTAGATTATTACTTGAACATGATCCACCTGTATGTCAGCAACATACTGTTCAAGTTACAATAAATAATCTTGGATCGTAGTTATAGGTTTGAGTTACACAAGTCTAAATGTTAAATAAAATAACTCTTTATTTTATTAAATTAATAATTTGCTTATACATTACAAACCACGAGATTTAAGGTATAAACCCCGAAAATCTCCCACTTATCCTAAAGCTAAACGGGTGTACAATACAATAAAGTTCAACAATACAATAAACTAAAGCATACACTATACCCAGTAACATCTCCCACTTGCCCTAAACAATTGATGCATATCTCGTAGACCTAGACTCTCTAAATGACCCTCAAACACTTTAGTTGTGAGAGTCTTTGTAAATGGATCAACAACTTTATGCTCCGTAGCTATCTCCGTGACGATCACGTCCACTCGTTGCACAATCTCCCTTATCAAATGGTATTTGCGCTCTATGTGCTTGCCTCTCCTATGGCTTCGAAGCTCTTTAGAATTTGCCACAACACCACTATTATCACAATAAAGGGTGATGGGCAATGACATGTTTGAAACTACTTCCAAGTCTATCAAGAACTTCCTAAGCCATACAACTTCTTTAGCAGCTTCACAAGCAGCTACATACTCAGCTTTGATAGTAGAGTCAGCAATGCATCCTTGCTTGATGCTCTGCCATGCTATAGCTCCTTCTTTAAGAGTGAACACTGATCCTGATGTGAATTTCTTAGAATCCCTATCAGTTTGAAAATTAGGATTAATGTATCCTGTAAGGATCAAATCCTTGGCACCATACACAAACATATAGTCACTTGTTCTTTTGAAGAAATCTTTTGTCTTTGAGTTTTTGTCATTGTAGTTTTGAACATTGCAGTATTGAGAAGCATTTTAGATGCCAACAACCTTAACACATATAAATTACTCTCTAATGTCGTAGAATAAATTTTAATCCCATTTTTAAAAATAAACGCTTTATTTTCAGCAAAGGAAATTGAATAAAATTGTTCCAATAGATAAGATATAGAAACCAAGTTCCTTCTAATAATAGGAACTATATATACATTGTTCAATAGCAAGAAAGATTTCTGAAAAAGTAATTTAATGCTTCCCACAACTACGACAGAGACGACCTCCCCAGTCCCAACTCTCATGGTCATTTCCCTAGTCTTTAGCTGCCGCCAGGAACTAATTCCTTGTAAACAAGAACAAACATGGTTAGTGGCCCCTGAATCAATTATCCCGGTAGCATCATCATTCTCCACCAAATAAGTTTCCAAAACAAGTAAATGGTATTTACCTTCTTTGGCCTTTTTCTTCTCAGCCATTTACTTCATGTCGTTCCTCTTTCAATGTCCGTCCATGTTGCAACGGAAACATTTTCCTTTGTCTGCAACCTTGACCTTCTTGCCCTTTTGGGTGGCAGTAAGGGCCGCTTTATTCCCTTCTTACCATTCTTATTCTTCCAGCTTTTAGGGCCAGAAGATGAACATCAGTCTTTACCCCAGAGGTCAAACCTCTGTGATAGTTCTTTGAGGAGCTGGCAACATTTGCCTCTCCTTATTGTCCTTTGACTTTTATCAAGGACTCATAGGTCTGGAGTTCATTGAGGAGGGTGGTGAGGTTGTAGTCAATCTTGTTCATAACAGTATTCCTACAGAATTAAAGGAAACTCGTCAGAAGAATCTCTAAAATAAAGCTCACTTAATTGGACTCGTCTATGACAGTGTCATTCATCTTAGCCACATTGAAATGAACTATCATATCAAGAACATGTTCCCGAAAAGAAGTCCCTTCTCTCATCCGTGCATTGAAGATGAATTTGAGAGCATCATGTTTTGAGTTGAGAGGATGTTTGTCCAAAAATCTCACACAATGAATCCATGATCTATTGTGCAGTGATCATGCTCTCATGTTTATTGGCTAAAATTTCAGTTAAGCTAGCCAAGATATAGACTCAGGCTTTGTCATTGGCCTTCATCCATCTGTCATGTGCATAACGAACATTTCGTGATGCAACCAGTTTAGGGACTGAAGGACGTTCCTCAGTCAGGAAATTTTAAGGTCCTCTATAACCAACATAGTATTAATTGTATTTTTTCATATTGTATAGTTTTCACCAATTAATTTATCAGCACCAAGTAGGGAAATTGCAATGCTGGTCATTTTTAATATTTGCTAAAACCAAACATAATTATTTATATTAGAAATCTTGCATAACTGTTAAAAGACAAATCCAATCACTTTTAGCAAAATTAATAAACCCTATTATCATTAAATTTGCAATGATACTTCAGTGATTTAGAATAATAGCCACCAAAGGGTAGTCAGTCACTCCTTCACTGAATTGAGACACTCTCAACTGATTATTACACCAGAATAACTCTTATTCCTATAACAATTAGCTTCCATTTATTCAGTCAAGAAACCATTAACTTGCTTAACAATTTCTTGTAATTGTAACCCTCCATTTTAGATCCTATAATTCCGCCCCAATAAGCCTACTGATAGCTTCCTAAAAGAGCTATCTCTCTCAGCCTATATCATGATAATTCTAATGAATTTAACATTTATTCTAGTGTTTAGACATGTAATCGAGCATAGAGGCACCTCAGGGCAGTTCAGATGCATTTCGGGCTTAATCGAAGCAGTTAGCGGCATAATCGGAGCAAAGCAAGTCAAGACAGGCATGGCAAAGCAAGCAGGTGTCGCGACGCCAAAATTGGATGCTAGGACTTATGTAGCATTGCATCGCAATGCTACGACTTTAAAGCACTAGCACCATAGCGCCAACTCATTTTCTATAAGTACGTCCTTTCCATTTTAGGGTAGGGAATCCAACACTCGGCCTCCAGCTGAGTTTCTTCCCCTTTCTTCCCTTCCATTTATAATTTTCTTCTTTCTATCTCATGTAATCAAGTAGAGATTATGGTGAACCCTTTCTTCTTCATCTCAACGGGAAGGTAAATGTTAGCTTTCTATTTTAGAAGATTTGGATATTGTAACTTTGGGAGAATTTTTATTAATGTAATCTCATTTCTTATTCTATGAGTTTCTTGTCTGAATTTATTCTATACAACTATGTTTTTCTTTGTTTGTCTGACAAATTACTTAGGATTGTATGGTTGAATGCTTAGAGTTTTTAACTTGTAATATGTGAGATGAAAATTATGGGTTAAATTCCAAGAAGCAAATGGTTAGATGGGCCTGTAATTAGTTGTCTATAGCTAATAGCATTGGCCTATTGACCTTGGGAAAACTATATTGGGTATTTAATTAGGCGTTGGAAATTAAATGCCCATCCTAGCGTAATCCCTAAAACTTAATGTGGGTTGATAAATATGTTTAGGATGGATTCATCTAAGCATGTTTAGCTAACTAGACGATTTAGGACCATTAGTTAGATTTCCATCTAATCGAGCTAGGCATAGTCAGGATATTCAGGTTATATTTTAATAATTCGATGATCGAAGTTACAGTATACCACTCCAATCTTCTAGGCTAGAATCTCTTTACTAATTACATTTCTATCTCTTTACCTTCCTGCACTCTATTTTAATGTATTTTCCTTATCTCAGTTCCATATCAACCCCCCCATTTACCGCTTTAATTGAAATAGGCTTCCAGGAGCTAATCTTTCATGCCTCCTTATGGTTCGACTCGGACTTGCTACTTGTGCTATGCCCGTAGTATGAGTAATTAGTTCGAGAGTTTATAAATATTATTTGATTGGTGATTTGTGAGCAACGGCAAATCGCTGTTATCACCTACCGAAGAGAAGGGCAATAAGTGCAAAAACTATAGCGACCCTATCCATTATTGAAATTTGTCATGATATTGATTCCATGCAAACACCTTCCGAAGGGAGGACACTACTAGGGTGCCACAAGGTCGAGCATGAACCTCATGATGCAAACTAATGAAGAAGATCGTAGGATATGTTGACACATGTCCTTCTACCACTTACTATAAATATTTTTTTCATTCACATTGATATTAACCCATGCAAACACATTCTGAAGGGAGGACACTTCTAGGGTGCCACGTGTGTGGGTTGGTGCCCTAAATCTCTTGGGGTCTTGTAATTTGTAATATGTACATGACAATTCATTCCTTCAATAAAATAAGTTGTATCTTATTTGACAATTAGATCGCTTTAACTCAATCCATAAACTAAGATCCCAGGTTATACAATGTAACTTGAACAGTATGTAGTAGACATACAAATGGATTTTGTTCAAGTAATAACCTAAAAGGTCTGCAGTATATGGATAAGATTGGGTGCCTTATCCTGGTAACACTGCGATACGACCCACTCTGTAATTGTTTCATGAGTTGTAAGTGTTACAAACGATTTGATCTAAATCGTTCATGTGGAGATATGTAAGTGAGGGTATCTTGTATAAAGAGTTTGTATAAGATCGAACCACGAAATGATTACTCTCATGCTATAACATCGATAACTGTAGAGACTAACATTTCATAAGATGACCATAAATAACTCGATCTCAATCTTGAGTAAGTTATGGACTCCTGTCTATGATGACAATCCTTTGATTTTTATAGGTGAGAGTTGCCTATGTTGCCGACTCAGTATGCCTACCATTTTGAGGATTTGTCCAAATAGAGAACTGAAAACATAGTTATACAAGATGGAGTTTACTCCTTCCTTGTTTTAGGAAAGTAGATAACTTGCTCCCTTAAGTGCTGATTCCAAGTATTGAACAAGGGGCCCCTCTCTCTCATTGGCCCAAGAGGGATTTGTTTATGGTAAGACCATACACAGTTTGTTCATTAGAGGATCAATGGGACTTAAGGAGAAAAAAGTGATTATAGGGGTAAAATGGTAATTTTGACCTAGCTGTAATTTCGAGCAATTTGTAAAGGGTCAACTTATTGATGACTGCTTATATCTATGGACACAGAAATATATCTACACTGCGAAGAGTGCAGCTATGAGTCCTTAGTGGAGTGACCCGCAGTTAATGAATGTTGATTTGATTAATTAAAGAGAAAAATTAATCTAATATCGAATCATTGAAGCTTCTAATCTTTAGGTCCATTAGGTCCCCTTGCTAGCTCATTAAGGGTAAAATAAGATTCAATTATTTTGTGGAATAATTTGAATTGTTCAAATTATTCAGGGAATTTAATATTAATAAAGAATAATATAAAGTATATTATAATGTATGTTGATACATTATAATATATAGTTGGTTATAAATATGATTTATAATTAAACTATATAATAAGAGAGACCAATATATGAATAAAATTCATAATGTGAATTAGATTTATATTGAAACTATATAGTAAAATTAATGTGAACGTGATTCATATTAAAACTATATAGTAGATGAGAGAAAGGTACATTTGATGCATGATTAATTAATTGTTAATTAATTAATTAATTAATTAATTATTATTTCAATTTAATTGATTAAATGTTGATTAATTAATTTTATTATTTAATTATATATATATATTAAATTAGTTTTTATTATATATGTATAATAATAATAATAATAATAATAATAATAATAAAATTAAACTCCCTTGCATTTATGCAGGGAGTGGAAAACGTAACTTCCCTCACACTAATTATTCAGTTCCTTTTTAAGGAAAAATGAATTGAAGAATTTGGTTAAGGTTTTGTACTCTCTCTCTTTGTGTTTTCTCTAAGTGAAAATTTTTCCTGCAAAATCAAAAGAGGATTCCACCATCCTCAATTGATCGTAGCTTGAACATAGTAGGGAAGCCCAAGTGGTAGTGTTATTGTTGTTGCACACCAATACGTGAAGATCTATTGTTCAAATGTAATATACTATCACTGTAGTAAATTGTTTTGGTTTCTCCCTGCCCAATTTCAAAGACAAAGCGATTAACGCTTCCGCTATTGGGATTAAATCCCTTCACCACGAGGCCAAACATGAGACTCACAGTATGAACTTAGCAGGAGAACATGAGAGAAAAATGACATATCATATATCTTTTTCAACTAATTAATTTATCTAAGTCTAGTTAATTTGTCCAATATAACATTTATATTGGATAATTTAAGAATATGTGATTAATATTTATTAAACACTAATCATTTTTTGCATGCTTATAAAATGTTGACTAATTCAACTCCCAGGTTGGTTCTGTGTTCCCTTATGGTCATCTTAAGTACTCCAGACTCATACAGAACCTTTCTAGATAGAGTTTCCTTATAGTCAATATTTAATAAATTAATCTTGAAAAAATTACCTTTTTAGTCCTTGAATTTTGTGAAAGAGGTGCGTTTGGTCCTTGAAGTTTTAAATTGGACTTATTAGAAATATGTTTAAATAGTCCCTCTTCCCTAACAAGGCTGTTAAAACAAACGGATTGTCCAAGTTTTTTGTTTGCTGATTTGGCTTAATGACTAGGCTTATGTGGCATGATGATTGGGTTTTTAAACATTTTATTTACAATTTTCAATTAAAAAAAAAGACACAATTGGAGCCCTAAAAGAAGAATATCATTCGTCTTTCTCCATTGACCACCGCTTCGACCTATTCTAAGAAGAAGAAGAAGAAGAAGAAGAAGAAGAGAGTTTTGTGGTAAATTCCTTCATATAGAAGGCAAAGTTTAACTTCAGTAGGTTACTTGTTGGGGGCCATTTTTAGGTAATTTATAGGAAAGGAATTGCCTGAAATTGAAATCATTAGTGGATAAATTTGAAGGGTTATTCGTGAAATTGGAAGAAATAGGAAGAAATCTTGAGCAAATGACCAAAATACTGAGAAGAATTCAGAGTCATTAGAATCATAAACTAGAATATACCAAAGAAGACGGCCTCAAAAGGCATGGATTTAATGTCATCAAAGCAATCCCTTCTCGACCATTTGAAACTGTTGCACATTGAACAGATTTACAAAAAAAAAAAAAAAAAAAAAAAAAAAAACAACAACAAATGCAACCATCAGAATTTTTTTTTGTTCTATAGAGAAAAGTCTCTTCTTTTCTAATAGGGAAAGCCACAAAACTACATGATGGAATATTTTACTGAAGTTCAGTTTGCCTTCTATTTGAAGGAATTTGCCAGAAATTATCCTCTTCTTCTTGCAATCGGTTCAAGCTTCGTCAGTGGTGATGGAAGAGATGGAAACGGGTTTCCTTTTCTATTAGGGGTTGGGCTGAAATTGTTTCATTTTCTCTTCTTTTCTTTTTTCTTTTTAATTAAAAATTTGTAAATAGAATTTAAAACACAATTAGCAAGCCACATCAACGATTAGAAAGCCTACTTGAACAATCTGTTTGTTTTAACAGTCTTGTCAGGGAAAAGAGACCATTTAAACCTATTCCTAAAAACTCAATGACTAAAATGGTTAATTTGAAACTTCGCACCTTTTTCACAAAACTCGAGGACTAAAAAAGTAATTTTTCCATTAATCTTTTATTTTATTGTTTTAAACCTATTTGTAACAAAATAAAAGATTATCTTAAGAGTTGTTTTCAAATATAGAAAAATAAGTTAAACTATTTACAAATATTGAAATTTTTTACTGTCTATCAGCGATAGACCTCGATAGATAGTGATAAACAGTGAAATTTTCTATATTTGTAAATAGTTTGATATTTTTTCTATTTATAATAATTTTCCATTACCATCTATTTCTAATCTTATTAGAAATATTTAACATAAAGTTTTAATTTTCAAATTTTAAATTCAATTAGAACCTTATGTTAGCATGCAACTCTTTATTATAAGTTTTAATTTCTACATCATTAAACATATAACAACTATATTTTAATGATATTAAAACCTATAACATGCATCCAAAGACATTATAAATATAACTGTTATATTTAATCTAAGTAATGTCATGTTTCATGCATTATCTATTTTCATTAAATAATATAATAATTATATTATCACTAATGAAAATTTATATACGTGACATCGTACAATATAACAATTATATTCAAATATGTGCATGAACATGCTTAATTAACATGATGCCATATAATATAACACTTATATCAAAATATGATGCATGATTATGTTTAACCTAAGGTGGAATTTTAAATTATATGGCATACATTATGCAACATATAATCAAAACATTAATTTATGCAAACATCCAATGCATAATAAATTAAGTAGCAAAAATAGACTGAATTTTGGCATCCTAAAAAATTAACTAAATTAATATAATCAAATTATATTAATTTAATTAATAAAAAATTAAATTACAATAATTAAATTAAAAAAAAATGCAAAAACTGCTTCTCCTCCACGATCTACACGAACACACGCAAACTTGACGTTCAACAGTTGGAGCGTTGCAGCGCTATGCATCTGGGGCCTTGACAAATCGAAGCGTCACGACGCCTCTGCGGTGCCTTTTATAGAACTTCATTTTTCCGTAGTGTCGAGCATGGCGCTGCGAAGCCTGCTTGACGCTATGACTCAGAAGTCGAAAATGGCCTTTGTTCTTCGCCGTTTCTACTTTGTTTTCAATCAAAGTTCTCAGCAACACTTCATCTCGATCGTTACAGATTTACATACTCGATTACAGAATTAAAATGCCCAAAACAACGAGCCCTTACAATAACCATGACTTTTGAACCAATGAAATTCATTCATTTGTTCTTAGTTATGAACTAAACTTCTAATCAGTCAATGTGGATACCCTAAGATATTATAGCTTGAGTAATTGCTAATTAATGCATCTCTTTCTACTTTGACTACTACATTTCCTTTATTGATTTTAACGACAATGTGTTAAGTTGAATTGGCCACTTAATTTAACCTACTAGTGGAGTTTTAATGCTGAGAAGGTAAATATATAAATTAATTTCACAAAGGAATACGAGACTAATAGCATAGAGATAGGACTATCATGTACGCTTAGAGATAAGGTACGTTGTAGGATTAATAAATTGCATGAAAATGATCTAAGATTTCGTTAGCCATAGAGATATAAGTTTAGTTACTTAGACTCTTAAAAAAAACTTGATACAAGACCGAACAAGAGACGTTTTTTGTCCATGGTAAGTCACTGTCAACTTGATGTGGCTGCATAGCTGATACGCGTAAGCGCACGCGCCGAGTAATAATATAGTTTAAAACGGCTTGAGCCAAGTATCATCCTCTAAGAAATTGGTTTGTTACGCTCTTAGCTACTCAGAGACTCTTCTAATTTTATTTAGGGGACCCAACTATGATGAAAATCTACTTTAAACTTATCCTAGAGAGTAAGTTATAAAGAACATGTAGGTGAAAACAAGTAAAGACATGTCCTAAGATCATGGTTCATCGATGGATTAACTAGAGTGCCTTAGATTAATTTCATGCTAATTATAAATCTAGAAGTTTTTTGTCCAGGTATCCTCTTTTGAGTCCAACCCTTTCCAATACCTAACTATGAACTCATTCTCATTGAATCAATTAATTAGGTACAACAATACAATCCTTCATTATCATTCTCCATTAATCTCCTATCATTTTCATGCATATTTGATTAACGGTCTAGCATATTACATCTAACCTAATGCCTTCTTTCTCAAGCAAGACGCTAAGTAATATATATATTGTCCCTCGTTTTCTCTCCTCTCCTCTCACACTCTCACTCCCTTTTCTTCTTCCTTTTCCCTTCAAGTGTTTGATGTCCCTCTCTTGTCTTCCTCCTCTCAAGACAGTCGCTCTCTTTGGATTCCTTCCTCCTACAACCCCCACCCTTAGCACCTTTAGATATGTTCTGATCTAAAAATTTCACATCTGACAATGTTAGTTTATCGACGAAGAAGAAATAGACATCTAAAAGATAGAGGAAATTAGAGCGAGAGCAAGAGAAAAAATAAGGATCCATAAGAAAAATAGTGTCCAAACTAGATTAAGAGGAAAAAATAGCTAGATGAGCCAATCCTATAGCAAAAAATATCAAAAAAATATCTGCTAACGACAACAAAAGGTTAAAAAACTTTATCTAGAAAAACTGAGTTGCTTTTTGCACGATTTTTTAGATCCTCCATAAAATAATAATAAAAAGTTTTACGCAGTTGTCGAAGCTAGAAAAATATGCAAATAGTAAGAGTTAGCTGTTTGCGAGTTGGGTTGGGTTGAATTACTTTTTAGACTCAACCCAATTGTTCACGTTGTAAGTTTCTTCAACCCAAATAAACATTATTAAATAATAAACTCAACCCAACCATAAAACATTTAGGTTGGATTGGTTCAGTTTACATAGGTTATTTATTTAAATATTTGTTCTAAAAATAAGTAAAATGTTAATATGTAAAAATTTTATTTAATTGTTTTTATATATTCTGAATTGAGATTAACAGCTCAATTTCAATTTACATTATGAAAATATTCTTTCCAAAGTGTTAAAAGAATTATTTTTTGGAGTTGAAGAATAAATTATTCAAAAATAATAATAAATTATAAATTAAAAGGAAAATTACTATAAATAGAAAAAATATCAAACTATTTACAAATATATAAAAATTTCAATGTATATCAGTGATAGACCGCGATAGAATTCTATCGCGATCTATCAGTGATAGACTGTAAAATTTTTCTATATTTGTAAATAGTTTGACTCATTTTTCTATATTTGAAAAGATCTCAAATTAAAAACAAACATTATTTTTAAAATTAATAACAAGTTTGGTTGGTTCGACTTATTTTAGGTGAATCCATAAAGCAACCCAACCCATAAAATTTTCATTTATTTAAACCCAAATGAATTGATAATCCAACCCAAACTATACAAGTTAAGTTGGATTGGGTTGATTGAGTTTTTTAAGCCATCAAGTTGTTTGAACACCCCTAGAGTCAACAATGCAGAGGCCCAAAGAAAGTTTGAGAACTTTTCCATTAGGAAAGCCATGTTGCTATAATTTAGTCTCTGTACAGTCATTTTTACTCTTCACTGACTGTAGTCAGGAAGCATCCCATCTGATACTCATCTATATAAAATGTGATGATTTAGCAATATCCCCTCTTTCACCTTGGAATCCTCCATTATTCCATCCAGTATTTGGCTGGCCTAAATTTATATACCTTCTTTAAAGGGTCCAGAATCATGCAATAGTTTTATCACAGCCTTAACCTGCAAACACAAGCAGTCAATTGTATCAATGAACAATTCAGAAGCATGTAGATAATGGTATGTGAAGAACCTGAATCCAACGCGGTTTTTCTAGTTAATGATGCAAGTTGCTTCTACGAGTAGATGCAAGCACAGAATAGGGAGAATGACAAGAAGCTAATGTCGTGATAAATTGCAGAGGATTGAGAGAAAAACATCAATGCAAACCATGGATTGAAGGTTAAATGAATCAATTTAAGTAGGACAAACAAATAGACTCTCCGGAAAGATATTTATTTGAAGAAACATAAGAACAAATAAAGGGTTATACACTATTTTGGGTCCTTTTCATTCTTTTTTTAAAACAAGAAACAAAGTTTTTCGTTGGTGTAAAGAAATGAGAATAATATAATACTCATGGATACCATCTCCACATGGGAGTGGAGATAAAAAGGTTAAAAAAAGACGCAAAACTCATCAAAGAAAAGATAGGATAAAAGCATCCCAATCTGTGTTTTTTAACCGAAAGAAGCCAAAGTGAGTTCAGCTCAATTGACATAAATTATGTGTTAACGATCAATAGGTATGTGATTCGAATTCTTCCACCCCATACTCTACTATTGAAAAAATGATAATAACAAATCATTGGAAGAAAGAATTACACCATTATGCCTCAATCAGTCAGAGTATATAAAGTTACCTGATTTGCTTCACGCACTAGGAAGTCATCTATTGCCCTCCTGAAACCTTCATCTGTAAGATAATGACAGCTATAAGTAGTCACGGGCATATAACCTCGTTGAATCTTGTGCTCACCCTGAGCTCCTGCTTCTACTGTGTCGAGATCAAGTTCAATAGCTGCTTCTATTGCCTGCGAGGCATAACCACAGGTCAAAGTTTTGAGAGGCCATTTCAGCATTGTTGAACTCCCATGACTTTTGGACCCTTTTTTCAGGACATTTAAGTAGAATGCACATGAGTAACACCATTATAAAAAAACTCATTTTGGCACCGAAGTTTATCAGCATAAGAAAGAAGAACAGTGGTTCACAGTAATTCCTATTATTAACATAAATCAATAAAAGGTATAATAAAGGACTAAGAAAGAATAGGTTCAATCCATGGTGGCTATCTGTCAGACCCCCAAGTCCCGAAGCACAAGCCATGGCAGGCGGGCCATGTCGAGTGGGCAGCGAGCACGCTTAGGGATGACTAGAGGTTAGCCAAGACAAGTGCCAAAGGTGTCGAGGGCATGCAGGCTAGCGCATCAAGCTAACGGGAGGTTAGCATGACACCGGGTACAGCGTGGGCAGGTGGCCCGCACCACATGCTTAGAGGTTAGCACGTGCACTCAGTGCACAGGTGGAGCACACGAGAGTGCCAAGGCGTGTGCTTATTGGAGCAAACAGGCATGCGGCACAGGTAGAGGAGTGTGGCACCAAGTGCGCAAGACACTGCAAGCACCAAAGGGGAGCGCGTGCGTGGCCCAGACGGACAACAACGCAACTCCATGGGCGAGCAGCGCTGGGTGTCACGATCGTACTCTTCTAACCGTGCGGCACCATGATTTTCTCTTGATCATGGCCAGCCTAAAGGCTATCTCTAGCCAAATACATTCTTTTTCACGAGTCATCCTACTCTGTCGGACCTTTAGGCGAGGTTCTTCCTTCCTCAACCGAGTGTTTTCAACTTGACACTTGCAACTTCGTTTTCTCTCGGCCATGTACGTCGCCCCACGTACATTTCAACCAATTCCTTCATCTTAGTTCTCGCAATATCGGCTATCCCATTTCTCCTCAGAGTCGGGACCTTACCGGGATGAGTCCAACCCCAAACTAGGGTCAGAACTAGCTTCCAAGGCTTACCGGGTACAACCGAGTGATTCCCGCTGCCTACTAGCTCATAACTAGCTTAACGGGATCACGGAGTGTCTCCGGGGTGATTCCTGCCGCACTTTGGGCTAAGGAATATCAAACTAGCCAACCGGGATGAGTATTGACGCCTACCGGCTCAATACTAGCTTTCTATCACTTATCGGGTGCCCACCGGTACTTTAGGATGTCATCTCGAACCTTAGGATGGCACCAAGCTTCCTTTCGCATAAGGGCACGTTTATCGAGAACCGACCCTCGGGTCACTTGTATTAACCAAGACCAACCAGACATCCACCAACTCGACATAATCTCAGCATGACGACACTTGCGACCATACCGCATCGTTTTGAGAATACCGTGCCGGAACCTGGGCATCAGCAGCAACCTCTAGCTCACCCGAGAAGGCGCAATGTCGGCACACCCGTGCCACCCGACACTGTCCTTGAGTTACTCCTCCTCACAAGAAGATGTCCGAGACACTCGTCCCACGACACTCGCCCACGCCACGGCACACTCATGTGTCATGGGGTGGCTCACTTAGGCACCATGGCCCAGGGGTGGTGGAGAGCCAACACCATGCCTCCCCCTATAGTACATTCTGAACAATTTTCACCATGGCACCAATGCACGCTCATAGCGCTACCTCGTCACACGTTTTTGGTAGAGCGCCCGTTCGAATTCCGATTGACACGAAATTCGACGTGCTTCCATATTCCATCAATATGGGACTAACTCCAGAGCCGCTCGTCCAAACTCGCGACGAAACTCCTTTTCCTGAGGATACGGCCCGGGGCCCCATCTGGCCCCCCATGGGCTTGACGCTGACACTACTCATGGCACTTATGCTTGTCTTCTTGCTTGATGCTCAACCTTGCATGCTTGCCCACTTATCTTGGTGTGTTGGATGATGCATCGTCCTCCTCGATCGCATCATGGCACTTCCCTTTCCCGGCCCTTTAGTTGGCCTGACAGACGACACCTTTCATGTGTCGTCGTGCTTGCTTCGACACGTCGACGTGCTTACTTCTTGCGTGTCGACGTGCTTGCTTGTGCTTTGCTCGCTTCGTGGGAGTCTCAACCCACTCTCTTATAGTAGGGTTGAGACATTCTCCCCCACTGACGATGACACACCTAAGGATGCAATCTATTTTAGAATTGCAACACTGGGCGCACGCAATGCCAAGCAAACGCACGGGGCGTCATTGGCGGGGGTCAAGCATCCGAGCGGCAAGGCACACATGCACATTAGGTGCACAAGAGGTGCTGCCTTGATGCCCACCTGGCACAGGCAATCAAACATGCACTTGGTGCGAGTTAAGCTTGATCCAGGGCGAGCAAGAGTGCATTCCATCAGATTCGGAGCTGGACTACCTGTATGCATGACACGTGGCCACTCACTCACAATTCTCTCCCTCCATGATCCTCTTCCACGCCTATGTAAAGAGATGAGCTTGGGACTTGTCCAAGCAATCTCCATTGTGGTGAATTCTTGTAGAGAGCACTTAGTTCCCTTGAAGTCTTGTAAGTGTGATTTTTATTTGCTTATTAATAAAGGCATTATAGGTAATTTCCACCAAGTTGTGCGTTCATCTTTTTCCCCTCTATAGCCATGATCAACTGTCAAATGCCCTTTGGGTGCCATTGTGTATTTGAGTGTTCTATGGGCAATTCGGACAAGTTTAGAAGGCTGACTAAGGAAACCTCATTAGGCTGCATGGGGTAAAAGGGCGAAAAATTTCACATTGAGATTTACGCCCGTGATGCCACTTATCTACGACTTAATATCCTATGAATTTCCTAGACACCTAAACATTGTAGGTTCAGGTGGATTGTCCCATGAGATTAATCGAGAAGCACGCTCGAAAACTCACGAATATATATATAAATAAAGCGTTATCAGCTCTGGGAGTGCCCATCATCAAGCTCAGAGGCATTATCAATATGATGGGCAATGGTTCCTCAATTCCCTTTGGTGGGAATGTTAGGAATGGGAATCCTCTTTTCTATGATCCCTCAAACCCTCTTTCCATTAGGAAAACATGGAATGAAGGGGGAGGCTGAAACCTTGAGAAGAATGGTCTTTTTGGATTGACTTGCTAGGTGTTTAAATAAGTGTTTATTAGTGGAAAAAAAAATGTTTATAAACACTTAGAAAGTCAACCCAAACGGGCCCGAAATTTATGAGGACAGTGCCACAATATTTTGAGGTAATATCTTGCTGCTGCTATCTGGGGTACAATTTCCTCGGTGTTTTCAACTTCCCTAAAAATACAAGCCATACCATAGCTCAGAGTTTGTCCTGGTGGTGTTCAATGGAAATCCTTCCAAAAGCACATCAAATGCAAAGGTATCCTGGTTTAATCAGTAAGAGGAGTTTCATGGGTAAATTGAATGGAAATAATGATTGTCGGGTTTTTGAAGGGTAGAAAGACTTGGGAGAGGTTTGAAATAGTATCACTTTGAACACTTCTTATGTTTGCTACGATAAGAAGTTGGGGAAATAGTATCTAGCAGTACTATTCATAAATATTCTTATTTTTGGAAGTGTTCGTTTATGTTTGCTACGATACGAACTAGGAAGTTGGGGTTATGGTTCCCTTGTATACATTATTTTGATGGAGTGTTTTGTTCTGTAACTTAAAAATGTACTAATACAAACAGAACGAAACTCAAGGTCCAATAAGCTAATATACAGCAAGATCCTAGAGCAGAGAAATTCATGTTTTGGTAACCACTCACATTTCTTGTGATATATTTTATTAATATAAAATCTTGAGATATTTATCATTGTTGGACTGTTTTTTTAGAACAATATTAAGCTTTGGCTGTCGGATATTGGCCTTTGT
This sequence comes from Lagenaria siceraria, assembly GCA_002890555.2. Lineage (NCBI taxonomy): Eukaryota > Viridiplantae > Streptophyta > Magnoliopsida > Cucurbitales > Cucurbitaceae > Lagenaria > Lagenaria siceraria. Next base: position 9,919,427 of record CM016483.1, on the reverse strand, counting down.
CCTGTTGTTTAGTTATCTAATGTTTTTCTTGTATGCAGTATTTTTGTTTCTTTTGTAATCTCTTTATGTATCCTTGAGCATTAGTCTCTTTTCGTTTTCTTGAAAAGTTTTGTATCTCTTAAATCACCAATTGACCAAAAAGCTTAAGCTTGTGGGTGAAGGCAAATTTAATTTTATATCATTTAACACTCTCCTTCACCTCACTTGTGGGCTTGAAATATGAAGAATACCCAACAAGTGGAAATCAATATTAATTGGGGAGGAAATAACAATGCAGGAGCTTGAACACAGGACCTCTTTGGACCACCTGCTCTGATACAATCTTAAATCTGTAGGAAATAATATTATTTCCTCATTGAATATGTGCAATTAGGTTTTCTTATATATAGGAGAACGACCTCTTACAAATATGTAAAGAATAAAGACAATAAAAGATAAATATTTGACCAGAAATATTTATACACAAATATAGAAATTCCAACAGTATCCTTTTCTAAAAAAATATATATAAAATCTTGAGAGCAAACAGAAAGAAAAGAGAGAAGGAACTAACAGATTTGTTGATTCACACTCAACTTGAAAATGCCTATTGTATCGATGCAGTGAAATAATTATACGCACACACCTGATAATAACAAGCTTCAAAATGTAAACTTGGATAGTATGCTCTAGGGTGACAACCCCACAGCCGCCCGTATAAAGTATCTCCACCAATGAGATTGAGCGCCCCAGCAACAAATTCATCGCCTTCCTCGGCAGTAACTAGTAACACCTGATCTCCCATCTTAGAGGCCATATTATGAAAGAAATCCCGAGTGAGATAAGGGGTGCCCCACCTATGAAGAAGTCATTACTGAATAATTAAATATACTCATGCACCTACCAACTCATCATACTCGTCAAAAAATGGCAACAATGGAAGTTTTTCTTAATCTCAATTGGCAGGCAAATGAAAGGGGTTGATAGTAAGGACCAAACTTGTTATCAGTCGTGTTCCTGTAGAATGTATAGAATGAATCCCAATGCTTATCCTGCCAAAACATTACAACAAATGATGCCCATGCCCCTAATCCTCTTCCAGTAAGATAGGTGTAATGATTGCCACACACAACAATTCATTAGCTAGAATTTACAAGAGGCGTTCATTATCATTTATTCTCATTGTATCTCTGTTATGCAAACTCATTTAGACACTCGGGTACAAGGATAACTTTTTTCTAAAATATATTTATTTGATCCTAACCAATATAAATAAATGATAAACAGATCCAGTTTTTACCTTTATTTCATAACCCCGGAGACGTTTCATAGTCAAATTTTGAGCCACAATCTGCCACAGAAAGTCCACAAGGAGAAATTCCAAATACATAGCCATTATAAGCTTGGGAAATTACTATACTATTCAAATCTTCAACAGTAATAAACAGAAAGACAATCATCTACAAAGATTAATGCAAAGATCTTGGCCATAAAAGCCCATTAATTAGGCAACTATGTATATCCTATTTATATGACTTTAGCAGATAAAATGACATTGATTTCTCTCTATTAAGTCATAACAGTTTGTCAGTACAGGGTATCACAGCTATTTAATTGTCATTTAGGATCTCCCAGTTACAAATATACATTCGACAACACTGCACATTCAAGCAGGCAGATTTAACCAGTAGAATCATATTTCTAGTCTAATTCAAATCATCATAGAAACTCCAAATCCATCAACTTCTGCTGAATTAGTGAATTCGAGATTTTGATATCCTAAACAATGGAATAATAATTAAAAATAGGCTAAATTATAAAAAATGTCCACTCTGTGTCAAAAATACCCCTGAACTTTCAAAAGTATCGAAAATACCCCTAAACTTTAAAAAAGAGTTAAAAAATACCCTTGCCGTTAGTTTTAGATGGAAACCGTTAAAGTTTTGTTTAAAAAATACCCATGAACTTTTCAAAAGTTTCAAAAATACCCTTAACTAAAAAAAAAAGTTACAAAATACCTTCACTGTAAGTATATGAACACAAACCGTTAATACCTCGTGCAAAATAACTTTAAAATTAAAAAAAAATAAATTATAATTGCTCCTAACGTTAATATCGTCATCAAATTGTTTGAAGTTTTCTTAAGTTCGAAAAGAATGAATTTTAAAACAAATTATATAGATATCCTCATTTTTTTCATATAGATACTCTTATTTTCTCTTAATTTTCTAATTCTTAACTTACACCAATTTTCTCACCAACCAAAATTTTAAGTTAAAACATAAAATCCCATAAAATCTCACAAAATTCTAAAATCAAAATCTCCCCTTAAACATACCAAAATGATAAAAAAAAATGTTAGTAGTTGAGTGTGTATTAATAACTGAATAAATTTTTTTATTTCACTATTTATCGTTTTGGTATGTTTAAGGGGAGATTTTGATTTTAGAATTTTGTGAGATTTTATGGGATTTTATGTTTTAACTTAAAATTTTGGTTGGTGAGAAAATTGGTGTAAGCTGAGAATTGGAAAATTAAGAGGAAAATGAGAGTATCTATATGAAAAAAAATGAGGATATCTTTATAATTTGTTTTAAAGTTCATTCTTTTCGAATTTAAGAAAACTTCAAACAAATTGATCACCATATTAATGTTAGGAGCAATTTTAAACTTTTTTTATTTTAAAGTTATTTTTTCAACGAGGTATTAACGGTTTCTATTCATAAACTTATGGTGAAGGTATCTTTTAACTTTTTTTGAGTTAAGGGTATTTTTGAAACTTTGAAAAGTTCAGAAGTATTTTTTAAACAAAACTTTAACGGTTTCCATCCAAAACTAACGGCAGAGGTATTTTTGAACTCTTTTTGAAAGTTCAAGGATATTTTTGAAACTTTTGAAAGTTTAGGGGTATTTTTGACACAAAGTTAGTTCAGGGGCATTTTTTATAATTTAACCTTAAAAATATTTACCTTTTTGCGCTCCTGACGAATATTTTTCCTCTTACTTTGCTTCATATCCATTAAAAACTCATCAAAGCTGAAGAAGATAGAATGGAGAAGAAATTATAAATGAAACTGAAAAAATATGCAGTATCTATTGCATTTTAAGGGGAAAGTGTAACAAGAAAGAGGTACGATTGACCATTGCACATCAAATGTCACAACAAAGTTGACAACTTTCACCTTCAAATGGAGAAACAATTGATGCCTTGGTATTTAATTCAAATGAGATTTAAGGAAAACAATTAAGTTAAAAGAAACCAGAAACAACTAATTAAGTCAAAGAAAGATCTATAAAGATACTCTAAAAGTTCAATCCACAACATTTACAAAAGCAAACATGATTGCAAACCTGCCATTCAATAGTCTACAATTAACTAATGCCATAATGGTCTTCCCTAATTTCCCCCAAATTCCCATATAAACAATGACCACCATTCTTAACAAACCTACCAGCTAGTTACTTTATACCTAATAACATTCCTAACAGTTGAGAAGAAAAGGTCTCAAAGCATTGAATGAACTTTTGTAAGATTGGTGCTTTCCTCAGTTTATTTGCTCAAGGAAATGCTTTCTTAAAAATCATTAAAATCAATCAAGAATTAAAAATTACAAAAAAGGGAAAGAAACAACCACCCATTGAATCATATCAAACTAAAGCCAAAGAACTGATGAATAACCCCCCCCCCCCCCCCCCCCACCCCACCCCGTGGCCCGGCATGAGATAAGCTTACAAACTTTTTTTAGAGGAAACAACATACTTGATTGATGTATGAAACATTTCCGAAGAGAGGGGAAATGAACCCAAAGAGCCCAAAAATGGAGTTAGGAAAAGAACATCCATTTGACCAAAAGTGTGGAAAGGCTATAATCACAAAAAGAGGGTAGAATTTACACCAAGCGACTAGGAGAACATTGCTAGAAAAAAGTATCATTAGAAGATTTGGTCCAGATAAAAGCTCTAGCAAGGTTTGCCAGAGAGTTTGCTACTCATTCTTGAAGGGATGCCCAATGAAGATGGATAAAAAATCTGGAATATTGACTGGTAGGGCTGCTGACCATCTGAGGCTGTGAGCAAGAATGACCAGAATCTTTGAGCAAAAGCACAATGAATGAAAGGGTAGGAAGGCTGTAGGATATACCAGATCTGAGGAGTTGTCCTTTATCACCAATTTTCCCTTTTTGTCCTTTTCATTGGAGAAATTTGAATCTGCCAGAGGGTCACCCCCATTGCTTTGGTATGGGCCATGAATGCTGGCAATTTGATCTTCCCCGGCAATGGAAGAAGGGATTACAAGCATAGCTGGAAGAAAAGCCAATGGGTTTCTGGGTTACTTCCCATAGTATCCTTGTTTGTTGCAAAGCTTTTCATCCCAAAGTAAGTAGTTGCACTTCGCTGCTCCTTGAAGAGTTCATACGTGCAACTTGCAAGGGTCTGCCACAAGAGTTTCAAATATGGAGGAGACCCATGTTAGAGAGGTCCAACAGATATGGAGAAGGTGGCATTCAAATTCTTCCTATGTTCAGAAATCCGACCTTTGTTTCCTTTATGGGAGTACCCAATTGCAATGTAGAAGGTTTTCTGATCTATGGCTATAGAGCGTTTGGTGTACAAGGTGGGCATGGTGGTGGCGGGGAAGAAGGGATCAGTGCAGCCTGCAGGAGCTAGGGGCAATGGGTTGGAGGAGGGAGAGAGCGTCATGGGTTGGGTTTTCGAAAGCATTTAAGCTTAAAAACATACTGATGGTGTCATTAACGTGAATCAACTTTTTTATGAACACTGAAAGAAATTGAACTAAAACAAAACAAATTTTTATCATCAAATGTGTATTCATGTGATTGAAGACAAATAAACAAACGACATACTTTTTGTAATTACGATTCCTCCAATGGTACTGCATTCCAATCCTTTGCAGAAATCCTCCATCACTTAGTTTTTGCCATTCGTTTTCAGATGAGAAGGTAATATGCAGTGACGAAAGCTGAGACTGTTCGAAGTAATTAACTCAAAATAAGATGCTTTTATTTAGTGATATAAAACATGTGACTTATCAATAGGTTTCTTGCATAAAAATGTAGAGTACACAAACAAAAATTACACAACATGATGCCATAATATGTAAACTCAGAAGGAGACCAAAGTTTTCTTTTTTCCCTTTTTTGTTGCTAATAGTCTTACCCAAAAGGAGAGAGAATAAATAAACAAATAAATGCATCCTGCTTTATTGCCAAAACCAAAACTTCCATCAACTAAATAGCAAAAAGATTCAAATGCAAACCAACACAGTGGGGTCATAGTAAAGTCAAGGGTAAAAATAACATTTCCTTTTTTTTTTTTTTTGCACTGTCCCCCCCCCCCCGGAAGAATCACCAACAAACTCCCATGACTGAGTATTATTTACATCAAACATGTGCAAAATATAATACGGAATTGCTCCAAAGATCAAATTCTCTAACAGTCGTTTGAACTCTTCTGACAAACAAGATGGCATCCTCAAAGGCTAAATAGTAAACAATATGAAGTGAGAAAGAGAGATTAAGTGCATATTATCATAAGAATGATCGCAAATGATTTGCCATACAGACAGAAGGGCATAATACACGCTAAAAGCAACAAACATATGCCCAGTCGTACCTTGGCTGTCATGTCCTTTAAAGCAGAAATTATAATGTCAAAGATTTCATCTCTGAATAATGTGTTACGGATTAAAATCCTGGGACCAGTCACTGGTGTAAAAGGCACACAACATTGTAGTTTTGGGTAATATCTTGCACCAAAACTGTAGTATGCATCAGCCCAGGAATGATCAAAAACAAATTCACCATAGGAATGACTGCAGATTGAAAATTAAGTTAAAAGTCGAAAAGGCAGCCATGGATCAAAATCAGCAGACCTTCTCAATAGATTGAGACGTAATTCTAACCTTTTAAGATAAAGTGGAACAACACATAAAATATTTTCTGATTCATCCTTAGCCACAATGTGGCGAGGCATCCATCCAGTTTCCTGAAATCCGATTGAAAGTAAGACAATGGTGCTGCTTTCTGAGACAAGGTAAAGTTACTTTGTTTAAAGACACTACCCACGATTCATTGTACATAAATAGCTATTTCATAAACTAGTGGCTAGTGCTAAATTGTATGGAATTATATTGTCTAATTTTAATTGTGTTTTGTTTATTGAATATTGTGTTCAAAAAGCAACTTGCTTATGAAAATTTCAAGGTCAGTATTTCAGATAATTGCTACATTTATGAACAAAACATTTTTGGCCCTAATTCTGATTCTGAAGAGGCCTTAATTCCTCACCTTCACAGCACAACCTGTCTCCTCCAGGCTTGAAAGAAATCCATGGGTTAGAAATGGATTATATTTTTCAGGGCCAGTAGTATCCAGGGCACAAGCATCCCAGTCACTGGCTGAAACCTCGGAAATAGACGAAACAACTGAAAGAGACAACTTTGTAGGTTTTGAATGGGAAACTGAGCCTCCCTGAATAAGGAACAACTTAGTGATAACAACCAAGTGACAAAATAATCTATTATAAACTACAAGTAAACTTCAAAATCAAGGGCAAGGATTATACCTCTGGGCCTGTCCCTGTCAAAGTAAAATCTCCCAATGAATAATCAAATTCATTAGGTACTGTTGACTTTTTAGCTCCCCAAAAAAGCCCATTAATTCTAGTTGCTTGAGCTGAAGGGCTAACCATGTCTCTGGACTTCAATTTTTCCTACAATTATAAAGTACTTAAGGTTTTTCTATTTATATACCACAAAAAACCCATTCATAAAATATGAAAGTAAAGTATCATATCCTTGATCTGTTTAAAGTTAAAACACTACAGCTTAGCTTTGGCACAAGCTCTTTACAAATTACAGACAAACAAGATGAATAAAATCATAGGGCACGCCACCAGTAGTATTCTGAAAAACATGAGGAAGATTCATAAAAGTATGGCAACAGAATAATTTTCACCAGTAGCATGAGAAAACTGATAAAGCAACACAAGGAGCCAATAGGGCAGCAGACCCTGCTCTTAAACTTGTTTTGTTTCATTTGTTTAGCCATACATTGAACACGGCATTTCTTATATCGCACCAAACCAGGTTAACAAGCAACAATTTCAGAGATGGAAGCAATGTAAAGATGAAGTCTAAGAACAAATGTGGAATAATCATTGTTAAATTTTATCCCTTCAATTAATTCAGGATGAAATTTACAAAATTAACAAAGAAAAATATTGTTTCCGTTTAAAAAAAAAAAATTCAGGATGAAATTTAATGTCCCAAGTCATGCGGCAAAACATTTTAAGGCACACAAAGGCATGAGCAAGGATTAAACAATTGACATGGATATCCATGACGAGATTTCAATTTTACTATTATATTGACAAATAGTTTTGTAAACTAAAAAAAGTCTAAAAATATATTTTAATTAATAGTTAAGTTCTTTTCACTTTCCAAATAAGTTATAGATCTTATTAATAGTATCTATATTCATAATGGTAACTAATTGATAATACTTTTCTGTGTTTCATGAATATTTCCAAGTCCACCAATGAGAGTAGCATTGATAACACGTCTAAAAATTTTCCTCCACATCTAGTACTCCCTCATTAGATTTTGCAATGACTTTCAAGCCTAACAATGAGAGGAGTATCATATTCAGAATGTAAATAAAGAATTAACTAGACCGTGACAGAAGTTTTTCGAGTATAATGGCATATCAAAGCTTCTCAAACTGAAGAATTCCCCCAAAACAACAAACCTACGTATCTATGCTAAGGATTTATTTTTTCGTAACCTAAATCCATAACCAAAAGCGGGTTCCAGGAATTCAGAAACTCTGATGATTAAAGCTTGACTAATCGACCACAATAGCATCAAAACCAGAGAAGCGAAGCTGAACAACAAAAGTAAAAGAACTCACAGATGGGAAGTAACCCAGAAAGGAGGAAGAGTTGCAGTAGCTCACTGCAACTGCCATGGCTGCGAATTTGAATGCTACGGTCGATAGTCCTCCACAGTCCACACTGACACTTAGAACTCGCAAGTAATTCCCAAAAATGAATAATTATTAGGAATTCGCCTGACGTGGCTAGCTTGAAGCCAGTTTTTCTTCCTTTCCTGTTTTTTCTTCCCCTTTTTCGTTTTTAGAATTTTTAAAAATAGAAAAATAAATAAATTATCTACACAAAATAGTAAAATTTTTAGATAGCTGTGATAAACGTTGATAGAAGCCTATCACTAATAGATTCTGATAGATCTATCAATATTTTGAAGATTTTCTTTTTTTCTCTCCATTATTTTTTTACTATTCTATGAAAATTTAGTCAATATCTACAAAATAGTCTATTCTTTATTTGTTTAAAAGAAAATTTATTAGCATTATGAAAACATAACTAAATTTAAAATTTATTGAAAAATTTAATGATAATTTTGACCGAGATTATAACCAAGATAATTGTAAAAAAATTTGATCCATGTTAAATGGGCCAATATTGGACTTTCAAATGATTTTTTTTAGTGACAATCCTAATCGAGATTATCATTTAACCAAGTGTCAAAACTTTTGATCCAGGCTAATCTCGAGTAGAATTACCACCATGAAAGTAATCATAACAATTGATTTAGTACCATTTTGACTTGCTTTTATTAGAAGTGAATGTTAAAAAAATTACAAATGATGAAAAAATATCCTGAACTCGATGTATTTCACAAAATAGACAATTCGACAGTTCAACGTTCTAATATTCAGACATGATACAAATGAGAAAACACAAATGAAGCCTAAGTATTGTCTATAAGTGATTGTCACTACATCTTCTTATTGTGTTCAATGTTGCCGCCCCAACTATACTTATGAACTTGTCGTGTTCACCGGTTGATGGTATTCGACGAGTTTGGTGACGACCAACTCTTCCAACATACTTTTTGAGACAATACCATTCGACTAACAAAACCTAGTGATGTGTTTCTCTCTGACATATGGCCAAGGGAAAACATTGACTATGGATAACCAACCGACCAAAATTCTAAGTTATACATTGTAGAGCATAAAAGTATATGCATTGATATTTCTTTTTTTACAAGCAACAATTGTATGTGAACAAGAGATCTCGTAGTATTCAAATTCCCTACACATGTATGTCCTCATGTTGTGATGGACACAAGGGTTCAAGTGTCCATCCACTATCTCAAACTTGTGATGATCGATTGGTCATACGATCTACCTTCTAGATCAGTGGTGGATCCAGGATTTCATGTCACAGGGGTATAAATTCGCATAAGTTAAAAGTTTAGTTTATGAACTTCAATATTTGTGTTTATATACCATGTATTTTTGTGTCTAACAAATTTCTAAATTTTCAATTCTATATCCAGTAAAAATGATAAAAAAAAAAATTATATAAGATGAAAAGGTCTTGTTAGAACTTTTTTTTAATACAAAAATCAATGTATCCATCAGTTCAAATTTTAAAAAGTAAGGCTTAGTTAGACATAAAATTAAACTTTATGCCTAATAAAACAATTAAGTTTTTAAAACATTGAATATGTTTGCAACCAATTAGATTATAAATTTATACACAAAATATTGAAAGTATAAGAACCAAAATTGAACATTGAGTAAAACAACAACATTCAAGTTGAAAGGTAAAATATAAGTGTTATGCCTCGCCCCTATAGCTTATGGGCAAATCTCATTCCCTCAGTGGGGATGAACGGAGAAGAGCCAGGTGAGCTACCAACTAGCATAGAGCAGAGCTAGTATCCATATTTCAATCTTTAACTAGAGGAAGGAAATCGATTAAAGCCAGATTACCGCCTATGGTACACTCAGAATTTCATACTACATGAGGGATACTAAAAAATAGTAAAGAAAGTCCCACTCATTCCTGAAAGAAAGTAAGAAAGATCACGAGCTTCTGTAGGCTTAAAAAAGAAGGCCATTTACCGAGAGTTGTGACAGGTGATGAACGTCAATGAGATGACTTGAACTGGCCTTTTGTTGAAAGTCAAATTGCCATAGATCGCAATTCTTCGTCTGATCTTCTTGTGTATTCATCATTGCATCCTTTTTCTTTTGTTTCGGTCGAGACTTTTCGACTCTTGTTGTGAAGATGCAAGACTTTATGAGTAAATAAGCGAGAATTAGGTATGTGCGCTACGCTGACGATATAGCTTTTGCTGTGTTGGATGATTTAAGCTCAAAATGACACCCATAAAGAAAATATCTTCTAAAAGAGAGGATAGCATAGTAGCTCAAAGGTGAGCCTAAGAGATAGCTCTGACCTGAGAAAACTGGTCGACTTGGCAGGTCGAGCTAAGAAAAGAGGTCGAGCTATGGACCCATGGGGAGACCTAGTGAACTCGACCCGAACTGGCAAGTCCAACTAAGAAAGAAGGTCGAGCTGTGAACTCATAGGGAGACCCTAGTGAGCTCGACCCAATTGAGAAAGGTGGTTGACCTGAGAAAAGAGGTCGAGCTAAGCAAGAAGATTAACCTAAGAAAGTAGGTCGACCTGACAGATTAAGCTTAAAAAGGAGCTTGAGTTGAGAAAGGGGGTTCAACTTGAGAAAAAAGCTGAACCTAAGTAGGAATGAGCTCGACCTAAGTAAGAAAGCAGTCTGACCTAAGTAAGAAAGAAGCCCGAGTCAAGAGGTCGACCTGAGAAAGGAGGTCGAGCTAAGAAAACAAGTTATACATGGTTTAGCCATGCATTGGCTACATATTGTGATTAGTTAACCAGACGTTAGAGGTCTATCCAAGAGTTGAGCACATTGATGGTCGAGATGTGTAATAGCTTTAATAATTATGGCTCAGATGGGTAACGACTGAGGAAAGTCTGGTAGTGGCTCAGAAGTTGAAAAGTCAGGCAAGCTTCGGTTACAGAGTTCGACTTATATAACCTTCGAGCTGTGGTCGAAGAAAGGTATGCCTTAAAACTTAGATTTATTTTTTTTACAATTAAGCCATTTTCAAACCTAATCCTAACTTAAGTGTCGGAGCAGATTTGGCTCAACACCACACCGGTGTTAGATTTGTTTATTTTCGCAGGGCATTGAGCTAATCTTCCTTAAGAAATACAAATTCACCGTTGGTGCGATTTTCGGTATCAACCAATAAGCTTGCCTCCAGATTTCATATTCTCGATCCAATAGTACCCTGCAAGGTAGAGGTGATCGTTTAGCAGAAGAATGCATCTATGCTTCCCATACATTCATGTATATGTTCTCAAATAAAGAAAAAAAATGGGAGAAATGCAAGTATAAGCATCCATTTTGATTGAAATTGTGAAACCAAAAGAGAGTGCTTCTGTCTCTAGAGATCTTCCAATTGATATTTTCAACGACTGCTGCAATTTTATGGTCTTGAACCAAGTAACTCTATAACTAATCAATTTACTCTTGCTTGGAAACATGTTTGAAATGATCAATTTATATTTGGCATTGATAAGGCTTTTTCAAAGACTTCGTGTTCTTCAAGATATCGCTAAAGTCATTTACTTAGTATAGCTGCCTTGGAGATTTTAATTTTATTAATGCTCAAGCCACCTTTATCTTTTAGCAAAATAATGGCATCCTATCCAACAAGATGGGATCCACCAACTTTTTCAATACAGTCCCGTAGAAATTTACGCATGTGCCACTCAATTATTTCACAAATTGAAACTAGAGTTGATAAGGATCATGGAAGTCCACAAGTTCTTATCGGACCTATTACATGGTCTAAGACCAAGAAGATTCAACAAGTGTCCATTCTTCATATACATAATTGGATAGATTTGGTTCAACTTGTTAGGAAAAAAATCTCTCACTACGATCGCAAGAATAAGTAGAAAAATAACAGAGAAATTAAAAGAAAGCAACTGAAAACACAATAATTAATGTGGAAAAACTCCAAACCAGAGAAAAAACCATGAACCAAAAGAATTCCACTATGTGAAAAATTATTACAATCACAAAGAATAATTCTCTCCCCCGATCCTAATTACAAGATTAGCACTCTCTCAAGCTTTTGACTACTTACACTCTTTCCCACTCTTAAACTAGAGTATACATAATGTGAATTTAACTAGAGTTAGCACACCTAGCTTACAGGGTTTCTAACTAAGACAATTTGAAACCAAAGACTAGGGGTGCAAACGGGTCAAGTTAGATCGATTTTATGTGAAAACTGACCTGATCTGTCATCAAAGAATACTGATCCAACCCAACCTGGCTAGAATTGGCTGGAATCAAATCGCGCGAGTCAGTTTTCCACTTCTCTTCCTTTCCCCCTCTGTGTGATTTTTAACTTCATTCTCCCTCTCTGTAAACATTTTTTACAGCAAGATCTCACCTCAAAATTACAAAGTCTATTAAAATAAATAAATAAAGAGAGAAAAAGAATATCCAGAAATTTATGTAAAAAATAAAATAGAAAAAAAAGGAGTAAACCCAGAAATCTACTTGAAGAAAAGGGGAAAAAGAAGAAAACTTACAAAGTTACGTAAAAATGGAAGAGAAAAAGGACAAAAATTCACCTCAAAAATAGAGAAGATGAAGAAAAAATTGACAAAAATTTTAGTTTCTTCAAAATCCATGTTCCATTCCCCAACAAATCTTCAATTTAGAGAAAAAATTCACATAAAAAGAGCAAAAAAAAAAAAGGAAATTGCATATAAAGCCCATTTTAAAGACCCAAAATGGCAAATGACCTAATTTTTGAAAAAAAATGTCAAATGACCCTTTGACTATGTCATGACCATGTGAAATTACACCGTTGCCCTTCTTTTTTTTTTCTTTCTTCCTTCCTTTCTCCAGCGTCATTCTAACTTTTTTTTCTCCTTTTTTCTCTTCTTCCCGAAATCCTCCTTCTCCCTCTTCTTCGTCTTCTCCTTCTTCTGCAACTTCTTCTTCTTCGACACGACGAGTCACTCCGGTGAGCGAGAGCGAAAGCAACAGTAATGGTTGGCGAGAGCAGAGTGATCGAGAGTGAGCGAGAGCAATGGTGGTGCAGGTGAGCGAGAGCAGTGTGGTGAAAGTGAGCGAGAGCGAGAGCAAGAGTGAGAGCAATGGTCGTGAAAGTGAGCGAGAGCGAGAGTGAGAACAATGGTGGTGAAAGTGAGCGAGAGCGAGAGCAATGGTGGTGAAAGTGAGCGAGAGTGAGAAAAATGAGAGTGACAGTGAGTGAGAAAATAGAGAGAGAGAGAGCGAGAGAGAGGAAGAAGAGAGAAAGAGAGGAAGGGAGAGGGAGGGAGCGAGAGGGAGGGAGAGAGAGAGAGGGAGAGAGGGAGAGAGCGAGAGAGAGAGGGAGGGAGAGAGAGAGGGGGGAGAGAGCGAGAGAGAGAGGGGGGAGAGAGGGAGAGAGCGAGAGGGGGAGAGCGAGAGAAAGAGGGGGAGAGAGAGGGGGAGAGAACGAGAGAGAGGGGGAGAGAGAGAGCGAGAGCGAAATGGGTTTTCCGCGTGTGCAAGTTTATTTTGGTAATTTCATCCGATCTTGACGTCAGCAAAGGGTCGTTTGGCATTTTTTCAAAAAACCGGGTCATTTGACATTTTTCACCCAATTTTTGGGTCATCCGTACAAAATTCCCAAAAAAAAATTGAGAAAGAGGAGGCAAGAGAGTTGAAAAGAGAGAGATAGTAAAAGAAAGTAGAAACGGAGCGACGCCTACAAGGTAAAAGTTTAAACCCTTAAATCACCTTTAAATACCATAAAACAAGGAAGCGCACATATTTTATATTCATAAAATATAAATAAACATTTGTTCCTTAAACCCATCGCAAGCTCAAACTGCTTACCAATGATTTCTTCCAACCGGAACTGAATCGACTCGGTTTGGCCCAGCGAGCTGATTCGATTTGTTTCACCCCTACAAAAAATATAAGCTCCTTTTATAGTGCTTGGTGTCCATCACTTTCTAATATCTTTCCGATGTGAGATAATTACACTTCAAATATTTTACCAAACCCCAATAATTCTACCTCAGCAAGATATTTGAAGAATTCACAGCTTCTACTATATCCATTTGCTTCACCAACAATCATAATTCTCAATTCTAAGAATTATAACTCACTCCGCCGTAAAGAGTAAACCACTTGAATTACTACCTTCCAAGATTTTTCTTTTTTCGTCACATGTCGTTAAACATTGTTGAAATTTATGGTGCAACTTCAACCTACTTGGCTCACCTGGAAGTTCTTCAGCCATATATATAACTTCTACCATACACCTTGCATAACCTCCAAATCAATGCTCGTGTGCAAACTTATGGAACCACTAACATCACATTCTCTATCATGGTAAAGCGAACATACCATAAGGATGTGTTACTGGGTATAGTGTATGCCTTAGTTTATTATTTTGTTGTACTCTACTGTATTGTATACCCCACTAACTTTAGGACAAGTGGGAGATTGTTGGGGGTTATGCCCTCTCGTGGTTTGTAATGTTTATTTATTTGATAAAATAAGGTGCTCTTTTATTCAACATTTAGAATTCATAACTCAATCCAATACTAAGATCCAAGGTTATTTTATGTAACTTGAACAATATGCGGTTGACATATAGGTGGATCATTTTTAAATAATAATCTAAAGGGTCTATAGTATATGGACAAAGGTTGGGTGTCTTATCCTAGTGACATTATGGATGCGATCCACTTTGTAATTGCTATAAACGATATGATCCAAACCATTCATATTGAGACATGTGAGTGGAGGTATTCTATACAACGAGTTTGTATAAGATTGGATAGCGAAATAATTAATCTCTCTTTGTAACTTCGTTGGTTGAAGAGATCAATATTTCATAAGATGATCATATGTAACTCGATCTTAATCCTAAGTGGGTTATGGACTCATGTCTATGAGGATAGCTCTTTGATTTGTATGGGTAAGAATGACATATGTCACCGACTCAATAAGTCTATCATTTTGGAGACTTGTTCAAGTAGGGAGCTGGGAACATAGCTACATAAGATGAAATTCACTTTTTCCCACTTTTAGGGTAAGTAGAAGAATTGCTCTCTTAAGTGTTGACTCCGGGTCTTGAACAATGGGGCCCCTCCCTTTCATTGACTCGAGAGAAATTTTGTTTATGGTAGGACCATAAACAGATTGTTCATTAGAGGATTAGTGGGACTTAAGGAGTAAGAAGTAATTACTAGGGTAAAATGGTAATTTGACCTAGCTGTAGCCTGTAATTATGAGCAATTCATGAAGGATCAACTTACTTGTAATGGTTATATCCATGGATACAAAAATATTCTATAGTGCGAAGAATGCAGTCGTGTGGGTCTTTAGTGGAGTGACCCACAGTTAATGAATATTAATTAATGTAATTAAAGAATTTAATTAATTAATCTCAGATCATTGAAGCTTTTAATATGTAGGTTCATTAGGTCCCTATGCTAGCTCACTAAGGGTAAACACAAGAATCAAATTGTTTTGGAAGAATTTGAATTGTTCAATTTAAATTAGGGAATGTACATTAATTGTATAAGATATAATTCATATAATATAAAGTTAATTTTGAATGAGATTCAAAATTAAACTATGGGAGAGTAATATATTTGAATAAGATTCAATACATAAATGAGATTCATATAAAACTATAGGTTAAAATTAATATGAATTAGATCCAAATTAAAACTATACGTTATGAGAGAGATATGCATTTGAATATGATTCAAATGCATATCTAATTAAATATATGATATTTAGAGTGTGTTTGGTTTAACTTTTAAGTGTTTAATTTTGAAAATAAGTTATTTTAGAAAAAATTAAAGTATTTGGCAACCACTCAAAATAGCTTTTGAAACACTTTCAAAGTGTACTTTAAACAATTTTCATCAAAAGAGTTTAAATAATAATGACTTTTTTTTAAAAAATACTATTTTCTCACTCCCTCTCATCTCTCTCTTTTTGTTCTTTAAAAAAGATTACTACATTGAGGGGTTGTTTTCTTTTACATACTGATCTCTCTCTCAAAGGCTATCCCTTTTTCTCTCTAGAATTCTCTTAAATTTTATAGAGAAAAGGTCTCTGTAAAAATTTTCTTCCAAATCAAAAGGTTCCCACATTCTTACTCGAGAATGGTAGAGAAGATCATTTGGTAGTGTTCAATTTGGTTTCTTGAATTACTATTCAAAAAATAAGATTTGCTATAGAAAGGAACACGAAGAAAGTCTTCAAAGGTTATTCTCTTTTCTCTGTAAATTTTAATTTAAAAGCATGCTTAATTTACTGTATGTTTTTCTGTAAAATTCCAAAAGTCTTAATTGATGGTACGACATTCACACGTTTCTGCCGGGATTCAATCCCTTCACAATGAATATTGTCTCTCTTCAGAAGAAAAAACTGTCATCTTCCGTGATGATGGAGACGACGTTAGCATTTGACTCAGAGCTCTTTGACGAACATGCTCTATTAGGACAATCCCTTTTCATGTGTCCAGACTGCTCAATTCCCAGTGGCTCTTTTTCTACACGAACTCTTTCTTCTTCTTCCATTTGCTAGCTACTAGTATTGAATCCTCATGTGAAATACACCCTTCACTTTTTAGTCTTCTTTCTTCTGATACAAGTTTACTAGTAGCCTTAGCAAAATCTAAAGTTTCCTTCCCATGCATCAAGATTGGTTTCATGTGTTCATAAAAAGAGGGAAATGACAAGAGTCTGATTGTCTTATCTAGATGATATGAGATTTTCATACCTTCCACCATTTGCAGCGTGTGAAACTGATTCTTTAGATACAACCGATTTGAAATGCTTGAGCTTTGGCTATCGAAATTCCATGCATACTCGCAAGAGCCAAATTTAGCTTGATTGCACTTGCAACTCTCAAACTCATTTCCTCCCAATCTTCATCACTCATGCTGAACTTCTTAGAACCTTTACTAGAATCACCGCTAAACTCTCTTAGATCACCATACCGCTTAACTATTTAGAAGCACCACTATCTGGTCTTCCCTTCAAGACCTTGTATAACTCAGGTTGTATTAGCAGAGGCGAGGTGCCTTCTGCTCTCTTTGATTTGGGGTGATTAAGAAGGCGCTTTACGATCTACGACCCCTATTAACTTACACTTGCCACAAAGTCGAAGTTGATCCTTCCATCAAATTTCTCCACATTAAACTTAACTGGACTCATGAAGCTTGACATATCTACTTCTCTTCCTAGCAAAGCAACAAATAATGAACAACCCGCACTATTCACAATACTGCAACACATTTCAAGAATTCTTTTCTAACGTGGAAGTTCAAACAATGTTGCAACCACAGAGCATACTAAAAAATTTAAGAAATTACAAACCTAAAGCTCTAATACCAATTGTTGGAAAAAAAAACATCTCACTCTATCGTAGTAATAAGTAGAAAAATAACAGAGAAATTAAAGAAAAGCAACTGAAAACACAAGAATTAACGTGAAAAAACTCAAAACTAGAGAAAAAACCACAAACCAGAAAAATTTCACTATGTGAACAATTATTACAATCACACAGAATAATTCTCTCTCCCAATCCTAAGTACTAGAACACTCTCTTAAATCTTTTAACTACTCACACCCTTTCCTACTCTCAAACAAGAGTATACATAAAGGAAATTTAACTAGAGTACTTAGCACACCTAGCTCAAAGTGTTTCTAATTGGGAAAATTTGAAATCAAAAGTATAGATTCATTTTATAGTACTTGGAGCCTATAACTTTCTTGAACTTTTCGATATGGAACAACTGCACTTCTATTAGTTTGCCAAAATCCAACACAACTTTCATTCCATGTGTTACATGCGAATTCAAATAAGAAATAGTCATTTGGAGCGTTGGAAGTCAACATTGTTGGGTTTTATGCCCTTAAGCTCGTGGTTTGTAAATAAACTATTTATTTATGATTAATAAAATAAATTGTTGTTTTATTTTGTATTTAATTTTGCATAACTTAATCCAATAAAGTAAAATTCAAGGTTATTTTATGAAAACTTGAACAGTATGTAGTTGAAATATTGGTGGATCATGTTCAAGTAATAACCTAAAGGGTCTAATAGTATATAGATAAGGTTAGGTGTCTTATCCTGGTGACACTATGGATACGACCCACTTTGTAATTGCTACAAACGACATGATCCAAATTGTTTGTATTGAGACATATGAGTGGGGGTATCCTATACAAAGAGTTTGTATAAGATTGGACTACAAAATAATTAATCTTTCTTTGTAACTCCATTGATTGAAGAGATTAATATTTCACAGAATGATCATATATAACTCGATCTTAATCTTGAGCGAATTATGAACTTCTGCCTGAAAAGGCTCATCCTTTGATTTGCATGGGGGAGAGTGGCTTAAGTCGCCGACTCAATAAGACTACCATTTTGGGGACTTAATCGAATGAGGAGCTAGGAATGTAATTTCACAAGATGGAATTCACTTATTCCCGTATAGGTTAAGTAGGTGAGTAGTTCCCTTAAGTGCTGACTTTGAGACTTGAACAATGGGGTCTCACCCTTCATTGGCCTAAAAGGGACTTGGCTTATATGGTTGGACTATAAACAAATTGTTCATTAAAATATTAGTGGTACTTAAGAATAAAGAGATAATTACAGGGATAAAACGAACATTTAACCTAGCTATAATTATGAAAAACTCATGAATGATTGACTTACATGTAGTGATTATATCCATGCACGCAGCTTGCTATATAGTGCATAAGAGTGCAACTATGAGTCTATAGTGGTTTGCCCCATAGTTAAGGAATGAATGTTAATTAATGAAAGAATTTAATCAATTAATCACGGATCATTGGTGTTGGGTTTGATGCCCTAAATTTCGTGGTCTTGTAATTTGTGAACTTGTATTGTACAACCAAATTATTTATTTAATAAAATAACAATTATTCTATTTGACATTTAGTTGCATTAACCCAAAACCAACAAATTAAGTTTCTAGGTTATTAGATGTAACTTAAACACATATGTAGAGACATATATGTGGATCATGTTTAAGTGATAACCTAAAACAGTCTGTAGTAGATGAATGATGTTGGATACCTTATCCTGGTAACACTACAGATACGACCCAATTTGTGATTGTTACAAGTGTTGTAAAGTGTCACAAACGTTGAGATCCTAAACGTTCATATGGAGACATGTGAGTAGGGGTATCCTATACATGTGAGACATGTATAAGATTGGACCGCGAAATGATTAATCTCTCGTTTTAACATCTTTGCTTGATAAGACTTACATTTCACTAGGATGATCATAGGTGACTCAACCTTAATTCAAAGTTAGTTGTGAACTCTTGCCTATGAGGACAATCTTTTGATTTGTATGGGTGAGAATAGTCAGGTTCGCCGACTCAATAAGCCTACCACTTTGGGGATTTTTCTGAGTAGGTAACTGGGAACTCAACTGTACAAAAAGAAATTCACATCTTCTGAATTGCTCCCTTTAGAGCTGATACTGGGTCTTAAACAATGAGGCGCCTCACACTTTCACTGCCCAGAAAGGGGTCTAGCTCATAATTAGACTATGACTAAATTGTTCATTAGAGGGATCAGTAGTGCTTAAGGAGTTAGAGGTAACACAGGGGTAAAACGATAATTTAACCCAGTTGTGGTTACGAGCAATTTGTGAAGGTTTCACTTGCAGTTGAGTGATTATATCCGTGGACATAGAAATATATCTACAGAATGAAGAGTGCAGTTGTCGATCTTTAGTGGAGTGACCGACTATTAATGAATGTTGATTAATTAATTAAAGAGTTTCAATCTGATAGGTCTTTAGGGATCAGCTGTCAGTCTTTAGGGATCAACTGTAGTATCATTGAAGCTTCAATCTGATAGGTCCATTAGGTCCACTCGCTAGCTCATATAAGATAAAATGATGGTCAGATGTTTTGGTTTAATTTGAATTGTTCAAATTAGTATTAAGGGAATTAATTGTATTAGATACGATTAAATAATGTACAATGATACATTATAATATAAAGTTAATTCTGTATGAGATATAAAATTAAACTTTATAATATGTGTGAGAAAATATTTGGATAAGATTCAAATATTAATAATGTGAATAAGATTCATATTAAACTATAGGTTATGTGAGAATAATTAGTTAATTGTTAACTAATTATATATATATATATATTATATATATATATATAAGTATTAAATAAAGATTTAATATTTGTATATATAAATGTAATGGTTAATTTAATTAATTTTATTAAGTTTTGATTTAATAAAATATTTTAAATTAAATTAATTAGATAACTCCTCACTATTGAGTTATTAGTCGTGGGATGAGGGAGTTACAACTCTTTCACCATTTTCTTCTCACAGACCATTTAATGCTTCAGGAAGTTTTTTTTCACTGAACATATTCATACAGATAGTGAATACAGAAGAAAGAGTTTTTTGAAAAATTTTCACATTCCCTTTCCTCTTCCGTACTAAACACTTTGGAGACCACACTTCCAAGACACAATTATCCCAGAGGATAGTGAGTTTTCCTCGTGGTTGTGTCTAAGGAATCCTACTGTTGCTGTGTGTTTTTGGTGCTTGTGATGTTGGAAAAAACTTTTGTTGAAGGAATAAAACACTTCAAGGATAAGAGTTTCTTTCCTTTTCATCTCTTTTCTCTACATGCTTTTGAGTGTTTATCCTGTTTACTTTTTCTCTATTCTTTCATGAATTGACATTTAAAAATACGAGCGATTTCACGCTTCCACCAGGATTCAATCCCTTCAATTGGAGCTTATAACTTGTAGGTTTATAAGGTCTCCTTACTTACTCACAATGGATCAACAAGGACCAAGGTATTGAAAGAATAATTTGAAATGTTCAAATTAATTTTTAAAAAAATATATTTATTGTATCAAATACAATTAATATAAAATGTAATCTATGAAGATACATTATTATATAGTTAATTATGAATGTTATTCAAATTTAAATTATATAATATGCGAGAATTAATGAATTTGAATATGAATCAAATAATAAATTAATATAAATGAAATTCATATTAAAACTATAGGTTAAGAGGAGAAATTTACATTTGAATATGATTAAAATATTTATTTAATTAAATATAAGATATTTAATTAATTTAACTCCCCTCTAATAAAGGGGAATGGGGAAGTAGACAGAGTAATTCTCTCTGCACTCCCGCGTTATTTTGTATTTTAACTTCTTGAAGAATTACAATCCTCTCTCTCTGAGATAACACAAGAATTACACAGAGAAAACTTCTCTGCAATTCTCTCTCAACTTCTCCCTCTCAATTTTCCTCATCTTTCAAAAGAGAGACTCCCACTAGTCGATTCATTGCCAAGAGTCATATCTAGGAAGACCTCTTAGAAGAGGATAAGAAAGAAGCAGATTTTCAGAAGAGATGAATTACTGGAGAAAAGCAAATTGCTGATAGAGGTTTCTGCAGAGGTATTGTTTTTCTTCTCCTTTTCCATGCTTAACCTTGATAATTATAGCATGTTGATTGTTTTGTAATTAGATTTAACTTTTCTGTATTTTTCTATATAAACAAAAATCAAAGTCAATGCAATCACATGGTTCTGCTGGGGATTTGATCTCTTCAAACAATTGCAAGATTGAAGTTGAGCTTGGAGATTCCATTAGTAATGCTTCAGCTTTACTATCACCTTAAAGACACTATTTATTATTTTAGTTCCGTAAGCACTTTAATTAATTTTTAGCTTTCAAGTGTTAAAATAAGTCTAGGTAATTAATTGTAGAGGTTACAAAATTTGTCAATGATGGCCATGATTTTTTGTAACTGGTTTTTGGACATATGAAGGGTTAGGGGTTACCTTTAAGCAGTGACTAAGATACCCACAAAATTGAAATGTAAAAGATGATATTTATGAATTTGAATGAAACATATTACTCAAAGTTTAAGACTCTTTATTTAGAATTCAGCAAAAACCTTTGCGTTTTTTAAGTTTTTCTTGTAATTCTTGTAATATATTGCATGATAGCCCTTCTATCAAGCTTTGGTCAAGTTTGGTTGTAGAGTAATTAATCTAGAACAAAGTTTCAAATCTTGCTTCTAGATCTTTAGTTTAAGAAGTAATCTAATTCTAGCACTTTCTCTTGGTTGATCTAAATTTTGTATAAAGAGGTGGTAGTTTCTTAGATTCAATGGTTCTTGTTTCAACAAAAGTTTGAATCTTTGATATGTAATAATATTTTCGGGAAACAAACTTTTTTCTTAATTTATTCAACAATGGGATTCTCTAATTTAGAACTACCTCCCAAGTTCTCATGACACTCTCAAGTAACTGATAGGGATATTTGTGATCTGACATCCCCACATGTTCCTAGTGAGAGAGAGAGCAAACATTGGTCCACGTTGACACTTGAAATTGTTGATTTTTGTGAATCAACTCTCAAATGAAGCAAATTCAAAGTAATGAGGATTTAATTTTGAAGGATTCAAATATTGATGTTGATATCCATATCGTTATTTTAATTTTATGGATATTAATAAAATATCAATTCAACAAATATTTTGGTAACTAAAATAATTTATGTTACAAACTATTTAAATTAATAATTGAATTGTTTTTAGTTTCAACATAAGTTAAAAATAAGGGAAAATACACTTTTGGTCGCTGAGGTTTCAAGTAGGTGTTTATTTGGTCATAAGGTTTTATAATAGCCAGTTTTAGTCACTGAAGTTTGAATAATGGTTTTAAATGGTTCCTACACCCATCTGACCGTTAGTTGACTTAACGAATTGCTGACTGGCTATTAAATGATGAGGTGTACTTGCTTATGTGTCAATTTTTAATATAAAAATTATATGAATTAGAAATTTATTAGGTTAAGATTAAAATTTCAGATGGTTAACAAAGATTTAAAAAAAAAAAAGAAAAAAAAAAAAAATCTTGTACCAAAAATCATGCTTGGAGATTATCTTTCTTTACAAGCATCAGAAGACAACTTTCTTCGGCATCAAACGACAAGCATTTGAAGACCAAAAATCTTTCTTCAACAAGCATGGACGACAACTTTCGATTACTTCGCGACAATTTCTAGCATACATGTTCAAGATTGGATTTTATGTCCATCTTTTTCTTAAATTTTTGTTTAGAATTGGTTGATAAACAAGGGTCAATCGCTTCTATCCTAACAACTAATGTCTAGCGGCAGCACGACACAATTAGGTTTTTAATTCCCTCACCCTAATTACTGTAGGATTTGCATTTTAGTTTTTTTTTTTTTTAATTTATTTTTTTAAATTTTCTTTAGGGGTTTTTTTCACTTTAATTTGACAACATTTGACTGCAATTAAATAGGGTTCAATATTGCAATTTTGATGATGTCAAAGTGATGGTCTGCAGAATTTTAACTTGGTTTTTTTCATGGTATTCCCAATTCAAAAGAAAATGAGTCTGATATTAGTGATGAAATTTTCATTCATATTTTGTTGGAAGCATTCTTTTGATATTTCTTGCTTAATCAAATTGATGAGTTTCGATTCAAATTGTCTAACAATAGATGCAATTGTAATACTATATTATTCCTAGTTTAATATTCTTCCCATTGTCTAGCAAATAGGGAGTATGATTCACCTTAGGAAATTAATATTTTTGGATGTCTTCCCTACTTGTTTGATGGGATCTAAAATAAAATGTAATCTAAAATGATTGCAGGTTCATCATGTGAGGTGAAGATCTCGAACTGTACAACACAAATTCTTGAACATTTAGAAAGTATATAATTTGTTAGATTCACTTTGCAATACACCTAGACAAAGGAAGCAAAGCAATCAAGAAAAATGGATGCTTAAATTTGCAGGGCAACAAACTTTGCAAGAACAAGAGACACATTTTATGAATAAAGGATCAAAAGCAAAAGATAGTTCCAATTTTATATATCAATAGATGCTACATTGTCGTCATCAGTTGGTGGATTAATTATTTCTTTCTTTAGTTACAAGTGTATGAGTATTATCTTATATAATTAAGTTGTAATTTCTATTTTATCATTAGTTTACATAGTTCACCTATATATAAGTCATTGTGTTTTGTTTACTAGATAATACAATTGAATCGTTTGTGATCATTCTCTCTCTTTAGCTAGATACATTTACTCTTGCTAAAGTTTTGGTATATAGTATATACATGTTCATTTACTCTCTTGGAAGGTGATCATGCAAAGTTTCTTGATGCTACAAGTATGTGTAGTTACACTATTTTTAAACGAGAAGCTTAAGAATTCAAATGAAAGCAACATATTCAATTATAAAAGTACTTCAGAAATTATCATAATCAAAAGTGCCAACAATTCAAAGTGGCCCAACTTGTGTTTACAAAAGACCATATGTCTAGAAATAGTTACAAAATTAAGTTATCAAAAACAAGAAGATCAGTTCCCACTCCCAAGGATTCCTTATCCGAGCACATGAAACATTCATTCAAATCCATCCTTGGCAAATGCATCCACCTGCGTTGAATTGGATCGAAAGCTTCCACTCCAGAAGATGGCAAGAGAAATAAACTCAGTGCTCAATCACACCGTTCAAATGCCTCAGCTTGTAAAGGTCTCCACTACAAATTAACGAACGAAAACTTCGATTCAATGATGCAATAGAACCATAATCAGACCTGGAGCAGCGAATTAAGCAATTAATAGAGTTGTCCCGACCAATGGAAGAGATTAGAGAATCAGAATTAGAACTATCCCCAGAATGAGTGTTTAACAAAATTATTCATAGGAGCACTCTAACAAAAAAAAAAAAAAAAAACCATCTTCGTCTCATCACATCACTTAGAATATATGGGTAGTGAAGCTCAAGAGGGTAAAGATCCTAGTGGAGAAGATCGGGGCGACAAAGGTTCCTACATAAAACAAAATTATAATAAAGTTAATTAAACATATTTTATTTCATTTTCATACAATTTATTACCATGTTTACACCTATGAAAATGTCATATATAAAATATAGGAGCTCAAAGAATAAGTTACCAATTTTTTTGCTTTTGAAGAAAAAAAATATGAAATAAATCAAATACTTTAGTTACCGTGTTCGGGACTGTGACTTCAAAATTTGAACATTGAAGTTGAGATGATCCAGATTTTGCAGATCCAAAATGAGGAGATACCTAAATTAAAAAAGGAAAAAAATCAATAAAAAGTTCATTGAACACTATTTTTAAAGAATAGTCATATAATTAAGAGAATAACTTATACCATGTTTGGGATCATGAATCCCATGAAAGTGGTTCCTCTACTAGTTTGTTTCTTCCTTTTAACCACTGGCCCTTTACATGTTCTAGAATTATGCCTTGTCTCTTTACATCTACTACATTGAATGATAGATCCAGATCGTCGAAATGATTTTTGAAGAGGAGGCTTCATCTGCATCCATCTTTCTTTGTCGTCTAGGTCTCCCTAGTGGCCTTTGTATAATAGGAGGTTATATCGGATCATAAATTGATGTAGGCCACAAGTTTTGTCCATTAACTGGTTTAAGGAAGAATGAATATGTTTCCACAAGCGATTCTTTAAGGTAATAGCTATCCACAAACTTTTCCAGTGGCTTTTTCATATATAATATACATGAAACAACATGTGGGCATGGGATTCCTGTCAAATCTCACTTTCTACAACTGCATGTTCTATTATTCATATCCACACTATGTTGTTCATTATGAACTTCAACCTCAAATAACATATCACCACACCATGTAGATATACAACTTCTTGAGAGATCATGTGCCTCGTCTAACTTTTTTCTGATCCTAACTCCTATTTTCTCCTCATAATTGCAATATTCTTTAAATCTCTTGGTGAGACGAGTTATTGCCATTTTTCTATTCATTTCACACATTTGTATAATAGACTTATCTCTAGCCTCTAATATATGTGAGTTAAAACATTCAGACAAATTATTCATAACTAGATCACGTTTGGATTTTGTTTCAAATGAATGTTTTGACCAATACTTTGAAGGAATGTTATTCAAATATTGGTAAGCATTGACATTCACCTTGACTATCTCACTCATCCACCCATCAAATTCTTTCTTTGTAGTACTTCTTAAAGCATTCCAAAAACAATTCTTCAGATTTAATCCTTTATACATCTTTTGAAAGTTAGCATACAAATGCCTAACACGTAATCTCTGGTTCACATTTGGAAAGAAATCATCAAACATTGGAACTAAACCTTGTTTAAAATAGTCAAAACAACACACAATCAATCAACAAACATATAGTACTAAACATTATACATAGTCAATATTATTTAAACAAAAAATAGCAATATAGTACCTTTTGTTGGTCTGACATGAAAGTGATCCCTTTCGACTCAAATGGTCCAATGTCATCTTGTAAAAATTGAAGAAACCAATTCTAACTATCCTTTATCTAAGCCTCTACAACAGCCCACACAATTGGATAAATGGAAGCATTCCCATCTACAGCTATAACAGACATTATTTGACCTTGGCATGTACCTTTCAAGTGACATGCATCTAAACATATAAATAGCCTACAATAGACAAACCCATTTTTGAACACCTTGAAACACATGTATAGTCGCCTGAATATAGGGTTGTTCATGCCATCGACCCCATTACATTCAATCTTTACAGTACTCCCCTCATTGGATCGGATAAGTTCTTCACATTAATCTCACAACCTCTTATATTGCTCAATTAGTGAGCCATTCAACTTTTTGTTGGCCTTTTTTCTCGCTCTAGCTGCTTGACTTTTTGAAGTATTGACTCTAAAGTCTACTTTAACAAACTCTTAAATATCATTTAATTTCATGTTAGAGTTCGATTTAAATCGATCTAAGCATTTCTTTGCTACCCAAGAGGAGTTCACATTTCTATTATGAAACTCACGATGACAAGTGTGACTATCAGAGTATGTCTTTACCTAAAATGTATGCTCACCAGAGATCAAAGATACATGTAATTTCCAACTACAACCACCAATGCAAATAGCACTCACTCGTACTTTATCATTCTTAACTATGTTTACATTGTACGAACCATTCATGGCGTATTCTTTGATAGCTTCCTTTAGCACCTCCTTGGTGCTAAATCCCATTCCTACTTGGAAAGCAACAACTTGCAAATCAGTTTCTTGCCTAAATACAATATAGCTATGCATTTCTCTATCATTCTCAGATAAATATGGAGATTTCAAATAAGAAGAAGAAGCATATGATGAATCAAAATCTACATCATTTAAATCAGATAACAAATTCATATCAATGCTTGAGTCACTTGACCCATTCGATACTAGATCATCTTCATGCAAGTCGGTAGAGTTTTCACAAGTCATGTGAGGGGAAGGAGGGGTAGACTGATCTAACTACTGCACTTCCTCATTTGGATTCTGTTGAACATAGATATGAAAAGTCTTGTTTCTAAGACTTTGGTTTACCATATTTAAAATATCATTATCATTACATAGCAAATGTAAACCACCAGATAATTCGAAACCAGGTTGAAGATACCAATAGCTGGATGTTAAATACATTTGCTTCTGTCATATAATTATTTAGCTCAATGATTGGTAACATATCCCTATCAGCAGTCAACACAACCTCAGTCCCCCCAACATAGTCAAACTTCTCAGTTACAACAAGTCGCCCATTATAATGAAATATAATATCTACATTATCCATTCTGAAAAATAAAAAATAAAAAAGAAAAAATATATATATATATATAGGGAAATTTTCACAAATAAAAAAATGTCAAACTATTTACATAAAATAGCAAAAAAAAATACTGATAGACATTGATAGACTTCTATCAGCATCTATCAGTGATAGACTTCTATCATTTCTATCACGGATAGATCCTGATAGACTTCTATCAGCGTCTATCAAAACTATTTAAAAATTTTGTTCTTTTGTGTAAATAGTTTTCCTTATTTTTATCTTTTTAAAACTTCCCCATATATAACTAACTAACTACTAATATACACGTTGGCAAGAACTTTTATCATATTCAAGGCAACAAACGTGTCAACTCAATCACAAAATTCTAAATTTTTATATATAACCAATACAAAACACATCAAACCACAAAATTATAAATTCTTAGGATTATGTATTGTATACTCTCAAAACAAGATAGAGTTCCAATTCCAACTTTTCTAAATTAGACTTGCGAAACACTGTGAAAAAAAATTAAAAATTCTAATTTTAGACAATTTCTTTCACATAAAATTGCAACGTCAAAAACCTAACCTAGAATTTCCATCAAAACCCATTGAGACTTCTTCTTTTGATGGAGAAGGAGACTTCTTTATGGGCTCATTCTAGTTGATCCAATTCTAATTTTTCAAGTAGCGACTCAAAGAAGGTGCGACACTAGATGGTGTTTCGGATTCTAATTCTAGACAATTACTTTCAATTCAGTTGCACAACCTAAGCTAGAATTCACTAAAAGTTGAGAAATTCTGGTACTGTACCAAACTTTTTTTTTTTTTTTTTTTTTTTTTTTTTTTTTTTTTTTTTGTCCAAAAGCACATAGCATAAACAAACTTAGAAATCATATTTAAAAGAAAAATTAATAGCAGTATGGAAAACCAGAGTGGTTTTGCCGAACAAACTATAATTACTTCAAAACCGTACAATAAATTCAAGAAGACATGGAAATCTTTTGAGTCAGAAGACTAAGAATAAATATTAAAGTAAACCAATTCTAAACAAAATTTTAGAGAAAAGATGGACAGAAAACTCAATCTTGAACAAAATTTTAAAGAAAAGATGAATAAAAATCTTTGGTGTTGCAGGCCTAAGCATACACCGTTGGAAGTTGTCGCGAAGTGATCGAAAGTTGTCCTTTGATGGTTGTTGAAGAAAGACTTTTGATCGTTTGATGCTTGTCGAAGAAAGTTATTATTCTTTTAAATCTTTGTTAACCATCTAGAATTTTAATTTTAATATAATAAATTTCTAATTCATATAATTTTATATTAAAAATTGACACAAGTACACCGGATCATTTAATAGCCAATTGTTAAGTCAACAAACGGTCAAATGGGTGTAGGGACCATTTAAAACCATTATTCAAACTTCGGGAACTAAAGATGCCCATTATAAAACCTCATGACCAAATAGACACCTATGAACCTTATGACCAAATAGACACCTATGAAGGATCAAAAGTATATTTTGCCCTTAGAAATATTATTATTAGTATTCATATTTATATTAAGATTAATAGATGATAATTTGTTATGTTTATGTGTATATAAAAGATATAAGAGATATCGACACTCACCTTTAATATTAATGTTGAACTCTCTGATTTACGGATACCAAGTATTTCAATCCTTGGTTTAAAGGTTCAATTAATTAAAGGCACCACTTACACAAGAATAACTAGATGTTAAACAAACTGGTTAATATCCCTTATAAACTAACTAAACATTTTCATTTTTAAATACTATCTATAGGCCTATATAAGGAAATACTTAGGTGTATTTCCAGTTGTACTCATCTTTATGCAACCGACTTAGATGTCAATTACAAGTTGTCACATGAAAATTTTTTCTTATATATACAAAAGCATGCTTCTTTACTATCTATTATCCACAGAAGTTTCTCACAAAATGGTTTAGGCCATGTTTGGGATGATCTTAAAATAGTTAAAATCACTTTTATTATTTTCAAAATCACTCCAAAACATATCCTTAATCATTCAAAATCAATTTTGATGATATGAAAATTGTATTTAAAAGTCTAAAATTAAATAGTATATTAATTTTGAATGATCAGAGCATGTGTACGTGACAAAAACAATTTTAACAATTTCAGATTCATTCAGACCAAATATATTCTTGTTCGAAATTTATGATAAATATAAATATAAATACGGAATAAACAATTTATATCTAAACTCCCACTTCACTGGTTAGAGCAAAAAAGATAATGACCATAAAATAGCGAATAACAAAGCAAATGGAAAAAGAGAACGACAATGAAAATATACTAGTTCACCCCAAACTTGGGACTATTTCCAGTTTTCTACAATTGCATATTCTAATATGATGAAAATTGCAAAATGTTGTAAACTCGCGCTACAAATCTCTCCCTAAATAGTACTATTTGATTCTCGATATCTTGGAATTAAAAATAAGAGAAAGATGCCAAAATACAAGAGTACACTAAAATTGCCGCACACGAATTGCAACACGCACACAAATTGCAACACAAAACAAGAAAAGAATTCTAAATTTGCTTCTACCGCAACACAGTCACGTTCAATGGCTGTCACTTTCTAATTAGTCGTCGGTCTCTTCTTTTTTTTCTTTTAATTTGTTGCATACCCACCCAAAATCACATAACCATGTATATATGTTGGCTGAAAAATACCTAAGCCACTAATGGACCTAAAATGCAATGGGCCCAAAAGCTTCACATAAAAAGGAAAAACCTTCAGCTTCCTCAATTTTGACTTCGGTCAATATATATATATATATATATAAAACACTCCCACTTGGAGACAAACTGATGATCTTACTTCCCACTACAACAATACTCATCATCTTAGCAAACTCCAAAACTATACTCCCACTATAATTGTTATCTCTGATCTTCTTAAAAAACTCCAAAGTTCAATATAAAACCCGTAAAATTAACACAGTAACTAAACAGGAAACCATCAGAAAATAACCGTATCTCATCTGTGCTTGCCCCGAGGTATGAACAAGCTACGTGGAACTATCCCCCACACATAAAGAATAGTCACGTACTCCCACTTCAGCTAAATGGTACCAACTGACATCTTCTCCAACCCTGAACACTTGTTCTTGAAGAAGATACATCCTGCAAATGGTTTGACTCCTTCCTTCAAACTTGCTCTCAAGTTGGAGAATTTATCTTTGATCTTAACAACTGTTTTGGCCTTCCACTTTGATGCTCTTACTCGCTTATGTGACTTCATCAATCCATTCGAATGTCTGATAACTGAGGGTTCATGATAGCCAACAATTTTCTCTCTCGAACTTCTCCATTGTTTTTTAATAGATGGATCTTGATTTGACTGACTGAAATTGGTTATCATTGTTGCTGGCTCAACTGTACCTTTGCATCTACCATTTGCAGCTTTAACTATCATTCGTCGTCTCTCAATCTTTTGACAACATCAAACCACATTTATACAATATGGAATCTCTATGGCCAACTGCCACTATCTAAGATCCAAACGTAAGTTTACATTGGTGACTACCAAACTCACAACTATAATCCTTATTATCCAACTTGCCGGTAGAGATGAGATTTATCTTCATCCTAGGCACAGACTTGACATCTCGTAGTACTAACTTTTTTCCAAACTCTGTCTTCAGATTAATATCTCCAATTCCAACGATCTTGGAAACTCTACCATTTTCCCATTCTCACTAAACCATGATATCCGCTTGATGTGAAAAATGTGAATAGACTCCTATTTGAAACTATGTGTACAGAAGTTGCACTATCAATTGTCCATTGAGATGAGTGGCTACTATTTTCTGTGTTACTTTCAACACTGACACAGACATCACTAATTTCTACAAGGATAAAAATCCTAGCGCAACGGAAACGTATCAGGACCTAAATCTTGAAATTGATTTGAGATTTTTTGAAATATCAATAACTGGCCAAAAAATTAGGTTAAACATACTTAAAAAAATATATATAGAGAAAGAAAAATCTTACTCTTGTTGACGACTCTGGGCCTCCAATGAACAATGTAGAACACTACCACCAAGGAGCCTCTCCTATTCTCTGAGTGATGTGGTTAAAGGTTGGTGGGAACCTAATAGGAAATTTGAGAGAGATAATTTTGAGAAGGGAAAAATGTACATAATAGTTTTACCAAAAATCACCTAAGAACCATTCTGTGTTTTTTCTTTTTTGACAGGTTTCCAGAGAAAGATATGAAGAGTGGAGAGAGAAGAAGATAACGTGGGATCAACCCCACATATAATAACTTCCTACAATTGAGAGTTATTTAATTTAACAATTAAATTAAATAAAAAAATTATTAATTAAATTAATTAAAATATAACTAATTAATGAATTTCTCTCACATAACATATAATTTTAATTAAATTAAAGGGTTGTTTTCAAATATAGAAAAATGAGTCAAACTATTTACAAATATAGAAAAATTTTACAGTCTGTCAGTGATAGACCGCGATAGAATTCTATCGATTTCTATCGCTCAAGCGATAGAATTTATTTGCTTGAGCAATAGAAAGTGATAGAATTCTATCCTTGTCTATCACTGATAGACAGTGAAGTTTTTCTATATTTGTAAATAGTTTGATATTTTTTCTATTTATAGTAATTTCCTTAAATTAAATTTAGTTAAACTAAATTAAATTAAATAATCAATTAATTCTCCATTTAATTAATTACTAAATTAAATAGAGAGAAATTACTATAAACAGAAAAAATATCAAACTATTTACATATATAGAAAAATTTTACTTTCTATAGAAGCTGTCTATTGTTCAAGGGATATAATTCTATCGCATTCTATCGCTGATAGACAATAAATTTTTTCTATATTTGTAAATATTCTGACTAATTTTTATATATTTGAAAATAGCCCAATTAAATATCTAATATTTAATTTAACCTACATTTGAATCAAATTCAATTGTATTTCTCTCCTAACTTATAGTTTTAATATGTATCTAATGCGCATTAATTTTAATCTATAGTTTTAATATAAATCTAATTCATATTAAATTAATATTTGAACTATTTCAAATATTAATTTTCTCATAAATTAATTTTGAATCATATCCAAAATTAAATTTATAATATAAAGTTTGATTTATAAAATAAACTTTGTATTATAATGTATTATTATATATTATACAAAGTGAATTTGAACATTTCAAATTTCATTCAAGACTTAATTACCTCAATACTCTTTACGAGCTAGAAAATGGACCTAATGGACGTACATATCAGAAGCTCCAATGATATAAGTTTAATTGGCTAAACTCATTAACCAATGTGTCGTTAACTGTGAGTACACTTCACTAAAGACCCACAGCAGCACTCTTCTCACTGCAGATATATTTATATGTTCATGGATATAAACCAATAACAACAAATTAGTCCTTCACAAGTTTTCGTAACACTAACTATGTCATATTACCGGTATACCCCTGTGTTACTTATAAATCCTTAAGTATCATTGCTCCTCTAATGAACAACATGTTTATGGTCCAACTATTAAACAGAAACCCCTCTCGGGGCAGCGAGAGGGTAAGGCCCTATGTTCAAATCTCGGAGACACCACTTAAGGGAACTCTCATCTACTTACCCTAAAGTCAGGAAGGAGTGAAATTCATCTTGTATAATTATGTTCCCAACTCCCCACTCGGTCTTGTCCCCAAAATGGTAGACATATTGAGTCGGCAAATCGGCCACTCTCACCCATACAAATCAAAGGAAAATCCCTCGTGAACAGGAGTTCATAATATACTCAAGATTAAAACTAAGTTGCCTAGATCTTCCTATTGAAATATAAACCTAACTAGTCAACGGAGTTACATCTAATGGTTACTATTTTGTGGTCTAGTCTTATGCAAACTCATTGCATAGGATACTCCCACGCACCTGTCTCCTACACGAACGTGTTTGATCATTGCGTTTGTATCAAATACAGAATGGGTTGTATCCATAGTGTCACTAGGATAATGTACATAGCCTTATCTCTATATCATAGACCCTTTAGGCTGTAACTTGAACATTGATCCCCATATGTTGTTCAAGACTCCTAAGATAACCCTGAATGTTAATTTATTAGATTTTAAGGTTATTAAGACAAAATAGGTACAACACAATCAATAACTTTTATTGAAATAACATCAATAACTATTTAAGGTTATTAAGACAAAATAGGTACAACACAATCAATAACTTTTATTGAAATAACATCAATAACTATTTATTAATGACGGTCAAATATTTACATTTACTATCTACGAGTTTTAGGACAAAAAAATCCAACAGTTTCACCATAAATTTCAACCATATTTACCTCATGTTTCTTTTTATGGTCCTATGTCAATTTCCTACACTGACTTTTGAAGTAACTTTTCTTGCGACAGTAAAAACATTCTATCTCCTTATTCCTATTATTCCACTTTTTATTACTGCTACTCGACCTATCATTTTCAAAGTCTATCTTGTCTTTACTTTTAGTCACTGCTAAAGCTGAACCTACAATAGATTCTTTGCTATTGTCCTTCCTACTGATTTCTTTAGCTATAGCTAAATCACAAACTCCTGAAAACTTCAATGTATTATCCACAATTGAATTAGACATTGTTGTTGTCATTGTTTCCCAACTATCATGTAAAGACATTAATAACTAAATAGCATACACCTCATCAGTAAATTTTATCTTAACATATTTCAACTGATCAAGTAAAGTGGTAATCTCATTAATATAGGAATTTAATGAAGCATCCTCAATCATTAGCATGTTAAAATATTTCTTAAGAAGATAGGCCTTACTATTAGCTGACGGTTTCTCATACCTATTTGTAAGCACTTCCATCACCTTTACTGCACTAGTCTCAGTGGCTAGTGGACTAACAACATTCATTGACAAACACATCTTGAAGATTGCAACTATTTCTTCATTCAGTTCTCCTAACCTTCATATGACATCCCTTTCGCTCTCTCATTCAATGCCTTATGCATTTTCTCGTAAGTTAAGAAATCTTGGATCTTCCAATACCCAAAACTTTTCCATCAAATTTTACGATTCCCTTGAAACCTTTTGGCACTAATGATACTAATGATCCCATGACTCTTGAACTAAATAGCTCTTATACCACTCATTGGAAATTTATGTTAGATATAAATATAAATGCTGAATAAACAATTTATATCTAAACTCTCACTTCACATGTTAGAGCCAAAAAGGTAATGATCATAAAATAGCGAATAATAAAGAGAAGAGAAAAAGAGAATGACATTGAAAATATAGTGGTTGGCCCCAAACTTGAAACTACTTCTATAACTGCAAGTTTACTATGATAGAGATTGCAAAATGTTTCAAACTTGCGCTAAAAATCGAAATCTAACATGAACTATTTGATTCTCTATACCACAACTCGGTATCTTGGAATTAACAATAAGAGAAACACATCGAAACACAAGAGAATGCTAAACTGACGCACATGAATTGCAACACAAAACAAAAAAAGAATTCTAATTTTGCTTATGTCGCAACACAATCACCTTCAATTGCCGTCACTTTCTAATTTGCCGTCGATCTCTTTTTTTTTCTTTTAATTTGTGGCACACCCTCCCAAAATTACATAACCATGTATATATATTGGTTGAAAAATACCTAGCCACTAATGGGCCTAAAATGCAATGGGCTCTAAAGCTTCACATAAAAAAGAAAAAGTGATGACGACACATAGGGTCCTAATAAAGACCCTATAATTCATTTTTGTACAAATTTTTTATTATTTACAAAAATATTCAATTGGCTTCAAAATTACAAAATAGTCAGGGTCCAATTACTATTTAAACCCGAACTATAAAAGTAATTACCGATTTTTTAAATAGGAAACTGAAAGATCATGCATGATTTTTAAGGAAAGTCTAATATTTTCCAAATATTTGAAATTAGATTTTCAAAGAAACATTTTCATCTCTTAACAAAATTAATTTAAACAATTTCTTTTTTCAAATCAACCACCCCCTCCTAGCAAACCCACGATCTCAGACCCTCAAACAATCTCTTTCTCTCACTCAGTCTCTTCTGATCGCCAGAAAAGCTACTCATCGTCGTCGCCCAGATAGCCACCCAGGCATTGCGCTCCCTCCGTCCGCCTAGGTTGCCGCTGCCGGTGAGCCTCGTCTATCTATCTCCATTAGTTTCTCTCTCTAGACTTTGACTTTATCTCCACATATTGCCACCGGTAGTCGCCACCATGGGTTTGTCTGTTCAGTTCGCCAACTAGATCCTTCCACTTGCGGTTAGATCTAGCCAAGATCCACCCGTCATCCAACGATTTTCGAGAAAAATAGACCAAACAGGGAAAATTTGACTGAGTTCCCCTCGATTCCAACGGTGACCAAACAATTTCAGCGATTTGAATGACTTTCTAGCGATTTCAAACCTAGCGAAACCAATTTTCTTCTGGTTTTTCAATTTCTGCGATTTCGGACATATGTTTGGGATTTTTTTTCTTTTTATTATATATATTGTAATATATATTCGAGTATTAAGATGGTTTGGGACTTAGACTTTAGGGTTTATGCTATATACTATGTAATATGATATATTTGGGGGTTTATCATGTGTTTATGTCTTAACGAATATGTTGGGTATTTTGGTATAAATGATCAATGAATAAGGTTAACTTATATATACAACAATGTTTTATGGTATATACCATGTCATATGATACTCTTTGGGGGTTTATCAAGTATATATGTCTTAATGAATGTATTGGATTTCTCACTGCTGTACAAAGTTTATATGAAATATATTAGGAGTAAAAACTATATATAAAATATATTGAGATATAAAAGAGAGAATTATATTATATACAAAGGTATGTTTAAAAGGTTTATATGAAATATATTCGTACATATGTGATACCGATGTGAAATATAAATATACTCAAAATAAATCACGGAATATAATAGACAAAATCAAAATACCTAAGATAGATATTACATTCAATATATACAAAGGTATGTGTATGCTAATAAAAGGTAAAAAGACACAAAAAAAATCATGAAATATTTAGAGGAAATAGATGAATCAGTTAGAAAAACTAACAAGTTGTCGTGAAACCAGTTGTATTTGATTACATTTCAAATATATTTGCCAGTATATTTCATATATTAGTTATCTAAGGTATATTTAAAAATAATCACGAATCCGCCAGAAAAACCAACAAGTTGTCGCAAAACGAGTTGTATTTGAGTACATATCAAATATATTTGCCAATATATTTCAT
Organism: Lagenaria siceraria; assembly: GCA_002890555.2. Lineage (NCBI taxonomy): Eukaryota > Viridiplantae > Streptophyta > Magnoliopsida > Cucurbitales > Cucurbitaceae > Lagenaria > Lagenaria siceraria. Next base: position 9,882,468 of record CM016483.1, on the reverse strand, counting down.
ATATTGGTTAGAACCTTTGCGAATCTAATACGATGTTCTAAGGTATATTTAAAAATAACCATGGTTTACGTAAAAATAAAACTAGATTAAATGCATTTTTTCTCTCCAATTGAAAGTGAGAAGTCTCTCACCAACATTAAGAGTGTTTTGTAAATATGGAAAAAAAATTTCAATACCACATTCTCTCCGGGCCGCCCACCACAAACAAAAAGTATTTTTGTCCCCAAAATCTATTAAATCTTATATATGAAAATATAAAAAAGTTCAGACATTTATAAAAATAAGTTTTGAAAATAGATTGAATCTTTAATTATCCCAAATAAAAACCTTCAACTTCCTATATAATATATCTATATATATATATATATATATATATTTCCATCATGTTTGTGCTTTCATGAAGTTTTGTGCAAAACCTAACAATTCTTAGTTACATTTCACTCTCCTAAGGTATGTTGAACAAGTCTGTACCTTCTTTAGTATAAATTTTAAAATTTGGCTTGTCAAATATGTTGACATTTGTAAATAAAGCAAAAATATTCTCCCATCACAAAACTAACTCCTTCATTTTAGTTCCACGTGGGAATTAAAATCATAACTAACTCATGCATTTTAGTTGAACTAAATTCATAACTTCTCTATTCAGCAAAATCACGCTGACCATAAAATTCTACTCACCAAGATTCTCAATCATAACTTCTTTGTGGCTTTGGACTGGACGAATTACACTAGATTGAGGAAGATATCGGCAAACAATTTCAAAACATAACATTATGTAACAATTTAAAAACAGTACCATTTTCGTTATCGACCACTCCTACTTGTATGATCAATAATCATATAAAAAAAAAAAGAAAAAAACGATCAAATGACTTTTATTAACCAATCATTACTGCTCAATCCAATCGATTGGAATGATAAATAATGACATGAGAAGGGAAACATTAAAAAATGGTTCAAAACTATCTAAAAAAAGCTGATGAGTCCCACGTAATTATCAAACATAATCATATTAATTAAATTACATTTGTTTATTAAAGATTTTGGAGTAGACTCTCCAATTTATTACGTTGATAAAACACAACAAATATAACAAATTGGAGTTCACTTTTTAGACTACTAGATTATATACCGAGTAAACAACTTTAAATAAAAATTCAACCTAATTATTATTTGTTTTTTAAAAAAAGAAAGAAACATGTAGGGGAATTTTTAAAAATAGAAAAACAAGGAAAAATATTTACACAAAATAGCAAAATTTTTAAATAGTTGTGATAGACGCTGATAGAAGTTTATCAGGGTCTATCAGTAATAGAAATGATAGAAGTCTATCACTGATAGATGCTGATAGAAGTCTATCAATGTCTATCAGTGTTTTTTTTTGCTATTTTCTGTAAATAGTTTGAAATTTTTTCTATTTGTGAAAATTTTCCTTTTTTTATGTATAACCTAAAAATTTATTTCAAAAATAAAATTTAATCACTCTTTTCAAAATAAACCTTTCTAATATTTTAATAAAACTCCACGCATTACCACCGACAAACGGAGAAGAAACAACTTTGCTTCTTGTTGTCGTAAAAAGGTGAGAAAAGAAATAAAATATTTAAAACGTTTGAAAAATATTATAAAAATCCTGTCTAGTCAATGTTTAAAATATCGATGTGGACAGAAATATCGAAGTCCTAATTTTACAAAAATATTGATAAAATATTTTTAAAAAAATTATAAAAACAAAAAATTTAAAAAATAAATTTAAATAGTAAATAAATATTTTATTATTTTTAAATAAGTAAACATGTTTATAATTTTTCTATGATATAATAGTAATATCGATTCACTCTTCATGCTGATATCGAACTCATAGAAAAATAAAAATATCAGTAGGAATATCGACATATCAATCGAAATTTAATACTATAGTTTAGTCTAAGTAACATTTTACACAATTTCTTGAATCAAATTACTCAAAAGCTCATCATTATAAAATAAAATAAAAATAAACAAAATAAGGGAACCTAAATGTTAAAGGGAAATTGCCAAAAATAGGACCAAATTTTGGGGGTCAAAGAGTTTTGGGATAGTTTTTTAAAAGAAAGAATAATAGGACAAATGAGATGTGAAATGTCCACTATGTCCTTGAGTGAGAAAAGAACTTTTTGTTATTAAATAACACACATTTGGTGACTTTTTTCATTCTCTCTCATCTTTTCTCTAACTTCTCTCTAATTTTTATTCTCCCAAACTCTCTTTTCATGCTCCAACATTATTAACAACTTCAACATTCTCTCAATCTCATTTTCTTTGTAGTATTTTTTTAATTGTTATAGATTTTTTATGAGTTGCGTTAGTTTAAGTTTTTTTTTCTTTTGTATTTGAGCAATTTAGTTTTTCTCTCTTTACAGATTTTTTTAGGTGATTTAGGATGGATATAGACATTTTCTAAACTAGTTTTTTAGTTTTTTTTTTTATCTCGCAGCATCTCGCAACAACTTTCAAACTTAAAATACTCAATTCTAACTCACTTTTATATGTGTTTTAGGTGATTTAGGATGAGTATGAACATTTTTTAGCTAATTTTTGAGGTACTACATTTTATCTTAGTAACATCTCGCAACAACTTCCAAACTTGGAACGTCCAATTCTAACTCACTTTTATATGTATTTTAGGTGATTTAGGATGAGTATGAACATTTTTTAGCTAATTTTCTAGGCACTTTTTTGTATCTTGCAACATCTCGCAGTATCTCGCAACATCTCGTAACAACTTCCAAACTTGAAACGCTCAACTCTAACTCACTTTTTATATGTGTCAACATTGAATTAGAATAAGTATGAACATTCTTTAGATAATTTTTTAGGTACTATCTTTTATCTAGCAACATCTCGCAGAATCTCGCAATAACTCCAAACTGGAAACACTTAAATCTAACTTACTTTTATATGTGTTTTAAGTGATTTAGAATGGATATGAACATTTTTTAGCTAGTTTTTTAGGTAATATTTTTTATCTTGCAACAACTTCCAAACTTAAAACGCTCAATTCTAACTCACTTTTATATGTATTTTAGGTAATTTATGATGAGTATGAACATTTTTTAGCTAATTTTCTAGGTATTTTTTTTTTTATCGCAACAACTTCCAAATTTGAAACACTTAACTCTAACTCACTTTTATATGTGTCAACATTGATTTAGGATGAGTATGAACATTCTTTAGACAATTTTTTAGGTACGGTATTTTATCTAGCAATATCTCGCAGTATCTCGCAACAACTTCGAAACTGGGAACACTCATTTCTAACTCACTTTTATATGTATTCTAGGTGATTTATGATGGATATGGACATTTTTTAGCTAGTTTTTTAGGTACTATTTTTTATCTCGCAACAACTTTCAAACTTGAACGCTCAATTCTAACTCACTTTTATATGTATTTTAGGTGATTTAGGATGAGTATGAACATTTTTTAGCGAATTTTCTATGTACTTTTTTTTTATATCTTGCAGCATCTCGCAACACTACTGTTTTTTATCTCGCAACATCTCGCAACAACTTCCAATTTGAAACACTCAATTCTAACTCACATTTATATGTATTTTAGGTGATTTAGGATGAATATGGACATTGTTTAGCTAGTTTTGTAACTACTATTTTTTATCTTGCAACATCTCACAGCATCTCGCAACATCTCGCAATAACTTCCAAACTTGAAACACTCAATTCTAACTCACTTTTATATGAATTTTACTAGCAAACAAAGGTCCATACCCACTCTTAATCACCTAAAACACCTATAAAAATGAGTTCGAATTGAGCATTTCAGGTTTGAAAGATGTTGCGAGATATTGCGAGATAAAAAATAGTGGCTAAAAAACTAGCAAATAAAGGTCCATACTCACCCTAAATCACCTAAAACACCTATAAAAATGAGTTTCAAATTGAGCATTTCAAGTTTAAAAATTGTTGCGAGATATTACGAGAGGTTGCAAGATCAAAAATAATAGCTAACAAACTACCTAAAATATGACCATACTCACCCTAAATTACCTAAAACACCTATAAAAATGTATACGAAACGAGTATTTTGAGTTTAGAAGTTGTTGCGAGATAGTACCTAAAAAATTAGTAAATCAAAATCACCTAAAACACTTATAAAAATTAGTTCAAAATGAGTTTTTTAAACTTGGAAGTGGTTGCACTATGTTTTTCCCTAACAAGTTTGATAAATACAAAACAACACCTAAATGTAGAACATATAAATGTGGATCAACTCTTGTTTTTTTAAAATAAAACTAACCAATAACAATATTTGAAAGAAGCAAAACAAAATAGGAAGCCTTTTACGAATTAGAAAACTTAGTAAATAAAATCAGAAACCTCAAAACAGCCAAAAAAAAAAAAAATTAAACCAAAATATACTTAAAAAAAAACAACAAAGATCATTAAACAAGCCAAAAATGCGTAAGAACAATAGAAAACTCCAAAGCTAAATACTAACTTTGCCAAATGAAGGTAGGGTAAGTATTTTATTGTGTAAGCAAATATGACATCTCAATAAATTCTTCCAACACATCAATGCCACCAACATCAGAACTAAGTTAGGAAATAATTCATAGATCGAAGACCAACATCAGAACTAAGTTAGGAAATAATTCATAGATCGAAGGCAAATTTGATGTTGAAAATCAATTTACTACCCAACTTCAGCTCAAGCTCCTCCATGCATCCTTATCACACCAGCTGGAATTTTCCTTTTATCAATAGCCTCTAACCAGGCTTAAGAAGAAAAATAACGCGCTGCCACTGTCCGAAGTCACCTCACCTCGCTGCCATCATCTAAAGAAACTGCTGTCCGTCCGTCCAAGTCCACCTGTGGTGCGAGAGAAGCAGATGTGATAGAGAAGATGGGTGCGATGGGAATAGAAGAGGAGGCTTCCAAGGCTTTTTTCACTAAGGGCAATTTAGATATTTCATTTGTCCATTTGTCCTAACTCTACCCCCAAAATTTTATGGGAAATTAGGAAAAATAGGACAAAAAATAGAGAGGAAAAGAAAAATAGGACAACTTAAAAAAAAGTAGACTTTTTTGACAAATTGGATATGAAATGTCCAATTTTCCCTTTAGTTTAAAAAAGCCCTAAAATGTAGGGAAGAAGTTGGAAGACTCAGCGTGCAAGGAATCCACCCGTTTGGAGACGCGATTTCGAAGGAGTAGACGATACTTCTACGGCGGCTTCCACGGCGAGTTCGATGGCGACATCGACTGGCAGTTCAACGGGCACTTCGACGACACTTCGACTGGCAGTTGGACGGCGACTTCGACAGCGAGTTGGACGGTCACTTCAAGAGCGAGTCGACGACCACTTCAACAGCGAGTTCGACAGAAATAGTGAGTTGGACTGTGAACGATTCGAAACCTAAACACCAATGATTCAACCATTGTAAGTATTATTTGCATTTTGTTGTAGTTTCTTGGATGTTGAGTTTGCTGGATTTCTATTTTGTTGATTTTTTATGTTGCTTTGTTTTGTGTACTGATTTTGTTGTATATTGGCTGAATTAGTTAGAATTATTTTCTTGTACAATCCAAATTTTGAGTGATTGGTTGATTTACATATTTAACTTCATCTCGCACCATCTCACAACAACCTCCACACTTGAAAATATGCCTTCAAACTAGTATTTTAAGTTATTTTAGGATGTTTTATGTGTTTTAGGGTAGGTATGCAAACTGTTTTAGAAGTCCTTTTGCTACTATTTTTAATCTCGCAACATCTCGCACCATCTCACAACAACCTCCACACTTGAAAATATGCATTCAAACTCATATTTTAAGTTGTTTTAGGATGTTTTATGTGTTTTAGGGTGGGATGCAAACTGTTTTAGGAGTCCTTTTGCTACTGTTTTTCATCTCGCAACATCTCGCACCATCTCGCAACAACTTTCACACTTGAAAATATGCATTCAAACTAGTATTTTAAGTTGTTCTAGGGTTTTTTTTATGTGTTTTAGGGTGGGTATGCAAATTGTTTTAGGAGTCCTTTTACTACTGTTTTTCATCTCGCAACATCTCGCACTATCTCTTAACAACTTCTACACTTGAAAATATGCATTCAAACTAGTATTTTAAGTTGTTTTAGGGTGGGTATGCAAATTGTTTTAGGAGTCCTTTTGCTACTGTTTTTCATCTCACAACATCTCGCACCATCTTCCACACTTGAAAATACGCATTCAAACTAGTATTTTGAGTTGTTTTAGAGTTTTTTATGTGTTTTAGGGTGGGTATGCAAATTATTTTAGGAATCCTTTTGCTACTGTTTTTCATCTCGCAACATCTCGCACCATCATGCAACAACCTCCACACTTGAAAATATGCATTCAAACTCATATTTTAGGATGTTTTAGGATGTTTTAATTCATTATTTTGATTTAGGTACCAATAACCATGACATCAACATCAATAAATGCCACAATGTACAAGATAAAGCCATCCCATCATTTTCAGTCTCAAGTTAGTTGTTTGTCTCATCTCCAAACTACAGTATGTAATATTAAGGATAAGCTGAACACCTCCCAGTTAGCCCTCTTTAGGAAAACTCCATTTGGTCATTTTCTTGATGCCAACATTGCATTTAATGGGCAACTCATCCATTACTTATTACTGAGGGAAGTGGAAGAAACGAGAGAAAACTGTATTAGTTTCTTGTTAGGAGGAGTAGTATGTACATTTGGACGGAGAAAGTTTGACATCATAACAGGCTTATGGACTCCTAAAAATATTTTTAGTGGGCTTGTTAAGAATAATAGACTAAGAGATAAGTATTTCAAAGATGTTATATCCATCTATGCAAGCCACTTAGAGGGCGTCTTTATGAATTATGAGGGTGATTGTGAGGATGGTGTCAAATTAGTTTTAGTGTACCTCATTGAAATGTCGTTATTGGGGAAAGATAGGAGAACGAAAATAGATGAAAAACTCCTTGGAATTGTTGATGATTGGGACCTGTTCGAACGGTATGATTGGGGTGCGATTATTTTCGGACGTCTGTTACATGGGTTGAGAAAAGCATTAGATATGAGATATGCTAAAGGGAAGAGCAAGGCCACTAAAAACAAGTATAGTGTTGTGGGATTTCCACATGTATTACAGGTATGTTACTTATAGTACATAATATTTGTATACTCAAACTCACAAGAAATGACTTAAATGAAAATGTTTGTTTTATTGTTATGTATAATATGTTTGAGCATATGAGTCTATATCAACCATAAATGGTTCTGTTGAAAACAAAGTAAATGAAGATGTCATCCCTCGCATGCTTAGGTGGTCATGTGACCAATCACCATCGTCTCAATTTATACATGGCCATGTTTTTTACTCAAATAAGGTACACAAACATTGATATTTATATTAAATGTCTAGTTTTTTGTATTTAAGTAACCTGTGTTGTGTTCTCTTTTGATATAGTTGGAAATTAAAGTGAGTCTTGAGATGACACAAGATGAGGAGATCGCCATGAACAGAACTCCTTCCTCTGAGTTTGTTGATGATGCCATTAAGGGTGAAATGTCTTCACATAAGGCTCACACCAATATGTTGAGTTTGAGTGGTTTTTCATTAGCAAATAACGTACCAACTGGAGGCAAAATGAAGCGAAAAAACAAGTCCAAATCAAGAATGAAAAAGGATTATTAAGAACTTGCAAGACCGTGTCCGATTGGTTGAGAACGAACTGAAGGAACTAAAGTCCAACATGACAGAAATGAAGTTGATGCTATCTTCCGTGTTTAAACAACTTAGAGTACAAGAACAAGTATGTGATTTTAACGATCAATTGTGCTAAACATTATTATTATTTATACTAAATCATGTTTATAATATGCAGGCAAAGAATGATTTCTCCAACTACCCAAGCTTTTGCTTGCCTGTGGTCACGATTCAGAATATCAAGAGAGTGCGAATGAACATTTACATACTTTGAAATCTTGAATATATGTGAACCCTCCAATTTTATTCCTCGCAATCTCCACTCACAATTCTCATCAATACATTTCACATAAAGCACCTTTTTCGTTGACTTCTTTACTGAAATCTGAAAATTCTTTTTCATTGCTATAGTACTTAACCTCATGGACAATTCTCTTTTTCGAGAAAAAAATTGTCCTACTTCCAACTCATCATTTGTAGAGCTTTCTTCCGACCAAACATTTTTTTTCATGTATGTATTTCGCCTAGTTAACCCATGATTAACTTTACCTTTTCCTTTACCATCTTCTCTTGAAGTACTTCTCTGTTGTGGGATGTCATAGGATTCACTATTCATCTCAACTGACTCCCATGCAAAATTATCTTCTTTTGAATCATATGATTCCCCCATAAACCCTATCGTGTCATCGTGCAAGCATGCTTGAACTTCAATCTCATTTAATGCATCCATCACAACTGGAACATTTAAGTTATGAACTTGATTGCTCTCAGAAATTGAATTGTACTGGTGATGGAAACCTTTCTTACTTTCAACATGTAAATCACTGGTTTTGCCACTGTTCCTAGGTTCAAATGAGATGTACAGAGGGACTTCCATAGGATTTTTGCTAAGAATGTAAAAGTTTAGATCATCGTCATTGCTTAACTCAAGTGGAGGGGCTTCATTTTCAACTTTTATCTCATATATGCATCTTATTTTCATATCAAACTCCGTAGGATTAATTTTTGCAAGAGAATAGAGTTTGGCCACTAAATCTGTGTATGCTATTTCCTTACTTACAACAATACCTTTTAATAGACCTCCTTCATATTTTCTTCTTCTATCATCCCACACTCCACCATAACGAACCAAAATCCGAATATGTGTCATCCGTAAGTTATCAAAAAAAAATTTAATATTCCTGCTCCAAAAAAAATTTACAAATCATACCAATCAAATAAAAAAAAAAAACAGAAACCTCCAAACAAATACAAAGAAGAAAATGAGCAAAAAAAAAAAAAAATAGTAAACAACCAAAATATCAAGGTTTAAGGTTCTTTACAATGGAGTTTGAGTAAGAATAGGGCTGCTACAATGAGTAGATTGATGGCAGTCGTGCGAGGGAGGAATGGAAGGAGCAAGATGTAGAATGAAAGGACAAACCTTGCCGAAGGAGAAGAAATCGTTAGGTTTGGAAGCACAATGCTGTTGGAATGGAAGAAATCTTGAGGTTTAGGAATGAAAGGAGAAGCTTGCGGCTGGATTTGTGGAAGAAATCGCTAAACTCCTAGCTGCTGGAAGAAATCGTGAATGGTGTTGCTGAAATCGTGAGGATGGAGAAGAAATGGTGAGGTTTTTTAGGCTAAAGGGCAAATTGGACATTTCATATCCAATTTGTCCTAAAAATCTACTTTTTTTAAAAGTTGTCCTATTTTTCTTTTCCTCCCTATTTTTTTTGTCCTATTTTTCCTAATTTCCCATGAATCTTCATTCTAAAGAATGTCAAACCACAAATCGTGCTTTCTCACAAATAAGCTTCAATCAGAACATAAACTATTAATTCCAAATTTAGCTACAACAAAATACAATTCAATCCCCAAATACAAAAACTGACATATCCCAAAAACAGCACTGAATAATCTAGGATTAAACCCCTTTAAACCTACAAAAGGCACACCAAAACAGTAGAGTTAATGCTCTACAAACACCACTTAATTCTCCATCCTACAACTATTTAAAACCTCAAAACAACCATGAATTAAAAAAGAATTAAATCTGATTTTTTTCTGTTTTCCATAACAATATTTCTTCCAAGATTTCAAACACTTTAATTAAAGAATTGACCCTTTTTTTAACCCGAAATCAGATCTAAAAAGTACCATTAAACTGCTGTAAAACAGTGCAAAACACAACCTTTTTAAAGCAAAACTAAGAACTAAAGTTAATATTTAATGTAGCAATCACTTGACAAATTTTTTGTGCAAAAATACTCATTTGAAATGCTAAAACAATACCCAAATTGCAAGAAATTCAATGCTGGATTTTTTTTTTGGAAAAACCACACTTTTCAACACTTTAAATCTAAATTAAGAACCCTAGAAAGAGAAACCTTACTATAATAAAATTAGGCGAAAACATGATTAAAACTTTTTAGAAAAGGATTACAAAAACAAAAAAAAAAAAAATTCCATTCTAATCAAAAGAAGTTAGAACCCATAACCCATTTAGCAAAATTTAACTATTCAAATAAAGATCAGTAAGAACTTACGTTTCTTTTCTTCTAGGAGAAAAAGTCTAGAGCGCTTCTTTTTTGTTTTGCCGTGAAACACTACTTAAAAGTAGAGTTAGGGCTTAAGTGACCTTAGTTAAAATGCTAAAGACTTTTTATATATAAAACAAACTAATTAATTAAATAAAAAGATAAATATACTTTTTATCCTCTTATTAAACAAATACTATGTGATAAATAAAAGGGTTGTTTTCAAATATAGAAAATGAGTAAAACTTTATAAATATAGAAATTTTTCACTATCTATCAGCGAGAGACGCGATAAAATTCTATCCCTTGAGCGATAGACCGTGATAGAAGCTATCGTTGATAGATAGTGAAATTTTTCTATATTTGTAAAAAGTTTGATATTTTTTCTGTTTATAGTAATTTCCTTAAATGTTAAATCTTTTAAATTAAAAGAAGAGATACGAGATATCTATATATATATATATATATATATATATATATATATATATATATATAATAACTTTTTTAAAAAAGAATTCTCTTTTTTTTTCTTTCCAATAGTACAATCTATATACTAAGATTGGATATGTTAGCATGCAAGCATGATGTATGTGATTGAGCATGAAGGTTCCTTACGAAGGGAACCATTTCCATATTTTTATACTACCTCACGTGGTTTTACATTTTTTAGATAGTTATGTAGAAGATGATGAGTTCGTTGAAGATTATCTTGGCATTACAGAGGAGCCATGAGACAACTTACAAGAATTTTAGTTTAATTAATTTAGAACCACATATTTAGTGTTATGTTTTTTTTATATTTAAAAACATATTGCCCTTTTATAATTTTCGCTGCTAAACCTTAGTTTAAAGCTTTAGTTACATTGGTAAGACAGTTTTAATTGAAGATCATGAGGTATACTTTTTAAGAGATTATATTTTATGAGTAATTATCTCAATTTAAGTTAATTAAATATATATAAAAATTGGGGTCATTACATTGTGGCATGATATAGTTCAAGAATTCATGCATGCCAAATCATTTTTGTATACCAAGCGAGAGCCCGACCCTATACATATACCTCTGACCCATGGAAAGGGGCATAACTCCAACACACCCGTGTTATTCAACACTGCACCATGAGGCCCATTATCGATGGAAGACTCTCAAGATACTTATTTTATAGCATTTTCGCAACGCCATGACACACACATGTATCATGGGGTGACTCACTTAGATCATGAGGCGTAGGAGTTGATGAAGAGCCAACATCGTGTCTGCCCATGCAATACACTTTGAATCATGTTTGAGATGTATCACCCTTGAACATGACAAGTGACTAGTGAGGGTTCACTTGCCAATGTAGATCACCTATCTAATTTCAAATTGACATGAAATTTAATGTGTTTACATATATATCTCATCAATATATACATCTAACTCTAGAGCTAGCCACTCTTCAAAACTTTTAATGCAATTAATTTCCATTTCCAAGGTTGTGACCCATGATTCTAAGCCCATCTAGCCCCCACTAAACTTGTCAGTGATACCACCGATGACACTATCACTTCGATCTTTGCTCACACCTCCACTAAGCTTTCTTTGCATACTTCTTCTTGGGTGTTAAATGAATGTGTCATCCTTGTTGGTCACATTACAACACTTCTCTTTTGTATCCCTTTACTTGGTCTGAGGGGTGACACTCACATCGTTACACTACCTCTTTAGTTGGTCATAAACCTACTTTCTTCTAGTAGGGTTGTGACACACCACACGCACACACAATCAACACTTTTTTTTTTTGTTGAAAAAAATGGGATCAATCGATTAGGGTGATTTAAGCCATTATATGGGGCTCACCAGAATGACCTCAACTAATCTATACGCCCTTAAGTTGATTGATAGAAGTTGATTTGATCGGTTTCAATCACTTGGCTCAATTTCTTAGTCTTTGATGCTCATCCCCTTCATTTGGATTTTTTTTTTTTTTTTTTTTTTGAGTTTAACTCAATATGCGAGGTAGAAAATTTGAACCTTTGACCTATATTAGTTGAAAGTACACACTTATATCTTTTGAGATTCTTTGTTTTGTTATCTATTTTTTTTAATTATTTTTTAAAATTCAACCCAAATTTTAAAATCTAAAGAAAATAATTTTTACATTTTTTTTTTGTTTTTGAAATTTAAATGATGATTTAAATGTTAGCTTATGGGAGATGTAAACATAGTAGAAAAGAAAAATACATGGATGCATCTTGGGTTGCACTCATCTTTGTGCATCCCACACCTAAATACCTAATCATAAGCTTTCCATGTGGAAAATCCTTCTATTTTCTAAAAGAAAATATATCTTTTAAATGTTTTTTCTCTCTTTGAATTAAAGAGGATGCACAAAAATGAGTATAGCCTAAGCTGCACTAAGAATTGCACGTAAAAAAAATTGAGAGAAAAATTCAATACAATTGTTAGAAACAAAAAATTAAAACCAGCCTAATACGAGTAAAGTTAAACCTTTTGAAAAGTGTGAACCAAAATAATCAGGCCAATAATAATTTTTTTTTAACAATACTAGAAATAGAGAGATCAGTAGATGAACCGAGATATTATCTCAATTAAGTTGACACACGTCCCTAGCACCCTCATCACACATCGACACAAAAAACGATACATTATCTCAAAAGAAATGTACAAAGGAAAATTTAGAGGATAGCTCAAAAGTCGATAACTACATCAAAGGACAGGATGAAAAAAGGCCTTCCAATTAAGTGAAATGGAAGAAACACCGTAATTACAAAAGAGATATGATTTAGTACACCACAAAACAGCTAAATAGATGATCATGTCTTCCCAAAAGATGAGAAGAGGCTTGTTTCGATTTTGAAAGGTTGGATTATTACGCTCCAAACAAAGACTCCATGAAGTAGCACCAACCAAATTGGGTGCATAAAATCTTTTTAATCGATCCTTGCGAGATATGAACAAGTTGGTCAACAACAGCCTCTAAATTGTTGAGGAGATTAAAAGAGAACACAACTTTCATCTTATCCCATATAATAATAATGAAGAGGCTTTGCCATATTTTTCCAGGACAATGGAAAAATATATGAAAAATGTGATTAAACACTGGAAAAATCTCAAGACTTCTCATTGACAATGGGATCAAAAGTTGGAAATATTTACATTGAATTTTACAAATCTCAGCAGTTGTCATTGACAATAGAAACAAGACAAATGGGACAAGTCATGTTCTTCTTCAACCAATGTTGAATACAAGAATAATGAAAAATGTGATTACACACTGGAAAAATCTGGCAAAGCTCTCCATTTTCAAAATCTTCCAAACAAATTGCACAATCAATGCATTTCGCCACCGCCTCGGAGCTCCCATAGCTCACCGGCGCCGTCACTTTCTCTACCATTACTGTTCTCTCCAAAGCCTCCCTCCATGCATTGCTTTCAAACCTCTCCATGTCTCTCCCATGATCAGTACTTGTTTGATGATGAGATACCAAAATCCTACCCCTTGGGATCATTCTTTGGTTTTCGACTCTCTCACCTGCTTCGAGGTCGGGACCGTGTCCGTCTAAATTCGTCGGCCCAATTAGGTATTGGCAAATGACATAGATGAAGATGATGATTGCAAAGGATGCGACCACGGAGAAGATGATGATGGAGATGAAGACGACGAATACGACCGAAAATGCGGTGAGGAAAGGGAGGATTGAAGGAGGAGGGTTGGATTGTGGAACACTAAGAGCTTGAGGGATCATGTTATGATTTTTTTTTTTTTTTTTTTTTTTTTTAATTGGTTGTGTTTTTATAATTTGAACTAAGTTTTTTAGGGTTTTTGTGTGAAGAAGCTGAAAAGGCCATGAAGCAAAATTTTAGTTTTATTAACAAACTTTGTTTATAATTTCCAATTCAATGTACAAGAAAAAAGGACTTATTAGGGTTTTCAGTTTTTTGAACAAACTTCACCATTTCCAATATAATGGAAGCTTTGGTAGGTTATTGTCCTCTGTCCATCCTAAAATAGAGAGTTTTTGGTTTTGCCCTTACACGTCCAAGGTGGGTTTTGCCAGGCTCATGGGAGACCCTTTCAAAATGTTTACTTCGCTTGTCAAAAACCCTAATTAAACAAAAGGATTTAATAGGCGGTTTGAAATGACTTTCTAAGACTCATTTTAAAATATACTTCTTTTTTACTTAGAAATACTTTTTTAAGCATTTAAAAATTCGTTTTAAAATGGCCCTAAATGTGGATGTCAATGATAATGTTTGAAGTATATCAATTTTATGAAAATGTTATTAAATAAATTGAGGTTAAAAGATCATCTTTTGACAAGTATTTAATAGATTATTGAACTTTTAACTTTTTGTTTAATAGGTCTCTGACAAAGTCAAAGTTTTTTTAAAGGGAAATTTTTACGGATAGAAAAAATGTCAAACTATTTACACAAAATAGCAAAAACAAAAAAAAAAAAACAAAAAACTGATAAACATCGATAGACTTCTATCAACATCTATCAGTGATAGATTTCTATCATTTCTATCACTGATAGACCCTAATAGACTGCTATCATCGTTTATCACAACTATCTACAAATTTTACTATTTTGTGTAAATAATTTTTCTTATTTTTCTACTTTTAAAAATTTTCCTTTTTAAAATCATATTCTCGACCTTTTAGCATATATCACAAAATGTTTAAAACCAACCTTTATAAGCTTCCCACTAATTAATATTAAGTTTATAAGGGGAACTTGTTCCTTAATCAAATGTACTTTGAAATAATTTGCAGTTTTGATGAAGAAGGTTCACGGTTAGTTGAAACTCACAAATGAGACTTGAGAGAACATTCTCACTAAAAGTTTCATTCAACATTTCATTATTCAACTTGTATCATTACAATAATGAATACATTATTTGACTTATATAAGGCCAACCAAAAAAGTCACTAAAAGTTTAGGATTATGGGAGATCATATAAGAGTGTACTTGATGATCCCTTTACAAAAGAAAAACCCAACAATTAAAGTCTAAGGTGTAAAATAAGGTTCAAGTCAACAAATGGAGTCTCTTAAACTAAAAAATCCAAAAATTATTTTAAGTGGTCTTCAAAAGAAGTTATCCAATCCCTTTGGTGCTTTGTGTTCTCTTTAGTTTCTTTTGGAATAAATGGTATGTGATCATTCGTGTATTCGTGTATAGTTGCATTGTTTCATAAATGAATATGTCCTTTAGAAAATAACCAACTTGAAGAAAAGATACGACCATTCGAATGGCCACGAATAGTCTATAAATATATCTCTTATTCAAATTGCACTTAAGAACTTTTTCATAAAGTATAGTTCGTTGGATCTTGTGGACGAGGTGCTGCTTTCATAAGAAAGGTAATTTGTTCTATCCTGAAAGACAATTACTCATGAAACTCAAGCACTAAAGTGAGTAAAATTGTCTTAGGGAGACAAAGTGAAGTCGTTGGGCTCAGATTCTCTCATGTATAGAAGATTATGTATTTTTCTGATCTTTTAGTGATATTATTCATATAACAAACTTAAGACAATTTTACTCACTCTATCCTTCTGTTGTGTTTCTAATCTCTCTTGCCCTTGTGTGCATATTAATATTCTGGATTTACTTTCCATTATTGTATGCTTGTAAATTTCAGTGATGTTTGTTTTCTTCTAATTGATTTTTTTCTGAGGAAAGGTTTTGTAAAATGCAGTTATTATGTGTGTTTCTTCCCCAGTAAATTATGCATGAAATTTTATTTTTTTTACAGCACATTTACTTTTATAAGGAAAAATTGATTCTGTAAGTTTATTTTTAAAAGAAAAAAGAGAAGAAAAGAAAAATATCATATTCTTTTGAATTGATTGTGATTTGAAAGTAGAATTCTATTTAAGTTACACATTATTTTATCCTTATAGTTTCCATTTTACACAAAGTAATATATATATATAGAGAGGAGTTTTTAAAAATAGAAAAATAAGGGAAACTATTTACACAAAATAGCAAAATTTTTATATAGTTGTGATAGACGTTGATAGAAGTCTATCAGGCTCTATCAGTATTAGAAATGATAGAAGTCTATCACTGGTAGATGCTGATAGAAGTTTATCAATATCTATCAGTTTTTTTTTGTTATTTTACGTAAATAGTTTGACATTTTTTCTATTTGTGAAAATTTCTTTTATAGTGTGTGTTTATTAATTTGTGTTGTTGTGGAAACAATGAGATCTATTATAATAATTATATCATATTTTTTAGATTGTTGAAGTGGGTTTAGAAAATTTTTGGATGTTGTGTAATTTTTTTTCCCTGAAAAGCGCAAATGGTTAGGTACTAAATTTGATATTGTCCATTTTTTAATTTCCTTGGGTTGATTAGCTAATTGCCAAAATCTTTGTACACCAATGTTGGTTAAATCTTCAATGTGTGAAACACCCAAAAAGGGAAAACAAGTATTGACCAAGTTTTTGGAGTTTAATTTTTTTTTTCCTACACTAATTTCACTCTACAGTTGACTATGGTGATTTAAGCCATACGTATTGTACTATTTTTGTTATTATTGGCTTATTTTGGTATGCTTTTAATATTATGATAATGGGTTTCAAGCATAATGTTCTTATGTGCCAAGAATAATGAATAATGCCTTAAGTTTAGTTGGTTGTTTAATCAGTTTTATTTGGTGACAATATGTTTGGTGAAGTTATTAACTTTGTTTCATGGATACTTGGTGATTAATTTCACATAAATGTCATAAATGATACAAAATTATTGTACCACATTGTGATGGAAATTATGGAGAAAAGAGTTATGAGAAATTTAACTGGAATGATTTCGAATGATGACTTGGCAAGTTTTTTTATTTTAAAGAAATGCTATCGTAATATTGAAAGAGAAGCCAATAAAAAAAAGTTGCTTGCACTTGGGACATAGAAACATATGCAAAATATTTAGCCACATTTTGAGTGGACTAGATAACACACTATATAATGTTAATAGTGGTGGATTTAGCAAAATCCTATGAGAATCATTAGAGAAAACAATATATATGTAGGATGTCATAACAATGATGTTTATGGTCAGACAATTTATGTTCTATAAAATGATTGATTCCAATATTATGATACGGTGCATTCCATAAATATGTCTCATCATGATTGAAGGTTAAGTATAATTTTTGTATCAAATTTTATATACGAAAACATAGAAAATTCCTTGGGAATTATGGAAAAGGAAAACCTTATGAAAGTATTATGTTATTGTGGGATATTTGGAATATTGATAATTTAAGTTTTAGAATATTGGATAACAATTTAAAAGGAGGTTGAGATATATTTTGAGTTGGCTACAAAATCTTATATGGTATTCTTAAAGTGTGAATACAACCTATACCTCTTAAGTGAATAATAATAAGTCTTGACATATATGACGAATACTTAATACAATCAGACAACTAATTTCTAGTGGAATTATCACAATTGACTTTGTAAGGTCAAAAGATAATATTGCAGATTCACTTGTAAAAGGCCTAACTAGAGAGTGGTTTGAAAGTTTATCAAGGAGAATGAGATTTAGCCTATAATTTTAAAACGTTAACCAGAGAAGCAACCCGACCTAGTTGACTGGAGATCCCAAGATTTAGGTTCAATAGGCAAACAGACCTCTGGATAACTAGTGAGCACTACATTGAATTTTTTTCTCTTACCCATTCTAAGGATGTTGCAGTGTGCAAGTGTGGTTTTAGGGTAAACATTATGCTTTTAATGGTTTTTATAAGTGGTTAATAATTATTTGTGAAAAAAGCATATATGTTGTTCTTTATAGGAATCACCTATGTGAGTCTGAAGGGGCCACTTCTATGAGAATTTTAAGGCGAATTCTCTAAAACACTCATGAGACCAGGCGGTGTTCAAGGCCAAAATGAACACAATTATGAGAACAAACTTTGCTATAATAAAAAATTGTGTGACTTTAATTGTCTTAGTTTACTCTAGAACGGTTAACAGTTCAAGGCATCAAGTCTACTAATTAACCAATTAAACTCGATTGATGTTCACTAGGGAAAGTTCAAAGTTTTACTACTTATCCCGATGCAGATTTTTCATTGGAAAATACCAAACGTTTTCTTTTTCTTTGATCTTAAATTATCAACTTACCATTTATGGGGGGATTGTTGGAAGAAATGGTATGTGACCATTCGTGTATAGTTGCATTGTTTCATAAATGAATATGTCCTTTCGAAAATAATCAACTTGAAGAAGAGACACGACTATTCGAATGACCACGAATAGTCTATAAATATGCCTCTTATTCAAATTGCACTTAAGAACTTTTTTATAAGCATTTTTCTCCCATTTTGAAGCTCTCCCTTTTTATAAAATTTATGAAGTTTGATTCATTTTCACAAAGTATAATTCATTGGATATTATGGACAATGTGCTACTTCCATAAGAAAGGTAATATGTTCTATCCTAGGAGACAATTATTCATGAAACTCAAGCACTAGAGTGAGTAAAATTGTCTTAAGGAGACAACGTAAAATCGTTGGGCTCAGATTCTCTCATGTATACAAGGTTATGTATTTTTTTGATATTTTGGTGATATTATTCATATAATAGTTTCATATAATCTTCTAATAAAGGCAACTTTTGAAATTTTATACAATTGAAGAATGGGGTAACAAAATATATTAAAGCATCTTGATCAATGTAAATGAGAAAATTCAATTCTTTGGTTGATGTCAAAAAGTTGATCAATCGTAAATTTAAATTTTGGAGAAAATAGTTCAAGTGTCCTGCAAAATGAAGTAACTGTAAGCTGGTGAGGTAAGCCACCGACACTCCGACGCTCATGTTAGTAAGGGGTTGAAATGAATACATGTAGTAGAGAGCAGTATGGAGTGTTTTCGGCATACCTTTTTTGAAGATTTTGATTGCTTATATAGAATTTGTATTGTGTATGGACCTAATTAAGCTCATAACGACACCTTATTAATTCATGAAACCGTTGAGTCATTACGCGGTTACAATTCCACTTCCCGAAGTGGTAGCCAACGCTTGATCTACTCGATTTTTCACTAACTCTTTCATGCATGGATTGTTTGTTATGACTTTGTACTGCTACCAATATGTGTTCTTTGAGCTCTCTGTGGTTCCTTTAAGCCACCTCTGGGCCTCCTCACGGATCCTTGAGCTCCCTCTATGATCGCTTCCTCATGAGTCTTTTGAGCTCCCTCTAGGCTCCCTCATAGGTCCCTGTCAATCCTTTCGAATTAGCCTCCCAAATTCATGGGTGGCTATCGCTCGTATGTGGATACTGTTTAGCCTTGGTCTGCCAACTCGGGCCTCTATCTTTATCCATATATAGGCCTTCTATCTCTCTAGACTCTCGATTTTGGCCTATCTTGATAAATCTACCCATAACATATTCTATGTGAGTAATTATATTCTTGGGTTGGATTGATGTTGGTTCAAATAAACTTCAAAAATTATAATATATAGATTGGGATTGACTCTTGAATTCTTCTGACATACTTTATAATGACATAACTACTCATTCTAAAATTTAGAATATGAGAAAACAAGTAAATTATTAAATCCAATAATTAGGTGCATTCTAGGTTGCAACTATTGATGTGTGATTTTCGCAAGTGCACGGGTAAAGTTAGAAGATTGGTTTTCCAAGTTTACTAAGCTATTCAAGAATTGAATCAACTTTAATTAATGAATCAAATTCGAGTTTTATTTTGGTTTGGAAAAGCAAATAAGGAAAATAAAAACAAGTGAAAATCAAAAGATTAAAGTGTTCTTGGGTGTTGATATCATCAATTACTTCATTAAGTCAAGTTTTAGGTTTTCATGGAATTATGAGCAAACAATATGTTTAAGTCTAGAAACTATTATCCGGATTATTTTCTCTAAAAAACAATATTTTCTCATGCAACCTAATTGATTACTATTCTTATGAAACCAAGTTAAGAAGCATAACATTAAGAACAATCGTCAACAACTTCTTTTACCAATCTAGCTATTTTCATGGAAGATCGATAAATGTTTAATACTATATATCCAATTAGACATATAATCACTCAATCATACATCTAACCTAATAATCATTGATGATCAATCAAGAGAGAATAAAGTACAATAGTGTTGAAAAATATTTCAACAACATCCATGAAAAACACTAAAACCTTAACTTAAATCTATAATTAAATCATTCAACACCCTAAAACTAAGAGTTTAGCCACACGTAGCTGTTAAATACATATTATCATATGAGTTTTCAAGCATAAGAGTAAAGAGAAAGAGAAAAATTAGGAAGAACTCTTGAATCGCTTTCCGTCGTTGAATTCCTTCGATCTCCACTTGGTTGGTACCTCGAGATTTCGAGCGGCTTTCAACTCTTCTCTAATCAATTTTCTCTCTTTTGGTGTCAATCTCAAACTTGAGGCTCTGCTATTTTCTGTGTTAGGGTTGCGGAATACCCCTCAATATATAAATGAAACGTTCCAAAAATTGCTAGGAAAATAAAAAAGGAAAGGCAGTGTCGCGATCCTGTGCCCAATTTCCACAGCGTAGCTACGCTACCTTTCTTGCCAAAAAAATGTGCTTTCGGCTCTAGAGCGTAAAGGGACAGCGTAGCGACGCTCGCACTTTACGCTCCCCTGTTTTCTAGGATTTTGAACTTGTTTTCATCCGGTTTTGGCTCGGTTTGGTCCCTTTAATTTTTGAAACTTAATTTCTTCATTATTTACTTGAAAATCACTAACAAACACATTAAATCTATAAAAAACACTTCTAAATAAAGAGTAATTAACGCACAATTAAGGTGCATTTCACCACTCCAAACTTAGAGATTTGCTGGTCCTGAGCAAACATAAAACAAAACCATAGGGAATTCAAAATGAGTGTGCTATTGACTCATGCCTCAAAGAATAACATATTAGGAACTTAAGGATAAACATTCAAATATAACTATATTATTATAAATATTCAAAGTCAAATCTTATCATCCCCCATGTGTATGTGTGCAAGCCTCCTGTAATTAAAAACAAGAACTCAAATTGGGACTTAAGAGAGCTTTTCTAATTTTTCCTTTACTCTAGCTCATGCACCAATCATCAAGAATCCATATATTTCAAGAAGGTAATATGTCCACTAAGGTGCCTTAATTATCGATCTCATCAGACCCTTTTTAAACTTGCATTATTTTACCTAGGGGTACTAGCTTTCACACATTCACTGTAGGGACTCGTACCTAGTCAATTCTTAGGCGTCCTAACTAATCACAGCAAGGGCAGCTCTTTTTACCCCCATCCATGCATACATGTTACAAGTTTAATCAAATTTAAGTTGTGCAAAGAAGTATTTCAAGTAAACTCATGCTTTAAGTGTATACTTTTTTTTTCTTTTCAAAGGCATAATAATCTTTTCTTTCCTCTTAGTCTAACCTTTCAAACTATTATGCACTTCAACTCTTTAACCAGTGGTACCTTTCGAGGTGACAACCAAATAGACTCAACTTAATCCTTTTCTAAGTTAAAGTTTTTAAATCAAAGTGGCTACGTGCTCAAAATATGGGAGATTCAAATTGGGACTTAAATAGATCATAACTCAAGATAATGCTATCCTATTTCTACAATAAGTATCCATCATGCATATTCAAATCTCATCATAGCCAATCAACACAAAAGCACACAACCATGAATTACTCTCATCATCATTTAGGATCAAAATAAAAAAAAATTACTTCAAAATTTCAATTCACATTAACATGCATAAAGAATTTATTAAAACCAACTTAACATGCATAGCAGGATAAAATCAAACAAAATTACGAAAGACGCCTCCCACCCCAAACTTAAAATTATGCATTGTCCTCAATGCATGAAAGAAAACACAAGAATGGGAGTGCGCGGGAGTCCACCAAACAGGATTGATGGATTGAGTACTTTTCGCAACACATTATTCCTGAAAAATTTTGAAGGCATATGAATGGCTCCCAACAAAATTAAAACAAATAAAAAATGTTGAACATGAAGAAAGCAATAAACTTGGGTTTCCTCCCAAGAAACGCTTTGTTTAACGTCTTCTAGCTAGACAGGGCTCACAAGTCACCTTGGATCCCAAGGTGGTTTTGTTACTCCATTCAACGAGCACCCTGAAATCTTATGTTTTTCCCACACGGACATTTACAACAATAATCATTCATAGAAATCTTGCTCGTTATCAAGTCATTATCAACCAATTCAACATCACCTTTCTTAACATAGTCAATCAACATCAAAGAATCATATTTATGAGACATCATTGGATTAGCCATAGGTTCCTTAACATGCTTCTCCATTAATTCCTCATGTTCATTCTTAGGTTGGAAGGGCATGCAAGCATTAGAAGAGTTCTCAAAACTAGAAACATGCTTCTTATGATCACCTAGAGAATTAAGCATGCTATTTTTCTTGTCATTATGCTTAGAGGAGAATCATCATGCAAAGAGCTATTGCTAAGAAAGGGAGAAGACTTTACCGACTTACTTGGTGTAGATGAGTTATGACTTACCGTATCGACATGCTTAAGGGCTTTGTAAATATCAAATGTTACCTTCTCATTGTTGAGCCTAAAAGTCAACTTTCCATCTTGCACACCGATGAGGGCCCTTCCGGTGGCCAAAAATGGTCTCCAAAGGATTATGGAAATGTCGACATCTTCCTCCATGTCAAGCACCACAAAGTCCACCGAGAAGATGAACTTGTATACCTTAACCAACACATCCTCCACAATGTCGTACGGATGAGCAATCGATCTATCGCCTTGCTTTGGCTACTAGTCCTTTGTTGTCAGATCCTGAAAGATATCAACGCCTAGTCGGATGTCTCATATATTTGTCTTTTACACGTCCTGATTTGGCATACGTGGTGCACATTTTGGCTCAATTCATGCAGGCACCACGATAAGAACATTGGGATGTTGCAGCTCGTACAATACGTTATTTGAAAAGTTGTCCAGGTCAAGGAATTCTTTCTTCGCTCCATTTGTAGCAGGTGTGATTCTGATTGGGCAAGTTGTCCCCTAACTCGTCGTTCTCTCACAGGTTGGCTTGTTTTTCTTGGCGATTCTCCTATCTCTTGGAAAACCAAGAAGCAACAAATGGTGTCTCGTTCATCAGCCGAGGCTGAGTATCGCTCCATGGCTTCTATTACGTCTAAACTCATGTGGCTTAAGGCATTACTTGGGAGTCTTGAGGTAGACTATCCTGGTGCCATAAATTTGTTTTGTGACCGTTAATCGGCATTATATATTGCTCAAAATCCAGTTTTCATGAATGCACGAAGCACATTGAGGTAGACTGTCATTATGTTCGTGATGCAGTTCAGAATGACATCATTGCTACATGTCATGTTTCTACTAATAAGCAACTTGCAGATATCTTTACGAAGACTTTAGGAAAACAACAATTTCTCTATCTTCTTCACAAGTTGAGCAGTTATGATCCTCATGCTCCAACTTGAGGGAGGGTATTAGGAAATATATTTCCATACATGATTTGCAAATATAATTCCATATATGTTTTGTAATTATTTTCCATTTAAGTCTTTTATGATGCATTTTGATTTGGGAGATTTTTAAAAAATAGAAAAACAAGGGAAACTATTTACACAAAATAGCAAAATTTTTAGATAGTTATGATAGACGCTAATAGAAGTCTATCAGAGTCTATCAGTGTTTTTTTTGCTATTTTTTGTAAATAGTTTGACATTTTTTTTATATGTGAAAATTTTCCTTTTGATTTTAGTGCATTATTAGATGGTATATATTTGACTTTATTCTAAATGAAAAAGGTAAGAAACAGTTTTCCTTAGCAAATTGTTTAGTTTTTAAGAGTAATTAATTACTAAATTAGGGACACTTGTTTGATTTATCTTACAACGTGGCCGTGTGTTTGCTTGCTGATATATTGATCATTCCATCTTTAGTTTCCTATGATAGAGTGAAGCACCCAAACTAAATCCTATCTTTGAGTTAATCTCGTTAATTTGAATTTTCCATTTTTTCCTTACGGAGATGACTTTGTCCTATTAACACTACAAGCTTGTAAGGGCTTACCTTTGAATTGAGGTATAAGAGGTATTTATAGCTTCATTTTCAAAAATAAAAAATAAAAAATCAAATGGTTACCAAATGGGACACATAATCCATTTCAAAAACAAAATAAGTTTCAAATCATTCTTTATATTTTAGATTTACAAAATTTAAAATCAAGTAATTAAGAATCTTCAACTATTTGCCTTTCTCATGTTATTTAAAGGTGTTGAAAAATATATTCCTGTACCAGTATTAAGTGTATAACAACATTTTAAAGAAATTATATGGGTAATTATTAGGTAGTAGTTTTAGAACTAATAATTGAGTGTACAACAACATTTTGAAGAAATTACCAGATACTGCAAAATCTATCCGTGATAGACTATATTACTGATAGTACGAGAGTTTGATCTAAATTTTGCTGTTATAATTGTTATAATTGAAACTGCCTTTTTTGTTAGTTAAAACAACATGTGAGAGTGGATATTCAAATCTCTAACCAAGCTATATTTACATTCCATATTAGAAATTATGAAAAGGCTAGTTGTATAGAATCGAAGATCAAATTTGATCGATGCATCTTATCTTTTTCTTTTCGATATCTTTTAAATAGTCTTCCTAAAAAAAATTCAATCTCCATCTTGATCATATTCGATGAATACTATCCATGAAAACGAAGTAAAAATTAAGATTCTCCCAAAAAATGCAAAGCAAGGATCAACATCAAAAGAGAATGAATTTTGATAAATGTCATTTGATTTCATGGAATACTATGAATGGAAAATAAAGTCAAAAATAAAGATTCTTGCAAAAATGCCAAGCTATGATGGACATCGAAAATAATGAATTTTGATCAATTCATTCGACTTCAACGGTCATCATTTTGCCACGTTATCAATATTTTTCATAAAAAATTTGACTTGGATCAATCTTCACCCCCTTTCGTGATTAAAAATACAAAGAATCTACGATGTTCTTTTTTACTTTTTTTCTTTTTTCTTTATTTTTCAGTTTCGTATTACCTAAGAAATTGTATAAGTGAAGTAAATAAAATCGTTTATGACAATAGATGGAGTGAATGATCGAATCTCTAACTTTAAAATTAATGATATAAACTTCATGCTAGTTGAATTATGTTCCTAGTGACAATAGAATAAATAAATTCAAAACTTAGATTAAGACATTAGTCTATCGACTAACTAGTTAAACCATGAATTAAAAAAAAGTAGGTTTAAATATTACTTTAGTCCCTATACTTTTGGGTTTGATTCATTTTAGTCTCTATATTTTTAAAATGTTCATTATAGTCCTTATACTTTCAACTTTAGTTCATTTTGGTCCTTCAACTTTCAAAAAGTGATCATTTTGATGCCTTAAAAATGAAGTAAAAGTTAAAGCGAGGAGACCAAAATGGTCACTTTTTTAAAAGTACAATGACCAAAATGAACATTATGAAAGTATAGGAACCAAAATGAACAAAAGTTGAAAGTATAGGGACCAAAATGAACAAAAGTTGAAAGTATAGAAACCAAAATAAACATTTTGATAGTATAGAGACCAAAATGAACCAAAATAAAAAAGTACAAGAACCAAAGTAATATTTAAACAAAAAAATATATATAGAGGAGCTTGATTTTAGCATCAACTAAACCATTGTCACAACTTTTTTTTTTTTTTTCCCCTATTCTATTCCATATCATGTAGAATCCAAATTCTTTTGAAAAGTAGGAAAAAGAGTTTGGATAGTAATGAAAAAGGAAGAGATAATGTCTTTCGCTAGGTTTCAAAACATTTATCTTCCTTACATGAAGGTTCTTTTATGAAATTGTTCTTAAAGATATGATCAACAATTCTTCAAAATATCAATCTTCCAATTCTATCGATTTGAAGAAAAAAAATTGACAGAAAAAAAAAAAAAAGCTTAAACAAAGTTGTCCAAATTTAAAGTTCTTATAATTTACTCTTCGGTTAGGTTACAAGTTTAGTCAAACTTTGAAATTTGTATATATTGTATCTAAACTTTCAAAATTACAAATTTAGTCTACCAGTTTTTAATTTTTTTAAAATGTATGAATTTGAAGGACACAAATTAAAAGTTTAGAGTTCTATTAAACATAAAATTCAAATTTATATTTAATAGATCAATTAATTTTTAAAAATTTTGAATTTGCGAGGAGACCAATTACATATAAAATTGAAAGTTGAGGAACCGATTAAGAGACATTTGAAAGTTCCAAGATTAAATAGACACAAACCTCACAATCTTACTTGAACAAGATCTATTCTATAGGTTGTACAATTGCGTCCTTGAGTTGATCTTAAAAATAAACATAAATCTCAAAGTTCGTGGATAAAACTTGTACGATAGCTTCATTTTTCTTTTACAAAATTGAAGTATAAACTTACACAAACTTCCAATTATGAACTTCAAACTTCGTGTACTCAAATCATGAGTCAACTGTGTTGAGTTTGATGCCACATATTACAAAGTAGAACAGTTGGTTGCCCAAAACTTTTATGGAGAAAAGAACATTATGACAGAATTTTGCAATCCCAAAAATACAGAAAGCATAAAACTAATAACCATTCAAATGCTAATTAAAGTTTGAATCTTGTAACCAAACTATATGTCACAACAACAAACTAAAGTTGCTAGAAGTTAACTCCTTAAGCAAGAGAGTAACTTCAACAACCATTTTTCTTTTTTCTTTAAGAGACTTTGTATAAAACTTCAAATGAAAATCAATTTTCAGAATTGGTCTGTTTAATCAAAAGAAATATGAGGTTGACATTAAAGAAGGATAGAAAGCCAGACCTACATGATTCGGATTCTTTTGGCTGGTTCCGAAGAGGCGTGTGCTTCTCTCCCAAGCTTATCATCTCCCATTGCCAATGGCAGCAACCCTGCAGTATAAATACACAACCATACTTCAAAGACTTGGAGATCATAAGTAAAAAAATAACATTAACAAGCCTATCTGTTTTCCCTTCTCCTGCAACTTTTGTAGCTTATTCACCATGTCAAGCTGTGGCAACTGTGACTGCTCCGACAAGAGCCAGTGCGTGTAAGTACTTTTTCCCTTTTTTCCCCTAGAAAATTTGCAGCAAATCTAACTAAGAGCTTACTTGTCACAAGACAACGATTCTGGTGTGGTTATCTGGAAGATATCCTTGCTCTATCAGGACCCTGCAAGGTCCAAAGTTTTCTTGATATCGCAAGTTCGTTTAGCTATATTGAAAGTTTTCTTAGTTCAACAATTATGATCGTAAAGATTTGGATCTCTGACCTTGTGAGATGGGAGCCATGCATTAGTGTTGAGCTACTCTTGTGTTGGCTGAATGAGTGTTTTTTATTCCTATGAAAGTTAATCTAGCGAGATTTTCCATTTTGATTGTGTTGTGGTGAAGAAGATAATCATAAAAGGCTATGATCAATATTTTCCCTCAAAATCAACCAGAACCTGTAGAACTTATTATTGGTATTATGTTTCAATCTTATCAAGTGAAGGAAAAAAGTCTGCGTTATTAAATTCTTATAATAAACAATGACAGCTCTATGACTATAATGACAGGAAAAAAGGAAGCAGCTATGGAGCTGTCATCATGGAGAATGAGAAGAGGTAACTGTTTCAGTTCCATAGGCCATAGACCTTGAAAACAGCTGATTTTGAGCCCCTTTTCCCCTGAGACCCTCAAATTCAAAGTAATAAATAATATGAAAAAGAATTGGGTAAATTTATAACAAAAAGTGCAAACAGCAAAGACAAATATTCCCAACAAATTATTGAAAAAGGGGTTTTACACAGAACCTGGCATCTAACGAAAAATCTCTTGGTTCTGCAGCTCGTTTGACGCCATAGTTATGGACGCCCCAGCGGCCGAGCACAATGACAAGTGCAGCTGCAACCCCTGCAGCTGTAAGGACTGCAACTGCGGCAATTGAACATACATCTATTATTTCAACTAGCACAGCTATATGAAAGCCGGCAATAATGTAGCTGTGTTTGAAAAAGTGTCTGTTTTATGTTCAAAACCTCTGTTCTTAGCTAGAGGTGTGTTATGAATAATGTCTACTTCTGTTCTTCATCCATAGTTATGTAATGTTGGTCACCTCTGTGGCCATGGTGTTAATGGATAAGTTATACTAGTATACTCTCTTCCTCTCCTTCCATTTTCATTTTTGCTCCCTTCATCCTTGATTTGAATTGAATTCAAATTTATACAATGGATGAAACAAAGCTTCAATACTTGGGAAAACGATATAAATTAAGCACTGAAAATACTAGCAAATTGATTACACCTTAACTGGATACAGATAATTACATTATAGACACTATCTACAATAATGATGTTCAAACTCAAAAGTAAGTTTGATGGAATAACAAGGCTTGTAAATTGAAATAACCAACAAACCTCAAGATCTTGGAGAGATTTAATAGGTAGTCGAAGCATGCTTACAATATGTTGTTGTGAAGACAATTATTCGCCTACATGGGTTGCATGCACACTACAACGATCATCTCAGCAGGATCCAACGACTAATTTCGAAAAAAACAACAACCTTGAACTACTTAGATCTGGTAGCACTTTTGGTTATTTTCTCTCAACTCAACTCAAGATAAAAAAGAATGAAAGAAATGAGAGAAGAACTCTTCAAATTAAAATAGGACACTCCAAATGAAGAAACAAGTTGTCATTCATAGGCTAGCAACTTAATAACTCTCCAAAATATAAAATCAAATCAAATAAATAAAAAATTAAAACATTTGTCAAACATAACTCAATTGAGTTGTTACTTGACCAAATTCAAACATAATTCATCAAATGGAAGAAACTGTGAATTTAACATGTGAAAGTTAAATTTGTAACTGAAACATTATTCATTTTGATGTTTCAATCCAATTTTAATCCACGAATGTATCACGGTCTTTCACAATTAATGTAGACTATGAATCTTAGAGAATTCTTGAAAGAAAATCTTATTAATTAATTGTCCATACATGGGAGAAGACTCCTATTTATAGAGTTTTAATACAAGTGGGGTAAAAAGAAAATTAACCTATACTCTTATCCAATTACCCAATTTAACCCCTTTCTACTTACATCATTCTACCACTCCAAAAAGAAAACTCGTCCTCGAGTTTGAAAAAGAAGAAATAAAATGAAATGATTAAGAAATAAAATAAACTTGTACAACGGAGTATGGGCAAACCAACCTCCTACATCTTGAGCAAAAATATTATGAAAAAAACTCCAAGACATAAAATTTTCATCAAGTTCATCAAGACTCCAAGCGTCGTAGGTATTCAAATACCCATTGACCAAGCCAATATCTTTAAGCAAAGAAACGAACTCCTTCCTTAGTGAATCAATAGTCTTTACTAATTGTACAGAAAGAATGTTCTTCCAATAGATGTCATATCCACCAAAGTTCTTCTCAACTTCTTTCTGTCTCCCATAGGCCCGGATAATAACAAGGTGATCATTATGATTTTGTGAAAATTGGAATTTTGCAGTCTCTACAACGTCCTTCTTCTTAAATGGCGTTGGAAAAGGGTCTCTCACATTGAGACGGACAACAACGGTCAAAATTGGTTCCATTGAGAGCATAGTCAAATAACGACCGAAGACATTAAGATTTTTACTCCTATCTTGCAGCATGGTCACTCAATTTTGGACTCAATGTGGATTGCCTTGATGTTCTTGAAGGACAACAACATGTTCTTGAACATTTGGTTGAATGCCCGTTTGATCTTGATACGATTCTTGAACTCATTTTTTGACATTCTTGAATCGGTGTTGTTTCTCATAATTTTCATATGAAAATCGAGACAATTTCTATCCAACTTCTTCCTCTTTTAATGTTTCAGAATCAAACCCAACCACATTTTGAAGAAAAGGTCTATGAGGAGGATGGTGTTGTTCAAAACTGGATTATAATTGTTCATACCCGATTGATTCCTTTGGATGAAGGGTCTTGGTGGACTTCTTGCAACTTCTTGCATTATTGGATTTTCTTGGTTATGAATTTCTAGTCTTTTTGGAGGTTGAATTGGTTGTCTATAATTTTCTTGGCAATTTTGTCAATCACGCCCATGAAATTGTGATGAAAGTTTCCACATTCTTGGTCGCGGATTGAATTGTCGTGTTGTTCTTGATTGCGAGGAAGGTTATGGTGTTGTTCTTGCATACAGATAGACATTATTTGGAGTTGCAACATTTGGAATCTCTCTCACTTTTTGAGTAAGATTTTCTACCGATGCACAAACCTGTGGCCATGATTCCAGCCATATTGGTTTGGACTTCAAGCAATTTCATGTTTAACTTTCCTCGAGAAGTTTCTACCAGAGTTAATTGTCGGTTGGTGGATTGAGGGGAGAAAGATGATGCTTCCGCATCTAAGGTAGGAGAATCGGGATTCTTGTTGGCATTCTTGATCACCATCAGGCCCTTTTACGAAGGCACTCTAATACCAATTTGATGTAGACTATGAATCTTGGAGAATTCTTGAAGGAAAATTTTATTCATTAATCGTCCATACATGGGAAAACATTCCTATTTATAGAGTTTTAGTACAAGTGGAGGTAAAAAAGAAATTAACCTATACTTTTATCCAATAACCCAATTTAACTCCTTTCTACTTACATCAACAATATAATAAAATCAAACAATACTTTATATAATGCTACATAACTCTACAAATCTAACAGAACAAGTTCTTCAAAATGGTATGCTATGCTGCTTCTAATCATTTTTACAGCTTAGCTCAAATATGTAGGATCAAAGAGGTTTTGTAACATGGGAATATGGGATCATGATCATCCAACATTAACATCATTGCATTTGAATGCCTACTGGTTTATTTAGAGAACATGATAACGTATTATGGGTTTTTTCACTGGGTAGAATAGGATTCGAGGCTTTGATCAATTCATTGGTTTTTTCACTCTAAGTCTACTACTACAAGCTCTCAGATTCAAAACTTCGAATCCACCAATTCGAGAATCAAATCTTTAGAACACATGATATTGATGCATAGTACAAAAATCCAATGGGTATCTAAATAAAGAAGAAATAGTGAGAAATTTTGAATAACATGAGGAAATTAATACAGTAAGTCAATAAGAAAGACCCAAGCCTACAAAAATACACAGCCAAATTGAACTTACTGCACTGCAGCTTTGGCTATACCTCCTCTTCTCTCTCACTTTATTTCTCAATTTTCTCTGGTATCTGTATCCCTCAAATAGTTAAACTGTAAACTAAAAGAAAATCAAATCTTTCATTTTATTAGGTTATCAAGTTCAGACATTGAATCCTTCCGCACGAAGACACTTACGATGAGCCTCAATCCATTTTCCACACGCTTCTTCACCATGCTCCACAATGCACTCATCTCTTAGCTTCTTAGTATCAGGGCAGGCACAACAGATCTTCTTTTTTGGTTTTCCATCTGGGGTAGACTTGACAACTGCTGACCCTTGGTCAAGTTTCGATTCCGGCAAAGCTATGGTCGATGAAGAGTTTACAACAGGTAGACCACCCATGTCACAGTTTCTCAAGGAATGCAGTCTTGAGAAAAAAGGAAGGAAATCCTGAAAACTGCAAGCAGAAAAAACACGATCATGAAAGATCATCAAATTAGATCATAGTAAAATCTTGCTTAATGGGCTACTGAATCATTAAAGTCTACATAAAATGAATTTCATTCTTTACTTTTGAGCTCAATTACAACAAGTGGAGGTGATAGATTCGAATCTCTAGCCTCTCAATTGAGGGCACCTAAATCAGTTGAACGATGCTCAGATTGATAAATTTCATTCTTTACTTGCAGTTGAAGAGAGTCATCACTCATCAAATAAGAAAACAGAAGACAAGACCTTCAATGAAACACATTCATAACACCCCAACTCAACTATCCCAGAAAAAAATCATCGGATCTAAAACCTACTCGACTTCCCATCAAACAACCGATAAACTGGAAAGATAAAATTCCATAGAACCAACAGTAAGAACATGAAAACAGAGTAACAATCTTCCTTGCTAAAAAGGGGGAAAAAAATCTTACAAAAGGCGAAAATTCTCGCAGCGAAATGGAAAAAAACTGTAGGGAGACAAAGAAGCAGAGAAAAATTGGAAGCTTACCTTTCGAACCCGCAGTCGGAAGATCGTCTAAAATGGGGCTTTAGACAGCGTCTAATCAAAGCAATTCAAAGAATTCTATATCTATACTCCATATAAAAGTAGCTAAAAGGGAGAATCTTTAGGTTCCTTTAAGTCATCCATGTTTTAAAACATTTAATACCCTCAACATTATCTAGAAATACAAAGCATATAGACAGCTATTTTCAGTAAATTCAAAGTATGATTAGTTATTGTATTGGTTAATCTGAAGGAGAGAACAATGTGGAAAAAAAGGAACTCATTGCCTTGTCCCCAACTAAATCTACAAATATAAATATGGTTGAAGCTGTTCCACAAATAAAAAAATAACTCCTAAAAGCTAGGAATTAAAAGAGAATTGCCCTAGATTACTTGGAGTGATGCTCTGATAAACAAAATAAAGAAAAAAGGGAGACGCAGGAAAAATCAAGGCCGCACACATAAGGCAATTTTCATCCGAGACCAAAGAGATATACAGATGATCAAAGCCTCAAACATATGAACAAAAAAAAAAAAAAAAAAAAAACTAATTAATGCTTTTCAAGCGAGAAGAAAGACGGAGATGGAGATTGGGAGAATACCAGAAACAAAGAGAGAAGAAAATCAATGGAAAATCGCTAGAAAGGAGGCTGCGGCGGCACGAGCGGAAGAAAAGAAGATGGCAGAGGCGGCTTGGAGAAGAAGAAAAGAGCGTGGAGCAGGGGAAATTGACAATTATAACTCTTTGGTTTGGAAAAATGTACCACATTGGAAGTTTTTTTTTTTTTTTTTGCTCCTTTAACTTCTACCAAATATGCGAAACTACCATTTTACCCTTCAAACATTTGAGAAATTCAAGAGTCCTTTTCTCCCTCTTTTCTTCTGTCTTCTCTCTTCCCAGTAAACAACACTATCGTTGCAATTTTCTTAGTTTTTCGGCTAGATTTCATAAACTTTTTCTTTTGCAAATCATCTCAATCAGCATAGCATTGTTTGACGCTTTAGGTCCATTTATCTGTATTTTATATTACTTTTTGTGATAATATGTAACTTCGATCTGGTCTGAGGTTGTTTGACTAAAAGAAAAAATGTAAATATTTTGTGGTTAGGGGCTGTGTTGTAAAAAAAGATATTTTTATTTCAATGTTTCTGCATCTTTTGGTGAAATTTCTTGGTTATGAGACCAACATTGAACCTGGTCGGGATTGTACCGAGAATTTTTTGGAATTATGTTTTTCAAGTATGATTTTATACAACCTTTTTTTTTCTTATATTGTTTTACAATTATTAATGTATGATTTACTGATGACCCTGATGATCACTTCCCAACAACCACTTACGTCACTCTCACATAACGTCCTCAAGTGCAAGTATACACCACCAACAAGTAATACAAAATGGACAAGTCCAAATATGTAATCCCAAGTGAACGGAGTACAATAAAATAGTTTTGACACTTAAGACCTCCTCTAAATTTGCAACCAACTGCGTAACCATGAAAATTTGATTTAGTTTGTGGTTTGCTTTGAAAATAAAGAAATTAAATTATGAAAACAGTAGAAAACAGTAAGAGAATGGTAAAAAGATGGTATAAAAAGATATAAGAGAGATTGGATTCAAAAAAATGTTTCAACCTGCATAATGAACATTGCACCTGCAATTAATTAGCTTTAAACCCAGACACATCCTAACATGCAACCCGAATGCACCTCTATCTTTGCTATTTCAAGTCGAGAAGGGTTAATTTGTATGTGATTAGATTGCACCTGCAATCTACCCTAACTGACACTTAGCCACATGAATCGAATTCAACTCCTATTTAGCTCCCTTAGAGATCACCGTTATTAGACTAAACAATTAAACACATATTTCCATGGTTAATTCAACCTTAGATGATTAAGCATGTAATCTAATGATTCTATGGGCAATGAAAGTAAATAAATCTATCATATGAAAGGAAGTAAAGATAGTGAAGGGGACAGAAAATAACCTTATGCCATAAAGGAATCATCCTCTAAAGTAGAAGTTGGCGAGTCATCATTAAGAAGGGTACTCTCGGAGAAGTCTGACATTGCTACACCTTCACCTCTAGAAAGTGGAGAGAAAGTCATGTTTGATATGAACGGAGTAACCTAAATCATGGCATATGAACATCAAGAAAGACGCTAAGAAGGTAAACTATATGCTGTCCAAATTCACAATGAAGAAAACTTGCAATTATGTGAAGTGAAGTGGAATTTATGAAGAATCAAGCTTCATTTATAGAACAAAGACTTCAAGTGGGACTTCATAACTCAAAGATGGTTACAAATTGATGGGTTGTTGATTAGAGAGAAATATTTTCAGATTTATTGTAATAATGAAATGTAATTTTCAGTTTTAAGTCATTTTAAGTGATTTTATGTTACATTTAGATCATGGCTGATAATGGTCATCAATTGTGAGAGTTACAACTTTTTAAATGCCTCATAGAATCACTAGTACAAAACTGGGCTTTAATGTCGGTTTAAAACAGACATTATATAGGTACAATGTCGGTTGTCAACCGACATCGAAGATCGTGTTATAAAAGGCCTTTGATGTCGGTTGTCTTTAATGTTGGTTTTAAACCGATATTATATATAACAAAATTTCAATGCCAATTATCTTCAATGTCAGTTTTTGATCGACATAGAATACCATCTTTAATGTCGATTTTCAACCGACATTGAACATCATCTTCAATGTTAGTTTTTCACTTGCTTTTGGTCCGTAATTGTCCGGTATTAAATGTCAGTCATCGTTTTGTATATATATTTTTTTTTCTTTTTTTTCTTACACATGTGCAAATCAATAATATTTTTCTCTTAAAAAAAAAACAATAATATTTCTCTTTTACCTGTAAATGCACAAAATAAAATCTTAATTGCTTTTATATATACAACTCAACTTTAAATAAACAAAAAACTTTCTTGTAGTGAATGTCTAGGGTTATATTTTGAGGCCTATATAATGCCATGTAATTTTGTCAACAAAAAAAAGGGAGACTTGAAAAATGTAGTAAAAAGAGTCTTTGAGCTTTCTTTTAGTCTTGAGCTATGTTTCATTTGCAATTCTATGGTGTTTAGATTGCATGTTTAGAATAATTCAAGCTTGACTTGATCGATCTTGCTTGTGGAGTGATTCGAAGATCAAGGGTCGATGGGAGCTGCAAGCTTTGTCCAATCTGTGGTTTTGTTGATTGTCTAAGTAATAAATTTTGAGGTCTTTTGCAGTTGAGTTCTAAAGGTTTTGTTCGTCAACAAAGTTGTTAGATCAAACGCGTCAAGGGTTACTTATCATTTGGTATCAGAGCTTACACTCTAGATCGGATATATGTTTTCATTGCTGCAATTCTTTTCTTATTCATCTTTTTTATTTTTGGTTTTTTAGTTTTTCATTTTCATCTCGTCACATTTTGTCCATTTCATGAAACTCGAAACAAAAGTCTCATATCCAGCCTTATTTTCACGTTTTCGTAAACTTCAAGCTTTTAGATCAGAGTCTTATCAACAATATTGCTTTCTTTAAGGTCTTTAGATTCGACTTCCTTCAATGTCAAATATTTGGATTTTGAAAATCGGTCAGAAAAAGAAAAATTGATAATCTTAAGAGCATTTGTTCTTTAATTGTTCTTTCTTTCTTAAAAGCATGTCAAATCTGAATTCTTATAATTTGATAATGGTTTTTCCATTAATTTCATCATTTGGTGTTCAATCTCATAGGTTACACTTTGAAATTTTGAAAAAGTGGGTTGTTAACATTAATATGACATTACAACATTTATGCACATTGAAGTTTCCAGCCATTAAGAATGTAACTCTAATGTTTCAACTTCCAACCAATAAATTAATTCTTAAGAGTGTAAATGTGTGTGTTGGTCCTTCATTGTTACTTCCAAGCAATAATTTAAATTCGAAGACGAATCTACTTGAAGAAGGGGAGACTGATATGAACAGAGCAATCTAAATCATGGCATATGAACATAAGACGCTAAGAATGCAAACTATATGTTGTCCAAATTCACAATAAAAAAAACTTGCAATTATGTGAAGTGAAGTGGAATTTATGAAGAATCAAACTTCATTTATGGAACAAAGACTTCAAGTTGGACTTCATAACTCAAAGATGGTTACAAATTGATGGGTTGTTGATTAGAGAGACATATTTTCGGATTTATTGTAATAATTAAATGTAAATTTCAGTTTTAAGTCATTTTAAGTGATTTTATGTTACATTTAGATCATGGCTGATAATAGTCATCAATTGTGAGAGCTACAACTCTTTAAATGCCTCATAGAATGTCTAGGGTTATATTTTGAGGTCTATATAATGTCATGTAATTTTGTCAAAAAAAAAAAAGGAGAGACTTGAAAAATGTAGTAAAAAGAGCCTTTGAGCTTTCTTTTAGTCTTGTGCTAAGTTTCTTTTGCAATTCTATGGCGTTTAGATTGCATGTTCAAAATCATTCTAGCTTTTGATCGATCTTGCTTGTGAAGTGATTCGAAGATCAAGGGTCGATGGGAGCCGCAAGCTTTGTCCGATCTGTGGTTTTGATGATCGTTTAAGTAATCCATTGTCTAGCCATTCTTAGGGGCTGAGATCAAATTGAATTTGAGGTCTTTTGCGGTTGAGTTCTAAAGGTTTTATTCGTCAACAAGGTTAATGAGTTTAATGTGGTTAATGAGTTTAGCCTGTTAATCTCATATCGTTGGAGCTTCTGATCTGTAGGTCCATTAGGTCACTTTCCTAGCTCGTAAAGAATATTGAGGTAATTTATTCTTGGATGAAATTTGAAAAAGTTCAAATTTACTAAGGGAAAAATATAATGTATAATGATACATTATAATATAAAGTTTATTTTATAAATTAAACTTTATAGTATAAATATAATTTTGGATATGATTCAAAGTTAATTTGTAAGAGAATTAAATATTTGAAATTGTTCAAATATTATTTTAATATGATTAGATTTATATTAAAACTATAGGTAAAATTAATGCGATTAGATGTACATTAAAACTATAGGTTATGAGAGAAATGTATTTGAATTGATTCAAATGCAGGTTAAAATTAAATATTTAATATTTAATTTGGTAATTTGGTAATTAAATACACCGATAACAACCCAGTCTCCTACTTTCTCTCATTTCCTTATGTAGTGTATAACAGAAAAAAAAAATGGCGTTCTCTCTAAAAAAATTCTCTCACAAAAAGAATTCTCTGCATTTTTTCCTTACCAAAAAAGTTCCCACAAACCTTTTCTCAAGGTTCAAAGAAAAGGAAGGACTCCAAGTGGTGGTGATCCAGTTGTTGCTTTCTCTCACAACACGTAAATTTTTTTTCTCATATTTGTTATTTTTTTTATACAGTATACTTAACCTAGTTTTTTAGATTTCTTTTACTAATGTAGAATTATTTCAAAATCTTAATATTAATTTTGAGTTAGGATTCTGATATGTTTCCGCTGCGCTAGGGTTTTAATCCGAGCAAATTAGAGTCTTAAGCTTTAATAATTAGGGTGTTTACTTGGTTTAACCCGATGATTTAGCTGCCTGTAGCATCGATGAGATTGGTTAGGCTGAGCAGGTCATTGTGCACGCATAAATCAGATGCATGTTTAATCAGAAAAAATAATAATCGAAATTGCATTGGGACTCCTCTTGCTCTCGAAACTAGATTATCCAATCTTAAGTTACATTTACCCACTACTTTCACTTTCTTGTCTTTAGTTTCATGCACTTTATCTCTATGTCACACACACCCTCCCATTTACCGCTATAACTAGAAAATTAACTTGACGAAACATATTTCACATTTTCCTACGGATCGACCTGGACTTAACACTATTGCTACATTTTTGTAGTTGTAGTTGTATAGTTTGGTATTATAAATTGTTTCTTATTGGTTCTGCGAGCAACACCAAAAGGGCCTACATCAATACTTGTGCCCACACTTCCGTTCATAAGCCGTGATTAAAGATGAAATTTTCGGTTTCTAAATTTGTGTGTTCCTTTCTAAGATTTTACAATGATTATGATTTAGGTTATTTATGGTTCTTAGCTTATTGTAGGTAAGGATCACGTCATAAGTCATGAGTACCAAGCAGGAGATCGAGTTGGTGGATCGCTTTATGGAGCTACTACGTGTACCCCTTACACCACCAGCACCTAACTAATGATGTAGGGCCTTCACACACTATTGAGGAGGGTGATCTGAACAACGATGTGAAGATGAAGAAGAAGAGTAAAAAGAAGAAGTTTATCAAGTTAATTCAAGGTCTTGATTGTCGTGTTTGTGTTCTTGATAAGCGTGTGGAAGGCATTGAAAGGGACCTAAAGACAATTAGGAAGTTTTTGCATCAATTGTTTAAGGTATGAGAAAATTTGTAGATTTCTTTTACTTTTAAAATTTTGTAGATTTCAAAAGGGACCCAACTAGAAGCATGTCTATGGTTGTCAGTCAAGATCTCATTCTTACATGTATGGATATTATCGTACTTAGAAATCTTAAATATGTCAAAACCTTTCAATTTAACAGCTCTCATTCTCCATTTGCATTCTTTAATAATGCATTTAACTTTATATAGTTTTCTGCTTGATAATCTCATTCTTAAATTCTTTTTAGATAGAAATATGTCACCAACTTCTAGATCTTCAACAGAATAAGACTGACCTAGCATAACAATTCAGTTACAAGATGAATATGACAAATTAGAGCATGCTGCATATGGAACATTAGAAGGAAAGTCAGAGTCTTGTACATGATGATCATGTTGGATTGGCAAATATTTAGAAGTGCAATTGTCCCACATAAAAAATATTTAGGAAATTCATGGTTTTGTCCTACATTGAAAAGGTTTAGAAAAGTCATGGGTTTGTCCTACATTGAAAAGGTTTAGGAAAGTCATGGACTCTAAGCACTATAAAAAGAGTTTATGCCTTTGTTTTTCAATTGTCTCAATTAAAAACATTTTAAGCTTAAGGTTTAGGAAATTCATGGGCTCTAAGCACTATAAAAAGAGTTTATGCCTTTGTTTTTCAATTGTCCCAATTAGAAACACTTTAAGCTTAGTGTGCTGACTCTAATTAAATTCCTTTTGTATTCTCTAGTTTGAGAGTAGAAAAAAGGTGTGAGTAGTCAAAAACTTTGAGAGAGTGCTATTGTAATTGGTATCGAAGAAATGAATTATTGTGTGATTGTAACAATTTTTCACATAGTGATTTTTTTTCTGGTTCGTGGTTTTTTCTCCAGTTTGAAGTTTTTCCACGTTAATTCTTATGTTTCCAATTTTACTGCTTTTTTTAATTTCACTGTTTTTTTTTCTTATTCCTGCGACAGAAGTGGGTGGTTTTTTCCAACAGATCAGAGACTACATCATCTACTTCAAGGGATTCTTCTACGTGATATGCATAACCATCTGCATCTGTATGTTCACCATGACCTCTGTGTCTATATCTTCACCATTAACATCTACATTTACTTCCTCTCCATCATCACCTGTTTCCCTCTAGGACCAATCATTAAAATCTTGAGTTTGAGTAACATGATCCACATCATCCCCCAAGTTATGCATCGTTAAATTACTAGGCAACAAAGTAAGTGATGAACTTAGGCCAAAATATG
Source organism: Lagenaria siceraria (assembly GCA_002890555.2). NCBI lineage: Eukaryota > Viridiplantae > Streptophyta > Magnoliopsida > Cucurbitales > Cucurbitaceae > Lagenaria > Lagenaria siceraria. Next base: position 9,842,381 of record CM016483.1, on the reverse strand, counting down.
GGGTGTCAATGGAAGCGGTATAGATATTGATGGAAGAAAAATACTTAGGTGCATCCTAGGGAGCACGTATCTTTGTACATCACACCAAATTGTCCTATCATAATGTGACATGTGGCAAATTATTTTTATTCCTTTTTTTTCAAATATTTTAATTATTTATGTGACTGATGGAAGAGGAAGCATAGAGTGTTGGGTTTGATGCCCTAAAACTCGTAGATAGTAAATGTTGTATTTTGACCGTCATTAATAAATGATTATTCATTATTATTCAATAAATGTTATGATTATTTTATCTGTTTTAATAACCCTAAAATCCAATAAACTAAATCCTAGGTTGTTTTATGAGTCTTGACAATATGTAGAGAATATAGAGATCAATGTTCAAGTTACAACCTAAAGGGTCTATAGTATAAAGATAGGGTGGGTACTTATCCTGGTAACACTATGGATACGGCCCACTTTGTATTTGATACAAACGCAATGATCCAACGCGTTCATGTAGGAGACATGCGAGTGGGGGTATCCTATGCAATGAGTTTGCATAAGACTGGACCACGGAATAGTAATCACTAGATGTAACTCCGTGACTGGTTGGTTTCTATTTCAATAGGTTGACCTAGGCAACTTAGTCTTAATCTTGAGTATATTGTGAACTCCAGTTCACGAGGGATTGTCCTTTGATTTGTATGGGTGAGAGTGGCCTGTTTGTCGATCGATATGCCTACCATTTTGGGGACAAGAGGGGGAGCTGGGAACATAATTATACAAGATGGATTTACTCATTCTCGACTGTAGGATAAGTAGATAAGTGTTCCCTTAAGTGGTGTCTCCGGACTTGAACATAGGGGCCTACCTCTCACTGGCCCGAGAGGGGTTTGTTTGATGGTTGGACCATAAACAGGTTGTTCATTAGAGGAGCACTGGTACTTAAGGATTTAGAAGTAAACAGGGGTATAACGGTAATTTGACCCAGCTGGTGTTACGAACACTTGGAAGGACTAACTTGCTGTCATTGGTCTATATCCGTGGACACAGAAATATATCCAGTGAGAATAGTGCAACTGTGGGTCTTTAGTGGAGTGTACCCACAGTTAACGAATATTGATTAATGTGGTTAATGAGTTTAGCCCGTTAATCTCATATCGTTGGAGCTTCTGATCTGTAGGTCCATTAGGTCCCCTTCCTAGCTCGTAAAGAATATTGAGGTTATTATTGGTTGAAATTTGAATAGTTCAAATTTCTAAGGAAAAGTATAATGTATAATGATAATTAAATATAAGTTTATTTTACAAATTAAACTTTTAGTATAAATATAATTTTGGATATGATTCAAAGTAATTTGTAAGAGAATTAAATATTTGAAATTGTTCAAAATTATTTTATTAAAACTATAGGTTAAAATTAATGCGCATTAGATGTACATTAAAACTATAGGTTATGAGAGAAATGTATTTGAATTTGATTCAAATGCAGGTTAAAATTAAATATTTGATGTATTAAGCTAGTTAATGAATTCTCGACCAAACGAATGGTAGCTAAGAGCTTTAGGAATAAGAGTTATTCTGGAATTAGTAATTAGCTGAGATCGTCTCAATTCAAGGGAGGAGTAGCTGATTACCCTTCGGTGACTGTGGCTCTAAACCTTTGAAGTATCATTGCAAAGACTTAAATAACTAATTAATTCTCCAATTAATTAATTACCAAATTAAATATCAAATATTTAATTTAACCTGCAGTTGAATCAAATTCAAAGACATTCTCTCATAACCTATAGTTTTAATGTACATCTAATGCGCATTAATTTTAACCTATAGTTTTAGTAAATAAATTTGAACAATTTCAAATATTTAATTCTTACAAATTAACTTTGAATCATATCCAAAATATTTATACTATAAAGTTTAATTTGTAAAATAAACTTTATATTATAATGTACATTATACATTATACTTTCCCTTAGAAAATTTGAAACTATCAAATTTCAACCAATAATAACCTCAATATTCTTACGAGCTAGGAAGGGGACTAATGGACCTACAGATCAGAAGCTCCAACGATATGAGATTAACGGGCTAAACTCATTAACCACATTAATCAATATTCGTTAACTGTGGGTACACCACTAAAGACCCACAGTTGCACTATCTCACTGTAGATATTTCTGTGTCCACGGATATAGACCAATGACAGCAAGTTAGTCCTTCACAAGTGTTCGTAACACCAGCTGGGTCAAATTACGTTATACCCCTGGGTTACTTCTAAATCCTAAGTACCAGTGCTCCTCTAATGAACAACCTGTTATGGTCCACCATCAAACAGAAACCCCTCTCGGGCCAGTGAGAGGGTAGGGCCCTATGTTCAAGTCCGGAGACACCACTTAAGGGAACACTTATCTACTTACCCTACAGTCGAGAGAGGAGTGAAATCAATCTTGTATAATTATGTTCCCAGCTCCCACTCAGTCTTGTCCCCCAAAATGGTAGGCATATCGAGTCGACAAACGGGCCACTCTCACCCATACAAATCAAAGGACAATCCCTCATGAACAGGAGTTACAATATACTCAAGATTAAGACTAAGTTGCCTAGGTCCACCTATTGAAATAGAAACCTAACCAGTCAACGGAGTTACATCTAGTGATTACTATTTCGTGGTCCAGTCTATGCAAACTCATTGCATAGGATACCCACTCGCATGTCTCCTACATGAACGCGTTGGATCATTGCGTTTGTATCAAATACAAAGTGGGCGTAGGTATCCATAGTGTTACCAGGATAAGGTACCCACCCTATCTTTATACTATAGACCCTTTAGGTTGTAACTTGAACATTGATCTCTATATGTCTCTACATATTGTTCAAGACTCATAAAACACCTAGGATGTAGTTTATTGGATTTTAGGGTTATTAAAACAAGATTAAATAATCAAAAACATTATTGAATAATAATGAATAATCATTTATTAATGACGGTCAAAATACAACATTTACTATCTACGAGTTTTAGGGCATCAAACCCAACACTAAGTTCATGATATTCATAATACCCTTAAAAAAATGTCTAAACATAGCTAAAATAATCTCAACTTTAAATGACCATAACTTCCTAACTAAATTGAGTGAAATTTATAGTAAATTCTTCATTGTAAAGTCCTCTAAAACTTACTTTTAGAGTAAAATATCTAAAAACGTATGGTTTGTCCAGAATCTTTCTTATATCAATGGCTGCTCAAGAATCACGATTTACCCATGTTTCACTGTTTCCAGAATTTCAGCCAAACTTCAAAAATTCATAACTCATTCAATACTTAACCAAACGGAGTAAAATTTATGTCAAACTCTTTTTTTGTAGATCCTTTACAACTTACGTGAAGACAAGAAGACATAAATATCGCTGGATTAGCCAGAAACTTCCTTTTACCTGAAGGTACCCTTCTTCACGATTCATGCAACCTTCTTCTGTTCCACCTGAGAAATAATTCATGTCTCACCGTTTTTAGGTTTCTCATCCTTCCGAGAAGTTGCTAGAAATTGAATTAGCTAACTAACCTCACTAATTTCATCTTCTAAATCCTCCTAGAGAGCTCAAACCGCTTCAAAAACCAGAGGTCCCTCCAGTTTCACGACTTTTCCTATCTATTGTCTTCTACCTGCAATTTCATCCACTTTCAACCATTTTCAGCTTCGGCCCTATTCATAAAAGTTGTAGAAAAATGTGTTTTCTTACTAGCCTCAAAATGTTAGCTCCAAATTCGAACTCTACAACTTGAAGTCATCCAAACACTATAGGTTGCTCGAATTTTCTTCTGTTTCAAAACAAGGTGAAACTTTTGCAATTTTCGGTCACCTCTCCGGCCAAAACTCACCACAAAACCCTCAATACTTGTCTTCTCCGATCAAAGGGTGAGTCTGGTCGGTGCTCTCTCTCTCTCAAATTTAAAAATGAAAGGAAGAATATGAAACTTAATCCCAATTTTAGTATTTAACTCCACCATCGACTACACCTATTCTCTTTTTCCCTTTTTTTTTTAATTTATTCCACTAACTTAATCCCAATTTCTTTCTTTCTCTCTTTTTTTTTTTAAAAAAAAAATAATAATAATAACTCTTAATTCTAACTTAACCATGGTTAACTTAATCAACAATTATAACTTAAATGTCAAACAATCTTTAGGTGTTTCCAATTAACTCAAATTGATGAGCATTTTTTTTCTTCTTTTAATATCTTAATTTTACCCCTTGGCTTTTTTACTTAATCATAACAAATTGAAAGAGTAATAAAAAATTTAGGGCTGACAGTTAGGCACCCTAGTGTTTACCCCGTCATTTACCACCAGTCTAGCCTTAAAGGTTTGCGCCTTTTCATCTACACCTCTTTTTCTCTTATAGATCCATTTTCAACCTATAGGTTTTACCCCATCAGGTTGATCTACAAGGTCCCAGATAGAATTGAAGTACATAGACTCCATTTATAGATTCATGCCTCTAACTGATTCATCTTTATCCACATAAGTCATTGCCTTATTATAGGTCAATGAATCCTCAACGTCATCATCCGGTATGATGGCCTGAGTTTTGTTACTCAATAGCAAGTAGGCTGAGTTATAACCCTCCCACTACATCAAGGCACCCTTAACTCTTGAGGAAGTTATGGTTGACTAGACGAAGTAACATTAACAAATCTTTTGAAGTACTAGCCTTTTCAACAACTCTTGTTGAAGTTTCAGTAGTTTCATTAGTAAGTTCATTCAGTACAATTTTACTACGTGATTAGCTCCTAATGTGGTCTTCATCTAAAAAAGTAGCATTTGTCGATACAAATACCTTGTTCTCTTTTGGATCATAAAATAAATCACCCCTCATCAAGTAAAATTTTTGTGAAAGGAAAAAAGTTTTGTAGAGAAAAGTCGGTTGCCTTAATGATTAAGTTGTGTGTATATTGGTTGCATTCAATTAAGTTGATGTTAGGTAAGAAAGTAGGTTGATTAATAAGTATATTACAAGTTTTCCATGCTTACATGTCCAAAAAGAAATAATGTTTTTGAACATGGTCCTCTTTACCAAAGCAAAACTTCAAAATGGCCAAAATTGTCAATTTCCCGTGGAGCACGTGAGAGTAATAGAGAGGAAGATGAAACAGAGAGGTTTTCTCTTTCTTTTTATATTTTTATTATTTAAAAATTACCTATTTAGTCCCAATATTTAATAATAGGTCATATAGTCTAATGTTTCAAATTGACCATTTTAATCCTAAAGTTTTTAGAAATATGTTTTAAATATCCCTCCACTAAAAAAACTAGGGGTGTTCGTAGGTTAGGTTGAGTTGGGTTGAAGCACTTTTTAGACCCAATCCAATTGTTAGGGTTGTAAGTTTTTTTAACCCAAATAACCTCTATTAAATAATGAACCCAACCCAACCCAACCATAAAACATTGGGGTTTGGTTGGTTCGGGTTACTCGGGTCATTTATTTAAATTTTTATACTAAAAATAAGTAAAATATTAATATAAACAAGTTTTATTTAATTATTTTCATATATTGAGTTAAGATTAACAACTCAATTTCAATTTATATTATGAAATTTTCTTTTCAAAGTGCTAAAAAATTGTGTTTAGGGGTGGTTGGAGAATAAATTATTCAAACAATCATGAAATTCAAAACAAAACAAAATAAATATATGTATATATAAGGGAAATTACTTTAAATAGAAAAAATATCAAAATATTTATATATAGAAAAAAAATTTTACTGTCCATCCGTGATAGATCGCGATAGAATTCTATCACTTTCTATCGCTCAAGCAAATGAATTCTATCGCTTGAGCGATAGAAAGCGATAGAATTCTATCGCAGTCTATCATTGATAGACTGTAAAATTTTTCTATATTTATAATAGTTGGATTTTTTTCTATATTTGAAAAGAGCCCTATATATAATTGTATCATAAGTAAAACAAACATACTTTTTAAAATTAATACTAAATTCGAGTTGGTTCGGGTTGGGTTATTAGGTGAACCCATAAACCAACCCAACCCATAAATTTTTCATTTATTTGAACCCAACCCAAACCGTACAGGTTGAGTTGGGTTGATCAATTTTTTCAGGTCATCGGGTTTTTTAAACACCCCAAAATAAAACCTTAAAATTGAGGAAAAAAAAAAAGTAGATGTTTGACGTGGCAAAATGATTGGGAAAAAAATGATATTTTAATCTTTTCCTCCTCTCTTTTTTCACCCTTCTCTTCTCCCTCGTGTTCTCTCTCCTCTCTCTTCAAACATGATAAAAGCCCGGACACATCCATAATTGAAGGGTCAATCCCTCACAATGTAGGATACTTTTAGATTGACTTTCTAAGTGTTTAAAGAAATGTTTATAAGTGCTTCAGGATAGACCAAAAGTTGAAATCTTAAAATTAAAAAAAAAATTAACAAATAAAAAACACCACATGCAGTGCTTATTGCAATGACACAATACGGATTGAAGTTTAATTTCCAGTCATTGGTTTACATATCTACCTGAACCAGAATGACTAAACACTAAAGAAGGAAATTTTATCATTGTTGCAATCTTACGTGTAGTACTAAACTTATACTTTACAATACAATACAAAGGTAACCAAATCTCAAGTTTTAAAGAGAAAGGGATGGCAAACACAATAAATGAGAATTCAATGAATGAATTATGACTCCAGTCCTTGATATAGCAATTGAGAGTCAAGTTGCACGTGGTAGAAAAGGCAACAAGAAGGGAAAATGTTCCCATTGTTTGAATAATACATTGTGAGGCTCTTAAATAAATACTAGCCCCATGATAATTCTACATTATAATCCAAAACCTCAACAATAGGCCTCTTGTTTCCCCTCATCTTCTCTAACCTGTTATGAACATGGCTAATGCACCACCCCACCCAAAAATCAAATCAAATATTATGATTTGTAACCTTACTTGTGAGTGAATCAAGCCTTGGGTCAATCTTTCCATTGCATTGCCTTTCATTGGCATTGATTCGATTGACTGTTCCAGTCGTCGACAAGGTTCTTTATGGACTCTTCAAACTTCTTAGCTTGAGGTCCAGGCTTCAAGGTATTGACATCACTCCACTGGGAACAGGGATCCGTCAACCAGCTCTTCCGACCCGAGCACCATGCTCCAGGAAGAAGTCGGTTACGTCCTCGCTTCAAGATTTTTTGATCGATCATGTCCAGCACAGAGTCGTCTTTATGAAATTCTCGAGCAAATGCAGCTCCACTTTCAGCCATGACATCGAAGTTTGATACATTGAGGAAAAGTGGTTCCATCTTTGGAGGATCATCCCAGATCATAAATCTTAGATCACTATTAACAGTTTTGTTCTTGAACTCATTTGAATTGCAAATGACAGAGTGGAAGTATCCTTCTTGTGATAATACGATGTTGTTAAAATACATAAGAAGGATCCGAGGAAGGTTATCCCACCCAAGAACACAGAATTCAAGAAACGATCGACTGAGAATGAACCAAGGGGAACCTGCAAATGATAAGGTCTTAGGTACAATATCCCCTTCAGAGAGCATTAGATTAAGAAGGAAACCATACAAGTGGAGTGTTGATAGCTATCTAAAGAACACATAAGGGACGATACGCAGAAAAAGAAGAAGAAAGGGGGCGTAATCAACTTAACCTGTGAAAATTTTGAAAGCATCAGGTGTTGGCCGCTTCTCAGTGGCATGAAATATTTGAGTTCTCCTTGCCAAATACAACCCTGGATCAACTACAATTGGCTGAACCCTCTGCCCTCTGGCATTACCAAACACTGATAATATTATAATTCAATTCAACCATGAACGGTATATAATGCTAACGCAAATTGGTATTTTCTTACTCTTTCCACCCAAGGTTGCTCGTATGATCTATGAAATTGAGATCTCTTCTAACAGATGAAAAGACATGTGATAGATCTGAAAGCATGTATAAGAAAGACTTTACTATGCAAGGAAAAGGAAAAGAAATCATGAAAATCATTAAGTCGAATAACTTTGAAGACTTCCCAGCCTCAAAGATTTGCATAATAATGCCTTTTAAATGCACTGATGCACAAGATGAAAGAAAAAACAAAAGGCTTGGAAGAGATGAGATACAGAATAAATATCCTAGAATTAATCTTTTAAACTAATGAGTCTCATAAATCACAAGTAATTCTTATAGAAGTGTAAAAGGAAATTATCCACTCCTATACTAGTCTCCTCCTTCAACTTTATCAAATATAGTGATATAAACAATATTATTGAGGTTTCCTTGAAAGTTTTTTGGGGTAACATTTGAGCTTTTAGACTAGCATACATGTGACTCTACTGATCTTAGGGACAGCCCCTAGCCCTACAATATTTGATATAGAATATTTCATATACTAGGTAAATGACCAACATTGGTTTTAATGTATGACCTAAACGTCAAAGACATTAGATTTACACCTTCCATCATTTAGCCATTATGCCAACCAGCCCAACCCATAATGGTTCTCTCCTTTGAAGTTCAAATAATGAAAATCATCAATATTCATCTTTTAATAGCAAATATTTCTATGTGATACTCATACAAGTCAGTAAAAGTCTCTTATGATGATCCTAATACATTAACCTTTCCATTCTTTGCCCCTAAACTTTTAAAAAGGCCCTCCGTAACAGTCCCACCCTCAAACGAAAAGGGATAAAAATGTTCCACAAAAGAATAAACGAATAAAATGAAACTTCAAACTCGACCAGAACTATTTGCTCCCTTAAAGAAAAGATTCCTAGTTGTTCTAGACTAAGAGAAACCCTTTATGAAATGAGATCAAGATAAAATTACTAGTAGAATGGATATGGCATCCAAACTTGAGCAGCAATCTATGGAAAAAGGAAAAAAAAAAGAAAAAAAAGTGAAGCGAATGTTTTAAGACTCCATTGTAGTTTAAACCCAATGCAAAGCAATGAAGTGAATGTTAATCAGTTAATAAGTTGGTATGACAATGGTTCAAATTTGTACCAGAAAGTACACTCCAGTTTTTCCACATCACTGTGAAAACTCAGAGGCTCAAAAGGACGGTAAAAAAACAAACATCAAACTAAAACAATCCATCAGTTTCCTCATATATAGAAGGTAAAATTGCCTATAATCTCTAACAGAGCAATTCTAGAGAATCAACGATCATATGAAGACTTCACAGATCAAATGACTCAACATGAATAGAGGTTCTCAAGGATAAGCATTGAATATTTCTCTCTGCTTGAACAAATTAGTTAAACCTACATTATCTGATCAATTAAAAAGAGTTGGCTTCCTATCCCATAAACATAAAAATACTTTTTTTGAATAAGAAACCACAAAAATGTAAAAATACAATCCTGCGATCATTTAATCAATTAAAAAGATCCTAAAATTGGCTAAGCCTATAACAATCCTCCAACTAATTGCATCAACTCTGTTAATTACAGGTTATGAGATCCCAAAATAATCATAATATATTTGATAAATCGGAAAAATCAAAGCTCTTTAAACAATTATTCCCATACATATCTCCCCTGGGTGGGAAGAAGAGCCAAAGAATAAAACAAACAGACGACACATTAACAGTAATCCACAAATTTGATAAAAAGAAAAAAGATGTCAAGAACTATTCCATTTTCCCAATTAGCGTATGACAATAAATGCAAAAAGAAAAAATTACCGAATTGGCATTACCATCCTGACTGATCAGCGGGTAATCCCTGGCACTCAAAGTGATAAACCAGTCCCAACCACTCTCAATTCTGAGAAGAATCGCTGCAGCATGAAGAATCGTGGCAATGTTAGACGACCCCATATAGCTGATTCGATTGGGCTTTCCAACAACGTCAACATTCTCAAAGGCACGAATTGCCGGTACCGACTTCACGGCCACGGCGAGCTGCAGCCGCTCCTCGTTGGAAGCATCTGCCGCCAGATGCAGAAGGTACCGGTTTCTGGGGTGGTAGACAGCGAGCAACAGCCTGAAGATTCGGTCCTTGTCGCCACGGCCACCGGAAATGTAATAGGCAAACGCCGGAGGATATGGAGCTCCGTGGTGGACTATTGAGGGAATGGATCGCGGAGAACTGAATGCAGAAATGGAAGAGAATAAAAGGAGGAGAAGAGAAAGGAAAACGGCGGAGAAAAGAGTGAAGAGCCATTTCTTCTCAGCTCCCATGACGATCGTGGTCCTGGTTTTAGTTTTTTCACTTTCTGGTGATGGGAATCACAGCAATCTGATGATGATGACGACGATTCAACTGGATGGGGCATATGGGTAACCGTCAATTCGAGAAAAAGGGTGAGATTGAGATTGAATTTAGGTTTTCAAATTGTTTACGGGAAATGGGTTGTTGGTAGATCTCCGTTTCTTTGGCGATTCCAGTTCAGAGAGCTACTTCCCTCGAAGATCTGGGATTCGAAAACACACAGTAAAAAGATCGAAAAACTGTGAAATATAGAAAGTATTGCGTCCAATTCAAAATAAAAAGGGACTCAATAACTAATTAATTTCTACACACAATTGACAGTAACCCAGTCATCCACACACCAAAACTCGAGCCAAGCATGTACAGAAAGAAACTAAACAAAGACTTACCTTGTTAAACGAAATTGAGGACTCGCCTGGAAATTTCGAAAGTTGCAATCGTCCTCCTTAAAGTCGAAATCATAGGACACTGGTACTTCGCATCAGAAGTTGCAGTCGCGGCCTAGATCGGCTCAAATCGCATCAGTTGAAGTCAAAATGGTGGGTCGTAGTTTATCTCTCCGATAAAAAAAAAAGACGTGGGTTCAGCTGGATTTTCTCTCCGATTGTTTATCGAGGCTTAGTACTTTCTCTCCGATTGTTGCAGTCGAAATCGTTTTTTTTTCCGATCGAGGGTTCGGCTGGATTTTCGTCGTCGTTTCTCTCCGTGGGCTTTTACCGTGGGCCAAGTTGTGTGGGCTTTCTTTTTTTTCCGGTAACTACACATATGGACTTAGTGATGCCCACATTACATGAATGTCCTCCTTCCTTTGCTTTACTTGAAAAAAAATAAGAACAGAAAACGAAAAACTGTTCCCCTCTCCATTTAATCCTTCCAAACTAATTTTTAATCTTTCCAAACTAATTTTGATAATTGAATATACTAAAAAGTAAAATTAAAAATTAAATTAATTTTGAATGATTAAAGTATATTTTTGAGTGATTTTAAAAATGACAAAAGTGATTTTAACGATTTTAAAATCACTCTCAAACACATCTTTAGTAACCATTTTAGAACGAAAAATACTTCCCTTCCTCAGTCGAAAACTTCTGCTCGACTTTCATCTTCTCATACGAACACTCGGATTCATCCTTCCCTCTTACAGCGACATTCATCTTTCAGGAATGACTATAGATTGCGAAGATGACGGCCGAGATGCTTAGTTCTTTAACATTTGAGGTATATTTCCTAAAAAGATTTGTTCATCCTCCAATTCCATCTTTTTCTTTTACTATTCTTTTCATAATGTTTCACTTGCAAACAATTTTCATTTGGATTAAGTTCGGAATTTGTGTAAACAATAATAATTTCCCTAAAATTTTGTGGATGAGTTCTGTATAAACCCTAAGTTTCTTTTATTTATGCTCCTATTTGGAACATAGAAAGAATGTGCATTGTTTCGTTGTTATTTTTTATGTAGAAATTCTTGATTTTATTTTGTTTATGCTCCTATTTTTTTCTGTTTATGTTGTTTGTTCCTGTAGTTTGATACTTATGTACGAATGTTCGAACTGATTTTTATCTCAACTGTCTCCAATATATTATGTATGGACCGTAGCTTGTTTTGTTCATTTGTCTATTAAAAATAACTCACATGTAAATTTGTATGTTTTCATGAATTGAAAATATGTTGTTTTTTTACCCTGAATATGCCATAGTAAATAATCATTGTCATGAGTAATATTATATATATACAGATGGTGTTATTCGATCAACCATTGTTAAGTGATTGACTTATATTATTATGGTTATGAATGTATATTAGTTGGTTCGTTGTATTCAATTGTATATTGAAACAATTTGTAGTTACTTTGGCTAATACATACATACATGTAAATTTGTATTCGATCGTAAATTGAAACAGTTTGTAGTTACATTGTACATGTAAATTTGTATGTTCTCATGAATTGAAATATGTGAAATTATCTAGAACGCCTCAAATATTTGTTTTGTATTAGCCAATGTAATACTTAAAAATTAATATTATTATGGGGGCAGATTTGTCATTTTGTCCTTCGAACGACCCTTAACGCTTAGAAATACATGTGCTACTCGAGATCCTACAAATATAAACATTTAAGCATATTAAATATCATAAACGGGCAAGATTAGAGGTATTAAGATAGCACATTTTGGGTGCTATCAAGAAACATATTAATTAATGCCACATATATCCTTAATATATTTAATGTTTATATGATAAGCACTTCAGAGTGTTGGCACACCCCTGAAACAATAAGAAACAAGACAACCAAAGTAAGTGAAGAAGGTTGAGAACAAGAGGTTATAAATCGAGTTTATACTTAATATATATAGAAATTTGTTTTACTATATTGAATGAGAATTCATATGTGATGCTTATTGTCCCATAGGAAACAAGACAAACAAAACCTATCGAGGAAAGAGAGCACACCAATGCTGATAAGAAAAAAATGAAGCCTAGTAATAACAGAGGTGAAAGCACAAAGGTATATTATGAATATAATCAATCTTTTATTCTTTTTTTTAAATTATCTAGAACGCTTTCATGGTTAACACGATTTTTAAATATACTGCAAAATATATGTGAGAAAGCTAAGATGAAACAAGATAATTATGGGAGAGAAAATACGAAGGGTGCAAACTTGGACAAACTATATGAAGTATGTATTATATACACACTCATACAATATATCATTGTTTATGAGTTGTGTAAAAGGTTACTTTTTGCATTTACGGAATGCACCCTTGTTGTTATTCTAGACATAAGTGGGCTAGTGTACAAAAGTTAAATATTTATGCTAGATTTGAAATCATTCGAAACATTAAGGACAACCTAAGTAGAAAGCATCTCATTAGGTTCCTAGTTAGTCCTTTTGATCATTTCCTAGGTTTGAAAGTTAGCAAATTTTCTAGCCAACTATTATACCACCTAATAAGGAGACAATGTAGTATAACAAGGGAGGATGAACTTACATTCAATTTCGAAGGAAAAATAGTAAAGTTCAGGATAGCTGAGTTTGAAAAGATAACATAGCTTAATTGTGAGGAACAACCAACATTAGATATGCAAAAATTTAGTGGCAAATTCCTAAACAACTACTTCGACCAAACATCTCCAATTAGAAGATCAGCTTTAAGTGAGATGTCTATGACTAGAGAATCTGTAAAAAAAGAAAAAAAAGAAGGACAGAGTGAAGCTTGCAAAACTGTATTTCCTATCAAATTTCCTCCTAGGAAAACAAGTAACCACTGGAGTGAATATTGATCATATTCGAATGTTGAGCGACAATGAGCAATTTGATCAATATCCATGGGGCCGTATCGCATATATGACTACAATGACATCAATAAAAGAAGTTATCAAGAACACATTTGATTTACAAGTGGGAATAGTTGGCTTCCCACATGTTTTGGTTGTTTGGGCATTCGAATGCATCACTAGCTTGTCAGGACCTTCGATATTTTGTTGCCAAAGAGTGTCCTTGGAATGCCAAAGATGAACAATTAGTTGGCTGACATTCATCCCGAGTGGAACGAACTAGCAAGGAGGTCTTCGACAAAGATGATATAAGGGACGTTTTATTATTAATAATATATATATATATATATATGTTTATATTATATTCACTACGGTTTATGTGTTATTTACTTCTGTATTAATTTAACTTTCCAGTTTGAAATATATGAGATAGTTGGTGAGCAAGAATTAAGTGTAAGGACTACCAATGATAGCTACCAAAAAGTACTATCTTATTCCACTTAATTCGACTCATTCTATGATTTTACGTATTTATTTCAATAATTTTTATAGATTTTGAGTATCTTGGGCATAGAATTGACCCGGGGCAAGATTCAGGCAAAAAAGAACCAAAACAGAGCTCCAAAACATCAAACATGAAGAATAGATGCAAAATGATGGAAATGCTCCCTAGAGAGTGCCTAGGCGCCACCCTCAGTGCATTTTCCCAAGAGTTTGAAATTGTGTAGCATCGTGGCGCTCACGGAAGACCAAGTGTCGAGCATTCAAGCGCAGGGCCACTCGGTGCTACGACTTCGAGGGTAGCACCGCAACGCTAAACTATTTTTATAAATATCTCTTTTTCGAATTAGGGCATCATGATCTTGGATTGTAGCCTTCAACTCGTGTTTTTCCCTATATCTTTCAATCCCAGCTTTATTCTTCTTGTATTTTTCATTCTTTACTCTTGGATTGATCTTGGCACACCATGAGTGGCTAAGGTAAGTTTTTCTAGCTTAGAGGTAGGATTGAAACTCATTGAATCTTGGTTAGGAGACTTGTATTTCTTGATTTGCTGCTGAATTTTATTGATTCTTGATATAATTAAACTTTTATGCTTAGAAACCATGTATGGCTTGATCACTTATTGTCTTTTCTTTGTTTTAGTAGAGAAAGATGCATCTATGTGTGTTAATCTCATTAGGACATGGTTTAGGACATGCTTATGTGTAAATTTTAAATTGTCTAGGACAATTCTTTTGCAACATTGCATGACTAATCATTCAAGAATTGAATCAATTAGTAATTTAGACTATCCAAGTTACTAATTGTCTTGGCTAGACTCCCTAGGGCTTATTGTGTGGGGGTTTAATTGATTAGGCCGCTATCGAAACTGATTAATTGAGCATCTAGACTAATTAAGTAATTGATTAGTGTATTAGGGCGTTTAGTTATGCTCTTCCAAGCAAACAAATCAAGAATAGAATTAAGCAAGCAATGAATCCTTAGAGTTCGATGAGCAACCAAGTAAATGAGTGGAATCTGAGTTCATTAGGCTAGACTTTTAATCAATTCGAGTTCCGTTTTAATTCTGCACTTTCTTTGATGCTGTTTAAAATTGTGTGTTTAAATTCTTACAATCAAAACAACCAACCCCCCTGCACCCCTTATCGTGACAATTGAATTCAATAATTAGCTAAAATAATTCAAGATTTCGTATGGAGATGACTGGTTTCCACTAGCCTACAAACTCGTGAGAGTGGTTAAAATATTATTTGGTTTGGGTTCCGACAAGTCTGGAACAAATTACCAACCTGAAACTAGCAGGGTCAATGAACTAATGATGACTTCAAATGTACCAAAATATTTTAAAGAATTTTGGGATCCAGTGATGAACAAGTTTGAAGGCTTAGATAAGAAGATAGACATGTTGACTGATGAAATTAAAAAAAAAAATTGCAAGACGAAAAGAAATTAATAAGGAAATATACGATGGAGATGAGGGGGTGACACAGTGACGGAAATAATCCAAGACGAAGGGATGAGGGAGAAGAGGTTGTTGACATAGAGGATGTGAGAGAAGAAGAAAAAGATGAAGAAGATGAGCAATTTCAAGGTGAAGATGTGATAGTGTGGGTATTAACTGCATACTTTGCATCTTTAATCATACAATCCATCTTCTTTTATATATGTAATGAACTAATTTTGTAAAACTAGGAGCGTAATGCTAAGGTACACAACAATGTTAGATGAGGTATGATCTTATAGATATAGGTATAGTTAATTGGCTTTCATATATAGCTTTATATAGTATATGTCATCGAAACTCCTTCTCATTCCCTCGTCAACTGAGGCTCTATGAATATATATTATTTAGTGTATTCATATTCATACTATATGTACTGATTCACAGAACTTACAATATATGTAATAATGACATGTACTACTCTTGTAAATTAGGGACCATATGAAATGTAGTTATGTTGCACCGTGTTTATATAATATGTACTGTTGACAATACTTTTATAAATCATAATTTATGTTGTCTATTGAAAGTATAGAACGTAGAAAGTATATGTTTGAGTTCTAGTGTTCTTAGCAAAAACTTCTTACTTGAAGTAGATAAAATAGAAAAAGAGGCGAAGAAGGTATACAACTATCATATTTAACCATTAAATAGCAGTGTCTATCATTGATAGACAGTAACATTTTGTTATATTTGTAAATAAGTTGGCTCATTTTGCTATATATGAAAAACAATTTTTTTTTAAATTGATTTTTTTACTATTTTTAGTATAAGTAGAAGCATACGTGTTTAACCCTCTAGTTTCGAAGGAGTTATTGATAGCTATATATATATCTGTGTGTGTTCACTTTGACCATCTTTTATTAAACTATATTAATGAACTCATTATATTGAAAATCTAACCCCGAAAAATGTTTATATAGAAGTTGGTTTTATAGAGACATTTTATTTAACTATTTAATTTTATTCTTTTTTATTAGTATATTCAATAAGTAAAAGTATAACAAAATATAATCATGACACATGCAGTAGATGTTAATATTTTCTAGTATTGAAAATGATATTGTGTTAGTGTCAAAGTTATAAAAAAAAAAAAAAAAAACAATATTTACATTATATTCGTGTTTGTTGAAGGTTGCCCAAGGTAAGACCCAAAGCTTATAGGTGGGCCCAAGCCCACAAGGTACCTAGAGGAGGCATAAAGGAACACACGTCTCAAGAGAGAAATGACCAGTGCCTCAGGGTTTGGGCCAATAAGTCAAGGCATGAATATATACCAATCAAGAAATAACCAAGTCGAGTCCAGACTGGCACCCTACAACCTCAAGCACCAGAAATGTCTCTAACACCACTATCGTCACACATAACATATTTATAAACAGCCAAATTTGGCCACCCCAAAGGGGAGAGTAATTAGTTTTCAAAGGAGAGACCCAACGTTACTTCTTTTTGTGCTTAGCTAAATTAGTCACCCATTGTACTAACTTAAGCATCAGAGTGCAGTAGGCTTGACCTCACATTGGTGCAAGGATCTCTTATGCAAATAAGCTCGAAGGATATCGAGACCAGACCAGAGAGACGCAGGTCGGAGATCAAAACTACTAGAGCCCTACAGCAAAGCCCAACACAAACGAAATCCGAGCGAGCGAACAGTATTGTTTAGGAAAACATTTGAAATGAGCAAGTATATTGTAAACAAGATGTTGACATATCCTTGTTGAAGAAACTCCAAAACAAAAAACTTCCTACCAAATAAAAAACTCCCTACCATTGTTAGTCTCCATGGAGTGGTTTCTCTTTATTATTCCTCTCTTTAACTCTACAATTCCTAATCTTTAGCAAAACAAAAATCATTGAACCTACGACTAAGAAAAATGAAACTACAAATATTTAAAATATATAATTAAAGTTTAACTAATATGAAGAATTTAATATGTGTTGGGTGGAGAGATACAAATGGATGGGTAGAAACCAACTGAGGTGGGGACTAGGGCTAAAGAAGGAGATAAATGGACTTCAAAGGATGGTAATGGAGGAGAAGAGGTGGTGTGAGGATTCAATAATGAGAAAATTAAAAAAAAAAAAAAAAAAAAAAAAAAAAAAAAAATTAAAAAATATATTTTTAGAAATTAAAAAAAACAAAAAAATTGAAAAGATAAACGTACACTCAAAATTCTAGCAATCAAATTGAAAAGATAATTTTTTTTTTTTTTTTGATACAATAGAAATGATAAACATTAATAGAAAATAATACAAATATATAAATTTCAATTTTAGATTGGTAAATAAAAGGAGAAATGTTGAAAAAGATTAATTGAGATTCAAATTTTATATCATAAATGTAGTGAAAAGATATAGAAAGATACGGTTGCTCATTTTAATCATAGTATCTGATTTTGTAATTGACTATTCCATTAGTATTTTTTTTTCTTTTATTTTGTCATCTTCCAAAATGATAGCATTGATATGACTATTTATTCCAATCTGGAGCAATTAGGAGAACAAATAAATTAATCAAGGGATTTGGGGGAAAAAAGGTCTAAAATAACTTTTTTTTTTCTTTGATAAATGTCAATTTACTGAATTTAGATAGAATTTCGAAATATGTCATGGACTTAAATAAAGATAGTATAAAAGCGAAGAGATATAGTTAATATAAATAATAATTAGAGAGAAGTATTGATAAAACAAATGATCTAAACGAAAAATATTGAAAAGATTTGTCTACTATTTAAATTTGAAAATTTGAAAACCAATATAAGAAGAAAAAAAAAAACATTAAAATCATCAAGAAAATTCAGGTATGGAAAACAAAGGTATATACTTGGAATTTATCCAAGCCCTTATCTCATTTATGTTCAAACAACAAAATCCATTATCATTTAGAACATATTAGAGAGCATGTAACATGTGTTTTCTCGATAAACCTTAAACCAAACATTTTCTCTCCATCATTCGAAACGATTAGACTTCCTATTAAGAAAGTTTATTCGAGGAGGCATTTCACCTTAGACAGACTGTGGGTCGAACATGAATGTTGTGTATGGTCGAGAGGGAATGTTATTATAGTCTCTTTGGGGGAGAGGGGTCGTTATCTCGGATTTTGTCTAAGAACTTGCAAGTTCTTTAGGGAAAGATCCCACCCCTTCTTGAATTGGTTGGGGTTATCTTCTGGTTAAGCTTTTATGCATATGTCTAGTTAAAGTAAGAACTTTGTTTGGCTTGGTATGGTTGTTGGATATATATATAGACAATTGCAAAATTGTCAAATTAATTTGTTAAAATTAACTCCATATACAATGTTTTATGATTTTGCAAAAAAGACAAAATCTTTAAGCCCAGCCCAATTGAAATGCTCAGATGACCAAAATGCCCCTCACAATTAAAAATGTGTGACTGTATCTGATTGCCTACTAACTACTATCTGATTGCTATTTGATTACCATATAATTGTCAATGATACCAATTCTTATCTGATTGCTGTCTTATTATTGTTTGATTGTTATTAATTGTTAATGGAAGTTATTGTTGTTTGATTGTTATTTGATATTAATTGTAATATGATTGTCAATGATACCGTTGTTATTTGATTGTTCTCTAATTACTATATGATATTGATTATCAATGATATCGATTGTTATCTGGTTGTTGTCTGATTATTATCTTATACTAATTGCCAATGATACTAACGATTTTCTGATTGTTGTTTGATTAATATCTAAAAGGGGTTGTCAACGATACTGACTTTTATCTGATTACTATCTAATTATGATTGTCAATTATATGTGATTGCTATATGATTTTCATTTGATATTGATTGTTAATGATTGTTGTCTGATTATTAATATACTAATTGTCAATGATTACCTGGTTGTTGTCAACAATAAACTGCTGAAATAAGGCACTATATATTGTACTTACATAAAAACAAATGATTAACAAATATATGATTAACAAATATATCTTTGATGTCCACAATATGATTATTCAAATAGATACAAATTATTTACATGTTTTTCTATTATGACCAACACGCTTACAACGACTACAGTTTGTGTGCTTTGCCAATTCACCAATGGAAAGAATCCTTTGCTTTTTAAGTCTTCTTGTTTGACGAGGGTTGTTCACCTTTAAAATACAAGTGGTAAAAAATCAAACATCAATCACATGACAATTAAATATAAATAACAAAGTACTTAATATCTAATAAAAATCATATGGGAATCAGATAGCAGTGAATATCAATCACGTGACAATCAAATAGAAATTACAAAGTACTTGATATCTATGAAAATCACATGGTAATCAATGACAATCATATATCAATCAGATGACAATCACATGTTAATCAAATAGAAATCACAAAGTACTTAATATCTAATGAATATCACATGACAATCAGATATCAATGATATGGCAATCACATGATAATTAAATAGATATCAGTTATATAGCCATATTTGATTCTCTATGCTTAAACAATTCACCTGCACTTCTAATTTTCAATTTAATTTCTACATCTTATATAACATAACTAACTAGCATTTTGCAAGCTACAATAAATTTTTGTGGGTTACCTTTAATGATCAATGGTCTTAAGCTTGATACCATAGCTTGGTGAATGAAGTTAATTGCTACCCATCCTCTCTAAAGAATGTTCAAGTAAAATATTGGGGGAAGAAAAATAAGAATGTAAATGGAAAGAAGCACATTCATACAGCAAGTCAGATATTTCTATGGGAGCCCAAAGGAGTCTTTTTCACATCAGACCTAACAATCTGACTCTCCAAAGTACTAACAATAACACATGAATTTCCCTCTTACCCACGTTGCAACTCCCTCCTTTCAATTCCTCAATATACATAGCCTCAAATAAAAAGTCCGTAAAATCAAACTACAATAAACATAATAACCAAAGAACACAAATTATCTCGAATACAAACCAACAATCTACACCCATGATTATACACAAATAATTAACATCCTCATTCCGAAAACCTAACATTCATTCCTAAAAAAACTCTAGTAATGTAAAAATTGGAGAAGATCTTGACGAAATCGAAACCAGTAAAATTATGAGTGCAATCGTGAATGAGAGAAGATGAGGACAAAATTCAAGCAAAAAAATCGAATACAAATCGTGACATCAAGAAGAGAAATCCTCAAGGAAGGAGATTTTGAAACCGTGTGTTCAACTAATGAAATCAAAACAAAATTTTGAAAAAAAAAATATGCACAATCGTGTGCATGCAAAAGAAATTCTATATTTCAAATCGTAGAGAAATCGTGAATATTGGAGAAGATCGAAGAATCTTAGGTTGTTGCAGAAATGTGGAGAATATTGAGGAAGAAAACGTGCGTAAAGGAAGGAGAATATCAAATTTACTAATTTTCTATTTTTTAAGAGATGAGGGTAATTTTGGAATATTATTTTTCACATAAAAAATCAAATAATGTGATTTTTTAACCATCTATATTACTGGGAGTTTTTAAAAATAGAAAAATAAGGAAAATTATTTACAGAAAATAGCAAAATTTTTAGATAGTTGTGATAGATGTTGATAGAAGTCTATCAGGGTCTATCAGCGATAGAAATTATAGAAATCTATCACTGATAGATGCTGATAGAAATCTATCAATGTCTATCAGTTTTTTTTTTTTTTTTGTTATTTTCTGTAAATAGTTTGACATTTTTTCAATTTGTGAAAATTTCCCTATTATTTTCAATATATTTTGTCATATTTGTAATCTTTTAAAAGTTGATGACATGGATGCTAATATATAATCAAAATTTGATACCCAATGCAATTCTCCTATATATATATCCACACACACATAAAATAGTAAGGAGTATCCTTATAAGTGGTATTAGAGCGGTTCGAAATTTTGGGGCAGTGGTCGAAGATGACATAGAAACATTGAGTGCAACACGAGGTCTCAAGTAGGGATGGCAACAGGGCAGGGCGGGGCTGAGATGCACTCCCCATCCCTGTCCCTGTTAGGATTTTTAATCCCGTCCCCATCCCCGCCCCATTCCTATTTTGGGGAGTCGGGGTCGAGGTTGGGGAATCCCCATTTGGGAATTCGGGTCTCATGGAAAAATCTCCTCTTTTTATTTTATTAATTTATTTAAAATTAATTAAATTTTAGTATTTTATGGAAGTTATAGATATTTTATGAAAAAAGTTAGTATTATTATTATATATATTTATTTAAATGAATAACTAAAAAAATATTTTAGTTCTTTTTATTATAAATTTAATAAAAAAATTAAATTTATTATATTAGAAAATAAAAATTAGAAAAAAAAGATAACTAAAACTGTAGCTTTCAAATTCCCGTACTAAGTCAAATCGGAGATTCTCGGCCCCGATCGGGTCAAAAATTCGCGGGGACTCGTCCCAATTTTGTCATCCCTAGTGATAATTCTTATTTTTTAGAATTATTTAGCTTTTAATTCTAAGGTTTTTTTTTTATAAAAATTGCATACATTTGGTCCTTTTCATAGAAAAATCAAATTTAAAAATAGCAAATAATTCATAAATGGCATGTTTAATCTCAAATATGAAAAAAAAAAATGAATTTGGCAAGATTCTTTCTAATTTTGGTGTCTTTTTGCAAAAGTTTAGTTGATTTCAAAATTGCTTTAACATTCAACCAGATTGATCTGCCACAGTTGAGTTAAATTTCCAAATTCAATTTTGGCTAAAATTTAGGGATTCTTCCCTCTAATCCTGCAGATTAGGGTAACTTATGACCTCTCATCTTCAGCAGCCACACAATCTCTCAAAAAAAGACATCCAAGAATCCATTCTCCTTCTAAAAAATTATTATTTTTCTGTAATTTCTTTTAGTTGCTATTTTTTTTTCTAAAGGATTTAAGCCGAACGCTCGCACATATCCGGTCTCCTACGAAAGGACAGTCATATTTTGATTTATCTTGACAAAGATTAAATTAACATAGATCCAATGCTAGTGTTCATTCTTTTTTTCAAATTTTAATTTCATTATCTTGTTTTTTAATTTGTTAAGGTTAATTTTAGTTCGATTTATGTATTCCATTCTTTTAAATTAAATTTCTAGCGGCTTATATTCTCTATTTCCAATCTATTTTGCAATCAAAGACATAATAAATTTGTTCTTGTTTCTCCTCGTCTCAATTTCTTTATATTTAGATTAAAGTGTGTTTCACCTATTTTTCTGCACATCAATTTTAATCCGATCTCATACCAAAGTTGAGGTTGTTACAACTTGGAATCATTTGAAAAAGGAGGAGACAAGTTAGATCAAAGAAAAAGGTGTAGAAATTTGGTTTTAAATTTAGTTTTGTAGTTTCAATCAGAGTGGAAAATTTCCATCGAAATGTCGAGATTTCGAGAGCCTCAAAATCTTGATTGGGGAAAATTTCGATTCCCCCATTTTGACATTTTGAGAAAATTTCGATTTTTTTTTTTTGAATTAATTATGTTAGATCAATTTAAAATTCTCAATTTTATTGGTCTTGATTACACACAATTCGTTTCACACACCTTTGTCGAATAATAGCATTTTCGACAAAAGATTAAGTTTTTTTTTATGCGCTACTTTTTTCTAATTTCCAACTTTTATCAATTTTTAGCTTTATTTTCGGCCTAAAACTTTTATTTATAAAAGAAATTAAATTTGAAAAAACTACAAAAAAATAACCTATATTTATTTTTAACGTTAAACTTTTTTTTATTAATTTTTCACATAATTTTACCTTAAAATTAAATTGATGTGAGTTTTTTTCTTTTACCATCCGAAACTTTCATAATTTTCACATCATTTCACCTCAAAATATTCTTAAACTTTTTATTATTTTGTAATTATTTTTCTATTTCTTTTTAAAAAATTTGCTCTCGCATCAACATTTACACAAACATCTACAATAGACATCGAAATATTGTCTTACCTTATAGAAATTGTGTTTTAAAATGGCCAGTTATAGTCTAATTAAGCCATAATCAAAGTTTCATTAATTAATTAGAACAATTTCTATCAATTTTCATAATTTTTCTCGAAATTTCCATCGATATTTCCATAAAATCAGGATCTCGATATTTCCATCTACATCGATATTTAGAACTTTGGTTCCAATACCATTCCAATTTAAATTCTAATTTTGCAATAATAATGGTCTACGTTCTTATAATTTTTTTTCTAGTGGCTTGCACAATTATTTATTTTTCTTTATAAGTTATAAATTTTAGAAGTAGAACTTTGTCATTCATTTTATTTATTTATTTAATTACTTATACTTTTCAATTACCTAGAATTTTGTTGTCTTTTTATTTAGCATATCATGAATCTTTGCACATCTAAATTTTTCTTCTTTAATTCTTCAATCATGAGCTAAGCTCTTCTCTAGGATTTAAATATGTGAATAAAGTAGCAAACCCTTAATATATAAAATAGAGTAATTTGACTCAATTCGTAACTTGGTTCACTTTTGTTGATTTTAATTTCATCATTATTAGTCTAACTTGATCACCTAGATTAGTTAGGTAAAATTTGGTTTTTATAAAAGTGATTTAGGAAAATAGCTTAGAAATAGGACTTTGTTTTTTACCCTAGACATAGAGCAAAACCTTTAAAACCAAAAGATTGCATTTTTAATTATCTAAGTTTACATTAACCATAGAAATATAGGTTTAATGGCTTAGACTCCTAAAGATACTTCTTAGAATATCAAATAGGTGTTGAATCCGATTCACCAAATTATTGAATTTGAGCTAAGTTATAAGTTTTCTTATTAGGCTGCACTTACTTTAAAAAAAAAAAAAAAGTGCATGAATATATATTTGAATACCTATTTTCTCATTATTATTCTTGTCTAATTAATTTTCTAACAAAAACTCAAATAAATTTTTCTTGGTTACTACAATTGCTACTTTTTAGAAAAAAATTTGTTCATCTTGGAATTTTGTTGAAAAATCGCTCCCTCGAGAAACAACTTGGAATACTTCCAATTTTTTTACGTCGACAGTCGACAGTGTGCATTTACATTGGATTGAACATTTTTCTTTCAAAAGATTTTCAATTTAGTAAAAGCAAATTCAGCGGATCACCTAGTCTCAAGAAATACTCCAAAAGACTCCTTGTTTTAGAGAAGTCTATAGAGAAAATGAACGATGAGATACATTCCCTGCACGATATGATCTCTAAAATGTATGGGGACTGTCAAAGGCGAGTGAGATGTTTATGGTGACGATAAGTATCGACAAGAAAAAGGAAGGCAAGAGTGTATTAAGTTTAAAAAGTTGGAGATGTTGGTCTTTAATGGTGACTATCCAGATGGATGATTTTTTTAAGTCTCAACATTATTTCGAGCTTCATTTATTAAGGGAGAACGAGAAGCTAAAAATCGCCATTGTTAGCTTAAAAGGGAGAGCGTTGAATTGGTTCCGTTAGGCAAGTAACTACAGAAAGTTTAAATCATGGTTTGAGTCGAAGAAGAGAATATGAGCTCGTTTTCTTTCAAGGCAACAAGGAATACATGCGCACATTTTGTAGCAGTCAAACAGGAGGGAGTTTCTGTATACTTTTGAGGAGTTGTTGGTGCCCTTGCCTAACATACCAGAGCATGTGTTGGAGAACACCTTCACAAATGGAATGGATCCGGTGATTTGAGCGAAACTGCTATGAAGCTTGTGGACCTGAACAATATGATGGATGTGGCCTAGTTGATTAAGGATAAGATGGAAGCTACTAAAGCAACTCAAGGCCCAAATGTGGGGAAAGAGCTTCAATTACAGGTTAAACTGATTAAAAAATCAATGGTAAAAAAAAATTCAGAGGGGATGACGACACATACGGTTACCTTGGCAAAATAGATACCCAAAAATAAAAAATAGTATAGTTATAAATGTCTATCAGGCTCAAACCTCCAAGCTAGGTGTGATAAAGATTTATGTTATCGGTGCAACGAAATCTATTTGAAGGGTCATTGTTGCCGAAAAAAGGAACTACAACTACTAATCACCGTTGCAGTGTGGAGAACGTTACGGTAGAAAACCAGATGCTGGAAGAAGTAAGTCCAGTAGTGGAGCTATCGCTCAAATCAATTGTCAGACTGACTACTCCAGGTATGTTTAAGTTAAAAGGGTTGGTGGGCAACCAATAGTTGGTGGTGCTCATGAACTTTGGAGCAACACATAACTTCATTGCACAGCGTGTGGTAGAAGCGATCGACTTTCCCCTATCTGAAACAACCGGCTATGGTGTGGTAATGGAGTAAGAAGAGGCCGCCAGAGGTAAAGGGATATGTAAGGGGGTATTAATGAGTTTACTGAAGATAAAATTAGTGGATGACTTTTTTCTGTTAGAACTAGGTAACCTATACCTCGTCTTGGGCATGCAATGACTCCGAAAGTATAAGGAGGCATCTAGTAAAAAAATTGTGATATTTCAATGATATATCGTCGAAATATCATTAAATTCGTAGTGTTGATAGAAATATATGGAGGTAACATTTCTTTTTCAAATATCTACAAAATACCGCCAATATTTTTTTATATATCGTTGATATCTTTACAAAAATGTGGAAATACAACCAAAATATCACATATAAATTTCTAAAATATTGTGAATATATTGCCCGGATATATTGTCTAAATATCTCTAGATGTTTTTTTTTCATCTTCCCCATATTTTCAACTTTTTCAATCTCCAAATTTTTTCAATTTCCAAATTTAACTTTTTTTCAGCCTTATCTTCAATCCACAATCTTCATTTCCAATATTGAATTTGTAAAAATCCCTGAAAAAAACTATATTTTCATAAAAAAAAAAAAAAACAAAAAAATTGAATTTATTTGGATTTTGCTTTAATCTCATTCAAACTTTTTCTATTGAATATTTACTTCATTTCACCTCAAACTTGAATTGATGTGTATTTCACTTTTTTTTACCATGCAAAACGTTCATTTTCAAGAAATAAAATATAAAAAAGAATCTATATTTTAACTTCATTCAAATATTTTTCATTGAATTTTCACATTATTTCACCTCAAACTTGAATTGATGTAAGTTTTGCTTCTTTTCATAGTTTTTTGCTCGTATTATACGAAGTTGAAAATAAGGGATATGTAAACTAAAGCAGACAAGGTAGAGAAAACTATTGACTATTTGAATTTGCTTGAGGTTGGGGCTGAGCTAGGTGATGAAGAAAATAATCCATTCTATATGTGAGTTATGCCTGCACATCTCGATGATGCTCGAGGTAATCCGATCGTGGTCATAAAGCTGGTGGACCAAGAATGGAGCAATAGGAAAACCTTACATCCATAGAAGATCCACAAATCACGATGCTCAAGTTGATGCAGACTCACTTGTTTCAAATATGGAGGGAATGAATTTGGATAGTCAATATGGACACAGAACATATGCACATAACAGTAATTATGGTTATTGCAATAATAATTATAGTCATTCAAGTGACTACGGTTCTTATTGTTGTAGTGATTGGACCGATGGGAGACAGATAAAGGTTTGAATTGAGTACCAAATATGCAATGAAAATGATTTGGGTGTGAATTGAGTACTCGTCAATTAGGCTTTCAAGTTCTCTTCTTGTTGCCCACATTTACCTCTCCAAGCAATTAAAAGATTTCATAACATATCGATCTATATGCTCTATTTTAAATGGGCCTTCCTGCTTAAACATGGGCCGGGGCATTTTTTTCAGTAAGGTTGGCCCAGCCCAATAATCATTCCAGTTTCCACTCTACTCCACCATCTCTCTGATCGTTCATCCACATTTGAGCTTTTTGCTCTCATTTTTCTCTGTTCCTCTCTCTCCCTCAGATACCGGAGAGAGCAAGATCAGCCATGGCGAAGCTGACCTCCCTCTTCATCGCCCTCTCCCTTCTCTCTCTCCTCTTTCTTTCTCTTTCACCCTCTTATGTAATCGCTGAATCCGACTTTGAAGGATTCGAACCAGAACTCGATGACCTCGAAGATGACGATCTTTCTCTCCCCCTCACCGATCTCCCCCTCCGTCCTCCTCCTCTCACCCAGTCCGAGCCCGAACCTGCCGGAATTTCTTCGCCGGATCGCGATTCTGATGTACCGGATCAGGTGGGCGAGCCGTCGGATCCTCAATCTCCACCCTCTGTCTCCGATTCTCCGAAGCCGTCTCCGACAAGCTTCAATTACTGGGATGAGGACGAATTCGAAGGTTTGCCGATTGAACAGTCACAAGAACCGGTGCAACAGAGCTCCAAATCTGCGGAGGATTCAACCTCCACCAATCCGAACTCTGATTCAAAACCTACCTCTCCGATTCCCAAACCTGCGAATGTTCCGAAGTCGTATACTGTTGAAATTGTCTGCGGATCTTTCTTGGTGATTTTTGTGATCAACTATTTTACGGGAAAGCGCGAGAACGAGAACATCGCTCTATCTTGGGCTGCGAAATTCGCGACCAAGGACTCCATTTTTGAGAAGAACTTTAGTCTGTTGGGTGTAGGGGAAGGTGAAGACTCGCCTTTGCTGTTGAAAGAGGGACAGAATGTCTTCAAATTCTATGCTAGTGGGCGAAGGTATTGCCAAGGACTGTTGGCGACAATGGAGTTGAAGAGCCGACACGATTTGATCTCGAGGTTGTATAATATGGTTGTGCCGTGTAAGGATGAAATTAGCTTCGAAGTCTATATGAATGATGAGGCGATGGATCATATTATCTTTGCCGTGGCGAGGAAGAAAGCTGCCAAAGGAATGCAAAAGGATTTGAAAGATTTGCAAAGATTTGCTGGGATTTTGACGCCTCCTGGTGGTAGAAAATGGGTTCCTGAAGAGTTGAGCGTAATTTCTGAATCGAAAGAAGTCGCTGCAGATTTGATCACAGAGGCCGTTCTTGACCAGGTTGGTAATTTTTTGTTTCACTGTTTCAGATCACTTTCATTATGTTGTTTTGTTCTGAATAGAGAACATTTTGCTGAATGGATGATGCCAAGTCTCCTGATGTCTGATTTTTCAGTTATAAAGGTTCAAACTTGATGTTTTGGGCGGCTTTCTGCTTATGTTATTTTGTTTATTTTTAGTTTGTTGCAGTCATATAAACTTTATATTTTCTGGTGATCTCGCGTTTAAAATGTAATCTGTATATTTTCATGATATGTTAGTGTTTATTGCTACATTGTACATTTACTTATGGTATTATGCAACTGCATATCTTGTTCACTTTGGAGGTGGAGACGTGGAGTGGAGACTCCAAATTTGTCTGTCGTATGGGGGCAAAATTTACTCTGATGCTACTAATAAGTACTAATAAGTTCTTTGATCTTCTAAGTTGGACCAAAGTTTGTTGCCAATGTTTTTCACTAGCATGGGTTCACGTGGTGATATGTGGTTCACCATTTATAGAATATTATCTAAACTCTTGAGAGTGAAATCTATTTCAATTTGTTACTAGGTCTAAACCGAAGGGATAACACATTTTATGGCTAGATCAGGGAAGAATTGAGTCGTATGAATCAGATCACTAGCATCGAGGGATATTATTACAACCACTTATGTCACTGCCCTTTCAACTTCCATGAGATTTTTATTCTTAGCTTCAATTGAGTGATCGTGGGGTTTGGACCCAGGCATATTTTCTTGTAAATCATATTTCCCAGTGCATTTTTTCTCCTCCTCTTTTTGGAGGTTTGCTTCACCCTTTCTTTGCAGCTTTGGAAGTTGAAACCATCAACACTATTCAAAGTTTTTACAGTGCTTACAACCTAATTTGTTATGGCAATGCCTTTTCTCGACTTTGATTGGGCATCCTCTTAGTCAGTTTGGCCCTGAGTCGATATTGAGAATGCCTGGGCTTTTTTTTCCTTCCTTTTTTGCATGTGGAGAGAGGGAGGTTTATGTGGCAAGCCGGTTTTGTTCCAATGCTTTGGCTCCTTTGGGTACAGAGGAATCTCAAGGTTTCTTAGGATAAGAGACTTTGTCTTGGGATGAGGTTTTGATGTACTGCTCACTAATGATTTCCTATGGGTGTAGTCATCATTGTGCTCCTTTCATTTTTTGCTTTTTGTTTGCCCTTGCCCTTCCTTTTGTGTGACTCTGGGTTTTTGGTATGAAGTTCTCTCTGATTTATGCTGTTAGCAACAATAAAAAGGGGTTAACTGGT
The DNA here is from genome assembly GCA_002890555.2 of Lagenaria siceraria. Lineage (NCBI taxonomy): Eukaryota > Viridiplantae > Streptophyta > Magnoliopsida > Cucurbitales > Cucurbitaceae > Lagenaria > Lagenaria siceraria. The sequence goes on along the minus strand of CM016483.1, from coordinate 9,812,742 downwards.
GAGTTGCTTGTGGGATAATGACACTTTCAATTGGAACATCACATCTAAAAGGAGTTTGAGGTAGAGTGAGACTATAGGGTTTTGACAGAAGTTTTGACTGGAGCTCAAATCAGTCAACGTGAAGATAGGAGTATGGAATAATTAGAACTCAAGCACTTCTCGGTGAAGGTGAAGTCTTTATTCCATAGGCTGATTGCAAATGGTTCATGCAATGTTGCACAATATGTAGTGTCTCATATCTATTCGTGGATCATGGTTTTCTTATTTTGTGAGGGTTGAGGATTGTTGCTGTTTTTATTTCTCTAGGGGGCCTTGGAAACATTTATTTACTCCTCAAGTAACTGTGTACTGATGATTATTTACTCTTGGATTTGGTATTGTATTTGCTTGGTTTGGGACTCTATTCTTATCACTAGTTGGCCGAGGGGTAGGATTCATGCTATGAGTGGTCTTATGTAGGGGACCCTCCTTTTCTTGTTGGTGGTCGATGGTTCTAAGTAGGATATTTCAAACGAAGTGGCATTTAACTCTCTTGATGGTTTTGAGATTAGCACTGATAATCTGCCCCTCTATCACCTTCAGTTTATTGGCAATATGATTTTCTTTTGCTCCAGAAATGAGAAGTCATTTGTTATTTGAATAATTACTTGGTGTTTTCTGAAATTAGTTTGGGTCTAAGGATTAATAGGGGTAAGTGTCAAGTTCAGAGTCCATATTGTGGTCTTGATAAGATTCGTAGGTGGCCTGCTTCGGTTGGGTGTGAAGTTGGTTTGTTCCCTCCTCATCTTCGTCTCCCTCTTGGGCATAATCTGACTAGTCGTGTTTTTGGGGATCCTATTTTGTGGATAAGATTCAAAGAAGGATAGCCTCTTGGAGACGGAGCTTCTTCTCAACAAGGGGTCGTCTAATTCTCATCCTATTGATTTTAAGTGGGATTCCCATTTACTTTCTTTCCCTCTTTAAAATTTCAGTAAATAATGCCTTGGAGAAACTGATGAGGCTAAATGGGCGGAGGTTTTGAAACTCGTGGATTTTGGGGAAGGGAACGTATAGGAAATTTGAGAGCCTGTAGCCAGGCCCTTCTAGCTAAAGGACTGTTGCAGTTTTATCATCAACTTGGTGCTCTTTGGCGTAAAGTTATTGTTAGTTTTTTTTTTTCCTTTTGCATGGACTCTTAAAGGGGTTAGTGTTCCAAGTCTCCTTGGAGAGGGATGGCAAGAGAGTTCCCGGGATTCCGTTGTTCGCTATCTGATAGGAAAATAAGGGATATTATTATTGTTCTCCTTTCATTGTTAGGGGAGTTTCAATGCTCTGTTGGGAGACGGGACATTTGCTTTTGGAGCCCTAGTTCTTCATAGGGCTTTTCCTGTCATTTCTTCTTCCTTTGTCTGGTCAACTCTTATCCTTTGAAAGACAGTTTTTGTCCCGATTTGGAAAATGAAAATTCCCATGAAGGTGAAGCTTTTTGTTTGGCAGGTTCACCATGGTAGGGTGCACGTCTTGGACAAGGTGGCTAGGAAGATGCCTAATTTGATAGGGTCGTGGTGTTGTATTATTTGCAGAAGGGTAGCAGAGGACCTTGGTCTTATCCTTTAAAGTTTTGACTTTGCCTATGCGGTATGGACTTCTTTGATAAGTTCGGTGAGTTGGCTAGATTGAGGAATTTCTTCTCCACCCTCCCTTTAGGGAGAAAGGAAAGTTTTTGAGACAAGTAGGGTGTGTGCTATTTTGTGGAAGCTTTGAAGCGAGAGGAACAATAGAATCTTTCGAAGGAAGGAGCTTAATCTTTTTTATGCTTTGTCCCTTGCTAGATTTCACGTTTCTTTGTGGTCTTCAGTTATAAAGCTTTTCTGTAATTATTCTCTTGATTGGAGACCTTTCTTATAGGTAACTTTCTCTTTTAGGTTTTTTGTTTTTTTAATTTTTATTTTTGGGAGCCTTGTATTCTTGAAGTTTTGTCAACGAAAGTATGGTTATTCAAAAAAAAAAAAAAAAAAGGAGAGACAACTTTCAATGTAAGCTTCTATTTCATTTGTTGTACTTTGTCTTTTCCCAGTGAAGCGTATTCTGTGATGAAGCAAGAACTTTTTGGGGATAGGGCAAATATAAAGAAAAGGGTGTTTTGACGTGCAATTTCAGCTATGCATTCCATCCTTCGTTGGCTGCTATGCAACTCCTTATTGAATGCCTTCATGCTCTATTAACATCATATAATCAAAACTTCCAGTAAATATCTTTATTCCTTTCCCCCGGGACGTGGAATTTGAATTTTAGTTGATTTTTGCAGGTTTTTGGTGAAAAATCTTGTGAGAAATTTGGGAAGTATTTCATCTCGATGCACTTCTCGGATCAGCATTCGGGCATGCACAAAAAGATGCTGTTGTTCAAGTTCGCCCTCCCAGATGCCAACAACATGGCAGATATTTCTCGTCTAGTAGCTCTTGTGCCCTATTACATTGACACCATTGGACGCTACAAGCTCAGTTCGCAGGTAAACTTCATACATATGCACACGCACACACATATTACTTACTGTTCAAAATTTTCTAAATTCTAATTGTTGGTCAAGCAGGCCCGCTCAAAAACTGAAACTGCCAGGTCGAAGGCTGCTCAAGAGGCCTATAGAGAGCTTCAAAATGCTAGGCAAGAAGCCCTGCAGAAGAGGAAGGCAGAGAAGAAGAAACTGATGGAAGAGGCTGAAGCCAAGTTAAGTGCTGAGGCTCTTCGACGGAAAGAGGCGAAAGACCGTGCCAAGCAGATGAAGAAAGCAATGCCAAAGATAAAGATGAGCCGCACTCGTTAACGACTCGATTTTTTCCCGATACATCAACCATGAGTCACAAACTGGCTTCTTCTACATCTGGTTTTCTAATGTTGTTTCAGAGCTTAGCACAGGGGTTCCTGATTTCATTGCAATTTTGATAATCAGGGTAGTGAACCGTGTACTTTTAGATTGCATTACACTAGTTCGTCATCCCATAATAACAGTACAATAGAAACTAGCTTTCGCTTTTTCTAATTTAAATCTCTTTATTTTAGTTCTCTACCTGTGGTGGCCTTTTAGTCATTGAGGAGATCTGGCTGAATAGGATTTTTACTGAAATGTAATGTTGGGAGTTTACTCCATTTGTGAATTATAGACCTCTTTTGAGACCATCATATGGTTTGTTTGTTTTTTTCAACAAGTTTTGGCAAAGTGGTTTGGTCGATCAATGCAAGGATAGATCTAGGGTGATGAGTAGAATGCACAGCATTATCATTTTGTTCTTTAAGGCCCCATGAAATATGTAAACATTTGAATTTTTAGTTTTTTTTTTATTTAAAAAAAATAATTTAGCTTTCATCTTGAAAACACTCCTAAAATGTAGACAACAAAATATAAAAATCTATAGAATTAACATTGTGTTTACAGGCTTAAATTTTGAAAACTAAAAACTAAAAATCAAATGGTTAATAAATGGAATTTAAAACCTCGTTTGGTGACCATTTCATTTTTGGTTTTTAGTTTTTGAAAATTAAGCTTATTTTCTTTCATTTTTTTTATCCTGATTTCTATTAATTTTGAGTAGAAGAGTTGTATTCTTAGTCAAATTCCAAAATGAAAACAAGTTTTTTAAAAATCATTGGTTAAAATTACTTTTAGTCTCTAAACCTTCATGAAAGTAACAGTTTAGTTCCTGAATTTTGGTTTGTAACAATTTAGTCCCTGTACTTTTATTTTTGTAACAATTTAGTCTTTGAACTTTACTATATAACAATTTAATCTCTGTACTTTAAATTTTTTAATGATTTAGTCCCTATTGTAGAAATTAAGATTAAGATTTAATGCGATTTCTTGCATAAATAAACCGATAACCTAATTAGAGACTTAATATTTTTATATAATACAAAGTCTACATCATAAAATAATAAAAATTGACATAATTTTGATGATTTTTTTTACGTTAGGGACTAAATTGTCACAAATTTGAAAGTACAAGGACTAAATTGTTACATACTAAAGTCTAAGATCTAAATTGTTACAAAATGGAAAGTATATGAACTAGATCGTTACAAATCAAAGGTTAGAGACTAAATTGTTACTATGAAAGTTTAGGGACTAAAAGTGTTTTTTAACCAAAACTATTTTTTTTAGTTTTCAAATTTTGACTCGAGTAGATATCAGAGCAAGAGAAGTTTTCAAATTTTGACTTGGTTTTTGAATACATGGTAAAAAGAGATATCAAAGCAAGAGATTTAAAAGTGGAAAAGGTATTTATAGGCTTAATTTTCAAAAACTAAAAATAAAAAACGAAAGGGTTACCAAACAGGACCTAAACTCTTCGATTTCATTTCAATTTTTACTATCTACTCATATCAAGTTTACGTAAATGGATAGATTTTCAATTTTATGGATGAACATGACTACTACATCCTAAATGTATTTTGCTACTCAAGCAATTTTAACATCTAGTAACAATGACATAAATTAGGAAAAAGGGCAAGATATTAAAGATAAATTTAAAACGTTTAAAATATCTGGAAGAGACTAGAAAATAACTCAAAACTAACGCTAAATTATATATTTAGTCAAAACTTTACATATGTTAGTATTGTTGTTGCTTCCACCATTCCTTCTCCTTGCTGATGTGGAATAAATGACCAACTTAAACCTATATGATAACCTACCACTGTTCAACAAGGTCTCTTTGCAAGAAGAAACTTTTTTTTAGTATAAAAATTGTGGAGATGGAGGATTAAATCCTCTTATCTCAAAAGAGAAAGAACATGTCAATTATTGATAAGCTAAACTCACTTTGTCTAAAAAACTTTCTCTGATGCTCTATTCAAATGTCGCCAAGCCTTAAGAAAAAACACTTCAACAGCAGCCATAACATGTCTGATCATGAAGGCTTTAATAGTATTGTTTTCACTCATGAGAAGCACTGTTTTGAGAAAGCATCGTCTTCCTCAACCGATGACTGAAAATGCACAATGAATTCTCAGTTAAACTTCTTTATTCTGGCAAAGGGATTATTCTGTCTTTTAACTCTGGAAGAAGCTAATATGATGCCTGGTCTAGGTCTCCTTACAACTTTGTTCATAAGGTGAATGTATTGATGCCTCATTCCCATCAAAGGGTGTTTTTCTACCAAAAAATCCTTCTTATAAGCCTCTCTAAGGACCACAGTTTGTGTTCTAATCTTGTTTGAGACATAAAATATACCTGGGTGATGAACTAAGGCTTTCTTCAACCTAGAACCGAATCCCAAATACTCTCCCAAATAGAAGATGTTCTCTTTTTCGGTTTTCTTCGAGACCATAAGGTAAAGCAACTCATGGAGAACTGCCACAGCCCATTTCTCAGCTTGGTCACTATTTGGTACTAGATGGAATGCATTTTCGTATGGTGAAATGTAGGGCAGACGCTGCCACTCCTCCACCCAATTCATCACCTTCTTCTGCAAATCGAAACCCCTTGGGAAACTCATTGGAAATGCAATATGATTTCTATTCCTACTCCCAACATTGCCTTCCAGATATTCCCTTTTTTTCAGTTCAGAGACTGAAAGATCTTTCCTCCAAGAAAGTAGCTCTAATGCAAGGGTTTGTTCACCTGTTAAACAGTCTTTCACACTACAAACCTGAAAATATTCAGGATAATCAGCAAGAAGAGTTGGAATGAACCTGTAGGGTAGACCCAAATCCCATTGCAGCCTCTCAATGACATTTAGGGGCAATTTTCCAGCCCCTGTGAGCATCAATAGTTTTGCTAACCTCTTCACAACATCATCCCTATGTGGTTGAGAGTTATGAATGGTTGATTCTTCCTTGTGGAGAAGTAAAGCTTGTGAGGTGAGCTTGACATGAGGATGGAGGCCAAGACTAGGCTGGAATTGGATGAAAACAGAGGGGTATAACTCGAAGAACTTAGAGATGGTGGTAGTAGGGACTTTGAGGTTCTGTTTCAGTAAAGAGACAGAGGAAAGTGGAAGAGATTTTAAAGGACTCGAAGCGATTATATTCTTAAGGGAAATTACTTGTCTGAGGTTCTTCTCTCTTTGAACTGCAAAATCAAGGTACGGATCTCTTACCCATTTGACCTTTGCATCAACAAAAGCACGAGTCTGGCTGAAACGATGAGGGATTCTAATAATTTGGAGAATCATAAGTAAGATTATTGAGAATGAAAGCTTAAGAAATAATTGTCCTCATTAGGAAATAGAAATGGCTGACAATTGGAATCGAGTAGGGCTAGAATAACTAAATTCGTAAACTCAACCTAGATTCAAGGTCGTAAATAATAATAATGGATAAAAAATAAACTGAAACTCGAAGATGAAGGAGGACAATGAATCAGCTCGACTTGGAAACATATTTCAAAGATCAAGAAATAATGGAAAGGGAAAAGCTCCAAAAGGAGCGTTTCAATCGGCAATAAGAGAAAAACTTAAGCAACAGACCAAAATTTCGAACTAATGGGCTCATTTTCTACGAAATTTCAGAGGCTACCTTACAGTGAAGTCGTGTAACGCAGTAAATATAATCCAATTCAGCAGATAAACAAAGCATGAATAAGATCGCAATCCCTAATGATACCGCAATGAAGAAAAGCTTAATCAGCAAAAAAAGATGGAGAGAGAGAAAGAGAGAGATGGCCTACCGATGCGCCATGAAGCTCTGGTAAACCATTCAATGGCAATGTTCAAAGAGCAGAAGCAGAATCGAAGCCGCAAATAAATTACAAGGAAGCGGGAGGCGGAGTATGAGAGTTCTGACGGAAATTTATCCGTTAAATTACAAGTTTGGCTAATTGGTTTTTTTAAATAAAACAAAATCATAGACGACCCAAATTGCTTTGCACGATAGCGGATTGACCCAAATTAAAAGAAAAAAAAAAAGAGTAATTATGATGAGTATATTATAAATGTAATATATAAATGTAGATATCTATAACCTATATAGGTTACAAAATATCATAAAACTCCCATTGAATTTGATATTGTAACATACCTCCCCATTGAATTCAATCTTGTAACATACACCATCTCATATCCTATAAATAGTGGTATATGTTACCTTTGTAATACACACCACAATTGAGTTCAATTGTCATTTCTACTTTCTTATTTCTCTCTACTTTACTACTTTTGTTCTTCCTTTGTTCATTGTATTGTTCTTATTTTATAACACGTTATCAGCACGAGTCTCTAACACTTTGAAGATTTTGTAGAGGTTGGATTCGATTCATTGGAATATCAAGAACGCTAAAGACTCGCTAGAATTTTCTCCATAATTTGTAAGGTATTTAGAATTTCGTTCAAACATGGTGAGTATTTTGATTTTGGTCTTGTTTGACTTTAGAGGAAACAAATTATACATGTGTTTGATATATTCATCATTGATTTTCTCACCACCATCATTCATCTTTATTCTATTAAAACTAAAGTCCAAAAGAAGATGAGTATTTTAATTTTCATAATGCAATATACGGAGATTGTGAAATTGAATTGCAAATTTGACATTAATTAGAATTTTGCATTAGATCAATTTCTAGAATTTTATGTACTTTTATGAGTTTTTTAAATTTGTTGTGAATGAGATTTGAAATTATAAGAATCAGACTGAGCACTCATGGTAGAAATTATGATTGTATGCACAAATAATTTTTGAATGATGTGATGTATACTAGTTGAAGAAACAAGATTAATCTCCTTGTTAAGTTCTTATTTGTGTGGAAAAGGACAAAATTATATGATAAATGTTTACTTGTGTGGTCGTGACCTGCGCATGTGCTAACACAAACAAGTAATCAACTGGAAAAAAAAATGACGGTGTTTATTCTTGATTCAATGTTTAATACGTACAAAGAAATTTTGGTAAAGGAAAATTGATATGGTCAATCAAGAAAAATCTTGAGTCTAAATTATAGTAATTTAAGTTGTTTTCAATTTGTTAAGACTACCAAATTGTAAATTGTCGTATATGTTTAAAATTGTTTGATTCTTTGCATAAAGTATGTCATTTAGAATAAAGTTGTAAATTATGGTCTTATTTTAAATTCAATTGAGATGTTTCTTAATTAATTTATATTTTCCATATATTTGAATAGGAAAATTGAATTATGATCTGTTTTCATATTTCTAACCGTTAGAAGTTTTTTTAATAGGAATTATTATGATTTCTATTTTACACATATTATCTTTTATATGTTAAGATTATCTTCTAATAATATTATATTTTATTTTAAATATGAGAATAAATATATCAAAGACTATATTTCATTTTATTTTAAAAGGTTTAAGATTTAAAATATTAAAGATTATTCATTAAGTGAATTAGTTTTTATAAGATGAAAAATAAATCCTAATAACTTAGATTCATTAATTTATTAATTAACTCTTAATTAAAAGATTAATAAATTAGAAATAAAAATTTTGACTATAAGGGAACTCTGTCTAAGGATGGTTCTGGCTAGGCTGAGGTATTTAAGCTGACCGTAAGGGAACACCTCTACCTGGGAACTAACCTGGGAGTTGAATTAGTCAAATTTTTGTTTGGCTATAGAAATTTATTGGATTGTTGAATATTTAAATTATTCTCATGTGGATTTTGTAAACTTTAAAAATTTATATATAGTGATAATATATAATTGAATGAATTCTCTCATGGTAAAATTTGAAAGTTATGCATAATAGTTTATTACTTTTCTAAAACTAATTGTGATTCAATGCACTTGAAGTTGTATAAATCAAAATAAGCTTATGATTTATGCAAAATAATGAATTTCGACCATTTAATATCATTCCTTGACATGAATGTTGTAATATTTAATAATTGTGATTGAAATAATCTTAGTAGAGGAATAAGTAATTATTCTATTAAAACCACACATATTTATATGAGAATTTCATATTTCAATTGTGATGCAAAAGAGACAATAATCTTGTACCCGTCGTACATTAAGAGTCATTTTTTAATGAAAAGGAAGATGATGTGTGGTATAACAAATTTTGAGAATTTATTTGAATCTCTTGAAGAGATCATAACTTATCCTTTTAACCCCTAAATATGATGATATTTGGATGTTACAAGTTTTTAGAATCTCTTGAAGAGATGATTATTCTTTTTGACCCACTTGTATATGAGATATTTGGTTTTCTTTTGAATCTCCTGGAGAGAAAAGAATAATTAATAATATTTATATTTTGCATATAATACATCTATGCATATGATACTTAGAAGTAGACAATACATTTTCCAAAATTCAAATGCTTGAAGCGAAAAATCAAATATGATATATATTAAGTCCGGTAGACTTGATTAAATATTTTGGAAAAGAAAATATTATTTTGTTCAGAGGAGCAAAATTTACAATTGATATACCACATTCTCTTGTAAATCAAAGAGAAGCTTAGTAAATTTGGAAGGTATATATTGTAATAAATATCATCTAGAGAAATTGATAATCTATTGTCTCCTACGGGAAATGCATATAGAAAAGTTGTATGCTTTTCCTTCTAAATTGTATTACACATATTCGTGTAATTGAAATATATGCAACAATGAACCCGAAGTTCATTGATTCAAATATATTTTTATTTGACATGATGAGTCATTTTGGGTCAATAGTGAAAATAATTATTGAAAATATACATTCACATCCACTGAAGAACTAGAAGATTCTTCCATCTAATAGATTGTCATATGTGGCTTTGTTTTCAAGAGATCAATTATCAAACTCTCACTAGTTAAAATTGAAATTGAACCTCTCAAGTGAACCATTTAAATATTTTATGGTTTTGTTGGTGCATCCAGTTGATGGTCACATATATGTTTATTATCTTCAAAACCTTACATCTGCAAGGTTAGTTGCTCATATAGTTAAGAGTACAATTTCATGATTTTGAAATTAAAAATTTGTTTTGATAATGCTAGTGAGTTTGCATCTAACATTTGATAATTGATTGGGATAAGTGTTGAACATCCTGTAGCTTATGTTCAAATAGCAAAACTTCTAAATCTGTATGAGATCACATTGTTGTGTATGCTCTAAGCCAATCGCTTATGAGCTTTTGGCCAGAAGCCAAATATATTTCATGTGTGCAAATGTGCAGTAAATGATTAAATTGTTACACTACAACAATTAAGATAATGAAGTAATTAAAATGAATCCTCAAAATAGGTTATAAATCTATATTGAAATTGATTTCACATCAATTAATAAATACTATGAACCCCTGATGGGTGATATATTTAACACACAATTTGCTATTTGTCATTAATGAGACAAATTTTCCAACATTAGAGGGAGGAATTAAGAAAGTTGGAAAAAGAAATTGAATGACATGCATATGCATTGTCTCATTTTGATCATCATACAGATTACTTTGAACTAGAAGTTCAAAAGATAACTAATTTAAATATTACAAATCAAATGCTAGATTTATTTACAGAGCCTTTATAGTTGTAAAAAAAGTTACTAAATTATATATATTGGTTGTAAATACAACATCTAAAAGTGATATTCCAATGCAAGAAGTTGTCACTATTAATGAGTCTCATCATGCCTGAAGCGTGATAGACAAATGGGTTCCAAAGATAAAAATCCTCGAAAAAGAAAAGTAATCAATAGTCAAAATGACTCAATTGAAAATGAGAAGATTCAAAAAGAATCTCCAGACATGACTATTGATAAAAATGTCGAAGAGACTCAAGTATATGAAGATAACAGTGAGATCTCGATAAATTATGTAATGACAGGAAAAAGATGGAATAGAACTGATGTAGCCATAGACAACATTTTCGCTTATATTGTTGCTCATGATATTATACATGAAAATGAGGATTGTGAACCTAGATCTGTTGAAGAATGTCGCCATAGAAAGGATTGGCTTAAGTGGAAAGAAGCCATCCAAGCAGAATTAAACTCACTTTCAAAACGTAAAGTTTTTGGACCTGTAGTCCATACACCTGAAGGTGTAAAACCTGTGGGATACAAATGGGTATTTGTATGTAAAAGAAATGAAAATAATGAGGTCACGAGATACAAAGCACGATTGGTTGCACAAGGATTTTCTCAAAAACCAGGCATTGATTATAAGGAAACATATTCACCTGTGGTGGACGCTATTACATTAAGATATTTAATTAGCCTGACTGTATATGAAAAGCTTAACATGCATCTTATGGATGTAGTCACAGCATATCTATATGGATCTCTGGAAAATGAAATCTATATGAAAATCCCCGAAGGATTTAAGATACCTGAATCATATAATTCAAAGTCTAGAGAATTATATTCAATCAAATTACAGAGATCATTGTATGGATTAAAACAATCAGGACGGATGTGGTACAATCGTCTAAGTGAATATTTATTGAAAGAAGGTTATCAAAATAATCCAATTTGTCCATGTGTGTTTATTAAGAAATCACAATCAGGATTTGCTATTATAGCTGTATATGTTGATGATTTAAATATAATTGGAACTCCTGAAGAGCTTTCAAAGGCAATAAACTATCTCAAAAAAGAATTTGAGATGAAAGACCTTGGAAAAACAAAATTTTGCCTTGGCTTGCAAATTGAACATTTAGCTATGGAATTTTTATTCATCAAACGACATATACAGAAAAGATTTTAAAAAGGTTTTACATGGACAAAGCACACCCATTGAACATTCCAATGGTAGTTCGATCACTAGACGTGAAAAAGGATATCTTTCGACCTCGAGAAGATAATGAAGAACTACTTGGTCCTGAAGTACCATATCTTAGTGCAATAGGTGCACTAATGTATCTTGCTAACAACACAAGACCAGATATAGCATTCTCAGTGAATTTATTAGCAAGATACAGTTCTTCTCCAACAAAAAGACATTGGAACGGAGTTAAACATGTACTCCGTTATCTTCGAGGAACGGTTGATATGGGTTTGTTTTATTCAAACAAATCAAATTTTGATCTAGTTGGTTATGCAGATGCTGGATATTTATCTGATCCACACAAAGCTAGATTTCAAACAGGTTATCTGTTTACATGTGGAGGAACTGCTATATCTTGGCGGTCTGTAAAACAGACCATTACAGCCACTTTCTCAAATCATGCAGAAATTCTTGCAATTCATGAAGCTAGTAGAGAATGTGTATGGTTGAGGTCAATGACTCATCACATTCGAGGAACATGTGGCTTGTCTTCTGGAAAATTTTTACCAACAATATTATATGAAGACAATACAGCATGTATAACCCAAATCAAAGGAGGGTATATAAAAGGAGATAGAACAAAACATATCTCACCAAAACTCTTCTACACGCATGACCTCGAAGAAAATGGCGACATTAATGTTCAACAAATTTCTTCAAAAGATAACTTGGCAGACTTATTTACAAAGGCATTACCCACATCGACATTCGAAAAGTTGGTGCACAACATTGGAATGCGACGACTCAGAGAACTCAAGTGATATATTCATGAGGGGGAGTAGAATTAATGTACTCTTTTTCCCTTGGCTATGCTTTTCCCCATAGGGTTTTTGTAGCAAAGTTTTTTTTAATGAGGCAGGAAAGTATATAAAATAATGTACTCTTTTTCCTTCACTAGGATTTTTTTTCCCATTGGATTTTTTCCTAGTAAGGTTTTAACGAGGCATTTATTTTATATAATATGGATATCTAAGGGGGAGTATTATAAATGTAATATATAAATGTAGATATCCATAACCTATATAGGTTACAAAATATCATAAAACTCCCATTGAATTTGATATTGTAACATACCTCCCCATTGAATTCAATCTTGTAACATACACCATCTCATATCCTATAAATAGTGGTATATGTTACCTTTGTAATACACACCACAATTGAGTTCAATTGTCATTTCTACTTTCTTATTTCTCTCTACTTTACTACTTTTGTTCTTCCTTTGTTCATTGTATTGTTCTTATTTTATAACAGAGTAACCATTTTAGAAATAATAACGTATAGTAATATTTTTAAAAAATTATAAAAATAGCAAAGTCTATTTTTGCATTTTTGCTATTTTTATAATTTTTTTTTAAATATTACTATATATACTAATATTTTGATTTGATTGTTATATTTGTAATTGTCCCTAGAAGCAATGAATACTAATCTTTTACTTCGTCACATACCACTAGTCAACACCTAAGTTTATCACCTTGCTACTTTCACTGTCTCTCTCGCTTGCACTACTCTCTCTAATCCTTGAACTTATGTTTTTCTCTCTCCTCTTCAAATACTAGAAGAATATCTTCGTGCTCGAGATTAAAGATATCTATTTTTCCTACAAGAACAGATCATGTGGGAACCCACCCAAACATGTGGCGGAGATTCTCCGTTTAGGCGTGGAGATGGGAGAGGAAGTGGGAGAAAAGAATTCCTTATAGGCTAAATAGGAACGATAATGGGAATGCATTCTCTGCCCGAGTTCTTACTCCGTCAACTTTTTTTTTTTATTATTGTTATAATAATTTAATCTTATGTTGTTATAATTAATAGATAAATATTATATTTAAATTTCAAGTTATTGTTTAATGGACAAGATAATTAATACGTTTGAATTGAATATTTAAATTTAGATTATATATATGAAACATTTGATTAGTAATTATTTCATTCTACTAGAAAATTTGAATAATTTTTTTTCAAGTTCAAATTGTTCATGTAGAACTAATCATATATAAAAAAGTTTAGAGATAAATTTAGGGCTAATTTTCAAATATTGGAAAATGAGTCAAATATTTACAAATATAACAAAATTTTATTGTCTATCTGTGATATATTGCGATAGACTATTTGTGACTGTCTGTAGTCTATCACCACATAGATAGTAGACTATTACACTCTATTGCAAATAAACAATGAAATTTTGCTATATTTGTAAATATTTTCTGCATTTGTCATTTAAAATATTTTTTCAGAAATTTAACTATTTAATTAAAAAATTTCCATAGTATTGATTTATGTTAATGGATTTTTTTTTTAAAAAAATAATAAATGGGAATTTTTTTTGCAAGGAACCGATCCCCACAAATTCTTTGCGGGGAATCTCTGCCCTAATCCTTGTGGAGAATTTAATGGGGATCAGGAATGAAATAGAGAGTGGGACAAGGACAGGCAAGCCATCTCCAGACTCGCGAAGTGCGAGCGCAACGTCAAGTGATAAATATTCTAACAGTGGCCTAAAAGCATTTTTCTCTTTATTTTTTAGTAGAACAAATTTAATAATCGGTGGCCTAAAAGTAGTGACGGGTCTAGAATTTCATGTTAGGTAGCACAATTGTATATAATGTTAAAATTTTAGCCCAACTTTTAAAATTGTGTCTATATATAGTTCTTAAACTTTAAAACATACACATAATTGGTCAATGAATTCTTAATTTTTGTATCTAGTACGTAGTACTTAACATTTTTTTTAACGTAAGTCATCCTAACCGCTAAAGCAAATAATCAATCTTTGGTATTTGAGGGGGCAACTTTTATATATTTAAACTATAACTAAATTTTATATTAAAACAAAAAAAACAAAATACATATATGTAAAACATCACAATGTGAGGAGAGCACTGACCTCTTCATAGATCTGCCATTGCTTGAAAGCATTTTTTTTCTTTATTTTTGAGTAGAACAAATTTAAGAAATGTAATAATCAGAAAAAAGAGTAGAATCACTCACGGAGAATCTGTCTTCAAGCTGTGGTTTTTTTTTTTTTTTAAAAAAAAAAACTATTTTCATTTCTCAAATGTCAAATTTAGTTTTGATTTTAAATTAACACGTTTTAACTAAAATTACTTTTATTTTAGATTTATGTAACCTATACTTAAAGTTGGTTATGAATTGATTATATTTTTTTGAACAAAAAATAATTTAGCCGTTTATAAAACAAGAAGTCAATAATAAATTTATTTTAATGGGCAAAATGCACTTCTAGTTCTTGAAGTTTGAGCTTGACGTCTATTTAATCTCTAAAGTTTCAAAATGAACACTTTAATCCCCAAAGTTAGTTGACTAACGAAAAATGACATGACATGTTAAATATTGTTTTTTTAATTAGGTGGAATTTGACAAACTAATGTTCTTATTATATATGTAAAAAATCTAAAATCGTTGGCTTTTCAATCCATTACCGCACATTTTTTCAAATTAAAAAAGAGCTTTTGCTTGCCCTTCAAAAAAAAAAAAAAACTTTTGCTTCCAATAAAGATTTTAGAAGAAAACATAGTTTTAAGGAGAGAGACGAGAGAAAGAAAGGAGAAGGGAGGAGAGAGAGAAAGAAAGAGGGAAGGAAAAGAAAATTCCACCTAATTCAAATGAAAAAAAAATTAGTAAGTAATTAAAAATATTATACCATTTATAATATACCAACTCGACATGTCATGCCATTTTTCCATTAGTTAACTAACGGTAAAGTTAACTTAGGGATCATTTAGAAGTATTTTCCAAATCTTGGAGACTAAAGTGTATATTTTGAAACTTCAGAGACCAAATAGACACCAACCCCAAAGACCAAAAGTGCATTTTTCCATACCTTAATATTTGAAGGTGGAGGAACATTTGAGGTCTTGAGGTCTTGGTTGGACATATCTCTTGAGCTATGTAACAGATATCATATTCATTTAATAGAAACAGAAGTTAATTGAACTACCTAGAAAAAAAAAGGTAAAAAGAATCAATGACCCTTAAATTGGTATGGAGATTCTATTATGAATTTAGAGAACAAATGTACATTTTTTACATTTGAAAACAAGAATTTCACTTGGCAACAGCACTGGTTTTCACTTCATCAGAAGGTTCAATATATCTCCAAAAAAATCCAAGAGTGCTCCCCATTATGTTCATTATAACAGCTGACATTGCTGGGGGCAATGCCACCATTGCTGAACTGAAATGTGAGCTTGCCAAAACAACTCCCAGTGATGAATTCTGCATCCCAACCTGAAACCAAAATCCAGACCCTCTCATTCATATATATATATTTTTTGAGTTTGTTACTTATCTTCTCGATAAGTGAATGTCGTTTTGATACCTCAATGGATATAGCTCTTCGTTCTCGTTCTCGAAACCCACCAATGGTGGCTGCTATATAGCTGCAAATCAAAGGAAGCTTGTGTTGATTGACATTAAGATTTGCTTACAGCATAAGTGTGAAGTGAACCAGTTGACTGATATCATCTTTTAGAATGATATTAGACTTCATATTCTTCTTGTAAACAATGATCAGTATCTACAACACATGAAAAGATTCTGTATTGGGAGGAAATGAAAAATCACATCCTTGTTATGTAGTTCATCAGTGACTCTTGATTTTCCCTTTAATTTTCCTAGATAAATATTGTTTTGGTTCATAAATTTGAGTAACAATCTCAAATGATTTATTACTGTAAAGAATTCATTTAGCTTCAGCATTTGAGCAACTAGATTCATTGAGGGGAAGAAAGAGATTCAACTTACCCGACGAAGAAACCAGCAAAGTGTAAACAAAACACGGAAAGTATTACTACTCCCAACTCTCCTGATAATATACTTTTAAGGACTGTCCATAGAGATGCATCAGAGGCTAATGTGGCACTAACCATTGATGATTTGAAACGAACGACATTCTCCGAGAAGACACTGATCAACAAAAATAATCAGTAAAGGCGTGTGAGAGAGTGAAAAACACTAACAGGCTTTTGACCGAGTTTCAATTGGTAAACACAACTTAAATAAAGCTAAACAAAAAACATTGATAAAGAACCGAAACCTGCAAGCAAGCAGCGAGGAAGTTAATACGGCAATAAGTGGTGCAAATGGTAACACCAATTTCACCAGCGAAGGAAATGCCTTCTGCAAGCAAGAACCTAACAGAATAGGACCTACTGCCACCTAAGCAAAATGAAGACAACAGTGATGGTGATGACTTAAGAACATTACTACGGCAAATGAGAACATAACTTAATTCACCTGAAGGGTGCTGAAAGAAAGCTGTGCAGCGTCAACTGGAATGTAAGCTCCTGCTAGTATTTTTGTCAGAAAGGGAGTGAAAATTACGGCTCCTAGAGTTGTGCATACTGTCATTACAATAGACAAAGGAACGCCGCCTTGAGCAATTAAGGTTACCTGAAATACTAATTGATTGAAGTAACAGCTAATGGAAAGCGTAATCAATCAACTTATTGTGATTAAGGCTGTAAAGTAGAAAATCTAGTCCAATTGTTGATGATAGCATTCATAAAGTTTTCCATAATGCTTAACTAAGACGAGTACTTTGAACACAGAAGTTTGTTACTCAGCCTTATGGATGAGAACTCTATTAAGAAACATCATATCAAATTGAGTATAAAGATGTAATAAATAGATTAATTAGTTGTCAAATACCAAGATGATTTATAACAACAATAAAATTGAACTATACATTCTTAATCCAACATTTGGTGTATCATTTTTCTCTGTATAAACTTCTTGAACCTTTATAAGCATTATCTTCTGAAAAAAAAAATTCAGTAGTACTAATACAATCCTATCTTTGCCATTATGATGTCTGATATTAATTTCTTTCCCTTTTTGTTCTTTTTTGGTTCCTGAGTTTCTTTCAATCAATATGTACTTTCACAGATTAGCAAAAGAATTGGCAAAAACAGCTAAGCCAAGCAACCAGACATTGAAATTCAGCATTGAGAAAACAGAACATATAAGAAACAGAGATCATAAGCATTACCACATTGGAGGCAGTCCCTCCAGGGCAACATCCAAGCAAGATCAAACCGACCAAAAGCGACTGCGAGAGCCCGAAAAATTTTCCGATGAGGGCCGCAGAAGCCGGCATAATCGTGTACTGAGCTACACACCCAAACAATATCTAAAAGAAAGCAACAGAGTGAAAACCATCATGCGTTACAAAAATTACCAGAAATCCCCAATTTCATCCCATCAAATCAAATCAAGAAGCAAAATCCCAACCCAACCCCCCCCCCCCCCCCCCCCCAAAAAAAAAAAAAAAAAAAATCCACAAAATTAGATTCCGAAAACTCACAGAAAGAGGTCTCTGCATGAACAAATTAAGCAAATCCTTGAGCTCCAGAGTAAGCCCCATGGCCAACATAATTAAACCGAGAGAAAAGCTATACGAAGCGGGCCCTCTCTGCACAAACCACGACAAGGTCGACGGTTTCAGGCAAGCAACAATCCCGCCGGCCGTCACATAAAGAGGGTAGAGACTCGCGGCCGTGGAAAGAAAATCGTCCAAGCCAGTGGGTTTTCGCGGCGGCGGAGGGGACGACGGAGATGGGTGTTCGTTATTTCGTTGAACCGATCGGACGGCGAGCGATCTAGGGAGGTTGGGCGGCAAGAGACGGGGAATTGGGGGTCTGTGAAGGCAGAGATTGCGGTGGTGGAGAAGTGGGGAAATGAAGGGGGCGACTTGCAGAGAAATCGGAGCCATTGTGCAGAATTCTGCGGCTCCGATTAGTGAAGAAAACAACAGGAATTGAAGGAGACGATAGAAATTGAGCGAAGTAAGTGGGTCAATCAGTGGTTTTCTGTAGTGCTACTGCTCAGTGCTGACGAACATAGCTTGTATTCTGCGAAACGACGAGATTTGTGTTGGCAAATTATTATGAAGCAAAAGGTTACGTTGCAACAAATAGAACTAAATGAGAAAATATCTATGCAAAATTACTTTTTTAGTCCCAAGTTTGAATAATATCTACGTTTGCTCTAAAATTTATTTTTGCTAAATTTTTAAAAATAGGTTTAAACGATCGTCCAAGTATTCTTTTTTGATTTTATTAAAAATAATTATCTATTATTTAAAATTAAAAAAAATAATTTTAGAGAGAGTTTTTTTAAAAAATTATTCCTCTAATTTAAAATATCATATAATTATTTAAATTAATAATAAAAATTATTTGAAGACCTCTTAAATCTATTTTTAAAAATTCGAGACTAAAAATGTATATTTTAAAAACATAGGAACCAAATGGACCTATTCTTATAAATATGGGAACTAGAAAAGTACATTTTCAAAATTTAGAGACCAAACAGATGTTTAAAACTTGAGGACTAAAAAGGTAATTTTTGTAAATATCTAGTACTGCGATTTTTTTATACTACCTTTATTTAATGTTTGCAACAAAAGTAGCATTTAAAAGTTATTATGTAGAGTCCATAAATCCCAAACAAAGGGAAATTGTTTTAGGGAAATTACTATAAACAGAAAAATATCAAACTATTTACAAATATAAAAATATTAATATTTCACTGTCTATCTGTGATAGAGCGCGATAGAATTCTATCGCTCAAGAAAATAAAATAGAATTCTATTGCGATCTAACAATGATAGACCGTAATTTTTTCTATATTTGTAAATAGTTTGACTATAGTTTGACTCATTTTTCTATATTTAAAAAGAGTCCATAGTTTTATTATTTTATTATTTATAAAAAAAAACTCCTAAAACAAATGAATAAATTATTTAATAACATGTCAAATAATGAAGGAGAGTTTTTTTTTTTCGGATAGGAATAGTCGCTATAGCCACGTGTATTATTAACAGGTTTAATATCCCACCTCCAGTATGGGAAAAAATTAGATACAGAAAACTTTTCATTTTGCTTTTTCACCCATTTGACTTTGTAAGTCAATTTTAATATTTAATAATTTATAGTTTGAGGAAAGCTAATGAACAGAGGTGTTCGAAGGTTGAGTTAAAATATTTTTTATATTAAATTTAATTATTCGGGTTATAAGTTTCTTCAATCCAACTAACTTTTAAGGTGTAAAATCATATTAATTATCATTGAACTAAGTTCACTTTTAACTTTTTGAATTGACTTTTAAATTACTTAAAAACACTTCATTTGCATTTAAGAACACTTTTTATAAATATTTGAAAAAGCCAATTAAAAAAAAAAAAAAAAACTTTTAAGTTATTTCCTAAGTTTTGGGTTGTTTGAATCCATTAAACTTCAAACCAAAGATTGAATTGATAAAAACTTAATTAATTTAGAAACTCTTAATGGTAGATTTTGTCTCAAACTGTCAAGGTATAATTTTCACATAGGTAAGACTTTTTTAAATGCAAGAACCAACGTAATATAATGTACAAATTATGGAATCAAATTAATGATAGGGCTTTCACTATCACCAGCAATTTTCATTTTCTATTTTTCTTTACATAGTTGGGAAGAATTACACGATCATTTTTCTTGCTTACTTTGATAGAGTTTGGAGAGAGGAATAATTTTATTTAGGTGATTTTGAGTTGATCTTAAAATGGAAAAAAATATAATTGTATGAATTACAAACGATAGTCTAAATTAATCAACTTATAAAAGTTTCAAGTTTTAATTCATACAATTATTATTTCAAAGTTTCGATGGATTCAACTTATAAATTTTAGGGGTGTAAATTAGTTTTTGTTTCTTAATTTGAATGAGTAAAGAATTGAATCTAAAAGTTGAACAAATAAATATATGAGAACCGTAATAAAATCTTAGACCAAGTAGGAAAATTTATCATATATTATGATAGTATTTTATACTACTTGTCATTTTTGTCACAACAACAAAGAATAATATATGAGCATATAAGTTTGTCACATGCTAAATTATGAATAAAAGAAGTATGTGGTAGCGTATGAGTTGAGAAAAGTTTATCTTAGTTAAATAAATTCTATCAACTACCCCAAACGATCAAAACAATTATCAACTTGAACTATCGAATCTATTGTTCTAGCATGAACATACACTTTTGATGCAAAATTTGGGATAAGGGAAACACACCTGACCCTCACTTGACATCATCAGTTAAATTTGTAATACCCTCACTTGACATCATCAGTTAAATTTGTAATTCCGGGAAGAGATGACCTGCAAAACAAAGAAAAATGGCTCTGATGCCAAGAAGCAAGAACTCAGAACTTCTAAGTTACCTTTGATGGAGTCATTATGATCTATTTATAGGGATTGGACCTAGGGCTTTATTATGACCCTACTAGGGTTAGGATATGAGTTTTCTAATACCAAGCTAGGATCAAATCTCATTTGGGGGACTCCTTCCCACGTGCGGCCCCCATTCGGGGAGACATTGGTCGGCTCAACTCGGCTCGGCCTATGCTTTGCTCAACTCAGCTCGACCTCTGCTTGGCTCGGCTCAGCTCGGCTTGGGGCGGAGCTGGCGATTTGAGCTTCTGGCTCAAGCCGCTTACCTTCTTTTAGTCCTATATGGTCTTGGTTTTTACCTGTGTGCCCTATGGTCCAAAATCACTCTCAACATACACTTTTAAGTTCTAGAGTCTACAGAACATTAAACCATTGCTTTTATACCAACTGTAATAGCCCGTATTTTCTAATATAACTATTATAACAAAAATGCAGAAATTATAACCAAAACTAGGGAAAGAACCTTACTAACAACTGAACTCTAAGACTTGAAAAATACCAGCCAAAATTCAACATCCAAACATAAAGTACTCAACCAATACCTGAAGACTAAATAATTAATAAACACTAAGACTAACGACTAAGAACAACTATCAAAGATTCAACAAAAGCCTATACTCCTAGTCCATGAACCAACTTCTTGTGCTATGCCAAAACACTAATCCTTCAATCATTGTCAGAACTATTGCTTGCATTTTCTTCTGAAAAACATTTTGAAAAATAAAGATGGGTTCAAAAATATTCAATAAGAAACTTCCATGTCAAGTTCATAATACATTTTAAAAAAAACGTGTTGAACCATAGAAGTTCAATCAGCAAAACATTTGTTTTCCTTTTGAATCCATTACTGAACAAAAGATAAACTTTCCAACAAATATTTTTTCAGTTCTTCAGTCAAAATCTTTCATACTTGCAAATAGTCTTTCAACAAAACCAAAATGTTCGAATAAACTTTTAGCACCTTTATAAATAAAATATTCATACTTTTAAAACGCAATTCTTTCAATACTTTCAAGTGCAAAACTTTCAATCAAACAAAACTTTCAGTCAGTCAGTACTTTCTAGTCAAACAGAACTTTCAAATATAGAATACAAAAGATGTATAATTGATGTAGCCCAACGGATATGGTTACCCATCGGTAACACCAGTGGAAATATCGATTAACTATCGACTAGAACAGTAGAAATGTTGGTTAGCAACTAACCATAACAACATAAATGTCGATTACAATTGACCAGAATAGAAATTACTTAAGTGTGAGGCCATGTGAGTGCAACACACACATGAATCTTCATTCCAAAGAACGTCAAACCACAAATCGTGCCTTCTCACAAATAAGCTTAAGTCAGAACAAAAACCGTCAATTCCAAATTTGGTTACAACAAAATACCATCCAATCTCCAAACACAAAAACTAGCATATTCAGATAGCTCCAATCAAAACAAAAACATTTTAAACACACTATGTAGCTTCAAATAGCAAATTTTGCAGCAGAAAATCCTCAAATCAAATCATTCAAATCTTTAAAAAAAAATTGCAGAAGTAACCAAAACCAAAACATAAAAACTTTCAATTCAAAATCAATCAAAACACTTCCAATTATCATTCAAAACATTATTTGATCAAATCAACTAAAAATATACAAAATAATTTCAGTCGATTCTTAAATCACATAAAACATGTTTTCTAATAGGAAACCATTTAAAACATCCAAAACAGCTTTAGTAAGATTCAAATGGTACAAAACGATACTTTCAAACATCCAAAATACACTTTCAAACATTTATCAAATCACATTAGTCAAAACGTATATGTATCAGAATTTATATTGTGGAAGGGATGTGGAAACTACTTACCTCAGTCACCAATTCCACAACCTCACCCCAAACTTCCAAATTCAACTCCCGAATGTCAACTTCCTAAAAGCCTAAACACATCCAAAATTTATCAATAAAAAACCAACATTATGCTTTTATGCATCTAAAACTAATCCCGATATAACCCAATCTTATTTGCCCACTATTCTTCCTAATTCAAGCAATTTTCTACAATAATGAGTTTGGAAAAATAGGGCTCTTGAACCCAAAAACAGCATTAAAAAATCTGGGTTTAAACCCCTATAAACCTAAAAAAAACGCACACCAAACAGTAGAGTTAATGCTCTACAAACACCACTTAATTCCCCAATCCTATAACCATTTAAAACCTCAAAACAACCATGAATTATGAAATAATTAAATCTAATTTTCTTTTTTTTTTCTGTTTTCCATAACAAAATCTTTTCCAAGATTTTAAACACTTTAATTAAAGAATTGACACTTTTTTAAACCCGAAATCAGATCTAGAAAGTACTAATTAAACTGCTGTAAAATAGTGAATTTTTTTTTAAAGCAAAACTAAGAACTAAAGTTAATATTTAATGTAGCAATCACTTGGCAAACTTTTTGTACAAAAATACCCATTTTAAATTCTAAACAGTATCCAAATTGTAAGAAATTCGATGTTGGAATTTTCTGAAAAAAAAAAAAACACACTTTCAACACTTTCAATCTAAATTAAGAACCTCAGAAGAAATTACAACCATGACTAATAAAATTAGGTGAAACCACAACTAAAACTTTTTAGAAAAAGATTAAAAAAATTTCATTTCATCCCAATCAAAATAATTTAGGATGAGGAACTTACGTTTCTTTTCTCTTGAGAGAAAAAATCTAGAGCGCTTCTTTGTTCTTTTTTTGTTTTGCCGTGAAAGACTACTTAAAATAGAGTTACGGCTTACGTGATCTTTATAAAGAAACCTTAGTTAAAACCATAAAGTTTTTTTTTTTTTTTTTTTTTTTTTTTTTTTTTTTTTTTAAAAAAAAAAAACTAATTAATTAAGTTAAAAAAATATTTTTTTTATCCTCTTATTAAACAAATACTATGAGATAAAATGAAATCTTTTAAATTAAAAGAAAGGATATGATATATATATATATAAGATAGACTCTTTATGCTTCA
This sequence comes from Lagenaria siceraria, assembly GCA_002890555.2. Lineage (NCBI taxonomy): Eukaryota > Viridiplantae > Streptophyta > Magnoliopsida > Cucurbitales > Cucurbitaceae > Lagenaria > Lagenaria siceraria. The sequence goes on along the minus strand of CM016483.1, from coordinate 9,788,818 downwards.
ACTGTAGACTGCTTTATATATGTCATGTTGTGTACAAGGCTTGACATATGCTATGTCGTAGGAATTGTCACTAGCTATCAATCCAATCTAGGATTTGGTCATTGGAGAGCTATCAAAACAATCTTTAAGTATCTAAGGAGAACGAGGGACTATATGCTTGTGTCTGGTAATAAGGATTTGATCTTTATAGGATACACTGACTATGATTTTTAAACTAATAAGGATTCTAGGAAATCCATATCAGGATTAGTGTTCACTCTGAATGAAGGAGCTATAATATGTCGGAGCATCAAACAAGGATGCACTGCTGACTCTACCATGGAAGTTGAATATGTAGCTCCTTGTAAAGCTATTAAAGAAGTTGTTTGGCTGAGCTAGTTCTTAACAGATTTTGAAGTTATTCCAACAATGACTTTGCCCATCACACTTTATTGTGATAATAGTGGTGCTATGGAAAATTCCAAAGAAATTCGAAGCCATAAAAGAGAAAAGCACATCGGGAGGAAATACCACTTGATTATAGAGATAGTGCAATGAGGAGATGTGACTGTCACAAAGATAGCGTCGGAGCACAACATTGTTGATTTGTTTATAAAGGTTCTCACGACTAAAGTGTTTGAGAGTCATCTATAGGGTCTAGGACTACGAGACATGCATCATCTTGTCTATGGCAAGTGGGAGATGTAACTATGTATAGTGTTCGCTCTAGTGTATTGTATATATGTTACAATCCCACTAGTTTTAGGTAAAGTGGAAGATTGTTGGGTTTTATACCATAAACTCGTGGTATTAAATTGTACAAACAAATTATTGATAATTAATAAAATAATTTAATATTTTATATTAAGTTTTACTTTTGTATAACTCAATCCAATAAACAAAATTCAAGGTTATTTTCATGAAACTTGAAATGGTATTTAGTTGACATACAGTGGATTTCATTCAAGCAATAACCTAAAGGGTCTATAGTATATGGATAAGGTTGGATGCCTTATTCTAGTAACACTATGACCCACTTTGTAAAAGCTATAAATGATGTAATCCAAATTGTTTATGTGGAGACATGTGAGTGGCAGTATCCTGTACAATGAGTTCATATAAGACTGAACCATGAAATAATTAATCTCTCTTTTTAACATCGTTGACTGAAGAGATTAATATTTCACAGGACGATCGTATGTAACTTGATCTCAATCCTGAGTGAGTTATGAACTCCTACTTGTAAGGGCTCGTCCTTTGTTTTGTACGTGTGAGGTGACTCGAGTCGCTGACCTAATAAGCCTATCATCTTGAGGACTCGACCAAGTGGGGAGCTGAGGACATAACGTCACAAGATGGAATTCATTCTTTTCCAGTTAGGGTAAGTAGATGAGTAGTTCCCTTAAGTGCTAACTACGATACTTGAACAATAGAACCCCACCCTCTCACTAGCCCTAGAGGACTTAGTTTATGGTTGAACCATAAACAAATTGTTCATTATAGGATCAATGGTACTTAAGGATATAGAGGAAGGAGCAGAACATAGTTTTTGTACATAGAAGAAAGAACAAAGAAAAAAGATAGGAGAATAGTGACCTACCTGTCTAGAATCATTGACTACTCGAAACTCCCATCTTCTCTTAATAGTGAAATGCTTGCCTTCTTCCTTTTCAGTGGTAACTACACTCCCAATGATGATATGAATTTTATCAACAATGAGGAGGCTCAACACATGGCATTTAAGAGCCACCATGATCTATAAGCAAAATCAAAAGTAGTTACTTCTAGCTTCACGTAGGTCTATGAAAGCATCCTGCTTAGATTGAGAGTGCGCCCCACCACGACCATGGATAAAGAAGCCGACTCCACCATACTATAGCTATATCGAGAATATAGGAAAGATAAGATTAGATCCGCCTTTTCTTACAAGGATCACTACAAGAAAGTTGACTATTTCCAATGGTCTGAACCTTCGAAAAACAATCTTTAATAAACCTTCGATACACTTTTTTTCAAAGGTTATCTCAACTTTTGAAAAGTGTCAAAATAGATCCCGTCAAAAAAACTTTTTCAAAAGTTTAGATAACCTTCGAAAATTATTACTTTTCAAAGGTTTATCAACCTTCAAACATTATTATTTTTCAAAGGTCATATATCTTCAATAATTAGTCTTTTTCAAAGGTTTGTCAAATGGTCTTTTTTGAAGGTTTTCATTATTTTTAAAGGCTTATAATGTTATTTTCAAAAAATTTAAAACCTTCATAAAAACTTATTTATCAACAATTGTATATCCTTCGAAAATTCTCTCACAAAGCCTTTTACATTTATTGACAAATCTCGGAAGGTTGTTCTTACTAATCCATCTACCTGTAAAATAGAATAGAAAAATAGGCAATAACATGGATGAAAGTAAACTTATATGTCTTAAAAGTACACAAAAAGACTATCAAAATTCCATAACATCAAACTACAGTCGATCAACTAGAAACAAATTCTTTATGCATCTCTGCCATCATTTTTTGAAATCTATCTTCAAAACAATTTTCTAATTCGCTCCTTTAATGCTTAAGTGCTTCTACCTCAACTTTTCTCTGTTGTTCAAATTCTTGAAGATGTTGTCCAGACTCATTAAGGCGACGCTCAAGATCGCGTATGTTAGACGATGATCCAAACAACTCAGAAGAAGTAACACCTACTATATAACCACGAACACGTCCGTGTTTCTTCGATCCAAATACTCGTACAAAAATCTCATCCTCGTTCATTTCAAGTGTACCATCGATCACTTGAGAAACATATGATTTAAGCTCCTACTACAAATACAAATTCACATTTTATAATTCAGAACTAACACATATATAAGTTCAAGTGTTTACAACAAAAATATGTCAATTCATGAAAATATACTCATCATCTTACAACATCAAGGTCTATCATATCATTTATCATCTCATATACTTTATCATTCAAATTAGTACAACAATTTACACTCAATCATAATATAATTTAACAACGAATTTATTTGTAGAAACTTAAATAAAATCCTTAAGCTAATTTGCTCTATGTTTCTCTTTATCCCATCGTAGCAACAACTAAGTATGGTTAGATATTTCCAAATTGAAAGATTCTAAAGCAAACCCAACAGTTATGCACTACATAAGTCCTATCCAAATTCAAATCCAAACACACATTAATGAGACTTCTTCAAATCAATCCTTTACCGAACAGAGCAATAGAGATGATAAATTAAAAAATCTAACCAATAACATCATATATATATCCATTATTTTGTACTAACCATTTTCTCTTGTGTAGTTTCATTGACAGCCAATCCATTATTACTCAAGTGAGTTAGCTCCCAAATTCTAATTCGACTAGGTTCTTCATTAGTGTCTCGAACCTATTTAAGTAAAAAATATTATATATTAGATAATTTGACTAAATTAAAAGAAGTTTATATAATTTTCATTTAATTACCTCCATTTCAACTCTTCGTTGTATACTTTGTGAACCACATGTGTGATATACATTCAATTTGGAACGGTTCTTTTGGTTTCTTTCACACATCTTCTGTATTTCAAAAGTAGAGTATGAGCATCAATAAAAATTAAATCAATAAATACAACTTTTTTTATGTAAAAAAAAAAGATATTAGAATACAACTTGATATTCAGTTGACTTCCATAACTTCGCAAGATATTTTGCATCTTCTTTTGTAATTTCTGGTGGAATATTTGCTAAAGCTTCTACAACTATATCATATTTGTATAACCATTTTTTCTTAAAAACCATCTCTCCAATTATTATAAGATCGGTGAATTTGAAGCAATACTGAAGCCTCGTGACCTTCAACTTTAAATCGTTCTTGCAAAGAAAATGGTAGTAGAGTAGTATAATTATGTAAGAAGTAAATTAAAGAAAAAAAATTATTATTTTTTCACATACCAATATAAGCTCAAATAATTTTTTTTTATTGTTATATCAATATCTCTCAAACTTTTTACTTGTAAAGAAGTAAAGTTGACTTGTCCAGCTAAGATAGTGCATTGGCTTTTAAAGATATCAGCATTATCTCCAACGGGTCGTTTCTTCCTCCATGATACTTCAAATCTAATCCCATGAGGTAGTTTAACTAGTTTGAGATTGCGTGTGGGTCCACATACTTTTCTTTCTCTAGAAGAAGATTCTAAAGTAAAAAAGAAGAAGAGAAAATAAGTTAGTACCAAATCAAACATAAATAATATATGTATATATATATATATATATATATATAAACTATAAAAAAAAAAATTACCTCTATTAAGAAACTTTTCATAACTAGTAATTGATCCAATTTCTCCCATAAATGATGGATGAAGCTTCTAAACCAACTTTTGCGTTAGATTTCGTTGAAGATTGTTGATCATCAACTATTTGATTAGATGTAGATGCAATTGTAGTATTCTCGCGACTATCTACAATATTATTGTTGTTGAATCTCGTTCTTATTTTTTTCATTCTTTACACAAATAGTAAACTTATTAGAAAAAGAAAGCTAGTTAAATACATAATAAAAATTGAGTATTAGTTTAAAAAACAAGATATATCATATATTATAAAGTTTAGAAAAGAGATTACCTAACATAAATGACAGACAAAAAAAATATTAAGAATTAAATTCCTCTATCGTCGTCTTCTTCTTGACAATCTTCATCTATGATCAAAGGGATATTGTAATAATCTCTTGGATCAACTTTCAACACAAAATACCAAATCGGGTTTCTTCTATCTTCAAGGTAAACAACTTGTTCAGATTGGCATGCTAATACAAATGGCTTATTTGTAGCCAATGTATACATCATATTCACACTAGTTAGTCCACGATCATCAATTCTAATTCCTTTACTGAGACTATTGATATTCCATCATTTACATTTAAACAAAACTACTTTATTTCCACACATATATTGCAATTCAATAATATCATGCAATACACCGAAGTACTCTTGATCATCGGTTCCTCTCACTACTATCCCACTATTTTTTGTTTTTTTCTTAAATCATCACCATCCTTGATACGAAATCTAAATCCATTAATAATATACCCTTTGTAGCATATTACTTCATGTGATGGACCTCGAGATAAATCTAATAACTGTTTGTCAACTCCGTTGCTTCCATCAATATATAATTTAGTAACCTACAAAGAAAATACTATCATATTTAAAAATGAGTAGAAATTGTATATATAAATAAATATAGTAACTATTATCTTTTCTCACTTAGATGATCTTCCAACTATTATCTTTTCTCAATAATAGTTGGCAATTATTGGAGCATGCATGTTCTTCAAGTAATGAAGCCTTAAATCTTGAAGGATTTTCCTTGTCTCATAGTAATTATTAGGTAGATCAGTACCTTTTGGAAATGCATCTTTTAATAACTCAAGCAGTAAAGTAAATGATTTATTACTCCAACTTCTAAGAGACTTTAGATGAAACAACTTCATAATGAAAGACAACTTAGAATATTTTTGACACCCAGGATAAAGCTCTTTTTCTGCATCATTCAACAATCTATAAAACTTAGATGTATCCTCATTAGGTTCTTCATCATAACCATGCTTATTTGATTCTCCTTTACTAATACAGTTGTCAGTGTTAAAAGCACCAAAATGATCCTCTAGTATTTCAAAAAATCATCATCATCAATGCCATTATCGTTTTCTCCTACTTCATAAGTAAAACTTTCTTCACCATGCATTGTCCATCTAATGTAACTTGGAACTATCCCAAAATTAACAAATCTGCTTCAACATCGTCTCAAGTTTTAAGTATTACATTATTGCATCTTTTACATGGACAATATATTTGAATAGACGTTGCATGCGTAGATGCAAAATCTAAAAAACTTCTAACTCCATTTCTATATTCTTGCAGTATTCGATTTCCTATTTGCATCCAACTTTTATGCATGTTATACAATGAGTTCATAGTAAGAATGTGATATACTTATTTGGACGAACCTAAAACTCTCAAATCTTGATGGAGTTCAAATACTCTTAAATCTGGACAACGGTCCAATTATAGAAGCAATTGACACCCCAAGAGACCAAGAACAATTCCATTTCTGATTAAAAGCCATGATTTTAGTCAGTGGAGAAAGAAAAATAAACAAAAATAAAGGATAAGACCTTCATTCTAATAAAGAATAAATGACTAGATTAACAAAAGATAATAAAGGAAGGGATATTCATAGTAGGTGATGGATAGTTATACAAAACAATGAAAAACTCACAAAAATAGACTAATAAATTAAATTGAAATCACTAATATTCCCACTCCTAGTGCACCTATACCTGGTTGTTCAGTCATACTTGGATTCAAAAAAATATCTTATATATATATATATATATATACACACTTATTTAAGTTACCTTCAGAATTGGTGGTTCAACAAAATTGGGACCTCTTTATGAGAGTATGCTATATGTGCTGAAATGGAGTTGCATGTGATGGTTCTTGAAGGGCTCAGTTTCACCATTGGAGAACAAACCAAAATCAACCCATGGAACCAACATTAAGGAAAACGAGAAGAACTCCAATCAATACAAAGTCCACTTACAATTTTCTGAGGACCATGAGCTCTTAAGGAGAGAAACAAAAAAGAAAAAATCAAAACCTAATAAACAATTTATTCAGTTTCAGCTTTCATTGCATGTAGCTTTGGTTAAACCTAAAAAAAAAATTCATAGAATGATACATTAAAGTAGGAACAAAAGTAAGTACATAATCAATACCTCAAGGAGAGTTATAAATAAACCAATGCTTTGTGAGCTTCCTATATATGTTTTCAACTTAACAGAACTCCTCTTCATGTCCCTTTTATCTATTAAAAAAAGAAATAAGCATACAAAAGGAGTATCCATATACAAACGAGATAGTACTTAATTCATATATCCTTTAAGTCCACAATTGGATCATTAATTCAATCATTGCATAAGTGCCTAAAACATTCACTCCAAAGTTTAGAACCTGGAGTTCATAAATTATTGAGAATTGAACAACTATACTTTAGAGGGAAAAGTTATAGATATAAAGAAGAGCCTAGTGAAATATTTTTACAGCCTAGCCCACCAAATTTCTCATCACGATTTGCTTTCTTATTTTTCTTAAATATTTTTAGAGTTTTTTTTAAAAGAAAAATCAAGCATGTGATCTTGGTTGTTGAGTTACAGCATAATATCCGCAAAATCCTTTTTATGTTCATCAGATTTACCACTTGATTTCAACTTTGTGATGTGGTCTTCAATCACCAAATCAAAGAATTCATCCATTTTCTTAGAAACTATTTTAATTTTCCTAACCAACCCTCTAATTAGATCAACCCATCCAAAAACAGAGAAAAAATTCCCCACAAAAAACACTGCCAATAGCTCCATTATCCTTCTTGAAACATCTCCATATTTACTCTTCTCATTTTCATCCTCAAATTTCTTTCCCATAACACATCTTGACACTATATCAGTTGAGATTTTAAGGAACAATTGGCTAAGATTAACACCGTCAACACTACAACAATTAGCTACCTTACGAATCATATTGATAAGAACATCAACTTCTTCATCTCTAACATATTGAAAAGACTCCACGCTAAAAAGCTCAAGAACACACATTTTTTTGGCTCGTCTCCAATACTCACCATATGGGGCAAAACCCACATCTTGGGAACCGTTGAACAAGAGATTTGTGGGTGTAGTTTTGGGCCTATTGGAGAATTTGAGGTCATGGGTCTTCATTACTTCTCTAGCCATTTTTTTCCAATTTATTAGTCAGCTGAGAAAGCTCGCAAGTACTTCAGCAAAGACTCAACTAACCAATTCTTCAAATTCTACAAAACTTATTTAAGAGTTTTGAGCAAGTATTAAAATAAGCATTCCTGAAGCAAATAATAAAGGCCAAATTTGGATTTAAGAAGTATAGATTTCATGGAGATCTACATGAGGCCTTTACTAACAATCATACAAACTCTAATAAAATATAAAAGCCTTTACTAATAGAACTTATAGAAATGGTTTTTTCTATTAATCTAACTTTAAGGTAACCATTTGCAGCCATGACATTACAGTTCCAATCTAGAACAATATTGCAAGTAAAACATTTTTTAGCAGAGCTAACAAGTTAGATAGATAAAGAACCGAGAGGATAAGCAAACTGCATGAGCTGATGAAAGTGAACTCTGCAGCAAAAACAAAGCATTGGCAGAACAGCAAGGGAACTACCAATGACAAAAGAAAGCTATCAGACATGAATTTGAGCTCAAATCAAGTATCACTTGAAATCTACAAGGTAATAGAAAATAAGATCCTCCCTCAATACTAGAGCTATTTCATGACAATCTAATTCTATTACTTCATTGGTTAGAATAAATGAAACTTTGGTGACTTAACAAGTTCATAGGAGAAATCATGCTAGAACCAAGATGAACTCATTATTCATCTTAAGAATTCAACAATGGCAAATCATTTGGATCCATTTGCCTCAATCAACAAAATCATTTTACATAATGGTAAATCCACCCTACTTTGACATAAGAGGGGAAAGAAACTCAATTCAATAATCTAAAAGTTAAAGTAAACAAACGACATGTTCAAGTGAGGTGAAAAATACCCAATTCAATAATCTAAATGTTAGAGTTGAAAATAGAAACACTCAAGCAAAGAAACTTCAGGTGTTACTACCGCATTATTATACCTGCCCGTATTTTGTATCAAGGGAAGTTGTAAACAATTACTCGTTGCCGAGCATTCATGTCTGGAAGCAGCACCTATTTCAAGGTCGTACTAAATTTTATTACTCAATCACTTCATGTAATTTAGTGTATTCAATTTAATCTCTCCCCTAAACTCTTTCCATGAAAATTTCTTCAAAATAAATTTTCAGAAAAGAAAAAAAGAAAATCAAACAATTAAAGATTCAAAATCCATATACAATGAATTGAGACGAGAATTTTAGTTTCAAATTACTTACATTCAACTTGATCTTGTATCCTCTTGTCACAATTTTGCTTTCATCATAGAGTTTATCGTCTTGTCACAAGAATCGCTTCAGTCCATACCTCCTGATGAAACTCAAAAGACAAATTAGGAAAGAAATTTTTGCCACACTGGTTTGAAGCAGTGAATAACGACCTCCACAATATTGAAGATGATAAACGACCTCGACAATATGGAAGATGATGAATGGTCTTGACAACTAAGCCCTAGAGAAGTAGGGACAAAACGAAAATTAAGCCTACACTTTTTTTCTTTTCTAAAGTATAAGAACTAAAAAGTATCACATCATTTTTCAAAGGTTTTCAAATTCCTTCGATAAATATATATATTCTTTTCAAAGATTTTTAATAACATTCAATAAAAGTAAGTTTTTTCAAAGGTTCCTTAAATACCTTCAATAAAAATTAATACAATTTTTATAGTTAATGAATATTATCTTTGTAAAGATTTTAAATAATTTTTGTAAGAATACTTTTTTTCCATGGGCTTTTTAAAAGGCTTTAATAAAGTATAATATGTTTTTCAAAAGTTTTTATTGTCTTTTGATAAATGTATATTTTTTCAAAGGTGTTTAATAACCTTCAAGTATGTATTTTTTAAAGATCTTTTAGAAGCCTTCAATAAATAATAATATATTGTTCAAGGGTCTATAATATCCTTCGATAAAAGGTGGTAATTTTTCAAAGACTTTTTAAACATCTTCCATAAACATACGACTTTTTCAAAGGCTTTTAATAATCTTCGATTAAAAGTACATATTTTTCGAAGGTTTTTTTAACACCTTCGATATATGTATACCTTTTTCAAAAGATTTTATCAACCTTCGATAAAAATTACATATTTCTCAAAGGTTTTTCCAATAGCTTCAATAAATATATACTATTTTCAAAGGTTTTTATTAATCTTCAATAAAAACTACATATTTCTCAAAGGTTTTTCCTATACCGCTGATAAATGTATATCTTTTTCGAAGGTTTTTTATAAGTTTCGATAAAAATTACATATTTCTCAAAGGTTTTTCCAATACCTCTAATAAATGTATATCTTTTTCGAAGGTTTTTTATCGGAGGTTCTTTAACGGAAAGTTGTCTAGGCTTTCCATCGATCAAATAATATTTATAATCACGAACTAACTACCTACACTACAATGTCATAGCACAAATGGCAAGTTCGAGTCCAACCACAGGGAAGTACGGAAGATTAGTTCCTCAAAGCCTACTTTTAGTTAAAGCGATAAATGTGGGAGGGGGTGGTATGGAATTGGGAATCGAAAATGCATAAAAGTAAAGTGCAATAAAGTAAAGGATAAAAGTGTTATTAATCGAACATTCTAGCTTAGAGGATTGGAATTGTCCAGTGCAATTTCATTCATTGAATTATCTTAATATAATCTATTTAGCCTATGCCTAGCCCAATTGATTGGAAATCCAACCAATGGTCCTAATTACCTAATTAGCCAAACACGAATAGATGAATCCATACTAAACATATTTAGCTAACCGCATTACGCTCTAAGGATTACGATAGGATGAACATTTAATTTCCATCGTCTAATTAAACATTCAATATAGTTTTCCCTATGTCAAAAGATCAGTGCTTTTAGTTATAGACAACCAAACACAAGTCTATCTAACCTTTTTCTTCTGGGAGAATAACGTATAATTTCATCTCACATATTATAAGTTAAACTCTAAACATTCAACTATAAATTCTCAAGTGGTTTGTCAGACAATCAAGAGAAGATACAATTGATCAAGCAATAGATTCAAAGAAGAAACCCATAAGCAAGAAATATGAAGTACATTCAAATAAGTCTCCCAAAATTACAAAGGGTTCTTCCAAAATCCTCTAAAACTAGAAAACAACCATAAATCGTACCTCCCCACGAAGATGGAGAAGCTAAAATCTGGCATCCTATCAATTAATTACAAGAAAAGACCCCAAAATTGAAGAAAATAGAAGAGAGAAAAGTGAAGAGGGTTAGAGGCCCGAGGGTTTGCTCAATTTCCCTAAAATTTGGAAGAGAAGAGTATTTATAAAAATCTGACGGCGCCGTGATGGTCAACCCTCGAAGTTGTAGTGGTATGACGCTCATGCCCTGGGCACGCGCGTCAAATTTTGGGGTCACGACGGTCCGCTGCATGTCTTCTGGAATTCGTGACATTCCTCTAGTGGCACTTTCATCTTTTGATCTCCTTTGAAGCCTTAGATCCTCTATTTAGCTCCAAATTGCTCCAAATTAACCCCAAGCTATGCATAATGCTCTAGAATGCATGGTTTGCTCGAGATCCTATAAATATGAACATATAAACACATTAAACTTCATAATCAAGCTAGATTAGAGGCACTAAGATAACAGATTTTGCATGCTATCAGTAAACCTTCTTAACTTTAATCCTATGTTTAACCAAACATTTAATATACATCATGTATCTTCTGTATATTTGTTTTATTTCTGTAAGTTTTCTTCTTCCAAATAAAAAACAAAAGCGATAAACCACTTCCATTGTGGGATTCAATCCTTTCACAACAAGGTTCCCACCAATCAATCCTTGCCACAGAATAGCAATGAAGATCTTTCGAAGGCGTCCCCATACATGAAAGGTGTTCATGAAGAGTAGGGGGTAGAATAAGTGTTCTTCAAAGGTAACTTATCTTTCCCTAAAAAATTTTCATGCTTAACTTGCTAATACTCATTGTTTTGTGTTTTTCCTTTTCCATGATGTTAAATTCTAAAACGAATCAAAGCAAAAGCGATCACTTGCTTCTGTTGCGGGATTATATCCTTTCAGTCCTAATACTGGAAGATTAGAATATAAATTGATGTCACACAAAGAAATATGGGACTAAGAGCTTAAAAATAGGACGGGTGCGTAGTCTTAGAGATAAGGTACACCATAGGATAAAGAAATTGCATGAAATGAACCAAAGATCTAGCTAACCAAAGAAATATAGGCATTAGCTGCTTAGGGCTCCTAAACAAACTTGACACAAAATTGAATAAGAGGAGTTTTTTGTCCATGACTAAATCATTGTCCAGGTATGATGCAGCCGCATTGCCTAATGCATAGCACCTTTATGGTTGAAACATAAATGTATTTTTGTTCAACACAGCTTATTTATTGTTTTTATCAACATTTAGTCTACTCACTATTTATTCACATTTGGTTACCCATGGTTACATTGATCGCGTTGTCTTAAAAGAATCTAAATTGAAACTAGTCTTGTGGGATTCGACTCTTGGAATACACTTAGGTTTATTACTTCATTGACAGTGTATGCTTGCACTTAGATCACTCTTGATTATATTTTTATCACTCTTCATTGACCATGTATGCCTTTGTACCCTAGATAATCTAGGGATTATAAACTATGGAGCCTTTCAACCAAAGAAAGCATAACATCATTCCCTAGATAATTTTGGGATTACAAACCTTAGAGTCTTTAAACCAAGGAAAGCCCAAAATGAGCACAAGGGGCTTGATGGGTCATTTCGTGGATAATCTAGGGATTATTGGCTCTAGAGCCTTTAAACCAAGGAAAACCCAAAATAAGTACAACAGGCTTGATGGGTCATTTCCTGGATAATCTAGGGATTACAAACCCTCGAGCCTCTGAACCAAAAAGTCCTAAATCAACTAACGGGGTTGATGGGTCATTCCATGGGTATAACAGATCTTGTCAGCAAGAAAATTTCGAAACTTTCCAAAGGGATAAAAAGAAAAATTTACTTTTTTGACATTTGGTAGCCAAAAACTCAATAGTGCACATGTGAGGGGCTAAAACTATTATAAAACCTAGATAAACTGCCTAGCAAAAGGCGAAAGCTAGGGAGAGCCTGAAGGAAGTGCCCATAAAAAGGTAATACTCCCAAGTCGAGACCTACTAAGCCCAAATCTACTAAATTTGTCCTAAAAATCCCAACTAGGGAGGTAGAAGCTCAAACAGAGTGAAACTTCATGTGTAAACTTGGAATAGAATATTCATGTGAGGGTCAGAAGAGTATATGAGATGGATTGCGAGAAGAGAAACCAAGGGAAAGAGAGGTGATTGGCCCAAACGACCCAATATGCCTGCCTCGGTATTGGGGCCACCTCTTTCCCTTGGTGGAGGTCCACTTCCTGTGGACCACTATCTTAACCCTCATAATCAACCTGAATTAGCATCGTTGAGTTTGGAATAAGAACCCTAACACTATCAAAGGTAAGTTACTCTACCTCCTATTACCTTGCTATGATCTTTTGCTAAATACTAACTTAAGCATCAGAGTTCCTGTGGCAGTTGATCAACCACATGTGTATGAGTGATAAAAATGAAAATAAATATGGTCTAAGAGCAAGCATACATTGTCGATGAAGTAATAAATCTTGAAGTATTCCAAGAGTTGAATCCCACGAGACTATTTATGCAATTCAATTTTTCTAAAAAAGAGCTTTTTGATGAAAACCAATGGGTAACTGGTAAATAAGCAATTTTGAGGTTAAATGTTATGTTCCAACCTTTCAGGTTCTATGCGGTAAATGATGCGGCCGCATCATACCAAGACAATGAAATATGCATGAACAGAACACTACTCATATTCAGTCTTATGTCAAGTTCCTTAAGAAGATCTAAGCAGCTAATGCTTAATGTTTCCATGTTTAGCTGGATCTTAGATTAATTCAAGCTTAGATTCTTTATCCTACAGTGCCCCTTATTTCTAAGGCAACTGATCCTCCTATTTCTAAGCTTCTAGTCTCATATTCCTTTGTGACATTAGTTTATATCCTAACCTTCTCAGCATTAGGACTCTACTAGATTGCTAAATTAAGTGAGCAGTTTAACTTAACAATATTTTTCCATAAACTCAACAAAGGAAATGCATAAGTCAAAGAGGTATGAAACATAAGCATTGATCCAGCCATAAAACCCTAGGGTATCCATATAACTGAACCCCTTAGAGAATTTAGCTCATAACTAATGATAAAAGAGTGACCTTCATTAAATCATAAATCATAGCTATAAGATGATGTTCAACGGGTGAAAAGAAAAGAGAAAATTAAAAGAAATAAATTAATATAAATGTTAGAAAAATATACTCAAGGGGGTCTTAGAACAGTCCTCAATTCTTTAGTCTTTTCCTAGGTTGATTCCTCTTTTACAAGGAAGAATTGTTCCTCACCACACGCTTTCACGAGATGAGATGACCTAGAGCCGCTTCGCCTTAGAGGAACTTTCATTCTTAAGGCTACTAACTTAAAAGTTGAGAAAATGCCCAAGGGACTGATTAAATGGCAGAAACGGTGAAAGATGGTGATGATCTCGACAGTGGAGAGTTGATTCTTGAAATGGAAGGGTTCTCCTCCATTATACATGCCAAGGTGGTTGAGGAATGATCTAAAATCATGTTCGGGACGTTTTTTCAGCATTTTAGGTGTTGAATAACAGGTTTGATCGAGAAAATATCAACTAAAATTGACTGGGAGCGAATCTGGAAAAACTGGGCTCGGGATGTGGGTGCATCACTTTACTACTGTGGGTGCATTAAATAAAAAAACTTGCAAAAAAAAAAAGCTAGAAACCCGCCAAAATTTACCAGATTAGCATCAAATCAGCAAATAATATCTTTTAAGCATAATTATCCTCTAGTTAGCCCATTTTAACAGATTAAGACAAAAGTTAGGAGAAAACACATGAAAGAATCCAATTTTCATAGTAAAAGTGCACAAATAAAAGCTTATATTCATGCATTTCATGACATGAATCGGCAGGCACCACACTAGTGTTCTTCTTTCACTGTTTTGCAGATCGTCTTCCTTCCCAAAATTAAAGATTTGTTGTTGAAGGCACATGAAGGTCAAGGGAGTCTTCATGTCCAGATTTTTCCATCAATGATAACTTACCATAATCACCCACAATGCACATAAGAAAATCATCAAATCATGCTAAAATATTGAAATTTATGCTCAAAATTAGGACTTGCTAAAGTACCTCCCACTCCCAAACTTACAACATACATTGTCTCAATACATAAATCACTAAGAAAACAAGGACAAAGATAAAAGAAAAAAGTGCACAATACTACCCTAATAGAAGAGACAGAGAGAAAAATCTCAATTGCATCGTAAATGAAGGAAAGAAAGCCCAATTGTCGAGGTCTTACATAAAGGGAATGAAATCAATGATACTCAAGAATCTAACTAAAAAATACAAGAAAATAAATAAAAAGAAAAGAAAACTTGAGTCGTCTCACAATAAGTGCTTATAACTAAACAAACCTAAATAAAATAACAATAGAAAAAAACAAACACGGAGTTTAGTAACACAAGTAAAAATAAATAAATAAATAAAAGAGTACATGATAAAAATAATAAAATATAGAAAAAATAATAAATAAAATAAATGAATTGAAGAATAAAGAATAATAATAAAAGAATTAATGAGCTAAAAGAATAAAACAATTTAAAAAGTTGAAAAATCAAATAATAAAATAATAAGAAATACTAGAAGGAAAGAATAAAAGAACAATCAAATAAGAAAGCTACAAAATAAAGAAAAATATACCCAATGACTATATATAAAATAAATAAAACAACAAACTGCACAAACAATTATATACATAAAATATATACTTGCACTACTCTAGATTAAGAGACTTTTAGTATTTCCCTACAATATTAAGTAAATTAAGTCGCTTATCCTTAGGAATGACGCCAAAAATTTGTTGCATGATTTTACACCATGAAAACTTGTATGTCAATTTTGAATATAGTGATTGAGTTCGAATCGTCCACAAGATTGAATCAGTAATTTAATTAAGGGAAAAAATATCCTTTTGGTCTTTGGGTTTTGCAGAGAGGTGCATCTAGTCACTCATGTTTTAAATTGGTCACATTTTAGTCATTGAGTTTTCAAGAATAGGTTTGAAAGGTCCCCTTACTAAATAAATCAATACATTTAAATTAAAAAATGATAGATAGGCTAACATGGCATGTGACCGGGAAGATTTTCTTTTTATCTTTCCTTTCTCTCTTCCCTCTCCATCATCTTTCTTTCTCTCTCATTCTCCTCTCACTCGTCCTTTGTCCTCCATCTCGAACTTTTATTATCATCAAACCTCCTCTTATGAATCAAAGTTTGATATATTTTTAATTTAAAAAAAAAACCCCTACAAGATGGTCAACCCCTCTTTAATAGGAGATGAAAGAAAGGAAAGTATTAAAAATATGTTTTCTTTTTCCTAAGTCACATGCCACGTCAACCCAACTAACTTTTTTTTTTATTTAAACTTAATGGTTTTTTTAAGAGATGGACCTTTTAAACGTGTTGTTGAAAACTAAAGGACTAAATTAGTCAATTTGAAACATGAGGGACTAAATGTACCTATTCTTCAAAACTCAGAGAGCAAAAAAGTATTTTCCCCTTTAATTAAATATCATAACTACTTTTACCTTATTTTATTGAACATTAAAATTGGGTTATTTAATTAATAGTACTCCTATGGCTAACTAATGGAAACACAAATAGAGAGGAGATTTAGAAACTAATTATATGTTTGGATACATTCTTTATTATATAGAAACTTTATGAACATGCAATAAATTATAAGCTAAAGAGTTACTAATATATCTACTATCTAGCATCTCTCTTAAGCTAAGTTATTCTTTTATTAATTGCTAAAATTAACCTTCTGATTTATTTCCTAAAAATTAACAAGACATTACAAAACTCTTTTCACGGCCTCTAGTAAAACAACCTCATTTTTGTGCAAGTTATTTTACTAGTTATGAAACTTATGATTTAATCCAAATGTTACTCTCTTGAGCTAAAACTCAAATCAAGATATCAATTAATATTTGGCCAAAACATGCCTTATAAGCATTGAGAACAAGTTTCACAAATAAATATGTTGCAATATAAAAGTCACTAACATGACTAAGAAAACAAATATCCAAAACAGAAAATTAAATCTCTAGACATAAAAGTTCACAAACTCAATCACCAATAAAAATAACTTTATGAAAAATCCTAGAAAGATAACAACAAAATTCATGAAGGGTAGAGAAAACATTAAGAAAAGAGCGATGTTATACCTTAGCATTACGACACTATCATTGTTAATGGCAAAATCTGGATAAAGAAACTCATCTGACCTTTACGTGCCTTCAACAGCAAATTTGTAATTTGGAGAAGAAAGATGACCTACAAAACAAAGAAGAAGAAAACACCAGTACGCTGCCAGTCACAGACCCTCCGATGCTTAAGTCAATATTTAGCGAAAGGTCAGAGCAAGCAAGAAGTGGGAGAATAGCTTACCTTTACGTGTGGCTATGACCCCTTATTTATAGTGGGGTGTTCCTTGATTTCCAAATTCCCATGGGATTTGAGAGATTGGGTTTGTTGGGGTTGATGCCCTAAATCTCTTCGTTTTGTAATTTTGTAAACTTGTATTGTACAAATCAAATTATTTGTTTAATAAAATAACAGTTATTTTATTTGAAATTTAGTTCCATTAACCCAACACCAATAAACTAAGATTCTAGGTTATTAGTAGTAACTTAAACACATATGTAGAGACATATACGTGGATTGTGTTTAAGTGATAACCTAAACGGTCTATAGTAGATGGATAAGGTTGGGTACCTTATCCTGGTAACACTATGTATACGGCCCACTTTGTGATTGTTATAAGTATTGTAAAGTGTCACAAACGTTTAGACCGGACCGCGGAATGATTAGTCTCCCGTATTAACATCATTACTTAATGAGACTTACATTTCACTAGGATGGTCATAGGTGACTCGACCTTAATCTTAAACAAGTTGTGAAATCCTGCCTGTAAGGACGATCCTTCGATTTGTATGGCTAAGAGTGACCAGGTCCTCCGACTCAATAAGCCTACCACTTTGGGGATTTGTCCAAACAGGCAGCTGGGAACCCAACTGTACAAGAAGGAACTCACTTCTTACTGAATTACTTCTTTAAGAGTTGATACCGGGTTTTGAACAATGAGGCGCCTCACCGTCTCACTGCCTAGAGAGTGATCTAGCTCATAATTGGCCTATGACTAAATTGTTCATTAGAGGGATCAGTGATGCTTAAGGAGTTAGAGGTAACACAGGGGTAAAACGGTAATTTGACCTAGCTTTTGTTATGAGCAATTTGTGAAGGGTTGACTCGCTGTTGATTAATTATATCCGTGGACATAGAAATATATCTACAGTAAGAAGAGTGCAACTGTCGGCCTTTACTGAAGTGACCAACAGTTAGTGAATGTTGATTATTTTAATTAAAGAGTTTAATTAATTAATCTCATATCATTAGAGCTTCAAACTGATAGGTCCATTAGGTCCACTTGCTAGCTCATATAAGTTAAGATGACGATCAGCTGCCTTGGTATAATTTGAATTGTTCAAATTAAGTTAAGGAATTTTATTTTATTTTTTTTTTTTGAGAAATTAAGTTAAGGAAATTAATTGTATAAGATACAATTAAATAATGTATATTGATACATTATAATATAAAGTTAATTTTTGTATAAGATGCAATATTAAAATTTATAATATACGTGAGAGAAATATTTGAATAAGATTCAAATATTAAATATTATATGAATGAGATTCATATAAAACTATAGGTTAAAAATAATGTGAATATGATTCATATTTAAACTACAGGTTATGTGAGAAAAATTAGTTAAGAAGTAACTAATTATTATTATATATTAAATGAGATTTAGTATATATGTAATTTAAGTTAATTTATATTAAAAAAATAATAATAATAACTCCCATTTGGGAGTTATTATCAACGTGAAGTGGGAGGTAACTTCTCAATAACACCTCCCTACTAACTCTCTTCATAATCCCTCTCTGATGAAGAATGTAACCTCTTCTTCCTTCTTTTAAATAGACAAATGGAGACCACTCTCCAATAATTTGGATAACTTTGAGAATAGTGAGTGCTCTTTGGTGATGTTGTCCCAATTTGTTCTTACTTTCTATGTACGAGAAGCTTTTGTGATCTCAAAGGAACTTTCTACATGAAGAAGGAATTTCATCAAGAGTAAGTTCTTCATTCTTCCCTTAAGTTTTTCTTTTCCTTCTTAAAAGCATGTTGTTTATTTTTTTTATCTGTTTCATTAAAATTCATAATTAAATAATTAAAATCACAACACGATAAATCGCTTCCGCTGGGAATTCAATTTCTTTAGGGTTTCCAATCCAAGTAGGATTAGGGAACGCAACTTTGTGCTAGCCACATGGGGTTGGACCTTGGCCTAGAAAAAGTGGGCCATTATGGATAAGATGGGGTTAGCCTCAGCCTCCAAGGTCGAGGCGGGCAGGTTGGGCCAGCCGGCCCAACCTCTCACATTTCCCAATTCTATCCTCCTTTGGTCTACTAGACCGTTTCTCATCCCCCAGTCCTTACTTGATGATCTCTCTTCCAATTTTTACCCTCAACTGTCAGTCTTTCTAAGCTCGTAACCCTTGGTCTGAGAATGACCTACTTATCAAGGGAATGAGGCTGACCCAAGCTTGTAACGCCAGGGTGGTTCTTCTATTTCGCCTCTTTCCTAGGGGAATGAGGTCGACTCGAGCTTGTAATGCAAGGTAGTTTTTCTGCTTCGCCTCTTTCCTAGGGAAATGAGGCCAACTTGGGCTTGTAACTCGATGGTGGTTCTTCTCTTCTGCCTCTTTCCTACGAGAATGAGGCCAACTCAAGCTTGTAACAAAAGGGTGGTTCTTCTACTTCTCCAAGAGTTTCATGACTCGAGTTAAGTTTCGAATCAGAGTTTCCACCCTTGCCTCTAAAACAATATTTTTTATATGCATGAATCCATGAAATTGGCTCATTGTTGGCCATTTATATATATATATATATATATATATATATATATATATATATATACACCTCTAATGACAACTCTATATTTTTTGTGCATGATCAACTCATATGTTCCATGACCATCAAAATATGTTGTAAGGTTGTTGATTATATAAAGGGCTGGTTGCACAAATATCAATCAGGCCCAAAATAATAAAAGATGTAGCACAAAGAAAAATATATTAAGGATATGACACAAAATTAGCGTCAGATATCATTGATAGCAGCTATTAGTGATAGCCACATTGGTAAATGACTAAAAAGCCCTTGCATAGCCCACCATTTTGCGTTCTCCCAGTTTTCTCAAATTGAAAGCTATGACTAACAGCAGCTATTAGTGATAGCCACTGATATCTTCTTCCAGTTTTCTCAAATTAAAAGCTATCACTAATAGTTACTATCAGTGATAGCTTTCAATTTGAGAAATATTAATACAACTTTAAAATGTAACACTTGAAATATTTGCTTTCAATTTGTTATTAGTTATTAGTATCTATTATTGATACACTTTCATTAATTAGAATCAAACTTGAAATATTAACAGTTAAGGTCATCAGTGGTTATCAATGATAGACTTTTATAAATAGTTATCAAGTTTGAAAGGAAACTATCAGCTTTCAAAGATTAACATTTAAAGTTATAAGTGACAAAAGTCTATCAATGAGAGGTTTATAAGTGACTATCATTGTTATCTACCTAAGTCATATCATTAATATTATTAATATCATTCATTTAATTGATATATATCTAAGTCATATCACTGATAGCTTCGATCTGTGGCTATCATCGATAGCTTTTAGCAGTGGCTATCAATGATAGACTTTCATCAAATAGAATCGACTTTTATATCATTGATATCATCGATATATGGATATCATCTAAGTTCTATCACTTATATCGTAGTTATCGATGATAGTTTCTATCACTAATAATATGCTATTAGAGATAACTTTTGCCATGCCTTTTTACCATCAAATAACATGCTATCGTTGATAGCTTCTATCATTGATAACATGCTATTAGTGATAACTTCTAAGAATCTCACTTACACTTTAGTTCGAGATTCAACTTTATTAATTAAATTCACTAAGTTGGCTATTAATGTTAGACTTCTATAAATGGCTATTAACTGTGGAAGAAAATCATCAAAGATTAAACTATCAATGATAGAAAATATTAGTTACTATCACTAATAGACTTTCATTAGTAATTATCAATTCTGAAAGCTTAACACTCAAAGCTATCAGTGGCTATTATTGAGAAACTTTTATCATGATTATCAATAATAGACTTTTACCACTAATATCTACCTAAGTTCGATATCATTGATACATAAATATGACTGATATCTATCTAAATTCTATCACTAATATCATTGATACTTGATATTACCGATACACAAATATTTAGTGAATTCTCTTATAACATTTAAAACCATGAGTGATAGCTAGTGAATTCTTCAATCAATAATAGAATTCTTTGAGTGACTAAGTTATAAATATATCAGTGACTATCACTCATAGATTTATATTATTATGTCATAATAATGAAGTCTATCAACTTATAACTACTAATAGATTCTATAAGTTTTGACTTTTAGTGTTATCTTGAGTAATTACTAATAAATTAGTATACATTAGTTAATAAAAGTCTATAAGTCATAGACTTCTATCACTAATTGAAGTAGTATGTCAATGATAGAAGTCTATCATTGATAGACTATAATAGACTTAGTCTATTAGTGATATCATAGGCTATCAGTGATAGAAGTTTATTAATGATCGATTTCATACTTTTAAAGTTCTATAAAACGAAAAAAAAACCATTAGCCCGTTTGATATGATCTCATTTCTCATTTTTTGATAAATAAACTTGTTTAATAACTATTCTTGTTCCTTATTTTTAACTTTTAAGAAATGTTTTTAAAAATGGTGTAAATTTGTGGTCTAAGAAAATTAGTTTCTTTCAAATACATTTTCATTTGTTATTTATATTTAATGTTTTGTTATAAAATTAAACTTAATGATTGGCTTGTTGGTGTTAAGTCATATATGAATTGTGCACTTTCAAATCTTGAGTTTGAAACTCAGCCTTGTAAACTCTTTTTCTTAATCTTTCCAGTAGGAAATGGGAAGATGAGGGAGAGAGTGAAAGGTTTAGAGAGATAAGGAGATTGGAAGCAGGGAAAAAAAAAAAGAAAGGGAAGAAGAAAATATGAGGAGAATAGGGAGCTGGAAGCAAAAACCAAAAGAAAAAAAAAAAAAGAAAGGAAGAAGAAAATATGAGAAGATCGAGGAGATGGAAGCAAAAGCTAGAAAAAAGAAAAAGAAAAAAAATGAAAGAAGAAAAAAGTTGGGAAAGACAAGGGAGGAAAAAATTGGAAATCACAAAAATTTAAAAGTTGACTAGTCAACATTTGCTATATTTGCAAATATTTTAAAAAGGTGCTATATTTTTAGATTTTTCCCCTTATTTTGCTATCTATTATAAATATCCTTATATAATTAATAGTATTTTGTCTACATTAAGTGCAATGGTTACATGTAGAAAATTGTAAAATATATTTTATTTATTGCATTCACATCTTAAATGAGTGTTAAGAATTTGGGTAAGTATATGTAGTTAAAATGATGGAACAAAAAGTTAAACAAAGACAAAAACAAAAATCCACACGCATAATTTTTAAAATTAAAAAAAAAATACACCAGATATCTATAACTCAACTTTGCACATTAAATACAGACAATTATTATTAATTGAGCTCAATTTTGCATTCCAAATATAGATAATTATTACTAACATAGACAATTATTACCTATATATATATATAGTTTATACCGACTCAATTCAATATAATTAATACTAACTCAATTCAACCCAAATTTATATAATCTGATTTATGCTGTTTGGTCCCAAAATTGTTCCCAACAAAAAGTACAAAATATGAAACATAAATTTAAAGCAACTAAGTCTAGTTTTTAGATGAACAAAACCAAGTGGGTCATGTGAAGAAGGGGGTTGGTAGGGAGTTTGGTAAAGAATTAAAACACTTAAAAATAAAAAAAAATAAAAAAAAAGTACACGTGTTCGGTGGAGAAGTTTTTGGAAAATAAAAAATGAAACAAAAAGAAGACAAAAATAACGTTTTCCACGTTCTCAAACATTCGCCCAGATCACGGGAGTATAAAAAACTACATTTTATCATTTTATATTTCTTATTTCCTTCAAATATGTTTTTAAATAATAATCCATCAGAATAATAATCAAATCTAATGTATTTTTTTATTACCAACAGATCATCAATAAACACAAGGATCAAATTTATAATCCCCTCCACAAAACACATTTAAAGGCGACAAGATTACCAAAAAAAAAAAAAAATATATCTAAAACTTATAAATTTAGTAATGGTTTTTTTAAATTTATAAATACGAAAAAAAAAACTAGCCGATCTTGTTTCTATTCTTTATTATTTTAATTTTATGATATACTTTATGTTTGGTAGATCACGCGGTTATACAATTGATATATACCAAATTTACTAGTCAACAAGTACTCATGTGTTTGTTATTATCTGTGGACTTAATTTGAATCATTATGCATTTGTTTTAGAGTATCATCTTTTGAATACATCATCATTAACTTATGATATGGTTTAATTTGTTTTGTTGGTAACCATTCTAAATGTATGTTAATAAATTATTGTTACACCAGTGTTATGTTTGAAATTAAATTTTGAATAAGTGGTTATCTACTACTGATATATTGAAATAAATGAATTTTTAAGAAGTACTGATATATTAATGATACACTAATGGTATACTTGAAATGAAGTTTGAGTATATAATATACTAATGTTATACTTGAAATTTAATTTAGAATAAATGTAGTTGATATTCAATTGATACGCTAATGTTATACTTGAAATGGATTTGGAATGAATGTTGACATATTATTGATACACCAATGACATACGTTAAATGAATTTTTGATGACTACTAATATACTATTGATACATCATTGTTAAATTTTAAATACATTTTTGAAAGAACGTTGATAAACTACTGATACACCAATGTAATACTTAATATTACATTTTGATCAAACTATGATACGTATATTAGATACGCAAATGACATACTTGATATCCATTTTGAATTAGTACTAATAGAAAATATCAACGTTATACATTAAGTATATCATTTGGAATTGTTGAGGATTCACATTGGAAAAACTAAGGGGCCTCACACTCTTTAAAAGTGGAGATGTCCACTTTCTCCACGGGGACCTTCCTCGAACGAGACAGAAATTCCCCGTTTAAGTGGTGAATGGAAAAGGGAGGGAGGGAAAAAAATTCCCAGAAATCTATATGGGAATGGGGATGGGGAATGCATTCCCCGCCCCCACCCTAATCCCTGTCCCTATTAAACTTTTTTTTATATTTATTATAGTAATTTAATGTTATTTATTTATTTTTATTTTATAAATATTATATTTAATTTTCAAGATTTATTGTTTAATGGTTAAAATAATAAATATGTTTGAATTAGTGTAAAAAAATGATATATTTCAATTTTAATAAATTTATATTACATATATGAATGATAGATAATTATTTCCTTCAACTTGAAAATTTTGAATAATTTTTTTTAAAATTTTAATTGTCCATGTGGAACTAGTCATATAAA
This sequence comes from Lagenaria siceraria, assembly GCA_002890555.2. NCBI lineage: Eukaryota > Viridiplantae > Streptophyta > Magnoliopsida > Cucurbitales > Cucurbitaceae > Lagenaria > Lagenaria siceraria. The sequence continues at coordinate 9,764,251 of CM016483.1, read as the reverse complement.
AGTTAACCATTTAATTTAAATTTTTCCATAATTGATTTATGTTAATTGATTTTTTTTTTTTTAAAAAAAAAATCAAACGGAGAAAAATTTTCCCGCGGGGAATCCTCGCCCGATCCCCGTGAGGAATTTGATGGGGATGGAGAATGAAATGAGAAACGGAGACGGGGGGCGGGGATGCATCCTCCCTCGCCACGTGGACATCTTTATTTAAAAGATAGATGAGTTACTCCTCTCATTGTTAATTGGTTTAATTTTGAGATGGTTCTTCATACAATCTAATATGATATAAGAGCCCATAATGTTTAAACAGGTATTCGGTCCAATAAAAAGAAATTGGGATCCGATAAAAAATGGTTAACCCAAAAAAACACCATCTTGAGGGGCATGTTGAGGATCTCATATTGAAAAAATCAAGGGACCTCGCACTCTTTAAAAGATATGTGTGTTACTCCTCTTACTGTAAATTAGTTTTAAGATGAAACCCAATATTAATATACTTTTCTGATTATCTTTAAATCTGGTATATCAATCTATTGTATACGAAATATGGAGTTTATTCCTCCCCAATTGGTTTTAAGATGAAACCTCATATTATATGCTTTTCTTTATCTTTAAATTTGTATATCAGTCTATTATATACGAAATATGTGTATTAGTTGACACAATTAATGCAATTAAGATACACCATCAAAATCAAATAAAAATTTTGAAAAAGAAAACTAATGCCAAAACCTAAATCATACCATCAAAATCAAACAAATCAAATAAAAGTAACTTCATATCAAAAAATCAAATAAAATTTTTGAAAAAGAAAACTAACGCCAAAACTTAAATCATACCATCAAAATCAAACTAATCAAATAAAAATAATTTCATATTAAAAAAAAACAACTTCCACTATGACACAACTAAAATCATGGGTAGTTGCATAACTGATATACTTTATGTAAAGTATATCAATCTACTGATATATACCAAAAGTAAAGTATATCAGTTGACTAATATATGTAATTTAAAATATATCAATTGACTGGTATATTAAATATAAATTATATAGATATACCTGTTAATGCACAAATAAAAGTAAAATTGAAATAATAAGGAAAATAAAAGGAAAATTTTCACAAATAGAAAAAATGTCAAACTATTTACAGAAAATAACAAAAAAAAATACTGATAGACATTGATAGACTTCTATCAGCATCTGTCAGTGATAGACTTCTATTATTTCTATCACTGATAGACTCTGATAGACTTTTATCAGCGTCTATCACAACTATCTAAAAATTTTACTATTTTGTGTAAATAATTTCCCTTATTTTTTTATTTTTAAAAATTCCCCAAAATAAAAACTAAATTGTAATTTCTTTTTCCTATTTACAATTTTAGAAAATCATTACTAAATTTCTACCATACTTGAAATTTAGTATTAAATTAGATGAAAAAAAAAAACATATATATATTATTAGCGAGTTTCCCCGTACAATGGAGAACCCGCTTTGACATATACAAACCTTGTATTAAGAAAAAAAAAAATAAAATAAAAAAAAAAAAAAATCTCTTTATAAAAAGAAAATTAATAGTGAGATAGTTGAACGATTAATGTGTTTATACGTTTGAGATTATAGATTTGAATCTTTCATCCCATATGTATTATAATATTATTCTAAATATTAAAAGACAAGTTGTTCTACTCTAGGACTTTGTTCTACTTTATTCTAAAAATAAATATATAAATTTAATTTTCATATTTTCAATAAATCTTAAAGTTAATCTATGTTGTTAATTTTATTCTTTTGTTTTTTTTAAAAAGTAATTGTTCGTATTAGCCTTCTCTTTGTAAATTTTAGAATGTATTCACACGATGTATTATATTGAATGAAAATTATTTGGTAAAATTACAAATTTGGTCTCAAAGGTTTGGATAAAGTTAAAAGTTAATTCTTATGGTTTATAATTAAAATTTATTCCTATGGTTTGATAAAACCATATTTCATGAGAATTTTATCAAACCATAGAAACTATTTATGAGATTTTATGAATAGAAAATAATTTTTAACTTTCTTCAAATCGTAGAGACTAAATTTATAATTTAATTTAATTATTATTATTATTAATTCTCAAGATGAACTAATTTTAAGATAAAATTTCAATATTTAAAAATACATAGATAAAAATGAAATGAGATAAAAAGTAGAGAGACCCAAGTGATATATTAACCTATTCTAAGGGTCTGCTTCGCTGCTTGTTTAATAGATTTTGACATAGGATTTCAAATAGACATTTAATATCTTTGTTTGTTTCATAGAATTTTACCTTTTTAAAACCACTGATATTATTATCTAGAGAACTTTAAATGCCACCTAACATAAGTTTTTTAATATCGTCCATACATGCAGAATTTTTATACGTGGAAAATGAATAGTAAAAATATAGCCTAATTAATTAATAAAATAAAATCAATCTATTGTCAATATTAATTTGAATTGATTATTATAAATATATTATTTAGACTTAATATTTCAACTAATACAATATCTCTAACTATTTAATATAAAATTTTACTATTAACTATTTGTATTTTAAGTTTAATATAAAAATATTCTATTTTTATTTTAAGTGATTAAATCATTAATAAAAAATAACAATATATTAAATAAAACTAAATTTAATTTATGACTTTACATTTAATAAGTAATTATTTAATTTTAGGTTCTATATAAAATATTGGTAAATCATACACATATACTTAACTTCCATATATTAATTATTATGCATATTCAAACACAAATATTTAAAACCAATACATTGAAGTCTAACGTATTTAATATTTATACTTATGAAATAATATTCCAAACGGGTTGTAAGAAAGAAAAAAAAACGAGAAAATTAGTTAGGTAGGTGACATATATTCTACAGTCAATTTCCAAAAGTATATATTTTTTCAATTTTTTTAATTTTAAGAATTATTTTGATTGGGTTAAATTAATTAAATTGGATATGATTTTGTGGTAAACTGTGAAGTTGGGCAAAAGCGGCTAGTTTGTAGCTCTCCAATAATTATGTAGAAAAATACAAAGGCAAGCATGGCAGTTGGCACCACAGAAATTACAGAGAAAGTGATGTACTTATTTATTTGATGATCCTTCATTTTGGGAATACAAACCAAAACCAAAACCATTTTCTTCATCATCTCATTCTTTTCACAAAATGTCTTCGGTTTCCCTGCAATTTTCCCCTTTCATTTCCCCTGCTCTGCACCAGCGTCATCGAAATTATTACCGGCCCCTCCGCCTCAACCCCCTTCTTCTCCCACCGTCGAAGCCACCCGGACACCTTGTTATCGTTCGATCATTGCAACGAGATACCGAGCTTCCGTCGCTGCCACCACCGTCGCAAAATCAAACCAACTCTTTGGCAAAATTTGTTTCGACGGCGGCGGGGCTGTTCCCTCTGTATATAACGGGCGGGGGCATTGTTGCTTGTGTGAAACCGTCGACGTTCTCGTGGTTTGTGCAGAGAGGGCCGGGCTCCTATAGCTTGGCTCTTGGTTTGGTTATGTTGGCCATGGGACTCACTCTCCAGCTCAAGGATTTGTTCAATCTCTTCATGCAGAGGCCACTTTCTGTAAGTTCTTTTTTTAAAAAAAAAAAAAAAAATTTAAATTGATTCGGCTAATATTATTAGATAACATGAAGTTCATCTCAAAATGAATTGATAATGAAAGTACTAGTTCTTCTATCTTATCGTGATTGTGAAGTTTGTCTCCTCAAGATGGTGTCTCTTAGAATTTTATAGGCTTTGATACCATATTAAAAAATATGAGGTTTTGTCATTGTGAAGTTACTTGAATCTTGAACATATCTCTCTCAAAGTTTGTCTTCTCAAGATGGTGTCTCCTAGGATTTCAATAAGCTCCGATACCATATTAGAAAACATGAAGTTTCGTTATTGTGAAGTCACATTAAATCTTATAAATATATCCCCTCAAAATAATGTTGTGTCATTGGATTTTATAGGCTCTGATAACATATTAGAAAATACGGAGTTTTATCATTGTGAAGTCACTTGAATCTTCAACATATCTCTCCTCAAAATGTTGTGTCCTTGGATTTCATAGTCTCTGGTAGTATATTAGATGACCTGAAGTTTCATCTCAAAATCAATTGAAAATGAGTATCTTATGTATTTTATAAAAATTGTGGGGTCGTTAGAATCTTCAACATGTTCCCTTAGACGTTGTGTTCTTGAACTTTATGGGTTCTGATATTATATTAAATATCATTTGACAATCAGAAAAGTAATCACATATCTTGTAAACATAGTAAGAGTTGTTGATTTTTTCAATGTGGATTGTGGACGATGGAGATGATAATGAGTTTGTTGGTTGATTTTGGTGGCCAGATATTATATGTATGTGTAGCTCAGTATACAATTATGCCGGTGGTCGGAGCTCTGATCGGAAAATTTCTTGGGCTGCCGCCGTCGCTTTCTGTGGGATTGATTTTGCTTGGATGTTGCCCGGGAGGGATTGCTTCGAGTGTGGTAATTTGTCTATCATCTTTCTTTCTTTCTTTTATTTATTTCTCTTTCCTCTTTGCTCAATTCCCAAGATTAGGGTTGGTTTGTTGGCTTATATGTTGTTTTCTTATGTTATTATTATTATTATTAAAAGAAACTTTTTTTTTTAATATTATCTTTTCAAAAGCATACTTTTTGGAGGAGATATATCATAGTTGTTAGATAATAAACAATTTTGAAAAAAAAAAACATTAAAATATAATAAAAACTTTTTGAAATCAATGTAATAACATGACAACTAAGAGTTTTGAAATAAAATTAGGTAAAAATAGAATATTAATAAAATTTAAAAACTATTGATGATAAATACAATCTAAATATGTATATTCTTTTAAAAAATGATTAAATAATTAATATTCTATGCGTCAACCTCAAGCTTAAGCTGATTGGACAAAGTGAAAAGTTAAATTATGGACTTAATTATTGAATGTTGGATAGATCATGTTTGGACTCGAATAGTGTTTTAAGCGCAATGGGTTTTGGCATGGCCGAACTTAGCATCTATTTTATAGGATAGTTGTAAATAGATAGCACTTTTAGAAATAATAATTAAATGTATGACAATATTTTAAAAAAATTACAAATAAAGCAAAGTTTATCCGTGATAAAATATATCGCTGATAGACTCCATTATTGATAACTCTATCTTTAATAGACTTCTGCTAGCGATATGATTTATCACTAATAAACTCACAAAGTTTTATCTAAATTTTGTTATATCTGCAAATTCTTTTGCATTGTGCTATATTCGCTAATGTTTTGGATTTGAATTTTATATTTACAACTGCTGCTATTTTATAGAGTTGAGTTATCAATGATGAAGATGAATTAAAATTTTATTTTAGTTATAAAAAATGTGTTTTAAAAAGTATAACTTAAAACACTAGATTGATTTCAAATGATTGAAGCTATGTTTTAGAAATTTGAAAGTGTGTTTAAAAACTTAATCCCTTTAAAATTTAAAAAACAAGGGACTAAATTGATGAAACACTCGAACAATACTTCCAGTTATTACTAGATTTAATTGAAAATCTATGTTATAATGTGTTTAAAGTACTCATCTCAATTGTGTGTAGATATATATAGTAAAGTTTTTAATTAAAAATAGAAAAATAAGAAAAATTATTTACACAAAATAGTAAAATTTGTAGATAGTTGTGATAGATGCTGATAGAAGTCTATCAGTAATAAAAATGATAGAACTCTATCATTGATAGATGCTGATAGAAGTCTATCAATATTTTTTTTTTTTTTGTTATTTTCTATAAATAGTTTGATATTTTTTTCATATGTAAAAATTTCTATATGCAAGGGAGGTTGTACAATGAGTTTGAATTGTTTAAGCTTGTCTCATTCTTCATTACTTCCAATTAAATACTAAATAATATTTTAGGTAACCTTAATTGCTCGAGGCGATGTTCCTTTGTCTATTATAATGACGGTTTGCACCACTCTGGAAGCCGTAATTCTCACTCCCTTTCTCACTAAAACATTGGTCGGAGCTTTCATTCCCGTCGACGCTGCAAAGCTCTCTCTCAGCACCCTTCAGGTCAAACCAAATAAAATTACTTTTACTAAAAGTGATTCTACAAATCTCAAATTACCGTAAACTGATTTTCCATCGTTGTCTTCTTGCTTAGGTGGTGGTAGTTCCTATTTTGGTAGGTTCTTACTTACAGAAAGCTTGTCCTGAGCTGGTGAAACGAATCATACCATTTTCACCCCTTTTTGCAGTATTAACTTCCTCACTTCTTGCTTGCAGGTACTTTATTTTTTTGGGGTTTAATTATTGTTAGATTTCTTAAAGCTGTTGTTTTTATGTACTTTTTATATTGATTGTTTTTTTTTCTTAATAGTGTTTTTTCAGAGAATATAATTCGTCTCAAATCATCACTTGTTAGTTCAACATTAAGTCCCAACACATCTCAATTGATTGGTCTTAAAACGATATTGTCCGGAGAGTTAGGAGTTGTAATACTTGCAGTGTTTTTGTTACACCTCACTGGTTTCTTCGTCGGGTAAGTCACATCTCTTTCTTTTCTTGTTGACATGAATTTGTTGAATGCTTGATTAATTGAAAACGACTTGTATAGTTGGAGAGTTAGACTAGTTAACTAGTAGGAACATGTACTTATCTAGGAAGGGTAAAATGGGAATTGAACAGAAAAGATAGTAGTGGGATGGAGCGAGTGCATGTGTATGTAAAAAAACAAAATTGCTCTAAGTTAAAAGCAAACTTAATTTTGTAGTTAGTTATCAAAAAGAAAGTTACACCTTGTTAATATACATAGTAATATCATTGTTTTAAACAGTTTTTTTTTAATCACACTTACACATCCTTAATTAAAATCTTTTTCATTTAGATATGATCTTAATTTATTCATGTACTACTATCCTATTTAACTATCGGTGATATTTGATCCGACATTGACCAAAATCGGTTGGATCGAAAAACAAGAGATATTGAATTTGAAATGTGACTAAAAAAGGAATAAGATCTTGGTTAACTAGAAGCCAAAATTCATAGGCTACTTGGGAAACACAATTCAAGCTACATGACCATAAAATAATCCATACCTATTGAGAGAAAAGATTAAGCTATATGCATATTATTTTTCATTTCATGGGTCCCACATCAATTATTTTTTTATATATTTGTAAATAGTTTGATATTTTTTCTATTTAAAGTAATTTCACTAATAAAAATCGTGTATTTAAAATATCTATACATAAATATCATTATATTCTATTTTGCAGCTACATAATAGCCGCCATCGGTGGGTTTCGGGAACGAGAACGGAGAGCTATATCTCTCGAGGTATATCAATCAAAATTCAAACACATTTCTTCTTAGAAAAAAACGAGTAAAATTAAAAATAGAGAATATGATACGATACGATACGTAATTTCAGGTTGGGATGCAAAATTCATCATTGGGAGTAGTTTTGGCAACAGCACATTTCAGCTCAGCAATGGTGGCATTGCCAGCAGCAATGTCAGCTGTGATAATGAACATGATGGGAAGCAGTCTTGGGTCATTTTGGAGAAATTTTGAGCCTTCTGATTCACAAACAGCTACTCTTACTTCTACTGCCCAATGAAACAAAATTTAAATTTAAATTAAATTAAATTAAATTAGAATAAAAAATTTTATTATTCCAATTTTAGGACCCCTCCCTCATAAAATTTAACGGTTAAAATATCATTAGCTTCTTGTACTTTAAAATTTATTTAATTTTAATTTTTATACTTCAAATGTCCAATTTTAGTTTATGTATTTTTAGTAAATCTAAATTTTAGTTTTTAGAAGTTAATTTTTATCGAAATTGATTAAATAATCATAATAATTTCATGCAAAGAAACATAATTTGTGAATATATTTTTTAAAATTTGTAGTAAAAATGCTATTAAAAAAAAATCTATAGTAAAGATTAAATTTAAGATTTATTGAAAAGGCGGAGACTAAAATTGAATATTTAAAATCATAGGGACTAAAATTAAATAAATTTAAAGCGGTGGACTAAAGATGATATTTTAAGCAAACTATTTAGGGTATTTGAAAAAGGCAAGTTGTAAGGCTGGGCTTACCTGAGGCATTGATTTGATTGATGATCAGAATTTGACGGCTGTGATTCATTCATCAGAGTCGTGCACTGACATCTGATTCCTGACCTTCCACATTAGCTTTCCTTTCTCATCTTACATTTCTCTCTCTCTTGAATATATGTTTTCTTTTTCTTTTGTTAAAATCATAGTAGAAAATTTCCATCGATTTTTTTTTCCAATTTCGACGATTTTTTAAAATGGTGAGATTTCAAAAATATTTCGAGAATATTATAATTCTCCTATTTTCGACAAAATTTCAACATTTCGAGAAAATTACAATTTTTGTTTATGATTAACTATGTTAGTTCAGTTCAAAATCTTCAATTTTATGGTTTTGATTACACATAATTCTATAATTTCACATGCCAATATCATTTTTGACAAAAGATTAAGCATTTTGTATGTACTACTTTTTTTTTTTTTAATTTTTAACTTTTCTTAATTTTAGCTTTATTTTCTACTTAAAACTTTCATTTATAAAGAAATTGAATTTAAAAAAACCACAAAAAATAATCTATATTTATCTTTAAGCTCAATCAAACTTTTTTTTTTCATTAAATTTTCACATCATTTCACTTTAAAATTGAATTTATGTGATTTTTTTCTTTTATCATCCCAAACTTTCATAATTTTTACATCATTTTACCTCAAAATATCCATAAACTTTTTATTATTTTGTAATTATTTTTCATTTATTTTTAAAATTTTTGCTCTCGTATCAACAGTTACTAAGACATTTACAATAGACATCTAAATATTGTCTTACTTTATAAAAATTGTGATTAAAAAAGGTCAGTTATAGTCTAATTAAGTCACACTCAAAGTTTCATTAATTAATTATGACAATTTCTATAAATTTCCATCAATTTCTATAAATTTCCATCAATTTCTATAATTTTTTCCAAAATTTCCATCGATATTTCCATAAAATCGGGACCTCGATATTTCCATCGACATCGATATTTCGAACCTTGGTTAAAATGTGATTTTTGTTAAACTTCATCTTATATTTTTTATTTTTAGGTGAAATGTATTTTTGGTCTGAAGTTTGAGTTTGATGTCTATTAATTTCTGAGTTTCAAAAGTGACATTTTAGTTCTTGAAGTTTGAAAAATATTTCTATGTGATCCCTAAGTTAATTTTAAGTTCATTTGACTATTAGTTGATTAATGACAAAGTGACATGACAAGTTGAGTTTACAAATTTTGAATGAGTGGCCATTTTTACTATATACTGGTCAATACTACGTGCATTGCACGATTTTTCTAAGTTTTAAAATAATTATTAATGTGATCAAATGAGATGTATGACTTGTACTGAAAACTTTGATGTTAGAGATTCAATTTCTCTACTCTATATATTATTAAAAGAAATATTGATGTTTAAAATTTAAAATTATTTGATCAAATATATATATATATAAAAAAATGAAGGAGTAAACATGTAAAACTTTAATCAGGGAACACAACGTCAAACTTATATAATAAATAAAAAATAGTTAACATTTTTTATTAAACTTAATATTACACTTTTGTAATATAATATGTATATTAGACATCAAGGATATTTATTTCAAGGGTTGAGATTAGATGGGTTAGGCATCTTAAAGGAGTTAAACACGATCGATAAGATACCCAGCCTACATATGTGTGTACCTAGCCTTATCCATATATTATAGATCGTTTAGGTTATCACTTAAACACGACCCACTTGTATGTCTCTACATACGTGTTTAAGTTACTACTAATAACCTAAGATCTTAGTTTATTGGTTTTTGGGTTACAAATCAAAGGATTGCCCTCACAAGCAGGAGTTCACAACTGACTCGGGATTAAGGTCGAGTCACCTATGATCATCCTAGTGAAATGTAAGTCTCATTAAGTAACAGTGTTAATACGGGAGACTAATCATTTTGCGGTCCGGTCTTAAATATGTCTCACATATATAAGATATCCCCACATGTCTCCACATGAACATTTAGGATCTAAACGTTTGTGACACTTTACAACACTTGTAACAATCACAAAGTGAGTTATATTCGTAGTGTTATCAGGATAAGGTACCCAGCCTTATCCATATACTACAGACCGTTTAGGTTATCACTTAAACACAATCCACTTGTATGTCTCTACATACGTGTTTAAGTTACTACTAATAACCTAGGATATTAGTTTATTAGTTTTTGGGTTAATGCAACTAAATGTCAAAGAAAATAACAATTATTCTATTAAATAAATAATTTAGTTTGTACAATACAAGTTTACAAAATACAATACCACGAGATTTAGGGCATCAACCCCAACAACCCGAAGACTTTATTATTACTGGTCAATCAAATAAGGCCTGTAAACTTACAAAATCTCTTTATGATCTAAAACAAACTCCTATACAATGGTTTGAAAAATTTAACAATACTTTAGTAAACAATGGGTTTAAAGTAAACTATCTGACACATGTGTTTACGCAAAGTTATTTGGAGCTGATTATGTGATTATATGTTTATATGTTGATGATATATTTATTTTTGGTACAAACATAGATATAATTAACAACACCGAGTTATTTCTCTCCTCACAATTTTAAATGAATGATTTAGGTGAGGCTGACGTGATACTTGGTGTTAAGATAAGAAAAACAGAAAAAGGTTTCTCTTTATGTCAATCACACTACATCGAAAAATTGCTAAAGAGATTTGACAGTTTTGATGTTACCCTGTAAAAACACCCTATGATCCTAGTTTGAGTCTTAAGAAGAATAAAGGTGAAAGTTTATCTCAATCTGAATAAATAAAAATAATTGATAGTGTTATGTTCTTAATGAACTATACCAGACTCTATATTGCTTATGCTGTGAGTAGACTGAGTAGGTACACTCATAATCTTGATAAGGATCATTGGACAACGCTTCCTTGTTTGTTAAGGTACCTTAGAGGTACTATAGATTTGTGTCTGCATTTCAACAATTTTTCTGCGGTGCTAGAAGGATATTATGATGCAAATTGGGTAACAGATAATGACGAAGTAAGTTTGACTAGTGGATATGTGTTTGTACTAGGAGGAGGTGCCATTTTGTGAAAATCAGCTAAACAAACCTATATAGCACAATCTACCATGGAGTCATAATTTATTGCACTGGAGTTAGCTAGACAAGAAGCAGAGTGGCTAAGAAGTCTGCTAGGAGATGTGCCATTGGGGGGTGGGGGGAAGGAGAGGGTTTTTGTACCAGTATCCTTACATTGTGATTCACAAGCTGCCATAGGTATTGCCAAGAACAGTATGTATAATGGCAAAAGAAGGCACATCCGCTTGAGACATGGAACCATGAAACAGTTGTTAAAGGAGTGAATTATCTCTTTGGAGTATGTGAGGTCTGAGAGGAATTTAGCAGATCTTCTCACCAAAGGCCTAACAAGGAGAGTAATCATAGAATCTTCAAAGAGTATGGGACTCAAACCCTTATGTGATCCATAGCCCTTTATTTTGGGTAGTCTATTGCGATAGACTTAATGGATATATTTAAATTAAAATAATTAGACAATATTTAAAATATATTTCAATTAAAAATAATTAAACAATATTTTATTATGTACCGATTACCTACAATTGCTCTAGGACGAGTAATGTAGCGCCTCGTAATATTATTATACCAATGGATGTAATCTTGAATTGCATCTCTATCGTATAGACCTATTGAAACACCCATTGTAATAAATCTTCTACAATAGTGTCATCGCACTACCGAATTTGCAACCTTTTCAGACCAATTTGCAGTTCGTAGGTCGATGTCATGCAGCAGGAGTTTAGTATTGCACTCTGATGGGACATCTTGTTGGAAGTCAAACTATCTGATTACCTGTTAGGAAGATGCCACTCATCAAAACTTGAAAACATATGAGTGGACTTATCGTCCGCCATATTTCTTGACTATTCGTACAGAAATTGGGCAAAGTGTCCATGATAGCTTTGTAAGGCTCCCAAATAATCGGAAACATAACATATTATATTAAAGACAAGTACATAAAAAAATGTGTATAAAAAGTTCAATTTGGTTCAGGATTCACGTATCTGATCAGGTTGAAGCAGGTCAAACATGTATCTATACTGACTCACTACATGTGTAGCTGACCTAGCTACACAAAATTGATCTCTCCACCTATATTATTAAATTAATATTTTAGATTTTAAATTAACTATATTAGTCATATAAAATATATTGGTTAAATTAAATTAAAATAACATACTGAGAATCGTAGGCTCGTCCAGCTAATTCATGATCATTGACATATCGGAGCTGTGGAACCATTGTTGGAAATCGTTCTCAGGCCCATAGTTGCAGAAGTATCATAGGCCCAGCGATTTCGAGAACATCAAGTTTTGTTACTTTGCATAGCTATCTATATAATTATGCTAAACATGCTCCACCCGAAGAGTACCATCCTGCATCATGGAGATTAGTTAACAATGACAGGAACATCAGGTGCACCAAGTGACATGATTTGTTAGAAAATAGACTTCTACCCATCATCTGTAGTATGTATGTTCGAGCATATCTCATTACAGCTTCTTCATCAAGCCCTAGAAATTATGATCTAAGCCATGTAAAGCTTAATCTTGATCCCCTAATATTATACCAATGAATGTAATCTTGAGTTACATCTCCACCATATATATCAATTAGCACCCATTGCAATAAACATTCTACGATAGTGTCATCGCACTACCAATTGTGCAATCTTTTTAGACCAATCTGCAATTTGTAGGTCTATGCCATGTAGTAGGAGTTCAATATTGCACTGTGATGGAAAATCTTGTTGGAAGCCGAGCTGTCTGATCACCCTATCAGGAACATGCCACTCATCAATGTGAAAACATATGAGTGAACTTATCGTTCGTCATATATCTTGACTATTCGTACAGAAATTAGGCAAAGTGTCAATGACACCTTTGTAAGACTTCCAAATCAACTGAAACACAACATATTATATTAAAAATATTAAATACAAGTACATAAAATATGTATAAAAAATTCAAATGGGCTTAGTATTTATGTACCTGATTCGTTTTAAATTTTGTTCATATTGTGGGAAAAAAAAGAGAGAGAAAAAAAAGAAAAGAAAAGATTTCGGTGTCAAAATTTAAATGTTTTTAAAATAATAGGTCAATTTAGAAAATTCAAGTTGAACCATTTCATTTATATACCTTTTTTTGAGAAAGACCACTTATATTCTTTTAAACATAATGTAAACACAATTAAAATTGTGAACCAAATGGACCACGACCACATCTATGAATGTATGAAGACGATGGACCAACTTGAGAATTATAGTATTGTGAATCGAATGGTAGCATCGGTTTCTATTGTTTGGTTTCTGCGACTTATAAAATAATTATACAATATTTAAAATACATCTAAATTAAATTATGTTTTCTTCTCAATTTTTGTGTTATTTGCTTTCTACTAATGTTTTCAAAAGTCAAGTAAAATTTTGAAAACTAAAAAAAGTATACCCCGTTTGATAATCATTTGGTTTTTTTGTTTCTTATTATTGAAAATTAAATCTATGAACACTCATTCCACATCTAAATTTATTGTTATGTTATTTATTTTTTTACCAATATTTTAAAAAATCAAAATAGAAATTTTGAAAACTAAAAAAAATAATATTAAAAACGTGTTTTTATTTTTAAAATTTGGCTAAAAATTCAGGTCTTGTATTGAAGAAAAAATGTGATACTAGAACGAGCATCTAGGGTCTTAATTAGGATAATATTTGAAAATCAATTTAGTTAGAACCATAAACTTTCTTTAAACGAATCAATTTAGACTCTTAATTAGGATAATATTTGAAATTTGTTAATGCATCAATTTAAAAATTGTTCATGCATCAATTTTAATCATCCATTTTGTTAATTCTATATTTAAAGAAATCTACGTATGTATAAAAATTGATGTATGGGTAATTTTTAAAGATGATCTTAATAAATTGTCCAAATTAATTTACTTATTACAATTTAACAGTTTAATTATTACAATGATAAATCTACCGCATAACATTTTTAATGTAAATAGGTGTAAATTGGTACAAATTTTAAATGGTTAATTAGAAAATGAGATGAGAGAGGGGTATAAAAAGTATGGCTTAGCTTGGAATTTCAGTTTTTTTTTTTTTTTTTTTGGTCATACAATAATATTTTTCTAAATATTTTACAACCTACTATATTCTTCTGAATATTCTTTTTAACCACAATATTTTTTTAAAAAAAGTTCGGTTGTGGATGTGGGGTGAGAAGAGGAATGGAAAAAGAGAGAGCTATAAATGAATCATAAATAATAATTTCAAATAAAACACAAAAAAAATAATTTATATTTAAATAACAAAATCGCCACCAAATTAATAGTGAAAAAATTTATAATAAAAGGGTAAAATGGAAAAAAAAAAATTTCTCCACATAATGATTTTTATATATACTATAGATATAGATGTACACTATTTCTTTCCAACTATTTTTTATCAAAAAAAAATGTATAGAATAGTTATGCAAATAATAACCATATGATGCAAATCCATTATTGATTATCTTCCTAAAGTTTTGCTTCAACAAAAATAAATAAATAAATGAAAAGAAAGCGGGCTGTTTTGAAATAAACTAAACTTTTAGGGTTAAAATTAAAATGAAGACCTAACAAGATAGATAAATGAGAAAATTAAAAACCCATGGATAATCATTTGGTTTTGGTTTAGTTTTTTAAAATTTAAACTTATAAACACAATTCTCACTAATTATTTTTTTTTTTTGTTTTTGTTATCTACTTTTTTTAGGAGTGTTATAAAAAATCAAGAAAAAATAGTTTTATTTTTAAAATTTAGCTAAGAATTTAAGTGTTTAGTTAGAAATAATAGAAAGCATGGTTGAAAATTTGAAAAAAAAATAAGCATAAATTGCAAAAAATAAAAAAGAAAAAAGAAAATAGTTATTAGTCAGATCCAAATAGTGCATTTTAAAAAATAGCAAAACATCTTGAATATTTTAAAATAGCAAAACATAATTTTAAAACAATAAATTCAGATTTAATACATGTGTATAATACCTCAAATCATAAAAAGTACCTAGTACCTATAAATAAAAAGTAATTGATTTAAAACTAATATTAAAAACTATAACTTTATGAAATCCCATACATCAACATGATTTAGAAGTTATTTAACAAGTCTATAATCGAAACCAAACTCATAATTTAAAGGTATTTCAAAAACTTACAAAATGTAGGTCTGAATGGAATGATTATTAGAAGTATAAAGATTTTTAGAAATTTTTTAAAATAATATTATTTTAATATTTTTTTTTGCAAAAAATAGGGTTAATTTGAAATTATTGTCAAAAATAGGGTTGTGGACCGGGTACACGATTCTTTAAAATCATGTACCCGGTCCATGAGTTTGGGCCCAAACTCGTGGACCTGGTCCACGAGTCTCCTCCACGTCACCGACCTGCTGACCTGCTAATGCCACCACAGACTATTCACTGTGTATGTTGACCGGTCTGCATGGCTTGGAACTCGTGTACCTGGGACACGAGTTTGGTGGTCCCCACATGCCCCCCACATCTTTTCCTCCTTAATCTTCTTTCTCTCTTCCTCTCCCCCCAAACTGCCGACAACCAGCATCCTCCGCTGTCTGAAGTCATTTACTGTCCTCCATTTGTGTCGTCTGCCGTCCTTTGCTGCCGCCACTGCCGTGTCGCTGCCATCAACTTCGTGGTATTTTTTTTTCAACATAAAAGCTTGTTTTGAAGCTTTTTTTAAAGCTTGTTTTGGAGCTTTTTTTAAGCTTTTGTTTGTTAATATTCACGAGATCTAGTATTAAATTTGATAATCTAGAGTGTGAAGCTTGTTTTGTTGACTAATATTGAAGATATATTTGTTTTGTACACTCTTGCACTAAACTAGATTGATTTAAGAGGTAAGCACGATCAAGATTAGCGCCGAATTCGTCCAAGATGTACACCAATATTCAGTAAACAAGATTTACCAGAGTTGACTACAAATGTGTGACCAAAACTTGGTAAATGTACAAAACATTATTCAGCAAGCAAGACGACTCAATGTTGCTGACACTAATCGAAGACGTATTTGTCGTAAACGACAACGCCAACAAGCTGAAGCTATTCCAAAGGAACAAGTTCATCAGGAACCTCCAATATTTCATGATCCAATTCCAACTTCTCCTTGAGCATACATCAGATCGAGTTCTGGCCATCAACAAGAGTATTACGCGCACGATGAACATCCATCTATCGTCACCCTAGAGGATATCGATGAATTAATTCATCAACAGCAACACTTTAAAGTTCCTGTACCTTGTCGTCCGCAACGTCAACGAAGACGACCACCATGTAGCACATGGGTGACTTGTAATTTAAAGTTTTAGCTTTTATGAACTTCTATCTTGAAATAAAAAGAACTAATGGAAATTATCTTTTATCTTGAGACACATTAAATCTAATATATGAGTATGATATAAAAGAACAAGAATAAGAAAGATAATTGTTGATTTAAAAAAAAATATGAATGGAAATCGTGTACCCCGTACACGAGTTTGGTCCAATTGACCAATCCACGTAGTAGTGCATGCCATGTGGAAATCGTGTACCCCGTATGCGATTTTCCTAACCACCCTATTTTTGTCCATACTTTTTCCTTCAATACTATTTCTGCGGTTGATTTCTTTAACCACTCTATTTTTCGAATTTCTTTCCTAAGTACCCTAGTTTTGTCAATACTTTTTTTATTTAACATTATTCTTTAACTTTTTTGTCCAGATTTCTAATCTAAATTTGACCAATATCAATAATTTTTTTGGAAATTTTTTTTAATCCCTAAATTTTAAATATAATTTTCATTTGGTCCATAAGTTTTAAAATGTTACATTTTTATTCAAAATTTTTTAATTTAATTTTCATTTAGTCTTTTAATTTTTAGATTTTATACTTTTACTTTGACTAATTAGTGTTTTATTTTGGTTATCAATGTTAGCTTTTAGTTAATTAATTTTAAAATAATTATGATGGAATTTTTTTTTTTTTGTTAGTACTCATTAATTTAAGAATTATTTTTAAATATAACAAAATGAGCCAAAATATTTATAAATATAGCAAAATGTCACTGTTTATTAGTGAGACATCGATAGGCATCTATTAGTGTCTATCATTGTGATGTTTATCAGTGTCTATTGTTATCTATTACTTATAGATAGTGACATTTTGCTATATTTTAAAATATTTTTTTAAAAAATTACCATTTAAAATAATTATCGTTAATTTAGTAGTTTTGAATTAATTAATAAAAAAAGTAACTAATAATAGCCTTAACTCAAAAAGAGGTAAAAATGTAAATCTTCTCAAACTCAAATTTCAGAGTAATAGTGAACATTTTGAAAAAGAATGAAAACCAAATTCAAATTTAAGGACCAATTTTTTTTTTCATTTTTCTTGATCTACCCACTCGCCGCCGTAACAGGAAAACCAATGCCATGCCTTTTGGTCGGAAAAGCCACAAATAGCAACCCACAGACGACGCCAATACCCACTGGAACAATGTCTAAAATCTCACGCGCCGCCGGCCCTGGACTTGGGTACAGGCAACTCACCACGTTCCTGTCCCTCAGCGCCACCGCACCGAACACCAGCACGCTCAGCGCCGCGTGGACTCCATCGATGACCCTCAGCCTCTTCTTGGTTAGGTCTGGCAGCCCTCCGCCGGCAGGATCCGGGTAGTCCACCAGCAACAGCCCTTTGAGGGTGACGATCCCGTAGTAGACCTTGCCGCCGACGGTGACGCTGTCGGTGAAGGAGGCGAGGAAGCAGGAGAGAGCGAGTAAAGCCAGGAGGGAGATCGTAAGGTGGCGCGTGACGCCACTGCCGTCGCACGCGCCGCCGTGGGTGAAGATAGGGACTAGCAGCTGGAAGGCTAAAAGGGTGCCGGTGGGGAGGAGGTTGGAGAGGTAAGCGGTGGAGGTTAATGCCTGAGAGAGAATTTTCTGACCGGAAGTTGACGGCGTCGAAGGAGGTGGGTCGTCATCGGTTGCGGCGGCTACGGCTACGGTGGATGAAGTCCTTGATCGGAGATTGGATGACATTATTGTGATTTTAAAAATTGGGTAGAAAAAAAAAGTGTGAATATTTATAAATGAACGTTTTATAAATATATATATATATATATATATATATATATATATATATATATATATATATATATTAAATTTGGATTAGAACGATTTTTTTCTTCTTTGTTGTTTTTAGTAGAAAGGTTTAAAATATCGATGTCGATAGAAATATCGATTCTTAATTTTATGGAAATTTCTACGGAAATATCGATAAAATATCGATTTTGATGGATATTTCTAGAAAAATTATAAAAACAAAAATTATAAAAATAAATTTAAATGAGTAAATAAACATTTTATTATTTTTAAATAAGTAAACATGTTTATTATTTATGTTATATTTATATTATTGACATTTTGATGCTTATTTTTTTTGTATTTGGTGAATTTTTCTACGATATAATGGAATTCGATTCACCCCTCATATCGATATCGAACTCATGAAAACGTAGAAATATCGACATAACGATAGAAATTTAATACCATGTTTAGCACCCAAATGTAGAATTCGTCTTTCAATTTAACAACTTTGACATCTTCAAATTTGATGTGCCATATTAATATCAATATATTTATTTTCTTCATGGGGAGAGTTGGAACTTGAAATATGAAGATTCCTCTAAAGCAATCAATGACCAACAAAAAGGAAAATGTTGGTTGAGTCTAAACTTTGAATGGAATAATTATTTTTGTCTATTAGAACTTACAACTTAGATCAATTGATTAAACATTACAGACATCGATATTGACTAAATAGCTAGACGTTTATATGCAAACAAAGTTTCACGTTAGCAACAATTTATACATAACTAAATAAACATTAGAAATGCGAAAGAAAGCCTAAATGGCTACAAAGATCCAAATCAACAATCAAAATGTTTGTTAGCTTAACTTTGGAGAGTTTCATCCCAAAGAAAGGGTCCTTCAAAATTGTGGGCTGCCTCGAGATCTAAAAATAGATTTAAGCCCACTAATTTTTAATCTAATTATACATTTTCTAAAGTAAAATTATGAGAACTTATATGTTTAAAGTAAAATATAACATATTATTGTAGTGATAAGCAAGGATTAAAATATCGATGTCGATATTGATATCGATATTTTAATTTTACGGATATATTGATGGATATATCGACAAACTATTGATATCGACGGATATTTCTGTAAACCACGAATTTTATAACATTTATTTAGATTAATAATTAAATTGTTTTTACTCCCAAACTAAGTTATTAATATTGTTATTAGTACTCTTGTTCATATTGGACTTAATATATTTTTATGTTTTATAAATATTAATAAAAGATGTTGGAGATATCCATGTAGATTTAATATCGATATCGAACCGTTCGATTTACGAATATATTAATATATCCACATATATTTTTGTCAAACAACAAAATAAAACAGAACACTTTTGTCATTAGACCATGGATTGTCGTTCTCTACTTTGGAAGAGTTGATCTATTCTCTACTTGTATGAGTTTTATTTTTTATTTTTATAACAACCAATTTATGCATGTTTGATAATAGTTTTAAAATTGTTAAAATCATTTTTGTTAGGTTCAAAATCACTCTGAAATACGTTGTGAATCACTAAAAATTATTTTAATGTTTAGTTTTATACTTTTAAATGTAATTTTTATATTTTCAAAATTAATTTTAAAAAATAAAATATATATTTCATAGTGATTTTAAAATTATTCAAAGTGATCATAATCATTTCAGAATCACTCCCAAACATGTTCTTAATAGGATGTAGTTGTCATTGTCAATGCCATTTTTTAAACCTTTAATTCTGGTTGGGCTAATTTTATGTTTTTTTTTCTTAAAAAAAAAATTACCTTTGTTTAAAAAGTTTTTTCTTTCAAAAGAAAAGTTTAAATTTAGTCACGTTTTAATATTTTTTTCTATTTGGAAATTGATTTTGATGAATGTTAGATAAAGTCGCATAATAATAATAATAATAATAATAATAATAATACTTAATGTTATGATGAAAAATTCAAAGGAGAAAAGAATGATGAAAGGAAACTATCTAATTTTTTATTTTTTTTTTAAATATCAATTTACACTCTTAAATTTTGGGTGTGAATTGATACACTTACGAAAGTTTATAGTTTAAATTGATATAACTGGAAAGTTCAGGATGTGAATTGTTATTTTCCCTTTTTCAATAACTAGTGTTTTACCACATGCAAATTTTTTGTAATAGATTTATTTTAGAAATTAGCTCGGATTTATTTTATATATTTTAATAATATATCATTATTTAATTGTTAATATATTATGGCTGAGGATTAATATAATCTTAATCTAAATAATTTACTAATAATTTCTTTTAATTAATTCAATACTAAAAATGGTAAGTTTTTAAAAATAAATATTAAATTTATGGAGAAAAATCTATCCTTTCTAAATCACTAATTTTAATTTATAGAAATACATTTATTATTTAAATTTCAAGTAAAAATTAATATTTATAGTAATGTACATTTTTGTTTAAACTACTTTATTACACGTGATAGATTTTTACTTTATTTTCTTTTATAATAAGAATTTATATTTTTATTTACTATAAACCACTTCATATTATAAAATTGATAAACATATTTTTATTATCAGTGTAAATATAAAAATATAATATTAAAAATCATCATTATTAATAACATAAATATGTTAAAATTTTAAAATTTACAAATATTTCGAGTTAGTTTTGGTTTATATATAAGTAATTATATGAAAATTCTTATAATAATAGAAACGTCTAGGATGTATATTTTTTAATCTTAAAAAAAATGTGTATTTTTTAATTAGTCATTTTTTTTTAATTTACTCTATCCTCAACATCTTAATTAGTTTATTAATTATCCTTATCACATGCTTTAGTTTTATAATAACCTTAAAACAAAGTTTTCAAACTTTTGTAAAAATAAATGTAATAAAAAAAATTAGAGCTAATGAAATAGGAAAAAATTATAAATTTTTTTGACATTCTAAAGTTTTCATATGTTATAATTAAATATAATTACATAAAAAATTTATTAATAATTAATTTATTATAACTTTTTACATTCTATTCATTCAATCTTCATAGGTTTATTAAAATTACATTAATTTATCTCATACCACATTATTAATGAATTTTAGGTTACATTTATTTTTTTATTTTTAATGTAAATTATAAAATATATATATTTTTCCTTTTTTTTTTAAAATATCACTTTAAAATTATTTTCCACTTTTAAACCATTAAATTTTTTAATTACAATGTTTGTTTTTTAAAAATTATATAGATTTTTATATTAACTTATCATCACTTTTTATAATATATATATATATATATATATATATATATATATATATATAAAATTTTAAAAATAGAAAAATAAGGAAAACTATTTATACAAAATAGAAATTTTTTTAGATAGTTGTGATAGACGCCGATAGAAGTCTATCAGGGTCTATTAGTGTTAGGAATGATAGAAGTCTATTACTGATAGATGCTAATAGAAGTCTATCGATATCTATAAGTGTTTTTTTTTTCTATTTTCTGTAAATAGTTCAACATTTTTTCTATCTGTAAGTTTTTTTTATATATATTATAGATTATAGATATTTTTCTCCCTTCTAATTTCAGTCAATTCACCAAAAATATTATGTTGTATAAGTATTATAAACAAATATTAAACATTCACTAAAGGTGATATACTCCATTGAATATTCTAATTTAAAGAATATGAAGAGAGTCGAAAAGAATACAAGACACGTTAAATAAAGCTCGTGGAGGCATTAGATATATCACATATATTTAACGTTTATACCCTAAATTGAATTTGAATGTTTCAAATTCATTCACAACATCATCTATGGTTTTATCCGTTTGTGAGCTAGCAGAGGGACCTAATGGACCTACATATCATGAGCTCCAACGATCCAAGGTTAATCGGTCAAACTCTTTAACCTAGTTAACCAACATTCGTTAACTAACGAGACACTCCACTAAAGCCCGTAGCTGCACTCTCTTCATTGTAGATATGTTTCTATCCACTTGATATAACCATAATCAGTAAGTCGATCCTTTACAGGTTGTCCGCAATCACAACTAGGTCAAAATTACCGTTTAACCGGCCTTGTGAATACATCTTGTTCCTTAAGTCCCACTGATCCTTTAATGAACAATTGGTTTGTGATCCTATCACTAAACCGAGTCCCTCTCAGGCTAATGAAAGGGTGGGGCCCCTTGTTCAAGACTCGGAGTCAGCACTTAAGGGAACAACTTATCTACTAACCGTAAGTCGAGTAGGAGTGAATTTCATCTTGCAAGACTATGTCCCTAGCTATCCATTCGGTCTTACTCCTGAAATGGGAGGCTTAACCCATGCAGATCTAAGGATAATCCCGAATAAAGAGGAGTTAATAGTTAGCTCAGGATTGAGATCGAGTTACCTAGGCTATCTAGTTGAAATAGTTTGTGTTAACAGTAAACGACATTATAAAATAATAGTGACTATCTTGTGGTCCGATCTTATGCAAACTCATTGCATAGAACGCCCTCACTCATATGTCTCCACATGAACGATTCAGGATCACATTGTTTGTATCAAATACAAAGTGGGTCACATTCAATAATGTCCCCAAGATAAGGTACCCAGCCTAATCCCTATACTACAGATCGTTTTGGCTATTTACTTGAACTTGATCCATTTTTATGTCTCCACATATAGTTCAAGTATTCATACTATAGTTATGAGTTATTAGTTTATTGGATTTAGGGTGTTATATTAACAACAATTCATATATTCAATAACAAGTTTACCGAATAACCTTGATAACAATTTTATTGATAATAGAAAAACATTTAATGTTTACAAACTACGAGTTTTAGGACATAAAAACCAACCATAATAATACTTTTAATCCATTTATTTTATAACAAAACAAAATGTGTCATCATAGAGTATCGATAGTAATAATTTGTTTAAAGATATAGATCTAAAGTGAAATCATCAAAGAAACATATAGAACTAAAATATTACTTATAATCTAATCTATACATTATATTATATTACACGCTCGCACCGTTGACTTTATTTTAGAGTAAAAACAAGAATGATGACATAACATGAATTCATGATTTAGATTCCGAAAGAACGAAAGAAATATCACATAATACACGATCAACTTATGATCATGCGAAAAATAATAATATAACATGCATTCATAGTCTAGAATTAATCATGAGAAAGAGAGAGAGAATTTTAATAATGTTATATGTATTGATGACTAGGATCAAATTATGATACAAAGTCAAGGGCTAATGTGCAAGGCCCCGTTGATGCTTGCATTTTGCCTCTCCACCCATTCCTTTAAAAGATGTGCACTCTTTTAATTTAGTTTATTTCTCTCCTCCCCATCCCCAATTTCCTCCTCTGGCTACCTCTAACTAATGTTCATAAGCCAAAAGTACTCAATAACTTAAAAACAAAACCTTTACATATATCAAAACAACCCATTTAACACACAATATTCTAAAGCTTAACAAAAAGGAAAACATGTGAAACTAAACCCCAATATTAACCTATATATTGATAAAAACCCTAATGACCAAAAAAAATTAAAAAGAAAAAAAAAAATCATAACTTTTTTCCACTTAAACTAAAAGATCTGCTTTGGACTTTGGCTGATGTTCTCTTTCTTTTTCACCATTCTTCACTTTTTGACAGGGAGAAGAAGAAGAGGAAGATTGGTAACAGTTGGGAGACTGGTGAGGAAACTCAGCCAACATTTGAACTACTTCTCTCATCGTTGGTCTTTCCACACTGTTCTCTTGTACACATAACATTGCTACGAAGAATAAGTGTTTTGCTTCCTCTTTGGGTACCATTCCTATCCTTTTGTCAACTATGCAAATAATGTCGTTTTCATTCTCCCCATCTGTTAGAGCTCGTTTGCACCATTGTGCTATATCAACTACTCCGTCCCCGAAATCTCCAACTGGTCGACGCCCCGTCAAAAGCTCTAATAGCACAACTCCAAAACTATACACATCACTTTTCTCGTCGACTCTCAATGTGTATGCATATTCTACAAAGGTAAAATGTAGTATTAGTATCTATATCATTGACATTTACAAAAATTAGACTTGAAAAATATTTATAAATATAATCAAAATTAATTACTATCTTTGCCAATCAATATCTAAATTTGTCATAATAACACAGCTTGTCATCACTAAGTCCATCGTTAGCTATACAAACCAACACTTATCGTATAAAATCAAAACATTAATTATGAAAAGAAAAAAAGTTCTATTAGATGATATTAAGTAAATATGCCTTCACCCATTAACTTAAATTTTTGGGTCAATCGGCGATTTAAGAAGTTCTTTTAAATTAATTTATAAACATGACATTTTTTCAAGTTGACTGGAAATTAAAAGAATATAATATAGAAAAATGAAAAATAATTACGTGAACAAATCTAACAATATAAACATAATTCTTAAACGATATATATATATATATATATATCAGCTCCAAACTTTTAAGAATTTTGTGATATATGTCTTTAATCATTATTTTTTTAAAAACTAAATCTCTATATTGTGTTTTATGTTTAAGACAACTTTAAACTTAAAACAAAATAAGTTAATGATTTTTTAAAGAATGTTGTTTTGACACTTTTGTATTAAAGTTAGTATCTTTTTCTAGTGAGTTTATGTCAGATATTGTTTTTATATAGTATGACATTAAAATTAAAGTTAAAACTCAACCATTTATTACGGGTTTTTTTAGACTCTAATAAATATAATACTCAAAATTTTAGATTAAAATATTATTTTGATCACTATCCTTTAAAGTTTGTTCAGTTTTAATTCTTATATTTTAAATTATTCAATTTTAGTTTACATACTTTCAATAAATTTTAAATTTAGTCTAACTACTAATTATAGTTGATTTTTAGAAATTTTTTATTATATATTAGTATTTTTATTATAAATTTTAAAAATATATTCATATATTATATATTTTTTTATGAAAATTATTATTATTATTTAATTAATTTTAATAAAAATTAATTTTAAGAAATTAATTTTAAAATTTATTAAAAATACATGAATTAAAAATAAAAAATTTAAAAACTAAAATTGAACCAACTTTTGTAACTAAAATTTTAATGTTTATTAGACAAGATATTAAATTTAGTTTCTCTTTTTTTCTTAGTAATGTGGGGCCCAGATGGAGAATGGTTGGGGGACTCTGTGCTTGTGTTACGTTACCCATCAGATGGCAGTCTGATGATTCAATCAGAGCCGTCAGATTCTGATCTGATCTGGTCATTTGCCAGGTGGGCCCCTCTTCACTACTTGTCTCTTTGGCACAGAACTCAGAAATGTTGTCCACTATACTATTTTATTTTATTTTATTATTATTATTATTATTTTTCATGGTGCATCTTCCTAAAAAATTCTACTCTCTTTAATATGTCATAGTTCACCCGCCCGTAACTTTAGCATTCCCCAGGTCTCATTTCATTCGTTCTTTATTTGAATTAATATTCCCACTTTCTTTGAATCTTAAAAGTGAAATTTTCAAATTTCAAGTTTCCATGAATTTATGTAATAACTTAATTCGATTTATAAATTTTATAATTAGTTAGAGTATTCTTACGGTCGGACAAGACTATGTTTATGAATTTAGTAATTATAATGAAATTATTTACTTCTATTTCTATTTATAGATTTTAGTTAAATATTTTCAAATAAGAATCTTTCCCAAAGAAAAAAAAAAGAAAAAAACAGAGAATAAATAACAAAATGCCTTAATTTGTTTTGAAATAAATTAAGTTTTATTTATTTATATCAATAATCTTTCTAAGGTCACTGTCAATCACTGCCCTTGGATTTTCATGGCAGTGACAATCGGACGGCTGGCATTGACTAATCCAATTAACATGGCCCACCAAAAGAATTCTAGCAATTAACTAACTTAACTAACACTGTAACGACTCAAATCGGAGAAAAAACTAATTCAAAATAATAAATAAAATTTGAAAATCGAAAAAGGCAAATGAAAAAAAGGAAAAAGAAAAGAAAAGACGTACCAGGAGCGATGTAGCCGTAAGATCCGGCGATCACCGACATGCATTCCGACGCGCCGCCGTCGAGCATGAACTTCGCCAATCCGAAATCGGCGACGTGAGCTTCGAAGTTCGAATTCAAGAGAATGTTGTTTGATTTCACGTCTCGGTGGACGATTAGTGGAGAGCAATCGTGGTGGAGGTAGCAGAGACCTTTGGCGGCTTCAATGGCGATTTTGTATCTCAAATTCCATCCGAGGAACGAGGCTTTTTTTCCGTGGAGTGCTTCGCCTAAGCTTCCGTTCCTCATGTATTCATATACCAGGAGGTTTGTCTCTTTATTGGAGCAGAATGCGAGTAATCTGACGATGTTTCGGTGTCGAATGTTGCCTAGGGTTTGGATTTCGGCTCGGAATCCATGGTCGTGACTGTTAGGGCCGAACCCTAGGAGTTTCTTCACTGCGATTTCCACTCCGTTCGGCATTTTCCCGTGGTAGACGATGCCGGCGCCACCTCTTCCGATCACGTTGCCGTCTTTCACGCACTCCAAGACGTCGTAGACGGTGAATTCAAGCTTTTGGAATGAGGTCATTTTCCATGTACTTGATCCGTTTCTTTTGAATGATTTCGCTTTGACTACTGCCGCTATGGCGAACACTAGAGAGCAAATCAATAGGCCGAGCGCGAAGATTAGCTTGAAATACGTCGGAGTTTTTCCCGGTTTTGTTGTTGTTGTTGCGAAGTTGCAGGGATTGTTGAGGAGAGAGCCGCAGAGTTGAGGATTTCCGGCGAAGGATGAAGCATTGAAGAAGGCAAGTTGTCCTGATTCCGGTAGCTTTCCGGAGAAATCGTTGAAGGAGAAATCAGCAATCGTCAGGCTCTTCATTGCCCCTATTGATTTCGGTAGGGATTGATTTAGGTGATTTCTCGACAAGTTGAGGTAATTGAGAATATGTGCATTGGAAATTTCAGGGGGAATTGGGCCAGAGAGGTTGTTCCTGCTCAAATCAAGGTAAGTGAGATGGATACAATTCCCAATTTCAGGTGGAATTTCACCTGAAAGTGAGTTTCTGCTAATATCAAGCTTTAGAAGTTGATTGAGTTCTCCAATGGAAGGAGGGATTGTACCAGAAAACTGGTTGCCATTGAGGAGGAGAATTTGCAGAGAAGACAAATTAGAAAGTGAAGATGGTAAAGTTCCTGAGAGAAGATTGTTAGAGAGATTAAGTTGCCCTAATTTGATGGGTATTGATGAACTCTCCCTATTTTCTGAAAGTGTACCTGAAAGGTAATTGTCCTGAAACTCTGCTAAATTTAGCTGAGGCAAGTAAATGAAGCCATTGGGAATGCTTCCATTCAGATAGTTCTGCCCCAACCTCACTTTTGTAAGACTGGTACATGTCCCCAGACCCTCAGGGATTGGCCCAAACAGGAAGTTGTTCATCAGAATCAGTACTTTCAGCTGGTTTGATGAACACAAACCCTCAGGTATTGTACCCGTGAGCTTGTTTGTTGACAAATCGAGGAGCTGAAGCCTCCCATTTTGGCCAAGATTCTTCGGGATTGTGCCGGTAAAGTTGTTCATCCACAGGTCCAAGGTCTCCAAGTTCGGCAAATCTGCTATGTAGTCTGGAATAGATCCGTGCAGCTTGTTCATGAAGAGGTTGTAAAGGTTGAGCTGTTTGAGCTCAACAAACTCAGATGGGATTTCTCCTGTGAGTGCATTGTTGGAGAGATCCAGATTGACCATGTTTGTCAGATTGCCTAACTGCTTCGGAATCGAACCTGAGAGTAGATTTGTATGCAAATATAGAGTGTTCAAGGCCTTCAAATTTCCCAGTTCATGAGGAATTTGCCCGTCCAAACTGCAGTCTGCAATCTCCATGATAACCAAATTGGCCAACTTCCCTAGCTCGGGTGGAATCCCCCCTTCGAAAACATTGTAATAGCCCAAGTGAATTTCTCTCAAATTTGTGAGATTTCCCAACGCTCCTGGGATTTTCCCAACCAAATCATTTCCTCCAAGAGAAAGATATTGCAACCCTTCTAAACTGCCATAGTTTTCAGGGATTTTTCCATGGAAAAAGTTACCTCCAATGTCCAAGTATTTGAGGTTCTGTAAATTCACAATCTCAGTGGGGAGAAGAGCACTGAAGTTGTTGTTATAGGCATCCAACACCTCCAACTTCGGCAGACTCGAAAAGTTCCACTGCAGAGTCCCAGTGAACTGGTTGTTTGAGATGTTAAGGAATCGAAGATGACTCAAATTCACTACTTCAATGCCACCAGAGAAGTTATTTCCTGCGACAGACAACTCAGAAAGTTGGTCAAGACTTGAAATCAATGGCGAAACAGAGCCACCAAGATTCAAATCTGTCAAGTCGACCGACACAACTCGTCCGTCAGAGCACTGAATCCCAACCCATGAACAAACTGAGCTGAAGTTTGAGGCAGTCCAAGTGCTTAGTGCAGCAGAGTCAGAGAATTCAAACCCTTGTTTCAGAGCAAGCAAAACATGGAAATCACTGACCAAACTGTGGGAAGAAGAGAAGCCTAGAAGAGAGAAGAATGTAAAAACAAGGAAAAACATGTTTTTCCCAAAATTGTATCAAGGGAATTGAGTTTGGAAGCAGAGGAAGGAAAGACCAAGGGTTTTAAGCAGCTTTGCAATTATATATTTTGCAGCAAAGTGAGGAGGAAAAGACAATGGAATAATATGTTGAGCTTCTGCAAGTGTGTTTGGGCTTAAGGAATCAAACATGTTCATAGTAAACGAGTCTTCAAATACAAGTAAGAAAAACTAAGACCTTCTTTTTCTTTCTCCTTTATTTGCTTTTCTTTCCTTTTCGAACAGAGATGCAAGGTTGAAATTCTGCTACAAAATGGTTCCTTTGCTTTCTGAATTCCTCTATATCAAGTTTCTTTTGGCAAAGCTAGGAGGAAAAGAGGCTGAAGAAAAGGAAAGAGAGAAGATGGTTCTGTAGAAAGACAAGTAGCTAGCAAAATGCAAATTAAAAGATGGCCGTTGGATAATAGAAAGATCAAATGGGGGGTGGGGAGGGAAAAAGGAAAAGAAAAAAAAATTAATAATAACAATAATAAATATAATAAAAAGCAAAGGGTAATGCTTTGTTTCCTTTCTTTATTCATATGACAAGAATACCCTTTAGCTTTAATTAAAGAATGCTCTTTATTGCTTTGAATGAGAGAGATATGAACTGAAGGATTTGCACTTTCCATCAATAAAAATAGTTCAGTACTCAAGCTTTTGGTAAATGACTCTTGTATGTTTAGTTTTGTCTCTTCTTTTTTTTCACTCTTCCAAATCAGCCTATCAACTGAAAACTAACCAGGAAATTCAGGATTGTACTGCCCTCTGTACATTCTAGCCCTCAACTCAAACTCATCCATAATGTCACTCCCACATGATATTTTTGCCTCCCCGCCAAGACAGAATCGTAACCAGACAACCATCATTTTGTTGGTTTCATCCAATAATTTCTCTTTGAAACGGGTGAATCTCAACTCAAGAGAGTGAAACATGAAACTTTTTTAACCCAAGATTCCAATTATGCCAAATGATGTTTCCTTCCTAATCCTGTACCTCTTTAAATTCTGACTACAAGGAATATATTCTTAGAAGCCAAGAAAAAGAATGCCACAAGGAAGATGATTCAAAACCATGTTCGTGATCCTTTTTTTTTCTTGTTTTTTTTGGGGGGGGAGGGGGGATATTTAATTATCATATGGTAAAAGTTATCCACGTTTGTAGAAGAAATATTTACCAGAACTAAAATAATAATGAGTTGGTAACATGTGGGTAGAAAAGAAGAAGATGATGATTATTAATATATCATTACAATGGTGTTGAATGATCAATCTATAATGATGGGAGGGATGCAGCCTGCAGCAGAGGAAGAAGAAGGAGCCAGTAGGTCAGTGAGAGGTCTTTTTATTATTATTATTATTTTTTTAAAAAAAAAATTTAATTGAGAGAAATTACTCTTAGCTTATATTTCTAATTCCAAATGATTTCTTCAACTTTATTCCTTCTTCCTAGTTGCCCTACAATAGTGGACCAATTATCCATGTAAAAGAATGTGGGATTTGAAAGCTTTATTAGAAGATGGAATAGTCTTAAAGGGAGAGCTGTAAAGCAAAAGCAGAGCAGATGAAATCTGCTTTTGATCTTCCTCTTAAAAAAGGAAGAGCCAGAGAAAAATCTACTGCATCTCATCTCCTCCTTCCCTTCTCCTCTTGCATAGAAAACTGTGTTTTTTCTTTTTCTTTTTTGCCATCTACAATTTATAAATTATATTTTGGGATCCATGTTGTTGTACCCTTTTATCTCCTTTTAATGCAGAGGTGTTTCCCCTTCTTTTATCAAATTTAATTGATCATTAAAGTTAAGTCACATTTTTTTTTCTTTTTTTTTTTTTAAAAAAGTAAAACTGTTTTCAAAATAAATGATAAGAATATAATGTAGCCCAAAGTTTATCTCATGTTCGAACTCTTATGATGTCTTTAATTTATATTGAATATCACCTAGGGGGTGTTTGAGGCGTTGAGTTGGTTATAATAGTATTTGTGTGGAGTACAAACTATTTTAGTTTGAGTAGGAAATAATAAACACTAACACCGTAACAAAGAGAGATTTAAAATAGTAATATTGTAATTAATTGTAGGTTATAATAGTTGGAAACACCAATTATTATAATTGGAACCTCAAATATGAAGTGGACTATAATAACCCACTCCTCCCACTTGAAGTTGGGGGCCCAAACACCTCCTTAAGGTCTGGTTAGGTCTGGTCACCTATCTCTTGTCAAGTCTTGTCATCAATGCCAATAGAGACGTTGATGAGAAATACCGAACCTTATGAAGTAGGAAGAGTATGTGATAAGTGGGTAAATATTTTAGTAGACATCGAGGAATACAAATACACAATAATGAGTGAGATGATTGACCTAGATATGAGGGTTAGAAGGGAGAGGTATTTGGATGCAAACCCCAAGTTGTTTGTGATTTTCAGAGAGAGGGGGGCACTTAGGCAAGAGTGCCCTAGACAAGTCCTTATCTTTCATGCAGATGCAAATTGTGGGCCTTCCAATTTGAAGGGTCACTATCTCTCTAGGGTGTCTCTCTCATTGCGATCTAAAGAACCATTTATGAACACTCCCAAAAGAAAATTGTGGTCACCCTTTTGCTTTTCTTGGTAATAGCAATGGCAATAGTAAATGGCCATTGCCAATGCATGCCCTTGGGACTCCACAATATGAGTTTTGGTGAAGGGCATCTTTGATTACCTTTTCATTTCTTTTTGTTTTCAAGTCTTGAGTAATATATGTATCATTTATATGGGTTTTTTTTCCCCTTCCCTTTTAAATTTGTGAATATGCTGCTCTTGATGTTGTATACTTTTCCTTGTGGGTTTCTTGTTTTTTGTGCTTGTTTCTAACTATTTTTCTAGATGTTGATGGAATCACTATTTTTTTTTTTTGTATAAATGCGGTATTGAAGATTAAATAATGTCATAAGATTCTAAATAGTTAAATTACAAATTTGGTCCTTACAGTTTTGAAGAAAGTTAGAATTCAGTCTCTATGGTTTATAATTAGAATTTAGTCTCTATTGTTTGATAAAATTCTCATAAATAGTCCTAGGACCGTTTATTAGGATTTTATCAAACCGTATAGACTATTTATGAGATTTTATCAAACCATAAGAACTAAATTCTAACTTTAAAAATTATAGGGACTAAATTTTAACTATCTTCCAAACTATAAGGATCAAGTTTGTAATTTAACCATTATGAATCCACTTCTTGGATTTTAGTTTCTAGGGGTTCTTCTTTTACTTATTTTCTTTTTTCTCAAAAGAAATAAGAAGTTACATATGCTTATTATAATTTTTTTTTTTTTAAAAAAAAAGGAGAGGAGGGCATGTTTACTTTCAAATGCTTAAAAAATTTTGTATTTTAAAGCGCTTGGAAAGTCACTTCAAATCGAGTTGAAATTAAAGAAAAAAAATGGTTATAGTTGATGTCAAGATAAACTTTTTTATTTTTATTTTTATTGATTGTATGGTGGTAAAATAGAAGGAACCTTTGAGAGTTTTAACAAATATACTAAAGTGGTTTTTGCTAAAGTTACTTTGATGTTTTTAAGTCAAATTTTGTGATGATAAAAGATGTGAACGAGAGAATTCTGCAGAATTTCTACTATATACCACATAAAAAAAGGACATTTCTCTATGATTCTTCATTTCGTCACTAAATAACACTTAAAGTTGCATTTTTTTTCCATCAACAACGAAATATTACGTAGTTGAAAGTGACAATTCTTTCAGTGTATACATATAGTCATGAAGGTCGATACTTATATTAAATATATAACTGAATATAACTAAAACTTTTTACTCGTAAAATTCTTTATCGAATTGAGCGATAGCTCAATAAAAGAATCGTAATAAAGATCCAGAAAACTATGAGATAATAAGATCGGGAAGAGAATCTACTCGAAATGGAAAACAAAAATTTGAAAACATAAAAAAAAAAAAAGAAAAAAGATTCTACAATTTGTTCTCTGAAAATAAAGGTGGGGATGGAGAGAGGAAAAAAATAGTGATTAGTGAGAAGAAAGTTGCAATAAAGAGAGAAGAAAAGAGAATAGGATTTGTAGAAAATGTAATAAGGTTGGAAAGGGTAAGAAATTATGAGAGAAGCATCCAAGAAGGGATTAGGCAAGAAGGGCAATGCAATGACCTTAGTGTTTTGAATGAACATTATTTTTTTTAAAAAAAAATATAATAATAAAATAAAAATAAAAATAAAAATAAAAAAGGAGAAGGCATACTCATTAAGGTGGGGTCAAAAGTAGTCACTAAAATGTACTAAACAAAGCCACCACCACCCTTGTGTGTAATATTAGGGTACTTTTTTTTTTAAAAAAAAAAATAATTTTAATATATATATTTATTTATTTATTTATCAAAGGTACTCTATCATATCATCCATGGAAACAACATCATCACCTCTACCATTTCTTTGTTGAAGAACAAGGCCAATGCTACCAAAGAAAAGAGAGGGAAAAGTGAAACAAAAGCAATCAACAATGGATTAAATTATTTATATATATGTATAATAAGAAGAAGAGGGAAACATTTTGAAATTTTCATGTTTTTATATGATTTATATTATATTCATCCATGTTTGGAATTCATTTTTTTTTTTTTTAAATTTTGCATAGACATTCTTCTTCAAATTTACTTGTTTGCATAATTGCATATGATAGAAAAAATATATGGGTTAAATCATTAAAAAAAAAACTTAGAACTTTCAGGTTTGTTTAAATTATATTATTGTTATTTCATTTTACTTGTGAAGTTTGAAATTTGTTTCAAAAGAATATTCTTGGAATTTTTGTTTTTACATTTACAATAATATTAACATATGTTGATCACTTTGGCAACTGAGGTGTAAAACTTGATTATGTAAATGATTTTAACGATATCTTTTAAGATGAAACAAGGATAATTAACAAGAATCTTAATCTTGTATATATAATGTCACAATTTTTTTTTTTTAATAAAACAATCTTAATTTTTTTTATACATATTAATTGTAATGTCGATATCATATCTTTTAAGATGAAACAAATGATAATGAACAAGAATCTCAATCTTTTATATATAATATTATCGTCTTAATTTCTTTATACATTAATTGCAATGTCAATATCAATAAGAAAAATATTTATTGGAAAATTTTTCAAAATATAGAGGTATTTTTTTAAACAAATCTCAAAGTTTAGGAGAAAAGGAAAATTTTCTAAAAATCTAGATGTATAATTGAAACAAAATCATAAGTTCAGGCGTATGTCATATAGTTACTGAACCGACATTCATTTCTAAATTCCATTACATATATGGACACATAGAGTTAATAGAAAAAGTGATATGATATGAAAACTAAAACTTAAAAACTAAATTGTGCCAAAGTAAGTTTAACTCAGTGATAATTAGCATGTACTACTTCACTTGAGGTCAGACCTTCGATCTCTCATCTAGTAATTATTGTACTAACAACAAAAAAATAACCAAATTGTGTTATCAAACGTAATCGAAACAATAGAAAATTGGATGATTAAGACATAGGATTTTATTATTCCAAAACACTTGATTATTTAAGCCAACAAACCTTATCCTTGTATCTATCAACTACAACGTAGTATTCATTATCTTAGTGTTTGCTAAATGCTGATGTAATCAAACACTTTTGACATGGCGCATTTTTATTGGATGAAAAAACAATAGTAGAATCTACAATTAGATCTTCTACTTTAATTTTATGACGTGTAGTCAAAATTATCATGGATAATATTATATATATTAAAATTTAATGCCTAACTTTAGTAATCTCCAATACATGTAGGTTAGTAACACATGCAAGCAACTAACTATATATTTCATAGTTTCATTATATTAATGTGCCATAAAAAAATGCATGGTGCTCTCTTATATATGAATAACCTTTTTTTTTTAAAAAAAAAAATATACTTATGAATAATATCTTTACAATAATTTTCAGAGAGATTTTGTCCTCTTACATAAATAGCTAAACCCTAATTTTCTCTCCCTACCTTTCTCTCTTTAAAGCTAATTGGTTCCATGTTATATATTAACTAAACTAATTCATACAAATATGATTTTGGTCCGTATACTTTGAATTACATCTTCCTTTGATATATATACTTTCAATTGTCTAACTTTAGTTCTTGTAATTTTAATAAATAAATTTAGTTCATGTATCTTTCGATGAATATTAAATTTAGTGTTTCGAATTTTTTTATTATTAAAATTACTTCAATAATAATAAGAAGAAGAAGAAGAAGAGGAGTTGTTTTCAAATATAGCAAAATAAACCAAATTTTTTACAAATATAACAAAATATCAATGTCTATTAGTGATAGACTACTATCATCTATCAGTGATAGTCATCTATTTCTGTTTATCAGTAAAATACTGTGACATTTTGCTATATTTATAAATATTTCAAGTAATTTTTTCATTTAAAAGAATCTTATCAATATAATAATAACTTTCATGAAAGAAAAGATACTATGTTAAAACGTTTTCAAAATTTATGAAGGGAATGATATTATAATATTTTTTTCTCTTAAAAAATCAGTAATAAACTAACTGCATTGACTACTTTTAAGATTTATTAAAAGTATTGAAACTATCGTTAGTCATTTGAAAGTACAAAAACCAAAATAGAATAAAATTTAAACAAGGACCAAATTAAAAATAAAATTGTATTTTAAACCATGAGAAGAATATTGTTATGGCAAAGTCTTTTTTTTTTTTTTTTTTTTTTTTAAGAAAGGGTATATGGGAAAACAAATTGACCAAATGTTTTAAAAAACTCTCAACAATATATATTGTTAAATACTCTCAACAAAAAAAGAAAAAAATATAATATATATATAGTGTATTAACTTGTTTAAAAATGCAAAAGTTTTGTCCTCATTAGCTTCGTTCATTGGTTTGAAGAAGCTAAGGGGTTTATTTTAAGCCTTTAGTTTCATTATAAGCACTAATTCCAAATTCCAACCCCATCAACTTTTTAAGAGTATCATTCTTTTTTCTTTTTTTCTTATCACAAGATTTTGCTTTTTTATTTTATTTTATTTTATTTTATTTTTAAAGATTTTGCTTAAAGTAATGTTTTTAGGTGTTTATATCATTGTGTACATGTGAACTGTTAGTGTCTCAATAATTTAATGCACAAGAAAAAAAATTTGGATTATATTTTGTACTTTAGTTTAATAATGTTTGTTCTTTTCAAATCTTTATGAATCAATGAAATTTACTAACCCGACATCAATCAATGGTTTTATGACTGTTTCGGTTGGTCGTTAATTCATATGACCTAATCAAACATTAAAATTTAAAGATTATGGTAAATTTAGGGAAAAGAAAATCGATTTTTACTATCTAGACGCTTGTCATGTTGTATCCATTTTTATTCTAAATTTTCAATTTTACCAAACTCGATTTTGAACTTGTTAAATTTGCAATTTTTACCATCTATTCAATTTTCGATTATTCATTCACTAATTTTAATGCAAATAATGTAAAAATATGTGCAAACTCATTAATTTTAATAATATCAAAACTTGCAAAAAAATTGGGCCTCTTTTGGTAATTATTTTGTTTTGTTTGGTAACCATTTGGTTTTTTATTTTTTATTTTTTAAAAAAATTAAACCTATTTCCTTTAAATTTCTTACCATGGCTTTCATCTTAGTAAAATAGTTGAATTATTTTTAGCTAAATTAAAAAAAAAAAAAATTAAAACATTAGTAAAAAAGTAGATTACAATGCGATAAATTTAGAGATGGAATGAGTATTTGTAAACTTAATTTTCAAAAACTTAAAAACAAAAAACGAAGTGCCAAACGGGACCCTTTGTTTTTCATTTTTAGTTTTTAAAAATTAAGCCTAAAACACCCCTTTCACATCTAAATATCTTGCTTTGTTATATACTTTTTACCTATGGTTTCAAAAATCAAGTCAAATTTTGAAAACTAAAAAAAAAAAGTCATTTGGCCGTATTTGGTAATCATTTGGTTTTTGAAAATTGAGCCTAAAAACGCTCCTATCATGTCTAAATTTCTTGCTTTGTTATCTACTTTTTACTAGTGTTTTAAAAAACCAAACAAAATTTTGAAAAAAAAAAAAAGTTTTTAGAAACTTATTTTTGTTTTTAGAATTTGGCTAAAAATTCAACTCTT
The DNA here is from genome assembly GCA_002890555.2 of Lagenaria siceraria. Classification (NCBI taxonomy): domain Eukaryota; kingdom Viridiplantae; phylum Streptophyta; class Magnoliopsida; order Cucurbitales; family Cucurbitaceae; genus Lagenaria; species Lagenaria siceraria. The sequence continues at coordinate 9,727,025 of CM016483.1, read as the reverse complement.
ACACTTAAGAAATGTGTAAATCATTGTAAAAAAAAAAAAAGAAAAGAAAAAATAGTCTTATTTTTTAAAAATAAACAAAAATAAAATAAAATAGTTACCAAATGAAGCCTAAAAACTTGTTTTTGTTCTTGAAATTTGGTTAAGACTTCAACTCTTGTACTTAATAAAGATGTAAATCGTTGTAAGAAAGTGAAAGGAAATAGGCTTAATTTTCAAAAACTAAAAAAAAAAAAAAAAAAAACGATCAGCAAACGAGACTTTAATTTTTCATTTAGCTTTCTATACCTAAACTATTTTAGTTTTTGTTTATTTACCTAATCAACATATATATCTTATATATAGGCAAAATATACACTAAAATTCTTAATCTTTTTGGCTCATTGCAAATAATTTTATGAAACTTAGGCCTTTGTAAAAGACCATGAAAAGAAAAAATCAAAGAGATGCAATTACAAAATTTCAATACATTAATAGTAAAATGGAGAATTTCAAAAGATTAAGAACCATTTGGCATATTTAGCTTATGTATGGGTATAAGTGTTTGAAACTCTAGGTAATAGAATTAGATTTCAAGATTTTTAAAAGAATTTTGGTTCAAGATAAAATAATTAATGAAAGTTCCTTAGTTTTTTCTATAAGTGTAGTACTCATACATGGATAACTTAAATTTTTTTTAACTCTATTTGAATAATTATTTTCGCTTTAGTTTTCTTCTTTTCAAAATTAAACTCGTAAATATTAGAAAAATTTTTAAAAATAAAAAAAATAAAGAAAACTATTTACATAAAATAACAAAATTTTTAGATAGTTATAATAGACGCTGATAGAGGTGTATCAGGGTCTGTCAGTGATAGAAATTATAGAAGTCTATCACTGATAGATGCTGATAGAAGTCTATCAATGTCTATTAGTATTTTTTTTTTTTACTATTTTCTGTAAACAGTTTGACATTTTTTCTATTTGTGAAAATTTCCTTAAATACTACCATTTTCTATATTTTCTTATTTTATTACCTACTTTTTAAAACATTTTTAAAAACCACACAATTTTCTTAAAATTATTATTATTATTATTTTTAATTTGATTTAGAATTCAAACATATTTTTAAGAAAGGTGAAAATTTTACCCAGAAATTATAAAGAAACAATAACTATTTCAGAAAACTAAAAAAAAATGTTATGAAATGTGGCTTTGAAAACTGAATTAAAAAAATCACATAATAATAACGATGTTGATGAAGTAAAATTGATTATTTTAATAAGTAATTCAACCGATAAGAATATAATTTAACAGCTAAGACATCTACTCATTTATTTGAAATTAAAAGTTTAAATCTCTACCTCGATTTAATTAAAGAAAATTTCAAATGTGGTAAAACATAAATATATAATAACGCTTTTAAATAAATTCATTAATCCGTTTATAATTGGATAATTGATTTAAATGGTAAAATTACTAGAAATATTTTCAATTATAGCAAAATGTCACTATCCATCAGTGTTAACATTAATAGACATCTATCAATGTCTATCACTGATACACAGTATAGATGATAGTAGTCTATCAATATATATCACGATAGACAGTGACATTTTGCTATATTTATAAATAAGTTGACTCATTTTGTTATATTTGAAAACAACCATTTATAATTGGTTAGTCACATTTTTACTTGGGGTACATGAATGATGTAAATATTTCAGTGTTAGTTAAATACTTAACTTACTTTCTATACTTTCAACTTTAGTTTATGTTGATCTCTATACTTTAAAATATTTGTTTTGGTTCTCGTACTTTTTACTTTTTTGTTCATTTTGAGCCATATAAACTTTGTTCAACTAATATATAGCTTGTGCTAGTGATCTCAATGTTAAAAATTAATCTCCAACCATATGTATTGTCAAAAAAAAAAAAAAAAAAAAAAAACTTTTATTTGTTTTAATAACTGTATTTTTAAAACATTGATTTTGGTCTAATACTTTTAAAAACGGACCATTTTATTTCCTTTATTTTTAGCCTACATTTTTCTTAATTAATTAGTTATTAATAAGGGTTGTTTTAAAATGAGCTAAACTATTTACAAATATAATTTTTTTTACTGCTATCAAGGATAGACCGCGATAGAATTTTATTACTCTAGCGATAAACAGCGATAGAATTAGTAATTTTCTATTAATAATTCATTTTAAATTATAATTAAATTAAAAATCACTTTATAATTGATGATTGGTAAATTTTCAAACCATCTTGAAGAGGGTAAAAATCACATAGATTTTTGAAAAGTGACAAAAATTCAATTAATTAGAGTTTAAAAGAATTAATTTCCAGCTATAAATAATTATTAATATTTCATTTAAGATTATAATTAAAGTAAAAATAAATTTATATTCATGAATTGACAATTTTCAGACCATCTTAAAAAACAAAATTTTTTAAAAGAAAAAAACACAATTAATTAAGGTAAACAATTAAAATCTACAAAATGATAGTTATAAATAACTAATTTCAAAGTTCAATTATTTTAAAAAATCCATTTTTTCCCACAAAATAATTTTTTAAGAGATACGAAACATTTTCTTCTATCGAATAACTTTAACTTTTCTATTAATATTCAAAATTTTCATTTCTTCGTAAGTGAAATATTTATCATTGTCAAACATAGTCTTTTTCTATAAGTATCAAGATGAAGACTTAGAATAAATATATCCTAACAAAACTATGCTATAAAATTAATTGCTCGATTAACAAATAAATATATCTTATTTTATTGAATTACATTTTTCAACTATTCCCTAATTATAAATTTATAATGTATTACGATTTTATTGGATTTGATTATGTACTCTATTATAAAGTGTTAACTAAATATTAAGTAAATTTTATTTTATTAATCATCGAATAATGATTAATTGTAAAAGTATAAAATCTATGAATAGATATCAAATAGATCAAATCAAATTCATCAACAAAAACTCTTAAAATGCATATGTCTTTTAATAGCATTCATTAATTTATGGAAACATGATATATATAAGATAAGCTTTATATTCCATATAAGATTTTATTCTTTTACCTCAAAAAGAAGAATATATAATTTTTTTTTATATAAATTTCTATATTATTCCTTAAAAAAACAAAGGGTTTATATGACAAGGAGAGAGAAGAAATGGATACCTTTTTTGTTTTTGTTTTTGTTTTTTTTGTTTTTTTTGTTTTTTGCCAGAAAAAAAAAGGTTTAGAAATGGATACTTAGATGCTGATCTGTGAGATCATGTCAACTTAATTTCAGCAATGTCATAAACAAAAGGATCATTTTACTACATATTTTAATTTTTTGGTCAAAAGAGCCAATAATTATTATAGTCAAAAGAGCTAATTATTATAAATTTGATTAACTATTTATATATACCATTTGATGCTTTGATGACTTATAAGCTGACCTCACACTCTCTCAACATTACAATAATAATAATAAGAATAAATATAGAGCTATTTTTAAATATAGAAAAATGAGTCAAACTATTTACAAATATAGAAAAATTTTACTGTCTACCAACGATAGACCGCAATAGAATTCTATTGCTTGAGTGATAAATAGTAATAGATAGCGATAGTCTATCACGGACTATCGTGATAGACTATCGCTATCTATCGCTCAAGTTTTAGAATTATATCGCGGTCTATCGTTGATAGATAGTAAAATTTTTCTATATTTGTAAATAGTTTGATATTTTTTCTATTTATATTATAATCCAAATCTCACATTAAAAAAAAAAAATCAAAATCTAGAAAAATTAAAGGTTTGAATTCATAATAATGATAATAATAATAATTTTATATAAAATATATGTGTTTGACAATTTGTTTTGAGATGGAAATATTGGGAGACCTGACCTCATAATCTTTAAGAGATATATGAACTACTTTTCTCATTGGCAATTAGTTTTGAGATGGAATTCATGTTTATCTAATATGATATCACATCTCAATAAAGATCAAACGAGTATTCGGTTCAAAAGAAAGACATATTGAGAATTCTACATTGAAAAATATATAGAGATCTCACCTTCTTTGGTAGTTAGTTGAGTTATAACTCGCAAGTGGACATTTAAATTTTATCTTTAATATGTTTATTTAGTATCACAAATTCACATAATAAACATTCAAAATCTAAAACTAACCACGTAACTAATACTTGACTAATTGAGCTATGCTCTACTATACTATTTTTTTTTACACAACAAAAACAAAACCCTTTTCTTTAAGAAGAATGGAAAGAAACAGATTGAAGTACAAAATAATGCATATTTGATATACAGCTAGATACCAACCAAGACGAAAGCTGAGCTGCCACACAAATATAACAACTTAGAAAGACTCTGACAAGCCAAAATATCAACCATTTTATTTCATTGTTGAGAAATATAACGAAAATGTAAGGAATGGAACGATCTTTTACAATGCTAAATGTCTTCAAGGAGACCTAAAATCTCTAGCAAAGGAGGCTCCTCTTTATTTAGCATGAACACTAACGATGTGGAATCTGACATAATAGGTGAGAGAATAAAGCCCCAAACAAGAAACCAATTGTAACCCTCTAGAACGACAGTCGCTTCAACTCCAAGCAATGTAAGATTACAGTTTTATAACCTATAAACCTTAACCGCTCTTACTCAACCGTCTGTAACACTTAAATTTTGTGAGACATATTAACATACAATAAAAACATAAAACATAGGATATATTATTAAATTTTAAGACATCATTGAAAAATTTTGAAACACCAAGTATATGTATAGATTGGAGAAGAATATTTTGTAAAATGAAAAATGTGTGAATGAAAGAAAAGTTGACTAAAACAAATATAGTATATGGTAGGCTCAATATGCATGTGGGAGCCGACAATGGTGGAAATCCATGTCACATTCTAATGAGTTTGACAATATTATTCGCTTTATCTTTCTCCATCATATCATATATTCACTCACTCCATTCTTGGATTTTCTACATTGTCATTATTTTTTTTGTCTCAATATATTTTTTATTTTATGTTGTACAAATATTCTATGTCAACGTACTCCATTTTACTAACACAAATATTTTATATTTTTAATTCTTCTTCACCTTTTTATTTTACTTTGTATATGTAAATTTCAATTTTGATATAGGAAAAAAAAAAGTACTTTTTATCTTGTGTGGATGACAACATCTGGTTAAGAGAAACACATTTGACCTTCACATGACACTAACAGTGAGTTTATTTGAAGGAAAAAAGAACGTGGTGTTTGTATATATATATACACACTAGTGTGGTGCTTACCACATACACTTTGATGCTTAAGTTAGAGTGTGAAAGAGTGTGAAAATTAAGGAGTTTGAGAATAGGATTCAAGTTAACTCTCTAGGAGTTATAATAATGTATTTATAATAGAGTTTGACCTGGGTCTCTTCTGGTTTCCTTTAGGAATTTTATTATTATTAAATCAGATATTTTGTGGACATGTTGAACTAGAAAACGAGTTGGACATGCCCTCTGTGAAAAAATATGGCTCCTCAACCTTTGAGGTTGAAGGATAGGTTGGCCTAAGGCCCAACACCCTTCCCTTGGCTCAATTTGTCTTGTCATGCCCTAGAGGCCGAGGTCTAAGAGCTGGTCGGCTGATGGATGGGTTGGTCCAAAGGTCCAACTCTCTTTCCTGAACCCAATTTAGGTCTTGTCTTGACTTCAGTTCGATTTTCTTTTTCGTTATTTTTTAGATTTATTTTTTTCATCCGAAATTATCCATAACATCTTGCATAGTCTTCTCCAAAATTTTAATATGATTCACGTGTATATATAAAGTATTAATGTATACACATGTTTATATTAAATTTGAAAACAAGTGGTGTAATATAATATTCATATGTTTAAATAACAATACTAAAAATTTAATTCTTATTAATAGAAAGATTATATTAATTATGGGAAATTATTTTAAATGATAAAATTGTTGAAAATATTTATAAATATAGTAAAATTTCACTGTCTATATGCGATAAACAACGATAGACCGTGATAGACTACAGATAGACACATATAGTAGTCTATTGTAGTTTATTGCAGATAGATAGTGAATTTGTTTTATATTTATAAATATTTTGGTTCATTTTCCTATATTTGAAAACAACGCTTATATTAATTATAACCCAAAATTAGAGTTAGACCTAAAATTTCTACACTGATATATATTTTTTAGTTATTGTTAATATTATAGGCGATTTTAGAACAAAATGACATAATCGAAATCAAACTGCCATGCTCAACCGCCCCAGTCAAGATCAAGACCAAACTTACCAAAATGTCCCATAAGGCATATCCCGTGCATACTCCGACTTGATTAGGTGGATGACTTTCTTGATTCAACTCTGAAACCCTATTTTAATTTAGATAATTAAACTTGGTCATCCACCTCTATATATACATATTCTATCCATAAATCTAAGTGTTGGTGTGTCTATGAGGAACATCACACCATGTAGATCTTCTAATTTTGGAGGGTCATTTTTTCTCCATTAAAAAAAATTAACCATTTTTATCTTGGGAAGGACAAACTTTTTTTTTTCTATCTAAATTTTGGCATCAAATTGTATGCAAATTATTCATCTCTTAAATTTTGAAAATAAATGAAAAGTTCTCTTGAAATTTCTAAAAAAGAAAATATGATATTTTCTCTCTCCATATAATTTTAATAAAGTTAACCACTCTCTCTCTCTCTCCCGTATCCAAAAAAAAAAAAAAGAAAAAGAAGAAAACCATTATTGAATAATTAATTTATTCTTTGTTTGTTTGTCTAAAAAATCATTAATACGTTATTTTCTCAAAAGTTCAGACTATGATAGGCAAGTTCACCATTTCATCACGAATGACAGTGATAGCTCTTTTTACCTTTAGTCATTCGACAAGTTTATATTATTTTTCTTTTTTTGCTCTTTTGTTTTTCTTTCTTTTTAATTCCCTTTGAGCCCAAATTTTTTTCTCATTTTTTTAGTAGGTAGATAATAATCTCTCTTCTCCGTTAGTATAACATTACAACGTATCATGTAAAGACAACTCTTTGATTGTGATGTCTTTGTTAGGAATGACCCACATGTACCCTAAGCCCAAGGCCCACTAAGGCACATAAGAGAAAACACATTTCCTTGTCCCACATTAGAGAATTTATGAGTGGGTAGATGGTATATATAGAGAACTACTTCTAAGGACTTATAAAATGTATTAGTGGTGATAGTATAACTTTGTCACCACATGTGTGTTGTCGTTTGGGTTCTTGCACTTGTGTGACCAAGTTTTATAAGATCTAAAATGTTTAAAATTTATTGTACAATTATTTTTTCAGATCTGAATTAATTTTTTTCCAAAACGTTTTAACTTAAAGAAACAAAGAAAAAAGAATAAAACATGATAAACTAGCATGCAATTTAAAGAAGAGAAAATTAAAGGAAGAAAAAGTTGCTTACTTGATGAATCTTCTTCACAAAATCCTTCTACAAATAGATAAGGACACTACCACTAAAGAGCACTCAATATTCGTAGATAAGGACACTACCACTAAAGAGCACTCACTATTCTCAAGGTTATCAAATCCATAGAGAGTGATCTTCATTTGTCTATTTAAAGGGAGGAAGAAGTTATTTTCACATGATTGTATCTCATGCAATTAATCTCTTAACTTAATTTGAACAATTCAAATTAAACCAAGACAACTGACCATCATCTTAACCTATATGAGCTAGCAAGTGGACCTAATGGACCTATTAGTTTGAAGCTCCAATGATACGAGATTAATTAATTAAACTCTTTAATTAAATTAATCAACATTCATTAACTGTCGGTCATTCTACTAAAGACTGACAGCTGCACTCTTCTTACTGTAGATATATTTTTATGTCCACGGATATGATCAATCAATAGCGAGTCGACCCTTCACAAATTGCTCGTAACAACAGTTGGGTCAAATTACCGTTTTACCCCTGTGTTACCTCTAACTCCTTAAGTACCACTGATCCATCTAATGAACAATTTAGTCATAGTCCAACTATGAGCTAGAGCCCTCTCTGGCCAGTGAGAGGGTGAGGTGCCTCATTGTTCAAGGCCCGACATCAGCTCTTAAGGGAGCAATTCATAAGACGTGAATTCCTTTTGTACAGTTGAGTTCCCAGCTGCCTGCTCGGACAAATCCTCAAAGTGATAGGCTTATTAAGTCGGCGAACTTGGCCACTCTCACTCATAAAAATTAAAGGATTGCCCTCACAAGCAGGAGTTCACAACTTCCTCAGGATTAAGGTCGAGTCACCTATGATCATCCTAGTGAAATGTAAGTCTCATTAAGTAACGGTGTTAAAACGAGAGACTAATCATTTTGCGATTTGGTCTTATATATGTCTCACATATATAGGATACCCCCACTCACATGTCTCCACATGAACATTTAGGATCTAAATGTTTGTGACATTTTACAAGACTTGTAACAATCACGAAGTGCTACCAGGATAAGGTATCCAGCCTTATCCATCTACTACAAACTGTTTAGATTATCACTTAAACACGATCCACTTGTATGTCTCTACATACGTGTTTAAGTTACTACTAATAACTTAGAATCTTAGTTTATTGGTTTTTGGGTTAATGAAACTAAATGTCAAAGAAAATAACAATTATTTTATTAAATAAATAATTTGGTTTGTACAATACAAGTTTACAAAATACAAGACCACGAGATTTAGGGCATCAACCCCAATAACCCAAAGACTTTATTGTTACTGGTCAAGAAAATAAGGTATGTAAACTTACAAAATCTCTTTATGGTCTAAAACAAACTCATAAACAATGGTTTGAAAAATTTAACAATACTTTAGTAAACAATGGTTTTAAATTAAACTGTCTGACACATGTGTTTACACAAAGTTATTTGGAGCTGATTATGTGATTATATGTTTATATGTTGATGATATGTTTATTTTTGGTACAAACATAGATATAATTAACAACACCAAGTTATTTCTTTCCTCAAAATTTGAGATGAAGGATTTAGGTGAGGCTTACGTGATACTTGGTGTTAAGATAAGAAAAGCAGAAAAAAGTTTCTCTTTATGTCAATCACACTACATCGAAAAATTGCTAAAGAGATTTGACAGTTTTGATGTTACCCCTATAAGAACACCCTATGATCCTAGTTTGAGTCTCAAGAAGAATAAAGGTGAAAGTTTATCTCAATCTGAATACATAAAAATAATTGGTAGTGTTATGTTCTTAATGAACTATACCAGACTCAATACTACATATGTTGTGAGTAGACTGAGTAGGTACACTCATAATCCTGATAAGGATCATTGGACAACACTTCATCCTTTGTTAAGGTAACTCAGAGGTACTATAGATTTGTGTCTGCATTTCAACAATTTTCCTACGGTGCTAGAAGGATATTGTGATGCAAATTGGGTAACAGATAATGACGAAGTAAGTTTGACTAGTGGATATGTGTTTGTACTAGGAGGAGGTGCTATTTTGTGGAAATCATCTAAACAAACCTGTATAGCACGATCCATCATGGAGTCAGAATTTATTGCACCGGAGTTAGCTGGACAAGAAACAGAGTAGCTAAGAAGTCTACGTGCCACTGTGGGGGAGGGGGGAGGGTTTTTGTATCAGTATCCTTACATTTTGATTCACAAGTTGCCATAGGTATTACCAAGAACAGTGTATATAATGGCAAAAGAAGACATATTCGCCTAAGACATGGAGCCGTGAAACAGTTGTTGAAGGAGTGAATTATCTCTTTGGAGTATGTGAGGTCTGAGAGGAATTTAGTAGATCTTCTCACCAAAGGCCTAACAAGGAGAGTAATCCTAGCATCTTCAATGAGTATGGGACTCAAACCCTTATGTGATCCATAGCCCTTTATTTTGAGTGGTATATTGCGATAGAATTGATGGATAATATGTGAGTCATCCATAACCCTTTATTTGGGTGGTCTATTCCGATAGACTTGATGGATAATATATGAGTGATTCCATAGCCGTTATTATGGGTGGTCTATTGCGATAGACTTGATGAAGCATCTAATACGAAAATGAAGGTGTGGGCAGCCTTCTATGAAAGAGTTTGAGGGTCTCTTTCTAGAGCTTTCATGGTGACCCAAGGTTCTATGTGAATAGCCCAATTGACATTTTATGCATGATCTTATCGCGGAATCAAGAGAGAAATTAAAAGGATTGAAATGTGTTGTGGGGGTCTCAACGAGAATTCACAAAAGTTCAACAGGTAATTCACCCTTATGAATACAGTTGTTGCCTCACTTCACTATGTATCAATTCAAATCGCAAGATATTGATGCTTAAGTTTACTATCATTCCATGGCTCAGAATTCCATTCTTCCTTCTATCTTTTGTTTTAATGCCTGTAGGTTATTCGTGGGGGACTGTTGGGAATGACCCACATGCACCTTAGTTCCAAGGCCCACTAAGAAACATGAGAGAAAACACATTTCCTTGTCCCACATTGGAGAATTTAGGAGTGGATAGATGGTATATATAGAGAACCACTTCTAGGAACTTGTAAAATGTGTTGGTGGTGATAGTATAACTTTGTTACCACATGCGCTGCTATTTGTTCGGTCCTGGCTTGTGTTTAGGTAACCAGGCTTGCACGAAAAAAGTAAATAGTTTTATTTTTTTTTTGTTTTTATAAGATCTAAAACGTTTAATTGTTCGAATGTTTTAAAATTTAATGTGCAATTATTCTTTCATATCTGAATTAATTTCTTTCCAAAACGTTTTATTCCAAACAAACATGTTTTCTTTTTTACTTTTAGAAAACCTAGACCTTCAGATCTGGAAAAAAAAAATGTGTTCTTGCATTCAATCTTCTTCTTTGATTCTAAGTAAACCTTAATTTTCTTTACTCTGATTCCATTCATCTGTCTGACAAGTGCAGGTTTGAAGAGAAAAGTTGTGTTAACCTTGGGGAGTAACCGACATCAACGATTTGCACCACGATCGTGGTGAAATTGCTTTCAAAACAATGGTATCCACGACACACAACGAACTGATCTGACCGAACGACTTATAGCCTTTTGAGGTGACAATATATATATGTGTTCGATACATATATATAAGACTGAGGGTGGTTGATGCCTTCGATCAATCAAATAAAATAATTTATAATTAACCATTCAAGAACTACTAAAACTAGGGGCAATATTAGCATAAGCTAAATTTGTTAAAGGAAAGTGATAAAAGGGGGAATTTATAGGTAAACTAAAAGGTAGGAAAGTAAAATAATGGTGTGACAGTAAGGGAGATAGTCAATGGATTACTGGACTGATTCATATGTGGTTGGGTTACTTAGTGGATTTTGTTCATAACTAATCACAAAATTAGGACTTCTTTAGTTTAAAGCCTAATTTGATTAGTTGGGCGTAGCATTCCATGTTAACTGAAATCCCCTAATTCAATTAATTAGACATAAATAATTTAATTAATTATAAACTAACTAACAAGTTGGGCACGTTAGTTTAGAAATCAATGAAGACATACAATCAAATTGGCCAGAATCAACTTAGTTTTTTTCTAATCCCAAATTCGATTATGAATTTGATTAACATAGAAAAAATGCTATGAATCAATACAAACACAATCAAACATATTTGCTATTGAAATTAAGCATACAATTGTTACAATTATGGATAACCAAAGTATATACTATAAACGACTAATCTGTCATATTAATCGAACAAGCGTTGCACATAGATTCAAACAAGGAGTAAAAAATACTAAAGCTAAAAAACTCATATGCATTCATTGAAAAATCTCACAAAAATCTATAAGATTAAGTCCAACCAACCTCTAAATAAAAGTTTTAGGTCTAGTCATGCATCAAATCTCGGTCTCCGATGCCAAAATCGTCCATTACATACCAAAATCAAGTAAAACTCAAAGTGTTTGGCCAAAATTAGTGAAAGGTAGTTCTTTTAATCTCATTTGACATGTTTCTTTATTCAATTTTGACAACATTATTATTGGGGGACTTTTTAAAAATAAAAAAATAAAAAAATAAAAGAAACTATTTACACAAAATAACAACATTTTTAGATAGTTGGATAGATGATGATAGAAGTCTATCAGGGTCTATCGGTGATAGAAATGATAGAAGTCTATCACTGATAGATGCTGATAGAAGTCTATCAATGTCTATCAGTGATTTTTTTGCTATTTTCTGTAAATAGTTTGCCATTTTTTCTATTTGTAAAAATTTTCCTTATTATTGAGTAATAGTTATATTTATTATTATGATTTTTTTTTAAAAAAATCCTAAATAACATATGAGGCATATATAGTATGTTAAGCACAAAACAAACTTTAGTAATTAAGACGACACTTGCCACAAAGTTATTTTAATAGAGTTTTTAAATTACAAAAAGAGTTTTTCAAATTAAAGGCTAAATGGGCCTTCTTCGACAAACTTAAAAAATCTTGTTAGGAATGTAAATAAAGTCACAGAGTAACTTTAGTGGTCTTTCGTTCCCTCGAAGGATTATTGGAGTGCGACCAAAAGTTTCACATTGGTTAAGTAAGAGGAAAATCTATGGTGTTTAAGCGATGATAACTATCTTCAATGATATATATTGAAGGTCATTTTAGTGAAAAAGAAAAAAGAGCCATGAAAATTTACATATAAAGTGGAAAAATAATATAATACAATTGTGAAAATATACGAAAGATCGATAACCCTAACATAGTGTGAGAGACAGTTGTATCATGCTTTTAATACAACTAATAACATATATATCTTCATTCATTCCACAACTTTTTTTTAATCTCCGACTTTTAAGAAAGAAAGTCGTCATGTCAATTACCGTTGAGTCAAGCTCATTTTAACGAAAAAATTGCAACTTGATTAGATATTAGGAAACATCGAATAATTGATGAAATAAATCTATTGGAAGTTAAAAAAGAAACAACTTTTATTTTCCACTTATACATTCAAATAATTGATGAATTATAAATCTTAATTGGAAGTTAAAAATGAAACAACTTTAGTTTTCCACTTTATATTATCATTGTTATTAACATTTTGTATTTTTCATTTTGCAATATATTAATGGAAGTCCTTTATCCAGCCAAGAATCCAATTATTGCTCATCATTTCAACACTTATTAAAAAGGGACAATTGCAAAAATATCAAATTGATTTGTTAAAATTAGGTCCATATACAATGTTTTATGATTTTGCAAAAAAGGCAAAATCTTTAAGCCTAGTACAATTGAAATGCCCGGATGACTAAAATGCCCCTCACAATTAAAAATATGTGACTGTATCTGATTGCCCACTAATTACTATCTGATTGCTATCTGATTACCATATAATTGTTAATGATACCAATTCCTATCTGATTGTTGTCTGATTGTTATTTGATATTGGTTGTAATATGATTGTCAATGATACCATGGTTATCTGATTGTTCGCTAATTACTATATGATATTGATTGTCAATGATATCGATTGTTATATGATTGTTGTCTGATTATTATCTGATAGTAATTGTCAATGCTACCGACTGTTGTCTGATTGTTGTTTGATTAATATCTAAAATGGGTTGTCAAAGATACTGATTTTTATCTGATTACTATCTAATTATGATTGTCAATGATATGTGATTACTATCTGATTTTTCATTTGATATTGACTGTTATATGATTGTTGTTTGATTACTGATATACTAATTGTCAATGATTACCTGATTGTTGTCAACAGTAAACTGCTAAAATAAGACACTATATATTATACTTACATAAAAGCAAATGATTAACAAATACATCTTTGAAGTCCACAATATGATTATTCAAATAGATACAAATTATTTACATGCTTTTCTATTATGACCAACACGCTTACATTGGCTATAATTCGTGTCCTTTGCCAATTCACCAATGGAAGGAATTCTTTGTTTTTTAGGTTTCTTGCTTGACGAGGGTTGTTCACATCTAAGATACAAGTAGTAAAAAATCAAACATCAATCACATGACAATTAAATATAAATAACAAAGTATTTAATATCTAATGAAAATCATATGGAAATCAAATAGCCGTGAGATATCAATCACGTGGCAATCAAATAGAAATCACAAAGTACTTAATATCTATGAAAATCACATGGTAATCAATGACAATCAGATATCAATCAGATGACAATCACATGTTAATCAAATAGAAATCACAGAGTACTTGGTATCTAATGAAGATCACTTGACAATCAGATATCAATGATATGACAATCACATAACAATCAAATAGATATCAGACAAAAATTAGATATCAATTATATAACCATATTTGATTCTCTATGATTAAACAATTCACTCGCACTTCTAATTTTTAATTTAATTTCCACATCTTGTATAATATATCTAACTAGCCTGGTGAATAAAATTAATTGCTAACCATCCTCTCAAAAGAATGGTCAAGTAAAATATTGGAAAGAAACACATTCATACAACAAGCCAGATATTCCTATGGGAGCCCAAATGAGTTTTTTTCACATCAGACCTAACAATTTTGACTCTCCAAGGTACTAACAATAACACATGAATTTTCCTCTTACCCACGTTGCAACTTCCCTACTTTCAATTCTTCAATATACATAGCCTTAAATAAAAAGTCCGTAAAATCAAACTACAATAAACACAATAGCCAAAGAACACAAATTATCTTGAATACAAACTAGTAATCTACACCCAATTTGTCGCAATCTGACAAATTTTCAATCAATACACATGATTATACACAAATAATTAACATCTTCATTCCGAAAACCTAACATTAATTTCTAAAAAACTCTAGTAATGGAAAAATTGGAGAAGATCTTGACGAAATTGAAACTAGTAAAATTTTGAGCACAATCGTGAATGAAAGAAGGTGAGGACGAAATTCAAGCAAAAAAATCGAATACAAACCGTGGCTTCAAGAAGAGAAATCCTCAAGGAAGAAGATTTTGAAACGGTGTGTTCAACTAATAAAATCAAAACAAGATTTCGAAAAAAAAAATCTGCACAATTATGTGCATCAAAAGAAATTCGGTATTTCAAATCTTGGAGAACGTGAATATTGGAGAATATCAAAGAATCTTAGGTTGTTGCAGAAACATGGAAAATATTGAGGAAGAAAACATGCGTAAAGGAAAGAGAATATAAAATTTACTAATTTTATATTTCTTAAGAGATGGGGGTAGTTTTGGAATATTATTTTCACATAAAAAATTAAATAATATGATTTTTTAACTATCTATATTATTTTCAATATATTTTGACATATTTGTAATATTTTAAAAGTTGATGACATGGATGTTAATATATAATCAAAATTTGATACCCAATGCAATTTTCCTACTAAAAATTGCATTAGGACATTATGATAAATTAATTAATTCATGTATTTATATAAATGTATGTGCTACCTGTATCATTGTATTATGTGTGAAGTTTGTTCAATTTTAATCCATGTACTTTCAAATGTTTCATTTTAGTTCTTGTACTGTCAACTCATCTTAAATGTAATCCCTCAAACTTAGTTTTTATCAAAATTAATAAATAATAATAGAACTTTTCATTCAAATAAATGAAATATGAGAATAAATTTTCAAAATTTATAGTGAAAATGCTATTAGATAATAAAAAGTTTTTGAAAAAAAATTAACATCATAAACTAAATTTAAGATTTATTGAAAATATATAGACTAAAATTGCACATATTAAAAGTAAGATAAAATTGAACAAACTCCAAATTAGTACAATGACTAGAATGGTATTTTAACATTTTTTAGTGCAACAAGTGGGATAGAAATTAAATTTGGACCTTTGGACTTCAAGAGAGGTAGTAAATATCCAATTACATTTGAGCTATGCACATCTTACCGAAATGAATAAGCTATTGTTTCATATACATGATGTTTGTTTATGTATTAAAATATAGGGAAAAAGAGTTTTTTTTAAGGGTTGTTTTCAAATATAGAAAAATGAGCAAAACTATGTACAAATATAGAAAATTTTTACTGTCTATTAGCGGTAGACCGCGACTGAATTCTATCGCTCGAGCGATAGAAGTCTTATCGCTTTCTATCGTGGTTTATCATTGATAGACAACGAAAATTTTCTACATTTGTATATAGTTTGATATTTTTTCTGTTTATAATAATTTTTCTTTTTTTTAGTACTATAAATGAGTTCATCAAAATAAATAAATAAATAAAGGTAATTGATATTTGAATTTGAATGAAACATTTGATAATCGAGTGATTCAAAAATTAAGGAAGAATCCAATTAATTTACGTCCATCTATTACAATATAAAATATATGATGGGAGATTATGGAGAATTTTTTGGAAATTGTCAAAAATAATCCTGAAATATTATCATCTTTCACAACTAACACTTTTTTGGAAAACTTGTTGAAATAGTTTTTCTCGATTCTTCCCTGTCGAGAACGACTCCGAAATTTGAATAAAATTTTGACTTTTTATCATATATCCAAACTATGAATTTTTTTGGACTTTATTAGTGGAGTCTTGGTCAGAACAAAGACCGAGATTGTATGTATTTTCTTCCCAAATCACGTAATCTTTTGTGGAATTTGATTCGTCACATAAATAATTGATTATCTCTCTTTCCCAATTAATATAAAGAGTAAGCTCAAGTGATAAAGATTTCTGTTGGAACTAGTACTTTGTGTTGAGAAGTTAAACGTCTTGACAGTCAAATGTCTGGTACTATGCATTGAGAAGTTGAACGTCTTGACAGTCAATGCAAGGAACTGGACGCCTGGTGCTAGACGCCTGATGTTGAACGTCAAGTGATGCGATGGACGCCTCGTATTGAACTTCTGGTAGTGGATGCCTGCAAAATAAAAAGTCATAAGGGCTGAGTGGCGGAGCTCGCTCTCTAAGACGTTTTGCAGCTCTGCTTAAGGTGCAAACAATTCAGAGTTGTTGCCATGTCGTCCCCAGGATAAAACACCCCAGAAATAAAGTCTGTCTCGATCGAAACTTGCACAAGTAAGGAACGGAATGCTCACACCCTTCGAATGCTCAGAATACAGGAGATAGGACAATTTTGAAAAGCTCTCGTTCAAAGACAATTTTCGTTCTATTTTTTCAGTTGGTGAAGTTAGAATTAAATACACCTCAAAGGTCAACCGACACATGTTGGACGAGTGCTCAACCACCGAATGTGTGCCGAGAAAAAGGTGCGGGCGCGAAGACCGGTTGACCATGCGGTGGATGCGGCAAGGGGCAAAACGGTAAATTATAATTTTTATTTAAAAAATAAAAATAAAAAAATAAAAAAAAACTTATTTTTATTTCCACCTCACCCCTTCTAAAACATGAGTACCCCTTGGGGTCCAAGCCCAATGCTAAAGGAGAGGGTAAATAAGGTGAGATCCCAATGTTTAATTAAGCCATGTGAGATTCCCACCTCTCCAAAAATTCACATTGTGTTTAAAAACTCAATTTTTCACCAACAATCCCACACTTGAAAAATAAACAGGAAAACATTTTGTTCATCGAGCATTTTCAGAATGTATAACATTGTGCATAAGCAAAGGTGTCTTACGACATGAACCTTTACGTAGTGATGATGATTCAGAACTTACTAAAGTAACTCTTAGTTTTGAACTCTATCTCTGACAACATCTCACACACAACATTACTAGGGTGTAGTTCGAAAACTTGTACTTTAAGGTCATGCACGTGTATCCTAGTTTAGTGAACGCTCTAGAGAATCTGCCTAAAATTCCATAGGAAGCGGCCCTCACTTCCACATTCACATAGGTGAGTCTATCAGGGGTACTCCTGTAGCTAGGTACTTCATTTGACATCAAGTATAGATCTCATTAAGAACTAAATTCAACATTTCATACACTTCATGATATCATGCTAAGACTCTAGGTCCTAGGAAGAGAACTCTGTGTTTTATTTGCATGATTCACTACATATCACTTGTGATTAGTTATTATCTTTTGAACCTGTTTCTTGGGGATCTTCAGTCTACAGGTTGAGTTTTCCTTACTAGTGATTCATCTTTCTATAGGCATGAGTCTCATCCTTTCCGAGATTTTGAAAACCTTTTCTCTATTCAGTCTTTTCGTCAAAGGATCTACCAAGTTTTCATCAGTCTGAATATGATCCACTCTAATTGTACCAGTAGTGAGAAACTTTTTAATGGTGATGTGCTTACGATGTATTTGTCGTCTCTTTCCGTTACAATAACGGTTATGAACTTTTGCGATTGCTGCAGTACTATCGCAATGGATCAAGATGGCTGGTACCGGGTTTTTCCATAAGGGAATATCTGATAGCAGACTTCTAAGCCAGCATGCATCTTCACTGGCTGTTGCTAGTGCTATCATTTCTGACTCCATCGTTAACTATGCTAAAATTGTCTATTTCTTGGATTTCCAAGAAACAACTCCACACACTATGCTGAAAATATAGTCGCCGGTAGCCTTTGAGTCATCCGAGAGGGAGTTCTAGTCAGCATCGCTATATCCTTCCAAAACAGTAGGAAACTTTTAATAGTGTAATCCTAAGTTCTGAGTTTTCTTTAACTACCTCATAACCTTTTCTACAACATTCCAATGTTCTATACTAGGTCTGCTTGTAAACCTACATAGTAAACCTACGACATAAGCTATGTCTGGTCTAGTGCAATCAACAGCATATCTAAGACTGCCTATGATGCTCACATACTCGGATTAATTAACACTGTCACCAGTGTTCTTGAACAACTTTACACTAGGATCATAAGGAGTACATGTTGGTTTACAATCAAAGTAATTGTATTTTCTAAGGATTTTTTTTACATAGTGAGATTGATCTAAGGAAATTCCCTTTTCAGACCTAGTAACTTTTATGTCTAAGATTACACTTGCTTCTCCTAAGTCTTCATATCAAGTTGCACTCAACATGGATTTTACGTTATTTATAACGTGCAAGTTCGAACGGGTAGGTAGTTCATCAGGTTTGTGTTTCTTCCTTAGGATCCACTTGCATCCTATGGTTTGCACCCCGAGTAGGTCTACTAAGTGCCAAGTCCTATTTGACTCGAGAGAGTCTATTTCGTTATTTATAGCTTCTTGCCATAAATTGGCATCTACTGAGGCAGGATTTCCTTTAGGTCTTTAGGATCTTCTCACATTTTAAAGTCTGGAAGTCGTCTCCAAAGTCTTTGACAGTTCTAGTCCTTTTGCTTCTTCTAGGCTCAGAGACGACTTCCTCAGATAAGGGAAGACTTCTAACTAGTGGTAGACTACTAGAGCTCGTGCCCCCACTATTTCTAGATTTAAAGGAAAATCTATCGTCAAAGAAATCAGCATCATTTGACACAATGACTACTTGATTTATAAGATCGTATAACCTATAGGCTTTACTATTCACGACATAACCTATAAAGACACACTCATCGGCTCTACTGGCAAGTTTTCTCCTTTTAGGGTCAGGAATTCTTACAAAAGCTTAACACCCCCACGTTCTAAAGTAGGTCAAGTTTTGTCTTTTATTTTTAAGGACTTCGTAAGGTGAAGTTGTGTTTTTAGACTTTGGTATTCTATTTAGGACAAAACACGCGGTAAGGATAATTTCACCCCACCAATAAGAAGCATCTCCTGAATTAATTAGAATAGCGACTACTAGCTCGGCTAGAGTTCTATTCTTCCTTTCAGCTTTGCCATTCATTTCAGGAGAGTAAGGTGCAGTCTTGTCATGTTATTATCCATGTGAGTTATAGAAATTATTAAAGTTGTTTGAGCCATACTCAGTTCCCTTATCAGTACGAAGTCTCTTAATCTTTCTATTATATTGATTTTCTATTTCATTCACAAATAACTTGACTGCGTCAAAAACATCACTTTTATTTTTCAGCAAGTATATAAATGTAAAATCAGAGCAATCATCAATAAAAGTGATAAAATACCTTTTGTTATTTCTAGTTAAGACGCCATCAAATCCACAAAGGTTCGAATGAATTAAATCTAGAGGCTCAGATTACCTAAGTACAAATTTATGCAAGGTTTTTGTTATCTTAGCTTGACTACAATATTCGCATTTCTCAAATTCATTCGTAGATAACTTAGGAATCATTTCTAACCTACTCATGTTACTAATTATACGATTAGTAACATGAAAAAAATCTAGCATGCCAAACATAATTCATTCGTAGATAACTTAGGAATCATTTCTAACCTACTCATGTTACTAATTATACGATTATTAACATGAAAAAAATCTAGCATGCCAAACATTAAAGGAACACAAAATATACACAAAAACATTCGTTTTATTCATTTCAATATTTATCTTAAACATGCCCTCAGTTGCATAACCATTTCCTACAAAAACATTGTTTTTAGTAGGGGTGTACATGTTTGCCTCTATTGTCTGAGTGAAGCCGACCTTGTTAAGGAGATAGCCCGAGACTAGATTCTTCATTATCTCTAGAGTGTGCAGGACATCCCTCAAGATGAGTGTATTTTCGGAGGTAAACTTCAGCTACACCTTGCCCGTTTCAGCAACTTTCGCTGAGTGGTGATCCCCCACAAAATATTGTTGTCCTTAGTTTCAATATATGTTTTAAAGAGACTAAGGTCGTGAAAAACATGGCACGTGGTGCCCGGTCTATCCACCACCCCTCAAAACCAACGTGGTGCCCGGTCTATCCACCACCCCTCAACCACCGATCACATTTACTTCTATGATCATGAACGGTTCTTGACCATATGCCCGGGTTTATTACAATTAAAGCATATGAACTGTACCGTGTCTCCTGAGGGGGGTTTCTGTTTCTTCTGATTCTGTTGGTTGTTGGATCCACGATTCTGACCTTTCCTCTTGGTTCCCTTCTGCTTTTGGTCAAGTTTCATGGCATCTGGGGCAGACTTCCTTGGCATCTCATTTACCTCCTCTCTCTGGTCCTACTTCTAGGCTTCCTCATCGATCCTCAGACGTGTGATTAAACTCTCTTCTAGGCTTCCTCATCGATCCTCAGACGTGTGATTAAACTCTCTAAAGAAAATTCCTTGGTCTTGTGCCTCAAGGTATTTTTAAAATCCTTCCACAAGGGGACAATTTATCAATAATAATAGCAACTTGAAACTGTTCATTCAGAGGCATACCTTCACTTATAATCTCATGGGCTATCTTCTATAGTTCATGGGATTGGACCTCTACGAACTTGTCATCGACATCTGGAACTTTAGGTAACGACTGACCACATATTTCTTCGAACTGGCTTCCTCAGTGTCATATTTTTTATGTAGAGCCTCCCATATTTCTTTCGCTATCTTCATTGAGCTGTAATAATCATACAGATCACCAGTCAAACCATTTAAAATGAAATTCTTATAAAGAAAGTCCTTTTCTTCCTAATCGGCAGCCACCTTGATTTGCTCATCGGTTGGATTTTTTTTTGGGACATCTGGCTTCTCGGTATTGCACATGTCAGCGACCTTCTTGACGATGAGGAAAAACAACATCTTTTATTTCCAACATTTGAAGTTCGCCCCTTCGAAGCAGAAGGACCAGTTGAGTTTAGAGACCATGATGTCGTTTTGGGCCATCACAACAGTGACAGATGGATTCGTCTTAAAATTGTTGGAACTAGTACTCTGCGTTGAGAAGTTAAACTTCTTGACAGTCAACGCCTGGTAATATGCATTGAGAAGGTGAACGCCTTGACAGTCAGTGCAAGGAACTGGACGCCTGATGTTGAACGCCAAGCGATGCGATGGTCGTCTTGTATTGAACGCCAGGTAGTGGATGCCTACAAAACAAAAACTCGTGAAGGCTAAGTCACAGAGCTCGCTCTTTTTAAAACGTTTCGCAGCTCTGCACAAGGTGCAAACAGTTTAGAGTTGTTGCCACATCATCCTCAGGATAAAGCAGCCTAGAAATAAAGTTTATCTCGATCGAAACATGCACAAGTAACAAACAGAATGCTCACGCCCTTCAAATGCTCGGAATACAGGAGATAGGACAATCTTGAAAAGCTCTCGTTCAAAGACAATTTTCGTTCTATTTTTCAGTTGGTGAAGCCGACCTTAAATACACCTCGAAGGTCAACTGACGCATGATGGACGAGCGTTCGGCCACAGAATGTGCGCCGCAAGGTGAGCGCTCGTCCACTGCACGTGCGCTTAGAAAAAGGCATGGGCATGAAGACGGGTTGACCATGCGGTGGATGCGGCAAAATGGTAAATTATAATTTTTATTTAAAAAATAATATTAAAATAATAATAATAATAATAAAATAAAAATTATTTTTATTTCCACCCCACATCGCCCAGATGGACGGCGACGCGCGTGGAGAAGCTACCAAACCCACCATAGCCTATCTCCCTCACCCCTTCTAAAACATGGGTACCCCTAGGGGTCCAAGCCCAATTTTCAAATAGGGGGTAAATAAGGTGGGATCCCAATGCTTAATTAAGTAATGTGAGTTCTCACCTCTCCAAAAATTCACATTTTGTTTAAAAACCCAATTTTCATCACAATTCATTCATATCATGACAATTTAAAATATTATATTTTTAGAAATCTTTAGTTCCTCATTAATGAGGATTTTATTCATCATAAATATTAAAATCAATCATTAAACACCTTAAAATTACTTTAAATTTGAAGAAGATTAGATAGGTTAAGATTTGAGAAAGATTACATATAGTTTTTATCCTAGCCGAGATTTTACCGAAAGCTCAAAACAATTGATAACTGGTGCGCATGTAAAAAAGTCAAATTTTTATTCGAATCTCGGAGACGATCTCGACCGGAAAGGACCAAGAAAATTATAGTATAAGTAATCTAAAAAATGATATATAGCAACATTTGACCTTTTTGGGACCTTAAAAAAATGATATATAAGAAATGATCTCGACCTAGGTATAAGTAAGACAAAAGTATTCAGTCCCATCTCCTAAAAAATGATAGTTGTAATATAGAATATTAATTTTACCTTTTTTTTTCATTGTGACTATTTTTTTTCTGGATAATTGCATTGGGCAACACATTTTGAGATAATAATTAAGTATATAACAACATTTTTAAAGAATTGCAAATCTAGTAAACTAACAGATCTTGAAAACTGAATCTAAATTTTGCTATATCTACAAAAATTTTATTGTGCTATATTTGCTAATACTTTGAGCCTAATTACTATATTTGTAATTTTTTTTTTTATTATGTGTTACAATTTTCCATCTTTTAATGTTGCAATGATATTGTCCTACAATGTAAGGTTTATTAAGGCCTAAAGCCCAATAGTTTAGGGTTTCGTTTTGGGCTTGCAACTTGCAAGCCCAAATTATATTCTTTTATTAATTTAATTTTAATTTCCTATTTCTTGTTAGGTTACATATGATTGAATACCTACACAGGGCAAACTATACTTGTATTTCACAGTTTTGTTTCCTCTAATCGTAGATATTTTAATAAATGAAAAGATATCTATTGGGTAGCCAAGAGCTCTAACTCCTTTGCAATCGTTTGTGTTTTTGAGTCGTGTGTAAAAACAGTCGATTTAGGTTACTTATCCTATCTTGTAAAGCTTTCGACTCCTAAAAAAATTATACTTCATCTTCATCTCAAGAGTGTTAATCTCAAGGCAATTTAATGTCAAACTTAAATTTTAAGAGAGAAAAAACTACAATTCTCTAAAAATTGTCGTATTATTTGTTATCAAAGCATCATTGGTATTATATTAGAAAGCGTGTTGATTCTAAATTCCTTTCGGCATTTATTCAAAAATAAAGAAAATGGACTGAAACATTTGTTTTTCTTTTATTAAAAAAAATGAGAAGGAACATAACATATATCCTACAAATGAGACATTCTATGAACTATATGCTCGTGTTAAAATCAATTATTTAATTTTAAAACCTATTTAACAAGATTTAAGGGGCCGTTTGTTTCGCAGGCATCCTAGATTCCCATGGAGTGAGCATCTTAGATTCCCCAAGAGTGGACATTTGGATTACTGTGTTTGTTTTACGATATTCTAAGATGCCCTGACATCTAGAGATTCTCGGGCATCTTAAGATACCCTTACGAAGAGCATCTTAAGAGTTTTGGATGGCTTCCTGAAACATGGATTTTTTCATATTCCCGAGTTGAGGGCATCCCCATTTTATATTTTTGTCCTTGTTCTTTTTTAATTTACATATATATATTAATCTTCATTTGCATTATATAATTAAAATAAATATTGTTAACCATATATATCATATTTTCTTTGTTATATCCTAATCATTATTATCTTTTATCAAGATATTTAAATTTAAGTTTAAATTAATATTTATTTTATATAAAAATCTGAAATTATGATATATTATGGGGAATTTTTTTAAATATATAAAAAAAAACTATTTACACAAAATAGTAAAAGGTTTAGATAATTGTGATAGATGCTGATAGAAGTCTATCAATATCTATCAATATGTTTTTTGCTATTTTCTGTAAATAGTTTGACATTTTTTCTATCTGTGAAAATTTCTCATATATTATTTTGTTGAGAAAAATAACATATAAAAATAACATAAATTGTATAAATTTAAAAAGAAATTTAAATTGATAAAAACAAACAAGCTATATAAGTTCAAATTATATCATATTAATTATAAATTAATAAATAATCGTAAGAGCATGTTTAGAACATTATGTAAATTTTAGATATTTCTTAGTAGAATTTCTTACGAAACAAATACAGTTATTGAAATATTCCCAGATATCTGCAAAGATATTCCTACAAAACAAACATGGTTATCTAAAGATGTCGGACATTTATAATTCTGTATATCTATAATTCCAGGCATCTAAGATTTCGGTTATCTACATTCCCAAAAAATAAACGGCCCTTAAGTGTTTGGTTGGTTAGTAATCCATATTCTATTTTATGTTTTTAGATTAACTAAGTTTAGCAAATATGTGTTTAAAAAAAAATCTAGATTCTATTTCTGAAAACAATTTTTGGAATATGTGATCCAAACCGAACAAATTCTAAAAACAATATTTTTATATTTCTAGTTTATCCCAATTTTGAATTTTAAATTTTAAAATATAGAATTATATTAAATAAAGATTAAAACATTTAAAAATATAATATTCTATGCTATAAACTCAACTCATTTTTTATAATTAAAATATTTAATATGTGATGTATTATAAATTATATAATATTACAAAATTAATAATTATACACAACATGTTCATAAATTAATTAATAATAGTTTATAGTCAATCTAATACTTAGGACGAACTAGTTTTATGGTTTATAAATATAGTATTAAATATATTTAAAACAATAATTTATAAATATATTTATAAATTAGAATCTAATTTCTACCAAATTTATATAAAAATATGAAATTCTATATGGATTGATCCCTTATTTTGATTTCCATATTTTCAAATTTGTATTTTTTAGATCAACATGCACTAACTTTTTATTCTATTCAACACAATTTAGTTAAGTCACATGGACAAAATTGGGTTTTTTTGAAAAGATTTTAAAAAAAAAAAAAGTGTCACGTCATAGGCTTTAAAAGAAGAGAGTAAATGGGCCAAAGCCGAAATTAAAATTAGGGAAAATTGGACTAAATGACCATTTTGGAGTGATTGTTTTGAAATATGGCCAAACGTTTGAAAATCTTGAAAAAAGGGCCACACGTGCTTCAGACATACATAATTTTTTGGTGAGTCATTTCGATTTTTGCTTCTATTAGCCTCCCTTATTATTGGATCTTCCTACGGCTTGGCCTTTTTTCACATGCATAAATGAAATTTAGCTCATGATTTGAAATCGAATGAAATTTGACCTTCGACTCACATAAGCGTGTTATAAAATTGTTGATTCAACCCGCGAATGGACTGAGAGTAAACTTAATCTCGCTTCTCGCTCCATCCTCAGTTTGTTAATATTTAAAAAAAGGCCAAAAAAGAAAAACACATGAAAAAATGTTTGAAAAAAGAAGAGAAACGCAGAAAAAAAGAAAGAAGAAAAACGCAGAAAACGCAGAAAAAGAAAAAAAGATGCGAAAATAAGAACGGAAGAAAATTTTCTAAACTTGAAGTTAATTTTTATTTGGGTCTCTATAAAGGGGCTCTATGTAAATTTTCCCTTATTATTTAGAGGGTGTATCTAAAATATAAAATCTGAAGAAAAAAACTATAAAATTTAAACCAATTTTTTTTCCTTTTCTTGTTTTTTTAGTTTGTTATTTATATATTTTTTAATTATTATTTGCAACCTCAGTTTGTTATCTCTAAAATATAAAATCTAAAAAAACTATAAAATTGAAGGAATTTTCTTTTCTGACCAACCATAAAATTTGAGTTTTATACCGAGATCAAAATTTGATTGAACTGAAACAAATGTAAAAAATATGGTTGTGAAATCGTGGATCGGGTCCACAATTCTTTGAGGTTGTGTACGGGGTACACGATTAGGGACCCAAAATCGTGGACCGGGTCCACGATTCCCCTCCACCTCACCCAATATGCTGACCTACCAGGCTGACCACTGACTGGTCACGCTGACCCATCTGCAGCGTCTACATACAGAACTCGTGGATTGGGTTCACGACTTCCATACTCGTGTACCTGGTACACGAGTTCGTGGTCCCCAAACGTCCCCACCCCCTTCCTTCCCTCCTCAATTTTCTTTCTCTCTTTCTCTCTTTGAAGCTTGTTTTGGTTAATATTCATTAGATCTAGTATTAAATATGAAGATCTAGAGCGTGAAGCTTGTTTTGTTGACTAATATTGAAAATCTATTTGTTTTGTATAAGCTCTAGTACTTTTTTACCGTTAGATTGATTTTGAAATTTTGTTTTTGGATTGTATGAGTTTGGACTTGAAAAGTTAGATTGTTTTTTTTTTTTTTTGAGTTTATTGTTATAGTTTGGACTGATGTATGTTGGCTTTGGTTGCATGTTTGTTTGTTTTTTAAAAAAGAAAAAATTTGGACTGATCCATAAAACGCATTGGACTTGGGCTGTAGGTTTATTGTCTTTCTTTTAAAAAAACTTTTTTGGATGGATCATGAATTTGATATTGGATCAAATTATTAACCTATTAGATTAGACTAATATTTCTAAACTATAACAGTTGTGAACATCTGATTAGATATGTCATTGCGTCCTAAAGATTTAGTCATTCTTGAACCTAGTAATGCTAGGGACAGTGATATTGATGTAGAAATTGATTGGGACATTACTACTTCAATATGTGAACAAGGATCGGCATTTGAGGAAAATAATAGATGTGTAGATAGTACTAGTCTAATACAAAAATAAATGTTATTTGACACTAAAGAAGATCTACAACTAACTGTAAAAAAATATTGCATGACAGAACATTATCAGATTTTTGTAGTATAATCGAATCAAGATATTTGGTATGTGGGGTGCAAATATTGGAAGGATGGTTGCGATTGGAAGTTAGGTGCTTGTCGGCGTAAAGCTCATGGGATGTTTGAAATTACTAGACTTGAACGGGAGCACTCATGTTTGTACTCAGAATTGACACATAATCATCACAACTTGATTCGAATTTTATGAGTATTGAAATTCAAAATTTGGTGAGAGTTGATCCTGGTGTTCTTGTTGCCTTGCTCCAAGAAGCAATTAACAAATAATATGGGTATATTGTCCATTATAGACATGTGTGGCAAGCAAAGAGAAAACCGTTGATTGTTGTGTTTGGTGATTGGGAGAAATCATACTCAGAGCTTCTGTATTGGTTAAAAGTGTTATTGTGCATTCAATCCTGACACACGAGTGGACTGGTATTTTCTTACATCTAATGTGTCTGGTACAACTATATTTGGTCGAGTTTTCTGATCATTTGGTCTTGCAATAGAAGGGTTCAAATATTGTAGGCCATTAATTCAGATTGATGAAACTCATCTCTACGAAAAGTATAAAGGAAAACTATTGATCGTCTTATCTATTGATGCAAATGGACATATATTTTCTCTTGCTTTTGCTATTGTTGAAGGAGAAGACTCGTCTAGTTGGTCATGGTTTTTATGGGCATTGCGCGAATATATTAGTGAAAGAGATGATATTTGCTTGATTTTTGATAGACATAAAGGTATTCTTGCTGCAATTAACAATGAAGAAATTGGTTGGAGTGAACCTAGAGTGTACCATCGATATTGTCTTTATCATGTTGCGATTCAATACGAAATACAAATTGAAGCAACTGAAAGATTTAGGATTTAAGGCAGGAAATCAACACCAAAGGCACAAGTTCATTAGGGACATGAAAGAGTTGAAGCAATTGAACCCTGAGTGCCTTTAATATTTTTCTAATATTGACTTAAAAAAATGGACACAATCACATGATAACGAGTACCGTTATGGGTGGATGACAAGCAATGCAGCTGAATGTGTTGGCTTTTTGGCCCTTAATCTCAAATTAATTAATTTTAATTAATTAATTAATTAATTAATATTTTGATGATAACAAACTTGTTTTTATTTATTAACAATTTGAGTGTTTTGAAGTGTTCATTGTGTAGAACTTGGAACAACAGTTCTAACGCAATTTGAATCACTCAAATTGGAGCTCAAATGAAAAAGATATCGCCAAAACAAACTTAACTATAAAATATCCGATGTAGATGACGTGGCGACCAAATTATGGAAGTGGACTTACTAGAGGATGACAAGTAGAGTAATAGATAAGTGACAAGGGAGCTTTTGATTTTTGGATTGGTTTTAAAAAGAAAATGAATTTAATATTATTTTACGTTTGTGTTTAAAGGCTAGTTTTGGACACATGGTGGGCTTTTACTTTTTTGTTGGATTTTAAAAGAAATGGTTTTAGAAAATGATATATATTATTATATTGTTTTTTTTTTGTTTGTGTCTAATGACTTCAAAAAGAAGAAAAATCTCTACCATTGATTTTTCTTTTTCAAGATCTAATGGTCTAAATTTAATGTGGTTTCCAACCCTAAACCCTAAACACTTCATCTTCTCCAAATTTTCAACAACAATTTCACATCTTTTTACAATCCTCCATAATTCATTAAGCTTTCATTATTGTTCTCTCTCCAATTTTCAATTTTATTATTTTCATTTAATTTTTGAGAGAGATTTATGTATGGTGAGGATTGATTTGTTGTGAGCTCAAAATTTGTATCTTCACTCTATTTAGAGAGTTTCTTAAGTGTGTTCTTTAATTTTTTTCAAACATTTTGCAAGGGTTGATCTTGATCCCGAAAAAGAGCAGTTGTAATAGTTTCATCCTAATCCGTGGAAAAGATTGAATTTACTCTTGAACTCGCAAAAAGAGCGGGCTAGCGGTTGGGCTCTAATATGTGGAAAGAGTCGGTAGATCCTTGTTCAAAATTCCAAGAGGCGCTTGGTAAGGTGGATGTAGGCCAGTTGTGCCGAACCACTATAAATCACGATGTCAATGTCTCTTTCCCTCTCCTAATTTATTTTTGCAATTCATTTTTGTTATTAATTTCATTGCATGAAATTAATTGCACTTTTTAATTCTTGAAATCAATTGCTTATATTTGTTTATTTTGATTGGTAGTTGTAGACCCTAAAATTTGTCCAAATTTTATTTTTTAATAATAGTAATAATAATATTACTAAAGAAAATACCTTAAATCACATAAAATAAAATAAAATAACATCACACATTGCATCATTTTTTTACTTCCATATATCATCAAATAAAATCTTTCAATTAGGCATTTCATTAATCATTGGAAATTTGGAAGCCAAATCCTATGAAAAATAATTATTCCATTGCATTATTATTATTATTATTTTTTGTCTTTGTTGGATTTTTTTTTTTATTTTTTTTATTTTTTCTTATATATTCTTTTTGAAGATTCTCCCAAAATATTGGCATTTAGGGTAGACATTTTTTTTTCCTTTTATCCCTCTTTCACGTGTAGCTTTAAGGTTACCAAATATTTTGGTTTATTTTATTTTATTCTTATTATTAGATTTTATTTTGGAGTTAATTAATATTTTGTTTTCCTTTTTAAGAGGGGGAGGTTGAGCTATAGATAGGGGTTAATCTTTCTCCTAAGGGGACACGAAAAAAAAAGGGTGAAAGGTTTTTTTTTTATTTTATCTTCCAAAAATTCTCTCTTCTTCCTTGGCTCTCATTTGGAACTCAAAGGCCTCATCTTTCACAACAGTATTGTATTGTCTTTTTTTTTTCCTTTTTTTTGTGTGTGATGATTAAATACTCTATGAAACCCTAATTTTTTTAGTACATGTATATGGCATATTGTTAAATTATATTCCCTCATGTTGCACATCTCGATAAATCTCTAATATTTTGTTAGACAATGGTTGATTCATGTATGTTTGAGTTGTCCTATCTTAGTTTTCTATGAAATTTCTAGTATTGTATGCATGCAAGGAGATTTTATTTGCTTATTCCTTTTCATATATTTTACACATTTTATTTTAAGCCATTAATCTTAGAATTATTTATGTCGAGGTGTTCTTTTTTCTATAATTTTTCTTTTTCTTCTCTTAAAAGTATTTGCCAATGACAGAATCTCAAAGTTATGGAATGTCATTATAAAGAGTTTTCTTGAAGAAAAATAAATAATATCTTGGGAGGCCAAGATTTTGACTCCTATATATCCATTATTTTGTTTCTAAGAAATAAAATCTTCCTATTTTAAAATTTCCATTAAAAAAATATCTTTTTGTCATGTTATTTTTTTTTTTGGAATGTAAGTTTTTTTTTTATTAAACATGTTTTCTCTTCTTTTAATTTCCAAAAAATAAGAAAGAGTTCTTCTTATTTAACTTATTTCGTTTAAAAAAAAATTTAATAAAAAAGGTTTATATCGATTGTCTTATCACTTTGGAAATAAAAGTTTATTCTTTGTTTAAAAATAAATGCAAGTTTATAATTTTTAAAGAGTATTTCAAAAATCTCAATTAAATGGGCCACCCAGAGTTTTTTTTCCTTCCAATTATAAAATATTTATTTTTCATAAAATAACAAGCTCTAATATGTTGTTTATTGATCTTATTTGAATGAACCTTAAAATAAAGCTTTCCTACCTTCATTTTTTATTTTAAAATCAATAAACTAAATTTTCATAAAGAATCAAATCATTTGTTTTAAGAATAAGACTTTTTTTTTTTAAAAAAAAATAAAACTTTCTATAAATATTCTAAAAATATATATATATTTTTTTATATAAAAAAAAACTTTCCTATGACGGATATTAAGAGGTCAAGAGGTTGACTTTCCTAATATTCTTGAGGTGATGAATTTATTTTGGGATGTCAAATTAAATTCAAATAAAATTTTCCTAATGGCCTTTGGCCACTCATAATTGTTGGTCATTATTAGTAATAAGAGTGATCAATAAAATATGGGACATTTAAAAATCAAAAAATGATTTTTCTTTTTTTGAAATGCCTTTTTCTTTAATAACACAAACAAAAAAAAAATTTGTTCTTTGAACAAGTGTTGTGGGGTGCCAATACCTTCCCCATACACAAAAGACTCCCGAACCTTTTATCTCTCTTTGTAGACCAACTTGACATACTTTGGGTTCCCAGTCACACCCTCTAAATCAAGACTGGTGGCGACTCCATTTTTTCCTCTTGGGAACAACGTCGGCTGCTCCACGTCGCAAACCCGTAGCGACAGCTTGGCGACTCCACTGGGGACATTCTTTTAAGCGGGTTTATGTTTTTTTTTTTGTGTTATTCACATGTGCATTATTATTGGCCTGATTGTTTTTTATTTTTATGGTATAAACACACACAACCACTAGCCCTCTACCTAGGCTCTACCTGTAAGTTTAGAATCGAGGATTAGTAGTGGCGACCTTCGTGGAGCTACGTCTCCCGTGCAGGCACACGGAAACCCTCACTCAGGTTGACCTTATTGATGCTGATAAGGGTGCCTCTAACTTTTCTTGAATAAAGAAGTTGAGGACAACTTGAGGACCTTTCTCCTTTAGGATAATAGACCCTTACCACACATATTATTATTTTATCCCCATCTATTTGTATGTTGTTTTTCTTATCCTTGTTTATCTCAACATGATTGAATTATTATTATTATTATTGTTATTATTGTGTTTTGTTTCTATATACTTAATTACATAATCATGTCTACGTAGTTACATAATCACACTCATATAAGTATAACTACATGGATATATTCATATTATCTTATCAAGATTTCCATTCCTTACATTCGTTCCTTCTTTTAATACATCATCATTTAGCATACTTGGTGACATAATCATATCTACATAAGCATACTCATATACATGTATTAATTTCCTTTTTCATCTCATTAATAGGTACATTTCTTACATTTAATATCATCAGTTAGCATGCTCATTCTTTATTGTGCGAAAAAATATATTTTTAAAATGTAATAAAAAATTATTTTTTAAAAGAAAAGAAAATCTCAACCTTTATCATTGGAAATATGATCTATTTTTCTATATCTAGTGTAACTTGCGCAATGGAGGAACAATCTTTAGTTATAATTGAAGGTCAGAATCTTGTGCGAGAATGGTCTGAAAGTACACAAGCTAAGTGTGGGGTAAGGTTGTTAAAAGAGATTTCTAAGCAGTCACCAGCTCCAGGGGTCTTCAATCCAGCACATCGAGGTATAAAGAAATTGAAAGAGGTTTAGGAGGCCTTCCCTCCAGAACGTAGGTTTCTATTCACTAATAGATATGGATACATGGCTAGTCTCCTGTATATCCAAATTAACACAAGCATTATGGAGGTTGCTCTACATTTCTGGGACCCTACTTATAAATGCTTCACTTTCAATTCAAATGATATGGCACCCACCCTCGAGGAGTACCAAAAATTGCTACGAATACCGATTATGTACGAAACCAAGTTGTATCTCTATGATAAGAGATTGACTAGCAGAAGGGCATTAGTAAAAATTTTGGGCCACCAGATGGCCTCGGAGACTGAGCCTCAACTCAAGCAGAAAGGCGGAAGTGAAGCAATCCCGTTAGATCATCTCATCAACCTAACTAGACGGTGTGTGAATGAAGAGCTAGGCTTCGATCTCTTTGCTCTGTGCATCTTTGGGACTATTGTGTTTCCAAACCTTCAGGGATACGTAGATGTGAAGGTCGCTAAGCTGTTCTTGCAAGTCCAACATGGTGTTAATCCCATCATATCTATTCTTGCAGAAACGATACGCTCACTAGACTTTTGTAGAATGCAAAAGAAAGGCAGATTTATTGGTTGCTCCCATTTGCTGTATATTTGGCTAATGAGTCATCTAAAGTGTCCACCAGAGTATAGCTGCCCACAAATAAGGTTCTCCAACCCATGGAATCTCGCCAGAGACCCGATTATTGAATTTGGAGTTGCAGAGCACAAGAGAAATGCAGTAACACTGGAATCATGAATATCATTCTTGGAAAAGCTGAGATTAGAAGAAATAGAGTGGAAAGCTTTGTGAATGCCTCTAAATTCCATGATTTACAGATGCGGAAAATTTCACAATGTCCCATTACTTGGTCCATGGGGAGGTACCATCTATAACTCTCTTTTAGTCCTAAGGCAAATATGAATAGAGTAGTTTATTCCAGTAATGCATGGGCCTGGGGACTTCGATTTCGGCTACGAGTTAGAGAGTTCAGAACGAAGGGTGCCACAAGTGATCAAAGCATGGAAAGAAGTTCGGAAGATCAACACCGGAAAGCAGAGTAAACAGACTACAGAGGAATACAAGGCTTGGTATGAAGTTCATCAAGGGTCACATATGATTAGAAAACGAAGAAGGGATGAAGAAGAGGGAATATTATTGTCCCAAAAAAGTTTCGAAGATGAAAATGCTCTTTTGAAGAGTGAAAACTTGACACTTCTTCAAACTAATGATAAATTACTACAAGAAGTGAACACATGGAAGCAGCAGGTCATAGAAGCCGAAAAGGATTTGTCGGAAGCAAGGAAACTACTAAAAAGCCAAATTAAGTCAAGAGAAACAAGTAAAGAAGTGGAGGACGAACAATTGAGCAGAAGAACCAAGAAAATACGAGAAGAAAATGTTGTTTTGAAAAAGAAAGTGAAAGAAAAGGACGCGCGAATTGACGACCCAGAGGGCAGTATTGCTTCTTTTCAACAACTCATTTCTGAATTAAGAGCTTCGATAGACGCACAGACTAGTCAAGTGATTGAATCTAAAGAAAATAACAGTGCACTTCGTACAACCATTAGAAATTTGGAGCATCGAGTTTGTAGAGGTCAAGATGCTGCCTCAAAGATCTTGGCAAAATACAACCAGTTAAGAGATAAATATGAAATAATGATAAAGGATCAAGTAGATGTAGAAAGCCTTCAACAGGAAAATATGAGTTTAATTCAGAATTGTGATGAAATGAGAAGTCAGATTGATAATGCAGTGGAAAGGATAAGAGGACTAGCTAGAAGAGCATGAGTGTTTACAGAATGGGGATCAGAGATAAGAAAAGACATCTCGCCGCTACAGTCAAACAGCGAAGAGTTAGAAGATTTTTTAATTGTCTTGTATAGGGAGCTATTTTATTTCAGTCGTTTCTTTTAATTTGTAGGGAGTTTATTTTATTTCAATCGTTTCTTTTAGACTATTTTCCTTTATAATGGATTGAGTTTGTATTTCAATTATTTAATTAATGAAATTTGAAGTTTTGTTTTTTTTTTATTCCGCGCAACAAGATGAGTCTATGTGACTTCCATTCATTTTCATGTACGATACATTCCATTACATTGTTCCTTCCGTGACATTTTAATAGCGTAAGTATAAGAAGTTAGTAATAATAGATAAATAAGAAGGGTTAGTGCCTAATAATAAGGTGTTAATAAAGTGAAAAATTTACTAACAAAGTGGTTAATAATAACAGCTCATTATAGCTCCAAAAACCCCACATCGGCATCCTTACCGGAGCAGGGCACAGTCCAAAATCATGAATGAACAGGAGAGCAATCAAAGCGAAGAAATAAAATAAGATGTTGAAATACTAAAGGAGCAAATGGCAAAAATCTTAGATTTGCTCGCTGCACAAAAAGGAAAAGCAGTGGCGGAGACTTCAGGTCCTCATAACGGTATTTCTGAGGTAGAAGATACATCAATATACCCTCCAGGATTCACACCACACGTATCACAACACCACGACGTATCGGTAGCACCTCCGCAACCAATCTTTTACACTCACGCAATGCCTACGGTACCGTTGGAAGTAGGGATAGCCCAAAACCCTGCCATTCCAATGCCCGGACAAGTTCAACCTTCGGTACAACTAAGGAGTCAGAAGAGCAATCCAAGTTATGTTTACGAGTATGATAATGACAGAGGAGAGGCAGAAAGAAGTGAATCAAGGGGAAAGTTGGATATTTTAGAGGAAATATTACGGCCCATTGAAGGAGCCAATGCATTTGGAAGCATAGATGCAACACAACTATGTTTAATCTCTAATGTTGTTATTCCTCCCAAATTGAAAATACCTGATTTTGAAAAATATGATGGAACATTCTGTCCAAGAAACCACCTAATTATGTATTGCAGAAAAATGGCCGCACACATTCAGGAAGAAAAACTCTTAATACATGGTTTTCAAGATAGTTTGACAGGCTCTAGTTCTCATTGGTACATGCAGCTAGATGCAACATACGTCAGAAAATGGAAGGATTTGGCGGATTTATTCCTTAAACAGTACAAACACAACTTAGATATGGCTCCAGTCGTTTAGATTTACAACGACTAGAGAATAAGAGTACTAAGAATTTCAAGGAATATGCACAAAGATGGAGGGAAATGGCTGCTCGAATTCAACCACCCTTGACAGATAAAGAAATGACAACTATGTTCATAAACACTCTCCGATCTCCCTATTATGATCGCATGATAGGAAATGCCTCTACAAATTTTTCAGACATTATTACCATCGAAGAAAGAATTGAGTATGGGGTGAAATATGGAAGAATTGTGGACACTATGTCAGAATCAAACCTGAAAAAAAGTATCATTCCAAAGAAAAAGGAAGGTAAAATCCACGAGGTCAGTTACAGTCAGAGAATGCCTTTAAGCAATTTAAAGGCAATACATTACCCAGTATCGAACAATGCATTTCAAACCCCTATAATAATTCTTATGCAATCGGCCAAGGTCATCAAATGGTGCAGGGGCAAAGGAATTATTCTTCAGAGATCCAGAACCTCAACTCATCGAATGTTCAACGATTCGTTAGGAACAATTCCAGAAATTATGATCCCATTCCTGTGACTTACACTGAACTCCTTCCTCAACTTATCCAGAATAAACAACTTGTCTCGATACATATGGAACCTGTACTACCACCATATCCAAAATGGTATAAACCAAACGCACGTTGTGACTATCATTCGGGAGCGGTTGGGCATTCTACTGAAAATTGTTACACTCTCAAAGGAAAGGTACAAGATTTGATAAATTCGGGGTGGCTTAAATTCAAAAAAGCAGAAGAAGTACCAGATATCATCCAAAATCCACTACCTGATCATGGAAACCCTACAATAAACGCCATCCATATTCAATCCGAATGCGAGGGAGATGTCGATGTAGTGTACCAGTACTCAAAAGACAATTGTCTATCTTATAGTGAAATGTCGATTTGCTTGAACGAAACGGATATTTCATTCGATAAATGTGATTTCGGAAGGAGAGGCACCATCTAAAGTTCGATCAAGATAGAACCATTGGTGATCTTTTTCAAGGAACAACCTTCGAGTGTCCAAACCAGCTTGGCCATCTCCAAGCCTCTGACCATTCAAATTCCCAGTTCTTACAAATATAGGGATAACAAAGCAGTTCTATGGAATTACGGTGGTTAAGTCTTTGGCAAAGAAGCTACTACGGTGACTAACATTTCTGGGATCAGCGGAATGACTAGGAGCGGGAGATGCTATAAGCCAGATGCCTTAAAAGTATCACAAGAATCTAGACTGGACAAGGGGAAGGGAAAGGAGCACTTAACAGAGGATTTTGAAGAATTTTGGAATGAAGAGCCCATTACAACTAAAGGAACTTCCTCTAGGAAAGTGGTGTCTGACGAAGAAGCTTTCGAATTCCTGAAGTCGATCAAACATAGCGATTATAAAGTGATTGACCAGTTACATCGTACATCAGCCCGTATATCCATACTGTCGTTATTTCTTAATTCAGAGCCGCATCGAAAAACTTTGTTGGATGTCCTGAACAAGGCACATGTGAACCATGATATTATAGTCGAGAAATTAAGTGGAATTGTGGGGAATATTACTTCTTCTAATACAATTACATTCACGGATGAAGAAATTCCATCTGAAGGAATCGGTCACAATAAGGCATTACATATAGTGGTGAAATGCAAGGATCATGCAATAGCAAAGGTTCTCGTCGATAATGGATCGTCCTTAAATGTGATGCCAATGTCTACACTACTAAAGCTACCAGTAGACCCATCTCACATAAAGCATAACAATATGGTGGTAAGAGCTTTTGATGGAACTCGTAGAGGAGTTGTGGGTGATATCGAATTACCCATTAAGATTGGACCTCGAATTTTCAATGTGACATTTCAAGTAATGGACATAAGCCCCAGCCTATAGTTGTTTGTTAGGTAGACCCTGGATCCATTCAACAGGCGTCATTCCCTCAACTTTGCATCAGCGGTTAAAATTTATTTGTGAAAATACGTTGGCATGTGTGTTCGGTCAAGAGGATGTAATGGTTACCAAAACTACTAATATCCCTTATGTAGAGGCGGCAGAGGAAGCATTAGAATATTCTTTTCGATCATTCGAAATTGCTAACGCTACAATTTTCACTCATGCAGAAGATCGACAATCCTTACCAAGAGCCTCAGTGATGATTGCTAAAACCCTAATCAGAGGAGATTTCAAACCTGGGAAAGGTTTGGGAAAGTATCAACAAGGGAGAATTCAACCTGTAATTTTACCTAGGCTGGTTGAGAGGTTTGGTTTAGGATACAAACCAACTACTGATGATTGGAAGAGTATTCAGGAACGGAAAAGATTGCATAGGGTTGCCAAACTGGAAGATCAGGAAGTCAATGCCAACAAATTAATAATTCCACATATTTACGAGACCTTTAGAAAGGATGAAGCTGAAATAGATAGTCTAATAATGGAGATGTCAGACCTTCCAATTGCTGCTATTATCGAGAAGTATAAAGAACATGAAATGGATTCTTTAGTATACCCATGCCCTCCAAATTTTGAACTAAATAATTGGGAGGTCATCGAGCTGCCTGTCCTTTCCAAAGAAATTGAAGAGTAATCTATTCATCTTTATTTTTGCATTTGTTTCCTGTTAGTTAGGAGTCTCTCATTAGTTATGCCTAAGACTATGGGAAGTTTTCATTTTTGTACTCGGGCGTCCTATTTTGCATTCTTAATAAAAAAATATTTAGTAATTTCTTATTTCATAGTTCTTCTGTTCGCTCTCTCCTTCTCTCTCCTCTCTGACTATGTGAAATGATCCAGGATTTATAGCAATGAATTTGAAAACAAAAAAGATAGTAATTTTGAAACTGAGCTCAATGACCCGATCATAAGCAACGAACCAGAAGAAATTGACGACAATGAGGAGGATATATCGCCTGAACTTCTACGTTTAGTACAGGAGGAGGAAAGATTTGCTTTGCCATATCAAGAAGTAATTGAAACTATCAACCTGGGGGCAGATAATGAAGTTAAGGAAGTTAGAATTGGGAACACTTCTAATGATGAGGAACGAACCAAACTAATCTCGCTATTACATGAATTTCGGGATATATTCGCATGGACTTACCAAGATATGCCTGGGTTGGATACCGTTCATCGTTTGCCGTTGATTGAAGGATGTGGACCAGTGTGTCAGAAATTGAGAAAATTAAAGCCGGATATGTTACTTAAAATTAAAGAAGAAGTAAAAAAGCAATTAGATGCAGGTTTTCTCACTGTAGCAAAATATCCTGAATGGGTTGCAAACATAGTGTCAGTTCCAAAGAAAGATGGGAAAGTTAGAATGTGTGTGGACTACAGGGATTTAAACCGAGCAAGCCCTAAGGATAATTTTCCTTTACCGCATATTGATGTCCTAGTGGATAATACAGCGAGGTACTCAACTTTTTCTTTCATGGATGGTTTTTCTGGATATAACCAAATCAAGATGGCACCTGAGGATCAAGAAAAAACTACATTCATCACATTATGGGGAACATTCTGTTATAAGGTAATGCCTTTTGGCTTAAAGAATGCGGGAGCAACATATCAAAGAGTCATGGTTACACTATTCCATGATATGATGCATAAAGAAATCGAGGTTTATGTAGACGATATGATTGCCAAATCACGACCTAGTGAGGAACACATAATTACTTTACTTAAGTTGTTTGAACGTTTGCGAAAATTTCAACTTAAGCTTAATCCATCCAAATGCATTTTGGGAGTCTTTTCAGGAAAACTCCTGGGATTCATTGTGAGTCAAGAAGGAATTAAAGTGGACCCAGATAAGATCAAAGCCATAGTTGAGATGAAACCTCCTCAAACACAAAAGGAAGTGAGGAGTTTTCTAGGGAGACTAAATTATATTTCAAGATTTATTTCTGATTTGACAACAACATGCGAGCCAATTTTGAAACTCCTTCGTAAGAGTAACATGACCAAGTGGAACAAGGAATGTCAAGTTGCCTTCGATAAGATCAAATGTTATTTGCAAAATCCTCTAGTATTGGTCCCTCCAACCCCAGGGCGTCCGCTTATTTTATATCTGACCGTGCTTAACGAATCTATGGGTGGTGTTCTAGGGCAGCATGATAGCTCGGGCAAGAAAGAACGAGTCATTTACTATCCAAGTAAGAAATTCACAAATTATGAAGCAAATTACTCGGCGCTTGAAAAGACATGTTGTGCACTTGCTTGGACGGCTCATAGGCTCAGGCATTACATGTTATATTATACCACCTGGCTCATTGCTAAAATGGATCCTATCAAGTATATATTCGAAAAGCCATCTTTATCAGGAAGAATTGCTAGATGGCAAGTTTTGCTCTCAGAGTACGACATCGTTTATGTTACCAAAAAAGCAATAAAAGGAAGTGCTCTTGCTGATTACTTAGCAGATTCACCTTTGGAAGATTATGAGCCTATGAGTTTAGATTTTCCAGATGAAAGCATCATGACTATTGATAAAGGTAAAGAAATCTTAGATCCAGAACAGTGGGTTATGTTATTCGACGGAGCTTCAAATGAGCTAGGACATGGGATTGGGGCAGTATTAATATCTCCAGAGAATAAGTTGTTCCCACTCACGGAAAAACTGTACTTTGATTGCACAAACAATATTGCAGAATATGAAGCATGTAGTATGGGAATTAGAGCTGCAAGTGATTTGAATGTAAAGAAATTACAAGTTTATGGGGACTCATTATTAGTTATACATCAATTGAATGACGAATGGGAGACTCGAGATCTAAAATTGATCCCGTATAAAAGGCATATTCTTCAACTATGTCAGGATTTCATTAGAGTCACATTTGACCATATCCCGCGTGATAATAATCAAGTGGCTGATGCATTAGCTACGTTGTCAGCCATGTTTACTGTTGAACTAAACGAAGAGATAGAATTAATCAAAATTGAAAAACGAGAGGTTCCTACATATTGTCTCCATATTGAGAAGGAGCCAGATGAAAAGCCTTGGTATTTTGACATCAAGCGTTACATCCAATATAGGGAATATCCAGAAGGAATTTCAGAGAATGATAAGCGAACTATAAGAAGGTTGTCAATGAAATTCTTCTTGAACGGAGAAACATTGTACAAAAGGAATCACGATTTGGTACTTTTTAGATGTGTCGATGAAACTGAAGCAAATAATATCATGAAAGAAGTACATGATGGAGTTTGTGGAACACATGCTAATGGTCACATTATGGCTAGACAAATCCTTCGTACTGGTTATTACTGGCTCACGATGGAAGCTGATTGCATTAAATACGCTAGAGAGTGTCATAAATGTCAGATATATGCAAATAAGAGCCATTCATCAGCATCCCCTTTGCATGTTTTATCCGCACCATGGCCTTTTTCAATGTGGGGAATAGATATTATTGGTCCGATTGAACCTAAGACTAGCAACGATCGTCGTTTTATTTTAGTAGCCATCGACTATTTCACGAAATGGGTTGAAGCAGCCTCATATCGTAATGTCACGAGTAAGGTGATTATTAAATTCGTCAAGAAAGATCTGATTTGTCGGTATGGTCTCCCCGAGAGAATAATCATAGACAATGGAATAAAT
Source organism: Lagenaria siceraria (assembly GCA_002890555.2). Lineage (NCBI taxonomy): Eukaryota > Viridiplantae > Streptophyta > Magnoliopsida > Cucurbitales > Cucurbitaceae > Lagenaria > Lagenaria siceraria. The sequence continues at coordinate 9,685,656 of CM016483.1, read as the reverse complement.
TTAAATAATAAAATGATGGATGAGCTATGCAAGCAATTTCAAATCAAGCATTCAAATTCAACGGCATATCGACCAAAAATGAATGGTGCTGTAGAAGCAGCAAATAAGAATATCAAAAGAATTATAGAAAAGATGACAGTCACATACAAAGACTGGCATGAAATGCTTCCCTTTGCATTACATGGGTACCGTACTATGATTCGAACGTCGACTGGGGCAACCCCATTCTCTCTGGTATATGGAATGGAGGCGGTTCTCCCGTTGGAAGTGGAAATACCTTCTCTCAGGATTCTAATGGAGTCGAAGCTAGAAGAAGCTAATTGGCTACAAGCCAGATATGAACAGTTAAACTTTATTGAAGAAAAAAGATTAACAGCACTGTGCAGAGGACAACTTTATCAAAGGAAAATCATACGAGCCCATCAAAAGAAGATGTCTCATCGTTGTTTTCAAGAAGGAGACTTAGTTTTGAAAAGGATACTCCCTATTCAAAAAGATCATCGGGGAAAATGGACTCTGAATTACGAAGGCCCTTTTGTTGTAAGAAAGGCATTTTCAGGGGGAGCACTATTGTTATCCACTATGGATGGAGATGATTTGACAAGGCCCATCAATTCGGATTATGTAAAAAGATATTTCGCATAGTCATGGTTAAGGCATTGACTGGTTTTGTTAAAAGCTATACATTGTTGTTTTCATGACTACCAAATGTATCAATATAATATCTATTTATCTCAAAATCGTTCTTTTGTTTGTTCCTACACTCTGTCAAGAATGCAAAATAGGAGGGACCTAAAAAAAAAAACAATAGAAAAGGAGACAAGGCAAATTTGGGATCATAAGGACAAGGCACACCATGGAGTAATGAAGATGAGAAGGTCTACAATGAAGCAAAGATCGCAGACTCACTAAGATCATCATTTGGGGGTAGCAAAGAGGCAGTATACTTCTAAGCAGTCAAAATTTAGTTAACAAACATCGTCATTGGTAGTTTTTTTTTCCTCGTCCTCTAAAAATTAAAATTCGTTCATTCATGGTTCATTAAATGTGTCTAGTGGATAAAGATGGGGTTATAGCTTAAAACAAATAAATGAATATATATATATATATATATATATATATATATATATATATATTGGGCATTTTTTTTAAAAAAAAAAAAGAGTAACAAATAAATAAATAAAGGTAAAAAAAACATTTCGAGTCAAGTATTTATCACTCATCAAGTCTTAAATTGTTAAATCATTAAAGAAATAAAATATCTTTGCAAGCAATAACTTTATCAATTGTAATCAAATTAAAAAATGGCAGTTTAGCGTTTACCCCTGGTTGTCTCACAGTTTAGCGTTTACCCCTGTGTTAAACTAAAAAATGGCAGTTTAGCGTTTACCCTGGCTGTCTCACAGTTTAGCGTTTACTAAAAATGACAGTTTAGCGTTTACACCTGGCTGTCTCACAGCTTTTACCCATGGCTGTGTCAAAACTTAAAAGCGATAGTTTAGCGTTTACCCTTGGCTATCTCAAAAAAAAAAAGTTAGATCAAAACAACATTTAATCGTTTCAATGGAATGTGTGTTGATGTTGATTTGCAAAGTCCTTTCAAAGATCTTTTGTATTTAAAATTTTAAACAAATTAGGTCTACACCTTTGTCCATCCTTTTTCTATAAGAATGAACAAAGGGGGGGCAAACTGTAGATCCTAAAATTTGTCTAAATTTTATTTTTTAATAATAGTAATAATAATATTACTAAAGAAAGTACCTTAAATCACATAAAATAAAATAAAATAACATGCATCATTTTTTTTACTTCCATATATCATCAAATAAAATCTTTCAATTAGTCATTTCATTAATCAATGGAAATTTGGAAGTCAAATCCTATGAAAAATTATTTGGTTTATTAAATTCTCATATGTCATATATTCCATTGCATTATTATTATTATTATTATTATTATTATTTTTATTTTTTATTTTTTTGCCTTTGTTGGATTTTTTTTAATTTTTTTATTTTATTCTTATTATTAGATTTTATTTTGGAGTTAATTAATATTTTGTTTTCCTTTTTAAGAGGGGGAAGTTGAGCTATAAATAGAGGTTAATCTTTCTTTTGTTTTCCTTTTTAAGAGGGGGAGGTTGAGCTATAAATAGAGGTTAATCTTTCTAAAAAAAAAAAGGGTGAAAGGTTTTTTTTTTTATTTTATCTTCCAAAAATTCCCTCTTCTTCCTTGGCTCTCATTTGGACCTCAAAGGCCTCATCTTTCACAACGGTATTGTATTGTCTTTTTTTTTTTTTTTGTATGTGTATGATTAAATACTCTATGAAACCCTAATTTTTTTTAGTACATGTATATTGCATATTGTTAAATTATATTCCCTCATGTTGCACATCTCGATAAATCTCTAATATTTTGTTAGACAATGGTTAATTCATGTATGTTTGAGTTGTCCTATCTTAGTTTTCTATAAAATTTCTAGTATTGTATGCATGCAAGGAGATTTTATTTGCTTATTCCTTTTCATATATTTTACACATTTTATTTTAAGCCATTAATCTTAAAATTATTTATGTCGAGGTGTTCTTTTTTCTATAATTTTTCTTTTTCTTCTCTTAAAAGTATTTGCCAATGACAGAATCTCACAGTTATGGAATGTCATTATAAAGAGTTTTCTTGAGGAAAAATAAATAATATCTTGGGAGGCCAAGATTTTGACTCCTATATATCCATTATTTTGTTTCTAAGAAATAAAATCTTCCTATTTTAAAATTTCCATTAAAAAAAAATCTTTTTGTCATGATACTTTTTTTTGGAATGTAAGTTTTTTTTTTTGTTATTAAACATGTTTTCTCTTCTTTTAATTTCCAAAAAATAAGAAAGAGTTCTTATTTAACTTATTTCATTTAAAAGATTTTTTAATAAAAAAGGTTTATATTGATTGTCCTATCACTTTGGAAATAAAAGTTTATTCTTTGTTTAAAAATAAATGCAAGTTTATAATTTTTGAAGAGTATTTCAAAAATCTCAATTAAATGGGCCACCCAGAGTTTTTTTTCCTTCCAATTATAAAATATTTATTTTTCATAAAGTAACAAGCTCTAATATGTTGTTTATTGATTTTATTTGAATGAACCTTAAAATAAAGCTTTCCTACCTTCATTTTTTTTAAAATCAATAAACTAAATTTTTATAAAGAATCAAATCATTTGTTTTAAGAATAAGACTTTTTTTAAAAAAAATAAATAAATAAAACTTTCTATAAATATTCTAAAAAATATATATATATTTTTTTTATAAAAAAAAAAAAAAAAAAAAACTTTCCTATGACGGATATTAAGAGGTCAAGAGGTTGACTTTCCTAATATTCTTAAGGTGATGAATTTATTTTGGGATGCCAAATTAAATTCAAATAAAATTTTGTTAATGGCCTTTGGCCACTCATAATTGTTGGTCATTATTGGTAATAATAGTGATCAATAAAATATGGAACATTTAAAAATCAAAAAATGGTTTTTCTGTTTTTTGAAAGGCCTTTTTCTTTAATAACACAAACAAAAAAAAAAATTCGTTCCTTGAACAAGTGTTGTGGGGTGCCAATACCTTCCCCATACACAAAAGACCCCCGAACCTTTTATCTCTCTTTGCAGACCAACTTGACATACTTTGGGTGCCCAGTCACACCCTCTAAATCAAGACTGGTGGCGACTCCATTTTTTCCTCTTGGGAACAACATCGGCCGCTCCGCGTCGCAAACCCGTAGCGACAGTAGTTCTTAAGATTTCATATCTTTTACCAATCTTATTATTAGAATTAAATAGGTGCTTGAAAGTGTTAGTTTTAGTTTCTTGATTATTTTGGATTGAATTTATTTGCATACAATCTTTCTTTAAATTACTTATTAGCAAAAAGTTTATTAACTTGTTAATTAGGCCCACTTTAGGAAAAAGTTTTCATTACTTTGAAAAACCCCTATTCACCCCTTTAGGGTTGTCATACCGATCCTACAGAATATATAACGTTGTGGCATGCACGTCATTATCGTTGTGCATAAGGAGAAATAACAAATGAGCCAACTGTATTAGATGACTACTTTTCCTAGTACGATTCAATCACGAGGCGATTTATTACCCTTGACGGCGCTTACTATTACTGCATGGTAAGAGTTTTGTTATATTACGTTTTTCATTTATATGATATTAACATGATTTAATATTAACTTTTTTCATCATAAAGAATAATTTCGTCCAAGATGTACACCAATATTCAGTACAACAAAATTTACCACAGTTGACTTCAGTGTGTGACCAAAACTTGGTAAATGTACAAAATATTATTCAGCAGACAAGACGACTCAACGTTGCTAATACTGATTGAAGACGTATTCGTCGTAGGCGACAACGCCAACAAGGTGAAACTATTCCAGAGGAACAAGTTGACTAGGAACCTATGATATTTCACGATCCAATTCTAACTTCTCCTAGAGCAAACATTGGATTAAGTTCCGGCCATCAACAAGAGTATTATGCGCATGATGAACATCCATCTGTTATCAACCAAGAGGATGTCGATGAATTAATTCATCAACAGTAACACTTTGAAGTGATTGTACCTCGTAGTTTGCAACGTCAACGAAGAAGGCCACCGTGTGGCACATGGGTAACTTGTAATTTAAAGTTTTAGCTTTTATGAACTTCTATCTTGAAATAAAAAGAACTAATGGAAATTACCTTTTATCTTGAGGCACACTAAATCTAATAAATGAGTATGATATAAAAGAACAAGAATAAAACAAATAAGAAAGAAAATTGTTGATTTAAAAAAAAAATTGCCATGGAAATCGTGTACTCCGTACACGAGTTTGATCCAATTGCACAATGCTACGTTGCTACGAATGTCACGAGGGTGATGACTGGATTGAATGGAAATCGTGTACCTCGTACACGAGTTTGGTCCACTACCCTATTTTTGTCAATACTTTCCCCTTCAACACTATTTCTACAATTTCTTCAACCACTCTATTTTTCTGATTTCTTTCCTAAGTACCCTATTTTTGTCAATACTTTGCCCTTCAATATTGTTCTTGAATTATACTTTGAATTATTGTCCTGTTTACACAGTTAGCTTAATTTTATATGTTTTTGTAAATTGTGTTTGTTACTCTCTTGGATATAATTATTATTTTTTTAACACGAACAAAATAGCTTAAAAAAGGTTCAAGGGTCATTTTTTTTGGGAATGTAGATGTCTGACATCTTTAAATTACCATATTTCTTTGGTAAAAATATTTTTTGCAGATATTTAAGAATATTTTGATAACTTTTTGTAGGAATTCTACTCGAAAATATCTTAAATTTACATAATGATACAATAATGCCCTTATGACTAATTATTATTTTATAATTAATTTGATATAATTTGAACTTATAGAACTTATTCGTTTTTATCAATTTGAATTTATTTTTAAATTAATACAATTTATATTATTTTTATATGTTATTTTTCTCAACAAAATAATATATCATAATTTAAGATTTTCTATAAAATAAATATTAATTTAAATTTAAATTTGAATATCTTGCTAAAAAATAATAAGAATTATGATTTAACCAAAAAAAAAGTGATATATATACCGATAGTATTTATTTTACTTATATAATGCAAATGAAGATTAATATATATATGTAAAATGAAAAAAAAAAGACAAAAATATAAAATGAAGATACTCTCAACTCGAGAATATGGAAAATTCATGTTTTAGGAGCGCATCTAAAACTCTTGAGATGCCCTCCGTAAGGGCATCCTAGGATGCGGGAATCTCCAGATGTCATGACATCTTACAATACTACGAAACAAATACGATATTCCAGATGCCTACTCTGTGAGAATCTAGGATGCATGCAAAACAAATGGTCTCTTTGTACATAGTTACGTATCGGCTATTTTGTGAACCTTAGTAGACAATTTTCGTGGATGATTTTGTGTTTACCGTCGAAGGTGTTTAGAGATTTTGTGAAGCCTTGATTTCAAAGCTGGCGATTTCATGAAGGTATTTGTGTCATATGAGAATGAGTGTTTCTATTTGTGTTGTTAGACTAAAAAATCTTAAATTTTGTTGTTTGAATTTGAAATTTGTTTTTACCCTTTTTAAACTGGATTTTTTACTAATTGATATGATTTAGGTATTCTATATTTGTTTATTTAAATCTTCTAGGCTGTTAGGGGTATTTTAGACCATTATTAAATATTAATTAATTAATTAAAAATCATTTAGTCATATATTTGACAATAAATTTGATGGATATCTTTCAAAATACCTAATTAAATTTGACTAATCTTATTATAAGGGACTCTATTTTACTCTTGTTTTATGTTCATATGTTGGATATTTGCTCTATTGTGTGTTCATATTAGTTGTAAGACATGCATATGGCTTAAAATGTTTATGACTTAATTTTTGTGACAAAATTTGAATTGTGATTGTATTTATTTATGTTGAGTTTAATTAATAAATATAAATGTTTATTATGAACTTAAATAATTAAAAAAAATAGAATCTAAAATTATGTAATTCTTGTTTTATTTTATTTTATAATGTAAATAAAATGCATTGGATGTGGTAGAAAAACTTTGAGACATTGATTTTTATTAGAAAAATAAGACTTTTGGATAAAATACTTATAACTGAGCTTGAATTTTAAATATTTGACATAAAATTAAGAAAGAGAAAAAAAACCCTATAAAAATATGTGGATGAATGAAATTAAAGTACGATATGATGTAATTTGAATAAAATTTCAAAATCGGAGAAGACAATGCTGCCAATTTATTGATGAAAATAAGTTTTTGAATTCTCAAAACTTCTTTTTGTTATGATTCAACGTTTCCTTTACAACTAACAAAAACTACCTTTAATTTTCATTTTTCTTGGAAAATTTTAATCTCGGGTAAGAGAAACTATCTTTTTAACATTTTGAAAATGAAATTTGGACAAAAAATGATTTGTATTATATTTATGTTATGAAATGGTGTGTATAATTTTTATGAAATGGTGTGTATAGCTTTTATGAAATGGTACCCAGAAGTTCAAAATTAAATTACTATTACTTAAAAAAAAAAATAGAAGTACAAAATTTTGTTTTCATTATTGTGTTTGCCAGAAAGGTCTAAATTTTGAAGGAGAGGGGAAGAAAAAAAAAATGAATTTAATTACTAATCTTGAAACAAATACAAAATTTGTTTTCATTATTGTTTTTGTCAGAGAAGTATAAAATTGAAAAAGAAAAGTAAAATTGAAAATCTAACAAAAAAAAAACCAAAAGGTACAAAAAAAAAAAGTTTTCTAAATTAGGGAAAATATCAATTTAGACTCTCAATAAAGATTTCTTTTTAAAATTGTCCATGCATAAATTCTATTTTGTTAATTTGACATTTGAAAAAGTCTACACACGTGTACTAGGCTAATTGATTTTGATTGTAGAGATATGACTTCAGTGAATGTAGAAGATACTGATACTTCAAAAACTCATTTTGGGGAAGCGGAAAATAAAACTACCATTGAGGTTGAATCAGAAAATGATGAAGCTCCAGATCCACCAAAAAAGTGAAGGAATGTGAAGCAATCGATGGTGTGGGATCATTTTGAGAGGCTAAAAGTTGATCCTAAAGACCCCTATGCTAAATGAAAATATTGTGGAGTTGTTTATGCATGTCTTTCCAAGCGTAATGGTACAGGGACTATGAAAAATCATTTGAAAATTGTAAAAAGTACCGTTATCAAAGAAAAAGTGACCCAACTCAAAAGGTATTATCTTTCAAACGTAAAGATGAAAATAATGCTCAAAAGTCTAGTTCACTTGTATGTGAGTCGTTTGATTTGGAGAATTGTCACAAAGCTTTGGTTGAAATGACAATTATAGACGAATTACCTTTTAAGTTTGTGGAATGTAGGGGATTTAAGAGATTTGTCGATACATTAACATGTACCATGCAACCTAGGTTTGTTGTTCCATCTAGGTTTACCGTGGCTAGAGATATCTTTAAGTTGTATGTTAGTGAGAAGAAACGGCTCAAAGACATGTTTGTGAAAAACCAATTTAGAGTTTCTCTCATTGCTGGTTGCTGGACTTCTGGATAAAATATAAATTACATGGTATTGACTGTACATTTTATTGATTCTGATTGGAAATTACATAAAAGTATCCTTAGCTTTATTGTGATTAAGAATCATAAAGGTGATACCATTGGAAAGAATGTTGAGAAGAATTTGAAAAGTTTGAGGCATTGAAAAAGTTTGACAATGTCAGTTCAAACGATATTGTTGTTGCATATCTTCTTAAGAGATTTAATAAAGAGTTGTTGTTCAATGGGGAGTTTTTACATGTTCGCTATTGTGCACACATATTAAATCTTATTGTATGTGATGCTTTCAAGGAACATTATGATTGTATTAGTAGAATTCGTAATATTGTTCGATTTATAAGGTCTTCTCCTGCACGTTTGTTGAAATTTAAGAAATGTGTTAAAAGTGAAAAAAATTGCTTGTAAGAGTTATGTGTGTCTGGATGTTGTGACAAGATGGAACTCTACATATATGATGATTGAGGTCGTTTTGAAGTTTGAAAAGGCTTTGGATAGATTAGAGGATGAAGAACCTGCTTTTAAAAGTGATATGACACCTACTAAGGAGGTTGGGCAAATGCTAGGATGTTGCATAGGTTTTTAAAGGTCTTTTACAATGTCACTTTGAAAATATCGGGGTCTTTGTATACTACTTCTAATTTGGTTTTCCATGAGATTTCAATTGTTCAGAATTGTGTACACTTGAATTCTACTAGTGCTAACCCAATGTTAGTTCGAATGGCTAATAGCATGAAGGCGAAGTTTGATAAATATTGAGGGAATAATGAAAAAAACAATATGTTGTTATACATTGCTGTTGTGTTGGATCCCCAATCAAAGTTGAAGTTTTTAACTTATTGCTTTAATAGTTTTTTTGGGCCAGAGATTGCTAAATATATGACAGATTCAATTGAGCAAGCTTTGAGACATCTCTTTCATGAGTACAAAAGTGTTGTTTGTAGTACAGGTACTAGTAGTACTAGCACATCAATAGTCTCAGAAATCAATAATGTTGATGTTGATGTTGATATGGAAGCAGTGGGTGAGAACTTCAACTATAATATCAAATAAATGTTTCGAAGGGTCGAGGAAACAAGTTTTGTTAAAGAGTCAGAGATTGATGTATATTTGTTGGAAGAACTTCTTGAGGAAGAGGATGTGGATGATAGTCATTTTGACATACTTCAATGGTGGAAAGAATGGTCATCTGTTTGAGGTTCTTAGCCATATAAGTAGAGATGTCTTAGCAATTCTAGTATCTACTGTAGCATCTGAGTCTACTTTTAGTACTGGAGGACGTGTAGTTGATTCATCTCGTTGTTCATTGATTCCAAGAACGGTAGAGACACTTATATGCACTCAAAACTGGCTAAATTCTAACCCTATAAATCTAGATATTCATCATGACGTGGAAGAAGCTTAAGCATTTGAAAAAGGTACGTTTTTTTTCCTATTTTTAATTCATTCTTTATAATAAATTATATGAAGAATCTTTGATATTATTATTTTTCCTTTCTAATTTTATAGGTTTCAAAGTCGTAATGGATGAAGAAAAAGATTGTGAAGCCGTTGAAGATTTTTCTAAGTTGTAATTTGTTTGGTTGTATTGTGTAACATAATCTGTAATGGGTTAAGAAAAATATTGTATTGTATTGTTACTTTGGTTGTATTTCTATTTTATGACAAAGACTTCTAATGTTTACTTTGGTTGTATTTCTATTTATGATTATGACTCGACTTCTAATATTTACTTTGGTTGTATTTCTATTTATGATTACGACTCGACTTTTAATGTTTGTTTAAGTTGTATTTCTAATATTAGCTTTTCTTTATTTAGGTGTGCTTTTGACTTTTGTTTTCAAATAGGATAACTTATTGTTATTTTCAATATCAAAAGTTTATTAGATCACTGATTCTACAAATGTACAAGCCAATGAAAATTAAAAAATTTAAGAGAGAAAAGTATTCAAAATTGAAAATTCAAAAAATTAAGCCCTCTAGCTCCCATGATAATTAATACTTAATAATATAAAAAATTCATTGTCATCCAAATTGACTAACTAAATTTATAGGGAGGAAAAAAAGGTTCACAAATGAGTAATTTCAAACACAAATTTCTTAGTACAAATAAAAAAATTGAAATAAGATAACTAATAATTCAAAAAAAAAGTCTGAATACTAATGTAGTAATACATATTTTTTTAATTTAATATTTTTTTAAAATAATAGAATTAAACTGATAATTCCGACCGACCGCCCAACCCTTTGAGCGACCAATTTTCGACGTTGAAGTGAGCGAAGGCAGTTTGGACATTTTTTAAATCGACTATGTTCAGTTTGGTGGCTGTTTGGTCGGAAAATCGACTCTAACCGCCCGATGCACACCCTATTTGTGTCAAACCTATTCAAAACAATGAAACATGTGAAAAATAAGGACAATGTCAAGTTGGCAAAACTGTACTTCTTATCTAACTTTTTTATAGACAAACAAATTATGATCGGGTGGAGATAGATCATATAAATGTGTTAGATGATGATGACCAATTTGATAGCTACCCTTAGGGTAGAATAACATATAACACCACCATAGATTCAATCAAACAAGCCTAAAAATTTATATGCAGTTACTGTTGGCATTGCGGGATTTCCATATGCATTGATAGTTTGGGCATATGAGTGCATTCCCTTGCTAACTGGTTCCCAAATATTTTGTGCCCAAAGAATTAATGATGGAATGCCTAAGATGAACAATTGGGTAGCTAATGTACACCCTGAGTGGAAGGATCTGGCAGTGAAGGTTTTTTACAATGATTCAGTACATATTAAATATTCCTTAGTTAATTCCAATATATTGTTTCACATATTATATATCTCTCTAATAGTAAATGAAATGTTGCTATTAATCTGTATTTCCAGTTTGAATTCAATGGTACGGAATGCAAAGAAGAAGACAATCACGAAGAAGAAACTGGAAAAAATGACTTTTTATGAAGGCGAAACATTAAGACATGTGAATGTACGAGCAGATATGCCAGAATATTTTCAACATTTCCAAGACCTAGTCCTTAGTAGTTATGACTGTTTAAATAAAAAAGTGGACAGATTGTTTGATGAGGTTCAAGATTTGAAGAAGATAATGAAAGAATCGAAAAATAAAACAAAAGACCCAAAAGTGACGGATTAAAATGAAGAATGGGATAAGGTAGGAGAAAAAGATGAAAAAGTAATTGATCATGAAGAACAAGTACATTCTAGCCATAGTCTAGAATTAGATCGTGAGGGAGACATAACTAAATCTGCAGCAAATAAGGTTAGAATATCTCATTTGGTACAAAAACATTTATAATTATGTATTTATGCTCTTCTAATAACTTGTACAATACTTATTACAAAATTAGAATCTGTCCACTACATGTTTGGATGAGGAAGTCTATAGTACTGTGATTCTTAAAGAGGTTGATAAAATGGAGAAAGAAGCCATAACGTCGAAGGTATATATTCATGAATGACTTTGTTTATTGTAAAATTAGAATCTATACTGTAAATGAAGATGTATATAGTAGATATTGATGTACTTTTATGATACACACATTGTTTGCAGAAACCAACAGTGAGGAATATTTCATCATAAAAAAATGGTGATATTGAAGTTACTAATAAAAATGTAATTACTTCCTAATAATATATACCTACTCATATTACATATATACATTTAACTGTATACATTACATTTATGTATAGTTGTGAGTAAAAGCTAAACTCACAATTAGGCAAGCACACAGACGAAGCGATCGAAAGGGAGTAATGCCTTCAAGGATCATGAGATCGCAATTCACTACATAATTTGGATCGGCGTAACCAAAAAAAAGAGAAAAAAGAATTCAACTCTCAAGACTAAGTCGGACCATCTTTCAAGCTTTTGTCTCAGTGATCTAATATTTTTTCATTTTAAACCTTCGTTATGTTTTGTTAAACTAACGTTTGTTTCATACTTATACAATGTTATTTTTTGGTTGAACTAATATGCATTACTAGTCCTTTTGTAATAACTGTTAGTTTGAATTATTTGATGTTATTGACAAACTTAATAGATTGTATTGAAATGATATTACTATTCTCTTTATTTGATTGTTTATTGTAAGTATATTAAACAATGCTCTAGTATATTTATTTTAAGTATATTTAACCTTATTCTAATTTATGGCTCATGCTTTTTTTTATATATATAAAAATAAACAATGTTACAACTTCATATACAAATCATATCTTTTGATTATAAGATGAGATATATTTGTAGTATATAGTGGATAGTATAAAATATGATATGATATATACTATAATATATTCGTAATATAAGGGGTCTAAATATTGTATAATATGATATATTCGTAGGAAATAATATAGTCTATACCATTAATTCAAAAGTATTGGATATATAAAAGTTTGAGACATGCATATGTAAAAAAGTCGCAAAAGATTCAGAATGTTGGTTAAGCAAATATTGCACACAATTTGAGACACGCGATTTATGTATTTTTATTTTTAAGTTGTATATTGTAGTCTATAAATAATGTACATTCAATGTGTATAGTTATGAATAAGGTGTGAATATTTCACAACTATTCAAAATATAACCAGGTAAAAATGTTGAAAATTGAGAAAATCAACTATTGCTAAAAAACATGTCAAAAACAAAACTTAAAATGTCAAAAACAAGTATAACATGCATAGACCTATTGTGTTAAAGAATGCCTACACCTCTTCCGATTATGACTTAATCTTCCACAGCGACTACATATAACATGCTTCTTGAACTCCATTTGTGAAGGAATTCTAGTCTTCTTTGGAAAACCAATTGGACGCTTCACATTAGAGAGATAATATTAATAGAGCTCACATCCTCAAGTAAGTGTCATTGACGGTGATCACCGAAGGGATGGATTAAGCCACTATATATTGAAGCAAGTATCTTGTTCAAATAGTATGATGAAATATATTGCTTTATAGATAAATGTTTGGTAGTCAAAACAACACATGTGTGAGAACATGAGATTTGCAAATTATCCTACATCCTCCAACTACACCTCTTGGTAGGTAAGTGTACAACATGTTGATTGGTTCCATCAATCACCGGTAGTGCATGTTGTCAGCTGGATTCACCTGCATGTAAATATGAAATATAAGTATGTTATATATATATGAAATATGAACTTGTATATTATAGATAAATATATGACAAATGTCTACAATGTTATTATAAACAAACCTTCATTGACCGACTCCTATTTATCTGCTCTCTTAAATGTTCCTCGGTAGATTTGCTAAAGTCGTTAACCTGATACTTTGCTTTATTTTTTCTATCGTAGAAGCATTGTTGTAACATTATTCTCAAAACCTCAACTATAGATAAAATTGGTAAATCCCTAGCTTTAAGCACAGCAGAATTCAGACTCTCAGATATATTGATTGTCATCACCATATATTTTTTGCGAGGTGAGTAAGCACGTGACCATCGCAAAAACTCAATTAATTCTAACTCGTCACGTATACCTGGTGCACTAGATTGCAACTAATGCATTTCATACTCAAAATCTACAACATTGTAAGCTCTGGCGCATGCATGAAATACAATATGATTATCTTCTTATACCTTCTCTTTAAGTTCCTTAACAAATGAAACGTGCACATGGAATGAAACACATTAGGAGTACTAACTCTACCGCTTTACAAATGCTTTTGTGTCTGTCAGATACTATAACACCATCATTCCTTTCACCAATAATTTTCTTCAATTGAGTGCAAAACCAAATCCATGAAGAATCATTCTCAAAATCAACCATACAAAACGCCAATGACAATATTTGGTCATTAGCATCCGACATGCAAGTAGTTAATAAAGTACCAGCATACTTGTTTTTTAAACTGGTGCCATCAATAGAAATAACAGGATGACAATGTTGCCACCCAAGAATTGAAGCAGATAACACATAATATATACTGGTGTCTATATTATAATATCTACAATATATGCGAACTATTAGAATTTTTATGCATTAATTGAACTCAATATATAAAATAACATATACAGTATAAACTATCCTATATACGACATGGTCGAAATTTGTGCAGAAACTAACATGGGTTCTTCAAATTCAACATGTATGCAAATGACAATATCATCTTGTACGAGTCCTCAAGAGATCCTCTTACTTCATCTAAGACATCCTCACATGCACGCCAAGTTTTTTGATAACTGATGTTTAGTCTGTGCTCAAAACTAATATAATGCACTATATCTTTAGGGGTGCTCAATTCTATACCAACAATACTAATTTTCTTCTTGATTACATCCTTAATAATAGCAAATATTACTTGCCTATGATCCGTTAAAGCAACGTCTAAGGAGCAGCGCTCTCCATCAAATCTAGTAATAATCCACATGAATCTACCATCATCTTCGCAACATGACGCACATACTGACCATAAACAATCTTCAACTATACATTATAGGGTCAAAACTTCCTTATTTGATTTAATTATCTTGTACTGAATGTAGCCATCTATTTTTGTCTGGGTGTATTTAAAATAAATTTAATTTTGTCTTAATTTTACTAATTTTAATTTTGTGATTATTCACCTTTATTTTTTAAAAAAAAAACTTTTACTTTTTTTAGCATTTTATGTGTAGTTTGGTTAAAGTAACTAAGTTGGCTAGTTGGAGTAACTAAGGGTGTATTTGACAGTGATTTTGGTGAGCCTAAAATCACTTTTAGCATTATCAAAATCAATTTTTTTTTTTATAAAATGATAATGTTTCGCAAGGAAATAAAATTGATTTTGAAAAAATCAAAATCATTTGAAATTGATTTCTGAAATATCATTTCATAGGTGATTTCTGTAATGGTGATTGGTCAGGAATCACATCTTAAATTGCCCTCATTCTAATTAGATGTGAAAATACCGAAATTACCCCTGTATTTAAGTAGAAATTTTCAACCCTAATTTGTTTCTCTCACAATTGGAACTTTATATTGAGAGAGATCAAATGCAACTACCAACCAAGTTCAAAGCTACCGCCGGCTAGGGTGTCACCGCTGCCACAACTACTCGTCGTTCAGGTTTTCTCCTTTCCTAAACTCATCAATCTATACCTATGCCATGTTCATGATCTCTATTTTTAGTTTTGGACGATTTACCTTGGCTGAACTTGGTAGTGGTTTGTATGTCGATGTTGTGTGGATCCAACTTCTATTGATGCTCTGCTATGTGTATCTGTTTTAAAGAAAGTTGTTGGAGCAACAAACTTTTGGTCAAGCTTGGATTTGAATGTTACTTGAAGCCCTTTGTGTACCTTATCTTTAATGGTCTGCTATGTGTATCTGTTATTTAAAAAAAAAAAAAAAAAAAAAAAGTACCCATAAAGTTTACTATTTGTTTAAAAAATGAAGTAAAATGTTAGATAAGAAGCCCTTTGTGTATCTTATCTTTGATGAATATCAAATTGAGATTTCTTTCAAATGTACTTGGCAAAGAGAGTGGGCTTCCTCTTTTGTTGCATGTGAAGGCATACGTGCCCTTTAATTATTCTTACACATGTAATCAAAAGTCATAGGTGAACAGAATTAATAATAATTGTTTCATAAATAAAATAAAATAACTAAGTTGAATAGAATTAATAATAATTATTTATAGATTTATATAAAAATGATGAATTATTGCTTGTCTTGATACTTTTCTTTTCATTTCGGTACTTTAATATAGACTTTCATTAACCATTTTCTTCAGTTTACATGGTCAATTATGTAACTTCTAACTCTATAAAAGCTCCAACTTGTTTCTGGTAGCTACCTGAAGTTGGTTTGTAGTGGGTGGTGTGTTTTATGGATGATTAGCCCATAACTATAAATGTTTATTTCATATTTCCTATTTCTCAGTTATTTATGCCTTTGCCTATACATTCCTATACTATCTTTGATTGTTGTTTTTCAATACTTCATGTTTCTTACATTCTAATTGAGAGTGTTTGGATTGTGTATACGTTGTGAGTTACGTTTGTTGTTGACATATGTTATAATATGTTTCCTCTACCATTTTCTTTTTAGAATGTCTAAGGATATAACTCTTGGTGATAAAAAAGATAAGCATGGAAAGGCTATTTAGGATGATATTACTCTTAATACATTCATACAAGTGTGTGTTGCTGAGACTCTAAATGGGAACAAACTTAATTGTCATTTCAATAAAATTGGATGGAAGAATGTGATAAAGAACTTTAATGAAAAGACTAGAAGAAATTATGACTACAGATAGTTGAATAACAAATGGACATCATTGAATAAAGATTGGAAAAATTGGAACAAATTGGTTGGAGTTGCAACAGGACTAGGATGGGATCATTTAAGACAAACTATTGATGCAACTAGTGAATGGTGGGATGAAGAAATAAAGCTGATCTTTGATGTTTTCTAAAAATTATAATTTTCAATGTAACTAGTTATTGGTAGAGTGAATAATGTGGTGACAATACTATTATTGTTTTATAGGTCGTTCATGAGGCAGCGAAATATCGTTCAAAAGGGTTACAAAATGTAGAATAGTTAGACATTCTTTTCAAAGATGTTGCAGTAGTTGGAGAAGGAGCATGGGCTTCATCTCAAGGTTTTGTATCTAGGTCTGTAAGTGATAGAGTTGGAGGTTTTACAAATGATACAGTAGGAGAGATGGAGGTTAATGAGAGTGAAAATGTTGAAAGTACGACCAATGATGTTATATAAGTGAAACTTATACTGAAGGGAGAGAGAAAAAGAGGAAAAAAATTGGTTCAAGAGCTGGATCTTCCAAGATGTCAGACAAATTAGATCGTTTGTGTGATGTTATTGACTACAGAAGAAGAGATTTGTCGAGATGCAACATTCTTGAAGTAATGGATACTTTAACGAGCTTGCCTGGGATTGTAGAAGGTGTCGAGTTGTATAAGGATACTTAAAATTTTACCAAAAGAGAAAATAGATAAATGTTCGTTGCGATAAAGAAGCCCAAAACAAAAATTGAATGGCTTAAGCAAAAAAAGTTTAACATTGATACTTTTTGGTGTTTAGGTCTTTTAGGTGTGAACTTCCTTAGATCAAAGAAGTTAGAAAAGTTTGTTCAATCTTATATTTGTAACTGGAATTGAGTTTAAACCTCCAACTGTTGTTTCTTTTTTCGTGAACTATTAATTGTGTTTAACTGTGTTTATCGTTGTAATGGTGATATTATTGGTTGAGAGTGTTTGGATTGTATATAATTGTGTTTATGGTCGATTGTTTTTTTTTGTTAACAGAAATGTCGTCTGATATGATTGATAATGATGATACTAATAGCTCTTTAGACGATAGTGATGATGAAGATTATGACCATTTAGTTGAAACTGGATGTACAATGGTTGTGAGTCATTTCCAAAAATATGTTGATAAAGAACCATACAGAACTTCGTTTCATACAGGTTCAAGTTTGTTCGAGAGGTTTTAAATGGGCATGATATTAGGTGTCATCAACAATTTAGGATAAAAAAACACGTGTTTACTCAATTATTGATGACACTTAATCAAAATTATGATAAAAATAGTTCAGATGTGCCCATGGAAGAAGCTTTAGCTATGTTCCTTATCACATTAGGGTATGTCTTAACTAATAGAATGATTCAAGAAAGGTTTCAACACTCAGGTGAAACTGTTTCTAGATGGTTTAGTTTGGTATTAGATGTTGTTTGTCATTTAGCTATGGACATCATTAAACCAAGTGATCTGCAATTCAGAGAATTCCAAGTAAAATTAGAAGTGATGATCGATATTGGCCATACTTTAAAAATTGCATAGGAACAATTGATGGCACCCATATATTAGTTGTTCAAGATAAACAAATACCATATATTGGTAGAAAAGGTATTGCTACCCAAAATGTTATGGTCGGATGTGGTTTTAATATGTGCTTCACTCACTTGAGTTGGTTGGGAAGGTGATGCTCATGAGTCACGTATCTTCATGGAAGCTTTACGAAGGCCTCATTTAAATTTTCCTCATCCACCTAAAGATTTGCTCGAAAATTTTAATACTAAACTTTGCATGGTTTATAATTTTTTTTTAAAAAAATTACTATGCATTTTACAGGTAAATATTATCTCGTTGATGCCGGATATCCACAAATGAAAGGATATCTAGGCCCTTATAAAGGCGAAAGATATCTTCTTCCTGATTTTCGTCATGGGAGTCAACCAAGAGGTAAGAAGGAAATATTTAACCATAGACATTCATCTTTAAGGTGTACAATTGAGAGGACATTTGGTGTTTGGAAAAAGACGAAAAATGTTACGCGATATGCATAGTTTTCCTTTTGATAAACAAGTGGAGATTGTTGTTGCATCAATGACACTTTATAATTTTATACGAACTCATTCTACAAATGACTTTGAGTTCAAGCCTTTTGACCATGACGAAGATTTGCTCCCTTCAAGTGATGACCGGAACGAGTCGAGTGTTACTAAAGAAAGTAAAATTTCTTGTCATGGAAGGGAGATGGAAGAGGAGCGGGAGAAAATTGCAAGACTTCTTATATCTCGTTAATGTTTTTGTTATACAGTTTATATTTCAATAGATAATATCTGGTTTAAGTATTTTGTAATGATACAAACATTTCTAGATTGGATGAGATATATGTTTTGAATTTTCTTTTATTTTTATTATGTGTATTTTTCTTACCTCACATATCAATTATGCATATAATAATTTAACATTAAAATAAATGAAAAAACAAATTAATAAAATTAGATATTTATTATAATTATTTTTTAAAACAAAAGTCCAAATATAAAATACCCTTTTTAGTGATTTGGTAATTTTAAAATTATTTTTAAAACCAAACATGATAAATTCAAAATCACTTTTATATATTTGAAATTCACTTTAAAAGTTTGGAACCAAATATAGGTTTGATTGTTTAAAAATCAATTTCACAAAATCAAATTGTTCCAAAATCTCTTTCTCTACAATCACTACTCCAACTATCACTCCCAAACACACCCTAAATTTCTTTTTGGGTTTGAGCCAAGTTTGGCATTTGTTTTCAAATTTTAAAAACTAGCCAGTATTTTTTTTAGGCTTTTGGGGAAAATCTTTTGGCTATAAAGCCATCTTCTTCGGCTTCAACAAAAAAAAAAAGAACCCGATGAGGGATTTTTTTACACAAAAAATACACAGAGAAACTCTAAAAAATATACAAAGAGAGGGAAATATTTTTACACGATCACAAACCCTAGAGATCCATACAAAGCTTAGAGGAAACCCTCAAGAGAAAAATCGGTGAGCTTCCAAAATCCTCCCAAAATTTTCGAAATTTCAGAACACCAAGAAGGTCCAGTTTAGTTGGAGGCCCCACTTGGTAGGGCTTTTGTCCCAAGGATCCACACCTCAAACAATGGAGGGCCTTTGTGTCCCGGATTTCAAGTCCTTAGCCTTCTTCTGCTTTGTCAAAGATCCTGAAAAATAAAAAGGGAAAGAAGAGGTTTTTGTTCTACTTCTCTTGCTATATTCTTATGAATTTTTGTTTATACTTTAGATATACTACTTATTAGCTTTTCTTTTATATTTTTATCTTATTTTTCTCTTCTCTTTTATTTCTTCTATTTATCACCTTCATTTCTAGTTGTTTTATTTTATTTTATAAAAAAAAAGGGTTTTCAAGAAATTAAATGTGTAGTGAAAACAAAGTTTAGATTAAGAAAAATGGGGAGTAGCATACCTTGACGTGAGAAGGTTGTTGAGGGAAAGTATTGAATAGAGGAGAAAGTTTGACATTGAGGAAAGAAAAGAGAAATTTTTGTTGAAGAAAAGAGAAGAAGTTAAAAAATAAAAAATAAAAAGAAGAATGTTGAAGATGATGAGTAGAAGAAGAAGAAAAAAACTAGATTGGGAAAGAGAAAGAGTGAAAACAAAATGAATAGAGGTGTTTTAAATAAAAAGGTTAAATATATATATATATATATATATATATATATATATATATATAAAAGAGTTAATTTAAATTATTATTATTATTATTATTATTTTTATAAAAAAAAGATCGCACATCCCATCATTTTTAAATTTTAATTTTTTTAATGTGATGTGTTGTTGCATAAGTGGCAGTGCCACTGACGTAAGTTTCGTTCTTTATTATTATTATTATTATTATTATTATTATTATTATTATTATTATTACTAACTTATTTATATAATTTTTTTTATTTAGTTTGCTTTATTAATAATTCCTGTGTTTTACCATTTTTGTTAATATCTTTTCCTATTCAATTTCATTTCCTTATTACATTATATCTTTTCTTCAGTATCTTTTAATTTGTTATCTTTTTTTGGACAAGTTATTTTGTTATTTTACTTAATATATTTATATGCTCTCATTTTAGTTTATGTTGGCTAGTTTATAAATTTTATTGTTTATTCATCTTTTAAATTCATATATTTTTAACAAAAATATATCCGACGACGGAATTTAGAAAATTTGGGAGTCCGATTTTCTAAAATTAATTTTTTGGGAGTCCAAAATCGATCCCCAATATGTTTTTATTAAAATTTTAATATGTTTTTTTATATTTACCTACTTCATTATTATGTTATGTTTTTGCTTATAAAACGTTTATGTTAAATCTTATTTGATTTCTAATTGAAAATTTCTCTAAGTTTTTAAATCCCTTCTTAACTCTTTTTAAATAATTTAAAATTTTATTCAAATTACAATTTTTTGTGTTCTTTTATCTTTAAAAAATTAGTATATTATTTCAAAAGGTTTCCTAATCAATTTTACTAAGAATTTGGTTTTTGAGATCGTTTTCCTTAAAAAATTCCTAACGGAATCTACAAATATTTGGGAGTCCGTTTTTTAGATTCTTGAGGTGATGGATCATATCTTTGGGAGTCCGAGATTTTTATCCCAAGAAAAAATTAATTTATTTAATGTTTAAAAAAATCTTTTATTAAAAAGTTATTCTTATGACGGATTTTGAGAAATTGAAATAATTTCTCACATTCTTGAGGTGAGGAATTTTTCCTTAATTATAGCATAGTCTAATTGATGAAATTTTTTTTCACTTATTTTATGGGATCATTACTTCAATATTGGAATAATGATGTTTAAAATAAGATATTTGTTTTAAAAAAATTTCTTCCCCAATTGATTTTCTTTAAAGAATAATTTTTAATTCAAGATTTAAAATTTGGCCACCGTTTTCTAAATGGTTGTTGTGGGGTGCTAACACTTTCTCCATACACAAATGACTCCTGAACTCAACTCTAGTTTTCACAGACTGTTTTTATTGATTTTTTTTTATTAAAATTGTTGATTTCACTTCGTTGTCCAATCACACTGTAAAAAAGATTGGTGGTGACTCCTTTGTATTTTCTTTTTAAATTAACCCTTTTCCAAGGACGTCGGCGGCTCCGCGTCGTCTCGGGCAATGGCGACACGGAATATTAATAATGGCAATGACTCGCAACAAATTTTGCAACATATCTTTGGTGGAAAAAATGTCATGGATCTTAACTTCAAAATTAGTAGAAATCTTGTATAGATCATATTTGGGAGTCTGATTTTCTAACATTCTTGAGGTGAGGAGTCGATTCTTTGGGAGTCTGAGATTGATCTCCAATATGTTTTTATTAAAATTTTAATATGCTTTTTATATTTATCTACTTCATTATTATGTTATTTTTTGCTTATAAAACGTTTATGTTAAATCTTACTTGATTTCTAATTGAAAAATTTCTCTAAGTTTTTAAATCCCTTCTTTAACTCTTTTTAAATAATTTAAAATTTTATTTAAAGTACAATTTTTTGTGTTTTTTAATCTCTAAAAAATTAATATATTATTTCAATAGGTTTCCTAATCAATTTTACTAAGAATTTGGTTTTTGGGACTGTTTTTCTAGATTTTTGAGGTGACAGATCATATCTTTGGGAGTCCGAGATTTTTATCCCAAGAAAAAAATGAATTTAATTAATGTTTTAAATTTTTTTTTATTAAAAAGTTATTCTTAGGATGGATTTTGAGAAATTGAATTAATTTCTCACATTCTTGAGGTAAGGAATTTTTCCTTAATTATAGCATAGCCTAATTGATAGAATTTTTTTTCACTTATTTTATGGGACCATTACTTCACATATTGGAATAATGAGAGATAAAATAAGACATTTGTTTTAAAAAAAATTCTTCCCCAATTGATTTTCTGTAAAGAATAATTTTCAATTCAAAATTTGAAATTTGGCCACCGTCTTCTAAATGGTTGTTGTGGGGTGCTAACACTTTCTCCTTACACAAATGATTTCCGAACTCAACTCTAGTTTTTGCATACCATTTTTATTGATTTTTTTATTAAAAATTGTTGATTTCACTTCGGTGTCCAATCACACCATAAAAAAGATTGGTGGTGACTCTTTTGTATTTTCTTTTAAGATTAACCATTTTTCAAGAATGCCAGCTGCTCCGTGTCGTCTCGTGCACGTGGCGACAACTTGGCGACTCCACTGGGGACATGAGGTTCCACCTCGAGAGTTTGGCCATTTCTCTCCTTTATCTTGAATTATTTTATTATTTAATTTTGTTTTAATTTACTGTGTGTATTTATAGCATATTTTATTATTGCACACACAATCACAAGCCTCCTACCCGGGCTTTACCCTATAGGTTTAGAATCGAGGACAAAGTAGTGTTGGCCTTCGAGAAAAGCTTTGCTTCCGTGCGGGCACAGAAAAAGTTCTCACTCAACTTGGTCATTCTGTCATGCACAACTTTTTGACCAATTTAGGGACCGTTATCATTTAGGGCCTTAGAATTAGTCTGACCATTAAAGCATGTATGAGTCCATTACCACATGTTTTTTTTTTTAAGAATTTAATTTTAAGTTATTTTGGTTAAGAAAAAAAATAGGTTTATTTTGAAACCTTATATATTTATGTTTGGTTAAACATCACAATTCCATGAAAATTAAGTAAAGAGTGAACATTGATCTTTTTTTTATATGCCAATTTTGATTTTCTTAATCAATTTACATTTTAGTAATCTTATGGATGTATTATAAAGTTTTTTTTCACATTTAAAAAGAAAATTTATTTTTAAAGAAAATTGAGCAACATTTTTTTAAAAAAACACATTTATTCAAATATTTTTGTTTTAAAAAAAATTATGTATTTAGTCATTTATATTTCCATCACCTAATAACAATTTTTAAGTTGGTAATAAAAAATGGTGAACAAAACTCTTTTTTTATAGTTGGAGGAGAAAACTTTACAAAAACTTTTGAAACTTAATATCATTATATTTTGTCTATTTAAAAAAAATTAAATTTCTAAAAAGTGAAAGGATGAAAGGTATATCAATTATGTTTTGTTTTTCAAAATTAATAAAATTTGTAACGAAAAAAATAATTTTGACTAACTAATCAAAAGAAAAAAAACTCACAAATCACCACATGTTTAATATAAATAATTAAATTCTACTGTTTTATAAACTTTTTGTGGTGATATTTACGGGTTATTAATTAGTTTTTCATCTCATATAACCACATTTTTTGTCATTGTATTTTGCTAGTATTTGCAATTTATCAAAGAAAATGAAGTTAACCGTTTCTTATAGAAGGTTACACTTTTAATAATTGAATTATTATTAAAGTATATTTTTTTACACTTCTAATAAATTTACTATTTTTTTTAATGCTAATGGGATTTTTATAAGTATATAAATCAAATATTGGATATATTTGTAAAAAAAGAGAAAAAGAAAAAAAGGCTCTTTTTAGGGCTTGTGGCTTTTTAATATTATAGGTTATGTTAATATGAATATTTTTTATATTGTTATTATTTCATTATTTAATTGCATAATCTAACATTGATAGTCATTTCATTATCATGCATAATCATATGTTTATATACACTCATTTGCGTGATATGTCACTGTTTGCTAGCACTTTTTTTTAGGGTCACATTGGTCATTGCATTTAGTCTGTTCTTTTTGAAATATTAATGAATTTTGCCCACATTAGGCTTTTATAATTGTTGCATTGTCAATAAAATCATGCATACACTTCCTAATAATAATTAATTAACTTTGACTAATTAAATTCTTCTCTTTCTTAAAAAAGATTAAAAGAGTAAAAATTTTTACAAAATAACTCAAAAGATTTTCACCCCCCTCCATCACTATTGGACTAGAAGGAAAGTCAAGGTCATGTAAGAGTTCACCAGCCAAGTGCAGACAATCAAAAGGGGATGTCCAAGACTTAAAAGGACAAGTGGAAAGGGTTTTAGAATTACTCACTCCAGTTAATGATAGACTATTAACAGGGGCATTCAGACAAACAAAGTTGTTACATAGCCAAGTTTCAAATGGCACATTTCCTTACCTACGTGCTTTTACTCCTCAGAAGCTACTAGATCCATCATTAGTAGAATTGAAGGCATACCTTACACAAAATTGTGGTCAAGCTTCACGGTAAATGAGTCGTTTAAATGACCCAGTGCCCATCCTAAGCATGCAAGCCTGCAAGAAGACTTTTAAAGATGTGGGCAATGGGGAAAGTTCCTAGAAGAGAGGTTGTGTGCAATAGAAGACACCAACATTTATGAAGGTATTGAGGTGACATGACTGTATCTAGTCTCGGGCGTCATCATTATTTCACTTAAGTTCAAAATGTCAGAATTTGTAAAGTATAATGGGACAGCTACTTCAAAAGTCATCTCATCATGTACTGTTGAAAGATGTCAGTTTGCTCACATGAAGAAAAAACATTGATTCGCCACTTTCAAGATCGCCTAATTGGCATTATTTTATGGCAATAATTTATTCTCTATCGGCTATGGGGTATGATAAAGACACTACGAAGGTGTCAACCTAGTTGAGATGTTCTGGTGCACCTACTGATCCCCATCTCTTCCTTTAGTTGCTTGTTCATAAAAAAATGGCCTAATTGGCTCAGCTGCTCATTGGTGCATGAAGTTAGATAACTCTCAAGTGCACAAATATTGAAACAGTACAAGCATAGTATTAATTTGGCCTTAGACCATTTAAATCCTCCAATGTGTGGAAAAGGAAGCGACAGAGATTTTCAAGGAATATGCTCAAAGAGGCTGCCCAGGGGCAACCTCAATTGATTGATAAGGAAACATCATCAATGGTTATAGGTTGTAAATGCTCCATACTACAATAAAATGTTCGAAAGAGCCTCAACAAACTTCTTCGACATTATAGCAATAGGAAGAAGAATTAAGAATGCAGTTAAAAGTGGAAGGTTATAAAGTGATGCAGAAGTATAAGTTAGCACCACTAAAAGCATGTTTCCACAAGAAGACAAGATAAAGTGCATGAGATTAGCTCGGGGTAAAACATTATTAGCCATGTGTCATTACCATCATTTAAACAATAGGGTGACATTCAAAGTTTACAACGAAAGGAAAAAAGTCAACTAAATGCACCAAATTAACAATCGACAAAGAAAGGGCAACAAAACACCTTGGTCGTTATCATCTCTAGAAGAGCAACTCCATTTGATGGGTTGGTTTATCCATGCTCGCCAAAATTCGAGCTTCACAACTGGAAGTCAAAGAGTTGTCAAAGATCGCTAGAGAGATGCAAGAATAGTTTCCATTGGCTATCCTTAAGGTCATGGCAGAGCCTTTGTAACAGAGGCACTTTTTAATCTTTAATTTGGTTGAAATGAATGTAGTGTTGATAGACGCATGTGTCTCATTTGTCTTTATGCAGAATGAAATAGATTATAGGCTTCCAATATTCAAGTATATTCCTAATGTTATCTAATCATAAAAGATAATATATGATTAATTACAACATTAGATGTGAAATCAACATCAAGGTTTGATTTCAAATTTCCATCTTTTAATCATAAGGCGGGGAATTAAAATATGTTATGCCTGAGCAATTGAAAATAGATAACAAGAGGATTGTGCAGTTATCAAGACAAAATTTTTTGAAGCAGTTTGAGCCTGCATTTTCAATTTTCATACCTCCACTTTGTGGGTATAAAATACATTAAGTTTTATAAATTTTTGTAGCATAAGCTATTCATTATCAAAATTTGAGTTGGTGTAATGGAAACATCCAACAAAACAATCAAAGTTATGGCAATCGTAGAAAGCTACCATTTGTTTATACATCAACTGGGGCAGTCTCCATTCTTTTAATATTAGGCTGAAGTCAATTTTTCCCATCAAAGGTTATATATCGTTCATCTGAATATGACTACATTTGAAGACACAGCTTACATTGTAGGACATGAAATGTCCATCATTTTTTTCTTGCAGAAGAGAATCAGTTTTGAAGAGGTAAATAAGGGAAAATATTTACACAAAATAGCAAAATTTTTAGATAGTTGTGATAGACGTTGATAGAAGTCTATCAGGGTCTATCAATAATAGAAATAATAGAAATCTATTATTGATATATGCTGATAGAAGTCTATTAATGTCCATCAGTATTTTTTTTTTTTTTTTTTTGTTGCTATTTTTTGTATATAGTTTGACATTTTTTCTATCTGTGAAAATTTCTCTTAAAAGAATGAAAGCAAGTTAAAACAAATATGGTGAATATCATGTAATAAGTAATTTATGAAATCAAATAAAATTTATTGAGGTGGGTCTTCATACCATACATTATAATTAAATTTAAATAAAAAAGAAAAAATTGTGAAAACAAATTATTTGATCACATAACCTATGAAATCAAGGAGAGTGAAGTAATAGCCAACGTGTAGAAGAGATTAAATCCCGACGGAAGCAATTGATCGCCTTGTGATTTTAATTACTTAGTTTGAAATTTAATTGAAACAGAGAACAATAGTATTGAACCAAGATAAACTAGCATGCTTTTAGAAGAAAAATAAACTTAAGGAAGAAGAAATCATTTGCCCTCATGAATTTCCTTCTTCCCGTAATTCCCTTTGTGATCACAAAAGCTTTTCGTACACATTGGAATTAAGAACAAACAGGGACAACATCACCAGTGAACAATCATTATTCTCAAGGTTACCTAATCTGAGGAGAGTGGTCTTCCATATGTCTTTTTAAAGGAGGAGGAAGAAGTTATCTTCTTGCTAAGATAGATGTCTAAGAGAATAAGTGGGGAGGGGAGGTTGTAACTCTCTCCCACTTCACGTTCTTAATAACTCCCAAATGGGAGTTATTATTTCTTAATTTAATTTAATTAAATTAATAATATAAATTAAATTAAAATATATATATATATATTAAATCTTATTTAACATATATATAATAATAATTAGTTATTTCTTAACTAATTTCTCTCACATAACATATAGTTTAATATGAATCATATTTATATTATTTTTAACATATAGTTTTTATATGAATCTCATTCATATAATATTTAATATTTGAATCTTATTCAAATATTTTTCTCTCACATATATTATCTTTATATTATAATGTAACAACATACATTATTTAAGTGTATCTCATACAATTAATTTTCTTAAAATAATTTGAACAATTCAAATTAAACCAAGAAAACCAGGGGCGGATCTATGAAGGGGCCAGCGGGCGCGTGCCCCCCCCCCCCCTCAAATTGTGATGTTTTATATATTTGTATATTAAATTGTAAAAAAATTTAAATTTAATGTCTAATATAACGTTTAATTTTTAATATTTTCAAATATATAACAGACCTATTGAATGCATAATTGATATTTTATGAATCTATTAAATACAAAAATCGAGAATTTGGGGATCTATTAAACATTTTTTAAAGTTTATGAATTATATATAAACAAAAATCTAGAAGTTTATGGGCTAATTAAACTTTTAACTTTATATACACATTTGTGCCCCTAACTTGAAGTTCTAGATCCGCCACTGAAGACAATTGACCGTCATCTTAACCTATATGAGCTAGCAAGTGGACCTAATGGACCTATTAGTTTGAAGCTCCAATGATACGAGATTAATTAATTAAACTTTTTAATTAATTTAATCAACAATCATTAATTGGCGGTCACTCCACTAAAGATCGACAACTGCACTCTTCTCACTATAGATGTATTTCTATGTCCATGGATATAATCAATCAATAGCGAGTCGGCCCTTCACAAATTGCTCGTAACAACAACTGGGTCAAATTATCGTTTTACCCCTGTGTTAACTTTAACTCCTTAAGCATTGATCCCTCTAATGAACAATTTAGTCATAGTCCAACTATGAGCTAGACCCCTCTCTGGTTAGTGAGACGTCTCATTGTTCAAGACTCGATATCAGCTCTTAAAGGAGCAATTCATAAGATGTGAATTCCTTCTTGTACAGTTGAGTTCCCAGCTACCTGTTCGAACAAATCCCTAAAGTGGTAGGCTTATTGAGTCGGCAAACCTGACCCCTCTCACTCATATAAATCAAAGGATTGTCCTCACAGATAGGAGTTCACAACTGACCAAAATTAAGGTCAAGTCACCTATGATCATCCTAGTGAAATGAAAGTCTCATCAAACAACGATGTTAATACGAGAGACTAACCATTTCGTTGTCCAGTCTTATATATGTCTCACATATACATGATACTCCCGCTCACATGTCTCCACATGAATGTTTAGGATCTAAACGTTTGTGACACTTTACAACACTTGTAATCCACATGAATGTTTAGGATATAAACGTTTGTGACACTTTACAACACTTGTAATCCACATGAATGTTTAGGATCTAAACGTTTGTGACACTTTACAACACTTGTAATAATCACAAAGTGGGCCGTATCTGTAGTGTTACCAGGATAAGGTACCCAACCTTATCCATCTACTACAGACCGTTACAGGTTATCACTTAAATACGATCCACTTGTATGTCTTTACATACGTGTTTAAGTTAAAACGAATAACCTAAGATCTTAGTTTATTGGTTTTGGGTTAATGCAACTAAATGTCATTTAAAAAAACTGTTATTTTATTAAATAAATAATTTATTTATACAATACAAACTCACAAATTACAAGACCACAAGATTTAGGACATCAACCCCAACACGTCTACCTTATTTGGCTTGAGATTATTTAGCATCTTCGTTTGTTTCATTCCCTCATCCTCTATCCACACAACGCTTTTCCTAATAAAAAAAATGCAAACAAAATTCATTGAGTTACTAAAAGTTATAATATATAAACTTAAATTTACCATAAATGTATATTGAACAATTCCTACCATTGGAGTCAATCTATGCAGACAAAAATCAACAAACATCTTCTATACACTTCCCATTTAGAATCCAAATCTCATCTCTCCAGGTAAATAAACTCCTAAATCAAATTCCTCCAAAAATTAAAAATGGAACCTGAAAATCAAAAAACAAACAAACACATTTCAATATGACATTAAAAAAATTGTAAAAAAGAAAACTACATGTTCCGGAGTTCTTTGAGAATATTTTTCCATTGTTTTGCATTTGGGTTTTTTCATATAAATAAACTTCTAAATCTAATCCCTCAAGAATCTAAAACAAACATATTTCAATATATAATATATCCAAAAAAGCAAATAATAAAACTTACCGTTAGAAATAGATTCGATCAAAGATTTTATCATCCACTTGCAAAATGCTTCGGCTAAGAAGATTTATTCTATTGTTCTCCCATTTTCACAGGTGATCTTATCGATCTTATTCCTATCTCGAAATTAGAATTTCTTCTGTTTTTAGTAAAGTAGGGTAGAAGAGAGTTTTAGAATGTCCTATAATCAAAACGTGGACTCCAAATGGAAGAAGTTATAGATATGTGCCTATTTGTATCTCTTGGATGAAAGATTTCGTTTTGAGTTGCCGTTGTTTCAAGATTTCGTTTGAGTTGCTGTTGTTTAATAAGTGAGTTGTCTTTCAGTGGAGGATTTGAATTGAAAAGAATAAAAGACACGTACACAATGGAGATGTGTGATTAAGAGGGTAAAATGGGAATTCTAAAAAAAATTAAAAGCAAATTGGGAACCTAAACATTCTCCTTTATCCCGCCATTTATATATAGCAAGATTTTTATCTAAAAATAGCTAGGGGAGAAACGTTTGTTTTCCCATTTGCTCCTTTTAGTAGATGGTTATAGGGATAATTTATGTAATTTCACATACAACATCATTAAATAAAATATTTTCTTAGCTAATTTAAAAATATCAAAATTTAAAAAATAAATAAAAAATCAAAAGTAAAAAAATCTCATTCTCATTCACGTAGGTTAAAAAAAATATCAATTTTATTGGTTTAAAATATTTTTCTCCTATTTTTGACTAATTTAAAAATATCAAAATTTTAAAAAATAATTAAAAAAAAATCTCATTCTTATTCACGTAGGTTTAAAAACAAATATCAATTTGGTTTAAAATGTTGAGGGATAATAGTATATATGAACTGAATACACTAGCAAACTTATTACAACTCAACTAGAAACACTACATTCAACAAGATGGTGTAACAAGACTTAGATATGATAACTAAAGACTTGAAAAAACCTCAAAACCTTTGGAGACTCAAAATGTAGTCGATGCACACTTCTGTCCTGAAGACAATTATTCGCTTTGCACCGAATGCAAGCAGACTATAGCGATCGTCTCAGCAGGATACAACTACTAACTCCAGTAGAACTGCAACCTCGAACTACTCAGATCTGACAGAACTCTTGGATACTAGCTATCAACTCAACGCAAGTTGAAAAGAAAGAAAGATAGAAAGAAATGAGAGAATTCTTCAATTGAAGTGGGATACTACAAATGAAGAAACAAGTTGCTATTTATAGGCTAGCAACTTAGTAACTTTCCAAAATACAAAATAAAATCAAATAAATACAAAAATTGAAACATTTTTCAAATTTAACTCATTTTAGTTGTTACCTGACAAAAATCACATATAACTTATTCAAATTGAAGAAACTACAAATTTAACTTTCATACATGTTAAATTTGTACATGAAACTCCATCTTAATTTGATGGTTTCAATCCAATTTGAAGTTTCCAACATTGAATTTAATTTATACAATTAAATTCAATTTTTTATGTTTTAAATATTCATCAACATCTCACTTTTTCTTTCACTATAAATATCCAACATAAAATATTTTTGCCCGCCAATTTAAAAAAAAAATCAAAATTTAAAAAATAATAAAAAAATCTCATTCAAATCGCATGTATCAAATTCCCCCAAAATAAAGTGAAGTCACTACTGGTTACAATCTTTTCAATCAAATATATATTATGTAATTGAAAATTATGATTTTTTTTTTCTTTTCTCTAAAAGGTTATGGGTTCAATTTTTCACTATAGATATTGTTATTGATTTTTCTCATAGTTTCAATTTTATATTGGTGTGCATGGGTGGCCAAACTTGAATATAAGGGGATTGATGTAGCCAATTGACTATGTATTTGGCAATGGAATGTCTTGCTTTATTTTTATTTCAACCATTCATGTTTAGAGTGTTGGAAAGTGTAAGTAATCGAAGACGAAATCCAAATAAGATTGTAAAGCATGAGAACGATCAGAAAGATGGTTGGATTAAAGACTGTTGGAACAAAATGAGTTTTGTATTACAAATCAGACTTAAAACGTTCAATCCAAACATAAATTTTGGATTACATTACATTCTCATTCCATTACGGGCATCCAAACATCCCCTCAAAGCTTATAATCTTTTCTATCAAAGGTTATATGATGTATTTGTCTAATTTAATGCTTGAAAAAGATTAGATTAGAACATAATTGCATGACTAAGAATAGTTTGAGCATAAAAATGTTATAACTCTCATAGGGGTAGTTAAAAACATTTCTATAATGTAAATGCATGACTAGATGAAGACATTCATTTTATAATTTAGGACGATATTTACCTTTTTTTTTAAGGTAACATGAAATTTAATCTATGTTTGAAAAAGAAAATCCTTACTCTTGTTGTCTTGACTTATAATTATTGGTTAAATTAAACATAGTTTTCAATATAGTTGAGACATTAAGGGTTTGTTTGGTAGAGAATTTGAAAACAGAAATCTGAAAATAAGGGATTCAATGAAAATAAAGTTGTATTTCATGTTTTCATATATGTGTTTGATAGCAGATTCAGAAATTGGATTTTAATTTTTTTTGGTATCCGTAAGCACCTTGACTAATCTCACGGAACAACCCGCCTGACCCTAATTTAATTTAAACAATTATTTAAAATGTATTTGATATCATATATTTATAAATCATAAAACTAGTTGTAACTACCCACTAATATTTAGTTGACAATAAGCTAATATTAATTAATTTATGAATATGATTTATGTTAAACAAAATTATATAACTATTATTTTGTAATATTATATAATTTATAATACATTACACAATACATATTATATTTTTTAAAAATGATTTGAATTTATAGCATGACACATTGTATTTATAAATGTTTTTAGCTTTATTTAATATAATTCTGCACTTTAAAATTTAAAATTTAAAATTTGGATACAATAAAAATATAAAAATGTTGTTTTCATAATTTAACTGTTTGAATTTGAATTTTTTTTTTAAAATAGAATCCGAGTTCTCTGTCAAACACATATTTGCTGACTAAGTGAATATGAAAACATAAAATAGAATCTAAATTCTCTACCAAACATATCCTAAGCTTTTGTGCGAAGTCAAGTTGGTAGAGTCCCTTCTTTGGAAATTTCTCATTGTTTTGGTTTATTCAAGTTATTTTTACTATCATGTCATTTTATTTTCTCTAAATAATTTTTTTTCTTACAAAAGAAAATAATAAGGAAGTCTTGGAAAACTATCACAATAGTATGAAATTAAAAGAAATCTATTATAAAATATGAACAAAAGAAGAACAAAGAAAGAACAAAAGAACAAAGTAGAAAGAATTAGAAAGTAGAGATAACAATTGAACTCAATTGTGGCGTATCTTACAAAGGCACCATTCCACATAGGATATCAATGGTGTATGTTACATTATGCAATTCAATGGGAGGTTATGGATTTTTGTAACCTATGTAAGTTATGAATATCTACACTAAATATTACATTTATAATATTTCCCTTAGATATCCATATTATATAGAATATATGCCTTGTTAAAACCTTACTAGGAAAAACCCAATGGGATAAAAACCTAGTGAAGGAAAAAGAGTACATTATTCATATATTTTAACAACTGCCTCATTAAAAACTTTATTAGGAAAACCTAGTGGGATAAAACCGTAGTCAAGGGAAAAAGAGTGCAGCACATATAACTCCCCCTCATAAAAACATCACTTGATAACTCATGGTTGTCACATGCAAATGTTGTGACTTAACTTCTCAAATGTTGTTGTAGGTAACACATTCGTCAATAAGTCCTCCAAGTCATCTTTTGAAAATATGTTGAATATTGATGTTGTCATTTTATGCTTTATTGTCTTCAGGTAAAAACACTATTGGAGCCAACATGAATTATCAGGATTTCAATATGATTTAAAGTAATTGTTGTTATGATTTGCTCCATAGGCTGCCATAAAATATAAAAATGCTTCTCCATATACTAAGTAACCTGTTTAGGATCTAGCTCGCAGGGGTTAGATAAGTAATCTGCATCTTCACAACCAATTAAATCATAATTAGGTTTATTATAATAAAATAAATCCACGTAAGCTAATTCTCATATAAAATCTAACATATATTTAAATATACTTCAATATCTTTCTTTTGGAGAAATATTATATCTATGTAACAAAATTACTACAATACTACAACATGTAGTGTATAACTAGTAAGGATATATAAGTGCACTTATTTCCCAAAATTATGGTTCTTCAGGACCCTAATTTTTTTTATTATCTTCCTGAAATCGGATGATATATCTTTTCACATTAGGTGAATGAACCATCACAGGAGTGTTCAATGTTGTAAGTAGTTCATATAAGATATTTTCTGTATAAATTGATGTAATCACATATGTGCACTTTATGTTTTATTTACAAGCTAAGGCAAAACTTTGTTTACTGGGACTTTCATCTCAATTTCTTTTTAAGAAACTTTATTGCCTTTGAAATCTCTTCAGGAGTTTCTATTATATATTCAGATCTTCAACATATACGTATATAGTAAATCTTGACTATGATTTCTTTATAATATCATATTGACAAACAGGGTTATTTTATACCATTATTTCAACAAATCTTTAATAAGATGATCACTATTGCAAATTCTCAGCTGTGTTTTTTTATATAGATATATAAGAATCTTTATGATAAATATAATTCTCTAATATTTGAATTATATGATTTTGGTACCTTTAATCCTTTCGGGATTATCATTATTAAGAGATTCATTAAATGTGGTATGACTGCATCCATAAGATGTATATTAAACTTTTCATACACAGTCAAATAAATTAGATATCTTATGGTATTTTATATCCACCATTAGAGAATATGTTCTATCATAGTCAATACCAATTCATTGTGAGAATTATTGTGGAATCTGTCTCGTTTTATATCATGTGACTTCACGCTATTTGTTTTTCTTATAAATACTCACTTGTATCCCACATTTTTTACATTATCTGAAGTATGGACTACCAGTCTTCACGATTTGAAAAATGAGTTTATTTCTATTGGATTGTTTCTTTCCACATAAGTCAATCCCTTCTATGTCGACATTTTTCAATATATCTAAGTACATAATACTCATTTTCATAAATAATATCGTGAGCAATATTGTATGCAAAAAAAATGTTGTCAACTTATATAAGTATGGTTCCATCATTTTTCTTGTCATGGCATATAATTTCTTGAGATCTCTTTATTATCCTTATTTATTTAAAGATTTTTATGAGTACTCATATTTAGGATTTCTTATCTGATCTCATATTCTCTTCTTGAATTCTCCATATTCTTAACTGAGTCATTTTTTTTTTTTATTATTGACTACTTTTCGAGGATCTTTATCTTTGGAACCCATTTGTCTATCACGCTTCATGCATGGTGTAGACTCATTAATAATAACAACTTATTGCATTGGGATATCATTGTTAGATGTTGTATTTACAACCAGTATATATAATTTAGTAACTTTCTTACAACTATAAATGCTCTGTAAATACATCTAGCATTTGATTTGTAATATTATTTAAATGAATTATCTTTTGAACTTCTAGTTCAAAGTGATCTGTATGACGATCAAAATGAGACAACACATATGCATTTCATTCAATTTCTTTTTCTAACTTTCTTAATTCCTCCCCTTAATGTTGGAAAATTTGTCTCATTAATGACAAATAGCAAATTGTGTAGTAAATATATCACCCATTAGGGGTTCACAATATTTATTAATTGATTTGAAATTAATTTCAACATAGATTTATAACCTTTTTTTTTTCAATTCCAATTTTAACTAGTGAGAGTTTGATAATTAATCTATTGAGAACAAAGCCACATATGACAATTTATTAGATGGAAGAATCTTCTAGTTCTTCAGTGGATGTCAATGTATATTTTTATATATTATTTTCACTATTGACCCAAAATGACTCATCATGTCAAATAAAAATATATTTGGATCAATGAACTTCGGGTTCATTGTTGCATTATTTTCAATTACACAGATATGTGTAATACAATTTAGAAGGAAAAGCATACAACTTTTCTATATGCATTTCCCGTAGGAGACAATAGATTATCAATTTCTCTAGATGATATTTATTACAATATACACCTTCCAAATTTACTAAACTTCTCTTTGATTTACAAGAGAATGTGGTATATCAATTGTAAATTTTGCTCCTCTGAGCAAAATAATATTTTCTTTTCCAAAATATTTAATCAAGTCTACAGGACTTAATATATATCATATTTGATTTTTCGCTTCAAGCATTTGAATTTTGGAAAATGTATTGTCTACTTCTAAGTATCATATGCATAGATGTATTATATGTAAAACATAAATATTATTAATTATTCTTTTCTCTTCAGGAGATTCAAAAGAAAACTAAATATCTCATATATAAGTGGGTCAAAAAGAATAATAATCTCTTTAGGAGATTTCTAAAACTTGTAACATCCAAATATCATCATATTTAGGGATTAAAATGATAAGTTATGATCTCTTCAAAAGATTCAAATAAATTCTCAAAATTTGCTATACCACACATCGTCTTCATTTTCATTATTAAGGATTTTAAATTTTCAAAAAAGACTCTTAGTGTATGATAGGTACAAGATCATTGTCTCTTTTGCATCACATTTGAAATATGAAATTCACATATAAATATGTGTGGTTTTAATAGAATAATTACTTATTCCTCTATTAAGATTATTTTAATCATAATTATTAAATATTGCAACATTTACGTCAAGGAATAATATTAAATGTTCGAAATTCATTATTTTGCATAAATCATAAGCTTATTAAAATTTATGCAACTTCAGGTGCATTGAATCATAATTAGCTTTAGGAAATAATGAACTATTATGCATAACTTTCAAATTTTACCATGAGAGAATTCATTCAAATATATATTATCACTATATATAAA
Organism: Lagenaria siceraria; assembly: GCA_002890555.2. Lineage (NCBI taxonomy): Eukaryota > Viridiplantae > Streptophyta > Magnoliopsida > Cucurbitales > Cucurbitaceae > Lagenaria > Lagenaria siceraria. The sequence continues at coordinate 9,648,974 of CM016483.1, read as the reverse complement.
TTTTTAAAGTTTACAAAATCCATATGAGAATAATTTAAATATTCAACAATCCAATAAATTTCAATAGGCAAACAAAAATTTGACTAATTCAACTCCTATGTTGGTTCCCAGGTAGAGGTGTTCCCTTATGGTTAGCTTAAATACCTCATCCTAGCTAGAACCATCTTTAGACAGAGTTATCAAAATCTATTTGCAAACACATAAATCACATATATGATTAAAATAGAGTACTCACCTTATTTTGGACTTTAGTTTTAATAGAATAAAGATGAATGATGGTGGTGAGAAAACCAATGATGAATACATCAAACACATATGTATAATTTTGTTTCCACACTAAACAAACAGACCAAATCACCAAAATCAAAATATATTTGAACGAAATCTAAATACCTTAAAAATTATGGAGAAAATTCTAGCGGGTCTTTAGCGTTCTTGATATTCCAATGAATTGAATCCAATCTCTACAAAAGCTTCAAAGTAGTAGAGACTCGTGCTGATAACATGTTATAAAATATGAACAAAAGAAGAACAAAGAAAGAACAAAGAAAGAACAAAAGAACAAAGTAAAGAAAATTTAGAAAGTAGAGATAACAATTGAACTCAATTGTTGTATATCTTACAAAGACACCATTCCACACTATTTATAGGACATGAATGATGTATATTACATTATGCAATTCAATGAGAGGTTATAGATCTTTGTAACCTATGTAGGTTATGATATCTACACTAAATATTACATTTATAATAAAATCAAATTATTAACTAATTTTTGTTATACAATTTGTTTATATTTATTTTATTTTATCATGCATCATACTTTTAATTGTTTTTAAAATAATATATACGATGGATGAGAAATTGAAATGCAAGAGATCTCAATCATGAAACACAACTTTAATACAATAATATACTTCACATTTTTTTTAGGAAATACACTTCATAAATTCTTGAAAGGTAAACATGACTCTGTATTAAAAGTTTACGTTATCTATAAAGGTTTGATACAAATTTTACTATTTAGGAACAAAATGATCCTTTTAAAATACAGGAACTAATTAAATAAAATTTAAAAATACAAGCCTAAAATAGATTGTTCTAAAATTATACGAACCAAAATAGATACATACGACAAATGTCACTATTAAAATAAAAAATTATTATAAATAAAAAAATATCAAACTATTTACAAATATAAAAAAAGTAGTGACACGATAGAATTCGAAATACTCCTAAACTAAAACAAAAATAAAAAGGTGTAGGTGAGCTTTTTAACTCATCACAGGCAGTGAAGTTAGCTCTACCTAATTTGAAAAGAAAAAAAAAAAAAACCGGAAAGTTTGACGGTTTACCTGCTTCTCTCTCACGTGTCAATAAAACTCTTTGGTCAAACCCTCCAAAGAAGAATATATATATATATATTTTTTTTTAATTTTCCTTTTTTTTTTTTTTTTCCCTTCTGATAGAAAGAAAAGAATTCCATTTTTGATATTTCTTCGCTTCTAGGGCTCGCACCTTACTCCTCTTTCCTTCGCGTTCTCTTCCTCACAATTTCCGTCTCGCGTTAGGGCTTTCTCTTTTGTCTCTCTAAGCTCGACTCTGCAATTTCAGTCTCCGATTCGAGGTTGTCAATGTAAGCATTGTGACACTGACGGTTGTTTTTGGAGTTTTCTGCTTCCCCAACTTGGTTCTTTCTGCATTTCTGTCTAATTAGATTCTGGTCTAGACCTTTTCCGTTGTATTTTATTTTTACTTACTTGTGAATTTGAGCTCTTATTGATCCATTTTTGGGGATTGTCAACGAGCTTTGTATAATCACAACGTTAACTTAAGTATAATTGCTGCTACCCCACTGGAGTTTTGGATTCGGTGATGATAGTCTGAACTGTTTAAATTGTGTTTGGGTCAATATTTGACTTGGGATTTGATTTGCTGTAGTGTTTATGGAGATTTGGATCTAGCTTATTTGTTTGAGCTGGATATGTCCTCCACCTCGTATGTCGGGTCTTATTGTTATTATTTTAATTCTTTTAAGTTCCTTGTTTCAGCTTAGTATTTATCTCGTTGGTATTTGCTGCTACTCTGTAGGGTTCATATGGCCTAGGTCAAGAGTGATTTATGCTTAAGTTATGGCGCTTAAAGTTCATCCTTCCAAGGCAGCGGAGATAGCCATTGGATCCATTGGTCGTGGATATGATATAACGATAGATCTAAGGCTCAAGTATTGTAAAGGGAATTTGCATGGTTCTCGGTTGATAGAAATTGATGAATGTGTGGGTCATGAGATTGTTCTTCCTGGTGGGATTTTAATCTCAAATGTACCCAAATCCATTAAGTGTGACAAAGGGGAGCGAACGAGGTTCAGGTCTGATGTTCTCTCTTTCCAACAGGTATTGCTCTTAATTTTTATGCTTGGATAATTATGGATCTGATACTATGATTTTCTTCTGAAAAGCTTTGGTACGATTATGCTGTGGTAGAGTGTGACTCTGCACGATGACCTAGTGTTGGTAATGAGTTTGGCATTTGACTCTGTTGAAATGTAGATAGATTGTTGGGTTAGAGGAGGAATGAAAGAACAGTTTTTACTTTCCTCCATGGTGAATTCTGTCCAATCCTTTATACCCTCACAATTGCATCCACTGAGAAACCACTGTCGTTAACTGGATATAACTGAGTGTTTGCATTATGTTAGAAAGCACATACTCAGATTCGACCACAGCAACACAGTTAACTAGGACAATTAGAATTTTCACAGGCAAGGGCTAACCGTTCCCAGCCATTTTGTTTCTGCTGTAGAGGCTGTGAACCACCTCCCTTAGCTGTTTGTGTGAGGGAACAAATTACAAAAAAATAAAATAAAATAATTCCCCAAATTTTCATGCCAGTTTCTTCCATGGTTTTGGTCCTGCGAGGTCTCCAGGAGGAATGAATTTATATGTGACCAACATAGGTTGTATATACCATACATACATGAAAGTGTGTTGATTCCTGCATATGTGATGTTTAGTTACATGACATTGGGCATTAAAGGAAATCTTGATATAAGTAGCTTTTTAAATTTGAGAAGATGTTTAAGGATACATAGGCTTTACATTATTCTGTATAAACAATTTAACTCTTTTGTTGATTTTTATAACCTTGTACAAATTATTTTGTCTTTTTGGACTCCTAGACGCAAGGTTTTCTTATGCAATTATATCTTCAACCAAATCCTCCACAATTGGGATGAGTTGATGGTTTAGTTCTTTTGTGGAATTGGCACCTTCCCACTCCACCCAAGTTGTTCTTTTTGTGATTAATATAGTCCATTGTTTCCTTTCAAAAAGAAAAAGAAAAAAAAATCAAGTTTGAGGTAATTTCAGCTAGAGTTTTCAAGAGCCTCTAAACTGATATTAAATTTCTTTGTTTTAATCTTAGATTTTTTATTGAGTTCCTTGTTTTTTTGCGTCCAGGTTTTGAATCTATACTATTGGAAGAAAAGCGTAATATTTCATTGTCATATTTCTTGTGCATTTTTATTCACCTGATTTTTCTTGGAGCAGTCCATCAAATCCTGTATTTCAGAAGTTAAAATAACTTTCCATATAATCCATTTTTATATATTCTTACAATCCCGTTTCTTTGTGATAAAATATTGTAAAATATAGTTGATGTGCAATTCTGCAAAACTGTACTTTTATGTTCTTGTATGTCCTCTCAATGTCTACTAATCATGTAGCATTAAAAATTATAATGCAGATGTCAGAGCAGTTTAATCAGGAGATGCCTTTGACTGGTAAAATTCCTTCAGGTCACTTCAACACCATGTTCGAGTTTTCAGGATGTTGGCAGAAAGATGCGACCAATACAAAGAACCTAGCTTTTGATGGGGTCTTCATTACCCTGTACCCATTTTGCTTTGGAAAAATCACAGATGGTACTCTGTGATCACGTAAGGAAAGCTGTGCCATCGTCTTGGGACCCTGCTGCACTTGCAAGGTGTATTCTTTTTTACAAGATACAGAACCATTTTTTTTTCTTTATTTCCTCCTTACTAAGTGAAATTGTGTTATATCCCTTCTAGTTCACACTCCTATAATTTGTCTTAGTGCAACAAGATTAGTGGAGAACAACCAACATATCCTTGAGTCGAGTGATCGGCGTAATAATTAATTTAACTATTTGATTTGAGATGACAAGAGTGTTTTAAGGTTGTGAGGTTTTGGAAGAAGGCTTAAAACTTAACATGCTAAGAAAAAAGAAAGAAGAAAAGAATAATGATAACTAATTTTGTATGTCAGGTTTATGTGTTAAATTAATCGGAATATCTAGCATTTATGCTCTCCTCTCTTGTTTTAGTAGTTAATAAACCTTATGACTGTCCTGTTAATTGGTCTCCATAATTAATTTTGGGGAAGTCTCAACAATTTCTAATAAATTGATGCCAATGAATGATTGACTTATCCTTTTTCTTTTGTTTCGTCCTTAAATATTAGCTTCTTTTTAAGTTTCATTATGAATGCATGGTTATTTGCTTATATTTTAGCCACAGTAAATGGTATTATCAACTTTGGCTAGAAACACTGATGTTTAACCAGTTGAATTGTGTTTTTCACCTTTTTTGAGTTTGGGAAGTACGATTATTCATTTTGCCTACTTGATTGTCTTAGGTTTATTGAAACCTTTGGCACCCACATTATTGTTGGCTTAAAGATGGGAGGAAAGGATGTGATATATATGAAGCAGCAGCATTCAACTACTCTTCAACCTTCTGAACCTTCTGAAGTGCAGAAGAGTTTGAAGGAGATGGCAGACAAAAGATTTTCAGAGACCATTGCGCAATATGGAATGGGTTCTGAACGGAATTACAACAATGACAAGGTTTCTGATATTTGAGCATAATTTGTTTCTCAACCAAATACTATTTTAGTTCTCGATGATGGCTAAATATTTGAAAACTGAAAAGGGTTTAGATTCTATTTTAGTTCTCGATGATGGCTAAATATTTGAAAACTGAAAAGGGTTTAGATTCTATTTTAGTTCTTGAACTTCCATATTTGTTCCGTTTTGGTCTTTTAAGAATAAATTAATGTTTGACAAACTTGTCTACACTGTGCTTATTTTCTTAGTTTCCTTAGAAAACAATGCATGATTATATTTTATTCATTCCTCCTATTTCCTTCATCCATTTCTAAGCTTAATGCTAACATCCCCTTGTTGGATTTGTAGCCGTGATTTTATTACATTCCTTGGTAGATAATTTTATGTTTAACAAATCATACTCTTCTTATAAAAAAATTAAAAAAAAAAAAGAAGAAAAAAGAGAGAATGACATCTGCTTTTGTTTGCTAATTAACCAAATAATAACATTCAATATATATTTTATTCATTCCTGGATTATAACTGGTTTGTTAGTGTGTTCCACTCGTTAAAGTACAAGATTTACAAATCCACCCAGTAAACTGATTGAATGGTGTTTTTCTTCTGTCATTGAATTTTTATTTAAAAGTAATGGACTTCCCATCCATAAACATTGCCCAAAGTTTTCTGTGATCTTGTTGAATATGCATGACATGGCATTCTGTTGGAAGTTATCATCTAAATCTATTTATATTTTGTTTCAGATTGAAATTAGGGAGCAACATTTGAGGTTTGGCGATGCTAGCTCTGCAATTTCTCCACTGAAGGTGATATAAACTGGAATTTATTTATCTATATGGGCAAATACCAAGGGAAGAGTTAAGAGAGTTCCCCTCTCTCAAATACAGCCGCTCTTAGAATACTAGCCAAAAGATACCCATCCCACCCCTAAACTTGAAAATTGAAATATATACAAACCCCTAAGAACAACGTCCCTTGGGCCCACTTGTAACCAACTTCTAACAGAAATCTATTCTCGATTCTCTCTCCTCCCCTTTCTTCTTTTATACACATATTTAATAGTTTAGAAGGTCTATCAGAAGGAGGTGAGACATTGAGTTATTTTGTTGAGAGAGTTGTTGGATATTTCTACAACGCTTACTCTTATATTAATCATTATATTGTCACAAGTATGAGAAAATTTGGGTTATTTTGACATATTTCTTTAAAATCAATTTGCTTGCCAGGATATTGTACCCATTTGCAAGAGAAGAGGTGGAAGTGACAGGATTAGCCTCCCTCATCATGAGTGGTTGCAGACAGTTCAGTTGGAGCCAGACGTGATATCAATGACCTTTATCCCAATTACTTCTTTATTGAATGGAGTTCCAGGAAGTGGATTCATGAGCCATGCAATAAATCTTTATTTGCGATGTGAGTAAATTACATCCTGCCTGCATAGTCAAAATAGATTGTGCTGGCCTATCAATGTGCCTTGTTTATGTGTATATATATCTCGCTTTTATCAAAACAAATGAAATGATGCATGAAGGCAATAAAAAAGAAAGTAAAATTGAAAAGTCGAATACAAAAGGAGCCTGTATAAAGGAATTATAAAAAGGGGTTGCGTGGTTGAGAATACAAGACAGACCAATAATTATAAAATCCCATTGAAATGAACCCTACAGAGAGGCAAGAAACCTGACTATAGACTGTACTCTTTTTGTTTAGGTTTTTCTAAATTCATTTGGATTAAACTTCCTTTTTGGGTCATGGTATGGAGGAAATTTGTTGGGGCCCATGGATCGTAAGGAATTAGAGAAAATAATTTGCAAGAAATATTTGATCTAGAAAAGCTCTCTTTGAAATTTACTCAACTTAGGTGATCTTTTGTAAACTCCGATTGGGAGTTTGAACCTTTGATGACATCTCCCCACTACATTAACAAAAAGACTGTTTCTTGTTTCAAAATAGGTTCCAAGAAAAGAGAAGTGATAAAATGCTGCTTTAATTGGGAAACACATACTATAATTTACCTTCGGCACAAATAAAATTTGGTTTTCAGGGCTCCTTGATCATTGCAATTGATGCATTTACCTACTGGTGTTATTAGCTTTGGATCTCAAGGTGTCCAATTGTATTTTTTCATACATCGTTTTCATTATATTGCAGACAAACCACCAATTGAAGAGCTTCATCAATTTTTGGAGTTTCAGCTCCCAAGGCAATGGGCGCCAATTTTCAGTGAGCTTCCACTTGGTCCACAGCGGAAGCAACACAACTTAGCATCTCTACAGTTTAGCCTTATGGGATCAAAGCTTTATGTGAATACTACTCCCGTATGGTTTCTTTTTTTCCAAGTTTTTAGTTTCTGCGTACTGCATTAAATTATGAATAATCTACCTTTTGATATCTTCTTTTATCATTCATAACTTAGGAGAGTTGGATCTTGAACATGAGAAAATGTCTTGGAACAACATTTCCTCCAGTTATCATCCAAAATTATGTAGTTGATAGTTGCCAGTTGGATCCTTACAAGTGCAGAAAATAGGAAATATGATAAGAATAAGGATGCAGTTCCATTAATTTGATTGTCTTTTTCTGATCTTTGCTGCAATAGGTTAAGCTACATCTATCATCATCCAAGCATGCCATGCTTTTGTTGTGTTCAACAATATTTGGGGCCTGGGGTGTGGGTATTCAAATTTTTAACCTCTTGGTTAGAGGTACACGCTATATGCCAATTGAGCTATGCTCAATTTGGCAACATGCCTTGCTGTTTTCTGGTGTAAGAATGCTTGTGGATCAAGAAATTAGTAGGAAGTTCTGATTATAATGTGGTATAAGATTCCTGTCTCTCAACCGTTGGTGTATTGTGGTGCTGGTTCATTGGACTGTTTCAGAAAAAAAACAGAAGCAATAGACTGAATTTCTCGTAGTAGAATTGCAGAATCTTTGAAAACTTAACGTTAGTAAAGAGAACCAATCTTGTTGACTCAGATTATTATCTCATTCCAGGGTTAATAATAATAATGGAACAAAATTTCTGGTTTTGAGTTCAGTGTCTTTCTAGCTTTAGAAAAATATAATTGAAGATCTTTGCTTCACTCATGTCTTTCATCACAGGTTGATGTGGGCAGGAGGCCAGTTACAGGTCTCCGGCTTTATTTGGAAGGTAAAAGAAGCAACTGTTTGTCCATCCACTTGCAGCACCTCTCCTCTTCACCCAAAATTTTTCAACTTACGGAGGATCCAAATGGCAACTTCCATCAGGAATCATACGATCGCAGATATCTTGAAAAAGTTCAGTCCAAGTACTTTTCTCATGTGTGCACTGCTCCTGTTGAGGCCGATGAGGATCTCTCAATAGTAACTGGGGCACAGTTGCAGGTTGTAAATCAAGGGATGAGAAATGTTCTGTTTCTGCGACTCCGCTTCTCTTCGGTTTTGGGAGCAACGGCTGTAAGGCAGGCAGAGTGGGAAGGTTCACCTGGTCTAGCGGCCAAGTCTGGACTTATTTCAACACTAATCAGTCATCATTTCTCAACAGTTACGAAACCACCTCCAAAACCAGCTGATGTGAATATAAACTCCGCTGTGTATCCTGGAGGTCCACCAGTACCTGTACAGGCCCCTAAGCTTCTGAAATTTGTAGATACCACTGAAATGAAGAGAGGACCTCAAGAGACTCCTGGGTATTGGGTTGTTTCTGGGGCAAGACTCATGGTGGAGAAGGGGCGAATCTCCCTTCGGGTTAAGTTTTCCTTACTAACTGTAATATTACCAGATGAAGAAGAAATCAATGATAATTAGGTTGGATTGTTCGTTAGTTTGATATCAAGTATGAATGGAAGTTTGCACAGTAAAGCAGATGGGTTGAAAACTACCGAGATTATCGAGAATCAGCAGCAGATCTTATAACCAAGCTTTAGAAGTCTCAACTGCTCTGAAAAAGGAGAATTGGTAAGAAATGAGTCAAGATCCCTTTCTTTAGGATAATAATCCAATTTAAGCCAAAGGAATGAAAGAACTGAAGGGAAGGGTGAGACAATGTTGGATGATTCTGCTGTGTTATTGAGTTACAATTCAAACAAGGAGTCATCTATGTTGGTGATGTAATTTACTTTTTGTGTAGGTATTACGAATTCGACACATTGAAAGGTTTTTGCACCTTTGACGACGTATTTGTACATAACATTTTCAGGTCTTCTGTGGATAAGATGTAGAGATTTCAAATGTTTCTTGTGTTTGTAGCCATGTATGTGAATGAGAGCTTTCATTTAAACACTTTCTTTTTAAATTGTTGAATTTTGAAGCTCTTCCTTACTGAGAAACTTTTGAGCACCAAGTGAGGAAGATGATATTACAGAGTCCGTCATAATTTCCCTTGAATTGCCTTTTCTTTCCTTCGAAAAGGTAAGTTGTAAACTTATATCCATATATAAGATAAAATGAGTGCCATATAATATATAAATTTCAATTCTATTTGGTTTAACTTTTACTTTGTAAATTCTTATTTTAATTTTTATTAATGTATTTGATTTAATAAACATTTTATATTACCTCTTTTCAAATTTGGCAATGGACTGGAAGTGGGAGTGGAAATTGAACTATGAACCTGTGTTCTTGGATTGACAATTTGACAATTCACTTGACAAGCACAGGTGTCATGCATACATTTTTTCCCCTTTCAAATACAATATAAAACAACTATTAGAATTAAAAAAAACTTTTATATAGAATTTAAAAGTTAAAGGTAGAATTATGGTATTAAATTTTTGTTGACATTTTCACATCTCAGTTCGATATCGATATGAGGGATGATTTTTTATCATATCTTAAAAAATAAGTAACAAAATATCACAAATTTAAATAGGTTTAAATACTACTTTGGTTCATCTTGGTCCTACTTTTAAAATGTTCATTTTGGTCTATATAGTTTCAACTTTGGTTCATTTTAACTCCTGTATTTTTAAAATGTTCATTTTTGTCCTTATAATTTCAACTTTTGTTTATTTTGGTCATTGAACTAAAAAAGTAACCATTTTGATACATTAAAAACAAAGTAAAGATAAAAATGAAGGATCAAAATGGTTACTTTTTGAAATTACAAGAACCAAAATGAACCAAAATTGAAAATATGAATTTCTACATAAAAAAACCTTAAAAATAGACCCATATTACGTTAATGTCTTAAACATTTCATTTTTTTTTACAAAAAAAAAGACCTATTGGCCTCCATATTTTCATTGATATCAGTGGCTATTTACAATTTAGCCCTCACCTACATTATATATATATATATATATATATATAACCTCTCTTCCCCATGCACGATTTCTCTTCCCTATGCACATTCTCTTCCCCATGCACATTATCTCTCTCCGATGCATATATTCTCTCACCCCATTTTTCAAGGTCATTTTTTAGGTATTTTACATTTTTGACCCTCCCCCAAGTTTTTTTTTTTTTTTAAATGACCTCAACATAAATCTTTAATTTTAAACCCTTTTCACTTTTTATAAAATGTGAAATTACCATTTTACCCAAACATAGGAATTACCATTCTACCCACCTTTGTGAAATTATCATTTTACCCTCAACATTTCAAATAATCCCACCCTTTCTTCTCCCACCTTTTCACCTTCCTTCTCCCACCTCTTCACCTTCCTTCTCCTTCTTACATTTTCCCCAAAATCATAAATTGATCTCCAAACTCAGAAATTAATATCACTCACGATTTCTTCTTTTCATTTGTTGTTATCGATTTTTCAGACTATTTCTTCAAGGTTTCATTTACAACAAGGTACATTTCGATCCTTCTCATTTTTCGCGGATTTTTTTTGTTTGATGATTTTTTGATGCATGTTTAAAAATGATGGATTCTTCTACTGTATAAATGAGTTTTGCATGTTTAAAATCCATGTTTATATTCACCATGTTAATTTTTTCACTGTTTTGAGCTAAGATTTTTTTGGCATCTAGATTTTGACCGAAAAATCTTACCTTTTGAGTACTTTCTGCATTTAAAATACATTTTCGGTGTTGTCTGAATACTTTGGTTGCATTTAGTTTGAGTTTTGCCCAAAAAAGGAAACATTTTCATTCTGTGTTTCGAGTATACCCGACCGGGCTTCATACGAAGCTCACCGGGCCAACACCGGGTACGTAGTTGGGGAAGAAGGTGGGTAAAAGCCCGGTCGGGCCTTCACCAGGTTACGACCGGACTAAGGTGTCTAGGTTTGAAGCTCGGACGGTCTTCACCGGGTAAAGTTCGGGTAATGGGTTAGGGGAATGTTTTAGGGTTTAAGCCCGATCGGGCCTTAACCGGGTGTAGACCGAGCGTAGTGTGAATCAGACCTACTGACTGTTGGCCCGGTCTAGCCCTGGTCGGGCCTTTGACCGGGGTGATGGGATAGGAATATTGACCCGGTGAGGCCCTGGCTGGGCTTTTGACCGGGGGTGAGGGGTTTAGGGTCTCGCCCAGTTCAGGGCCTGGCTGGGCCGTTGACCGGGGGTGAGAGGTAAAAGGGCCCGGTTGAAGCCCTGGTCGAGCCTTTGATTGGGGGATAAAGGGGTTAGGACTAGGACCGGGGGCACATGAGAGTTGGCTACTTGTTTTTGGCCCGGTCTAGCTCTGGTCGGGCTTGGATCGAGGGCACAAGGGTAAAGGGCTACTAGTTGTTGGCCCGGTCAGGCCATGGTCGGGCTTGGACCTGGGGTGAGGTTTGGATGGGGCTACTGGATTCTGGCCCAGTCCTGGACCGGCCGGGCCTAGACCGGGGCGACAATTTTTATGTGCTTCTGGTTTTTGGCCCGGTGTTGGCCCTGGCCGGGCCTTCACCGGGTTTTACATGTTTTTACTTTAAGTTTTCCAATTGTTTGACTATATATATGTATATTATGCAGGATGGATTTGGTACTAAAAATAAGTCCTGAGAATCATTTTACTGTTGCCCTTACTTGTTGTGCCCATTTAGGAAAGGCTCAAATGACCATTAAGAAAAAGTTGACCCCAGCCCAGTTAGATATATTTAGGCAAACCTGTGTTGGGGCTTTATTAGATTCTAATATAATGTTTAATAACTCTTTTATTCATTATATTTTGTTGCGAGAGGTGAGGGAGAGTAGGAGGGATGTCATTAGCTTTAACTTATTGGACACACGAGTGTCATTTGGCCATAGGGAGTTTGATTTGGCGAGGGATTAAAACACCAAATTGTACGGAGGGATAGGGATACTTCACATGTTCGACTTAGGGATAAATACCTTAACATGGTGGAGGGGTTAAAGGAGTACGAGTTAGATGCTAAGTATCCATCGCTCGTGTTCGAGAACGATGAGGATGCTGTTAAGATATCCCTCTTTTATTTCATGGAGTTTGGATTGATGGGGAGGGAGAGTAAGGCTAGTATGAATTATGAGTTTCTAGGGTATATAGATGATTGAGAGATGTTTTGCAACTTAGATTGGGGTAGATATATCTTCGACATGGACAATGAAGAGGTTGAAGAAAGGGTTGTAGGATAAGGTTGATAAGTGGAAGGAGAGTACGGACGGGAAGCAGCAGACGTATAGTCTTTATGGACTCCCCCATGCTTTTCTGGTTAGTTTCTATAACTAGTTTTAGTGTTTTATATTTTTCTTGTATTATTATTTAGCTAACAATATATATTTTATGCAGGTTTGGGCGTACGAGACTGTTTCGTCATTGACTGGACGTGTTGCGAATAGATTGAACGAGAAAGCTATTCCATGCATTCGTCGTTGGTCTTGCTCTCACTATCCCTCTTACGCCTTGATTAGGGATGAGGTGTTTGGTGCTGAAGGGGTACGTTATTTTTTTAGGGTTTACTAATGAATATAGGTTTATGTAACTTACAATCTTATCATTCATTGTAGGCATTTATCACCCCAGATCTGGTGGCAACCGACGAGGAGATCGCGTTCCTCGAACGTGTTGTATTGCCACCTGAAGCCTCACCACTACCACCTGCACTAGACGCCCCTCCTATGACTCATGATGCTTAGGACGTTGGGCCTTCCATGAATCATGATGCTCATGATGCTCATGAAGAGGAAGATGGACAAAGGAGGAAGAGGAAAAAGGAGAAAAATAAAACCCTAAGGAAGTTATTGAAGCTCAAGAAATCTATTAATGAGCGAGTGGCGGGCTTGGAGAAGGACGTCAAATCAATAAAGAAATCTATTCGTCGACTGTCTAAGGTTTGATAAAACTAGTATTAAATTAAATTTTTTTTTATATTATAAACGAGTACTAAGACTTTTTTATGTAGGGTAAGTCTGCGGACCGGAGTAGTGCTCGTGATCCGATAGAGTGGACGAGTCCAGTTGACGCAAATCGTGAGCTGTTATTTGATCATCAGGATGGTGATGATCGCTATGACGGTGACCCCATGACATTTGTAGCTGACGAAGTCTCGAGTATTCACGAGCGGAGGGACGAGGTATGAGCGGGGCAACAATAGGAACTGCCATTCTGTTTAGGGTTTCTTGTACAGATGTTGTCTTTCTTTTTAGTAGTTAATTTGTTATGTAATTTTTGAACGTTTACTTAATAAAATTGTGTTTCTTTTCATAAACATAATTGTTAAACAAGTCTTAGTTTAATTTTTTATTCTCAATAATTACTTAATTATCTTTATTTTTTATACAAATAATTGTTGACCATAAGTCTACAAATTCATATTAACCTTTAGATTGGTTTGGATGTATTGACCCACCATCCACTCACTCATGTACTGACCCTCCCCCTCCCTCACTCAATTATTACTTAGGGTTTAGGGTTTAGGGTTTAGGGTTTAGGTTTAGGGTTTTAGGGTTTATTGGACTATTATATTTGTTTATTGTGCTGTTAGGGTTTATTGGACCATTCACTCATGTCATGTTGAAGGCTTAGGGTTTATTGGGTACGATTGTGCTGTTAGGGTTTGTTGCTATGGATTATTATATTGGTTTGGATGTATTGACCACCCTCCCCCACACCCTCATTCACTCATGTCATGTTGAGTTTCTGGCTTAGGGTTTATTGGGTACGGTTGTGCTGTTAGGGTTTCTGACATTGGATTATTATATTGGTTTGGATGTATTGACCTCCCCCCCACCCTCATTCACTCATGTCATGTTGAGTTTCTGACTTAGGGTTTATTGGGTACGGTTGTGCTGTTAGAGTTTCTGACATTGGATTATTATATTGGTTTGAATGTATTGACCCCCCCACCCTCATTCATTCATTTTGTTGTGTAGGTTATCAGTATAAGTTTTCCTAAACCCTAAACCCTAAACCCTAAACCCTAAACCCTAAACCCTAAACCCTAAACCCTAAACCCTAAGCCCACGGGGAAGCCTCTTCTTTCTGGTCTACATCAAGTGCATTGAATGCCCCACAATCTGAATCAAAGAGGATGGGTCAAGGAGAAGTTCGGGACGAAACCAGAGTGGATCTGCGGCAAAGCGGTTCCCTTCATACAGCTCGAATCATTCTCAGATGCCCCGAGAGGCATCCTTTCCTTGTTTGTTGGGTTGGTTCACGCGCGCGCAAACGAGCACCGGCCGCAACAGCAGGGAACTATGACCAATAGAGTCAGACACTTAGCTACATCCGCACGCAAAAGGAATGTGGTTCTGGTTGAGGCTTTCTTTCCTTTATTAGTAAAGGGGGCGCGGGACGTTCGCGGAGTCCGTGCCTTACGTACCACCACGGGACTGGTCGTTCTTGGGCGGATCCCGCTCCTAAACATAAGGGATAGGGGGAAGGTGGCCGGGCCTATCATATCAAAAGGGTTGTCGAAAGAGAACCGTACCGCTTGTGCGTTCTCTCTCTTGCCTGTGTGTACGTACTTTAAGCAGCCTTTCCGTAGATAAGTTAGAGGGCCCGTGATCTACGACCACCCTCAGGGGTAGTGTTTTCACTCTCGGGCGGGGAGAGGGTGGTCGTAGATCACGGGGTTCACTATATCATAAACGGATCTTCCCCTCCACACCAATCACGAGTTTTTCTCCATTCCTCTCGTATATCGTCCTGGTCCTGGTCAGAGACCACTGTGTTCGCGCCGGCGGTCCAACAAAGAAGCGAAGTAGTGGTCTCTTTCTTTCCATTACGAACGACACGCTTCGCCTGCTCCCTCCCCGTGTCCACTAGCCCTCCCGTCCAGAGCGAAGAGAAGGCGAAAAAGCGCCGCCGAAGCAGCATGAGCAGGCTTCTATTGCTACGCAACAATAGAGCAGGATAGCATTTTGCCTGCTTGCTCCACACTTGGAATCGGTTGATTGACCGATGAGGTACTTCTACTACGCCCGGAACTGGCCGAATCTTCCAAATCAGAAGTATAGGTAAACAATTCCGAAGAGGCGTTGCCCGGGTTATCAAAAAAAGGAATCCATGACCCACCCCCCGGAACCTCCGTACCCCCTGATATGAGCGCAATGAAGACTAATCCAAATAGACCCCCCCATCCAAGCTGCCTAAAGCAATTGCGGTCAGTCTCGCTACCTCTTTAGTTGCCGCCCCCTACTTGCTCATTAGATACTAGCCGTGTTCTTCAAATTTGTGAAGGCCGTAGGAGAAAAAAATCTTGGAAATTAACCACGCCATGGAAGGACACAAGGAATGATGGTAAGAGACAAAAGATCAAGCTTTACAATCCCATAATGGACATACCAGAAGATCTCGAGTCGAAGTTCAATAAATGGATGGTTAGTGCGGATCCGACTACTTCCATACGACAGAATAACTATGCTTACCTGGATAAAACCTGGTTTGATAGTCTATTGACCCCATATAAATGGTTGGAGGATGAGGTACATTTTTTTTTAAAGAAGTTATGGATTATTATTTCTTTATATGACACTATACTATATTATTACAGGTAATAGACACAATTTTTATGTTTATAAAAAAGAAAATGCAAATTTGTCCGGACCTGTGTCGTATGAAATTTTTCGTAGCTAACATACTAGTCACGGTACGCTCTTTTCTTTTGGGATTCATATTATATTCATGTATTGTATCTTTATTCACGCAACGTTTATTACTCAATCAGAATTTTCTAAGGCACGCTAATCGTCCTATCGATTGGAGTAAGGAGACTAGCGTTCTGAAGTATGTCAAAGGTCAACACACTGATCACGATGTACATTGGAGAGACGTTGACGCCGTGGACATGCCTTGGAACCTTTCTGGGATTCATTGGGTGCTTCTCTGTGCAGTATTCGAGACAAAGGAGCTGGTCGTTTATGATTCAATGGTTATTCTCCATTCTAGTACGGATTTGGAACGTGAGTTTAGAACAGTATGTAAAAACTTTGCGGGGTTACTCGTTGCTGGTGGTGTTACAGAGTCTAGTGATATATGGACATTACGTCGAGATGTATCCATTCCACAACAAGTGGAAGGAGGTGATTGTGGTATATTTGCATGTCAATTTTTTGAATATGATGTAACTAGTTCCAGTATGGATATCATAACATAGGATAGGATGAATTATTTTCGTAGACAATACGCTATCCAAAAATCCATGCAAAACCCTAAACATGCAAAAATACATGCAAATAAACCCTAAACATGCTAAAACCATAAACATGCAAAAATCCATGCAAAACCTTAAAATCCATGCAAAACCCTAAACATGCAAATAAACCCTAAACATGCTAAAACCATAAACATGCAAAAATCCATGCAAAACCCTAAAATCCATGCAAAATCTATGCAAAACCCTAAACATGCAAAAATACATGCAAATAAACCCTAAATATGCAAAAATCCATGCAAAACCTTAAACATGCAAAAATACATGCAAAACCCTAAAATCCATGCAAAATCCATGCAAAACCCTAAACATGCTAAAACGATAAAGCTGCTTTATCGAAATACCTGCAAGTTGACTCCAGTGGTAATTGAAAGCTGACTCAGAAAACGACCTAGCTGCTTTATCGAAAATCTACAATACATCCTTATTCTTGAAGTTTTTTTAACAAGTTTTCACCCAAGTGATGGATACAGATACAGTGAAATGCGTCTGGGTATGCCATTGCAACTGATTTTTTAATGCTGGGGTGTCTATCTGACACGATAACCAAATCCCAAACTACCCAAAATGTAAGTCTTATTTGTTGAAAAAACCATACCCAAGATTCATCAGTCTCACCACCGGATATACCAAAAGCAACTGGGTATATTTGATTGTTTTCATCAACCCCTGTCGCAAGCAGTAGTTTACCACTATACTTTCCCCTTAGATGTGTTTCATCAACAGTTAAAACCGGGCGAATGCAATTTAGAAACCCCTAATGGAAGCACCCAAAGCCATGAATACATGCTTGAAGTATTTATCTTCAGTCAATTCATATGCAAAGGCAGAACCAGGATTTTCAATTTGTAGGGCTTCACCAAACTTGGGTAACATTTTGTAAGATTCCTCTGATGACCCCCTAACTAATACTAACACTTCTTCCCTTGCCCTCCATGCTTTATCGTAACTTAGACTAACTCCAAACTCCTGTTTTATGTCTTTCACGATATCCTTGGGTCTGTATAAATGACTAATATCTTCAAACTTGGATTTTACTAAATGTCCTACGACCCAACTAGATGCTTGTCGATGATCTGTAGTCAATATTTCATTCTTACATGTGTGTACATTATCATATTTTGAAATCTTAAATATTTCACAACTTTTCATTCTAACGGCTCTTAGTCTCCATTCACACTCTTCTACAATGCATCTAACTTTGTATAATTGCGTATTTGACTTCTTCACCCTAAATTGGAAGTTACCTCTAATTGCTAACATAGATAATCGAAGTTTCAAATCTTTTTTAGATAAGAATATGTCACCAACTTCTACATCCTCAGAAGAGTAACACTGACCTGGCATGACCGCTATGCTACTAGATCGGTGGGACAAGTTATGAGAACATATTGCATCTTGAGTAGGTTCTTCTTCAGCATATTCAGTGGGTTCGGCCTCAACCTTGTCTCCACCATCACTGGCTCCTTCCAATCCCAATCATTGAGATATTGATTTTGATCTACATCATCCCCCAACGAAGTAATTGGTGAGTTTGGATCAAAATATGTGGGTGAGACGAGATTATCCTGTTCGGTCTTGCAAGAGACTAGCCTAGACGTTGATGGAATTTCTTCAGTGTGTCTAATTGAATTATGCAGAGGTAATCCTTCGTTACTTGAAAATTGTGGAACTGTTAATACATAGATAGGTATTACCGACACCTCTTCCCATGCCAAGAATGTGTGAAGATCTTCGTCATTACGAATGACAAATGCAGAAGTTTTGGACTTCAATTGGAGTATACATCGGATCACAAGATTGTATTGAATTGGATTTATACCGCTTATCCTATAAACTTCAGCCAAGAATTCAATATATGTCGTTCCAATCTCTACGTCAAATCCCCTCATCTCTCCTCCATCGTAATCCTTTTCCTTTTCATACCAAACACCACCAAAACAAACCCAAATGCGAGGCATATTTACCTACACTGTTAGAACAAAAAATTAGTTTTGTTATGGTATACTATTGTAACAACAAATAAAATGAAACAAAACATGGGGAAAAGAAAATAAAAAAAATCTAAAATGAAAAAAAAATTGATTTTCCACCCGGCCGGTCCCTCACCGGGTCTGCCTCTCGGGTGGGCTCGGCCCGGTGGATGCCAGCCTGGGTAGAACACCATGTAAGCCCGGCTGGGCCACCCCGGGCCACTTCCTAGATCATTCCCTATCGAGGGTCCACCCGGTCGGGCGTCTCTCGGGGTTTACCTTTTTAGTCTCGGTCGGGCTGCACCAGGTCACTTCCCCAGTTGGCTACTCGGTTTGCCTGGTCCATCCTCGGTGGTAGACCCAGTGAAGCCCAATTGGGTCTCAAAACAAAAAACCCTTTTTCTCTCATCCATTTTCCATATCTTTTAAAACTACTTCTTGTGGAAATGATAGATGAATATAGATAATAATTTTAGGTCAATTAACATGTATGTATTTCACGAAAAAGTAGTAACATCACATCAAATCAAAACCAGTCAACCATGAGTGACAATTTGAAGTAGTAACTTGTTAAATGATTCTAACATTAAAAGAGGATTATCAATAAATAACATGTTAACTAAATGAAATACATACCTTCACGAATCTAAACTTTGAGTAGTCTTGTGAAGAATTAGGTGAGTTGTGAGAATAAGGTGATTTGAGATAATTATGTGATTTGAGAGAATTAGGTGAGTTGTGGATGCGTATGTTTTGATTTTTGTTAAAATAATTAATGGGTGTTTGATGGTAGGTAAAAAAGATGGTATGACTTAAATGTTGGTTGGTTAGGTGTAATAAGTAGGAAAGGATATAAAAGGGTATAATTTGAAAAACTATTTTACATATATATATAATTTGTATTATACCCTTTTAAAAACTATTTTAAAAGGGTATAATTTGTAAAATTATATTAAATATATATATAAATTAAAGGGAGATGATAAATTATATTAAAAATTAAATACAAAAGACAAAACCGGTGAGAACCCGGTCCTAGGGTGCACCAGGTGAAAACTCGCCCGGGTAAACTGCATACGTGTCCAATTTTAAACCACACATTCGATTACCTGGTAGAGGCCTGTGGAGGCCCGGTCCTATGGTATGACGCCCGGCCGGGCCTCCACAAATATTACCTAGTAAATTATATTAAAAATTAAATGAAAATTAAATACAAAAGACAAAACACGATGAGAACTCGGTCCCAGGGTGCACCAGGTGAAAACTCAGCCGGGTAAACTGCATACGTGTCCAATTTTAAACCACACATTCGATTACCTGGTGGAGGCCCGGTCCTATGGTATGAAGCCCGGTCGGGCCTCCACAAATATTACCTAGTGTAATTTTTTTTTTTGGTATAACATCTTAGTCGAAAAACAAAACAAATTAAAAAGGTAATTGCCAGTAAAAAAAAATTTCGTACTAAAACATGATATATTTAACAAAATTGGGGAAAGAATGTTGAATGAAGAAAATACATACCTTTTGGAGTTGTGTGAAGAGAGATATGAGTGGTAGAGAATTGTGAGAATTTTGAGAGGAGAGGAGAGTATAATTTTGAGAGGAAAGTTGTGTGAAGAGAGGTGGTTGTGTGTAGTTAAAAGGGGTTGGTGGATGTAATAAGTTTGGATAGAGTAGAAAAATTAATTTTGTGGGTAAATTAATTAATTAACTTAAGGAAATAATTATTTTTAGTGGGTTAAATAATTAATTTATTAGAAAAACAATTAATTTTGTGGGTAAACTAATTAATTGAGTTGTTAATTACATATAATAAAGTTATTAAGTAGTGGAGGACAAAAATGTAATTTTACATACAAAGTTTTATCATGCTTACATCATCTTTGTCAGCAAGGGGTCCAAAAAAACTTATTTTTCAAAAATAGGCTATTTTTCTAAAAATAATGTATGAAGAGGCTATTTTTGTCAATTTCCCTCATTTCTTCCTTCTCCCTCTCTTTTCTCCTTCTCTCTCCCTTTCTTTTCTCTCCTCCTCCCTCTCTTTTCTCCTTCTCCCTCCCTCTCTTTTCCCCTTCCGGCGATGTGAGTTATAAGTGGGAGATGGATGGCATGGGGCAAGCACGGGGCGACACAAAACGACATTGTCAAATCGACGGCGCAGACGACGTGGGCGGACTCGGATTGGACGAACAACGATGGTGGACTCAAATCGAATGAATAACGATGGCAGACTCGGAGTGAACGAACGACAATGGTGGACTCGTAGTAGACGAATGACGGACTTTAAGTGGACGACAAAATAGCAAAATGACGGACTAGAAAATTTGATATATAGTATGATCTATGTATTCGTTTATTTGATATAAACGAGAGTTTTTTTTTTTTATTTTTATTTAGACCCCATGTATTATGAATATACAAATTTTGATTGTTATGATTTCTGATTACCTAAATGTATGGTATATATGATATATACTGTGATGTAAATGAAATTTATTAAGATTTATATACCGTGGTACTTTTGATATATTGTTTTATACTGTGATTTATGTCAAGCATTGAGTCAATCTCTAATTTATAAACTGTAGATATTTTATATATTGGTTTATATACCGTGGTATTTTTCATATATTGGTTTATACTGTGATTTATATTAAGCATCAAGTCAATCTCTAATTTATAAACTGTAGTATATTTCATATATTGGTTTATATACCGTGGTATTTTTCATATATTGGTTTATACTGTGATTTATGTCAAGCATTGAGTCAATTCTTAATTTATAAACTGTAGTATATTTCATATATTGGTTTATATACTGTGGTATTTTTCATATATTAGTTTATACTGTGATTTATGTCAAGCATTGAGTCAATTTCTAATTTATAAACTGTAGTATATTTCTTATATTGGTTAGAATATTTTCAAATACTTAACAAAATGTTATAAGGTATATTTAAAATAATCATGAATTTGTAAAAAAAAACCGATAAGTTGATACGTGAAAATCAACGTAAACAAAAAATAAAATTTCATTAAATACATTCTCTTTCCAAATTGAAAAATGTAAAAAAAATTATAATAAATGTATTTTCTCTCTCCAATTGAATAATGAAAAAAATTAATTAAATGCATTCTCTCCATAATAAATATATTTTCTCTCTCTCTATCATTAAGGTAGCTTCGTAAATAAGAATATATATATAAAAATTGGATATAAATAAATTAAAAAAGGTAAACCTGTCCAGAGATAACACTAAAAGTCATTCTTGAAAAAAATTTAAATTTAAAGACATTTTTGAAATATATGGCCTAAAAATGATTATTTATGTAAAAATTCCTTGAAAATATATTTGAAAGTATAGAGACAAAAATGAACCAAAACCAAAAGTAGAGAGATCAAAATAGTATTTAAACATTAATTTAAATAATTTATTTAAATTTTTGAAAAATTTTCATAAGTGCCAAAAAATTGAAATTATTTACAAAATATAGCAAAAGAAAAAGAAAACACGGTGGATAGCTTTTGATTTTTTGAAAATTCCCAAATTACCCTTTTTATTTGAATTTTCGCAAGGCGATTTCTTCTTCACGATTTTATTTCATTAGTAGACGATTTCTTCTTCACGAGGGTTCATCAATAACGATTGGCAACTTGGTTTTCTGAAATTCATTCTCCTCTTCTTATTTTCTTCTTCTTCTGCCGCTGCTTCTTCTTTCTTCTTCTTTTTCTCCTTCTTATTTTTCTTCTTCTTCTCCTCATTTTCTCCTTTTCTTCTTCAATTGAACAAAGTTTAATTTGTGAACACCTATTCCATTTCTTCTTCTTATTCTTCTTCTTCAGTCGATTTTCTTCTTCAGTATCCTTCTTCTTCTTCAATCAATCTTCTTTTTCAATTGATCAGAATTCAACTGTCTTAACTCAAATTCAACTTGTCGGAATTCAATTCGATCGGAATTTGACTGATCAGAATTCAAGTCGAAATTCAAATTGGAATTCAACTCTATCACTTATAGATTGATAGAGTCTATCAGTGTCTATCGATGATAGATAGTGATATAACTCTATCACAGTCTATCAGCGACAAACAGTGATAAAACTTTATCACAGCTTATTAGCGACGAACTGTGATAGAACTATATCACTATGTCTATCAACGATAGAATGTGATAGAACTCTATCACTATCTATCAAGGATAGGCTGTGATAGAGCTCTTTCACAAATATAGCCATAGATAGTGATAAATGTTCTACTATGGATTATGAATTCGCATTTGAATTATATTTTGTTTTATGTTTGTAAGTGATAGAACTTTTATCTGTATCAATGATAGATAGAGATAGAACTCTATCTCTGTGTATTAATGATAATGGAAATAGAACAATCTTCTTCTTCTTCTTAACTTATCCTTTTTCTTCAATCAATTTGATTATAATATTATGAAATTTAGATTCTTTGTTTATCATGTTCTTCAAGATCACTTTTCAATTACTTTTGATTGAATGAATTAGTTGAATAGGGGCACTTATATCACTGATAGACAATGTTAGACGTCTATCTCTTTATAGATAAATATTGATAGAAGTCTATCACTTTCTATTAGTGATGGATGTCGCTCAAATTCAACTGATTGGAATTCAACTTTATCACTTGCTTGAGGGAGATCAATCACTTGGGTAGCTTTGGCCTGCCAATGGGCCAGGGAACAATAATGATATAAACCATATGACTGTTCCATTGATGCCAAAGTTCCAGTGATAGGTAATGATAGTTGTATATCATTGTCTATCATTGTCTATCAGTAGATAGACACATATAAACAACTATCAATGTCTAGGAAGCCTTCTCATTCGCACCCTGTTTAGCCAATGTTTTGTCCGGATTCACTGAATAAATGATTTTAGTCTATCAGTAGATAGACAAAGATAGTTGTTTATCATTGTTTATATAGACTATGATATACACCCCTGAACAACACACAACCATTGCATTGATGTTAAAGTTTTCAATGGATTAAAATGTAATAGATATCAACCTTCTATCAACAATTATATACAAGAAAGGAATAGGTGAACTTCTATCATTGTGATAGACACTGATAAATGTCTATCACTGTCTATCAGTAGATAGACACAGATAGACAACTATCAGTGTCTATCACTAGGTATATAGACTATGACATACACCCCTAAGAATTGCATTGATGTTAAAGTTGTTCCATAAATGTTAAAGTTCTAGTGATAGACATTGATACAACATTATCACTGTCTAGCACTGATAGACAGTGATAGTAGTCTATCACTGTTTATCAGTAGATAGACAATGATAAGCAACTAACAATATCTATCACTAGGTATATTTTGTAAATAGTTTAGCCAATTTTCTATATTTACAAAAATTCAACTCAAGACTTCTTTTTGTTTGTTTTTTTTAATATATTTTTTATGGAATGAGTGATAGAAACTATAGAGTACTATCACTGTATCAGAGATAGACACTAATAGACCACTATCACTGTCTATCATGATAAATTTCTATCATGGTCTATAAGAGATAGACATTGATATACCTATTGATATACCGATAGACACTAATAGATATTGTTTTAAATTCATTCAACCTATACATCGATAGAACCTCACAAAACTCCTTTAATCTCAAACAAACTTTGAAGAAAAGTACTCAAACTTTAATAAAACAAATTGAGTCAACTCAAAACTTGTTTCCATGCATTAGCCCTCTGCAGCACTTCAATCAAATCTTCCCTTTAAAGACTTATTTCCACCCTTCATTCTTCCACAAGTAGTTCTCAATTTCATATACACTGATAGATGTCCATATGTTGGTATCACTGATAGACAGAGGAGGAGGAGGAGAAGAAGGTTGAGCAGAAGAGTCTGAGGAGGAGGAAAAGAAAAAGATGTCTAAGAAGAAGAAGAAGTCTGACAAGATGTTTGAGAAGGAGGATACAATGATTTTTTGAAACTGCAATAATGGAAATGAAGAGGAATTGGAACCGTTTTCACGCATGCATCGTGCGTTGGAGGGAAAAAATCGTGGGTCATTGTTTGCCGATTAATTGTGGGTCGAGTGTGTTGGGTCGGATCGCATTTGTGGGTTACGTGTTTTGGGTTAGAATTGTGCATGATTTTTGCGTGTGGGCTAGGTTTTTTTGGTATTTCAGTGGGCTTAGTTGGGTAATTCAAAATTTTGCTACAACCGGTAAATAATTTGCCCAATTTTTCTATATTTAAAAAGACCCCTAAATTTTTTGTTTTTATAATTTTATCGACATTTGATCTATATTTTTGCAACATTGGGACTTACTAACATTTTTTTTCAACATCAAGTAGAACATTTGAAATACTTTTATATAGAATTTAAAAGCTAAAGTGACTTCTCAAAAAAGAAAAAAAAAAAGAAAAGAAAAGGCTGAGTACCCGGAAGCAGCCTAAGATGAGTACAAAAGTGAAGTTATTTTCTTACTTAAACCTTTATCAAACAAGTAAACTCATGTAAATACTTGTAACTTCTTTGATAATCTGTTTACAGATGCGAACCAGAAAAAAAAATTGAAAAATGCAAAAAAGAAAAGAAGTATGAGCATTTAAGGAAATCTCCTGTGGGTGAAGAAGCACAAGTATTATTATTCTGAGAAGAAGAAAAGCTGATAGATTTTCCTAAATGCAGCAACTTCTTTTCAATGGAGACAAGAAGAAATATCATGCTATTTGCTTCAAGGACCTCATAAATTATGGTCATGAGATGGCCAGTAAATCCTCTCTCTTTGGCATGGCAGAGGAGCTGGTTGGGCAATGAAGGTGGGGATGTGCTGACCTGGCATCAGCACTGAGAAATCAGATGCATATGATGTTGACACCTGTCACAGAAAGATTCAATTCAATGCACAATGACTTAACCTTAAAAGAAAAGCATGTATTGTGTAATCATTGCTACTGGTTTGTGTTGATGTTCTCTGTCTCGTCACTGTTATGATAAAAGATCATGTTCTTGAAGAAGACAGAGAAATTACT
Organism: Lagenaria siceraria; assembly: GCA_002890555.2. Lineage (NCBI taxonomy): Eukaryota > Viridiplantae > Streptophyta > Magnoliopsida > Cucurbitales > Cucurbitaceae > Lagenaria > Lagenaria siceraria. The sequence goes on along the minus strand of CM016483.1, from coordinate 9,623,571 downwards.
CTCTCCTTTTTTTTTTTCCTTCTCAAACTACACTTGATTTTTGGGGATTTTTCAGCCTAGCATGGCAGTTATTTTTGAAATATAGTAGTAAAAAAGCAAAACTAGTTAGGAAATACAGTTGTCTTCTGTGCAAGTTTTGTCAAGAGATGAAGTTTATGAAGCTACTTGTATAACAAGTTAGTAGAATCAATATTCTCTTGGGGGTATTTGGCCTAAGGAGTCGAGGAGTAGGAGTTGGAAAGTGTGGAGTTGTGATCTCCACTCCTTGTTTGGCCCACGAAGTTCATCAGTTCCACGAGTAAAAAACATCAATTTTATATCTTATTAACTCTTTGCCATTGTAGGCCCCAAGAGTTCACAACTCACCAGACTTCACAACTCCACTTCTTGCCCAAAATGCCTCACTACTAATTTTTATATTTTTCTTCTTTTGGTTTTCTATCAAGATAATTAAATATCCTACATTATAAGTTTCTCAACACTCCTTTTAGAAATTTTCAAGAGGTTATCCCGCGTCACGCGATCAACCGAGATGCATACAAATTGACTTAAATATGTATTTTCATTGGAGAAAAAGATATCTACTTTCAAGTTCAAGGTGTCTTTGTTCTACTACGAGTTTGGGGACTAGGAAAAAAAAATGAAGGGTGAAAAAATGTATGAACTGTTAAAGTTATCTTCACCTTATATTCTAGAAAGTACCAAAATATTAAAGATACATATTTATACTTATTCTAGAACTAAGAAAGAAAAGTTGGCTTTAAGTTGTCTTCAACTGATCTTCTAAGCAAATCTGTTCAAGGATAAAAAGGGGCTTATTCTATAATGATGTGAAGTAGTTTAAGGGCCTCAGCAACTGAAACACTTGTTTCAAGGGAGGGGGAAATCACTGAAGAGCTATAATGATATTAAACAAAGGATGGTGATATGAACCCCACAAGCCAAGAAACTTGAAATGTAAAGACAAACAACTCAGTTTGAAATGTACCGTATTTGGACTTGCGAATTTCTCGGTTGGACCTGATTCTGAGGAGTTGTTTGTCACTTCATCAGATGAGGAGAAAGGAGAAGTTGGTCTAAACAGATGCTCAAAGATGGCCATGACAAGGAACATTGATATCAAGATTGCAGTGGCAACAAAGCCAAAGGAAATGGCATTCATGGAGGAGGATCCAAAGTTCTTCCAAGGAGCTTCTTGACCAATGCCTGTTTGAGATGATGGCCTCTGGTCTGGAGTTGTGTAAATGTTCCATGACTTTGATCTTTCAGAGCCAATCTCACTCATACCTCTTCTGATATTTTGCAAGATCTGCAGCTCCTGCCTTTAACTTTGAGGTAGTGGTTTTAATCTCTTTCAACTGAATTCTTGGAGAAAAAATGATGCTGATGAAAATGGCTTCTACATAAGAATGTAAAGCTGATGACCCCTAGCCCTGAAAAGAAACTGATTTTCTTAGCATTCTTATTTGAATACCATCTACAAGGCAGAGCTACAAATTTTGTTATAAGGAGGGCAAAAATCTTATAAAGCCAATTGTAATAAAGCAGGAAGGGGAAAGTTAGAAAAGTTTAAAACTTTCATAAAGACCTGGAAAAAACTAAAAGGCCATCACCAGACACACACACACACAATATGGAGTCAGGTGGGGGAAGGGGGTTCTTTGTCTTGTCTTATCTGTTTTTAGATCTTCAGCTAACAGCAGAAAAAGGAACTTTCAATGTTTTTTGTTTTTCCTAAATGTATATGCTTCGATGATTAAGATATCGAGGCCTCCCCTTGTTCGGGGATGTTTGTGTGGAAGTGTTAAAATAAGAATGAGAAGAGAAATAATAAACAAAAAGCAAGAACTTACAGAAGGCAAGGGAAGAGGATGAAGATGTCCAAGATCCTCTGTGATGGCAGTTAGTTATATTCTGATGACACGATATCAAAAACGACGAAAACCATCTGTTATAAACTAATCAGTTTCTTAGGAGTTTATAAAGTTTTGATTTAGTTTTGAAGGATAGTTTGCATCCAATACTTCCAATCCCATAGCTAACCTGTCATGAAAAAACAAGACATCTATTTTTCTCAAAGCATTATTTAATAAAGAAAGCAGCTAACCCACCCCAACTCGCACTTTCCACTATAGGAAAATAAAATAAATGGGAAAAGGATTAATTATAATTTGATTACTACACCTTTTTCCATTTAATTGTGATGCCTAGCTTAGTGAATACTATACTTTGTCTGAAGCAACAAACTTTAAGAAAGCAAAAGAATGGCCCTCCCTGTCTGGGAAGGGCTTATTGGTAATTGCAAAAAGTTTCCACATTTTAGAAGAAAAAAATTCCATTTAGATGAGACAAATTTCATTTAGATTTTAGTCTAAACTAAACCCAATGAGACCATGGATGAGGTAATTAAAGGTGTTTAGGAAGTTGGAGAAGGTTTCACAGCCTGCCTATTCAGATAATCTCCTAAATTTCCAAGATAACATTTGAATCAAATAATTGTATGCACTAACCCCATACTCAGATCCATTATTTGTACCTCAATAATGATTGTTCATTCATATTTACTGACAGAGTAGAAGAGGAAACAAAGATAAACTATGTGCTTTGATATAATTAATCATTCTGTGATAATGGTTTTCATGGAGACATTATTAGAACTGGTCACTATGCTAATGACTGTTAAAAAAGAAAAATTATTGTCAATGAAATGAGAGTAACACTAAAATAATTTCTCAAGTTTTTCTACAGACCTTTTAGCTAAAAAATCCATTTTGAAATTCCTCAATACATTAACCCAGTTCATATTGAACAATTCCCTTCAGATGTCATCATGGGGAGGGTAGCAATATCTCACACAATCTCATATAAAAACACCATGAAATCAGATGAAAGGAAAAAGAATACAAAAAGCATTCATGATATTGATATTAATTTAAGCAAAACAAAAGTTTGGCCCAAAGTGAAGGCATGTCTTGTTTGTGTAGCCATTTTCTATCAAAAGGAATGAAAAAAAGAAAAAACAAGAATAGGTAGCAAATTATTCCTCCAAAGAAAGAATATAAAGATAAAACGACATAATAAAGAGAAACCGAAGAGAATAATGTTTTGCTCACCTTACAGCTATGCTGTACCAAGCACAAGCACATCCATATGATTCAAGAGAAGAAAGAAAATGGTTTGGTGGCAAAAAAGAGCAAAGGTAGGAAAGAATGTGATGTAGACCACAATTATTCCTCATATATCTCTCCTCTTCACATAACCTGTTGAGAGGAACCCATAACTTTTGTCAGAAACACTAAAGCCATTTGCTGTACCACCTGCAAGTTTAATGTGTTAAAGTAATTAAACCATACCATCAGTTTTTATTTATTAATAACTGGGTATTGTGGGCTCCACTCATATTTTGCATATGCCCACCTCCCACTAATCTTTAGAGAGGTTTTGGCTACCCCAAAGTTAGCTTTAAAAGACAACAAGGGTTTGAAGTTATTAAGTTTACAATAATAAGAGTTTCGCATTATTAAGTTTTCGAGTCCTCGGGACGTCGGAGGCTATCTCCAAACATCTCAACCAAAGCAAAGTTGAAGATTACTACCAATGTTTTCAACTTTATACTGATTAATTTTAAGTCATTAAGTTTTAAGTTGGTTTGAACACAAGATTTTCTAATAGAGAATGTAACCAAACACAGGGGTATAGAGTTAAAAAATTTCTTAAATAGGGGCAAAGTTTTACAATTTACCTTTTCACATATATACTCTTTTGATTTTGAAAATTTAGGGGACAAAAGGTAGAGAAAAAACATTAAAATCTTAATGCTTTTGTAAAATTGTCTTAACCTAAGTTGGACTCTGAGGGGGCATTTTGCCACTCCTTCCTTCATCACTCCTCCCCAAGTCTTTACCTGGCACCATTGAGGTTACAACCAGTTTTATTTTATTATATTTTTATAATTTTTTTATACAAATATTGTGATATTTAATCCCTTACAAATTTACAACCCACCTGATATGAAAGAATCAGAATTATTAAGCAAAGACTTCTCTCTTTACCAGAGAAATCAAAGTGTTGTGGAAAAGAAAACTGCAATAATTAGAACACATATGCAGTTCTTCAGCCTAAAAATGCATTGATTGAAGATCTTTTTGTCAACAGAACAATCACCATGTCTGATAATGACAATGAAAGCCTATTAGTTTAGGACCACCTAGTAAATTTTAAAACAACATACATTAGTTTCAGCTAAAAAAATGACCCCAGTGGTTAAGAGAATCATCTGTTTGTTGATTGAGGCTCAAACACATAAACAAAAAGTTACACAAATAGAACAGAATTTGCCCAAAATTTGAAAATCTTTGGGTAGCTATCTCCCACTCTTGAAAAGCTAAAACAAACAAACAAAGAAAACCAAATACTCATTTTCATATGAAGACAAATAGTTCATCACAATAAGATTTGATGAAGTTTGAGATGTGGTTCATTATTTTCTCTTACTTAACAGACAATACATTTCATTTCATCCAAAAGGGCACAAAAAAAAAAAAAAAAAAAAACCAAGTTCCCAATTCCATATAAGACATTTTTTTTTGAAAAAGTGAAGGGCCCCATGAAAAGAAAACACAATAAAGAAGAGGTTGAAAATATATTGAAGCATATATTTTCCCCTTTTTTTCCCCTTTTTCTTTTCTATCCAAGTCCCCACCCTCAAGCATCCTTTTACTTTCCCAACAATCAAGCAAAAGAATTCCTCGATGTTCGAAATCAAACAAAAAGAAAAATTAGAAATAAACAAAAAACAAACACTACTACTCCGCCGTTGCCAAAAGTTGAAAGTAACATCAATGAAATTGCAATTTCTTCACCTGTTCATCACGTTCTTGGCCTCTCTTTCTCTGTGGTGAAGTGCGAAAGTGGGAAATGATGGCCATGGCTGAAGAACAGGAAGGTTTTATTGGAATTTTGAGTGAAAATGATTGTGGGGTTTTCATTTTTTTTTCTTCTTGAATGTGGTAGGCATAGGCTGGTTTGATTCAAGTAAAAAGAAAGTAATTAAAGGGAAGCAAAGGAATGTGTAACTTGTTATGGAGATCCCTTTATCATGTCCTTACAAGTAAAGAAAATGAAAAGAAAGTAAATAGAATCTTTAATCATTAGTTTTATTGTTAATTACATTAGCATTACTGCATCAATTTGCTGCACAAAATCAAATTAAAAAAAAAAAAAAAAAAAAAAAAAATCCATTTGTTATGTTGTAGATTAACTATGCCAATTTGAGCTAAAAATCGATATCTTAATTTTATAGAAAATATGATGGAAATATAGATAAAATATTGATTTCGATGGATATTTCTAAAAAAAATAAAAATAATAAATAATTTCAAAAATAAATTTAAATTAGTAAATAAACATTTTATGATTTTTAAAAATATTATTTATATTATATTTACATTAGTGGCATTTTGTTGCTTGTTTTTTATGTTTCGTGAATTTTTTAATGATACAATATAAATATTGATTTATCTCTTATGTCGATGTCAAACCTATGAAAAGATGGAAATATCGACATATCGATGAAAATTTAATACTACGATGGAGATGTGTATAAACTTGAAATAATAAATGAATTAATTTAAACCTTGAATTTTTGTAAACGTATCAATTTACCCACCATTACATTTTGTTTGGGTAAATGAGACTTATAATTTAACAATTAAACCTCTAAAATCTTATAAGCGAATTAATTTATACTCTTAATTTTCTTTGAAAATTGTTTATGCATCAATTTTAATTTTCTATTTTCACATATAATGATTGAATTCATGGACCGATTTCAAATGTAATTTTAATAAAAAATCTAGGTTATTGATTCACTTATAACATTTTAGAAGTTTAATTGGAACATTTAAATGTTTCACATAATGTTTTTTAAACTAAATCGAATGAAAGTGTTAATTGATACACTTACAAAAGTTCAAAGTTTAAATTGATACAATTATCAGTTCAGGGTTTAAAGTGATGCAACTCACAAAACTTCAGGCCATAATTAAAAATTTCGATATATTCTTTAGTTGGAGGTTTAAATGTTCGTCCACATTATTGTATTTGTATCAAGAAAAATAAAGGAAATAGAACCCAACACAACAAATTCAAGCACAACCACTTAAAAATTCAAACTTTGAGCATACCCACATAAAAAAAGAGTTTATTATTATTTAGCAACAGTCATAGAACCCTGCTTAAGCCTCAGAAACTCATTCCTCTTAGCATCACAATAAGATCTAGGATAATACTTCTCCTGGAATGCCTTTCTGAAATCATTCCAAAGCATTACTCCTGCATCACCTCTTCGAGACTCGAAGAGTCTCCACCAGTCCTCTGCCCCTTTCTGGAGCAGGAAAGCAGCTAACTCCATCTTTCGGTCCTTAGGGCACCTCATTACCCTGAAACCTTTCTCAATCAGATTCAAACATGTCTCTACATCTGCAGGACTCGTGGTACCCTCAAAAGATGTAGCCTCTAAGGCCTTCAATCTCTCAATGTCAAACTTCCTCTCTGGATCAGTAGATACTGACCCTGCACTGTCAACCAACCTTATATGAACCACCCAAGGCATCAAATTATTATTTAATAATTTTGATGTAATTTAATAATTTCTAATTTTATCTTTTTTTATGACATTTAAGTAGGGGTGTCATTTTACTAAGTTGCATTAGGGTTTCTTTTATTGGGAGACTATTTAAAGTCTAGCCATTAAGTTGTTGGAACAGTTTTTGATGTTTTTAGAACTTTAGGGTTTCCTTGAATGAAAATTCTCTAGTAGATGACAGAGTTTCATCCTACCACTTTTGCAATTCTTGAATTAGGGTTGCATGCCAAAAACATTCAGGTAAGTTTGATCATCTTGCTTGTGGAGTGTTCGAACTTGGAGTAAGGAACTAGTTCTCCTTATCTCTTGGTCTTCGATCAAAAGGTAATCCAATTCTAGTCTTTTCCTTTGGATTGACATCAATTGATTTGGAGGTTTTGGGATTTGTTGTTAGGGGTTCAACAATTGGGTTCCTAATTTTCAAATTAGGAGGATTTTCATATCATTTGGTATCAGAGCCTAGGCTCTAAATTAGGTATATGTTTATTTCAATTGCTTTTTTTTTTTGTTGAGTCTATTTATTGATTAGGGTTCTTATTGTGTTCTTGTTGTGAAAAAAAATAAGCAAGCACATCAATTTAAAAAAAAAAATTGGCTGACGATTCTGTGATTCGAATTGAAAAAAAAAAAAAGCAGGCACGTCAAGCAAACACGTCAATCTTAAAAAAAAAGTAAGTTTGTCAAGGCGTCCATAATTCATAATTGATAAAAAAAAAAGAAGCAGGCAAGTCAAGCAGGTAGGTCGAGCTTGCCGAGGCGTCTGTAATTCGTAATTGATAAAAAAGAAGAAGCAGGTAGGTCAATTTTCATGAGTTTTAAGCTGCTGAAATTTATAAGAAAAGTTAGTTGTTTCAAATTAAACTTTGAAATTTCTTTAAATTAGGGTTTGGGGTAAAAGTAGTGTTTCTAATTCCTAATTCTTATTTCCTTTTTATCATTGATTTGTCTAGTTGTTTGTCATTTTCTTGTTCATCTTGCATAACTCTTTGAATCTTGAATCTTAAATTCTTGATTTTAAATATCTTGTTTTTCTTGTCTAGTTTGTCGAATCTTGAATATTAGATTCTTGATTTTTAGTTTTCTTTTTTTTGTGGAATTCTACTGGTTCTTTGCTTGAGTTTGACACTTTACAGTCATTCTTGCTTGGTTTGTTTTTGGCTTGCTCTTCTGATCTTAATTGTAATTTTTGCTCAATGCCCTTTTTAGAGCATTCCCTTTTATGAGAGAGTGTCTATATTAAAGAGTGTAAACACGAGTGAACATCACCTATCGAGTGAAACACGGAAGGGAGTGACTTGTGAGGTCCACTTTACTTTCACTTATTTTTTTTGTTTTGCAGCAACGTTAGGCAATGGAGGTGCTCCACAGGGGCAGTTACAAGAAGGATTCAATGAGGGAGTCATGCGAAACTTGGAAACCTTAATCAATGCAAGATTGGATAGAATAGAACAAAGGCTTCAAGCTAGGGAAAGACCTCAAGTAAGGAGGCAGGTTGTAGAGGTTCCTGAGGAGGAAGAAGACTCAGAGCAAGATGAATCTGATTCTGACCCTACTATAGATGAGCCTAGAAGAGGGGAGCGACAAAGCCAAAGAGGAAGAGGAGGTTTTCACAATAGAAGGCCGTAAGGTAGAAGAGAGGGTCATTATAGCGATCGAGGTTTTGGAAACATTAAAGTTAAATTTCTAAAATTTTATGGTACGTCCGACCCTGAGGACTACTTCCGATGGGAACATGAGGTGGAACATATTTTTCGTGGTAACGATCTCTCTGAAGAGAAAAAGGTAACTATCTCTATAACACATTTTAAGGGATATGCACAGACATGGTGGGATTAGGTGTGTTCTAAAAGGAGGCGGGGACAAGAGAGTCCCGTGGAAACATGGCTAGAATTGAGAGAGCTCATGAGGAGGAGATTTGTACCGAAACATTACTTGAGAGATTGTGCATAAAAACTTCAAGCTCTGCGCCAAGGAAGTAAAAGTGTGGATGATTATTTCAAGGAGATGGAGATGTTGATGGAAAGATTGGAGATATATAAGGATGAAGAGAACACTATGGCTAGATTTCTTCATGGTTTAAATATTGATGTGACCGAACGTGTCGAATTGCAAGTATACAATGATATGGAGGAATTAGTGCACCTTGCAGTGAAAGTTGAAAAGCAACTTCAAAGGCGAAAATCAAGGTACACTTCTAAAAAAATTTCCAATTCAACGTTTGGGAAACATAGTGACAAACCTGCAGAATCTAAATTTAAAGCTAAGTTAGGAGGTGATAAACCTAAAGATAAGGGAGAGTCCTCGTCGAAAGCAAAACCAAAGATGGAGGCAACCATAGGTAGAGATAGAGATCTTAAGTGTTGGAAATGTCAAGGAGTGGGACACATAAGTCGAGAATGTCCTAATAAGAGGACAATGATCATTAGAGAGGGAGAAATAGTCACTGATGTGAGTGAAGATGATGAAGAGACATGAGGGTTAATGAGTGACCAAGAGGGAGGGGAAGAAGTGGAAGATACGTCACAATTATCCTTAGTCACTAGAAGAGCCTTAAGTACACACATAAAGGAGGATGATTTGGAGAATCAAAGAGAGAATCTTTTTCATACACGTTGCCTTATATAAACTATACCGTCTAGTGTAGTGATTGATAGTGGAAGCTGTACGAATGTCGTGAGCTCTAGTTTGGTCTCGCGATTAGACTTGGATACTATACCTCATCCACGACCCTACAAACTACAGTGGCTTAATGATTGTGGGGAGCTCAGGGTGACTAAGCAGGTGAAGGTTCTTTTTGCCATAGGGAGATACAAAGATGAAGTATTGTGTGATGTGGTACCCATGCATGCAGGTGACATACTCCTTGGTAGGCCTTGACAATTTGATAGGAAGGTTATCTTTGATGGTTTTCTTAACCGTACTTTCACCCACAATAGTAGGAAAACTGTACTTGTACCCCTATCCCCCAAAGAAGTACTTATTGATCAAGAGAAGTTAGAAAAAAGAAAAGAAGAGGTCGCAACAAAAGCAAAAGAAAAAGGAAAAGAAAATGAGAATTTGAGAGAAAATGGGGGATTAAAGAAAGAAAAAGAGAGCTTGAGAGACAATGAGGGATTGAGAGAAAAGCAAGTTCATAGCGCGTGACCTAAAGAGAAAAAAGAGAGAAAACTAGCCAGTTGGAGTGCTAAATCTTGTGAGGTTAGGAAAGCTATGTTATAAAAAAGAACCATAATCATGGTTACATTTAAAGAAACTTACTTGCTAACCCAGGATCTAGAGTCCTCTTTGCCTTGTGTTTTTGTGTCTCTTTTGCAGGAATTTGAGGACGTCTTCCCTGAGGAGTTACTTAAGGAATTACTGCCTTTGAAGGGCATTAAGCATAAGATTGACTTTATTCCAGGTGCTCAGATTCCAAATCGACCAGCCTACCGGACCAATCCATAGGAGGCCAAGGAGATTCAGAAGCAAGTTGATGACTTGCTTGCTCACAGGTATATACGTGAAAGCTTAAGTCCTTGTAGTGTTCCTGTCTTACTTGTACCTAAGAAAGATGGATCTTGGCGAATGTGTGTAGATTGTAGGGCTATTAATAAAATTACAATTAAGTATAGACATCCTATCCCTAGGTTGGATGACATGTTAGATGAATTGTATGGTTGTAGCCTGTTTACAAAAAATAGATTTAAAATCTGGATACCATCAAATTAGGATGAATGTTGGAGATGAATGGAAAATTGCTTTCAAAACTAGCATGGTTTATATGAATGGCTAGTTATGCCTTTTGGATTAACTAATGCACCTAGTACTTTTATGAGACGTATGAACCATGTATTGCATGAATTTTTAGGAGAGTTTGTAGTGGTTTATTTTGATGACATCCTAATATATTCTAAGACAGTAGAGGATGATGTTATGCATGTTAGGTATGTTCTAGTTGCACTTAAAAAGGAACAACTTTACGCTAGTATAAAAAAATGTTATTTTTGCATGGAAAATGTAAACTTCATAGGTTTTGTAGTTTCTAAACATGGGGTGTAAGTTGATTCTAAAAAGGTTAAAGCAATTAGGGAGTGACCTACACCAAAGAATGCTAGTGAGATTAGGAGTTTTCATGGGTTAGCTGGTTTCTATAGGAGGTTTATTAGAGATTTCAGTTCCATAGTTGCACCATTTAATAAACTTATAAAGAAAAATATAAAGTTTGACTGGGGACAAGCACAAGAATGCGCTTTCAATGATTTAAAAGATAAGCTATGTAATACGCCTTTACTTGCCTTACCTAATTTTGAACTAACATTTGAAATTGAGTGCGACGCCAGTGGAATAGGGATTGGAGTTGTGTTAAAGCAAGATCAAAGACCATTGATGTACTTCAGTGAGAAGCTGAATGGAGCTGCCTTGAAATATCCTACATATGACAAGGAGCTTTATGCCTTGGTGAGAGCACTACAAACATGGCAACATTATTTGTGGCCAAAGGAGTTTGTTATTCACACTGACCACCAAAGCTTACAACATTTGAAAGGCCAACATAAGCTGAATCGAAGACATGCAAAATGGTTAGAGTTCATTGAGACCTTTCCTTATGCGATAAGGTATAAAAAAGGTAAGAAAAATATAGTAGCAGATGCACTATCTCGGAGGTATGTTTTGCTAAACGCCCTTCACACTAGGTTGCTTGGGTTTGAACATATTAAGACATTGTATTCACAAGACACTTATTTTGCACCTATTATTGAACATCTCAAGCAAAAACGTGTTGTGTCTGATTATATGTTGTTTGATGAGTTTCTGTTTAGGAAAAATAAACTTTGCATTCCGACATGTTCTATTCGTGAGTTACTAGTTAAGAAAGCGCATGGGGGAGGTTTAATGGGACATTTTGGGGTCACTAAGACATATGACATGTTGAGTGAACATTTTTATTGGCCTAGAATGAGACATGATGTACATAAGGAGTGTGAGAGATGTATTGCATGTAGGGAAGCTAAGTCTAAGTCGAAACCACATGGACTATATTTGCCTTTGCCAACCCCTAGTGGACCATGGTTAGATATTTCAATGGATTTTGTGTTGGGTCTACCTCGATCTAAGAGAGGAAAGGATAACATTTTTGTGGTAGTTGACAGGTTTAGCAAAATGGCTCATTTCATTGCATGTAATAAAACTAATGATGCTAAACATGTGGCTGACTTATTCTTTAAGGATGTGGTTAAATTACATGGCATTCCTAGAAGCATTGTTAGTGATAGAGATGGGAAAGCTTGGTACTAAGTTAGTTTACTCCACTACATGTCATCCTCAGCCTGATGGACAAACTGAGGTAGTCAATAGGACAATGGTGACTATGCTTAGGGCTATAATAGATAGAAACATCAAAACTTGGGAGAATTTTCTACCCTTTATTGAATTTGCATATAATAGGGCTATTCATAGTGTCACTAAATGTACACCATTTGAGATTGTGTACGAATTTAACCATTTATCACCTATTGATTTGTTGCCTTTGCCTTCTAACGAGGTTGTGAATTTTCAAGCTGATGAAAAGGCTACCGCTATTCAGGAGCTACATAAAGAGGTTAAAGAAAGGATTGAAAAGCAAAACGCCAAGGTAGCAGAAAGGGTTAACCAACATCGAAGGCCTAAGATATTTAAGGAGGGAGATTGGGTTTGGGTCCACTTTCGAAAGGAAAGATTTCCACATCAACGAGATTCTAAGTTAAACCCAAAGGGAGATGGACCTTTTCAAGTGATGAAGAAAATCAATGACAATGCCTATCAAATTGATCTTGAAGGTAAATATGGGGTGAGTGCTTCTTTTAATATTTTTGACTTAACTCCTTTTGATGCAGATAATGAACTTGATTCGAGGACGGATCCTTCAAAAGGGGGAGAAGATGATATGAACCAGGATGCCCTTGTGTTACCTTTGGGGCCAATCACACGCTTAAGAGCCAAAAAGCTACAATTAGCGTTGAATTCTCACATTCAAGTAGAGGTGAACTCAATGGAGGGGATTCAAGCAGCAACATTTGATCAAAAGCTTTATAATTGGTTTCAATTGATGCTACAAGATGAAACCAATTGACATCATTTTCTTTCCATGACTTCAAAACTGCTTTACAAGGCTTTGATTTGGATTCGAGGACGAATCCTTCAAAAGGAGGAGAGGATGATATGAACCTCCCAAGGCATCAAATTATTATTTAATAATTTTGATGTAATTTAATAATTTCTAATTTTATCCTTTTTTTTATGACATTTAAGTAGGGGTAGTTTTGTCATTTTACTAAGTTGCATTAGGGTTTTTTTTTATTGGGAGACTATTTAAAGTCTAGCCATTAAGTTGTTGGAATAGTTTTTGATGTTTTTAGAACTTTAGGGTTTCCTTGAATGAGAATTCTCTGGTAGATGACAGAGTTTCATCCTGCCACTTTTGCAATTCTTGAATTAGGGTTGCATGCCAAGAACATTCAGGTAAGTTTGATCATCTTGCTTGTGGAGTGTTCGAACTTGGAGTAAGGAACTAGTTCTCCTTATCTCTTGGTCTTCGATAAAAAGGTAATCCAATTCTAGTATTTTCCTTTGGATTGACATCAATTGATTTGGGGGTTTTGGGATTTGTTGTTAGGGGTTCAACAATTGGGTTCCTAATTTTCAAATTACTAGGGTTTTCATATCACAACCTCTGGGTTATCTTGTTAAAAATCTGTTCTTCTATATTAGGTTCAGTCTGCACATGAGGGTTACTAGACTCTCCCTATGATACTGGAGCTCCTTTGCCGCTCCTGGTAGCTTCAGGTAATCCAGTGTCCTCTTGCCTACCTCGCTCGTGTGTTCGGGGCATGACTCCTAATAATATATCACACATTAGGACATTATAGTTATAACATGCTCCTAACTATATGCATGAGCCTAATCTTCCCCCTTTTAAAATCTAGAATTCCCATTAACTTATGCTCTGATACTAACTTGTCACACCCTCTCCCAGATTACCCTCTTAAACTTGAGAAAGAGCATGAAATCATATATACTTTCCTATTACATACACTAGTCCCTCTTCCACTACCTGGAAAATATAGAAACATTTTGGAAAATATTAGACATAAGGTCTAGTGAGTAACAAGGCTATTTAACGTTCTTACTAAAACAAGATGGTTTCAACATAGAGAAATCCTGTACATAAAACATTTCATAGATATAAACATTTACAACCATAACTCATATGTACTTAATCCACCTAACATCATAGCTCAATAACTATTGTAACCATCTAGAAACGTAGTTCATATAACATCGAAATCATTTGAAAACATAGTTCATAAACATTGTATTATCATAAACTGTCATACGTTCTAAAACATGCTTGCCTTAAATATCATAAATCTCTTAATAACACTTCATAAACATTACATAAAGAATCATGGTTTTTTTATCATGTAAGATTCCTAAGAAATTTAGTATCCAAATTTCCTTAGTTGAGGTGGAGCGAGCTCAACACTCTCAACGTCATAACATCATAAATGGTCGTACGTGCTCGTGGAGCTAGCATACATCGGGTTGTTCTGATACGTCACCGAAGTCCTTGGTTTTATGGTTCAGCTCGATACCGTCTCAATGTCCTTAGGTATCATTGCACATTCAACTCGATACCGTCTCCATGTCCTTAGGTATCATTGCACATTCACCTCGATACCGTCTCCATGTCCTTAAGTATCATTGCACATTCATACTCATTCACCTCAATATCGTCTCCATGTCCTTAGGTATCAGTACATAGGGTACTTACCGTTTACTAACACATGTTCAACAATCCCGAGCTTGTAAAACATATTTAAGAAACATAAGACGGAGAACGTCTCATAGTCGTAAATACGAGCTCATAAATAACACTTAGGGAACATCAAGCGATCAACGTAGTCCAGGCATAACCAAATCATGTTTATACATAAATAGGGTGTACAAACATGAGAAATAGCTTGCCTAAGAAACTTTGCTCATAAAGATATAATATCAAACGTTCAATAACTTAAATAAGTAAAATTGGAACATTTTTGTCACTCACTGTTTGTAGCCAACTAGCTCACAACGACTTGTAGACTTCTCCCAACTCTATTTGTCATTCAGAGTGAAAGACCTAAAAATGTATGGTTTGCCCAGAATATTCCTTAGATCAATGGCTGCTCAAGAATCACGATTTACCCCTATTTTAGTGAAGACAAGAAGACCTAAAAATCACTAGATTGTCCAGAAACTGCCTCGTACCAAAAGGTACCCTTCTTCACGATTCCTGCAACCTCCTTCTGTTCCACCTTACTAATTTCAGCTTCTAAATCCTCCTAGAGAGCTCAAACCGCTTCAAAAACCAGAGGTCCCTCCAGTTTCGCGAGTTTTCCTATTTACTGCCTTCTACCTATAATTTCATCTACTTTCAACCATTTTCATCTCTGGCATTCTTCATAGAAGTTGTAGATAAATGTGTTAACTTACTAACCTCAAAATATTAGCTCTAAATTCGAACTCTACAGCTTGAAATCATCAAAACACTACTGGTTGCTCGAATTTCCTTCTGTTTCAGACCAATGGCTAAGGGTATGGGTCATAATTATTACGGAGAACCCGCATGGCCCAATGATCTTTTATATATTTTTTCAGTAGTAATTCTAGGTCTGATTAGATGGGCAAAATTACTCCCCCAAAAATGACGAAATAGAGTCAAGCAAGATCGTAAAAATCAAGATTTTAACCAATGTTATTCATATGAAAAAAATCGATTAATTGATTACAAAAAACAAAATTCTTTTGAAACACACTACTCATTACCGAATAAAAAAGATAATATAAAAAATATATATATATGATCTTTTATCATATAAATCTATTAATTATGAAGATAATAAAGATTCATATATTTATGAATTACCAGTACAAGTAAAAAATAATCAAGAAAGTTCTTATAAGTACAACACAGATAAATGGAAATTTTTTGATATACTGACTGGTATCTCTATCAATAATTATCTAGTAGAATATGATATTATAGATCTAGAAAAAAATCAGGATAGAAAATATTTTGATTGGAGAATGCTGCATTTTTGTCTTAAAAATAAGGCCGATATTGGAACTTTCTTCAATTCTAGCTACCTCTCCGGCCAAACTCCACCACAAAACCCTCAATTCTCTTCTTCTCCAATCAAGATTGCATGTAATCGGTGGTTTCTCCCTTTCAAGAAGAATAAGGAATGAAAAAATGAGGTCCCGAGTCTTTTTCTTTTTCCCTTTTTACTTCCCATCGACAACACCTTTTTCTTCTTTCCTTTTTTTTTTTATTAATCCACTAACTTAATTCCAATTCCTTTCTTTCTCTTTTTTTTTTAAAAAAACATAATAATAATAATAATAATAATAATAATAATAATAATAATAATAACTCTTAATTCTAACTTAACCATGGTTAACTTGATCCTCAATTATAACTTAAATGTCAAACAACCTTTAGGTGTTTCCAATTGACTCAAATTGATGAGCATTTTCTTTCTTCTTTTAGTATCTTAATTTTATCTCTTTGCCTTTTTATTTAATCATAACAAATTGAAAGAGTAATAAAAAGTTTAGGGCTTACATGGTTCACCCTCAGTGTCTCCTCTACCTCTAGATGTTCCGCCAACATCATGAGGTGAGCTGGTGGGGCTATTGTTTTCAGTCTTGTCTTCCTCCTTATCAAACACAGCTTGGGCAACATTTTTCCTCTACAGGCAAGATAAGCAAACTGTATGTGGACACTCCAAAACACCTACGGAAGCACAAAAACTCACAACAACATACCTTGATTAGTTTCTTGAGATACCCCATCATAACATACACGTCCCACTTCACATCGACAACCTAAGACTTTAAACAATCGAGCTTGGACCTCAAACCAACATCAAGCCGTCTTATTTCATCCATAATCTGGTGATCCGACAAACCACCATGCATCTGATGATTATTCATGTCATGATCCATAGCATCGGAGCCAGTATCCCCACCCCCACTATCTTGAAGATTCGCCTGCATGTGCCTCGTAGGCTTATCCCATTCACTGTGTGTCACACCCCTCTCGGATTACCCTTTAAACCCAAGAGAAGATGTGAGAACAGCAAATGTCAACCCTCTTCTGACATCTACTGTTCACCTTTACCTGCTGAACCTTATATACAATTTTGAACACATGCATTTAACTATACCTTAACATAACCAACAAACATAAATTTACATTCAACCCAACTCTTGAGACACTTTCCAACACAAATTAAAAATTACAAACAAGAACCTTATTCCCACAACTTTTGATATTAATAACTACCCAAAATGGCCTAATTTGTAGAAACTCTTTATTACCTAGGGGAGAAGGGAACAAAATAGGAAAGAATGAGCTGGGAGGCCCAGTGAGTGGTAATTTTATACGAACATAGGGTTTACTTAGGGGTGTACACCGGTTGGGTTGGGTCGGGTTAGTGTCTTTTTTCGGACCAACCCAAAATTTCGGGTTGGCCTACACGCAACCTTATCGGTTCCATTTTGTAGAGCCAACCCAACCCAACCCAACCCACTATTTTTGGTTGGGTCGGGTTGGGGTCGTGGAAGACATCAAAGTGAACTAAGGGAGATGAATAAGGGAGACGACGAGGCAGAGAAGGGAGAGTCGAGAAATGGAGAAGGGAGATGGCGAGCCTAAGGTGGAGGCATCAGGAGACGAAGAAAGAAGACTATGACAGCGAGGCGAAGGCGAGGTCGAGGAGTCTAAGACGTCTGAGATCGAGGTGAGAAGTTGAAGGCAAAGGCGTTTGAGATCGTGAGAATTGAAGGTGGAGGCTGGAGGGAGAGACGACGCACGACAAGAAGGCGAAGTGAAGGTGGAGGGAGAGACGGCGCACGGGAGAAGGAAAAATGAAGGTGGAGGCGTTTGAGAAATTAGCAAGTGTGCGGTAGAAAGAATGAAAACCTAAAGTGTAAAAAAAATTAGGTTATATATATATTTCGGGTCGGGTCGGGTCGACCCGGACAAAGAATTTTATAACCCGAGACTCGACTCGGACAGAGAATTTTATAAATTTTTCAACCCAACCCTTACGGTTTAGGTTGGGTAGTCTGAATTGGTCGGGTTACCGGATTTTTTGAACACCCCTAGGTTTACTTTTAGAAATACTTTTGGAAAATAATTAGCATGAGATCAAAATAGAAATAAGATCCTTTAACATTTAATAGCATTTCAAAACTTAATCAAAATCAAATTAAATCATAATTAAGAACCTTGGAATATATGCAAAACAGTGATAATAACATGTTTATAGGTTTCTTCAAACAAATCAAAGATTTTATCCACGTGAATTCCATTCAAATATAGGAAACCACACCAAGCCTTGTACCCATTACCCTGTTGATATATAGATACACAACGTCAAGATATCCCGTCCTATGTACACAATCAAACATTTCCTACCATACATGCATGAGACACGATGACATTACCTGGGTACACAATCCAGTAGTTTGAAATCCATTCCATCAAATCCACAATATTCAAATGAAATCATAAGTCATTTTAGTAATTCAAGAAATCCAACGTAAACATGGTTTCCAATAGAGTAGATAAATCCAGTGATTTCCAATTACAACCGAATAATTCCATGAAAATCACATTTAAAATAGCATAAAGAAGCATAAAACAGATCATGCTTGAATTTCATTCCCAAATCATACATACTATAGTATTTATGCATATATTTCACAAATCAATTAAATACTTGAAAAATAAACCACTCACAGTTAATCGGGCTTCTCCTCGAATTTCTGTGTCCTCGGATTCCTGATAATCCTGAAATTAAGTTGATAATTCTCTAATTAATCATCAACTATTCATAATCCAATTATTCCAAAACTAACCTTTAAACATAACCAATTTCACTTAAACTTACCAAAATC
This sequence comes from Lagenaria siceraria, assembly GCA_002890555.2. NCBI lineage: Eukaryota > Viridiplantae > Streptophyta > Magnoliopsida > Cucurbitales > Cucurbitaceae > Lagenaria > Lagenaria siceraria. The sequence continues at coordinate 9,604,961 of CM016483.1, read as the reverse complement.
CTAATTTCATCCAATTAGGGTTTACTTTGCAATTTTGTCATTTAACAATTTTTCAAGTTAACTTAAGCTTCCAAATAAGTCCAATTATAGGTTTTAAGTGCCCTAAAAATGCCAATTACACATAATTTTCTCCATACCCTAATTTCATCCAATTTTAGGGTTCCACTTTACATTTTAATCTTTTAATTACCTTAAAATCAACTTAATATTCCAAATTAATTCAATCCCAAGGTCAAAACATCTTCTTGATATCAAAGAGAACTTAAATTAAGCTTAGGGACACCTTAATTGACCTCAATTTTGTCTAATTTTACCTAATTTCCCATTAACCCTAATTTTCAAATTTTCGGGTTTTCTTAACAAATTAACCACTTAATCAACTTCAAAATTAACTTAGGATCCCAAATTCTTCCAATTTTCAAGTTAAAGTATCTTAATGATTAATGATACCAATTGGACCCTAAATCATGCATAAAAACACCTTAATCAACCAAATATTGCAAAGTCAATTGAAAATCAACATTTTGCCATTTAATCACGTACAAAAGATGACCGTCAGGACCATCTTCTTCAACCTTCAACCCAGATTTTTCCAAATTTCGGCCCTGCTTCCCAACGCGACTTTCAGACCAAATTTCACCGATTTTCAGCCAACAAAAGCTCAATTAACGTATATAAACCTTTTACCCATCCTTACAAGTAACTAACCTCAAAGTTTGGATGACCGAATCGCTGTAAATCTCCCAAAATTGACCAAATACCCCTCGAAACCCATGTTTTCTAGCGAGAAGTCTTAGAGATTTAATTCCACGTTTTCGGTCAATAGCAATCAAATCAAAGGCTATAAAACATTAGGGGGACTTTAGAAGTAGCTTACCTTTGAATTTGGAGCTTTTAATTAACCTATAACTGCATAAATTTGCTTAAAACCCGAGCCCCTCTATTTTTGTCTGAATTCCATCGCCACTGATTTTCCTATTTTTCCTTGCTTTTCCGATCATGATACTTCAAGACAAGACCTCCACGACCTTCCCCTTTAGTTTAGCTCTATTTTGCCAAATTTTCCCTCACAAAAGCTGAAGGAATGAATTTTCTCTGCGGAAGCGTATGAACGCTTTGTGCCAATAATTTTTCGATTTGAAAAACAAACAGAAAAACAAAGCACTTAAAAATTGATAAACATTAAACCACAGTAGCATGCTTTTTGGAGAAGAGATTTAAGAAGAGAGGAAAAAAAAACAAACCTTTGAAGACTGTATTCTAGATTCCTTTCTTTTCTACGCTGGAACTTACAAACACCTTGGAATTCAATTTACAGTAAACATAGGAACACCACCACAAAATTATTTCTTGCTATGTCTTAGGGAAGAATCAACTAAGGAGTTGTGGGCTCTTGAGATTTTTGGCAAGGGAATGTAAGTTGAGAGAATTCTGAGAGGGTATTCTAAAGTTGCAGAGAATTCAAGTGTAGAGAATGAATAATTTTTCAAATAAAGAGTCAATTCTCTGCAATGTGTAGGTTTGTGAGAGAGGAATGATGGGAGTTACAACTCTCCCACTATCAACGTGAAATAACTCCCAAAGAGAGTTATTTCTTTTTATTTTTCTCTTAATTAATCAATTTATTAATTTAATAATATATAAATCATATTTAATATTATTAAATTAATAATATTGACTTAATTAAAAATATATTATATCATATTTAATATATAAGATTAATTAATGAATGAAATATCACATATTAAATTTAACTTGAATCATATTCAAATAACATTCTCTCACATAACCTATAGTTTTAATACGAATCATATTCATATTAAATTTAACCTATAGTTTTAATATGAATCTCATTCATATAATTAATATTTGAATCTTATTCAAATATTTATCTCTCTCATAATATAAATTATAATTTTTTAATCTCATTCAGATTTACTTTATATTATTATGTATCTATATACATTATATTAATTGTATCTTATACAATTAATTCCTTATTAATTGAACAATTTAAATTATTCCAAAAATAATTGATTCTTATTAAACATTTAATGAGCTAGCAAGGGGACCTTATGAACCTATAAATTAGAAGCACCGATTATATGAGATTAATTAATTAAACTCTTTAATTAAATTAATCAATATTCATTAACTGCAAGTCACTCTACTAAAGACCTACAGTTGCACTCTTCGCACTATAGAATTATTTCCGTGTCCATGAATATAATCAATCAACAGTAAGGCGACCCTTCACAAATTGTCCATAACTAAAGCTAGAAAAATTACCGTTTTACCCCTATAGTTACTCTAACTCCTTAATTACCACTGATTCCTCTAATGAACAAACAGTTTATAGTCCAATTATAAATTAACCCCTCTTGGGCTAGTGAAAGGGTGAAGCCTCATTGTTCAGGACCCCAAATCAGCCCTTAAGGGAGCAATTCATCTACTTACCCTAAAGACAGGAATGAGTGAATTTTATCTTGTGAAGATATGTTTGTAGCTCCCTACTCGGACAAATCTCCAAAATGGTAGGCTTATTGAGTCCGCGATCTGGCCGCTCTCACCCATACAGATCAAAAGATTGCCCTCATAAGCAGAAATGCATCTCACTCAAGATTAAGGTCTAGTTACCTATGATCATTTTATGAAATATTAATTTCTTCAATTAACGATGTTATAAAGAGAAATTAAACATTTCGTCGTCCGATCTTATACAAACTCTTTGTATAGGATACCCCTACTCACATGTCTCCACATGAACGATTAGGATCACATCGTTTGTAATATTTTACAACATTTGTAACAATTACAAAGTGGGTCGTATCCATAGTATTACCAGGATAAGGCACCAACCTTAAACCTATACTATAGACCTTTTAGGTTATTTACTTAAACATGATCCACTTGTATGTCAACTACATACATGTTTAAGTTTACATAAAATAACCTTGGATCTTAGTTTATTGGATTTGAGTTAATGCGAGAAGAATCAAATAAAATATTGCTTTATTTTATTAAAACAATAATTTGTATTTACATAAATTACAAACTACGAGAAACTAGAGATTTAAGACACTAGTCCCAACAAAAATACCTTTAAAAGACCTTCAACCCGAGCCCCTTCTTCTCCCCTTTTTAAAACCAACCAACACCCAAAATTTCAAAAATTCCAACTTTCCATCCATTGGCCACCCCCTGCTTGAAAACCACATAATTTGATGACTAATTTTGCACCCCTTGCTGATCCAATGGAATGATTTGATAAGACCATATCTAATTTTATCCAAAAAAAACCCCCCCAAAATCCAAATTTCCTCTCTCTCTCGGGTCTATACCTCATTCCTTGTTTTCTTCTTCCAAATTCTAGCTCAAGCTAAGCCTAATGAGTCACAAACATCACAAATCTATCCTTGGAACCTACAAAATCTCCAAAATTCACCATTTTACTAAAAGGTTGACTTAAAATTTGACTTTGATCGTTAACTTTCACTTTGACCTTTACTTGTCCCAAGCCTGCCTACTTTACCCTCAAATGTCCTACACAAGCTCGATTAGGTTCATTACCCTCAAATTTTCCTCGAATCCTTACCTTCTCTTTCTCAATGAAGAAAACGTCGGTTCGATCCTTTTTTATTTCCACATGTCTATCTTAATCAACAGTTCTAAATAAAACTTAATCTTGAGTCCCCGACTTCAACCTCAACTATAAGTTCCCTAGCATTTCTAAGAAAGAGTAAAAGAAGTGAGGGCTTACACTGTGTGCATGGGAGAGTTCTTCTTCACCTAGATTCATCTCAATGTGACGGTGACCAGCCTCATATTCACGATGAACACCCTCATCATATTCCTCAACAGCATCACTGTCGTCACCGTCATGGTTAGGTGCTCAAACATTAGGTGAGAGGACACACATTCAGTGTGCGTTGCATGTGCGTTCTCTCCTCATCTGTAGAAACCAGTTGAACTGTAATTAGGGTCGTGCCTGGTAGAGCCATATAGTGAACAAAGACATGTTAACAACATTATATAAAAGTATATATAAAAGCATAAAGAGGAAATGATAACATGAAAGTCCAAACAATAAATTAAAGTATACTAGTTGGAATGGAACTACGTGCATTGCACATGTGTTTCATAAGGTTGAAAATGAAATGTATATGTTTAAGAGTATGTTTGAATTTGATCGTAACTTAAATCTAAAAATAAATTCTTTGTATTTATGATCATTTATTTACAACTTAGAATTTAGATTTGATCTTGAATCAAATCTCGAAAAAAAAAAATCTTTTGTATTTGTGATCATATCTCCAGTTCAAAGATAACATCGTGATGTGCATAAAATAAATTATTAAAATACAAAAGTTTTGTAAGTAAGGTAAGAATAACAAAAAAAATTATTTACATTAAATAAAAAATAAACAAAATTATCTCTATATGTAAAGGAATAATAAATATACTTATATTAAAAAAAAAAAAAATATGGAGAGAAGCTTCAAAGTTAAAAGAAAGAAAAAACAAACAAACAAATGAGACTAAGTACCTCAAATAAACAAAAACAAAAAGACCTATAACAAAATATTTAAAAATAAAGAGGGAAGAAAGAAAGATAGGAACCTTAAAAAATTAGGAGTGTACTTCCGTATAAATAGAAATTTAGATTCAAATATAGATTCGAATTGATTTTAAATCAAATCTCGAAAAAAATCAAAACTAAAATCAAAATTTCAATATGAATTATTTTTTTAATATATAAAATTACTTTTTTTTTATCACTACAGACGTGAATGCCAAAATGAAAGGGAGAAATACTTTTGGATAAAATGACTTTTTTAAAAGAAAAATCTATTATCCCTCTAACTTGAATCTAAAAGGGAAAAAATTTATTATGACTTTAAATCATTAAATAAATATCACCTAATTTTAGGCATTCACGTTAATAAGAAAAACAAAAAAAATCACATTTCGAACAATTTTCTAAAAAAATTATCTCTAACAATCATGTACAAAAAATAAGAAAGAGAAGAAAAAATATATAAAATAAAATTGGCAATAAAAATAATCCTATAAAAAACCAAAAGCATTGAAGAGAATTCATGGGAAAATGCTTAATGATATTGATAAACAATCTGAAAAAATGAATGTAAAAGAAAATACCTAATGTTAGATGCAAAATTTGGAATATGGAAAACGCATCTGACCCTCACGTGACATCATCAATTGAATTTGTAATTTAGGGAAGAAAGGACCTGCAAAACAAAGAAAAATGGCTCTGATGCCTCAGTCAATAAGAGAATTATAGAATAGGGAAAAAGTCAGAAGCTTAAGTTACCTTTGATGGAGCCATTATGATATATTTATAGGAGATTTGATCTAGGATTTATCTTAAATCAACTAGGATTAGGATATAAGATTTTCCTAATCCTAGGCTAGACCAAATATTTTTCTATTTCATTTTTATCTAATTCTATATTATCTCATATTATCTTGATTTTAAGCTTTATCAAGCCAAAATCTATTCTCAACATTAGCCCCCACTCCTAAGTTTGATTTTCTCAATGTAAACTTAGGAGTATGATTCTTCTTTTGTCATCCTTCTGTATGCCTTTGCTTTCCTTATTATACGGCTACCAATCTTGTTATTTTTGGTATAACCATATCAAATTTGACTCCTTCAATATCATTCTCGGATTCCTGGCCAAAACTTGGTTGTTCCTATCAACTTTAGATGATCCTAATTTTGACAAGCCTACTCGGGAGTGTTGATTAGATCGTCATCTAATCATTTCTCTGATTTTCATCCTTCTACACATAAGCACAGTTACACTGTCTATATTTTGTGACGGGCTTCAACATGTCTTTAGTTGGACCGAGGTGATCCCCAAATTTGGACTGTAAATTTGGTTAATTAAGGGTGGCTAGCCCCATTTTTTCACCAAATATTTTTACTCAGAAAATTGTTTGAGTCCCAATTGGGTTCCTCATAACAAGTTTTCCTTAAGTGAATAATTAAATCTCTAGCTCCTAGTTGTTGATTGTCGTAGGAAATTTTATAATCTCTTGCATCCAAATACTTTATTGTATAAGCAATTGTGTTGCTTCTAAAAATTCTTTACAAATATTCCTTTGTAAATTATTTGTGACACTTTGAAAGATATGAGAGTAAAACTTATCTTGTGATTTTGCAACTTTGGAGAAATCTGCAAACTAATTGAGGCTTCATAATCTAACTTCTAATTGTAATTGCTCAACTTTTTGTAGCTTACTTAAGTTTTCAAAAATATTTTTTTAGCATAGAGTTCTGATTACATTGCCTTGCTTATAAGTGAGATCTTCCAACTTGATTTGTCCAAATCTTTGATTGTTCATGTTTCAATGTCTGAAAAGGTTGATGATTCCTTCTAATTCCCTAGACTTTCTGTTGTGCTCTCTGAGTCTATTGGTCTTGTTCAAGGCGAGATTGAGTTTGTGATTCAACTAGAACGGTGAATCACAAGGTGGGAGTTGGCTTGATCTGCAACGAACAAAGATGAACAGAATCTAAATGGATATATGACGATCGATTCTGGTTGACTAGCAATAGGTCTAAGCGTGCGGTTGTCGTCTAAGCGTGGAGATCAGATTTGTAGGCAGAGTTGAAGAGGCGTGAAATTGAGTGGTGCGTTGTAGATGAGGGTCTAGAACATATTTGAAATCACAAATCAAATCAAATCTGAAGAGACTGAGTTGCAAACCCACGGAGAGCACAGACGAAGCGCACAGATGGACAGAGAATGGGGAGCACGCACGGAGAGCTAAGAGATCTAAATCGACAAAAACCCATGGCAGAAAAACCATGTTCCAATCATTGGTGAACTTAGGGAACACGATTTTGATTCACCAAAATACGAACAAAGAATGGACGGACGGAAAAAGCACGGCCACCAATAGATCTAGGTCTCGTGACTGTTGCTAAAGCACGATGCCAAAGCACTGCATATAGTGACGGTAGAAAATCTGATCCACGAGCAGCTGAACCAGTGGTAGAATTCCAAAGAAACCCTCGGGGCAGCTAAGTGCAGCAACAAATCTAATCGACAGAAGGAGATTTGGAAGCAAACTAATCGACAATGAGGTCTGAACACTCATTGACGGTGATTGGACTTGTCTAGTCTAGGCGGCGGTATCATGTAGATCTTAAAGCACCACCTAACATCAATCGACGCTTGGGCGACAAGTATAAGTAGCGGACGTGCGGTGACAGATCTAAATAGACAAATCTGGGTGGTGGACGGTGGTAAATGGCGAGATCCAGATATGATGGTGTCGTCGTGCAGCTGAGATCCAGGCATGAGAGGTGACCCATCGGGTAGCTGATGACATCAATAGAGAAGCAATGACCGTCAGTGGGAGCGTGATTAGGACAGTGGCGACCAGCTCGACGTCGATGAATGCACAACTGAACAACTTGAGCAAGCTTCACCATGACCCCATGAAGAAGAAAAGGTGGCGTCTGATCTGTGGCCCGAACGAACGGTGAGATTCGAACGACTGTCGATGGTGGCTGGCAGATACTGTGCATTTTGTGGTTGCCTTTGTTGTGAAGAAGGAAGGAGTAAAAGAAAGAGACAAAATCTCTAGGGGTTTTCTCTTTTTGTTCTTTTCCTATTTTGTTCTTCTCTTTAAAAAAAAAAAAAAAAAAAAAAAATTCAAGCCCCCAATGTCTCCATGAAAAAGTTTCCTTATGAGATTTGAATTTCTTCCTGGATTAGATACATGGGGATCTAATTCGTCCATGGCTTTTCTTTGATTTTTCCATGGGGATCTAATTCGCCCATGACTTTTCTTTGATTTTCCCATGAGGATCTAATTTGCCCATGAAAAACTTTTTCTTCAAGAGAATCCTAAGAACTAAGGTCATCGTACCCTTGATTTTCTTAATTTTGCAAAGATTCTCAACTTTGAAGGAATCAAATTCCTCAGCGAAAGAGCGTGAACGCGTGTGCTTTCGAAATTCGTTTTGGAAAACTTGAAAACAGAGAAACATTCAAAAATAGGATAAACATACATACCTAATTAAGCATGCTTTTCAAGAAGAAATTAGGGAGAAGTGTTTATCTTTGTAGACGTTCTTCAATCTTCTCCAATTCTTCATCGTAGTCCCGATCTCAGTAACTTTGTTGGTCCTCATGAATAACCTCGAAACAGAACACCGCAGCTAAGAATTCTCCGCTATTCTCAGGCAAGGATCGGGGTTGTGTGGGAACTCTTTTTGGAAAGCTAAGGGAAGAACAATAGTACAGAGAAAACATTTTTCTCTGTTTCTTCTGTGTTGAGAGTTGAGAGATATTGAGAGACTGTGAGAAAAAACCATCACAGAACTCTTCTGTGTATTAGAGTTGCGGGAGGAGAGGGAAGTTATTACGTATATGATTAACTCCCCTTAACCATGGGGAGTTAAAACTCAACTGATGTTAAATTACATCATATTTAATTTAACTTCATTAAATATCATATATTTAACTAATATTACATTTGAATCATATTCAGACATATTTCTCTCTCATAACCTATAGTTTTAATATATATCTCATTCATATTAAATTTATCATATAGTTTAAATATGAATCTGATTCATATTATTTAATATTTGAATCTTATTCAAATATATTAATCTCTCATATTATATAGTTTGATTTTGAATCTAATTCAAAATTAACTTTATAATATAATGTAACTATATACACTATATTACTTGTATCTTATACAATTAACATTTAATTATCTTAAAATATGAATCCTATTCGTATTAGTTTAATATTTGAATTGCATTCAAACATTAATACTCTCAAATTATAAGGTATATTTTGAATCTCATTTAAAATTAACTTTATATTATAACGTATCTATATACATTATATTAATTGTATCTAATGTAATTAATGCATTTTTCCTTATTTAATTTGAATTATTCAAATGTTCCAAAACTAATTAATTCTTGTTTTACCCTTAGTGAGCTAGCAGAGAGACCTAATGGACATAGAGATTAAAAGCTCCAATGATACGAGATTAATTAATTAAACTCATTGATTAAATTAATCCACATTCATTAACTGTGAGTCACTTCACTAAAGACCCACAACTGCACTCTTCACACTGTAGATATATTTATGTGTCCATGGATATAACCAATCAATAGTAAGTCAACCCTTCACGAATCGCTCGTAATTACAACTGGATCAAATTACCGTTTTACCCCTGTAATTACATCTAACTTCTTAAGTCACACTAATCCTCTAATGAACAACCTGCTTATGGTCCTACCATAAACAAAAACCTTCTCAGACCAATGAGAGGGAGAGGCCCCATTGTTAAGACCCGAAGTCAACACTTTAGGGATCAATTCCTCTACTTACCCTAAAGATAGGAAGGAGTGAATTTCATCTTATGTAGCTATGTTCCCAGCTCCCTACTCGGACAAATCCCAAAATGGTAGGCTTATTAAGTCGGTGAATCTAGCCACTCTCACCTATACAGATCAAAGAATTGCCCTCATAGGCAGGAGTTCATAACTCACTCAAGATTAAGGTCGGGTTACCTATGGTCATCCTATTGAAAATGTAATCTCTTCAAATAACGGTGCTATAAAGAGAGATTAATCATTTTGTAGTCCGGTCTTATACAAACACTTTGTATAGATACCCCCACTCGCATGTCTCCACATGAGCGATTAGGATCAAATCATTTATAACACTTACAAATCTTGTAAAATTTACAAAGTAGACCGTATCCGTAGTGTCACCAAGATAAGGCACCCAACCTTATCCATATACTACAGACCATTTAGGTTATTACTTAAACATGATCCACCTGTATGTCAACCAGATACATGTTTAAGTTACATAAAATAACCTTGGATTTTTCTTTAATGGATTATTGCATATTGATATTAAATAATCAACCATAACTTCAAATAACATATAACTACGAGGCTTTAGGGCATACATCCCAACAATTTTTCAGTTACACTAAAGTCGGTGAGAGATGTTTCCTAGGACATACTCTATACCCAACATGCTCTCCCATTTGCCCTAGTGCACTAGAGACATGTCTCGTAGTCGTACACATTCTAGGAGATCCTCATACACTTTAGCCTAGAGAATCCTTTATATATAATTCAAATTGTTATGTCAATAAGAACCATCTGGTCACCACCATGATGTCTTTCTCGTTCTATTTTATTCCTACAACTCGGTGTTAACTAATATCCTTAAACTTAGTCTGTGCACCACATTTCCTCATAAAGTGGATAGAATAATTCATATTTGAAAAAAATTTCAAATATTAAAGGATATACCAAGGTTATGTAAATTATTGCTTCACAAGTAGAAATATTGTCTTTTAAGTCAATTACACTATTTATGATAAAACATAGATTTCTTAAAATCATGTATGAGACAATGTATCTTGTAAAAGATCAAATCTTAAACTTTATACACCAGCGTTTATATAAGTTTAATTTTTAAACTCAATGGTCACACCATCGATCTAACTGATATAACTACCAATTGTATATTAAATGTTAATTAAGTCTCATTTAAGCAATATATCCCTTCAACACTTGAGGTCTTAGGAAACTTTTCCCTTAAACATGTCAACTTAGATTGATACACCACCAATCTATTTGAAGCTAATTCATCGAACATTAAACAACAACTTTATAAATGTAAGATGCATGAGACAAATCTAACATCATATCCTCAACATCTCTATGTGGACAATTAATATATAAAATCATTTTCAAATCAACTATTTGAATTTGGTTAAATAGTCAAAATTTCATGCTGATCTTTACTTCATTCATAATGAGTAAATATCAATATGAAAAAGATAAATACCCCACTTTTCATTTCCTTGTCTGTACAAGAATATTGTCAGCCTTCAAAGTCATGAGTTATGATACTATATCAAACCCTTATTCTCAAAGATCCTAATTGTGAAATTCATTTCTCAAATGTACATCACAATGTTGCAAACCTTTTGCAATTCAATCTTTGAAAATTTCCTTGAATTTGTGTAGATGTATTGAACTTCTTTTCATAAAAGAATTAATTCATTTTTACATATCGCATATGCAACAATGAATCAAATAATGCATAAAAACTCCATTATAATAACTAGTGAGAAAATTGCCTTATAGTCTATTTTCACTACCAGTTCTAGCGATGGTTTTCACCTTACGCGAAGAGCTAAACTTTGAAGATCTCTATCCCCAAGTTCTACACATTCAAGTCATTTTTGTAGATCCATTCATATCCTCTAGGTTTTAACCCCATCAAGAAAATCTACAAAGATAGACTGAGATTAAGTACAAACACTTTATCTCAAGTTATTTGACATATTTTCTTTTGTGAACATCCTTCAATTCTTGTCATCCAGTATGAAAACTTTGACTTCCAATAAGCCATAGCAGAGGTTGAGTCATCTCATAACTCTCCCACTACTTAAGAGGTTTATGAGTTTTCATCTTGTTGTCTAATATGACAACATAGACTTCAAGTAAGTCTTTGAAGGTTAAGATATCTCATAACTCTCCCACTAGGATGAAGACTCATCTAATTGACAAATAGAATTTGACTTCTAAAACCAAATAAATGCTTAACAACTTTTGTTAACTATTAAGTGGATTTACTTGGAACTACTTAACCTTTTAACAGGTCTACAGTCTTTTATTTAATATTCCTAATAAAAACCGGTATTTGTCACACAAATACATTTTATTTTGGACTATACAAAAGGCCATTTTATAGCTCCTCAAGGACTACCTACATTTAGGTGTATTTTTTAACATTGTTTCACCAAGCATATGTTGGGATTATGCCCTAAATCTCATGGGGTCTCGTAACTTTGTAAAGTGTACATGATGATTTATTTATTCATTTAATAAAATAAGATGTATTTTATTAGATCTTTAGATCAATTTTACTCAATCCAATAAACTAAGATTCTAGGTTATTAAATGTAGCTTGAACAGTATGAAGTAGACATATAAGTGGATCTTGTTCAAGTTATAACCTAAGAGGTTTGCAGTATATGAATAAGGTTGGATGTCTTATTCTGGTAACACTGCAAATACGATCCACTTTGTAAATGTTACATGAGATGTAAAGTGTTTCAAATGGTTTGATCCAAATCATTCATGTGAAGACATGCGAGTGGAGGTATCCTGTACAAAGAGTTTGTACAAGACCGGACCGCAAAATAATTATTCTCACATTATAACACCGGTAACTATAGAGACTAATATTTCATAGGATTGCCATAAATAACTCGATCTCAATCTTAAGTGAGTTATTAACTCCTGTCTATGAAGGTAGTCGTTTGATTTGTATGGGTGAGAGTGACCTAAGTCGCCGACTCAATATGCCTACTAGTTTGGTGACTTGTTCGAGTAGAGAGCTGGGAACATAGCTACACAAGATGGAGTTTACTTCTTCTTGCTTTTAGGAAAAGTAGATAAATTGCTCTCTTAAGTGTTGACTCTGGGTTTTGAACAATGGGCCCACCCTCTCGTTGGCCCGAGAGGGATTTGTTTATGGTAGGACCATAAACATGTTGTTCATTAGATGATCAGTGGGGCTTAAGGGAAAAAAAGTGATTACAGGGGTAAAACGGTAATTTGCAAAGGGTCATTACTTGTGGAAATAGTATATATAAAAAGCAGGGTGGGGAAAAACTTTTTAGAATTTTACCCTTTGATTATAACTTTGTTTTAGTCTTGCATTAGTGAAAATTTTGTCATTTACATATATTCAATTTTGGTGGCCATTTCCATTTTCAACAACGTGAAAGCTACATTGAACTTTTCATCTCCTTATTTAATATGGAGCCATAATTTCATAAGTTATATTATTTAATGCTTTAAGCGTTACTGCACTTCCAAAAACCTTTGGATCTTCCACTTGATTTGAATTATTGAATATTATATATATACACATATAATTCGAAGACACATTCAATTGGAAATGGAAAAACAAAGTAAAGACACTAGAGGCGAATAAAAAGATGAAAGTGAAGAACTTTTTGTTCTGGAAGGAGAAGCTCAGTACAAGCTAAGTATCACAACACTCACTTTCACTCTACTCTCTCATATAATTTTACAAAGTATTTTATAGGTTCAATTTAGAATATATATATATATATACACACATATAATTCGAAGACACATTCAATTGGAAATGGAAAAACAAAGTAAAGACACTAGAGGCGAATAAAAAGATGAAAGTGAAGAACTTTTTGTTCTTGAAGGAGAAGCTCAGTACAAGCTAAGTATCACAACACTCACTTTCACTCTACTCTCTCATAGAATTTTACAAAGTATTTTATAGGTTCAATTTAATAGAATATTTTTACTCAACACTTTATCAGTATATAGATTTAATTCACTTCTTACAAAAGTAAATAATCTTTCATGTATAATGTGTTTTATTTAGTGATGGAGGAGACTGAATGAAGAGATTGGAGAAGTGAGAAGATGGTGCTTAGATAGAAGTGAAGTAGAAACTATGAAGATGGTTTGCTTAAAGAGAGACTCAAATTGAAGCCACAATGAATTGCTATATGCTTTTTTTAATTAAATTATAGGGCAAAATACACTTATGGTCCCTAAGGTTTAGGCTTAGTATCTATCGTAGAATCGGTATGACAACCCTAGAGGGGGGTGAATAGGGTTGTACAAACTAATTAAATCTTTTTCCCTAAAGTGGGCCCAATTAAACAATTTTATACACTTTATACTAACAAGTAATTTAAACAAGGATTATATGCAAATAATTTCACTTTGAACTAAACAAGAAATTAACACTAACAATTTATAACACCCTATTTAATTCTAATAATAAGATTGGTAAAAGATATACAAATTTAAGAACTACCAATCAAAGTAAACAAATATAACCAATTAATTTCAAGGAATAAATTTTGTAATTAATTTCATGCAATAAAATACAATAACAAATTAATTGCAAAAATAGATAGGAGATGGATAGAGAAATTGACACCGAAAATTTTATAGTGGTTCGGCATAACCGGCCTACATCCACTTCCCAAGCTCTTCTTGCGTATGACACTGCGAACTTGACTCTTTCCACTACTTAGAGTCGAACCGTTACAACGTTCCTTTTCTGGGCGCAAGAACAAACCCGATCCTTTCCACGATTGAGGATTAAACCGTTAATTACAACCACTCTTTTTAGGGATCAAGAGCAACCCTTACAATGAATTTGGAAATGAAGAATAGGATGAGAAAAACTCTCTCAAATAGTAGATTTACAAATTGAAGGACTCAATAAATCAATCCTCACAATACAATAAATCTCTCTCAAGAATTAGATGAAAAGAATAAAACTGAAGCTGGGAGAGAGAGCAACAATGGAAGCTTAATGAATTATGGAGGATTGTAAAAAGATGTGAAATTGTTATAAAAATTTGGAGAAGATAAAGTATTTAAAAAGAGAGAAAAGTTGTTGGAAACCACGTTAAATTTAGACCATTGGATGATGTTAAAAGAAAATTAAATGGTGGAGATTTAAACTCAACTAGCCGTTAGAAACAAACATAAAATAATATTAAATTCATTTTCTTTTAAAAGCAACTAGCCGTTAGACAAAAACATATATAATAATATTAAACTCATTTTCTTTTAAAAGCAACTAGCCGTTAGACAAAAACATATATAATAATATTAAATTCATTTTCTTTTTAAATTCATTTTCTTTTTAAATTCAGTTTGTTTTTAAAATCATTTTCTTTCCAAAACCAATCCAAGAATCAAAGTCCCATGTGCCACTTATCTATTGCTCCACTTGTCATCCTCTAGTAGGTCCACTTTGATGATTTGGCCGCCACGTCATTTGCATTAGAATTTTTTCGTTAAGCTTATTTTGGCGATATCTTTTTCATTTGAGCTCCGATTTGAGTGATTCAAATTGCGTTGGAACCGTTGTTCCAAGCTCTACACAATGGACACTTCAAAATACTTAAATTGTTAACAAATAAAAGTATGTTTTTTATCATCAAAATATTAATTAACTAATTAATTAAAATTAATTAATTTGAGATTAAGGGCCAAAAAACCAACATCTATTTGGTCTCTCAAGTTTCAAAATGAACACTTTAGTCCTTAAGGTTTGAAAAATACTTCTAAATGATCTCTGAGTTAAGTTGACCATTAGTTGACTATCGGAAAAGTGATACGCGTGTTGGGTAGGCAAATTTTAAATGAGGTGGCCATTTGTACTATTTTTTAAATTTTATATATTAGATGTATTTTTTTCTCTTTCCTTTGTTTCTCTCCTCCCTTCCCTTTTCTCTCTCATCTCCATAGAATCCCATTAGTTTCTCTACTTCCTTCCTCTTTCTCTCTCCCCTCCAGGTAAAAGAAAATCACATATCTGTTTTCACTCCTTTGCATTTCTATATAAAAAAAATTATTTTCCAACTGAATCTCTAAATAATTTTTCTGTTTTTTTTTTTTGGGGGGGGGGGGAGATTTTTAGAGATATTTGGATATTCAATTGGATTTGTGTTTGCCATTTGGATTTGCTATTTTAGGAGTGAATGAAAACATATATGTGATTTTTTTTTGTATGCAGACATGGAAGGGAGTGAAAACTATTTCTTGTTTCCACACATGAGGGGAGAGAGAAAGGGAAGGGAGTAGAGAAACTAAGGGATTCCATAGAGGGGAGAGAGAAAGGAAAAGGAGGAGAGAAACAGAGGAAAGAGAAAAGAAATTCACCTAATATAGAAAATTTAAAAAATAGTACAAATGGTCACCTCCACGTCACTTTTCCGTTAGTCAACTAACAGTCAAATTAATTTAGGAACCATTTAGAAAAGTTTTCAAACCTCGAGGACTAAAGTTTTCATTTTGAAACTTCAGTGACCAAATAGACACTAAATTCAAACCTTGGGAACCAAAAGTGCATTTTGCCCAAAAATATATTATAAATATATAACTAATGTAACTAAGAATTTTAAAAGAATGAATAGGAAGATGCATGTTGAAATGAGTGCTTCTGTTTATACCAAAAATCACACCAACGGCGAATTTGTATTTCTCGAGAAAGATTAGTCCAATGCCCTGCAAAGATAACAAATCTAACACCAATGTGGTGTTGAGCCAAATCCACTCTGATGCTTAAGTTAGGATCAGGTTTGAAAATGGCTCAATTATAGATAATAAATCAGGTTAAGGCGTTCCTTTCTCTATTTGCAGCCTAAAGATTATATAGGTCGAGCTCTCCATAACTGAAGCTAGCTCGACCCTTCCACTTCCGAACTACTGTTGGGCTTCCCTCAGCTGTTACTTATCCAAACTATTATTGTTAAAACCGTTACATAATCTGGCCATCAATATATCTGACCTTTGGATGACATTTAACACTCACTTAATAATTATTGATAAGATATTTAATTTATCACTTCGCCTTCTTTCGATACAATTATCGCTTAATTATTAGCTTGGTTGAAAAACGGACAAAATATCTCATTATCCTCGAAATTAATTATTTGATGTAGATTCATGCGCATGGCTCTTCAATAATCTAAGTCATGCAAACTTTTTCTTAATTCGCATGCAACTCGGCCTTGCATGGTTAAACCATGCAAAATCTCTTACCATGCCATCTTGAACCTTTATTCACAACTTGCATAGAAATTACCATGCAAAAATACCTCAATTGGGTTTTGAAGCCCAACTAAAAAGAAGTTGAGAAGTGGGGTCGATAATTGCCGACCCCTTTGTTTGAGTGCTCGGTTGCACAGTCGGGCTCCCATGCCAACCCCATAATGGGGTTGGCTTCCTTTAGTGGGGGGGGGGGGGTGGTATGGCAACTTGTCGACCCCTCCTTCCTTAATTATATATTTTTTGTTATATATATATATATATAGATTCTAATATCTATGTGGATATAATTGCATGCATCACATTATTGCTCCCAAATGGCTAGAAACCACTCAAAAGTCTCTCGACTCAACCTCCTCTCTTAGCTTACGTGGGTCGAGCTACCTAGGGTCGTTTACTCAACTTTGGGCCTAGATGAATTACATTGCCCATAATAGGTTCTTGACTACCACATTCTTAATTAAACACAATCTAATTGGGCTTATGCCCCTCTTTCGAGCTGAGTTGGGTGCGGCTTCCAACGGAGCTTAGCTTGGAAGCTCTTTCTCAAGCTTGGTTGGGCATCCATGTGGATTTTGAACACGAATGATGCTAATGTTTTTAAAGCATTAAGCCAAAGTGGGGGCTCTTGTCACACTTACATAAATTTGACTTTATGAATGTTATTTTCTTTAAATAAAATAATAATAATAAAAATAATATTCACAATTTCTTTTCAATCTCAAGAAATCAAGATGTTTTATGTATGTTATTTTAATATTTAGTGTATTATTTTTATCTATAATTTATAATATATTGAAAAACTACAATCCTAAAAAAATATTTATGGATTATTTTTTCCCATTTCAAAATTTAAATATACAAAACATCTCACTTATAAATAATATAATTAATTGCCAACATGAGCATAGTTGAACTACCATAACATTACAAGAAATTTGGCCTTTTATCTCGGTTGGAAAAACTAAAAACGGATGTATAATGTCAATTTTTTTTTAAAAAAATGGATCTTTAATGTTGGTTTAAAACCGGCATTAAAGATATATTTTAATTCGGCTACAATGTTGGTTTATAACCGACATTGTAGATACCCATTTATTTTTTCTTTTTAGTAAAATAGCATCTCTTTCATTTCTCTGAACTTTCTTCTCTCTCCTTTCTCACTTCTCTTTTCCAAACCCTCTTACTTTAGACTTTACCTTCCATTTCACCATCTGCTGATCAGTCGTTCGTGGTGTCCGTTCGTCAGCTCGTGGGTGAGAGCTTCGTTCGTGGGTTGTTCGATCGTGGGTGAGAGCGTCGTCCGTTCGTGGTCTGTGGGTTGTCCTTGGGTCTTCCGTTTGTGGTCTGTGGGTTGTTCGTTCGTGGTTCATGGGTCATCCATGGATCATTTGTGAAGGGATTGTTCGTCATCCTTTAACGGTCATTCGTGCTCCGCTCATGTGGAAGTTTTTTATCTGCTTTGCCGTGGGTCGTGGGCGTCAGGTCTGCTCTGGGTTTTTCGGATCTGGTCATCCATTCGTCGGATCTGCTGTGGGTTTTTCAGATCTGATCATCAATGTGATGATTCAGCTCTGTTTTCCAGATTTGGTGCTCGCCTGCATTGTGCATTTGTCAGATCTGCCGGACTCAGCTCAAATCTGTTCCAATCTTCAAGTTTCGAGTCAGATCCATTCAAGATTGTGGGTTGCTCGAGTTTTTGTTTTTCTCCAAAGGTAAAATTTTCTTTTGATATTTATTTTTAATTTAGGAATTTAAAGTTATTTCATTCATTTTGTTTTTATTCCAATAATTAAGTTTCCTAAGATTTTGAAATGTTGGAATGAAAATTAGTTCAAGAATATGTGCTTGTTTGATATTCTTGCTTTGTTCTTTTTGTTTGGTGTGGTTCAAGTATATATAGAATTTTTGTTAGAAATTATATTTAGTCTTTATATTTTATTTGTGTTATTCTTTTGAGTTTATCTCAAAATTTAATATAAACAAGTTCTATTATTGTTGTTGATTATGGTTCATAAGATTTTGAAGTGTTGAAATAAAAATTAGTTCAAGAATATGAACTTGTTTGATGGTCTTGTTATAATCTTTTTGTTTGGTGGTTAATGTGCTTATAAAACATTTCCTTATGTTATATTTTAGTCTTGACAACATTTTATTTGTATTCTTTTGTGTTTGTCTCATAATTTGATATAAACACGTTTATGTCTTATTGTTGATTATGGTGAAGTTCACGAGCTTAATGTTACGTAATTCTTCCTGGTTATTGTTTCTCTCTTTTGTAGATTAAGTCCCATATTGTATAATTATGGATAAGTCATGGTTGAAAAAGAATAGAATATCAACTGAGTACGGTTTAGAGGTTGAGATGTTTATTAAAAATGGTCTACAACATTCAAATATGTCGAATGCCATGGGTTGTCCTTGTTTGAAGTGTGTAAATGCGAAGACTCTAAATTTGAATACAATAAGAGATCACTTATTTCTTAATGGTATCTATCAAAGTTGTTAGACATGGATTTTTCACAGTGAATCAATATCAATTAAAAGAAACAATGAAAATGAGTCTACTAGTGCAAGAGAAGAACTTGATGAGGATGATGTTGATGTTGATGTTGATGACACAATTGGAATGTTTGAGGCTGCACATAACTATTTTAATGACAAATCCGATAATTTTGAAGAAGTACTAGATGATGCTAAGAAACCATTCTACCCAAATTGTACAACTTTTACCAAAATATCTACATTAGTAATGTTATCACTACAAGAAATCTAGGCTTTGATGTTGATTGGAAAAAGTACAACGGATGTATAATGTTGGTTTCTTAAAAAATAAAAAAAGTGAATTTTTAATATCAGTTTTAAACCGACATTGTAGGCATACCTATAATGTCGGTTTAAAACCGACATTATAGTTGACTCTATTTTGAATCCCAAATAATTTTTTAATCTTCATTTTTTGTTTCCCTCCCTTCTCGATTTTCATTTACCTCTCAAATTTTGTTTTGCTCTTTTTCGAATTATCAATTAGAAATGAAAAAATAAAAACAACTCTAAACCCTAACATCTTTCTTTATTTTTTCCATTTCTCTTCCACTTTTCCTTCTCCTTCTCCAAACCCTAATTCTCTCTTCCTCAAAGGCTCTCCCTCCCTCCTGCATATCTCCTCCCACTTCTTTTTCTATTTACTGATCTTCTCTCACACAACTCCCACTCTCTCAGCAGTCCATTATCTTTGTCTTCTCCAGTGCTGTCGAGCTCTGTCCACGCCGTCAAGGTGAGTCCAACGTCATTCACATTGTTGTCCATCCAGATTCAAGTCTAGCTTCATACCATATCCGTTCGTCGTCGTGGAAGTTCAGCTTCGTACTAGATTTATTCATGCGCGGGCTTCACTCCATCTCGCCAGATCTGCACAACATCTCGCCGGATGTGCACTCCATCTTGTCGAATCTGACCCCAAAGCACTCCATCTTGTCAGATCTGCACCCCATCTCATCGTTGAACATGTTGTCCTTTTTTCCCAATTCTTTTTGAAAGAATGTCGATGAGATTCTCCTTACATAAACATGGAAGAATATAATTTGAAAGCAAAATCACCAATTTTTCATTCCAAATGTCGAACAAATTTGGATTGGTCTTTCCAGATCTGTCCAAAATGGAAGAAAGCAAAGGTTGCCGACAGGATTGGGGCGGCTCTGGCATGATTCCATAGGTAATTTGATAATGGATGAATATAATTGCTCCAAATCAATGTAATAATATGGTGGGAAAGATTATTGTTCATTAGAAACGCGTAAGCAAGATGAGAAAAGGAAAGTTGATGGCTTTGCTCACGGGACTAGAGAGCACTTAATTGTTCTATTTTTATGCTTCTGAATACATATTTGATGCTAAATTTTTTATATGATTAAATCTATCTTATTTATTAGTTAAGTTTAAGTTTTTGAGCTGATGATGATCTAATATTGTATTAGAGTAGAATATCGTGTGCTCAAGTGTTCAAATACCTTAATATCATTTCATTCTCAAATAATATTGATTTTGTTTATATAAATTGATATGATTTTTTTTGTTTGTTCTAATCTTTTGCTATATATTTCTATAGGCAATCTTTCCTGTTGAGTATGTTTGATATGCTTTGTTTCTGGAAAAGTTAAAGACATAGCGTTGAAGTGTTTTGTATGCTTCTTCAAATAGAAAGAAGTAAATTATCACCTTTTATTAATCCAGTCTTCTTATGGGCTTCAGAGCAAAGTCAAGGGGATGACTTGGAGTCTTTTGATTTTCTCTTTATGTACTTCTTAAGAGGAAGGTGATTAGTTTTTGCCACTTTATTTTTCTATCTATTACTACTTTCTAGTGCTAGTTGATTTAGTAGTACATCCTCTGTTCTGGTAGTCTTCCCTGGCAGGGATTGAAAGCAAGCACTAAAAAATAGAAGTATGAGAAAATTAGTGATGTAAATAATGACATTTAGCTCTGGGAATTTGTGTGTTTAAGCTCTTTTGTTCTTCGATTCTTTATAGATGTTTGGATTGGTTGTATGTGCGTGATTTAATTCACTTATGTGTTGTACCCTAAATTATACTCTATGACACTGTATATCATTTCCTTATTAAGTTGCTTATATATCACGCACTAGATTATGTGCTTCTTGTATTTCTTTTTGAAGTTCTTGATAGTTGTATTTTTTTTGTTTTTGTTTTTATTTTTTAAAATTTAAATTCGTACATTCACCAACTATGGAAAAAACTAAGAAATCTGAAGCACATTTGACATCAGTTGCCATTTTTGTTGAATATGGAATCTAGGAGTCGAGCATCAACGACCTAAAGACTGATATGGGTGTTGAGGGATCTCTGTTGTCGCTGCCTCCTTCAAAGTCAAGTACAAATGAAGTAAAGAAAGAAGAAAGTTCTACCTAGAAATAGTTGAGATTGTATGCTTTATTGATGAACTTGATCGCTTGCAATATCCTTTTGTGAAATTGAAGCCAATGTTTAGAATGAAACAGAAAAGTGCAATATGTTATAGACTTGGACTTGTTAAACAATTTGTCACTTTCTTTGTTGTGAATTAGCTAATTTTTGTGTTTGTTTAAAGTTGAGTTGTATTTATAAAAGCAATTAAGATTTTATTTTGTGCATGTACAGGTAAAAAAGAAATATTGTTGTTTCTAAAAAAACAAAAAAAGAAATATTATTGATTTGCACGTGCGTAAACACACACACACACACACATATATATATATATATATATTAAATAACAAAATGATAATGGGCATTTATATCGAACAATTACTGACAAAAAGCAAGTGAAAAACTAACATTGAAAGAACATTTTGAAGCATAAAAACATCAAGTTTATTGACGTGGCATGCCAAAAAAAAAAAAGAAACAAATGGTTTATTACATCATCCACAAGATGCACTATTGTAGAAAAAAATAGACAATTTGTGGCCAGAGTTTGGATCAGAACCTAAAACTCTACGTCTTGCTCTCTTCACAGATGGGGTCAATCCATAGGAGATCTTAGTAATGGATATACTTGTTGGCCAATGATGTTAATGACGTACAATCTACCTCTATGGTTGTGCATGAAGCGAAAATTTTTAATGTTGACTGCACTAATATCTGGTCCTAAACAACCAGGAAATGATATTAGATGTTTATTTAGCTCCATTAGTAGATGATTTGAAAAAACTTTGGAAAGATGGGGTGGAATGTTACGATGCATATGAAAAACAATGTTTCACGCTCAAAGTTATTTTATTATGGACCACTAATAATTTTCCTGCGTATGGCAACTTGTATGTTTGTACAGCCAAAGGATATCATGCATGTCCAATTTGTGGAGAAAAAACTTCATCCATTTATTTACCAAGAGGGAAGAAGATGGCATATCTCGAGCATCGCAAGTTTCTACCATGTCATCATCCATATAGGAACAAAAAGCTTTTAATAGTGCACAAGAATTAGAGTTTGCTCCAAAACCATTAAGTGGGGAAGAAATTCTTGCAGAAACAAGTAAGTCTCAGTATTCATTTGGTAAGAAAACTATCAAGGAAAATAATAGTGGAGTTAGTCCTTCAACTTATTGGAAGAAAAAATCTATTCTTTTGGAGTTAGAATACTGGAAGTATCTTCATGTGCGACATTGTTTAGACATGATGCACATTGGAAAAAATGTGTGCAAATCTTATTGGGGCATTACTTGATATTCATGGTAAAATGAAGGATGGAATAAAAACTCGATTAGATTTGGTGGAGTTGAATATTAGATCAGAGTTAGCCCCTCAAGTGGGAGAGTATCTCCAGCATGTTGTACATTATCACGAGCTGAGAAATTGAGCTTTTGTAAGACATTATCAGAAATTAAATCCTGAAGGCTATTCATCGAACATTCAAAGTTTAGTGTCGCTCACAGATTTGAAACTTTACGAACTTAAGTCGCATGACCATCATGTTCTTATGCAACAATTATTATCTGTGGCCATTCGTGATACTTTCCCCAAACATGTAAGATTTGTAATTTTTCGTCTATACTTCTTCTTAAATGCTATAAGTAGTAAGACGATCAATTCATCTCAGTTAAAGGGTATACAAGAGGATATGGTTGTCACTCTATACCTATTAGAGAAATATTTTCCACCATCACTCGTCACAATAATGGTACACCTTGTAGTCTATCTCATTAGAGAAGTTGAGTTCTGTGGACCTGTTTATTTAAGGTGGATGTATCCTTTTGAATGATACATGAAAGTGTTGAAAACGTATGTATGAAATCAAAAATCACCAAAAGGATGTATTGAAAAAAATTATATTATCGAGGAGGCTATAGAGTTTTTGTCTGAATTAATATCTGAAGTTAATTCTATTGGGTTAAACTCATCGATAAGAAAAGTGAACTCAAACATTGATACAGCATGTCAGTTGCTTCTTTGATCAGACCGAGTAAGGATCATTTGGATCAAGCTCATCTTTAAGTCATTCAAAATGTAAATGACGTGCTTCCGTACGTCAAGTAAGTAGTCCTCCATCTTATTCTCATTTTAGGCTAGTTGACTATTAAAGTGATTTACTAACTTTGTTATTTATAACAGGCAACATATGGATATTTTGTCTAAGCCAAATTCTGGTAAAGGTAAAAGTAGGAAGTGGCTTCAAGAAGAGCATAATCGCACATTCAGTCAGTGGTTGTCCACACGTGTAATCTCAAGAGCCCTATTATTTGATGTATAATCAAATGTTGACTACTGAACAGTTATAAAATATATCATAGGTTGCACTAGATCTCAAAGTTCCCAAAAACTCTATATCGCCTTCTTTAAGATGGATAGCCCACGGACCTTGTCCAAATATGGAAACATATTGTAGTTAGGTGGTTAATGGTTACTACTATCACACAAAGAAGCGCGAGGATATTAATAGGGTTCAAAATGCAAGTCTCTAGTGCTAAGGACAAAAGTCTTGTCATGTCAGATATGACATTTTATGGCGTAATACAAGAAATATGGGAGCTTGCCTATCATGAATTATCTTTTATCTTATTCAAATGTGATTGAGTTGAGAATCGAAATGGAGTCACAACAAACAAATTTGGGTTTACTATTGTAGATCTCAATCGTATTGGACATAAATCAGACTCATTTATTTTAGCCTCTCAAGCAAAACAAGTCTTCTATATAAAATAGCCTTCAAATTCGGGTTGGTTAGTGGTTTTAACATCTCCACAACAAACAATTGAAGATGATTTCTATGGAGATGAAATATGAGATATGCTTCATGAGTGTGGTTATGGAATTATGCAAAGGATGCCCAATGTTGATACATCTAATGAGATTGATGATACAATTGGCGCATACGTTAGAAATAATTGCAAGGGTAGATGGGTTGATAAATAATGTATTAAATATGGTATGTCATTTAACTAAGATTATGTGTTTTATGAGTTTTTTTAATTATTTTTTGCAGATTCACATGGAAGATTCAAATAGTAGCAGCGAAGATGATAGAAATATGATCCCACAACAAAACCGTAGAATATTTATTCCACGTGGCCTAACTATTATGTCTGAATTGGCACAAATAAGAATTTCTGGGAAATGGTTGCCCATGCAATATAATGAACACGGACAACTAGTTGGATACGTAGTAAAGAAAATGCAAAGCTACATTGGAGTTTGTGTTTGACAGCAAATTCATGTGACATACAATTCTTGAAAAAAAGTTTCAAAACATCTAAAAGATAATTTTTTTTATTGCATATTGGTATGATTTCTATAATTTTAATTCATGTGCATTGTAGTTTATTAATTTATTTCTTATTACTTTTTTTTATTGTGCAGATGTCATTTAATGTGGATCCTAAGTCCAAACATAGTTTACTTATGTCTGCATCTACGAAGTTTCAGACTTTTAATACCACATTGACTCAGAAGTTCATACTTCCATTTAAAGATGAACCATCGGTCATGCAGTTTCCTCCTCAACAATATTCCCATATAGATCAAGAATAGTTACAGATATCCATTTTTTCCACGAGGCCCCGGCCCCATCAATACGGAAAATCCCCGATTACACGGGGGAATAGGGGAGGGAGCGGGGGGGATTTTCTCCTCGTTGGCCAAACGGAGACAGGGACGGAGAATGTATTCCCCGTCCCCATCCCTGTCTCCGACCCCACTCAGACTCCCTGCCCCGCCATATATATATGTGTGTGTGTGTGTGTGTGTGTGTGTGTATATATATATACTTTTAAAAAATTATAGTTTTTATCAATTAGCCTTTTCCTAATTCTCATCATAATTTTTTCATACTTTAATGCATTTGTAAAATAGAGATGTTGAATGTTTCTTACTTTTAAGATATGTCTTTTGTAATGTTTAAGTTGAAGCTAGAGATTAATATTTTAACTTTTAGAAATAAGAAGATAAAATATTTTAATTATATCTTTGCACATAATATATTGTTATTTTTGTAAGAAACTTTTATAGTGTTTTATTTAAATAGAAATGTATTGTAACGAAAGATTTAATATAGAAAATTTTAAAATTTTTATATCATTTGAGAATAAATTAAAAAAACTTGTTAAAAAATAAATAAATTAAGAAAAAAAACTAACGGATAATTTTTTCTTGCGAGGAACCCGATCCCTGCGAATTCCCTGTAGGGAATCCCCACCCCAATCCCCGCAAAGAATTTTGCAGGGATGGAGATTGAAATAGGGGTAGAGATCTTCCCCGTCCCCGCCCCATGGACATCTCTAAGAACAGTGGACATCATTGGTTAATGATAGATTAAGTGAAGAATGAGAGGTAAGACATTCTAATTAAAGGTCAATAGTAACATTGTTTTGATAGGTGCAACTAATTAATTGTACAGGAATTTAGTCGTCTTCATATAGAAAAAAGGTCGAAATGCATATATAATCATCACAATTCTTCTAAGGGATATGCGAATCTTGCCCATGAATTAGTAAGTCGCTTCATTTATACACGATTGGATTATATTTGTTTGATACACTGTTGTCAATATGAATGTGAATAATGAAAAACGCCTATAATGGAGAAAACAAAAGAATTATAAATGAATAAAAAAGAAATGGAAATAACAATTTGAATTGAATAAATAGATTTATTTTTTATATATATAATATATATAAAATAAATATAGTTATATTTAACTAGATAAAGCTAACATAATATAATAAGAGAAAATATTCTAATAATATTAAATTATATTAAAATAAGAGAAAAGAATTAAAAAAACTATGAACTTGGATTGGATTGGCACTATAGAGATAATCAACATAGATAGACATAAAAGATGTAGGCGAAAGAAGAAATTAAGGAAGAAGTAGAAAAAAAATATATCGGGTTTATTCAATCCATAAATATAAATAAGTAAAAAAAAAACTTAATCTCCTTTCTTATTTATTCATAAAATTGCAACAAAATCACCCCATTGATGAGGTAATGTACAAATTTTTATTTATAATATATCGTATAGAACCAATTAGCTCATTTAGTCATTCGATTGATCTTTTTTCTATCCATCTTAAGATCAATTTATATTAATAAAATAAAAATATCTTTTTGTCGTTGTCAAAGACGGAATTTTAAGGTAATAAGTGTATAATATGAATAGAACAGGAGAGAGGGGAAATACTAAAGAAAAGGTTAGCCAAAGTTATATACATGTTATCCACACCTTTTTTTTATTCCATTAATATTAATGAAATTTCGGTTCTTGATTAAGGTGAAGTTTCGTAAAAACACCTGCCTTCTTTAAAATATCATGAACAGTTCCCGTAGGTTGAGCACCCTTTTCAAGGAAATATAGAATAGCAGGAACATTGAAATAGGTTTGATTCTTTATCAGATCATAAAAACCCAATTAAATTAAATCTTTTATTCTACTATGTTTATGCTAATTAAATATGTATGTTCATATAGAACATATTGAATGATCCTACCTATCGCTCGACTTTATGGGAAGAAGCACAAAAAGAAAAGAATAATGAATACTTTGATGATGCCACTCGAGAATGTGCTAATAGAATTGTAAGTTTATATTGTGCAAAACATAAGATGTCATATATATAATGTCTGAAACTTGTGATGACTTAGATATTGTGCGAAACTTGTAATATGTTTTACAGAATGAATTAGCTGCAGTACATAAAGGTAAAGATATTTTGACTAAAGCATTGGGTACCGAGGAACATTGTGGACGTGTTAGAGGAGTGGATGATTTTATTTTCCAATCTCAATATTTCAATTTAGTAAAAGGAAAGTCGAGAATGAGCCAAGAATCTCAAAGAGCCTCTAAAGAAGAGAGTTTTAGACGTGTCAAAGTATCAAGAAACAAAACTCATAGCAAACAATCTAATCAATTTCAGTCGTCTGTTGGAAGTGTTGCACTAAGTGCATCTGAAGAAGAGGATGTTAAGAATGTGCCTAAAGAAAGTTTGGAGGTAATTGTATTTGTTGTAACCTATAAATTCTAAGTTAACTTGTGTTTAACCAAACATCACATTTATTCTTTTAAATTTGTTAAGGGAACACCATGCCACTTGACTATAGGATCTGTAGATAACATTGTTGCAGTAGTCACAGTATTTGATGATGACGTTCAATGTCCAACTGATAAAGTACTGATAGACATTGTCATGGGAGAAGATGTACCAATACCAATTCCTGTGAAGGGAAAAATAGACACTTTAAATCAAGCAATGGGTAACTTTGTAACATGACCTCGTTAACTTGTAATTATGATTGACGAGAAGCAAGTATGTCTCTTTTTCACTCTATGAGTTTTGTTATTTATTCTTTTTTGTACTTTGAATTTGTAACTTTGGTTATGGTAGGAGCATTCAACTATTAAGATCGTTAGGTATTCATCCAAATATACGGACATCAATGGCACCATCAAGCTCCTTGATGGACATGTCATACATAACATGAAAGATGTACACATGATTCGCATCAATTTGAACGAGCACATATTAGGAGATGATAAATTTGTTTATTTAGGTTGTGATGACTTAATCTATTATTGCGGTATGGTTGAAATTGGTTATATGTGTGTACTCACATACATTGCGTAAGTATTACTCATCTTGATTCACAATGTCCATGTATATATCGTTTTCATGATTAAATAATAACTTATGCTTTATTTAGGTATCTTTGGGATGCATGTGATCGTGAGACAACTAAGACATTTTTTATAATTGACCAAACAAAAATATCTTTCAAGTCTCTTGACCTTCAATCTAGAAATTTAGCCAACCAACTGGAATTGTCTAATTTGGAACAATTAGTTCTCATTCCATATAACACAGGGTACGTAAATGACAATTGCCTTAGTTATTTTTAATTTGTCTTAAATGCATACTAATATTTCAAAATTATTACTTATTATAGTTATCATTAGATATTGGTTGTAAACAATCTTCTAGAAAATTGTGTTTATATTTTGGACTCTATTCGAAGCAAGGTTCAAAGAAGACTTTCATGGAGTTATAAATATGTAAGTGTATTGAATTTTATTAGCTCTTAATTCAAGTATTTATGTTATTCTAATGTGTTTTCATACTATTTAGTGGATTCAAAACATGGCAACCTAGGCATAATCTCCAACAACATCAGTCTACTCCAAAATGGAAACTTATAAAGGTAAATTTGCATTCATATTTTAACAAATTATTTTCATTCAAACATAAGAATAATTTGTATTCAATTTCTTTACATGCAGTATCCCCGTCAATTGGATTCTGTAGGGTGTGGGTACTATGTGGAAAAATATATGCACGAAATAGTACATAATCCTAGTACTCCCATTACTAGCCCCGTACGTAAATTTTTTATTTTTTATGTGCTACAATTTAATAAATGATGTAAACTTATGTTGTATTAATCTTTCTTTCTTTTTGTAGTTCAATAAAAAAATGCATATACCTAAGAAGAGATTGATGAGATTCAAACACAATGGACAAGTTTTGTTGGACGATTTGTGTAAGGTTGAACTTATTAGTTTTTTTTGTCTTAATTTAGATACTGATTGTAGTTTGTGGAGGGACAAGTGGTTATCCATATATTATAGAAGTGCTTGGATATTACTGCATGTAGCTTTTTGAGGGGCGGGCAGTCCCGTAGGTAATATAGAGAAGTATTGAATCTTGACGAGTTTTGAGTAAAATATGCAAGTTTAGAATGGATCGGAAGTACTAATTGTTGTTTGTGGATGGACGAATTATTATCTAACCATGGTCTTTTTGTTGAAAGAATTGTGTATAGTTTCTTTGTTTATGGGTATTTGGTTTAAGTGCTCATGGAAGTGCTAATTGTTGTTTGTGAAGGGACAAATGATTATCAATATTATGGAAGTGTTTGGTATTTCTGAATGTAGTGTGGAGGGGCGGGTGAATATGATGTTTTTTTTATTGTAATTATTCTATGGAAGTGTGTATTGTTATATTTTAGGTTTGGGTTATGTGCATTTATAGGCGGAAGAGAAATATCGTTGGCTTGCCATGCAAAACAACAAACAAACATATATTATAGTAGGCACGTGGTACAGCAAACATTTTTTTTGTATTTTTTAATATAATACGATGACAGACATTTCCTGACACAAAATGTGACAATTTAATCTCGATTTTTAACTCTTTGACCGACATTAAAAATGGATTCGACTTTTTATAAAATGAGGTACTAAAAAAATATCAAAAAATTATTTTTAAAAAATTTGGTAAATAACCGACATTGAAGATCGAGTACAATGTCGGTTTTCAACTGACATTGAAAATGATGTACAATGTCAGTTTTCAAACGACATTGAAGATAATTTACATTAAAATTTTGGTAATTTATAATGTCGGTTTAAAACCAACATAAAAGGCAACCAACATTGAAGGCCTTTTAAAACACGATCTTCGATGTCGGTTGCTAACCGACATTGTACCTATATAATGTCTGTTTTAAAACGACATTAAAGCCCAGTTTTGTACTATTGTAAATTTTTTTCTAAATAATAAATAGTTAACTCAATAATTATTACATGTTTAATCATATGTAATATAAAAAATATATCAAAAGTCTTGCATTCTTCAATTATGTATAATTTAAACCATTTAAAATCTTAGAATATAAAAAGTTTTATTTTTGCTTATAATTTTAGTTACATAAGTTCACTCAATAGTCATTACACCTTTATTCATTTTTAATGATAAAAAATATCAAAAGTCTTATAATCTCATAAGTTTTTTTAGTACTAAATTTCACAAGTTTTACTTCTTCATTTATGTGTGACTTCAATTTAAATTTAAATTTAAAGTATTAAAATTAGAATATGAAAATTTTTCATTTTATTTACGTAAAAAATACAATAAATTATTACATTTATAGTTTCGTATAATATAACATCTTTAATTTATAAACCTATAATATATCTATAATTTATATAAAAAAATCATAATATTTTATATCTTTTTGACTAATTGTCCTCTAGATTTTAATTCTACTACCATAGTACCAATTGCAATCTCATGACTTTTAAGTGCATGATTTTATTATTAAATTTGAAATGAGCCAATTTTTTCATCAAATAAAGAAAAATGATGTACTTCATATTTAGTTTAAGATGTTAACTTATTGTATTAATTTTTTAAATGAGAAACACGGGATGTGATGTGATTATTAAAAAGTACGGGGCTGCTAACTTTCAATGTTTCCTCAATTGTATGATTTGTATTAAGTTAAAATGAAGTTCATTCATATTTAATTTGAGGTTTAGTTAATTCTATTAGTTTATTAACTTTAAAATTAAGATTAAAATAATTGCATCGTATCTATTATAATTATTCTTTAATCACATTATATTTACCTGAATGTGGGAGAATGCAATAAAATGTTGGAGCAATTAATATTATATGTGTTATTGCAATAAAAGAAAATACATGTTAAGCATTTTAGTTTTTATCGTAAACATCCTGATAAGCTATCAAGTTCTAAATATAAATTTATGAGTGCTATTAAACTATTCAGAGATAAGTAACAACTTCAACCTTGATTCATTCAAGGTACATAAAGAAATGTCGATGGTTCTTATGGATCATGCAATTTCACAAATTATCAACTTTGAATAATGTTATATCAAGTTTCTCAATTTTACATCTAATCCATCATCGTCACCATTTAAACATTTTTTGGGAGATCTTAATCCACATCTTGATCCATGCACTTTAATTTTGAGTTAGCAAATTATCTTAAACAAGTACCATTAGCTACATGTCAAAAGAGCTTAGCTCAACTGACATAAATTGTGAGTTAATGACCAAGAGATATGTAGTTGAATTTTTTCAATATTAATATGAAGTTATATGGTGTCAATTAACACACGTGCATCACACATGGTAAATCACTAGTCTATTGAAAGGAGCAAAAGGGGAAATCAAAAGTTCCCCCAATTAATTTTTTTCGACTTTTAATTTAAACCAAAATATTAATTCTTTTTTAGAAGACATAAACCCTAAAAGCTTATTCGCAAGGAAGGAATAAATGGGTAAACAAAATATACAACTTCCTAAAAGAAACTCAATGTATACAATTAATCAAATTTAATTTCACAAACAATTATAAAAAGTATTGATATGATAAAAGTAAAAAAAAAAAGGATGATGACTCCAGTGAGAGAGGAAGGAAGGTTAACATGAATGGAGGATTGATGTTCCTTTTCAATCGCAAAGCTCATGAATATTTAATATTCAATTGTTTTAGCATATAAAAAGAAATTACAGAAGAAAAAACATCTTACCAATTATGGAAGAATAGCTGGCGCTAAGACCTATACATAAGGCTGCATAAAGAAAACAAAACGTTATTATTTGATCATAAATCAAATCTTGAAAATAAATCAATATTGAAATTAATTTTTTAAATGAAACTTTTTTTTAATATGTAATATCATTCACGTTAAAATGAGATTTTTTTAAGAAAAAAAATCTACCAATTTAGATAACATGAGGTTTTTTTTCTTTGAACGTGAATTAATTCATTTATTCTTTTTACGTGATGCTAAAAAAAACAAGAGAAAAATAAGATTTTTTTTAAAAAAAAAATTCTCCTTTTACGTGTGATGCTTATAAATAGGAAAAAAACGAGATTTTTTAAAATTATTTTTTAAATTTTGGTTTTTTTTAGAAAATTAGCCAAAAATATGAGAAAATATTTTAGTTAATGATTTTAAATGTGAAATTACCAAAAATATCACTATAACCATCTACTAAAAGGGGCAAAAGGGGAAATCAAAAGTTTCTCCCTTTAGCCCCTTTTAGATAGTATAGTTATACATTTACTAAAGTATGCAATTTTATTTTTTTAAAATAAATAAATGTCAAACAATTAACAAAAAGGGGAGTAAGAGAGTATTGAAGAAAAGAGGTGAGATGAAAGAGGGAAAGTAGAGACGTAAAGGGTAGTAATGATTTTTGTTTATATAACAGTAAGGGTATTTTTTAATTTTTTTTAAGTTTAAGGATATTTTTGGAATTTTTGAAAGTTATGGGTATTTTTGACACAAAACACTAACGATTTCCATCCAAAACTTTGTAAGGGTATTTTTAAACTTTTTAAAGTTTAAGGGTATTTTTGAAACTTTTGAAAGTTCAAGGGTATTTTTTACTCAAAGTATAAAATTTAAGGGTATTTTGTATAATTTAGCCATTTAATAATTTAAAAAGTTAAATTATAAAAATACCCTTGAACTTTGGGTTTTGTGTAAAAAATACCCCTGAAATTTGAAACGTTTTAAAAATACCTTTGAACTTTCAAAATCTGTTAAAAAAAATACCCTCATTGTTAATATAACAAATAGAACATTGATGTGATCGTTAACGCTTGGCCATTAACATACTTAAAGTTGATATTGTAGGTGTCCATAATTGTATTTATGACATGCTTAATTTGAGTAGCAATATATTTTAGTTATAGCTAGGGTTCGATTGCTAGGATTCTATGCATGTTTAACGTCTCAAGCTAGACGACAAGGGAGATTCTTCATCAAGGTACATAAAAATTCTCCCATTTTTCAGGGTCCTTATTGCTTGAATCTATTAAATCTAGTAGGCTTACCCTCTTTTCATGAGCTCCTGAAAGCAAAGAAATATTTTTGTTAATTTTCATATATGGAAAGTCAAAAGCAAAAGACTCAAAGTTAGAAAAATCAGAAAAATATTTACAAGGCTCATGATATATAAGGAAAGAATTATCAAGAATAGGAGGATTTTCAAGAGATAAAGAATTTGGCTTTTCAACCTCAAACTTTATCTCTTGAATATCTTCCTCAACATTAAGCACAATTTCTACCTCATTCTCACATAAAACGTCTCCTTGGTTGATTCTGCTCGACAAAGTTCATAAGGGGGATAAGATTCAATAATGAAAAGACTCTCTAGAGATGGTACACCAGGTTCTTCTACTTTAGCCAACCTATCTCTCTCTTTCCCAATGAACATCCTCACCTTACTCTCTAAGATATATTCTTTTAACACATCTTCTAGGGAAGACTTCTCCTCTATCGGGGTTGGGTCATAACACTCATATTCATAGGAGGGATAGCTCACATACTCATGGGTGCAGTAACTTACAGGGTAAGGGTTAGGATGGAACGGTGGTAGTGGTAGTGGACTTAGGTTGGGTTGAAACTCCCCATAAGGCCACATATAGTTATTGAAATCCATAAATGCAATCATCACAATTAATCGACCAAAGAAAGACTAAAATAAAACCATAAAACAAAAGCAAAAAAACTAAACTAATGTACATCCTAAATTAAGATTAGTCAAATCTCTTAAATATTAAAAGAAAAAAATAAAGCAAAAGTCAGTTCCCGACAACGACGTCAAAAACTTGATATGCCAAAACTTGGTATTACCGCAAATGCATGGGTCAAGTTATAATATAATAAAATGGCTTGAAAGGCAGAGTATCGTCCTCAAAGAATTTGATTGATTATTCTTTTAGCTATTCAGAGATTCTTCCAATTTTATTTAGAGGATCGACTTGTAATGACACTTAAGATAAACTAAACTAAGAAAGCAAATAAAAGTGATCAAATTATGGAAATTATCAACTAAAAGACGTTTTAGGGAATATATTTCATCAAAGATACTATTAAACACAATTGCTTAATTCTTGAAGTAATTAACACAATACCTAGATATAGAAATCTTTTATCCGGATTGAATATTTCGAAAACAATATTTTCTTTTACTTAAACCCTAATTACTAATCGCTTGAAACTAGATGACTAAGCAAAGCATTAGGAACCTTCATTAACAATTTCTACCATTATCCGATTACTTTATGTGTTTTCAAACGATAGTCTAGCATGCATGATCTAATCTAAAACTCACTTGATTATTCAAACATTGATCAAACATTCAAAAGCATTAAGAACAGTCATGCTAGAAAGCGTAAATGTAAATTAACATTCGAGAAGCATAGTGTTCAACAATTTAAACCTAAGAATTCATCTACCCCTAGAACTATGAAAAGTTTAGCCTAACATAGCTTCCATGGACAGAACCATATCAAGAATACCAAAATACAAAAAAGAATTCAAGAATACAAAAGGGAAAGAAGAGTTATCCAGCTTCCAATTGCGTCTCTGAGATGGTTTGGCCCTCCAACGATCTTCGATCATTTCGGCATCAAGAGGACTTCGTACTCTAGTGCTCTAAACCCTCTCTCTAGGTCTCCGACACTCCAAATTTTAATGATGAGGCCGGCCAAAAACCCTAGATTAAATAGGATTTTTTTTCGAAGAGTACAAACAAATACTTAACGACTTGTAATTTCTATTTTTTTCTTAATTTGAAAAACTTTAATAACTCTTGTAATTGGAATATATCCTGCCCAAGTTTCTTTAGCCCTTTTCTTTCTTTGTTTTTTCCTCTCTATTTTCTTTTTACCATTCTCACATCTTGCTCTGATAAATTGGTCATAAAGTATATATATGTTCAATGGGATCTATTTAACTATGGATTTCATAAAATATATGTTGAATGGAATCTCTTCAATTACTGGACAAATAAATAAGTAACTCTTCAATTATCTAATATTTCAATGTCTATTCAAATTAAAGTTTAAATATAGAAATATATAAGATGTAATTTGAAGTATTTCAAAACAATCTTATGTCTAACCCTCCTTCTAAGAACTTGTAAAAGCTGAATATTGATGTAGCTTAAAATCCTCTTCGCTAGTCTAGCGGTTTGAGGTGGGTGATTCGTGATCACTTATATAGGTTGTTTAGGGAAAAATGATGCACTTATAGAGTGTTTGGTCCAAGGAGTTGGGAAGTCGGAGTTGGAAAGTAGGAGTATTGAACTCCACTCCTTGTTTGATCCAAAGAATTAGTGGGTCCCACTACTAAAAAAATCAAAGGTCTAATATTCTTTTTTTACCTCATAAACTTTCTAATTTTGGACTTGGACTAAAGCCATTATGACACTTTGTAATTATTTTTTTATTTAGTTTTATATTTGTGCTTCTCATAAAAAACAAATAGTTAAGAAGTTCACGTTATCAATTTTCCTATTTATTTATTTAATTATTTATTTATTCTTCTTCTTTTTTAGTATTATTTATTTTTATTTCAACTTTTTCTCCCTTTTTCAATTACCTTCCAAACACAATATTTTAAACTTTCTCAAGTAAAAGAATTTTGAATTATTTCTTAAGATTCAAATCAAAATTATTTATTTATTGAACTTACTGTTTATTTTAATACGTATAATTAATATGTGGGCTTTGTATGTGGATTGATATTTTATCACATTGGGTTATTTTATTAGATTGGGCCCTATTATGTTATCTAATTAATTAAAGCCTTAGGAATCCTAATTGAGCATGGACTTAATGGGTAGAAGCCTATTCCTAGATTGATTAGGGTTTAATGGGAACCCTAATTGAACTAGTATATAAAGAGACCTCAGGGCTATGGTCTCCAACACACCAAAACAACAAACACTCAGTCTTTTTTTAGAGATCCCACTAAGGGCATTTGGAGTTCTGGTTGAGGAAGACAATAGTCTATCATCATTATCGTCAATCTCTCAATGGAATACAATATGTTATTTATTATTGACAATTTGAAATGAATGATCCTAGGGTTAATTTATACAATATAGATTTAAAGTAATTATGCTAACAACTGGTATAAGAGCCTTAATTTCAGGTTGGATTGTTGGTTTATATTCGTTTTTCCATTGGTATTGTGATTCAATTTGTTAAAGAATTTAAAGTTTATATATGTTGCGTACGAATCTGGTTGTTTGTCGGCGGAGGTTTCATAAATTTCTTCTTTAATATGCTAATTTGTTTATTCGATTTCGTTGGATTTTGTCAATAAAAAAAAGGATGAAAATTGTGGTGAATTTCTTTTGCTGTGTTGTCCATGTCGTTTGAGGATAAAACTGAATTTGCTGATTTCATGTTGATGCTTTTAAGTGGTGTTAGTTGAATTATGATGATGGTGGTTTTTTGAAATCATCTTTATAATTATTGTTTTAATTTTTCTTTTGATAAGTTTTTGAATATCGAATCCAAATTTTTTATTAATTATTCTGTGAATCCAATTTGAAGTTTAATTTTAATTCATCATATTATGGATTCAAGTTTAATTGATCATGTTGTGGAATTAAATTTAAATTTGATCGATATATTTTATCGATAATTTGGTAATTTAAATTTAAATTTTATCGATAATTTGGAGATTTAAATTTAAATTTGATTGATAATTTTTGGTGATCTTCTTCCATTATGTACAATAATATATTTAAGATTATTATATTATTGTGTCTTATATTTTGGATTGAATTGGTCATAATAATATATTACCAAAGTAGATTATATTATCTAGACTAGTGTAACTTTAAAATATAAGATGTTCATATTCATAAATTTATGCGGATAATTATCGACCCAAAGGAAGATAATTATTTGGCCAAATTATGGATATGCATGTGGCAACGAGTATGTGACAAATATAAGGATGCTCATGTGAAAAATAGTCGGTCCAAAGAAAGGCTATCTTTTGACCAAGTTTATTGCCATTATTTTGATTACTATGATGAGAGTACCATTTACAATTGGTGTTTCTGCCCAAAGGCTAGACATCAATGTTGTGCTAGGTATCTCGTTAAAGGGGCCCACCATATATGTGAAATTATTTTGTCATATTTTATTTTATGACATATCGTATTAATTGTGAGTATATGCTTTATTTGCTTGTTCCTTGTTTCAGTTGATCTTTTTCAAATATCTGGAAATCTGAGATCAATACCTAAGTTGAATGAATCGAACTTCAAGATTTGGAAGGAAAGCCTAGAGATACTTCTCGAGTGTATGGATCTGGACCTTGCATTAAGGACCGATAAACCTACTTCTACTGAGGAACAACCGAATATGGCTAATATTGAGAAGTGGGAACGGTCAAATCGCATGTGTTTGATGATCATTAGACACTCCATTCCAGAGTCTTTACGAGGTTCTATCATGGAAAGTGAAAATGCCAATAAGTTCCTTGCTCAATTGAGAAATATTTTGCTAAGAATGAAAAAGGCGAAGCAAGTAGTTTTTTGACTTCTTTAACTTCCATGAGGTATAAGGGCAATGGGAACATAAGAGAGTACATTATGGAAATGTCCAATCTTGTAGGTAAATTAAAGGCAATAGATATCGAGATAAATAAAAATTTACTCATACATCTGGTACTTATCTCTCTTCCTGCACACAATTCACTCAGTTTAAGATAAGATATAATACTCAGAAGGATAAGTGGAGTATTAATGAGCTTATCTCACAATGTGTGCAAGAAGAAGATAGGATTAAGAAAGAAATGACAGAAGGTGCTCATTTGACAACTGACTCTCGTGATAAAAAAGGAAGGTCACTTCAAAAAAGATTGTCCTAAATACGCCAAGTGACGTCTAAAGAAGGGTAAACTTCTTACTCTAGTTTGTTTTGAAGTTAATTTAGCTTCTATACCTACAGATACTTGGTGGATAGATTCTGGTGCTACTACTCACATAAGTATATCTATGTATAGTTACATGTGGAGCCGGTCGCCAAGTGATGCTGAAAGATTCATCTATGTGGGCGATGGCAAAGCAGTTCGAGTTGAAGCTATTGGGAATTTTAGATTACTTTTAAAAACTAGTTGCTATTTGGATTTGAATGAGACTTTTGTTGTATCGTCATTTTGACGACCTTTAGTTTCTATTTCTAATTTGGACAAGTTTGGTTTTTCTTGTTCCTTTGGAAATAATAAAGTTAGTCTTTTTCAAAATTTCAAGCTTGTTGGTACTGATTCTTTAATTGATAATCTATATATGCTTGATTCTCTTGCTTCATTTAATAAGATCATGTTATCAAATTCATGTGGTACAAAACGTAAATTAAATGAAAATTTCGCTATGTTATGGCACAAGCGTTTAGGTCACATCTCTAAACAGAGAATTCAGAGACTTGTGTCAGATGGAATTCTTGACTCCCTTGATTTAAATAACCTTGAAGTTTGTGTGGAATGTATCAATGGAAAACAAACAAACATAAGAAAATTAGGTACCAATAAATACTAAGACGTCTTAGAACTAATACATACAGACATTTATGGTCCATTCCCTACGGCTTCTTGGAATGGACAACAATATTTTATTACGTTCATAGACGACTATTCAAGATATGGGTACCTATATTTAATTCATGAGAAGTCTCAATCTTTGGACGTTTTCAAGTTTTTCAAAGCTGAAGTTGAACTTCGACTTGGAAAGAAAGTTAAGGTTGTCAAGTCTGATCATGGTGGTGAATACTACGGCATATATGATGGATCAGGAGAACAACGTCTAGGGCCCTTTGCCAAATACCTAGAGGAATGTGGAATCGTCTCGCAATACACTATGACGGGAAACCCAACATGAATGGTGTTGCGGAAAGGCAAAATAGAACACTTAAGGACAGGATGAGAAGTATGATTAGTCATTCTTCTTTACCAGAATCTCTCTGGGCTGAAATTATTGTATTAGAAATTGAAATACTGCAAGATCGTTCTCAAGGTATTTTGAGATTGTTACAAAAGAACTATATTGAAAAGATTTTGAGTAGATTTGGCATGAAAGTTTGTGCACCAGGAGATACCCCTGTCGCTAAAGGTGATAAATTTCATTTAGGTCAATGCCCCAAGACCATACTCGAGACTAAAGAGATGCAGAAGATTCCTTATGCATCGGCTGTTGGAAGTCTAATGTATGCTCAAGTATGTACGCGTCCAGATATTGCGTTCATAGTTTGAGTATTAGGCAGATATTTGAGCAACTCGGAGATAGATCATTGGAAAGCAGCCAAACGGGTTATGAGGTATTTTCAGAGAACAAAAGATTATATGCTCACTTATCGGAGATTAGAAGTTTTAGAGATCATTGGGTATTTTGATTCCGATTATGTTGGATGCTAAGACACTTTGCGATCCACTTCAGGCTATATCTTCATGATGGCTGAAGGAGCTGTATCCTGAAAAAGTGTTAAATAAACACTTATGGCTTCTTATACCATGGTTGTGGAGTTTATAGCCTGTTATGAGGCATCCAATCATGGAATATGGTTGCGAAATTTTGTAACTGGGTTGCGGATAGTAGTTGGCATAAAAAGACCACTAAAATTATTTTGTGACAATAAGTCGGCAGTGATGTATTCCAACAACAACAAAAACAATATGAAGTCAAAGCATGTAGACCTGAAGTTTCTGGTTGTCAAAAAAAGAGTTTAGAATGGTCAAATTTTGATAGAACATATAGGAACAAACTTTATTGTGGTAGATCCATTGACTAAAGGTTTACAACCTAAAGTTTTTCATGAGCATGTTGCTCACATGGGTGTTAGTCAATTTTCTGATTCCATGGTTTAATGGGAGTTTGATATTAAGGATGTTCTTTGACCTTACTTTGTTTATTTTCTATATAGAATAAAGTTGATGGTTTATGTTTATTATCTAAACTTGTTTATCATGCATGGGGTTTAGCATAAAGTTTTTGAGAATGATCTCACTAAGGAATTTGGACCAGTTGGAAACAGACATGATCTAGATCACTTTGCATGTAGTTTCCATGCTATCCATCCATACTTGATCTATGTCATTGAATGTATTGAAACTGGTGATCAGGGAAGGTTTAGTTACGAGGGTAGTGACAAAAATCGCCTTGATTCCGTGTCAATACAGGAGATGGACCAGATTGAACTAAAGGGGAATTCTATTATTAAAATAACTTGTTTATGCGCGCTTAAGGTTTATGTGATTTAATTACATCAGGTACACAAACATAGCCCAAGTGGGAGATTGTTAGACATATTTTTAAATAAAATATGTATAATTAATATGTGGGCTGTGTATGTGGATTATTATTTTATCACATTGGTTATTTTATTAGATTGGGCTCTATTATGTGATCTAATTAATTAAGGCCCTAGGAATCCTAATTGAGTATGGACTTAATTGGTAGAAGCTTATTCCTAGATTGATTAGGGTTTAATGGGAACCCTAATTGAACTAGTATATAAGAGACCTTAGGGTTATGGTCCCCAACACACCAAAACAACAAGCACTTAGTCTTTCTTGAATCCCATCTAGAGAGAGATCCCACTAAGGCATTCAGTGTTTTGGTTGAGGAAGACAATAGTCTATCATCATCATAAAGTTATTTTCAATCTCTCAATAGAATCCGGTATGTTATTTATTCTTGACAATTTGGCATGAATGATCCTAGGGTTAATCTATATAATATAGATTTAAAGTAATTATGCTAACAAGTTAGATTGTTAGACATATTTTTAAATAAAATATATATAATTAATATGTGGGCTATGCATGTGGATTATTATTTTATCACATTGGATTATTTTATTAGATTAGGTCCTATTATGTGATCTAATTAATTAAGGCCCTAGGAATCCTAATTGAGTATGGACTTAATGGGTAGAAGCCTATTCCTAGATTGATTAGGGTTTAATGGGAACTCTAATTGAACTAGTATATAAAGAGACGTTAGGCCTATGGTCCCCAACACACCAAAACAATCTTTCTTGAATCCCATCTAGAGAGAGATCCCACTAAGATATTCAGAGTTTTGGTTGAGGAAGACAATAGTCTATCATCATCATAAAGTTATCTTCAATCTCTCAATGGAATCCGGTATGTTATTTATTCTTGACAATTTGGCATGAATGATCCTAGGGTTAATCTATATAATATAGATTTAAAGTAATTATGCTAACAAGTGGTATCAGA
Organism: Lagenaria siceraria; assembly: GCA_002890555.2. Lineage (NCBI taxonomy): Eukaryota > Viridiplantae > Streptophyta > Magnoliopsida > Cucurbitales > Cucurbitaceae > Lagenaria > Lagenaria siceraria. Next base: position 9,563,441 of record CM016483.1, on the reverse strand, counting down.
ACATGGAATTCATGTTGGATTGTTGGTTTACTTTTGTTTTTCATTGGTATTGTGATTCAATTTGATTAAAGCATGAAATTCAATCAATTTGATTCAATTTGGTTAAAGTTTATATATATATATATATATAGAAAATTATAGTGAACTTCTTTTGCTATGTTGTTCGCGTCGATTGAGGATTAATTGTCGGCTTGAGGATAAAATTGAATTTGTGAATTTCTTTTGCTGTGTTGATTCACGCCGATTGAGGATTAATTGCCGGTTTGAGGATAAAAAAAATTGAATTTGTCGATTTCAAGTTTAATTGATCATGTTTTGTGGATTTAAATTTAAATTTGTTTGATATATTATATTGATAATTTGGTGACCTAAATTTAAATCTTATCGATAATTTGGTGATTTAAATTTAAATCTTATCGATAATTTGGAGATTTAAATTTAAAACTTGATTGATAATTTTTGGGTGATCTTCTCCTATTATGTATAATAATATATATAAGAATATTATATTATTATGTCTTATATTTTGGATTGAATTGGTCAAAATAACATGTTAACAAAGTAGCCTCTGTTATCTAGATTAGTTTAATTCTAAAATATAAGATGTGCATATTCATAAATTTATGCGGATAATTATCGGCCCAAAGGAAGATAATTATTTGGCCAAATTATGGGTATGCATGTGGTAATGAGTATGTGACAATTATAAGAATTGATCATGTGAAAATTAGTCGGTCCAAAGAAAGGCTATTTTTTTACGGAGTTTATTGTCAATACTTTGATTACTACGTTGAGAGTACCATTTGCAGTTGGTCTTTTTTGCCGAAAGGCTAAACATCAATGTTGTGCTAGGTATCTTGTTAAAGGGGCCCACCATATATGTGAAATTATTTTGTCATATTTTGTTTTATGACATATCGTATTAATTGTGAGTATATGCTTTGTTCCTTGTTATCGTTGGTCTTTCTCAAATATCTGAAAATCTGAGTTCAATCCCTAAGTTAAATGGATCGAACTTCAAGATTTGGAAGGAAAGCCTAAAGAAACTTATCGGGTGTATGGATCTGGACCTTGCATTAGGGACCGATAAACCTACTTCTACTAAGGAACAGCCAAATACGACTAATATTGAGAAGTGGGAACGGTCAAATCGCATGTGTTTGATGATCATGAGGCACTCCATTTCGGAGTCTTTTCGGGGTTCTATCACGGAAAGTGAAAATGCCAATAAGTTCCTTGCTCAAATTTAGAAATATTTTGCTAAGAATGAAAAAGGGTAAGCAAGTAGTCTTTTGACCTCTTTAACTTCCATAAGGTATAAGGGCAATGGGAACATAAGGGAGTACAATATGGAAATGTCCAATCTCGTAGGTAAATTAAAGGCACTAGATATTGAGATAAATGAAAATTTACTCGTACATCTGGTACTTATCTCTCTTCCTGCACAATTCACTCAGTTTAAAATAAGTTATAATACTCAGAAGGATAAGTGGAGTATTAATGAGCTTATCTCACAATGTGTGCAAGAAGAAGATACGATTAAGAGAGAAAGGACAGAAAACGCTCATTTGGCAACTGACTCTCGTAATAAGAAGAAAAGGAAATCTATGGGTGCTGCAGAAGGGACATCTCAGCAGAATAAAAGTAAGAAACAAGCTACTGAACATTCTTGTTTTTTCTGCAAAAAAGGAAGGTCATTTCAAGAAAGATTGTCCCAAATACGCCAAGTGGCGTGTAAAGAAGGGTAAACTTCTTACTCTGGTTTGTTCTGAACTTAATTTAGCTTCGTACCTACAGATATTTGGTGAGTAGATTTTGGTGCTACTACTCACATAAGTATATCTATGCAGGGTTGCTTGTGGAGCCGACCGCCAAGTGATGCTGAAAGATTCATCTATGTGGGTGATGGCAAAGCAGTTCAAGTTGAAGCTATTGGGAATTTTAGATTACTTTTAAAAACTGGTTGCTATTTGGATTTGAATGAGACTTTTGTTGTATCGTCATTTAGACGAAATTTAGTTTCTATTTCTAATTTGGACAAGTTTGGCTTTTCTTGTTCCTTTGGAAATAAAAAAAGTCTTTTTCAAAATTCTAAGCTTGTTGGAACCGGTTCTTTAATTGATAATTTATATATGCTTGATTCTCTTGCTTCATTTAATAAGATCCTGTTATCTAATTCATGTGGTACAAAGCGTAAATTAAATAAAAATTTCGCTATGTTATGGCACAAGCGTTTAGGTCACATCTCTAAACAGAGAATTCAAAGACTTGTGTCAGATGGAATTCTTGACTCCCTTGATTTAAATAACCTTGAAGTTTGTGTGGAATGTATCAAGGGAAAACAGACAAACATAAGAAAATTAGGTGCCAATAGATGCTAAGACGTCTTAGAACTAATACATACAGACATTTGTGGTCCATTCCCTACGACTTCTTGGAATGGACAACAATATTTTATTACGTTCATAGACGACTATTCAAGATATGGGTACCTATATTTAATTCATGAGAAGTCTCAATCTTTGGATGTTTTCAAGTCTTTCAAAGCTGAAGTTGAACTTCGACTTGGAAAGAAAATTAAGGCTGTCAAGTCTGATCGTGATAGTGAATACTACGGCAGATATGATGGATCAGGAGAACAACGTCCATGGCGCTTTGCCAAATACCTAGAGGAATGTGGAATCGTCCCGCAATACACTATGTCGGGCAAACCCAATATGAATGATGTTGCGGAAAGGCGAAATAGAACACTTAAGGACAGGGTGGGAAGTATGATTAGTCATTCTTCTTTACCAGAATCTCTTTGGGCTGAGGCACTAAAGACTGCAGCATATATCCTTAATAGGGTACCTAGTAAAGCGGTAGCTAAAACCCCTTATGAGTTGTGGACAGGAAAGAAGCCTAGTATTAGGCATCTTCACATTTGGGGTTGTCTAGCTCAGGCTAGGCCTTACAGGCCTAACAAAAGAAAATTGGACTCAAGAACTATTAGCTGCTATTTTGTTGGGTATTCTGAACGCTCTCGGGGTTTTAAGTTTTATGACCCTACTTCTAGATCGTTGTTTGAGACGAGAAATGTCAGATTTCTTAAGGATGTTGAGTTTGGGGGAAGATAATATGAGGAAAGTTGTCTTTGAAGAGGAATTAATTTTTTTCCTAATGTGGTTATAGATAATGTTCAGGCTCCAATTCTTGACGTCACTATTGAACCAATTATAGAACAAGACAACATTGTAGTTCCCATTGTTGAACTTGAAGTTCAAACTCAACAAACTCAACAACCTGAAGTTAATATTAATGAGAAAAGTAATATTAAAAGTACTCTATTAAAATTAATATTATGTAAAATTTATACTATATTAAAAAGCAACGATGATGGAAAACATTGAAGTTTCATTATTTTTTAATTTTGTTCTCTCAATTCATTACTCAGGGAGCAAAGGATGTGTGTATTAAGTTTTTTTTAGTACAACAATTGGGAGTAGGGAAATTCGAACAACAGACCTTATGGTTACTAGTAACTTCGAATGTCGGTTGAGCTAAGCTGTTGTTGGCCATCTTTTTTTTTTTTTTTGTTATATAAACAAAGTATGAAAAAGATAATATTTTAAATTGAGGAAATTAAAAGTATACTTATATATTTTTAAAATGCAACCTAAAATACAAGAAGAATCAATTTAATTACACCCCATAGATTAAATAAATGAAATTTGAAAAACTAAAAATGAAAAAGTATTATATTTACTTATGGAATACGAAAATGGAAAATTATTTTAAATGACAAAATACTGAAAATATTTATAAATATAGCAAAATTTTATTGTCTATCGTGACATAGATAATAGTCTATCACGATTTGTCATAGATAGATAGTAAAATTGTGTTATATTTGTGAATATTTTGGTTTATTTTAAATTTGAAAAACAACACTTTGTTTAGCTTTTTCTTTTCATTTACCTTAAATTCTTTTATTATTCCACTAATTTTCGTATTTAAAGACTATTTTAAGAAAATTAAAGTATATGCAAATTAAAAAAAAACAATTAAATCTGTGAAGATAAAGTAAATTATAAAATATTGACAAAGTATATAATTTAATTTTGTTATCATTTCTATTCTTGTAAAAATCATGGGAGGTAAAAGGTTGAACTATAAATTATTTAGGCCCGTTTGGTAACCATTTTTATATTTTTTTTAAAAAAATTAAGCCTATTTACTCTCTATTTTTTTACATTGATTTGCATCTCTCTAAGTACAATAGTTGAATTTTTTGTCAAATTCCAAAAACAAAAACAAGTTTTTAAAAGCTACTTTTTTAGTTTTCAAATTTTAGCTTGGTTTTTTAAACCATTGGTAAAAAGTAGATAACAAATGAATAAATTTGAAGGTAGAAGTAGTGTCTATAGGCTTAATTTGGACTTTCATTCTTCTATCAGTTGGTTCCACTTCAGGTTTTAACTATTGTGTTTATTTTCTCACGATTATTCATAGTATTTTCATCTTTTGAATTCATAGCATGGTTCTAAATTTCATAAATAATTTTTTAAACACTATTTTTTAAAAACATTGATTTTGAAATTGCTCTTTGAAAACTAAAAAATAGATAACTAAATAAAGAAAAGAGGAATTTTTACAAAAAGAAAAATAAGGGAAACTATTTACACAAAATAGTAAATTTTTTAGATAGTTGTGATAGACGCTGATAAAAGTCTATCAAGGTCTATCAGTGAAAAATGATAGAAGTCTATCATTGATAGATGCTGATAGAAGTCTATCAATGTCTATCAGTATTTTTTTGTTATTTTCTATAAACAATTTGACATTTTTTCTATATGTAAAAATTTCCTGAAAATCATAACTACTAGTAAACTTAATTTAAAAAAAAATTGTTATCAAACACATCATAAACAAGAAAAAATAATAATTGTTATTTTCATGACAACTGTTAAATCATAGTCACCAATTCATTTTTCAATTTCAATAACATCATTAATTATGTAAATTGATTGTAATATTAAAAATAAAAAATAAGAGTTAAATTACCAATTTAGTCTTTGAACTTTCAAGTAAATTTGTATCTACTGAGTCTATGAATGTCATCTTAATAGGTATCTACTTTCAAATTTTGTATCAAGAGAATTCTAAATTTTAAAAACGGTCTTACAGATTGTGTTAATTTTTTTTTCAATTTCCATAATTTTTCAAATTTTGCAATTGATATATTCATACACTATCCTTTTAGAACTTAATATATTTATTGACATATTGGAATAAATACTTGTAATTTTCAAGTAAAACATTATATTTTCAAACATTTTAGGATTTTTGTTTTTATTCAACATATTGGAATGGATATAGCTAAATCAATTGAGTTTAGGTTATATAATAATTAAAAAAAATATTCTCCTATCATTTGCTAATCTTTATTGGCCTTTTTTTTTAAGAAAAAAAAATAGATAGCAAAAATAACTAAAGACAACATCTCAAGACATAAATAAAGAAAACCACTTAGGGTAAAAGAAAAATACTATAAAAGATTGTCTCGTTTAAGGTATTTGCTTCAAAGTTATGATCGCCAAAGCATTGTGAGACAGTCGAATGTGGTAAAAAGATCAGGACAACCCACCCCCGACCCTACAGGGTTGGGATTGAACCCACAACTCCTTTGCCCTTTGGCTTCTTTTGGATGTTTCCACAACCACTAGACCAATCCATGATGGTTAATTATCTTTAATATTTTCAGTTTATCAAAATTATATTAAAAACCCCAGTCAAGACTCAAGAGTATAAATTTAATATATTTTAATAAAATTATTTTTTGTCATTTTTAATATAGTAATTAGTTTCTTATTTAACTGAGCCATGTTTGGATCCACATTTCTTTTTCTTTTGAAAAATTTAAGAGTAACATATTGTGTTTCATATTAAATATGAGTTTGATTTTTTTTTCATTAATCTCTTTGTCGATGATATATGTCGTAATATGTCTTAATTATCTATTAGAAGAAGTTACTTTATGTTCAAATTGACATACATACTAAGTTATGTTCAAGTTGACATATATGAATTTGAAAATATATAGATTTATTTTGTATCGTGTAAATGTCTCATATCAACCAGACTATCTAAATATAACTCAATTTTTTTTATAAATATAATGAAGGTAGAGAAGGATTTAAATCACAAACATTTTGATTATTAAAACACACTGAATGTCAAATTGAACAATGCTTGTTTTGACATCTAAATATAACTCAATTAATAAGTACGTCTAAAAAATAAATAAAATATTGTTTTTGAAATGAAAAATAAATAAAATATTAATTACTAGTTTAAAATTTAAAAGTTAGATCCCAACTCATACGTTTAATTGAAGAGAAATTATTATAAATAAAAAAATATCAAACTATTTATAAATATAGAAAAATTTCTATCGCGGACTTTGCTAGTAATTTTTTTTTTATATTTGTAAATAGTTTAACTCATTTTTCTATATTTAAAAACAACTCTTTATTAAATGAAATAAAAAAGAAATAATGTGAATGCCCCATCGTATTATCAGTCTGTCGAAAAAGAAAAGGAAAATATATTGAATTAGGGCTCTTTTCAAATATAGAAAAATGAGTCAAACTATTTACAAATATAGAAAAATTTTACAATCTATCAGTGATAGACCGCGATAGAATTCTATCGCTTTCTATCGCTCAAGTGATAGAATTCATTTGTTTGAGCGATAGAATTCTATCGCGGTCTATCACTGATAGACAATGAAATTTTTCTATATTTGTAAATATAAGGATAAGGTTGGGTACCTTATCCTAGTAACACTATGGATACGACCCACATTGTATTTGATACAAACGCAGTGATCCAACGCGTTCGTGTAGGAGACATGAGAGTGGGGGTACTATGCAATGAGTTTGCATAAGACTGGACCACGAAATAGTAACCACTAGATATAACTCCATTGACTGGTTAGGTTTCTATTTCAATAGGTTGACCTAGTCAACTTAGTCTTAATCTTGAGTATATTACAAACTCCTGTTCACGAGGGATTGTTCTTTGATTTGTATGGGTGAGAGTAGCCCGTTTTCCGACTCGATATGCCTACCATTTTGGGGACAAGACTGAGTGGGGAGCTGGGAACATAATTAGAGGGTGTTTCTGTTTGATGGTTGAACCATAAACAGGTTGTTCATTAGAGGAGCACTGGTACTTAAGGATTTAGAAGTAACCCAGGGGTATAACGGTAATTTGACCCAGCTGGTGTTACGAACACTTGTGAAGGACTAACTTGCTGTTATTGGTCTATATCCGTAGACATAGAAATATATCTACAGTGAGAAGAGTGCAGTTGTGGGTCTTTAGTGGAGTGTACCCACAGTTAACGAATATTGATTAATGTGGTTAATGAGTTTAGCCCGTTAATCTCATATCGTTGGAGCTTCTGATCTGTAGGTCCATTACGTCCCCTTCCTAGCTCGTAAAGAATATTGAGGAAATTTATTCTTGGATGAAATTTGAAAAGTTCAAATTTACTAAGGGAAAAGTATAATGTATAATGATACATTATAATATAAAGTTTATTTTACAAATTAAACTTTATAGTATAAATATAATTTTGAATATAATTCAAAGTTAATTTGTAAGAGAATTAAATATTCAATTGTTCAAATATTATTGTAATATGAATTAGATTTATATTAAAACTATAGGTTAAAATTAATGCGCATTAGATGTACATTAAAACTATAGGTTATGAGAGAAATGTATTTGAATTTGATTCAAATGCAAGTTAAAATTAAATATTTGATATTTAATTTGGTAATTAATTAATTAGAGAATTAATTAGTTATTTAAGTTAATCTAATTTAATTAAATTTGATTTAATTAAATTAATTGAATTAAAACTATAGGTTATGTGAGAGATGTTCATTTAAATATGGATTTAAATGAATTGGTTAATTAAATTAGATTTAATTAATTATTAATTATTAATTTAATTAATTAATATAATTAATATTAAATAAGAGTCAATATTGTTGTAACTCCCACGTAGGGGAGTTACTTAATACGTGGGATAACACCTACGTTTCCCATTTTCTCTCGCTTCCTTATATAGCTCCTAACAGAAAAAAAAAGGGAATGGTTTATTCTCTCTAAAAAATTCTCTGCGTAGTTTTTTTTTCCCTTGGCCAAAAAGGTTCGCACAAACCTTTCCTCAAGATTCAGAGAAAAAGAAGGTCTCCAAGTGGTGGTGACACAACACGTAAGTTTTTTTCTTCTCTGATAATTTATTTTTTTTATTCAACATGCTTAACCTAGATTATTTTAGACTTTTTTTTTTTACCAATGTAGAAGTTTTTCAAAATTTTAAAATTAATTTTGAGATAGGGTTCTGATATGTTTCCGTTGCGCTTGGGTTTTAATCCCAGCAATTGGTATCAGAGCCAGATTAAAATTTAATTTAGGTTTTGAAATTTGCATTGGTTTGGTGGGTTTACTGCATTGTGAATGTGGTTTTTGCATTGAATGTTTTCCGTAAAATTTGGCCATAGATTTACATTTTTTTATTGGATCAATTGTAAAGGCCCCTGCGTTTTTAGGCAGTTTATTATAAATCGAGTCTTTGTAAGTCAGTGTCTAGATCAGGTTCGTTCTACTGAGAAAAACGACACCAAATTTGCTCAAATCGGATGCCCGGAGGCCAAGATTTCGTTGTTTTTCACGAAGACGACAAAAAAAATCTGCTACTGCTAGGGCTGACTCAGCATGATGTCAGCGATGACATCATGCTGACATCAGCGCCAAATGGGCTGGTTTAGCTGGTTTTGGGCTGGTTTTATCCGGTTTTGGTCCGGTTTGCGCCCATTTCAGCTATTTTGGTCCGGTTTTTGCTATTTTTTTGGCTTGGTTCGCGATTTTGGGACCCGTTTTGAAGCGGTTCGAGGTTTTTGGTCCGGTTTTGTAAGCGGCAAAGACTAATTTTAGGATAAATTTAGCTAAATTATTGTAATTTAATATTTTATTTTATCCTAGGGGCCAATTTTATGGGTTCAATTGCTATTTAAATGTTTTATGGATGTCATTTAGATAAATCCCACCATAGGTTAAGCATCTTCATGCATTTTAATATGTTATAAATGTTATAATGTATGGTATTAATGCATGATTAATAATTTCATGAGTAATTTAATATATGTTGATATGTTAAATATATGAAATTGGAAAACCATGATGCATGACATTAATTTAGTTAAATATAAGTGTTATATTTATTTAATGTGATACATATGCTTAATTTATTTTCATGATTTTTATAATTGTTATATTTTTAATTTATGAAAATAAAAGTGCATTGAGCATGAAACATCCGTAAATTAATATAATTGTTATATTAAGTTTAATGATTTGCATATAATATGGTTTTTTTAATTAATTAGAATTTTATTGTTAATTAATTAAACCATAGAATGCATGATTATAGGGCTAATTAATTATTTTTGTAAATAAGTTATAAAATTAATTAATAGAAACCGTCAACCTATAATAAAGATTTGCATGCAAATATAGGATTTTAGGAAATTGATTTTAAATTGTTTAAAATTAATTTAAACTTAAGATCACATTAATTCTAATTAGATTAGAGATAAGTCTTTTTTTTTTCTTTTAAAATAGTTTTCAATCGGAATAAATAGGACAAATAGGATTTTGGTTATAAGGGAACTCTACTAGTTCAGTTCTGTCTAGATTAGGGGTTCTTAAGTTGACGGTTTTACGGAACACCTCCTAACTGGGAACTGAATCAGAACTTGAGTTGAATTAACCTAAGTCCTATTAGCATGCAATGTCACTAGGTTAATTAAATTGTTTAATTCACCTAGAACTATAGTTTAAAGACCTTTTATAAGAGTTATAATAGGCATAGACTTAGATAGATTCATTAGCCGGAATTTAACTAAGTATAATAAAACCCTAAAATAAGTAGAACATTTAAGTGGGAGAAAAATGGTATATTTGATATATCAATTTTTATCTCTCACGTCCCTAAGAGTTCACACTGTGAGATCCATGCTCGGCTTCGTGTCGCCTTGGATGCGGCCTCCCTTTGGAAAGCCTTTGCATGGGTCAATACCAAGGTAAATAGGAAAAATGTTCATAGTAAGTGGGAGAAGGACATGTGTCAACGTTTCCTACGGTCTCCTTCATTAGGTTGCAACGTGAGATTCTTATGATCTGCCTGCGTGTCGTCTTGGAGCGACCACCCCTTCGGAGGGTCTGATCATAGGATTCGAAACACCGCAAACTCCAGTTTTGGATAGGGTTTCTTAGGTTAATCTTCAACAGTTGTCTTTCCTAACGGTAGCCTGTTGAAGCGTACCTTTGGGATCCGAAAATGGAAGGGTTACACTTACGGGATGCATTAAACTAGTTAATGAATTCTCGACCAAACTAATGGTAGCTAAGAGCTATAGGAATAAGAGTTATTCTGGAATTAGTAATTAGCTGAGATCGTCTCAATTCAAGGGAGGAGTAACTTATTACCCTTTGGTGACTGTTGCTCTAAATTTTGATTGGATGTTGTGTAATGGGTTCTTTGATTGAATGTTTTGCTAAATTTTGATTGGATGTTGTGTAATGGGTTAAAATAAAGATAATTAATACGGTCAATTGTTTGTTAATTTTTCAGCATGACTTCCTCTATGATTGCATTACTAAAAAGCGACCAATTAACTGGTAAAAATTATGCAACGTGGAAATCTAACCTGAATACGATTTTGATTATAGAAGATCTACGGTTTGTCTTAATTGAGGAATTTCCTCAACTCCCCGCTCGTGGTGCATCCCAAGCTGTGAGGGATGCACATGACCGCTGGACGAAGGCCAATGAAAAGACCCGAGTTTATATCTTGGCGAGTTTGTCTGACGTACTCACCAAGAAACATGAGGCCATGCTCACTGCTCGTGAGATCATGGAGTCGTTGCAGGATATGTTTGGGATACCGTCCACACAGATCTGGCACGAGGCCCTCAAGTACGTTTATAACGTACATATGAAGGAAAGCCAATCAGTGAAAGAACATGTTCTCGACCTCATGGTTCACTTCAAAGTTGCTGAAATGAACGGCGCGGTCATAGACGAGCAAAGTCAGGTGTCCTTTATTTTGGAATCTCTTACGACGAGTTTCCTTCAATTCTGCAGCAATGCGGTAATGAATAAAATACAGTACACCATAACTACCCTCCTAAATGAGCTACAGACTTTCCAGTCTCTTATGAAAATAAGAGACCGAAAGAAGGAGAGGTAAATGTTGCCCATTCCAAGAAGTTCCACAAGGGTTCAACCTCTAGAACTAAGTCTATTCCTTCATCTTCTGGTCCCAAAAAGATCCAGAAGAAAGGAGGAAAGGGGAAGGCTCCCGCTCCTGGCAAAGGCAAGGGCAAGGCCAAGAAGGCTACAAGGGTAAGTGCTTCCACTGCAATGTGGATGGTCACTGGAAGCGCAATTGCCCCAAGTACCTCGCCGAGAAGAAGAAGGAAAAGGAAGGTAAATATGATTTACTTGTCTTGGAAACTTGTTTAGTGGAAAATGACTATTATGCCTGGATACTTGATTTAGGAGCCACTAACCATGCTTGTTCTTCATTCCAGGAAACTAGTTCCTTCCAGCAGCTCGAGGAGGGTGAGATGACACTCAAGGTTGGAACGGGAGACGTCATTTCAGCTCGTGCAGTGGGAGCTGCAAAGTTGTTTTTTAGAAATAAATATTTATTTTTGGAAAATTTGTACATAGTTCCAAAAATTAAGAGAAATCTTGTATCTATTTCTTGTTTAATTGAACAATCTTATTGTATTACTTTTTTTAACAAATGAAGCGTTCATTTCAAAAAATGGTGTACATATTTGTTCTGCTAAATTAGAAAACAACTTATATGTGTTAAGACCAGCTGAAACAATAGAACTTTTAAATCATGAGATGTTTAAAACTGCTAATACTCAATCTAAAAGGCAAAGAATTTCTCCAAGTAACAATACCTATCTTTGGCATTTAAGATTAGGTCACATAAATCTCGATAGGATCGGGAGATTGGTAAAGAATGAACTTCTAAGTGAGTTAGAAGATGATTCATTACCTCCTTGTGAATCTTGTCTCGAAGGAAAAATGACTAAAAGACCTTTTAGTGGAAAAGGTTATAGAGCCAAAGAACCTTTAGAGTTGATACATTCGGATCTTTGTGGTCCAATGAATGTAAAAGCTCGTGGAGGGTACGAATATTTCATCTCTTTTATAGATGATTATTCGAGATATGGTTACTTATACCTAATGACACATAAGTCTGAAGCCCTTGAAAAGTTTAAGGAGTATAAGGCTGAGGTTGAAAACCTGTTAGGTAAAACAATTAAAACACTTCGATCTAATCGGGGTGGAGAGTATATGGATTTAAGATTCCAAGACTATATGATAGAACATGGAATCCAATCCCAACTCTCAGCACCTGATACACCTCAACAGAATGGTGTATCAGAAAGGAGAAATAGAACCTTGTTAGACATGGTTCGTTCAATGATGAGCTATGCTCAATTGCCTACCTCCTTTTGGGGGTATGCAGTAGAGACTGCAGTTCATATCTTAAACAATGTTCCCTCCAAGAGTGTTTCTGAAACACCTTTCGAGTTATGGAAAGGGTGTAAACCTAGTTTGCGCTACTTCAGAATTTGGGGTTGTCCTGCACATGTGCTCGTGACAAATCCTAAGAAATTGGAACCTCGTTCAAGATTATGCCAATTTGTTGGTTACCCTAAGGAAACGAGAGGTGGTCTCTTCTTCGATCCACAAGATAACAAAGTGTTTGTATCGACAAACGCTACATTCTTGGAAGAAGACCACATGAGAGATCATAAACCACGGAGCAAATTAGTATTAAATGAAGCTACTAAGAGTCAACAAGAGTTGTTGATGAAGCTGGTTCTTCAACAAGAGTTGATGAAGGACCTAACACTTCAGGTCTGTCTCATCCTTCTTAAGAGTTGAGAATGCCTCGACGTAGTGGGAGGGTTGTATCACGACCTTCTCGTTACTTGGGTTTAACAGAAACTCAGGTTGTCGTACCTGACAACGGTGTTGAGGATCCATTGTCTTTTAAACAGGCAATGAATGATGTTGATAAGGACGAATGGGTCAAAGCCATGGACCTTGAAATGGAGTCTATGTATTTCAATTCAGTATGGGAACTTGTAGATCCACTTGAAGGGGTTAAACCCATAGGGTGTAAATGGATCTATAAGAGAAAGAGGGACGTAGCTGGTAAGGTACAGACCTTTAAAACTCGACTTGTAGCAAAGGGTTATACCCAAAGGGAAGGGGTTGACTATGAGGAAACTTTTTCCCCTGTTGCTATGCTTAAGTCTATAAGAATTCTCTTATCCATAGCCACATATTATGACTATGAAATTTGGCAAATGGATGTCAAGACGGCCTTTCTGAATGACAATCTTGAAGAGAATATCTTTATGTCTCAGCCCGAAGGGTTCATAGCCCAAGGTAAGGAGCAAAAAATTTGCAAACTGAATCGATCCATTTATGGGTTGAAACAGGCATCTAGATCTTGGAATATTAGATTTGATACTGTGATCAAATCTTTTGGTTTTGATCAAAACATTGATGAACCTTGTGTTTACAAGAAAATCATCAACGGTAAAGTAGCTTTCTTTGTACTATACGTAGACGATATCTTACTCATTGGGAATGACGTAGGATACCTTACTGACGTTAAAAAATGGCTAGCAGCCCAATTCCAAATGAAAGATTTGGGAGAGGCGCAGTATGTTCTTGGGATCCAAATTTTTAGGGATCGTAAGAACAGAACGCTAGCTCTGTCTCAAGCAACTTATATCGACAAAATGTTGACTCGATATTCGATGCAGAACTTGAAGAAGCGTTTATTACCTTTCAGACATGGGGTTCATTTGTCTAAGGAACAATGTCCTAAGACACCTCAAGAAGTTGAGGATATGAGACGTATTCCCTCAACTGTGGGCAGCTTAATGTATGTTATGCTCTGCACTAGGCCAGACATTTGTTATGCAGTAGGTACCAGTCTAATCCAGGGTTTGACCACTCGACAGCAATTAAGAATATCCTCAAGTATCTAAGGAGAACAAGGGACTACAAGCTAGTGTATGGAGCTAAGGATTTGATCCTTACAGGTTATACTCACTCTGATTTCCAAACTGACAAGGATTCTAGGAAATCCACGTCGGGATCAGTGTTTACCCTAAATGGGGGAGCTATAGTATGGCGAAGCATCAAGCAAGGATGCATAACAGACTCCACTATGGAGGCAGAGTATGTTGTTCCAAATTTGAACTTGCCTATTACCCTATACTGTGACAACAACGGGGTAGTAGCTAACTCTAAAGAACCTCGAAGCCATAAACGAGGAAAGCACATTGAGAGGAAGTATCACCTGATAAGAGAGATTGTGCAACGAGTAGATGTGATCTTCACAAAGATCGCTTCGGAGCACAATATTGCTGATCCATTTACGAAGACTCTCTCGACTAAAGTGTTTGAGGGTCATCTAGAGAATCTAGGTCTGCGAGATTTGTACATTGGGTAATCTAGGGCAAGTGGGAGATGTGTAATGGGTATACAGATGCCCTAGTTTATTGTATTCGTATGATTTACCATCCCCATTGTTTTGTATTATCTTGTACAACCCACTAACTAGAGTTTTAGTTCAAGTGGGAGTTTGTTGGGTTTTATGCCCTAAAACTCGTAGATAGTAAATGTTGTATTTTGACCGTCATTAATAAATGGTTATTCATTATTATTCAATAAATGTTATGGATTATTTTATCTTATTTTAATAACTCTAAAATCCAATAAACTAACATCTTATGCTGTTTTATAAGTCTTGAACAATATGTAGAGACATATAGAGATCAATGTTCAAGTTACAACCTAAAGGGTCTATAGTATAAGGATAAGGCTGGGTACCTTAGCCTTATCCTGGTAACACTATGGATACGACCCACTTTGTATTTGATACAAACGCAGTGATCCAACGCGTTCGTGTAGGAGACATGCGAGTGGGGGTATCCTATGCAATGAGTTTGCATAAGACTGGACCACAGAATAGTAACCACTAGATATAACTCCGTTGACTGGTTAGGTTTCTATTTCAATAGGTTGACCTAAGTAACTTAGTCTTAATCTTGAGTATATTATGAACTCCTGTTCACGAGGGATTGTCCTTTGATTTGTATGAGTGAGAGTAGCCCGTTTGCCGACTCGATATGCCTACCATTTTGGGGACAAGACTGAGTGGGGAGCTGGGAACATAATTATACAAGATGGATTTCACACCTTCCCGACTTTAGGGTAAGTAGATAAATGTTCCCTTAAGTGGTGTCTCCGGGACTTGAACAAAGGGCCCTACCCTCTCACTGGCCCGAGAGGGGTTTCTGTTTGATGGTTGGACCATAAACAGGTTATTCATTAGAGGATCACTGGTACTTAAGGATTTAGAAGTAACCCAGGGGTATAACGGTAATTTGACCCAGCTGGTGTTACGAACACTTGTGAAGGACTAACTTGCTGTTATTGGTCTATATCCGTAGACATAGAAATATATCTACAGTGAGAAGAGTGCAGTTGTGGGTCTTTAGTGGAGTGTACCCACAGTTAACGAATATTGATTAATGTGGTTAATGAGTTTAGCCCGTTAATCTCATATCGTTGGAGCTTCTGATCTGTAGGTCCATTACGTCCCCTTCCTAGCTCGTAAAGAATATTGAGGAAATTTATTCTTGGATGAAATTTGAAAAGTTCAAATTTACTAAGGGAAAAGTATAATGTATAATGATACATTATAATATAAAGTTTATTTTACAAATTAAACTTTATAGTATAAATATAATTTTGAATATAATTCAAAGTTAATTTGTAAGAGAATTAAATATTCAATTGTTCAAATATTATTGTAATATGAATTAGATTTATATTAAAACTATAGGTTAAAATTAATGCGCATTAGATGTACATTAAAACTATAGGTTATGAGAGAAATGTATTTGAATTTGATTCAAATGCAAGTTAAAATTAAATATTTGATATTTAATTTGGTAATTAATTAATTAGAGAATTAATTAGTTATTTAAGTTAATCTAATTTAATTAAATTTGATTTAATTAAATTAATTGAATTAAAACTATAGGTTATGTGAGAGATGTTCATTTAAATATGGATTTAAATGAATTGGTTAATTAAATTAGATTTAATTAATTATTAATTATTAATTTAATTAATTAATATAATTAATATTAAATAAGAGTCAATATTGTTGTAACTCCCACGTAGGGGAGTTACTTAATACGTGGGATAACACCCACGTTTCCAATAAGAAAATGGGAAGCGAGAGAAAATGGGAAACGTGGATGTTAGAAAACATAAAACATATAATTCAAAAATAGTTTTCAAAAACAGAATTCGGATTTTCTATCAAATACATATTTGTTGAAGTCATTAAATTAGAAAACATAAAACATAATCCAAATTTCCAACCAAACACACCCATCATTTTAGTATTTGCTATATTATTTTTCCATCTAAAATCCACTTGTCAAATGCTTGTCCTGAGTTGTCTAAAAAAATTGCTTGTCTCTAATTATTCAACTTGGAATCATGCTCATATTAACATATTAGTATACACATTTCATAATTATGTCATTAATTTGTACAAAATAAAATAAAGGTGAGGACTAAAATATTTTTTTTAAAAAAAATTTAAAGACTAATATAGAGATTTTAAAAGTCCAGAGAATATGAGAAACTTAAAAATTAAGTGATCAAAATGAGATCTAAACTCTTGTAGAATAATCATGTATTCAAGTTCTATAACTTACAATTTGTGTTAATTTGATTCACAATTTTTTAAAATTTCACTTTCTATCATTTTCATTTAGTCAAAGGTTAAAATAGTATGAAAAACTTGTCTAATTAATTCTAATAGTTTATTTTAATGGTTGTTTTCAAATATAGGTAAATGAATCAACATATTTATAAATATTACAAAATTTCACTGTTTATCTGCTATAGACCGCGATAAAATACTATATGTGTCTATCTGTAGTCTAACGCAATACAGATAGTAGTTTATCGCAATTTATCGCAGTCTATTGTAGATAGACAGTAGAATTTTTCTATATGTATAAATATTTTCATCATTTAAAATAATTTTTCTTAAATTAACTTATTTTTAATTACTTTTGACCATTCTCCCATACATATAGACATACATTTAAGAATCAATCACATGATATCTCTATCATATTTGATGGGTTTATTTTATGCAATAATGCAAACAAACAAAATAATATATATATATCAAGTAGGGGATGGGCAAAATTTGGAGCACAAAGCTTGGCACAATATTAGGAGAAAAGGAATTGGAAAACACATGCTAAAGTCACATGTCTTTGGCAAAACCCCATTTTATCCCTTTGGAACCACACAATATTATTATTCATACAATAAAACCAAAATATTCATATTTAAAAGAGTAGTCCTTTTGACCATCATGCCAAATTTGAAAATCTTTTGGGATTCCTTTCATATATAAAGAAGAAGCTTCATTTTTATTTTCCTTTCACATCATGAACTAGTAGTATCCTGTTTTTGGCTCTTGCATTTTATTAATACATGGAGAAGTCTTTTCGTTTGAGTATTAGGGTTTGGTACATAAAATTGGGTTGAGTTGAGTTAGTAATAATTTATCTGTGTTAGTAGTAATTATCTATGTCTGAGGCATAAAGTTGAGCTAAGTTAGTAATAATTGTCTGTGTTTGGGAGTGGAATTGAGTTGGGTTGATTTAAGAAGTCTGTGTTTGGGGTACTGAGATGAGTTAAGTTGAGTTATAGATATTTGATGCAGTTTTTTGTAACCTAAAAAGCATGCATTTTCATGGATTTTAGAGTTGGTCTCCTGTAGTGATCATCGGAATTGGTCGCCGAAGTTGATCATTAGAGGTGGTCTTCACCGGAGTTGGCTACCTGAGGTGAATGTCAGTGTTGGTCATCATAGTAGTTGGTTGTCACTGGAGTTGATCATCAGTGGCGGTCTTTGCTGGAGTTGTTGTCAGAGTTTGGAGTTTGCCGTGTGAAAGTGGTCGTCGAAGTTGTTGATTTTCAGAGTGTGGTAGCATTAATTCATGGAGGGAGGGAGAGTTAGAGCGAGTTAGAGCGAGTTGGTAAAAATAACCAACTCTCAACTCTACCAATATTTAAAGTTAGTGGGCGAAACATTGAGTTGGTAACTTTTACCAACTCAACCCAACTCACGACAGTAAGCCAAATACCACCTTAAATAGTCATTTTGTATATATCACCCTTCTAGGCTATGAATGCTCACCATGAAGGATGTCTAGACTATATAAGCAAACTTGCATTCAGCAAGACAAGTTGTACTACTTACATTACCTCAATCTTAGTTGAAGATTTTTTTTTTCTTGAGGAACCTTAGTTGAAGATGATCTATAAATGGTTGAGATAATTTACTATTCATTGACTTGTGGACTAAGCTAGTCCTATAAAGAGGAATCCACACAAAGTGTAGAAATTTTAGTTAGTAATAATTTAATTTTGATTTTTAGTTAGTAACGATTGTGTATTTATTTTTTTTTCAAATTTTAATATTTATACTCAAAATTATTAAATTTGACTTACTACACATATATCATATTATTTTTAAGTTAAAAAATGCACTTGGTCTCTGAATTTTTGTGAATGCAACAATTTAGTTTAAAAATTTTAGTTAGTAATGATTTAGTCCCTATACTTTTAAATTTATAACAATTTAGTCTATAAACTTTAATAAATAACAATTTAATCCCTGTTAAAGTATTAGTATGATTTAATTAAATTTCTTATCCATATAAAATAAAATTATGATGAAAAGAAATTGTATTGATGTAAACAAGTTGACTTCAAGGTAACCTCCATGATCAACACCACAATCTATGCATCACAATACTCATTTCACATCAACTAAGAGGAAAAAACCATAAGGAAAATCCAAAACTCACTCAATTCATTTTTATGGTCCAAAAACACCCAACAAACCTACTTTTCAATAATGTCAACTTTTCTTCCCTCATTTTCAAAATTATTATATTCCAAATGTCCATGTCAATTCAACACCCCACATGCCCTGGACTATTTAATGTTCTACAACCTTTTTTTTAAATAATTTCAACTCATAATTTGTCGATCACTGTCAATCTAAGTAAAATTTAATTGATTAAAATATATATTTTCGATCGAAATATTAGATGTTTGAACTTTTCTTTTCACATTAAAGTTTTCATTTGTCATCAAATTTAACATTAATTTTTTATACGATTATTATTTATTTTGTGATAGTAAATTAAAAGAGACTCATTTAAATTATTATTAAATACTATTGTTTTAGCTTTTCAAAAGCATTTTTGAAATGTATATACGGGAAACAAATTATCAATAGACGATAAGTCTATATTTTTAAACATAAAATAATGATCCGTCAAAAGGGTGATTGTAAATAAAAAATGGATTTAAATAACATAAAATTATACCAAATTAACCTTACAAGAGACTCAAATTAATTTTTTTAAAAAAGTTTTGATTCTCCTCATCATACTTATCTTGGTAAAATAAAAAAAAAAAAATTAATAAAAATATTACACTATAGATGAAAAAAGATTTTGAATATTAGGGACACTATGACACTAATATCAAAATTTGGAATATTAGGGTGTAAATCTCATTATTTAAGCTTTAGGGTTATAAACTAATTGGAGATTACTCAATTTTATCTATAAAACATGCACTCTGGATCAAAAAGTCAAAATTTCAAAATTTTCTATTCGAATTTGTTGTACTCAATGAAAGAATAAAAAAAGGTGATTAAGGAATATATGTTAAATTACAAATTTGGTCCCTATAGTTTGAAGAAAATTAGAATTGAGTCCCTGTAATTTTAAAACTTAGATTTTAGTCCTTATAATTTTATAAAATCTCATAAATAGTCTCTACGTTTGATAAAATCTTTATAAATAATCCCTCTAACGTTTTATCAAACCATAAAGACTAAAGGTGCATTTGAGATTGATCTTGGAATGATTAAAAGTAATTTCTTTTTAAAAAAATCTTAACCATCTTTGGTGTTTGGTAAAATAGATTATTTGTAAATCTATTAAAATCAGTTTTAAACAATACATTCATTCATGAGTATTTTTTAAAATCTATTTTTCCTAATTTTTAGATTCGTATAGCATTCGAGATGTCATTTTTATTCTTCAAAATCAATATTTATTATATGTTTTGAAATTTGTAGCAATTAAGAATTTCAAATTGTAGAAAGTAAAATAGATATTTTTAATGCTGATGAACCAAAGATGGAACAAAACTCAATAATTCAGCCACAAAACAAGATTAAAAAAAGGAAATTAAGTACACTTTTATTGTAATTAGTAATGTAATAATGATATTCGTTTTCACTCCTCTTCTTCAAAATGGATGATTATCTAAATTCAACGCTCAAGGCAAAAAAAAATAATATATAAAAAAATAATAATAATAAATAAAGTTGAAAGAAAAATAAATGAAAAATAAAAAATTATAAGAACCGTCCAGTTTAATGTCCCTGATAATTTTTTTTGTCGCATCTTTTTTTTTTTCACCACCAATCTTCATAAATCTCTAAGAATTTCTCACCATTTTCCGCCATAATCTTTCTCCAATCCCCAAACTCAAGAACACAAAAAAAAAAAAATGGCGGATGGCTATTCCAAAATCAAAGCCGCCTGCAAATTCAAATCAAGATCCATCGATTACTCCGATCTCTCCTCCCTTCCTCACTCTCTTAGATTCAACGCCGCCGCCGTCTCCAATCCAAACTCTCAAGATTCCGATCCGAATCGAACGAATCGACCGCGGGAGCCACCGCACGGCTGCTTACCGGAGGAAGTAGAAGAAGAAGACGAATACGAATATGGCGGAGCCACCACCACCACCGCCACCGTGGCTGCGCTTAGTCGAAACAGCTCTGTTTCTTCATCTGCTTCGGGATTTCACTCGGCAGTGAAGAGAGCTTTATCGATGCGGAGATCTTCATCCGTAGCGGAACGGTACTGTAGGATTCACGATCAGTTCGCGACATTTGCATCGCCGATCGAGGATGATGAAATGGAAGGTGGAGATTCGAAGGAAAGGGGAAGAACAGGAGGATCTGTGATGAAGAAGAAGAAGAAGAAGAACGCGGCAGGGAAAATCGTTAGAGCATGTAAGCGAATTTTTGGACTGTAATTTATTGAATTGATGAACAAATAATTTTCAATTGAAGGAATACGTAAAGTATGTTTTTGATGAATTGTTGAAGAGAAGAGTTTTGTGTCTCTTAAATTTCTCTTCTCTGTTTTGTGATTGAGTTGTTTTTTAACTGAGAAATTAGAATATATGTTCGATTGTTCTTCGACTTTGGAAGTAATGGCGTTATAGAAATGAATCTGAGTTTGATTATTAATTCCTTATGTTCGTTCGTGTTCTTCCGAATGCAAAGTGATAGCGTAGTCGGTCAGTCTGCCAAACACTATCTTTATTTTTTTTAATTTAATTTCATCTACATTTGTGTGTTTTCATTAAATTTTGTTGAAATGTTGATATTTTCATAGATATTTTTGTGTTTTCATGAATTCAACGTTTGACACTAAAAATGAACTATATTTTCCATTATATCATAGAAAAATTTACTAAATATAAAAATAAATAACAAAATGTAATTATTATAAATATAATATAAATAAGGAACATGTTAATTTGTTTAAAAATCATAAAATGTAAATTTACTAATTTAAAGGGTTATTGATAGACAATGAAATTTGTATATATTTATAAATAGTTTAATATTTTTTCTGTATATAGTAATTTTTTAATTTTAAATTTATTTTTTTGAATTTTTTGTTTTTATAAGTTTTCCAAAAATATCTATGGACATTTTATTAATATCTCTATTGACATTTTTGTAAATATCATAAATTAAGACTTTGATATTTATGTGGACGTCTGTCATTTTAAACTTTCTCTATATTATGAACTTGTTCAATTTTAGTTTCGGTATGAACAATTTAATTTTAATATTTATATTTTCAATAAATCTTAAATTTAGTCTTCTAGTTTATGGGTGATTTTATTTTCAAAATTTTGTATTACTCACTAGCATTTTCACTATAAATTTTGAAAACATTTTTACATAATTGTATTTTATTGCATGAAAATAATAGTAATTATTTAAACAATTTCGATAAAAATTAAGTTTCAAAGATTAGATTTAAGGTTTATTGAAAATATATGAACTAAAATTAGACATTATAAGGTATATGAAATCAAATTGAACAAATTTCAAAGTATATGAATCAAAATGATGTTTTAACAATTTTTTTTAATCATTTCATTTTAGTTCATGATTTTAAATGGTTCAAAAACACAAAATTTAGTCATGGAATTTTACTTTTAATATAATAATTAGGGTAGCGGATTAGAACCAAAATTTCAGATTAAATTATCTCAATTATATACCCATAAACTTTGAAAATTTACATTTTAACTTTTGTATTTTGAAATTGTCTAATTTTTTCATAGTTTTTTCTATTCAAATAAGGAATAGAAGTCGAAAATTGAAAGATAAGAATTAGAAAACATATATGAAATCATTATCATTTATGTAAGTCGATGTGACAACTCACAATTGAGCATAGTTGAAAATTTTGCTCGGTAGTATTGGACAAGTTTTCATACTACCTTTACTTCTTGAATGTAAACAAATAATCGTTTAAAGGATTATATGAGACCCACGAAATAAAATAATATGTCAAATGCTGAATTGTGAGAATATGTAAAAACCAATTTGAATCTCTACCTCAAGATGGTACAAACCAATTTGTTTTAAAACCCAAAAGGTCATAAATATTAGGAAAAATTTTAATTTACACCCGTAAACTTTGGAGGTTGTAAGAATTTAAACCTTAAACTAACAATGGTATGAATTTAAACCCAAACTTTTGTAAGTGTATCGATTAACACTCTCCCTCTCATTCAATTTAAAAAATATCGTGCGAAACATATAATCATTTCAATTGAACATCTAAAATCTAAATTGCTATAAATACTTGATCAATTTAGACTATTTATTAAGGTTATAGTTAAAAATTGTCCATGCATTCAAATCTTTAAAATGGACAATTTGGATGCATGGCAAAATTAATAAAATGTCAGATTAATAAAATTGACGATTAAAAATAATGCATGGAAAAATTTCAAAGGAAATCTTAATTGAGAGTCTAAATTGATTCGTTTAAGGGTCTAATTGATAAAATTGTAAGTCTAACGTGATGTTTATCCAAAACGTAATGAATAATGTAAATTGATACATAACAAAATTCAAGATTTAAATAATATATTATAATGTATGGCATAAATTGATACAACTTTTAAATTAGGTGTAAATCAATATTTTTCCTAAATATTAATTCAAATTTCTATAATTCATTTTTTATATAAATCAAACAATTTTTAATTTCTAACAAGCAAAGAGTGAAAAAGAAAAACCATCAAATAAAAAACATATTACCATTAAAGATTTTGTCCTCTTTGATGGAAAACAAATATTATTACGGTAGTTTTCAAACATAGGAAAATGAATAAAAATATTTAAAAATATAGCAAAATTTTACTGTCTATTTAGAACAGATCGGGATAGACCATGATAGACTACTATTTGTGTCTATCTGTAGTTTATTGCGACACATATAGTAGTCTATCGTAGTCTATTACAGATAAATAACCAAATTTTGCTATATTTATAAATATTTCAGCATTTTATCAGCCCATATTATTATGAAGTAATCTATCATTCTCATATATATTAAAAAAAATTATATGGATAAAGTAAGATATTTTTGAGAAATTTATTAGGGCATTCTTATATACGTAATGAAAGACAAACTATATGTTAATAATAATATGCCCATGGCACAATCATACAAAGATATAATAAATAATAAACTGAAAAAGTTACTTTTCCACATAATATAAAAAAGATATGGTCAACGCTTAAAAGGTAGATTGCTTTTTTAGTTATTCATTATCATATTAAGAGAAGATGATTGTGACAAATTGATTGCATTCTATATATTAATATATATATATATATTTTAATTAATGTTTTCTATGTCAAATATGTATTTTATACAGATTTAGTATGGAGCCCCCTCAATTTTACATATTTTATATGAATTTATAGTATTTTTTTGAAACATTAGTAGATATCCATTTTGCCTTTATGTTTCTAGTGATTTGTTGTGTTACTGTAGGTGGATGGGATGCGTCTTTTTAACTGTATGTGTCTGTTCTCAAAAGATAATAGAGGTGACTTTTTAAATTTTTAATTTACAAAATAGATTTATATATTTAGAAATTAAAGTTTAAGGTCAAGTTTTAAGTATTGAATAAGTGTGATTGGTGTTGGTAGAATGCCGCTCTTTGAGTGTATGTGTTGATTTATATACTTTAAGATTAAAGTTTTATGTCGAGTTTTAGGTCGAATAGGTGTAATTGGTATTGGCGGGATGCAATTCTTCGAGTGTATGTGTTTGATGAGTACCAATTGATGCCAATGAGATGTGACCGTTGGAATGATGGTGGTTACACATCGAAACAGGCCCTTTCTATCACATGTGTGAAATGCATATATAAAAAAGAAAAAAAATAATAAAGTTTTGTTATTATGTTCATAGTTTTTTTTTTCAAAAGAAAAATAATAATAATTTCATATAATTAAGATTTAGAAGAAAAAAAAGTAAGAAATCTTTTGAGAGACAACTTTGAAACTAAAATAGATTATATATGTAAAAAATTGGAGACTTAAACTATAAACATGTGTATAAATTAATGGGCTCTTTTCAAATATAGAAAAATTTTACAGTCTACCTGTGGTAGACCACCATAGACAGTTAAATTTTTCTATATTTGTAAATAATATTTTTTCTTGTTTATAGAAATTTCCCTAAATTAATTATGAATCATCAATTTTCACTCAAATATTAAAATAAATAACTCATAACAATTAAGAAAATTTAGATTACTGAACTCCAAGGAATAGTTTTTATATTTAAATTTTAAATGTACTGGTTTTTTAAAATTAAATATAATTTTATTTTTTTTAAGAAAGAGTAGACGGTAATTAAAACATTTTTCATAAAATTTATAGAAATTAAAACAAACTTCAAATAATAATTAGTTAGGACAAAATGATCTTTAAATAAAAAAACTAAGAGTCTGATTTGTAATTCAGATTCTATTTTAGGTTTTTCAGATTCCCTTAAATTCAACTCATATGTATTTAGTAGATAATTCAAATTCTATTTTTAAAAATTATTGTTTCCAAATTCTGTGATTCAAACGGTAGAAATTCTAAAAATGTGGTAGATAACTCAAATTCTATTTTTAAAAATTATTGTTTCCAGATTCTGTGATTCAAACCGTATAAATTCTGAAAATAACATTTTTATGTTTTTGTTGTACCCAAAATTTGAATTTTAAAATTTTAGAAGAAAAATTATATTAAATAAAGTTAAAATATTTAGAAGTATAGTATACCATTTTATAAACTCAATTCAATTTTTTAATTAAAATATGTATTATGTAATCATTATAAATTAGGTTAAATTTCAAATTTAGTCCTCATGGTTTGGATAAAGTTACAAGTTAGTTCATATGGTTTTAAAATTTAGAATTTAGTTACTATGGTTTGATACAACTTTATATATTGTCCCCCATAGTTTGTTAAATCCTCTTAAATAGTCCTCTTAAATAAAATTTAGAATTTAGTTTCTATGATTTGATAAACTTCATAGGGATTATTTATGAAGCTTTTATCAAACCATAGGAGTTAAATTCTAATTATTAACCCTAAGACCAAAATTTTAGCTTCTTCTAAACCATAGGGACAAATTTCAATTTATTTCATAAATTATATAATACTACAAAATAATAATTATACAATTTTTTTAACATAAAACCATATTCATAAATAAATTAATAATAGTTTATTGTCAACTGATATTTAGTGAGTAACTCCAACTAGTTTGCAATGGTTTAAATTAGAATATAATTTCTGAATTTTGCTACCAAACACATATCTGAAAACATGAAATACTCTGTTTTCATTTAATTCCTTGTTTTCAATTTTTCTACCAAACAGACCCTACATACTTTTAGTTGCTTTAAATTAAAACTACGAGATTTTACGGGTCAATCGAGTAGAATGTTTGTCTTTTTATCTACTACTTGAAGTTTTCATAAAATCTTATTTTGTCATTCTCTTCAAATAGTTGCAAATATTCAAATGGTTGCAAATATTCAACTAGTTACTAACATTTTTTTTTTTGCTTTGTACTATACTATGTAGAAGAATTTGTTTACAAAAAAAAGGCGATAATATGAAAATTACAATTATTATACATTTCTAACTTTTAAGAGTTTAGGGTAATTAAAATAAAAATATATAATGTTTTATTTATTACATGCTAAAAAGTTACTATATTTAAAAAAAATACAAGATTTTACGTGGATATGCACGTGTTTCTTGACTAGTATATATAAATAAGAGCTACAGAGGAGAGTATTTTGTTTTCTCTTTTTACCCTACTACTTTTATAGTAAATTCCTCTTTTACCCTTTTCAGTTTTCAGATGAGACAACTATTCCAGCATTGGTGTCTATTGACTTTTCAGATGAGACAACTATTCCAGCATTGGTGTCTATTGAGTGTAATAGGTGCAATTAATGTCGATGGGGTGCAACTATTTTAAAGAAGGGATGTGATTCTTCGAATGTATGTGTCCGTTGAGTCCAATATATACAATTAATATAAATAGATTGCAACTGTTTTGATGAGAGTGGCTACATATCCAATTAGTGCATTCTAATTCAATTTCAAAATTATAAATAAATTTTTTTAAAAAAGAACAGAGAATAGAAAATGTTAACACAAAAAGTTTAAGAAAAATTAAAGCAAAATAAATAGAGATTACTATAAAATATTTGTATATGTTATAATTCTAGAAAATTAAATATTATTATTTAAATTTTAAGTTTAAACTTTGATATTTTCACATGTGTTAGTTATATAAAATAAACAAAAGAAGTACCAAAAGATTAGGTTGATTAGGTGATATATACGCTCGTCGGTCTCAAATTGAGAAAACTAATGGATGACATTGTATTTTAATGGGCAGATTTACCTTGGTAATAATTAATTAGGTTTAATTGAATTATAAAGGGAAAATAAAAACATTGTTCGACAAGATTTTCGGAGAAATTTGATTTGTAGAATATGAACTTTGTATTTGTATTAATTTTACAGTTAGTACAATCTCTAATACATAATTCTTTTATGCTTTCTTTCGAAAAGTAAACTTTGATCCTTAGGTTTGTTGATCTACTTAAATGATTGACCTTTGGGCTTGATGATCTTCTTAGGTGAAAGCCTTTGGCTTGATGATCTTCTTGGGTAATCGACCTTTGGGCTTGTTGATCATTGGCTTCAGGTTGGATCGACCTTTGGCTTGTTGATCAGCTTGGTTCAGCTTCTGGCTTGTTTAGAACTTAAGAGCTTTAAATAGTCTTCTAATCTTCTAGAAGCCTTCTGAACTTTAGTCTTTGGATCTTCACGAAAGTAAAAGTTGATCTTTGGAGCTTTCAGTCTTCAAAGGTTTAGTCTGTCTTTTGATCTTCAAATCTTTGAGGAAGAATCAGATCTTTAGAGCTTCAACCTTTGGATCTTCAGAGCTTCCGCCTCCAGTTCTTCTAATCTTTAGGAAGTTGTAAACTTGAGATCGATCAGAGGTTTACTCTTCTAGAATTCAAGGAAGTTTCAATCTTCCAAGTATTCTTAGAGCTTTAGCTTCAAAGCCTTCCAGAGTTTTAGCCTCCTAAGTCTTCAGGTCATTAGAACTTTAGAGCTTGGGAAGTTCAGTCTTCAGTTCTTTGGAACTTGAGAGCTTCGATCTTCAGATCTTGGTGAGCCTGGGAGCTTTGGTCTTCAGTTCTTTAGTACTTCAATTTATAGAGCTTCAGCACTTTGTTGCCAAAATTTCAACCTCCCAAAATGAAGGGGTAAAGACCTCTATACATAGAGTTTGGCCTTCATGGGTTTGGGATAAGTTGCTTTTGGGTCCAAAATTTGGACTTGGGCTTGTGCTCAATATTTTTTTTGGCTAAAAATTCTCATAATGGACTTAAATTTGGTAAGACTTTAATTACTCGGCCTGATCTTATTTATACTTTTCACAATGAGTTCGGACTTTTATTAGGATGATGTGGCGAAATTTGGTTGGCCAAAATTTCTCTCATTCAACAAATATCCCTACAAAATTTGATAAACCAAAATCCTACCAATCCAAAAAGGATTTAGAAGGAATATTTAAAATCAAATAAATCATAATAATGGAAGAAAATCGGATAAAGAAGGACTTTGATGATAACTTGATCAAGTATCTAATATTAAATTTATATAAATAATAAACAAAAAATTTGGCAAAATAATTAAGAATTTTCTTAGGAAATACACTATATTCAAAATAAGATTTGATGTTTTGTAACGTTAACTCCAACCTTATACCCAAAATGCAAAACGTTGTTCTTCCATCATTTACTTGATACTATAATTGTTAACAATATTATTTTACGTAGACACTTTATTTATTAACAACGTTAACTTGCATAAACAGTATTGATACCAAAATTTGGATAAAGAAAAATACCCTAGATTTTCACGTGACGACAACTGCAAAAAAAAAAAAAAAAAAAAAAAAAAAAAAAAAAAAAAAACTCTGATGCCAAAGTCAGAATGCGAACTTTATAATGGAGAAGAGATTAGAAGTTTCAAATACTTCATATGGAACTATAATGATGTATTTAGAGGAGAATTAACCTAGGGTTTATCTTAATCCTCCTAGGATTAGGATGTGAGTTTTTCCTAATCCCAAACAAGTTAGGATTAAATCTGATTGAATCAATGGTTATAGATGACCCATGAGCTTTATTTGAAACCAAATCCACTTTATCTTTTTCTCATCTTATCTTATCTTTTCCTTATTTTTGCTTTATTTCAATAGGTCCAAATTTACACACAACATTAGCCGCCACTTCCATTCAAGGGTGAATTTATGAAGGGGCCAGGGGGACACGGATGACGTTTTATATTTGTATATGTTGTTTTTCATTAAATATAAAAAAATGTAATTGTTTATATAATATAATTTTTCCACCAAATATCTAGAAAGATCTGATGTTGCAGTGGATGTAGGGGCAAACGAGCATCCACTAGACCAAAGTTTCATTCCTGTATTTGGTAGTTTTTATTTTTCCTTTTAATATATGTACTTAAATGTTGATTTAATTTATAAAATTATTTTATAAAAATTGATTGGATGATTTATTTATTTTTTTTTTTTACTTATGAATCTAGGTGAATAATTCTATGAATGTCAATTCTATAATAATTTTGTAATTAGTATTTTTTTAATAAAAATAGTATATAAACAATCAATTTAAAATTATATTTATATGAATATTAAATTATAAGTTTGGTCTCTAAAATTTGAAGATTGTGACTAATAAATACATAAACTCCCAATTTTGATTGGTCTCTTAAAAATGTCTAATAAATAATCTATAAATTACTCTCAATTTATTTCTAATAGATCTCATCAATACCAAAAATGTTTAAAAAGTAAATATTTTATAAGACAAAGAAAAATCGTGTCTATTTGAACCTTAAATTTTAAATTTTTTACAACTAATTGATACACTAATTTTAAAAAGAGGTCTAATCATACCTATTAAGCACAAATTAAAAATGAAAATCAAGAAATTTGTCAGACAATTTTTAAGTTTATGGATTATATATAAACACAAGACTATAACTTAACGAGCTAAACAGGTCAAACATTATATATATTTGTGCCCCCTCCCACTTGAATTTTTGGATCCACCACTTACTCCCAAGTTGGGATATTGTGGACTAACCATTTGTAAGTTGGGCGTTTTGATAAGAACTTAGGAATATAGCTTTGTCTCTCGTTGCTTCTCTGACCCTATTGGTCGACTCTCACAAGGTTGGGCTTATCATCGGTGTCCATGTGAGATGCCCGCAGATTGACTCATTAAACTTGTAAGGTTGATGTTGGATACTTCTTTGGATGGTGTTCTAGCTAGGCCCTAAAACTACCTTGGTTGTGTTCTAGGGTGGTCCCTAGATTATCCTGGGGATAACCCATCACAACCTTGTTAATATATAGGGTCAAATTTTGGGTTCTTCCAGGTTCAATTATTTTGAAGTCAATCCCCCGTTTGGGGGACTAACCCTATACCAATGGAGGTCAATTGTGACAATCAAGCAACTAAATATTGCAAAAGACCTTGTCCATCATGACCACATAAAACATATAGACATCGATAGACACTTTATCAAAGAGAAAATTGAGAACAAAAGCATCTCTCTTAACTATATGCCGGCAAAGATGCAGATTGCAAACATACTTACTAAGACTTTATTCAAGAATATATTTGATATATTAAAGATCAAGTTGGATTTAATCAACATATACAATCCAGCATGACGGAGAGTGTTGAATAAAGGAAAATCTTCATTCTCTGTATTTACTAGTTTTTTTCCTTCTGTAGTTATTTTCCTTATACTTTTTTTCCTTCTGTAGTTATTTTCCTTATACTCTTTCTTTATCATTAGTTTATTTTCTTGTATAGTTTTTTTTCCACTCGCTGTATCTTTGTACATAAATTAAAAAGAAACAAAATAATCTTCATAAATTAAAGTATAATATCTTTCACGATTTGAATATCCATGTTATTTTTTAAAAAAATAAAATTTTGCAATATTTAAAATAAATAATCACAAAAATATTTGAAAAGAAGTAACTACTTTAATTATTCTTACCTTTAACAATTATATTTCACTCTGGTTTCGTTAAGGATTTCATCTTTTCCAAAAAAAAATGTTACATCTCTAAAATTTTGACCCAACTAATAAAATCGCTTCTTTTTTAATCAATTTTAGTTTGAAATTTTTATTTTAATTATATTACATATATTTTAAGGACAAATATGTATTTGCTGCGATAATTTGTTGGGAAATTATTGTGTATAGAAAAAAAAACCAAAAATAATTACACATATAGAAAAAAGTGCACCTCATGCTTTTGTATTTTCCACTTCTTTTTTCTATATGTGTAATTACTTTTATTTTTTTTTCTATTTGTGAAAAGACCCCTAATTTGTTCATATTATTTTAAAGAGATCATATTGAATTATGATCAAATTTTAAATTTACCAATTTATAATTGTTATCATGTGTATTACAGATGTATTTACCTAGTTTGTTAAGATATGAAATAAAAAAAATATAAATATAAATATATTAAAGTTCTGAAAAGAGATTATTACATATAAATCGTAATATAAGGATAATCCATTAAAGAACAAGTAACCAAATAAATATAAGAATACAAATATATATAATGAAGGATGAAGATAGGAGAGAGGAACGAGAGGGAAGGAGGGTAGAGGGGAAAGAGAAAATGGGAAGAGAAATAAGAGAGAATTTTTTTTTAATTTAAAATGCCATATGATTCTTTGAAATAAGAAAGTATAGATTTAAATATACTTTTGTAACCGTACTTTTGACTTCGGTTCATTTTGGTCTTTGTACTTTTAAAATGTTCATTTTTGTCCCTATACTTTCAAAATGTTCATTTTGATCCTTAGACTTTCAACTTTGATTCATTTTGGTCCTTAAACTTTAAAAACTTAACCATTTTGATACCTTCAAATTAAAAATGAAAATGAAGGGACCAAAATGGTCACTTTTTCAAAGTATAAGGACCAAAATGAACATTTTGAAAGTATAGGGACCAAAACGAACCAAAACAAAAAATATAGGTGTTCACACGAGATTTCTGAAGAAATTTGATTTGTAGAATTTGAACTTTATATTTGTATAATTAAATAGTGTAGTGAGTACAATCTCTAATACATAATCCTTTGATGCTTTCTCTCAAAAAAATAAACTTTGCTTCTTGGGCTTCTTGATCTTCTTGAATGATCAGCCTTTGGGCTTGATGATCTTCTTGAAGGATCGGCCTTTGGGTTTGATGATCTTCTTGGAGGATCGGCTTTTAGGCTTGATGATCTTCTTGGATGATCGGCCTTTGGGCTTGATGATCGACTTAGATTGGCCTATGGCTTGTTGATCAGCTTGGATCGGTCTCTGGCTTGTTTCTGACTTTAAGAGCTTTCAGGAGTTTTAGCCTCCTAAGTCTTCAGTCTTCAGGTCTTTAGAGCTTTAGAGGTTGAGAACTTTGATCTTCAGTTCTTTGGAACTTAGCTTTAATCTTCAGAACTTGTGATCTTAGGAGCTTCGGTCTTCAAATCTTGAGAGCTTTGATCTTCAGTTCTTTGGAACTTGAGAGCTTCAATCTTCAGAACTTGTGAGCTTGGGAGCTTCGGTCTTCAGATCTTGAGCTTTGATCTTTAGTTCCTTGGAACTGGAGAGCTTCAATCTTTAGAACTTGTGAGCTTGGGAGCTTCGGTCTTTAGATCTTGAGCTTTGAACTTTAGTTCTTTGAAACTGGAGAGCTTCAATCTTTAGAACTTGTGAGCTTGGGAGCTTCGGTCATTAGATCTTGAGCTTTGATCTTTAGTTCTTTGGAACTTGAGAGGTTCAATCTTTAGAACTTGTGAGCTTGGGAGCTTCGGTCTTCAGCATTCAGTTCTTCCCATCTTCAGGAAGTTGTAAACTTGAAATCGATTGGAACTTCAATCTTCTGGAATTCAAATAAGTTTTAATCTTCCAAGTCTTCAATCTTTAGAAGGTTGTAACCTTGAGGTCGATCAGAGCTTCGAAGTCTTGAAATGTTCAGAGCTTCCATCTTCAAGTCTTCAGCCCTTCGTTGCCAAATGCTTCCAAACCCCCTCATTTACTTCTCTATTTATAGGGTTCTCATGTGGGCTTTCGTGGGCTTGGGCTTGATTGGTCCATGGACCTGGCCCATTGGACCCAACTAATTGGATTTGGGCCTTTGGGGCCTTTGGGCCAAATTAAGTCTATTTTTTGGAGTTGATTAAATTTTAGCCCAAACATTAATAAATAATTAAACCAAAAATAATTATTTTGATCCAACAGATGAAAACACGTGGCACCATTGAGATTTGCCAATTTTGTGTCTTCAATTTCAATTTAGGACACATGTAACTTTTAATTAGTCCCAACTTTAATTGTTTCTAATTTCGCCATTAATTTGAGAAATGACGTGGCAATTTGTGATTGGTCCAAAATTTCTCCTTCAACAAATGCCCCTTTTCCAGATTTATGCACGTATATGGTGGGTGAATCTCGATAAAGATGAAATTGATTCAAAATGCAAGTTGT
The DNA here is from genome assembly GCA_002890555.2 of Lagenaria siceraria. Lineage (NCBI taxonomy): Eukaryota > Viridiplantae > Streptophyta > Magnoliopsida > Cucurbitales > Cucurbitaceae > Lagenaria > Lagenaria siceraria. The sequence continues at coordinate 9,529,896 of CM016483.1, read as the reverse complement.
ATATGTTCTTGAATTTTACCCTATTTGATGTGTCAATCAAACTATGAATTTAGTACATGAGTTTGATTAAAACAAAATTTAGAATATGGTCAAATTTAATTTGGGATCAACTCGAAATTTGATTTGAATTTGAGATAAAATTTGGAATATGGCCAAATTTTATTTCGAAATAAATTTGAGATAGTATCTGCAATTTAAATTTGATAAAAGCCTAAGCTTGAATAATTTGAATTTAATATAAAATTTAGAATATGGTCAAATTTTAATTTGAGATCAATTTAAGATCCAATCTATAAGATTCGGAGATTTGAATTTGGATAAAATTTGGAATATCGCCAAGTTTTAATTCGAGAAATTAAAAAAAAAATATATATATTATCAAGTGACCTAATGAGATAAAGAGGAAAAATCCACCAAAATAACGGAAAAGACAAATATGACTTCGAATTTTTAGCGACAACTCCTAGACAATTGTCGTTTGCCGGAGTTTCAACCGTCGGATCATATTAAAATTTTATCCGCCTGTTAAAGACACATAGTGCCGCATTCTGAATGGTTAGATCTTTGTTTTGAGCTCTAGTTTGCCCATAATCGCCGTCGTAAAAAATATGTAAAACTGGAAAAAGTTCTTTTTTTCTCAACGACAGCTCCCAGAAAATTGTCGTTTACTGGAGTTTCAACCGTCGGATCGTATCAACATTTTATCACTCTGTTCGAGACACATAGAGCCTCATTCTGAACGGTTACATCCTTATTTTAGCTCTATTATGTCCATAATCGCGGTTGTACATAACATGTAAAACTAGAAACTGTTTTTTTTTCAGGGTTTAATTTGAGTGATTTTTTCTTTGTAGGTTTTCCTTCATCTGAGAATAGATTTTTCACCCACTTAAAAAAAAAAAAAGTAAACTCCAAGGTAACTATTTTTTTTTTAGAAGATACTCTTTTTTTTTTTTTTTTTTTTTTTTTTTTTTTTTTTTTTTGCCTTCTTCCACTTTTTTCTTCTTTTCATGTGATCTTCCCTCATTCTTGTCCTTTGATCACAACTCCTTTGCTTCTTCGACACAATTGATCTTTGCTTGCCATTTTAGAGGTAAGTTCATATTCAAGATTGTGCAATTTTAAATACAATTATTTTGTTTAGCAATGCTTGCAGAGTGGTTATCAACTTTAGACCTCAACGTTCTATTGACTTCGACCTCAATGTTATATCGACCTCGATCTCTATGCTCCGTTGGCTAGCTCGAATCACTTCTCTATATATAGGAGACACTAGAAGGTTTGAACAACCTCAGTGTTTTATCGCCTCCTTGGCCCGGATCACCTTATCGTGCATACATATAGAGGGATGACATTGGAAGGTTTGAACAACCTCAGTATTTTATCTCCTCTTTGACTCGGATCACTTCACCATGTAGCCACCTAGAGGGATGGCACTAGAAGGTTTGAATAGCTTTGGTGTTCTATCGCCTCTTTGACTCGGATCACTTCACCATGTAGCCACATGGAGTGATGACACTAAAAGGTTTGAATGACCTCAGTGTTCTATCACTCTTTGGCCCAGATCACTTCATCGTGTAAATACACAGAGAGATGGCACTAGAAAGTTTGAATAACTTCAATATTCTATCGCCTCTTTTGCCCGGATCACTTTATCGTGCAGGCATATGGAGGGATTGCATTGGAAGGTTTGAACAACCTCCATGTTCTATCGCCTCTTTTCCCCTAGTTATGTCGGCTACGATTTAGTGTTTCGTCGGCTTTGATCTCAGTGTTCTTTCAACTTTGATCCTAGTGTTCTGTTGACTTTGATCTCATAGAGGAGGCACAACCAGGTAAGCCGAACTTGATCTTGCAAATTAGGTGGAGCCAAGAAGACTGGGTGTGATCTCGCGTATGAGGCGGAGCTAGGCAGACTGTACTTGATCTTTCAAGTGAGGCGGAGCTACCAGACTTAACCTTTCAGACGGGCAGAGCTACTAGACTTGATCTTTCAGATAAGGCAAAGCCAGTCGAACTTAATCTTTCAGATGAGGCAGAGCCAGCTAGAGATGAGGTCGAGATAGCGAACTTGATCTTTCGAACAAAGTAGAGCCACCAGACATCTTTCAACTGAGGTGGAGCCACCAAACTTGATCTTTCATATGAGGTAGAGCCAGACAGACCGAACTTGATCTTGTAGATGAGACGGAGCTGGGTACACCGATCTTGGAGTTGAAGACGGGGCGAAGTCAGGCAAGTTGATCTTGTACGTGAAGATGGAGCGAAGCTGCACCAATCTTTTAGAGAAGAAGTGACGCTGCACCAAAAATTTTGGAGAGGAAGGAAGCCGCACTGGCATTTTGGAGATGGATGGAGCAAAGTCGCACAACCTTGGAGACGAAGCAAAGTCGTACAACTTTGGAGACGAAGCAAAGTCGCGCTAAACTTCTGAAAGGGAAGTAGTGAAGTGCCATTCCAAGTGAGTAAAACCCCAAAGTTGAAGATGCACTGTCGAACTTTAGGCAAGCAATGCCTTGAACTTGAACCAAACCATGCCCACTTGAAGCTTCTTTCTTTAGTGAATAAAGAGAAGTTCGAATTTTTTATAGCGAAGATCTTTTTGCATGCATCCAACTTGTACAATCTCTTGCAAAACAACATGTGCCTTCAATTTACTGTGTTACCTCCTTATGAGAGATGGACATCTTCAATTGGTTGTGTTGCCCCTAGTAGGGATGAGCATCTTCAAATTTATGTATTATTCTTTAATGGTGATGAATAACATCAATTTTGTAGTGTCACAATTAGGTGGTTGTGGCACCTTTTTTTTTTATAACTTTTTTTTATGGACTGAACATAAATTTCTTTAATTTGCCTACATACACCCTTGAAGAAAGGGATCAAGTCAAGACGTAGTTCAAATGAGTTTATTTATTTATTTTGCTTTTTACTGGACTGGACTTAAAGTTTCCTTCAAGCTGCCTACGTACCCTTTGTAATGTATAGGGATCAAGTCATAACGTAGTTCAAAGTTTTTTGGGCCGTTCACCTTTTCAGCTCATGCGGGCCAAGAGCACCATGCAGTTTAGGCTCTTGCGATAAGGAGCTGTTACATTTATATTTCAGAAGCTTTTGTTTTCATCATGACTTTGATCCTCTTCATTTGTAGGATTGTCAATATGATGAGTTTTGGCTTCACCGTCAAAGAACTTTCTGTACTTATGACAACAGATAACTTCCTCTTCATGCGTGAAGGGACAAGACTGTGAATTTTCTCGTCATTGTTTGCTTCACAAAATATTTTTGCCTTCAAATTTTTCATCTTTCTTTCATGTTGATCGTTTGTCACTTTGAGACGATCAAAAGAAGATGTCGAAGGTCGATCTTTCTTTGATGTAGAGATACTCAGCCTTTTGAAAGCTGAAGTTCGAGTGGAAGTAGACATTAAACATTGGTTTTCTTCTTCCATCGTGGCCATACTTAATCTTTGGAAGACTAAATATTGAGTAATTGAAGGCTTAATACGATCGAAGACAGAAGTTCTTTGCTTGATTTCTTTTGAATCGTCAACTTCTTCGACGTTAATATAATATGAACTTGTGGAGTTTTCATCCTCCTTCTTCATGAGAAGACATTTTCTTGAGAAGAGCTCCTTTGATGTTATCGGTTGGCAAAGTTGAGAAAATTTTTCATTCTTCCTCATTTCACGTTTCGATTTTAATGAGCAATATTTCTTTTGAACAAGATGTTGCTCTTGTTCTTGTCGACGAGTTTCAGAAGTATTATCTTCAGCAGTGATACATTTGATCATGTCTTTGGATTTATTTTCTGGCCCTTCATGCGTTCCAAATTGAAGTAGGCACACTTTTTTATGATGAAGTTGGCTATAGCATATTTGACTGCATCTACTTGTTGTTATTGCAATATGATTTGATTGAGTCGTTTCATCAAAATCTAGCTCAATTTTTCCTTCTCGAGCTAATCTTAGAATTAACTCTTTTAGAATGAAGCATTTTTCCACTGGGTGACTGATGACTCGGTGGTACTTACAATAGTTTGGATCAACGACTTTTTGGATTTCTTTTAGTCGTTTAACTCAGGAAGTTGAATCAGCTGTGCTTTCAGTAGTTGTTCTAACATATCAGGAATGTCAGAATCAGGAAAAGGATAAACTTTTTCTTGCATTTCTTTCAAAGTCAGACGACGCTTTCATGTTCTTGTCGTTTTTCAGTCTTTTTATCTTTTCCTTTGAAGGACGACTTAAGAGGAGTTGAATTGACAACCATAGACTCTTCTATAGTCACGTCGACATACTTTTCTTCATTATTTACATTAGGAACTAAAGTGTTTTTGTCTCCTCGATTAGCAATACTCAGCTCCATATCGTGGGCACGAGTCGTTAGTTCTTCAAAAGTGCGAGGCTTTATACCTTGAAGAATGTAAAGAAGTCCCCAATGCATGCCTTGTATGCACATCTCAACGACAGACGATTCAGTGAGACGGTCTTTGCAATCTAGACTTGCTGCTCTCCAACGATTTATATAGTCGATCACAAGTTTACCTTTTCGTTGCTTGGTGTTGGTAAGCTCGAACACACGGACTATTCGTCTTGTGCTATAGAAGCGATTTAGAAACTCTCTTTCGAGTTGTTCATAGCTGTCAATTGACTTAGACTCCAGGTCAGTGTACCAGTCAAAAGCATTTTCTTTCAATGTTCGAACAAATTGTTTGACTAATAAATCTCCTCGCGTACCAGCATTTTCACATGTTTCGATGAAATGAGCGACATGTTGTTTTGGATTTCCCTTCCCATCAAATTGCTGAAACTTAGGTGGTTGGTATCCCATTGGCATTATTAAATTATCGATTCTCTTTGTATATGGTTTGGAATACAAGAGAGAAATTTGCGAAGGACCACCATACTGAGCTCTAATGGAGTTTGTGATCATATCCTGCAATTGTTGGACAGACAAAGAAGCAATTGAAGTTGAATGTTGTTGGCTTTCTTGCAAGACTATCTTTCCTTTATCATTATTCTTGACAATAGGTGTCTGACTTGACTCAGCAGCATCAAGGCTTTCAATGTGATTCTTTAAAAAAGCGATTTCATAATCTCTCTCTTCGATTGCCTTCATCAACATGCTCACTTTTTTTTTTCAAGTTTAACCATCCTCTCTTCACTTGTTCCCACGTCAGCTATCATGACTTACATTATATTTGGGTGTGATGCCTCCTTGCTTAATTTGTTCAAAAGGTGAGGTCTGTTTGTCCCTTGTAGGATTTTCTTTGACGACGACCCCAACTTTTGGGTCCTTAGAGATTTGCTCCCATATATTCCTTGCGATCTCAAAGGTTGGCTGCTCGTCAGATTGTTGAATTTCCTTGGAGCGACCAAGAGTAATTGGCCTCGTGTAAGCGTCGTTTGAGATTTTGGAAGCGTTGTCTTGTTATGTCATTCGATCTTATGTGACAGAAAGAGATGAAAGGTAGAGAGGTCCCACCGAGCGTGCCAATCTGTTCGCACGAGATTTTCGAAGAAATTTAATTCGTGGAATTTGAACTTTATATTTGTATTAATTTAAATATAGTGTAGTGAGTACAATCTCTAATACATAATCCTTTGATGCTTTCTCTCAAAAAAATAAACTTTGCTTCTTGGGCTTCTTAATCTTCTTGAATGATCGGCCTTTGGGCTTGATGATCTTCTTGAAGGATCAGCCTTTGGGCTTGATGATCTTCTTGGAGGATCGGCTTTTAGGCTTGATGATCTTCTTGGATGATCGGCCTTTGGGCTTGATGATCGACTTAGATTGGCCTATGGCTTGTTGATCAGCTTGGATCGGTCTCTGGCTTGTTTCTGACTTTAAGAGCTTTCAGGAGTTTTAGCCTCCTAAGTCTTCAGTCTTCAGGTCTTTAGAGCTTTAGAGGTTGAGAACTTTGATCTTCAGTTCTTTGGAACTTAGCTTTAATCTTCAGAACTTGTGATCTTAGGAGCTTCGGTCTTCAAATCTTGAGAGCTTTGATCTTCAGTTCTTTGGAACTTGAGAGCTTTAATCTTCAGAGCTTGGGAGCTTGGGAGCTTCGGTCTTCAGATCTTGAGCTTTGATCTTTAGTTCTTTGGAACTGGAGAGCTTCAATCTTTAGAACTTGTGAGCTTGGGAGCTTCGGTCTTTAGATCTTGAGCTTTGATCTTTAGTTTTTTGGAACTTGAGAGCTTCAATCTTTAGAACTTATGAGCTTGGGAGCTTCGGTCTTCAGCATTCAGTTCTTTCCATCTTCAAGAAGTTGTAAACTTGAGATCGATTGAAGCTTCAATCTTCTGGAATTCAAAGAAGTTTTAATCTTCCAAGTCTTCAATCTTTAGAAGGTTGTAACCTCGAGGTCGATCAGAGCTTCGAAGTCTTGAAATCTTCAGAGCTTCCGTCTTCAGCCCTTCGTTGCCAAATGCTTCCAAACCCCCTCTAAATGAAGAGAACTTCTCTATTTATAGAGTTCTCATGTGGGCTTTCGTGGGCTTGAGCTTGGTTGGTCCATGGACCTGGCCCATTGGGCCCAACTAATTGGATCTAGGCCTTTGGGTCTTTGGGCCCTTTGGGCCAAATTAAGTCTATTTTTGGAGTTGATTAAATTTTAGCCCAAACATTTATAAATAATTAAACCAAAAATAATTATTTTTATCCAACAGTGACTGAAAACATGTGCCACCATTGAGATTTGCCAATTTTGTGTCTTAAATTTCAATTTAGGACACATGTAACTTTTAATTAGTCCCAAATTTAATTGTTTCTAATTTCGCCATTAATTTGAGAAATGACGTGACAATTTGTGATTGGTCCAAGATTTCTCCTTCAACAATAGGGACTAAAGTAGTATTTAAACAAAAAAAATATATATTTTAGGAATCTTTTAAAACTTATTCTTACAAATGGTAAAAGAATAATAATAAAAAATAATTAAAAAAATAATTCTTAAGAATTCAAGGACTAAATTATACCTTTTAAAAACTCAGGATAAACACACTTATTTTTTAAAACTCGAGGGCTAAATAAATAATTTTTTTTCCTTAATGGATAATTTTTTTAACGAATGACCTAAAATTTGAATTTATAAGGTGCAAAAATTTAAAATAATGAAACATCATTTTCCATTGTCAAAATGCATTAAAAATGTGTTAATTATATCTATATTACCCTTCCTCCACACACACACCATTTATGAAGGTTTACTACAACGAGCATGAGTGTGAATACAAGGAGAGATACACACTCAAGGAGAAATGTGAGGAAGCGCTAGAGGAAGAATCTGTTAGAGCACTATTCTCCATATGACTTTAATTTCACACTCACTAAAATCACGAGAGGTAATAGGGATAACTAACATACTCATAGTGTATTCTAACAGTGCTAGATATACTTCGTTATTTTCAAATTTTAAGGCTAATAGTATTACGACTGGAAAATTAAGGTCGTTCGTAAAAACAACCATGGATAAATCTATACTATATTAAAGGGGCAATAAGGGGAGAATTTTTCCCTCCCTTTTTGCCCTTACAATTTTTTACAATTTCCTTTTTATCCCTATTACATCTCTTCGTTAAAACATACAGACACCTCATCAATCGAAACCTTTCATCAAAACACCCTTTTGGTAAGTGACCTTTCATCAAAGCACTCCTTCGACAAAGAAAGTCCATCCATTCTACAATAACTACCCTAGCCTACATTATTTAAATCTTGACAGGATTTTGTTTTTGTCGGGTGTTGTTGAAGCAACCATTTCTAAATTATCAGAGATCAAAATCGACCCCAAGTGCACTGGACCCTAAAATCTATGTCACCATTAATAAGACCAAGTAACAATTTCAAAATGAAAAATTAAGATTGAATTCCAAAACGACAATCCAAAACTTTGGGTTCGATTAAAGCTTTCGGGCTCGGGTTCGGGTACTTTTTTCCTCTCTCTTTTGTTGTTCAAATTACTTTTGGAGAAAATGATAATGGTAGTGAAATTTTTATTTTGGCTAATTAGACGAATTTTTGTGATTTACATTTTGTAGGTATTGAGAGGCGACGATCTACAACATATTTAATTTTTTTGTGTCTTAAGATTCAATTTATGCCTTTTAAACTTTTTTATAAGGGTTGTGATTTATTGTTACTCTTGTAATATGAAGAAGATTTGAAAGGAAATAACTCTGCAATGATCATTTATGGGTAAGTTCAATCGTTACTAAAACTGTTATATATATATATATATATATATATATATATATATATATATATATATTACAACCATTAATTACCTTTAAAGAAAATGTTGAATTCCAAAACAACATTTCTGTTATAAAACAAGAGAATAAAGAACAAATAAGGAGAAGAGAACGTAGAGATTGAATGTATTCTCTCTATAATTGTATCTCTCAAAGGTCCCAATGACCACTATTTATAGAGTTTACAAGATATGGAAAAGGTAAATATAAGGAGAAGATCAAGGGAAAGATATTGGAAATAATATCTAGGGATATAAAATCTATGGACATCTATATCTAATTCAAATGTTTATAACACTCCCCCTTAGATGTCCATAGTGTATAGAATATATGCCTCATTAAAACCTTACTAGGAAAAATCCAATGGGATAAAAACCTAGTGAAGGAAAAAGAGTACATTATTCGTATACTTTAGTAACTGCCTCATTAAAAACCTTGCTAGAAAAATCCAGTGGGACAAAACCATAGTCAAGGGAAAAAGAGTGCAGCACATTTACTCCCCTCATGAAAACATCTCTTGGTTGTCACATACAAAAGTTGTGTTAACTCCTTAAATGTTGTTGCAGAAAATACCTTTGTCAATAAGTTTCCCAAATCGTCTTTTGAAGAAATTCGTTAAGTAGTGATGTCGGTACTTTATGCTTTATCATCTTCATATAAGGATACTATTGGCTTGCTTCGTATATCATCAAGATTATAATATGATTTAAAGTAGTTGTTATGATCTGCTTCATAAGTTGTCATAATATAAGAATTATTCTCTCTGTACTAAGTAACCTGTTTAAGATCTAGTTCTTATGGGTTAGATAAGTAACATGCATCTTCACAATCAAATATATCACAATTAGATTTATGAGAATAAAATAAATCCATGTAAACTACTTCTCAAATAAAAACATAACATACATTTGTAACTCTATTCTAATATATTTCTTTGAAGAAATATTATAATTATGCTACGATAGGTAGCGTATAAACTAGTAAAGATATAAGTGCACTTATTTATCAAAATTGTGGTTCTTCGGGACCTAAAGTTTTCCATTATCTTTCTGATATCAGATGTTATAATTTTTTCACACCAAGTGAATGAACCATGGTAGGAATGTTCAATGATGAAACTAGTTCATATAAGATCTTATATGTATAAATTGATGCAACTACATCGGCTATTTGCAAGCTAAGGCAAAATTTATCATCTCAATTTATTTCTTAAGAAACTCTATTTGCCTTTGAAATCTCTTCAGGAGTTCATGCTCAAATAAATAATACATAGTAACTCTCAAGTTGTGATTTCTTTAATTCTTCAGGGATATAATTATTAAGAGATTCATATAAATGTATAATGACTACATCCATAAGATATATGTTAAGTTTTTCATACACAACCAAATAAATTAGATATCTCATGGTATTGTATCTCCCATATAAGATTATGTCTCATTATAATCAATACCATTTCTTTGCGAGAATTATTGTGGAACTTGTCTCACATTATATAATGTGACCTCATTCTATTTGTTTTTCTTACAAATATTCATTTGTATACCACATGTTTGACATTCTCTAATGTTTGAACTACTAGTTCTCACGATTTGAAAAATAAGTTTATTTCTATTGGATTGTTTCTTTCCACAAAAGTCAATCCTTTCTATGTCGCGACATTTTTCAATATATATCTGAGTATACTCATTTTCATAAATAATATCGTGAGCAACATTGTATGCAAAAATGTTGTCAACTTATTTAAGTATGATTCCATCTTTTTCTTGTCATGACATATTTTATTGAGATCTCTTTGTCATCCTCTTTTACTTCAAGATTCTTATGAGTACTCATATTCTGGATTTCTTCTGGAATATCCATATTCTTAATTGAATCATTTTGATCATTGACTGACTTTTTTCCGAAAATCTTTATCTTTGGAACCCATGTGTCTATCATGCTTCAGGCATGTTAAAGACTCATTAGTATTGACAACTTGTTACATTGGGATATTAATTTTAGATGGTGCATTTGCAACCATTTCATATAACTTGGTCACTTTCTTGCAACAGTAAATGTTGTTCGATAAATGCATATAGCATTGGATTTGCAATATTTTGCAAATGAATTATCTTTTGAACTTCTAGTTCAAATTAATCTGTATGATGATCGAAATGAGACAATACTTATACATTTCATTCAATTTCTTTTTCCAATTTCTTAATTCCTCCCCTAATGTTGGAAAATTTGTCTCATTAATCTAACAAATTGTGTAGTAAATATATCACCCATCAGGGGTCCAAAGATTGATGTGAAATCAATTGCAACATAGATTCATAACCTCTTTTGAGGATTCATTTTAATTACTTCATTATCTTAATTGTTATAGTGTAACAATTTAATCATTTACTGCACATTTGCACACATGAAATATATTTGGCTTCTGGCCACAAGCTCATAAGCTATTGGCTTAGAGCATACACAACAATGTGATCTCATACAGATTTAGAAGTTTTGCTATTTGAACATAAGCTACAGGATGTTCAACACTTATCCCAATCAATTATCAAATGTTGGGATGCAAACTCACTAGCATTATCAAAACAAAACTTTTAATTTCAAAATCATGAAATTGTACTCTTAACTATTTGAGCAACTAACCTTGCAGATGTAAGGTTTTGAAGATAATAAACATATATGTGACCATCAACTGGATGCACCAACAAAACCATAAAATATTTAAATGGTTCACTTGAGAGGTTCAATTTCAATTTTAACTAGTGAGAGTTTGATAATTAATCTCTATAGAACAAAACCACATATGACAATTTATTAGATGAATCTTCTAGTTCTCCAGTGGATGTGAATGTATATTTTCAATAATTATTTTCACTATTGACCCAAAATTACTCATCATATCAAATAAAAATATATTTGGATCAATGAACTCCAGGTTCATTGTTGCATATATTTCAATTACACGAATATGTGTAATACAATTTAGAAGGAAAAGCATTCAACTTTTCTATATGCATTTCCCGTAGGATACAATAGATTATCAATTTCTCTAGATGATATTTATTATAATATATACCTTCCAAATTTACTAAACTTCTCATTGATTTACAAGAGAATGTGGTATATCAATTGTAAATTTTGCTCCTTTTAGCAAAATAATATTTTCTTTTCCGAAATATTTAATCAAGTCTACAGGACTTAATATATATCATATTTGATTTTTCGCTTCAAGCATTTGAATTTTGGAAAATGTATTGTCTACTTTTAAGTATCATATGCATAGATGTACTATATGCAAAACATAAATATTATTAATTATTCTTTTCTCTTCAGATTGAAAAGAAAATCAAATATCTCATATACAAGTGGGTAAAAAAGAATAATTATCTCTTCAGGAGGTTCTAAAAACAACATCCAAATATCTATTTAAAGGTTAAAATGATAGGTTATGATCTCTTCAACAGATTCAAATAAATTCTCAAAATTCTATACCACACATCGTCTTCCTTTTCATTATTAAGGATTTTAATTTTTCAAAAAGGACTCTTAATGTACAAGAGATACAAGATCATTGTTTCTTTTGCATCACAGTTGAAATATCAAATTCTCATATAAATATGTGTGGTTTTAATAGAATAATTACTTCTTCCTTTACTAATATTATTCTGACCTCAATTATTAAATATTGCAACATTCACCTCAAGGAATGATATTAAATTATTTGGTCATAGAACATATGCTCAAATGTTTTAACCTCAAAATATATTAGATAAATATTTATCACAATGTTTCAAACTTTCTTTCTCAAATTGCTAATGCAAGAGCATAGCATGTTTGATATATGAAAGTAATATATGCTTATTAATTTAAAATATGTGCAACTACAGGTACAACGTAAAAACAATGAGCACTAATTGATTTATGCAACTTCAGGTGTATTAAATCAAAATTAGGAAGAGTAATTAACTTTTATAACTTTCAAACTTTGTCATGAGGGAATTCAATCAAATATATATAATCACTATATATAAAATTTTAAAGTTTACAAAATCCACGTGAGAATAATTTAAATATTCAACAATCAAATAAATTTCAATATTAGCATGAAAAATAAAATTTGACTAATTTAACTCCCAGGTTAGTTCCTGGGTAGAGGTGTTCCCTTACGTCAACTTAAATACCTCAGCCTAGCCAGAACAATCCTTAGACAGAGTTCCCTTATAGTCAATTTTTATTTCTAATTCATTAATCTATAGTCAATTTTTATTTCTAATTCATTAATCTATAGTCAATTTTTATTTCTATTCATTAATCCATAGTCAATTTTTATTTCTAATTCGTTAATCTTTTAATTAAAAGTTAATTAATAGATTAATGAATCTAAGTGAATTATTTATATTATTAAAACAAATCTACCTTAAGCAATAACATTTAATATCTTAAATCTTTCAAAATAAAATTAAAAATAATCTTGAATATTTATTTTCATATTTGAAAGATAGAATATAATATTTATCAGAAATCATCTTAACAAATAAAGGATAATATTAATAGGAGAAAATCGTATCTTTATTTAAAATAATTCAAATCTTAACAACAAATATGCAATCCAATTAAGGAAACAAATATCCTAATTTAATTTTGCACATATATAATAATTATATTCAAAGATATGGAAATATAAACTAATTAGAAAGTATCTCAATCAAATCTTTCAAAGATAAGATTAAAACTTAAAAATAAGATGCATGATTGCTAACAATTTTAAACATGCATAATATAGTCCTAAGACATTGAGGACAATTTAAATTATCATAATTAAAATTCTAAACCTTCAAATTGACTAAACCTCAAGATTTGATTCAACTAGGTTTAGTGGATCATTACACCTAATAGACAACCACATGAATATCAATACTTAGAATTAGTTTAACAATGTAAAACATATATCAAATACATAAATAAAGTTAAATAGCAAAATTGACTAAACATATTTGGTAGTTTTAAGAAATTGAAGACAATTTTAGTTTAAATTCAAGATATTATATCTTTCAATTTATTTTAGACATTCCAAAAAACATGTTTCTAAAAACCTAGATTTTACCAATAGCTTTGAAAAGTTGGCCGGCAAAAACTCTTTTAGCTACTCAAGCACCCATTTATGCATATACTTCAAAATATACTTCAAATAAAATTCAAGTTGACCAACTTATCCAACATAAATATGTCAGGTTGATATGCATGCACCCAAATTTTTTAACAATGAATGTCATTCATAATAACACAATTTGACATCAAAAGATTGCTTTTCATTAACTTCAAACTAAATTCGATTGATTTTCATGTGTTAATCAAACTGCAAACCCAATACAGTTTAATCAAATCAAATCTATAACTAATGTTAAAACAATCGACAAATCTATAACTAATGTTAAAGCAATCAATTTGCAAACACATAAATCATATTAGTTGTAAAATCTAGTAACATGATTAGAACAAAGTACTCACCATCTTTGAATTTTAGTTTTAAATAGCTGTAGCCTTCAAACCAATCTTTAAAGTGGTAGAGTTCTTTAAAGTGGTAGAGTTCGTATTATAAAACAAGAGAATAAAGAACAAATAAGGAGAAGAGAAAGTAGAGATTGAATATATTCTCTCTTCAATTGTATCTCTTAAAGGTCCCAATGACCACTATTTATAGAGTTTACAAGATATGGAATATGGAAAAGCTAAATATAAGGAGAAGATCAAGGGAAAGATATTGAAAATAATATCTAGGGATATAAAATCTATGTACATCTATATCTAATTCAAATGTTTATAACACTAAGTTCAATGGTTACTAAAACTATTATATATATATATTACAACCATTAATTAGCTTTAAAAAAAAATGTTAGAATTCCAAAACAACATTTCCAAATTCTTTTTCTGTTTATTTTGGTTCGAAATACTTCTATGGAAACAATTTTGGAAACGCAGGTAACCTTTTCCACAAAATGTTATCTGTAATGAAATTTTGTAAATTAGTAATTTTGTGATTTATTTATTTATTTATTTATTTTGTGCCAATCTTTGAGTTTTTCTAAATTTAATAATCATTTTTCTTGTCAGATACTATCTTTATCAAAAAGTAAAAAAGTAATTGAAAACAAAAATTCTTACAATTAGATCGTATTCAATAAAAAAAAATCATAATACCTTTATATTTAAAAAAAAGTAATTTTACAAAATTTTAAATAGAAAATCTAAAAATTATTTACAAAACATTACTATTTCAATATATTTGTTAGATATAAAAAAATATGATAATATCCATCTTCTTAAAAAAAAATAAGAAGATTTTGCATAAAATATGTACACTTTTCTTTTACATAAGAAAAAACTTTTATATAATATCCACATAATTCTTTAGTTGTCTAAATATCCATGTTATTTAAAAAAAAAATTAAAATTTTGCTTAATTTAAAATAAAGAATCCAAAAAATAATTGAAAAAAAAGTAACTATGGTAATTATTCTCACAATTAATAATTATATTTCACTTTTGGATTGTTTTTTAACCTCCCTAATAAATGTATAACTTGAGAATTTATACATTCCTATTATTAAAAAAAAAAAAACTTATATAATATATCCACATTATTTTATTCATATTTTTCCCTAATAGATATATAGTTAGAATTGAAAAAAATAGACAAATTGTATATAAAAACTTAAAATATAATGGTTGTGTAATTACAATAATCTTAGCAAGACAATTAAACTCTAAACTTACATAATTGTAAAAATTAAGTTAAATAAACGTAGAAATGATGATTTTGTCAAATTTATGTTAATTCATTTAATTAGTTATGATTGATATATATTTTTTCAATAAAAATTTTATCTTTTCCAAAAATTTATAAATCTTTCAAAATTTCATTCATCTATTATCTAATATCTAATGTCGCTTTTTTAAAATTAATTTTAGTTTAGTTTTTTTCAATTATACTATATTTATTTTAATGTCAAATGTTTATTTGCAACAAAAAAAAAAAAATCAAATATCTATCATATACATTCAGTTTTGTTAAAAAAATTTCTTACTTTTAAAGAGTTTATGGCAACTAAAATATATACATAATATTTTATTTATTACATGTTAAAATCAATATATTTTAAAATTTTTAATTAAACTACACGATTTTATTTGCATATGCACGTGTTATTGACAAGTGGTGGAAACAAGGGATAAAATTTCCAAGGAGGATAAAATTGTAATTTCGAAAGGTGTATCCGACGGAAAACTACCGGAAAAGGAGGGGTGGGGCCTTTTTCTTTTTCTTATTTTTTTAATGGCTGACGCTGGCGGATATGAAAATAATAAACAAATTCTCATTGGAAAAAGAAAAAGAAAAAAAAAAAAAAACAGAAAGGAATTTAAGAGAGAAAATAAATAAATAAAATTCGGTTATTGACATTTTCAGTTGGATTTTGATGACGATTTATCCATTTTTGGATTAAATTAGTTTCCTGATATCTCTCCATTTCTCCTTCCTTCTTCCTCCATTCTTCTCTTTTCCCTTCCCTTTTGCAGTTTCTGAACAAACTCAACCGATTCCGTCTCTGATTTTTCCATTTGACTTCTCTAATTTCATTCCCTTTTCAAACCCATTACGCATTTCTTCCACTTCAATCAATCCCCCATTTCTTTTCCTTCAACAATCGAAGCCAATACCAACAAATGGCTTCCGAAGGAGATGAAACCCCATCATTGTCCCCCAGAAGCAAGTTGAAGTTTCTTTGTAGTTATGGCGGCAAGATCCTTCCTCGCCCCACCGATGGCCATCTCAAGTATGTTGGCGGCGAGACCCGAGTTATCGCTATGCCGCGCGATATCAAATTCCCAGGTTTCTGTTGTTTGATTTTCTCCCCCCCCCCCCCCCTTTTTTTTTTTTTATTTCGATTGTGATTCTTCTTATGTTTTCTTGGAGGGTTTTTAATTTGATGATGATTCTGTAAAAATTCCTGTTCGATTGCTTTTGATCATATGAGATTTATATGATTTGGGTTGCTTTTGATCGAAAGAATTTATAGTTTTGTTTATCTGCTAAGGAGAAATTATTTGTGGGGTTATTCTACATTGTTAAAGGATTTAAAATTTTCATTTGGATGGTTTTTTTTTTCTCTGGAGAAGGATCTTTGACAAGTTTGTGAAACACATTGTGAAGATTTGCGATGTTGATCAGATTTAAGTTTGGTGATCTCTCTAGAAAGTTCAATCAATTATTCCTTAAATGGCAATGAAGATTATCAAACCTTTCGTTTTGTGTTTTCTCTTATTCTACTCAATCTTGGTTAGAATCAAACAAACTTTATATTCCTAGAAAACCTTGTCACTTTTTACTTTAGAATAGAATGAAGCTTAGTGGATTCAAAATAGGTTTTGATCTTCTTCCACATAATTTTGACATGTTGAACAGATCTAATGAAGAAACTGACTACTCTATATGATGGAGATATGGTGCTAAAATATCAGTTAGTTCCTGAGGATCTTGATGTTTTGGTCTCTGTGAGGTCTGATGAAGATTTAAAACATATGCTTGATGAATACGATCGCCTCGAAAGCGAAGGAACTCCTAAGCTTCGGTGTTTCTTATTTCCTTCAAACCCAATTGTTATTGAGGCTCAACCATTCTCCGGTGATCCCCAACAAATCGAGCAACGTTATCTTGAAGCTATCAATGGCATTGTACGGTCTGGCTCCACCACCAGCGCAAAACTCTCCCCTACTAATGCTAACCGCCCTACATTCAGCATATCATCTGCTTGTTCATCTCCAAAATCATCTTCTCCGGATGCCCAAACGGCTGAATCTATGGCCCAAGAAACATTCTCTTGGAGTAGCATTAAACTGAATCGCCCTCCTATGCACAAGGTCCATAGCTCTCCTAGCCTTTGCAGCTTCAACAATCTTCAACCTCCCACCATTGCCATTCCAGTTAATAAACACCACATTCAGCAACGTCATTACCACTATCAACAAAACCCGCTGCAGCAGCAGCAGCAGCAGCAGCATAATAGCTACCAGTCTTCAAGACTTCCTCCAGAGTTTAGCAGATCTAACGCCGCCGAAAGAGTTCCTATGAACCTTTCACCATCGCCGCCTATAGGTAGGGCCGATGTTGGAAGGAGTCCAATGGGACCTAATGTTAACCACCACACATCTAGTAGACAGCAAAGAGGAATTGGAGTGTGGAATAAATATGGATACTCCGATGAGTTTGCAGCGAACGGTTGCGGTAGGATCGATAGAACAGAGAGTAATCAATGGAGCCCAAGAAAGCAGCTTTGGGAGTAACAAATACAGTTTGTTTAGTCTGTAGATAATTGGAAAGAACAGAATCAAAGATGGTGAGTATAATCATCTTCTGTTTGTGTGCTATATGTTGCACGATTATCATGTTCTTTTATTTGTTTTCGTGCTTTATTTTGAACTAAAGTTTCCTAGGAAGGAAATACTTGTATAGATTTGTATAGGTTTCATAAACATAGCTCATGTGTTTGTGATATTTTAGTTTAAAATACTTGTAAATGGTGTTATGCCAAACAGTTGAGATTATACACAGTGTTGATGCAATTCAGGATTCAAGTTCACTCCACTATTTTGTCATTTTGAAGTAATTTACATCTGAATGTTTAGTGAAGTTCTGTAGAAGAGAAATGCACCAATTTCTTGTGTATGATTAGAGAATAGAGTTGTTTTCAAATATAGAAAAATGAACCAAAATAGCAAAATTTCAATGTCTATCCGCGATAGACTACTATCTGTGTCTATATGTAGTCTATCGCGACACAGGCGTGAAATTTTGATATATTTGTAAATATTTTCAATATTTTGTCATTTAAAATAATTTTTCGTGAGAAAATTTTTATTTTCTTTGGTTTCTAATATTTTGTAAATTTGTGAGTTTCAATTTCAAATTTGTATATATTGATTTTCCCCTAATCAAGTTGCAGTACTCCCTTACATTCTTTTTTGAAGGATCAATGGCCTATCTATAACAACAAACTATTTTGAGTCAAGTAAAATTTTGGAAGTCAAGCCATGTGAATTATGAAGTGAAAAAGCAATGAACAAATAAATCAATTAACCTAAGGTATTGTTTATTTTGACATCATATCATCATGTTGTCACTAAATTCAAGTCTTTTGTGATAAAAATAAAATTAATTCCGCTCAAATTCATGGGAGGCAAAATTTAAGTGTACAACATTTGCAGAATTATATTAAAAAAAAAAAAAAGTTAAAAACATTAGCAAATATAATATTTCATCTAATAAACTAAAGTATTTTTGTTAAATGAACATATGTATTACATAATATATTATAAATTATATGATATTACAAAATAATAATTATACAAAAATTTTAACATAAACGAAGTTCATAAATTAATTAATAATAGTTTATGTTCAACTTAATATTTAGTGAGTAATTATAAATATGAATAGGGTTATAGTTTAGAAATATATTATAAAACACATTTTGAACTAATTTTTGAATATGCTAATAAACATATATATGAAAATAGAAAATACAACTTGAATCCTTTTTTTTAACAAATTTTCTTTCTAAGCTTGTCTACCAAACAGACCTTAAAAAAAGAATAAAGATAAAAGTTGAAAAAATTGAGGCAACCCATTGAAGATTAAACTTTATATTAAATCCAAAATATAATACAATTTTACAGAAGATGGAAAGTAGAGTACAAGGGAAGGAGAAAGATGTCAAAATGAAATCAAATTCCAATTGCATCAAGAAGCTGAGAGTGTTGGGAAGTAGAGACTAAAGAATTGGCAACAATGGCACCACTGGCTGCAACTGCAGGGACTCCAATGCCTGGGAAAGTAGAATCCCCACAGCAGTAAAGCTGAGGAATGGGAGTTGAATGCCCAGGAAAAGAGCCTTTTCCTGCTTCAATTGCTGGCCCATATGTTCCTCTGTTCCTCCTAAGAAACCTTTGATGAGTCAATGGACTTCCCACCAACTTCACCTCACACTTTTCTCTCTTGAAACCTGCTCCAAGGGCCCTCTCAACTGCCCTCCACATCACCTAGAATATAGTTTAAAGTTTAAACTCTAGTCGAGCTCAAAACTTTTATACTCTTTAGTACAAGTGGGGTTGAGCTCCATGAGGAGAGTCGAACGGCAGATTTTTTGGTTGCTAACAATATCTTTATACCAGTTGAGCTATGCTCACTTTGTTTTCATTATTTCATTTAGTTTTTAAACTCTTCGATATTTTTGTTTTCAACTCAAAATTTTATATGAGAAAGACTTTTAAGTTAAAGTCTAAAATGGCATAGTTAAAACGAAAAGTAGCAACGTTTTGAAAAGGTTATTGTAGAAGTTAAAAGGCAAACACTTATTTAGTTATATTACTGGCAGAAAACAATATATCTTGAAGCAACGAAAAGACCCAACAACTAGTTCATAAGATTATGACTTACCTCAGATCTTTCAGCCTTGAGATTTTTGTACTCAGAGCTCCTACGGTCAAGTCCTTCCCAAAGAGTATATGGTTCAGTTCCTGGTGTGTATGCATGTAATACATGTTTTCCAGGGGGTGCTAGATCCGGACTAAGAACACTTGGTACAGATATCAAAACCACGTTTTGATCTGCATCAACCCCTCTGTCCCAATCATTAACAACTATATGATGAATTCCCAGATCGTCACGAATACCCTGAAAAAGATGTGCACAAAACTTCACAAATCTCGAACCAAGTGTTTTCTAGGAAGCAAGAATACCAGGTGCAATAGCCTTCTGAAGCCTAAATGGGAAGCTCAAAGAAAAGCAAAATCATCAATAACGTGTGATTGTAAAGAAATGGTCTAAGGTCTAAGTTCGTTGAAAACTTATTAACTTAAAATCCTTGATGTCTCTTGAAACTAGCCTTTGAGGCGATCAAAGCTTCCTCAAGGATAAATCAGAGAAAACAGGAATATGAAATTAGCTTTTTACATTAAAGCCATAGTAATTATCAATGTCCCTTAGAACATGGAATGAGAATTGATAAGCACTATATACTTTCCTAGTAGAAGGACTATGTCTCATTGGAAAAAGAAAGGTAATGGAAATGTTTTTTTCTTTTTGCAAACATCACTCACCTCTGCATCAAAGCCTAAGTGAAGATGCATAAACGATTCACATTGTGGCATCGTATTTACGCTATCACAATATGATTTAGGAACAACACCTTCAGGTAATAAGGCCAATGTATCCCACATCGATGCATTGCTCACAACAGCCTTCTTTGCACGTATAAACTGCAACGTGTTCAATCATGACATTAGTGGATTACTATTAATGTTTCTTTTAACATTGACTCTGATTGATTCCATAAAATTTACTTGACCGCTCTTTAGCTTGACCCCAACAGCCCGATCGTTCTCTACTATAATGTTCTGAACATGACTTCCAAGAGAGATACGCCCGCCAAATTTTTGCAGGCCTTGAACAAGAGCATTCACAACAGCCCCACTTCCATGAAGAGGATACTCGAGACAGGAACCAGGCTTATACCATTCTGCAAACATATAAATCTGAAATGTAGAAGAAAAATAAATGCATATATTAACCATGGTGGCATTTAAACATGAGGGCCCATAAAGGTTATGGCTTATGATATTGTATCTGGGCAAAATGGGAATAAGAAGGCTACGTCAGAAAAGAAGGTACCAAGATTCTCTAACAGACCAAAGAGAACGGAAAGAGGAAAGGAAACTATAGTTCAGTATATCTTATGAACAAATGAACTCCCAGATACTAACTAAAATAAACACAACTGAAAAATTTTACTATCAGCACCCGACTTCTTCTGAACTGGGTCATTGGCAACATCGTATTAGATTTTTAGATCAGACAATTAGCTCTTAAAGTAACCACAGAATTTTTTTGTACCCACAGTGCTTTTCAATAACATGTATATCTATTACCAGATGCATCAATACAAAAACTGACTGGTCCCATATTTGGTTGACTTAAAGCTTCATAACAGTATTTACCATCTCTGCTGATAATATGCCATTTGTTTTTACTCCAGCAAGTAAGAAAGCCAACAGATCCAACCAATTTCGAATGAAAGGGTCTTTAAGTTCCAACGAGTCGATGATTTCTGCGAATGGTCTGAGAAGCTTGGTCGAACCAATAATACCTTGAGGGCCCATCTGAATGAAAGATTTCAAGAGAGATGGAGCATATCTTGCCGCAGCTGTTGAAAGAACGCCCCAATCACCTCGAATTGATAGAGGTGGTAGAGCCATTGCTGCAGCAGAGAGTGGAAGTATGGTTTCCTGTGAAGCAACTTCATTTTGAATAAAACGTATATATATAAGCATGGAAGCTAAATGATATCTTACTCAAAATGAAAAATTTCTACGATGAAATAGATAAATAGACAACTACATTCTTACTAGTAGTTTCTGCCATTCTTGAACAGCATTTGGACTTGCATACTTCTCAAGATCCTGAAGGCAACAGACTAAACATTGCTTAGTTCCCTGTTCTTTTCAATTTTGATATCACAATCTCATGGATGTAGTTGATTTGGGTGCTTATTATTGTAATGGATACACATTTTTCTACGTGACTGAACAAGCAATACGTGCCTGAAAAAGAAGTTTTCCTATCAAAACTATGCAAATGGAAAAAGAAATAAAATGGGTTACCAACTCAATGTCTGATATCCACCTTGAAAAACTCTGTGGGGCCAATGCGTGATAAAAATTCTCCTTCAGGTATGTAGACCATCCATGAATCATAATTGGCACAAGGAAGTGACTCACCAAGTGCATCTAAGACCTGAAAAAATTAACACACAAGTAGATGGCAAATTAAGGACTTTTTGGGTGTTTTGATGATAAGGGTTTATGATGTTCACCCATTCAAGGATTAGTGGGGCATGAGCATATAACGTTGGAAGGAGTGGAGCCCCTAACTCTTTGGTGATCAAATAAAAATGCTATGGCAAATTAAGTAACATATAAAGTTGAAATTTAGTAATTGTTGACACCTTATGAATAATAGGTTGATAAAGTTATTAGTCTTCTCAAAAGACAGGCGCACAACACTAGAAATGAAAATTGAATCTCCATATCTTCATGCCAATGTTATGATCATTCAATGATTCACAAGAAAAGAATTACAATCAAGACTATCCGAACTCCAAAGTCACTTAAATCCATTTCACTCGTATCATTCATCAGAACACTATGGGGAAAAAATACTCATGGATTTCTTAACTATTTTTGTTTGTCAAGATAATTGTGACATTCCTGCTACTTTAATTAGTTGTACTAAAGCATCATTTACTGATAAGCTCTATTGAGTTACTCATGAACTTTTCAATCTCCATCAACAGTGAAGAAAAATGAGTTGACACCATTATGAAAAACAATATTAGAGGTTCTAGATGTTTATGCATTATTGATAAATGGCATGATATACAGTCAGGGACATTACTTGGGCAAGTGGATTTGCCTGAGGACCACGCGATTGAAACCCTGAAAACAAAGATGGACCGGAGTCGAATTTATAGCCCTTAATTTCGAAAGAATGAGCAGCACCTCCAGGTAAATCATGACTTTCCAAAACAAGAACATCTTGTCCATATCTAGCTAACAGCCCAGCACAACAAAGCCCCCCAATGCCACTCCCAATTACGACAACATCGGCCTCTGCCTTCCCTGCAAATTAACCCACGACTCAGTGAACACAAGCAATGGCAATCTCTCAAGGTTGGCCCTCAAAAGTAAAAAGGGTGGCCCATTGTAAACAATCGGGATGTTTTGGAAATATTCTTGAACGTTTTAGCTCAAGCTCAAGTAGAAATCATAGGCACTTTTATATAACGATGCTGTTTTTGGTTTCAAGTTTTTGAAAGTTGTGTTTGTTTCCTTATCATTCATTTACACTTCTCAAAAAAAGCACTTGAATTCTTAACTAAATTCTATTCCACGAAACTAATGATTGGTGCTAACAATAACAGGAAAGAAACTGAAACAAAAACTCAAGGCCTTTGTGGAAAAGTTCAGCAAACACAAATTCCAATTGCCTCCCAATAGTTACATGTTCACTTGGAAGACCATTAATAAAAACCCATTTAATAATCAAAGAAAAAACACCAATAAAAGGGAGAAAAGAGAGTGAAGAAAGGACCTGAGAAGCCATTGTTGTTGTTAAGAGATACGGAGGCAATGGAAGTGGGTTCTTGAGTACTGCTGGAGCTTCGTGCGAAAATGGATCGCCGATGAGCTGAAACTCCAAAAGCAGAAGAGGAAAGAGGCCGAGAAAATCCTAGCAAATTGGAGCAAAGGTCCATTGCCACGGAGTGGGCGAGCTTCCTGTGGATTCGATTGAAGCAGAAATTTGGGTTGAAGACGAGAAGGTGAGAATTGAAGATATTTATGATTTGTGAAGAGGAAAATCTCTCGCCTGAAGGTTTGGTTCAAAATTAAAGTGAACATTCTTGCCATCAAGGGTTTTGCGTGGCTTGCCGTTAACCGTTGTTTTGGAAAATGAAATGAAATTATCACCTTTTTTTATAATAATAATAATAATTATTATTATTATATTATTTTTTTTACAATATTGGGAAGAGGATCGAAACTTCAATTCCTTTCTTATCAAGATTTTTGTTTACGTGAGTTGAATTATATTCATTTTGATATTATTTTAAGACATGAAATTTCATGTTTGTATCAAATTGGTTAGGTACGTTAACATGTAATAACTAATAGGATTCTAAACTTTTAATTTTGTATTTAGTAAGTTCTTTGACCCATTCAACATGTTCTAAAATCAATAAAAAAATTTAGTTTTGATTCGATAAGTTGGAGTTTAATAACAGTTTGGTCTTTGACTTACATTTTCTCTCCTAAAGTTTGATTTTAGTAGTATTTTGGTTCCTTCCATCAATTTTTCGTTATTTACTAACAAAAAGTAGACTATAATTTTATTTTGAAAAAAATGTATTTTTTTTAATTTGGTTAAAAAATATTTTTAGTCTCTAATAGTCTCTAAACTTTCATGAGAGTAAAAGAAATACCCTTTTGGTCCCTAACTAAAAGAAAGAACCAGATTTTAAAAGACATTGTTAGTTGCATGTTTTAAACAATTCAGGTTTGCCTCATAGTTTGTGGGGGAAGCTATGCTTACTACAAATTTTATACTAAATAGAATTTTACATAAGAAGACTAATAAGTTGCTTTATGAAGTGTGGAAGGGAAAGTTACCCTCGTATAAAATATTGAAAGTGTGGGGGTGTTTGGCAAAGGTACAAGTTCATTTACCAACAAGAAACAAACTTGGACCTAAGACAAACTGGTTGTGTTTTTATAGGCTATGCGATGCATAGTGCTCCTTAAGATTCATGGTGATTAAATTAGAAGTATCTGATATTAATAATAGTACCATCATGAAATCTATAGAAGTTGAGTTCTTTGATGATATATTTCTTTTAAAGGAGGAATACATGATATTAATGGTACCAAAATAAATTATGAGGCTAGCTCTTCAATAGATCAAGACAAACATAATATTGAGTCTGAATTTAGAGAAACAAATGAGCTAAGAAGACTACTTCTTTTAGACCTGATTTCATAACTTATATGATAGAAGGTGAGCCTCAAACTTTTCAAGAAGTTGTATCATTTTTTTATGCACCTTATTGGAAGAAAGTTGAATAGTGAGCTAGAATCAATTTTACAAACAAATGCCTGAGTATTGGTTGATTTACCTCCTCGAAGTAAGCCAATTGAGAGTAGATGGATTTTTTAGAGAAAGCTAAAAGCTAACGACACTATTGCTAAGTAAGAGCCCGCTTGGTAGCTAAAGGCTTTCGCCAAAAAGAAGGACTTGATTTCTTTGATACATATTCTCTAATGACGAGGATTACATATATAAGGATGCTAATAGCAATAGTAGCTTTACAAAATTTGAAAATACACCTAACGGTTGTAAAAACTGCATTTTTAAATGAGATTTAGATGATGAAATTTATATGGAACAACCTAAATGCTTTGCCGTTAAAGGAATTGAAGACAAAGTTTGTAAACTTGTCAAGTCTCCTCATGGGTTGGAACAAGCACCCAAACAATGACATGAAAAGTTTGATCAAACTATGTTATCAAATGGATTTAAGATAAATGAGTGTGATAAATGTGTCTATGTTAAAACTATAGATCAAGAATGTGTCTTTGTTTGCTTGTATATGGACGATATGTTGATAATTGACACAAATAGAAGTGTCATTGATTCCACTAACAAGATGTTGAAATCCAACTTTAATATAAAAGACCTTAGTCTTGTTGATGTTATACTTAGAGTTTCGAATAACAAGAGATTCAAGTTGGATACATGTTTTCTTAATCTCACTATATAGGGAAAGTACTGAGAAAATTTGATCATTTTGAGAGTCAGCCGGCTGTAACTCCATTTGAACCAAATTGTAAATTGAAAAAGAATAATGATGAAGGTGTATCTTTTCTAGAATATTCTAGAGTTGTTGGTAGCTTAATGTACATAATGAATTGTATAAGACCTGATATTACCAATTCAGTAGGAAGGTTAGCAAGATACACCACCAATCTTGTGCATGATCATTGGAATGCTTTAGTCAGAGTTCTAAGGTACTTGAAGTACACTTTAGATTATGAATTGCATTATACGAGGTATCCATATGTACTGTAAGGATTTAGTGATGCTAATTGAATTTCAAATACTATATTGGAGACTAAATCGACCAATGGGTATATTTTTATCTTAGGTGGAGCAGTTGTATCATGTAAATCTTCAAAAAAAAGATGTGCATATAGCACGTTATATTATAGAATCAGAGTTTATAACTCTTGATAAAGCAGAAGAAGAAGTTGAATGACCTCAAAAATTTTCTTTCGGGAGGTTGTGAGATTACATGACATTCATAAAAGCATAGTTAGTGATCGTGATGTTAAATTTTTAAGTCACTTTTGGCGTATTTTGTGGGATAAATTGGGAACTAAGCTTGTGTACTCAACTACTTGTCATCCTCAAACGGATGGACAAACCGAGGTTGTTAATAGAACCATGACTATTATGCTTAGGGCTATTATTGATAAGAATCTAAAGACTTGGGAGGATTGTTCGCCATTCATAGAATTTGTATATAATAGGACTATTCATAGCACTACTAAATGCACGCCTTTTGAAATTGTTTATGGCTTTAATCCTTTAACACCTATGGATTTATTACCTATGCCTCCTAATGAGTTTGTTAGTTTTGATGCAAATGCAAAGGTTGAGTTTGTTCATAAGCTGCATAAGCAAGTTAAAGAGAAAATTGAGAAGCAAAATTCAAAAGTTGCTTCAAAAATAAATAAAAGATGTAAGCTTTTAGTCTTCAAACCGGGAGATTGGGTTTGGGTGCATTTTCGAAAGGAAAGATTTCCAACTCAAAGAAAATCCAAGCTTTTGCCACGCGAGATGGACCTTTCCAAGTTCAAGAGCGCATAAATGACAATGCTTATAAAATTGATTTACCGGGTTAGTTTGGTGTTAGTGCTACCTTTAACGTTGTTGATTTTAGTCCTTTTGATGTAGGTGATGGCTTTGATTCGAGGACGATTCCTTCTCAAGAGAGGGAGGATGATGTGAACCAAGCAACATCAATTACCATGCCTCAAGGTCCCATTACAAGGTCAAGAGCCAAGAAGCTACAACAAGCTTTAATCACTCATATCCAAGCTATGGTGACCTCAAGGAAGGAGGTTGTAGAAGATGTTGGAGTTCTTCCATACATGCTATATAAAGTTGAGCTTCAAGATGAAGATGCATTAAATGCATTCTAACTTGCATTTAATGAAGTCTTATTTAAATTAATGACAGTCAAGTTGAAGCTAATTCATGGAATATTAAAAAAGGACAACACTTTTGTTTTTGGTATTTAATTGTAATTTCAATTTTGTTTTATTTTATTTAAGCCTTATTTTAATATGGGAGTTATGGAGAATTGAAACTCATGTAGGTTACTTTGTTCTCCATAAATTAGCCATTTAAGTTTGTGTCTTTTGGTTTTTCTTTTATCATTTATGTTTAGGGTGTAAAGACTATATAAATGCCTCTGTTCTTCCCATTGTGGAGAGATTTTTATGAATGAATTGATTAAGAAATTTCTTAAACTTTGTTGAGAGCTAAGTGTTTTACTTTTGCAATTTCTTGTGTTTTAGAACTTGTATGCTAGAGTCATTCAAGTAGTGTTGATCAAACCTCTTGTGGTGTGATTCGAATCTCGAGTTTTCTCTACTCTTGATCTTGATCATCAAGGTAAATTCCTTTCAAAACTTGTTCCTTGGGTTGATTTCATGCTGTTTTAGGGTTTTTGAGCATTAGATCTAAAGGTCTTGTTACCAACAAGGTTGTTAGATCATAATTCTCAAGAGTTACTTATCATTTGGTATCAAAGCTTAGGCTCTAGATCAGATATATGTTTCCATTGCTGCAATTCTTTTCTTATTCTTCTTTTTTTTTTCAATTTTTCATTTTCATCTCGTCACATTCTATCCATTTTATGAAACCCGAAACAAAAGTCTCATATTGAGCTGTATTTTCACGTTTTCATAAACTTCAAGGTTTTAGATCAGAGTCTTATCTACAATATTGCTTTCTTTGAGGTCTTCAGATGGCTTCTTTCAATGTCAAATATTTGGGTTTTGAAAATTAGTCAGAAAAAGAGAAAAATTTCTATTCCTTAGAGCATTTGTTCTTGAGTTGTTCTTTCTCTCTCAAAAGTTTGTCAAATCTGAATTCTTACAATTTGATCATGGGTTTGCCATTAATTTCATCATTTGGTGTTCAATCGCATAGGTTACACTTTGAAAAGTTGCAAAAGTTGGCTGTTATAAATTAAGTATGAGAGTTATATTTAGGCGCATTTAATTTTTCAACCATTAGTTAAAAATGTAACTCCAATGTTTCAAATTCCAACCAATAGAATAATTCTTAAGAGTGTAAATGTGTGTGTTGGTCCTTCAACGTTACTTCCAAGCAATACTTTTGATTTGAGGATGAATCTTCTTGAAGAAGGGGAGAATGATATGAACGAAGGAACCTAAATCATGACATATGAATATCAAGAAAGACGTCAAAAATGCAAACTATATGCTGTCCAAATTCACAATAAAGAAAACTTGCATTTATGTGAAGTCAAGTGGAATTTATGAAGAATCAAGCTTCATTTATGGAACAAAGACTTCAAGTGGGACTTCACAACTCAAAGATGGTTACAAATAGATGGGTTGTTGATTACAAAGAAATGTTTTCGGATTTATTGTAATAATTAAATGTAATTTTTCAGTTTTAAGTCATTTTATGTTATATTTAGATCATGGGTGCTAATGCTCATCAATTGTGAGAGTTACAACTCTCTAAATGCCTCATAAAATGTCTAGAGTTATATTTTGAGGCCTATATAATGTCATGTAATTGGTCAAAAAAGGAAGAGACTTGGAAAATGTAGTAAAAAGAGCCTTTGAGCTTTCTTTTAGCCTAGAGCTATGTTTTCTTTTGCAATTCTATGATATTTAGATTGCATGTTCAGAATCATTCAAGTTGGACTTGATCGATCTTGCTTGTGGAGTGATTTGAAGATCAAGGGCCGATGGGAGTCATAAGCTTTGTCCGATCCGTGGTTTTGATGATCATCTAAGTAATTCGTCGTCTAGCCATTCTTAGGGGCTAAAATCGAGTTGATTTGGGGTCTTTTGAGTTTGAGATCTAAAGGTCATGTTCGTCAACAAGGTTGTTAGATCCAAATCTTCAAAGGTTACTTATCATTTAAGAGTGTAAATGTTAAGTAACTCTTGAGAATTATGATCTAACAACCTTGTTGGTAACAAGACATTTAGATCTAATGCTCAAAAACCCCAAAACAGCATGGAATCAACCCAAGGAACAAGTTTTGAAAGGAATTTACCTTGATGATCAAGATCAAGAGTAGAGAAAAGTCGTTTCTAAACTCGAGATTCAAATCACTCCACAAGAGGTTTGATCAACACCACTTGAACGACTCTAGCATGCAAGTTCTAAAACACAAGAAATTGCAAAATTAAAACACTTAGCTCTCAACAAAGTTTAAGAAATTTCTTAATCAATTCATTCATAAAAATCTCTCCACAATGGAAAGAAAAGAGGCCTTTATATAGCCTTTACACCCTCAACATAAATGACAAAAGAAAAATAAAAAGACACAAACTTAAATGGCTAATTTATGGAGAACAAAGTAACCTACATGAGTTTTAATTCTCCATAACCTCCATATTAAAATAAGGCTTAAATAAAATAAAATAAAATTGAAATTACAATTAAATACCAGAAACAAAAGTGTTGTCCTTTTTTAATATTCCATGAATTAGCTTCAACTTCACTTTCATTAATTTAAGTAAGACTTCATTAAATG
This sequence comes from Lagenaria siceraria, assembly GCA_002890555.2. Lineage (NCBI taxonomy): Eukaryota > Viridiplantae > Streptophyta > Magnoliopsida > Cucurbitales > Cucurbitaceae > Lagenaria > Lagenaria siceraria. The sequence goes on along the minus strand of CM016483.1, from coordinate 9,500,166 downwards.
CAAGTTAGAATGCATTTAATGCATCTTCATCTTGAAGCTCAACTTTATATAGCATGTATGGAAGAACTCCAACATCTTCTACAACCTCCTTCCTTGAGGTCACCATAGCTTGGATATGAGTGATTAAAGTTTGTTGTAGCTTCTTGGCTCTTAACCTTGTAATGGGACCTTGAGGCATGGTAATTGATGTTGCTTGGTTCACATCATCCTCCCTCTCTTGAGAAGGAATCGTCCTCGAATCAAAGCCATCACCTACATCAAAAGGACTAAAATCAACAACGTTAAAGGTAGCACTAATACCAAACTCACCCGGTAAATCAATTTTATAAGCATTGTCATTTATGCGCTCTTGAACTTGGAAAGGTCCATCTCCGCGTGGCAAAAGCTTGGATTTTCTTTGAGTTGGAAATCTTTCCTTTCGAAAATGCACCCAAACCCAATCTCCCGGTTTGAAGACTAAAAGCTTACGTCTTTTATTTATTTTTGAAGCAACTTTTGAATTTTCTTCTCAATTTTCTCTTTAACTTGCTTATGCAGCTTATGAACAAACTCAACCTTTGCATTTTCATCAAAACTAACAAACTCATTAGGAGGCATAGGTAATAAAACCATAGGTGTTAAAGGATTAAAGCCATAAACAATTTCAAAAGGTGTGCATTTAGTAGTGCTATGAATAGTCCTATTATATATAAATTCTATGAATGGCGAACAATCCTCCCAAGTCTTTAGATTCTTATCAATAATAGCCTTAAGCATAGTAATCATGGTTATATTAACAACCTCGGTTTGTCCATCCGTTTGAGGATGACAAGTAGTTGAGTACACAAGCTTAATTCCCAATTTACCCTACAAAACACGCCAAAAATGACTTAAAAATTTAACATCACGATCACTAACTATGCTTTTAGGAATGCTATGTAATCTCACAACCTCCCGAAAGAATAAGTCAGCAATATGTTTCGCATCATCCGTTTTGTGACAAGGAATAAAATGAGCCATTTTACTAAATCTATCAACCACAACAAAGATGTTATCCCTACCTTTTTTAGTTCTAGGTAAGCCTAGAACAAAATCCATTGATATATCAATCCAAGGATCAGTAGGAACAGGTAAAGGAGAATACAAACCATGGGGTTGAAGCCTAGACTTAGCTTGTTTACATGTTATGCATCGAGCACACACTTTATGAACATCATGTCTTATTTTAGGCCAATAAAAATGCTCAGCAAGCATATCATAAGTTTTAGAAACTCCAAAATGTGCCATTAAACCATCCCCATGAGCTTCCCTTACAAGTAACTCACGAATAGAACAAAATGGAATGCAAAGTTTACCTTTTCTAAACAGAAATCCGTCAAATAAAATGTAATCATTCACAATGAGTCCTTTTTCACAAGATTCAACAAAAGGAGCAAAGAATACATCATGATGATACAAAGCCTTGATATGATCAAAACCTAACAACTTAGTATTCAAAGCATTTAGTAGAGCATACCTTCGTGATAAAGCATCTGCAACAATGTTCTCCTTACCTTGTTTGTACTTAATCACGTAAGGGAATGTTTCGATAAACTCAAGCCACTTGGCATGTCTTCGATTGATCTTATTTTGTCTTCTCAAATGCTTTAAACTCTCATGATCCGTATGTATAACGAACTCTTTAGGCCATAGATAATGTTGCCATGTTTGTAATGCACAAACCAGAGCATAAAGTTCTTTGTCATAAGTTGGATATCGTAAAGAAGCACCATTCAACTTTTCACTAAAGAACATTAAAGGTCTTTGATTTTGCATCAAAACAGCACCTATCCCTATTCCACTAGCATCACATTCAATTTAAAAAGTTAAGTCAAAATTAGGTAATGAAAGCAATGGAGTCGAACTCAATTTATCTTTTAAAGTGTTAAAAGCAAGTTGTTGGTCTGGCCCCAAACAAAAGAAACATTCTTCTTAACTAGTTCATTTAAAGGTGAAGCAATTGTACTAAAATCCTTAATGAACCTACGATAGAATCCCGCAAGACCATGAAAACTTCTTACCTCACTTACACTTTTAGGTGTAGGCCAATCTCTTATAGCCCTTACCTTCTCCTCATCGACTTCAACACCTTTAGATGAAACTACAAATCCAAGAAAATTTACTTTTTCCATGCAAAAGCTACATTTCTTTAAATTTGCATACAAGCATTCCTTTCGCAAAGTAGTCAAAACAGAACGTACATGCTCAACATGCTCATCTAAAGATTTAGAGTACACAAGAATGTCATCAAAATAGACAACCACAAACTTTCCTAAGTATTCTCGCAAGACATGATTCATTAACCTCATGAATGTACTAGGTGCATTAGTCAATCTAAAGGGCATGACTAGCCATTCATAAAGACCATACTTAGTTTTGAAAGCAGTTTTCCATTCATCACCAATATGCATGCGAATTTGATGATAACCCGATTTCAAATCAATCTTAGTAAACAAATGACAACCATGCAACTCATTAAGCATATCATCTAATCTAGGAATTGGATGCCGATATTTAATAGTTATCTTGTTGATAGCCCTACAATCAACACACATACACCATGAACCATCTTTCTTAGGCACAAGAATAACAGAAATAGAACATGGACTCAAACTCTAACGTACATACCCTTTAGAAAGGAGTTCACTTACTTGCCTTTGTATCTCTTCGGCCTCCTTTGGATTAGTCCTATATGCTGGACGGTTTGGAATTGCCGCTCCCGGGATGAAATCAATTTTATGCTCAATTCCCCTAAGTGGTGGTAACCCACTAGGCATCTCCTCGGGAAATAAGTCCTCAAATTCCTTCAAAAGCATAAGAAAAATACTAGGCCAAGAAGGGTTAAGCTCATTAGTTAAAAAGCAAGACCCTTTGCACATAAGTACAAGAATGGTCTGGTTAGAGAGTAAAACATTCCTAGCCTCACTCAATCTAGTATACAAACTCATAGTTTTGGCTTTTCTCTCATTTTTTCCTCTAGGCTGATTGCTACTTTCTTACTTTTCACTCACACTCTTTTTTTCTCTTAATTCTTTTTCTGTCATTTCTTTTTCACTTTTTGCTTTTGCATCAGCCTCTTGCCTTTTCTTTTCAAGTTTGCATTGATCAATAAACACATCTTTTGGAGACAAAGGAATAAGAGTTGTTTTCCTACCGTTATGAGTAAAAGAATAACGATTTGTATACCCATCATACACTACTCGACGATCAACTTGCCAAGGTCTCCCAAACAATAAATCCCCAGCATGCATGGATACAACATCACACAAAACATCATTAGCATACTTTCCAATGGTAAACGAAACAAGAGCTTGCTTAGTCACCCTAACTTCCGCACAATCATTCAACCATTGAACCATTGAAGCTTGTATGGTCTAGGATGTGGTTTAGTCTCTAAATTAAGTCTTTTGACCAGAATAGAACTCACAACATTGGTGCAACTACCACTATCAATAACCACACTACAAGGTACAGATTGAACAAGGAACCTAGTGTGAAACAAGTTCTCTCGTTGGTCTAGACTATCCTTCTTAATTTGGGTGTTCAAAGCTCTCCTAGAGACTAAGGACATAAGTGTAGGATCCTCTTCACTAAACTCCTCACTCTCACTCTCTTCATTTTCTTCCATTACAACCTCATTTTCCTCTTCATCTTTCATCACAATTTCTCATTCTCTAATGGTCATAATTTTTCTATTATGGCAATCTCTACTAAAGTGACCTACCCCTTGACATTTCTAGCATTTTAAATCCCTGTTTCGCACATTAGAGTCATCAACCTTCTCTTTTCCCTTTTTAGAACTCTCCCCTTTTTAGAACTCACCCCTTTCTCAAGCTTCATTTTAGGTTTCTCATTCACCTCTTGGTTTCTAGGCTTATAATCAATATTCTTATTATCCTTTTTCCATGTAGTACTAGAGTTGGAAAAATGTTTAGAAGAATACCGTCGAGACTTTCGTTGGAGTTGCCTCTCAATCTTGATTGCAATATGCAACAAATCCTCCATGTCAAAGTATGGTTGTAGATCAACTTGGTCCGCAATCTCCGTGTTTAGCCCATTAAGAAACTGTGCCATGAGATTCTCCATGTCCTCGTCTAGATCAAGTCGATCCATCAACGTATCCATCTCCTTGTAATAATCCTCCACGGATTTGCTTCCTTGTTTCAATGCTTGTAGCTTTTGCGCCATGTTGTTAGATTTATTTTAAATTTAATATTATTATTAATGTGGCTCATGTGCATTATCTACTAATTTATCTTTTAGACCTATTATTTTATTAGGTCAATTAAGTAAAAGATAATTTCTAAATTAAATAAAAGATAAAACCCTAATTAAACACCCTGATGGGAGGTGTCTATATAAAGACCCTAGGGATTGGTCCTCTCTCTGCCTCATGTTCTTTTCTCCTCATCAAGAAACCCTAATTAAGTTCTAAAGGAAGGCCAAGAGAGAGAAACACAATCCCTTCGAAGACTATTATCATGGATCAAAGTATGTTATTCTAATTAATGTTATTGTGAAAATCATCTAGTTCAAAGATCTTGGTATTTATTGTTTTATACAATATTAGGGTTTTATTGTATAATCATGAAGTTAAAACTTACATGTGGTATCAGAGCCTTGATTGAGAACTTGTGATTTTCCATGAATGATTTATTATATATCTTGTATGTTTCCGCATTAAATAAATCATTGTTTGTTGTCGCTTGCCAGCAATCATGCTTTAATCTATGAATTTACTTTTTAATGTAATCATTATTTTCTGTTACAAATTAATGCGATGTTTATGTGTTAAATTGTAAAATAGATTAAATCTTGTCATCTTCAATGATAATATCATTATATGGTGGTATATCATCGATTAAGAAAATTTTAAGTTCCTTAAAGTGTTGTCGCTCATCAAAATTATCATGGATTAAGAAAATATTTAAGAGGTGATTAAGCGGCAATGGTATTTATGTTTACTCACGATTATCATGAATCCATTATGTGTTTCATAATGAATTTGAGTTCTATTGATGTATTTTCAAACTCAAATTATTTTTAGTTTTTTTTAAAGAAAAATATTTATGTATTTATTTCAGGTTATATATTATGTTGGTGATGTTTATCAGAAGTTTTTTCTTCTTCTTAATTATTTGATGTTATCATGTTGGTATATTTTATTTTTAATATTCTAAAAATTTGTTTAAATTAAATCTGGTTGAGTTTAGAAAAATAAATTATGTTTTTATTTTATGTTTTATGTATATCAAGAGGATTATTTAAAGTATGTTTTTATCTTTATAATTTAAATTCCACAATGGAATGTATAAATTTTTCATATTTCATTGATAAAATTATTTGCAATATTAATTATTTGCAAATTGTGTGATGTAAATTCCTTGGAATTATGTTATTTTGATATCTATATATTATGAATAATTTGTTAGTCACCAAAGTGGCCAAATTAATAAGTTTTACATAGATATCAAAGGAAAGATAATTCATGAAAATAAAGAAATTTTAGAAATTAACGGAAGATCTTTTATCTTTTGATTTAATTAGTTAAAAGGATAAAAGATAATCAAAAGATAATCACACAATCAATTATCTACTATTTTCAAAATTCAAATTATTGCTTATTCAAAATTCAAATTATTACTTATTTTGAATTTATATTATGCAAGATTTAAGTTTTACCTTTTATTAAAGATAATCACACTTTCAATTAATAATGTTTTGCAAATTTACGTGATAAATTATCTGTGATTGTTTTATCTATAGTATAAATAATTTGTTAGTCACCAAAGTGGCCAAATTAGTAAGTGTAAGTTCTATAGATATCAAATTTAAGTTAATTCAATTACTCATGTTTGTAATTGTTTTATTGTGATATATCTATGTTATGAATAATTTGTTAGTTACCAAAGTAGCCAAATTAGTAAGTCTTATAGATTTCCATTGATAATGTATGCAAATTAAGGTGATAAATTATTGTGATTACTTTATTATAATATCTATATTATGAATAATTTGTTAGTCACCAAAGTGGCCAAATTAGTAAGTTCAATAGATATCAAATTAAAGTTAATTCAATTACTCATGTTTATATGATGCTAATGAAGGGGATTATATTATGAAACATTAAAGTTATTATCATGAGTATATTGAAATTCATTATTATAAAACATTTTAAATCGTCCAAAGGTTGATGAGTAGTTTTATAATTTTGAATCTTATCGTAGTTAATTGAGATGTTTGGTTAGATATTTTTAGTATATCCAAAGATAACTAATGTATCTAGTTTGAGCATTTTTAATTACCAATTACGTAAAAATTAAAGTTAGCATCAATTATGTATGAATGTTGTATATATTGTTGTATCTTCCAAAGAAGAACTGCAATATATGCTTAATGATTATTATTGTTATCTGAATCTAAATTATATATTTAAGTTTATTTCTCAAAGCAATAATGCATAAGCATATTTATTCCATATTTGCAGTATTTGTTTCTGTTTCTCTTCATTCGCAAGCTATGTCTATAATTAAGTTTAACATACTCAATTTCTCTAATTAGTGCAAACAATTTCAATTTCATCTTGATGTTTTGGATCTTGATTTGACATTTTTTAAGTGAGAAACTTGTTGCACTTACTAATGCTAGTAGTGTTGAGAAAAGATCTTTCTATAAAGATCGGGAAAGATCAAATAGATTTAAGCCTAATGTATATGCGAGTGACTGTAGAAAACGATATCAAGTCCACAATTATAAGAAGAAAAAAAAAACTGAAAATGCTGAGGAATTTATGAAAATTGTTCTCTGAGTCAGTTGATAAGTCACTTGTTGGAACACTTATGAGTACCTTAACCACCATTAAGTTTGATGGTTTTCGTACTATGCATGAGCATATCCAAAGAAAGAATTAAAAGATTGGTAAAGAACAAAATCCTTCCAAATTTGGATTTTACTGATCTTGGAACTTGTGTGGATTGTATTAAAGGAAAACAAACAAAACACACGGTTAATAAAGTAGTCACAAGAAGCTCATAGCTCTTTGAAATTATACACACTGATATTTGTGGGTTTTTTGATGTTCCATCTTTTGGTGGAGAAAAGTATTTCATTACCTTTATTGATGATTTTTCACATTATGGATATATCTACTTGTTACATGAAAAATCTCAATCGATAGATGCCTTGAAGGTATTTATCAACGAAGTTGAAAGGCAATTAGATAGAAAAATGAAAATCGTAAGGTCTGATAGAGGTGGTGAATATTATGAAAAATATGAGGAGAATGGCCAGCGCCCTGGTCCATTTGCTAAATTCCTACAAAATCATTGCATATGTGCTTAATACACAATGCCAGAAACACCACAACAAAATGGTGTTGCAGAAAGGCACAATCGTACATTAATGAACATAATTAGGAGTATGTTATTAATTCATCTTTACCCATATCTTCCTGGGTGTATGCTTTAAGAACCGCTTAATACTTATTAAACAGGGTTCCTAGTAAGTCAGTTCCAAAGACACCTTTTGAACTGTGGACAAGAAGGAAACTCAGTTTAAGGCACCTACATGTTTGGGGTTGCCAAGCGGAAGTAAGCATTTATAATCCCCATGAATAGAAACTGGATTCAAGAACAACCAGTGGTTTCTTCATGGGTTATCCAGAAAAATCAAAGGGTATAAATTTTATTGTCCTAGCCACAGTATAAGAATAGTTGAAACTGGAAATCCAAGGTTCATTAAAGATGACAAAATTAGTGGGAGTTTGGAACCATGTAAAGTGGAAATTCAAGAAGTTAGGGTGGAAACTCTTTCATCTATAACTTCTTCTCAAGTTGTTGTTCTTGTAGTTGTTGACTCTGTTAACAATCCACAAGAAGAACAAATTAATGATTAAACTCCACATAATGATATTATGATAAATGAACCTATAATTGAGCAAACCACAAGAAATCGAATTAAGAAGATCTATAAGACAAACAAGATCAACTATTTCTGATGATTATGTAGTTTATTTGCATGAGTCAGATTTTGACTTAGGTATTGATAACAATTCAGTTTCGTTTTCACAAGCCATTAAAAGTGATAATTCTGCTAAATGGTTAGATGTCATGAAAGAAGTGTTGAAATCAATGGATTACAATGAGGTTTAGGACCTTGTAAAATTGCCTAAAGGAAGTAAAAGAGTTAGGTGTAAATGGGTCTTAAACACCAAACATGACTCAAATGGCAATATCGAACGATGCAAGGCTAGACTCATTACCAAAGGTTATACTTAGAAATATGGTATCAACTATACAGAGACTTTTTCTCCTGTCTCTCAAAAAGATTCATTGAGAACTATTATGACTTTAGTTGCTCATTATGACTTAGAGCTTCATTAAATGGATGTGAAAACTACTTTTCTGAACGGGAATTTAGATGAAGAAATGCTCATGAATCAACCAGAAGGTTTTATGGTTGAAAGAAGGGAATATATGGTGTGTAACCTAAAGAGGTCAATATACAAACTTAAACAAGCTTCCTGACAATGGTATCTTAAGTTTAATGATGTCATCACATCTTTTGGATTTAAAGAAAACATTGTTGATCGATGTATATATCTAAAGATCAGTGGGAGTAAGTTTGTAATTCTTGTTCTGTATGTTGATAACATCTTGCTAACTACTAATGAATTTGATTTATTATGTCAAACCAAAGAATTTCTCTCTAAAAACTTTAAAATGAAAGATATGGGAGAGGCATCCTATGTGATTGAAATTGAAATGTTTCGTGATCAAGCACATGTATTGTTAGGATTGTCTCAAAAAGCATATATTAATAAAGTTTTTGAGAGATTTAAGATGGATAAATGCTCTCCAAGCATAGTTCCAATTCAGAAGGGAGACAAGTTTAGTCTCATGTAATGTCCAAAGAATGAATTGGAACAAAATCAAATGGAAACCATTCTATATGCATTATCAGAAGTTTTAATGTATGTATTAACTTGTTCTATACCAGACATCAGTTTTGTTGTCGGTATGCTGGACAGGTATCAAAGTAATCCAGGAATGGATCATTGAAAAGCTGCAAAGAAAGTATTAAGGTATCTATCTGCAAAGAATAAAGGATTATATGCTTACTTACAGAAGATCTGATCATCTTCAGGTGATTGGATATTTAGATTCAGATGTTGTTGGGTATGTGGATACATGAAAACCAATATTTAGCTATTTGTTCCTATTATGTGAAGGAGCAATTTCATGTAAGAGCGTGAAGCAGTCTATCATCTCTGCGTCCACTATGAAAGTTGAATTCGTAGCGTATTGCTTTGAGGCTACAATTCATGTATGGTTTATGGTTGTGGAACTTTAATTTCAGGACTTGGATTTGTCGATAGTATTGTCAAGTTGCTGAATATTTATTGTGATAATTCCACAACAGTCTTCTTTTCTAAACGACAAGTATTTAAAAGTGTAAAACATATTAAATTAAAATACTTTGTTGTTAAAGAAAAGAAATAGTTCAAAAACAAAGAGTGTCAGTCAAACACATTAACACTAATCTTATGATTGCGGATCCACTGACTAAATAATTGTCATCAAATACATTTAATGAACATGTCGAACGTATGGGTATTAGTGGATACCATTATTGATATTATGGTTTTGTTATTTGACACTCTGAGCTCATTTATTGAATGTTTCTGATTTTATCTTACAGTCCTATTTCTTATGATTGGTATATACATAAATGAATTACGTAAATGAAGCAGGATATTGTCTTTAATAAAGACCCTTATTGTTGGACCATTATTGATTATTTTTATTATAGATCATGTTAGATGAAGAACTATTCATGTGATACATGGAAGGGAGTATGTTAATGTAATGACGTATGACCGCCATGATCCTTTTGTAGTTTCTTTGACTTGACATTGATATTATGATATGAAGATAAAAACTTTTATCTTCTCTACGTATTATGTTTATAAATGTATATAGTAGATAACGTTAAATGGGCCAAGTGGGAGAATGTTAGATTTATTTTAAATTTAATATTATTATTAATGTGGCCCATGTGCATTATCTACTAATTTATCTTTTAGACCTATTATTTTATTAGGTCAATTAAGTAAAAGATAATTCCTAAATTAAATAAAAGATAAAATCCTAATTAAATACCCTGATGGGAGATGTCTATATAAAGACCCTAGGGATTGGTCCTCTCTCTGCCTCATGAAATAGTTTTTTTCTCCTCATCAAAAAACCCTAATTAAGTTCTAAAGGAAGGTCAAGAGAGAGAAACACAATCCCTTAGAAAACTACTATCATGGATCAAGGTATGTTATTCTAATTAATGTTATTGTGAAAATCATCTAGTTCAAAGATCTTGGTATTTATTGTTTTATACAATATTAGGGTTTTATTGTATAATCATGAAGTTAAAACTTACACATGTCCCTTTGGAAATGTTTAGGAACAAATCGTTTTCTCATCGACTCCTTGAACTGATACCACGAATCGATTGGTGCTTCAAGATTCCTCCTCCTACTTGACATCAACTTATCCCACCATGTTTGAGCATATTGTTTAAATTGAGCAACACACAATCGTACCTTCGATTCATCGGTAAAGTTATGGCAATCAAATATTGATTCCACCGTCTTCTCTCATTCAAGGTACTCTTTCGGATCGGTTTTTCCATAAAACTTTGGAAGTTTCAGTTTGATGCTTCCCACATTACGGTCAATTCCCTCTTCTCGTGGAGCTCTCCTTTGAAAATTAAGATGTCCTCGTCCACGACCTCTCCCTCTATCCAAGCCACGAACAACACGTCTTTCTCCTCTTGCTGCGACCAAAGTAACTTGGTCATCCTCTCCTTCGTTGGAATCGTCACCTTCATATTCCTCCTCTCGAGCTTGGTATCGAGTCTCCAACCGTTCTATACGTTCTGTCAATGCTTCCATAGCACGAAACATGCGTTCCATGGTCGCTTATTGTGCTTCTTGCCTTCGTTCATTGGAGATATTAGGTAAATCTTCGGGATTTGTCATACTGCAAAATAAAGAAAAGTAACAAAAAGAAAAAGGACCTCACAAGCGCTCCCTCACGTGTTTCACTCGTTAATTAGTTCACTCGTGTTTAACACTCAACACTCTTATCAATGTATCACTCCCTCACTAACACACCCTCACAAGTATAAAAGAATCACACTTCAAACAACTATATTCAGCAAAGTGAAAAAGTCAAGAGCAATTTAAAGTGTTTTGAACAGCACACTTAAAATACAATCAAGAGTATTAAAGGAGCAATCTGAATAACAACAAAGAAACAAGTTAAAATAAGAGAAGCACTATATGGAAGGAACGAAAAGGATTAAAAAAATGAATAATTAAAAAAATCAGAATGAGAAAGGAAGTAGAATGGATAACAATAGAAAATGTGGCATTCAAAATGGTTAATTGAAATGTAACTCTAGCAAAACGATGTATTATGTTGTTTAATTGAGCCTTAACAACATATGGGAGTTATAATAGCAAGAATCAGCCGAATTGTAACTGCCAACATTTAATTACCAACAGTTTTTTTTCTTCTTTTGGACAGATTATCAAAATTCAAACGATTTGGCCACAAGCAATACAAAACGAGTCATGTTGATATCTTTTTTTTACAAGAGGAGTAATGACAAAATATATTTTTAATCAATATTACCTATGTAAGAGAAGAAGTGGGGTCGTTTCTGTGAGAACTTTTCAAAATAGTTTATGTTCTCTAAAGCTCTCATGAATTCATGATTTTGTTTAGGACCAAAATGGACAAAATCATATAAAACTCAAAGATACAAGATGAATTGTGTGTGATATATCTATTGTCTCAATTCACTAATGAGAACGATAGTTCCAGAGCTTGGTCTTGAAGGAATCGAATTCCTCAACAGAAGCGCGTGAACGCATGTGCTTTCGAAATTCATTTTGGACATGAAAACAGAGAAACATTAAAAAAATAGGATAAACATACATACCTAATTAAGCATGCTTTTAACAAAGAAATCAGGGAGAAGTGTTTACCTTTGAAGACGTTCTTCAATCTTCTCATCATTGTAGTCCTGATCTCAGTAACTTTGTTGGTCCTCAAGAACAACCTTGAACGAGGACACCAGCGCTAAGTCTTTTCCGCTATTCTCAGGCAAGGATCGATGTTGTGTGGGAACCCTTTTTGGAAAGCTAAGGGAAGAACAATAATACAGAGAAAACATTTTTCTCTATTTCTTCTGTGTTAAGAGTTAAGAGATATTGAGAGATTGTGAGAAAAAACCACCACATAACTCTTCTGTGTATTAGAGTTAAGGGAGGAGAGAGAAGTTATCACGTATAACTTCCCTTTAACCCGTCATTAACTCCCCTTAACCATTGGAGTTAAAACTTAACTGGTGTTAAATTACATCATATTTAATTTAACTTAATTAAATAAATATTAATTAAATATCATATATTTAGCTAATATTACATTTGAATCATATTCAAAGACATTTCTCTCTCATAACTTATAGTTTTAATACGAATCTCATTCATATTAAATTTATCATATAGTTTAAATATGAATCTGATTCATATTATTTAATATTTGAATCTTATTCAAATATATTAATCTCTCATATTATATAGTTTGATTTTGAATTTTATTCAAAATTAACTTTATAACATAATGTAACTATATATACTATGTTAATTGTATCTTATATAATTAACATTTAATTCTCTTACAAAATGAATTTTATTCATATTAGTTTAATATTTGAATCACATTCAAACATTAATACTCTCAAATTATAAAGTTTTATTTTGAATCTTATTCAAAATTAACTTTATATTATAATGTATCTATATACATTATATTAATTGCATCTAATACAATTGATGCACTTTCCTTTATTTAATTTGAATCATTCAAATGCTTCAAAACTAATTAATCCTTGTTTTATCTTTAGTGAGCTAGCAAAAGTACCTAATGGACCTACAAATTAAAAGCTTCATATGATACGAGATTAATTAATTAAACTTTTTAATTAAATTAATCAACATTCGTTAATTGTGGGTCACTCCACTAAAGACCCACAGCTTCACTCTTCGCATTGTAGATATATTTCTATGTTCATGGATATAATCAATCAACAGTAAGTCGACCCTTCACGAATTGATCGTAATTACAGCTGGTCAAATTACCGTTTTACCCCTGTAACTACATTTAATTCCTTAACTCCCATTGATCCTCTAATGAACAATTTGTATATGGTCCCACCATAAACAAAAACCCTTTCGGGCCAATGAGTGGGAGGGGCCCATTGTTCAAGACCTGGAGTCAACACTTAAGGGAGCAATTCCTCTACTTACCCTAAAGACGGGAATGAGTGAATTCCATCTTATGTAGCTATGTTCCCAGCTTCCTACTCGGACAAATCCCCATAATGGTAGGCTTATTGAGTTGGCGAATCTGACAACTCTCACCCATATAGATCAAAGGATTGCCCTCATAAGCAGGAGTTCAAAACTCACTCAAGATTAAGGTCGAGGTACCTATGGTCATCCAATTGAAAAGTTAATCTCTTTAAGTAACGACGTTATATAGAGAGATTAATCATTTCGTGGTCCGGTCTTATACACACTCTTTGTATAGGATACCCCTACTTACATGCCTCCACATGAATGCTTAGGATCAGATCGTTTGTAACACTTTACAACTCTTGTAACATTTACAAAGTGGGTTGTATCCGTAGTGTCACCAAGATAAGGTACCCAACCTTATCCATATACTACAGATCATTTAGGTTATTACTTAAACATGATCCACCTGTATATCAACCACATACATGTTTAAGTTACATAAAATAATATTAGATCTTTCTTTAATGGATTATTGCATATATTAAATAATCAACTATTACTTCAAATAACATATAACTACGAGACTTTAGGGCATACATCCCAACAGGTCTCACTATTTTTTCAGGTAAATTCAAAGAATATTCACTAAGGAAGGTTTAAGTTCAAAAGACACATCTCCTATAACTTGGTCTGTTTGATCTCAACGGTTTTTGTTTTGATATTTTTTCTCACTTTCTTTCATGTTGGAGGATTGTTGGATATTCATAATGTAGTGAAATAAAGTGAAACATTCTTGAGTATTGAAATATAATATATATATATATATATATATATGTATATATATAATATATATATATATATATATATTAAATTATGTAGATTAAATTCATGATTTGAACCTTCAAATTGGATTGAAACCATCAAATTAGATGATGTTTCATGTACAAATTTAACATATATGAAAGTTAAATTTATTGTTTTTTCAATTTGAACAAGTTATGTTTGATTTTGGTCAAGTAATAACTCAATTGAGTTAAATTTGACAAATGTTTCAATTTTGTATTTATTTATTTATTTATTTTAGAGAGTAACTAAGTTGCTAGCCTATAAATAGCAACTTGTTTCTTCATTGGGAGTATCCCTATCCAAATTGAAGAGTTCTCTCATTTCTTTCTTTCTTTTGATCTTGAGTTGAGTTGAGAGCAAGTAACCAAGAGTTTTGTTAGATCCGAGTAGTTCGAGGTTATAGTTCTATCGGAATTAGTCGTTGTATCCTACTGAGACGATCGTTATAGTCTGCTTACAGTCCGTATAAAGTGAATATTTGTCTTCAGACAACACTTATCAGAAGCGTGCCTCGACTACCTTTTTAATCTCCACAAGTTTTTTAGGTTTTTTTAAGTTCTTGGTAATTTCAATTTAAAAGTCTTGTTATACCATCTAGCTTACTTTTGAGTTTGAATATTATTATCATATAAAGTGTGTGTACTGTTTCTAGTTGAAGTGTAATTAGTTTGCTAGTGTATTAAGTTCTTATATACATTTATTTTCAATGTTAAGAAGGCCAATTAAAAGTGACATAACTTTTAGTTTAGATGAAATCTCTTGGACATAAGCACATAGATATGTATTAGTTTAACTTTAAACTAACAAGCAACTTTCATATGTAAACTTTGTGTTGTGTGTGTGTTTAAAAAATTACATTTCCTAGATTAGGATGAAATTTTCATTTAGACAAGTTATGTTTATATATAGAGACTATGAGACAATAATGAAGATCAGTCTCAATCGCAATTGTCATTCATCTCAAAATGAAATTGATAAAATTATCAATGAAACATCTTATGAATGGGTTTGGTCACTTGTAAGTATAATATATATCAATTTTATTTCCATATATGTAATATGAAATATGTCATCAACATTTATGTTTTGTTGTTGGATTAATCGTATATTAGGTTTCAACATTAGAAAATAAAGTTTTAGAAAATGTTAGGTGGCTTGCTTGAGGTCTCAATAAAGTTGTACAAAAGTATCATTGTGTTTGTTTATTTTACCAAATTTAAGAAGAGTTTTATGAAGGATATTGTTTACCCTTGTTTGTTTCATGAGTTTTGATTTTTCAAAACCTAAGTATTAATTATACTTTGAAAAAAAATCCTTGTAAACATGAGTTTTTATTAACCTTGTGAAAGGTGGATTTTTTAGCTATAGGTTTTCATATGTCAATGTTAATGTCACGAGAGTGTAAAGGAGAGAAATTTTTTTAAATCTTTTGATCTTATGAAAAGAAAGTTAGAAATTCATTTTTATTTTGTTTTTTTTGTTTTTCCCTTTTGTTGATGGCAAAATCCGGCCAAATGAATCATCTGACTTTCATGTGCCGCCAACGGTAAATTTATAACTTGAGGAAAAGATTACCTGCAAAACAAAAAAAAAATCATAAATCGATGTGGTGCTTGTCACAGACATTCCGATACTTAAGTCAAATCTCAGCACAAAGGTCAGAGCAAGTAGTTTTTAGGGAGAAGATGAACTTACCTTCTGCAAGCTGTCATGCTCTATTTATAATGGAGTTCAGGGGTCTTCCTTATCTTTTTAGGATTAGGATTCTATTTCCTTTATCCATTAGGAAACCAGACACTAAAAGGTTGGATTGGATCACTGGAGATGTTCCAGAATATAGGGTCAATCCGAATTAGTCTCTCTCGAGGGATTTGTTTGGCCTCCACCTCCAAGGTCGAGGTAGGCTCATTGCTGTGAAGGCCTTGTTGGCCTCGACCTCACCCTTTGAGGCTGAGGCAGGCCAATTTAGACTTTTGACCCAATTACTTTTCTCCCTATTTGTAAGGAACTCTCCCAGACTTGTTTCTTGTCGATCTTGGGTTCGTTCTTGGGATTAGGTAACTCCCCCAATTTTACTTTCATCTTAATCTTTTACTGGTCTAAAATTACCCATAACATTAGTCCCCTACTCCCGTGTTGGGCTTTTAGGCTAATTTTTAAAGATTGAGTGCTAAGATTTCAATTTAGGAGTATATTTAATGTTGTTTCGCCATGGTGCGTAATAGTGCAATATGTTTGTTCGTCCTTTGACGTGTCCATTTTTGGACTTATGAATGCTCTACCCTCAAGATGTGCACCTCTTGAATTTTGGGTTGAGTATGTGTGGCCATCAGTATAACTTAATTTAGTAAATCCTCGGGCGATCTTCAAATCATCTTTTGGAATAACCTATCAAAACTCGGTTGATCCTTTAGGTTTTTTTTCCTTTCCTAGGGCGCCCTTGGTTCTTTTCAAGGATTGGTTTATCAAACCTTCTTTAGATTGTCCCAAGAAGTTACCATCATAGGTTGACTTCTGGGATTGTATGGATATGTTCAATGTGAATTCTTATTCACTTCTTGTTATTATTATTTATTTTTATATGTTATGCATGAGGTTATAACATAGAATGACACATGTTCCTCAAAGGTTGGTAAAAAATAAGGAGACATGAAGTAAAGGGTGATGTGACAATGATCCAACGAGTGAGGGAGTGTGGGGTGCGTGTGTCGGCCTTTCTCGAAGGCCAAGGCAGGCCTAGGCCTAGCCTAACGCACCTGCCACTGTTGTGGTGGGCTAGCACGTTTGGAGTGCCTACCACATGCTGGCGCACCTCGACCTTGGCCAGTATGTATATATATATATATATTTGAATTTTTCAATAGCAATGTATATATCTTTGAATTTTTGAATTTTCTATTTTCCCTCCAATTATTTCCTATAAATAGGTGTGAGCTCTCCTCCTCATTTCCAACCTTCTCCCAACTTACTCTACTCCTCAAACATAGGTCCTTGTCTTTTTTTTTATATAAAAAAAATTGTTTTCTTTTCTTTTCCTAAAAGAATGTCTTTCAGAAATGATGGGGAGAGCAAGAACATTTATGATGAGAATGATTATTCTTATTCCTATTGTGAGTCCCTAGACTCTTCTGAGTATTCTGTCGAGGAACCTTCTATGCCTGTGAGAGCTTTTCCATTCTCTATGACCCGTGCTTAACTTGAGATTTTATGTTATGAGTATGACATTTCTCTCATAGTTTGTCGGAGGGTTCCATGTCCTAACGAAACTAAGATAGACCTCCTGACGGCGAGGTAGCTCTTTATTTAGCTATGTTTTGCTTCGGGGTTCGACTTCCCCTACCTTTATTTCTTTAAAGTTTTTGGGTTATAAGACTACTCGTCCCTACTCAAATTTTGCCAAACGGATGGAGCCATCTTATTAATACTTACTCCTTTTGGAAAATTTGTGGGATTCAACTATTGGAATGCTCTAAGATTTATTACTTCACCGATAGTGTATGCTTGCCACTTAGACCACATTTATCTATATTTCTATCACTCGTATACTTACGGTTGATCAAATTCTCCAGAGATGTCTTTCTTGGTCAGAATCGCTATTCTCTTGTTGACTCATTATTCCCTTGTTTGACCGATGTATTACAATTTTTTGTAGATAACACACGTTCCCCACAGACAGTGCCAAATGTTGATGGCAAAATACGAGCAAATGAACTCACCTGACTTTCATGTGCCGCCAACGATAAATTTATAACTTGAGGAAAAGGTAACCTGCAAAAAAAAAAAAAAAAAAAAAATACACCGTTGTGGTGCTTACCACAGATACTCTCATGCTTAAAGTCAAGTATCAGTACAAAGGTCAGAGCAAGCAATTTTAAGGAGGAGATGAGTACCTTCTGCAAGGTTGTCATGCTCCATTTATAATGAAGTTTAGGGGTCTTCCTTATCCTTTACCCATTTTGAAACCGGACACTCAAGGGTTGGATTGAGCCACTAGGGATGTTCAAGAATAGGATTGGCCTCTCTCGAGGGATTTGTTTCGCCTCAGCCTCGGAGGCCGAATCGGCCCAATTATTTTTCTCCCTATTTGTAAAGAACTCTTCCGAGCCTACTTCCTACCGATTTTGGGTCCGTTCCTAGGTTTAGGTAACTCTTTTGATTTTACTTTTATCTTAATCTTTTACTAATCTAAAATTACCTATAACACCTTTTAAGATAGTTGGCTCTTCAATAATTTTGTTAAGAACTTGAATATACTTATCCAATCTCTTCTGGCTCATTAAATTAGTTATTATCTAATATTAATATCTTAGATCTCAAAATATTATTATGAATTTTTAGCATTAATTTCAATTGATAAATATATTATCTTAAAAGTATTATATACCAGTAGTTAATTCTCTAGTATGTTGAAACCTTTAAAAAATGATTTAATTTTAATAATTTTGTTGGTATGTAGTGCATATAATAATTGTATAGTTTTGATTTTATTTAATTAATTATAATGAAAACAATTCTACTCAAATAATTTTTTTTCTTTTTACAATTTTTCTGGTTAGTCCGTAAACATATATTATTTAAATCAAGAACAATAAAAAACTTTGAAATATTAATTATCTTACATATTCATTTAAATCTTAAATATTTAATATTCATATAAAATTTTAAAAAAATTAATATTATACTCATACATATCAAACAATATAAGCGATCTAAAGGAGCTCAACATTATTAATGAAAATGGCTAAATTTAAGTATAACTCAAAATTTAAAAATATAATTGAGAAAAATTAAAGTTGAACTAATTAAACTTTTCACCAAATATTCATCTCAAACTTTAAACATGATATCTAATAAAGTTATAATTTATAATTTATAATGAAACTTTACCTAATGTTCATCATTGCTCAGCAAAAGCTTGAAGGTTGTTTGTCCTGTTGTGGAAATTTCTCCTTAGTTGGTATGGTATTCATTGCTTATTTCACTCTCCACCAATTAGATTTTATTGTCATAAGGTATTTATTAAAAGCAATGTAACTAAGGGCATGTTTGGAAGTGATTTTAAAATTGTTAAAATCAATTTTGTCATTTTCAAAATTACCGTAAAACATGTTTTTAATCCTTCAAAACTAATTTTGATGATTGAAAATTGCATTTAAAAGTGTAAAATTGAAAACTGAATTAATTTTGAGTTATTAAAAGTGTGTTTTTTTAGTGATTTTAAAAATGACAAAAGTAATTTTGACGATTTTAAAATCACTCCTAAACCTGCTCTAGGTCTATGGGAAAAAAAACAATTACAATATACATACCATTCTATTAACTTTTTAAGTTTTCTAAAATAAATTATTTGTATAATATTGTTACAAAACCATCATAGGTTGGTCATGTTATTTTCAATAACCAAAGCATTTTTGTCTTGGATGGTTGATAGGTGATAATGCTACAATTGTTTATGAATGTCTTCCAAACAAATACTTTAATCGCTAAAAATGATTTCGGTTCTTTAAAATTAGATGTGAGTAAAACATATGAACGCCTGGAATGAAGTTTCTTGCACAGCTGTCTAACGCATAAGATGAATTTTAAAAATTCTTTGATCGATCACATTAGTACGTGTGTGGAAATTGTTTCTTTTCAAATCTCGATTAATGGAATGTGCACAACAACCTTTAAACCAACTAAAAGTTTAAGAAGGGGACCCCTTATCTCTTTATCTCTTCCCCATTTACGTTGAGGGTTTGTCAAGCCTTTTTCAAAATGTAGAGTTACATTATATAGAATTTTTTGTTAAAAAAATTGTAAGATCACGCATCTTTTCTTTGTAGATGGATAGTCTTATGTTCCTAAGTAATGCAAGTGAACATTGTCAAACAAGCAGTGTAAAAAGAAAATATTCAAGTCAAATCGAATCTCCCAAGAGAACATAGTACAACGGCTATAGTCATAGTGATCCTCCTATTCAACTAACTTCAACCATTTTCGAACACCTCATAGCATTTTCAGGGCCTTCGAGTCTATCATTTCTGTATGATTTCTACGGTCCCTTCTTTCTAATGGGTTTCGAATATAAAAATCATTTTTTGATTGATCCATAACCTGACCTAGATCAAGATTATGAACTCAATACTGTAAATGAAAGTATCGTTTTCGTCTCCATTCTTCGTCACATTGTTGGAACAAAAATTGAATATGTATCAATATGTAAATAAAAGTTTTCAAATTCACTTTGAAATTAAAGGCCTCCTCAAAGTTTGTAACCTAGGTAACCACTATAAAATAAATACATATAATTATCATTTTGGAAACAAAGTGACAATGGGATGACTAAAACTTAGAAAAGAAATGAGAAAAAAAAGTGTTGTAACAAAACTAAGTAATAAAATGAGGCATTCAAAACAATTCGTGCCCTAAAGAAAATTAATTAGCTACAATTTGCAACTTCAACACAACATGAGCATTGACATTCTCCCGATAGTTACTCTTTTAAACTTAATTTAGATGTCTTGTTCAATCCCTAGATTGTAGATTTTGGAGTGATTGTTAGAAATTACAGTGGTAGAACTATGTTATTGTCGTGAAAGACTTAAAATTTGTGAGGATCAATAGAACTTGTGAAACAAATGCTCTTTTATACGACATTTCTGTAGTTGTAGATACATGATTACATCTTTTGTAGAAATTGAGAGAGATATTTTGATCATATGAAACCACTTCGAAAGACAAGATATTTTCAACAATAAAGTGCAAAATTATTGTTCATGAAATCAAGCACACATTTGGAGCAAATCTATTAAAGAATTTCTTTTTACCTCACAAAGTTGCAATACAATTACACATTGTGAGGAAGATGAAGATCAATACTTCAGGTGTTTGGATTGAAGAACTCTCGTCGTGGGTGTCTAAAGTTGCACATCTGATGACATGCTTTTCCCTAAGTTTTTTTTCCTTCATTCTTTTGCATTCTGTATTATAATTCACTAAAAAAAAAAAAAAAATCGACAGATGTTCACAAAATCATCAATAAACGTCATAAGTATAATCAAGAATTTAGAGATAATGAATTCAATCCCGAGAGAGAATGAGTTTTTCGTTTTTGGACATCCAAATATTATAGAATTAGATAACTAGAAAAAGAGCTATTTTCTACCCATTTACTGATGGAAAGAAATGGTAGAAGCCTATTGATAGTGTTTTTATCTCCATACCCACAATAATCTGAAATTAAGAAAGAACCCTAAAAATTGGAGGACAAAATAAGAGGATGTTTTGGGAATTAAAAGATGGATTGAGTTGGCGGTTGGTCGAAAAAGCCCATATCTAAAAGGGCAGTTTCGGGCACATTTCAAGTCGGCGGAGTCTCCATTTCGTCTTCATATTCAAAGTGGAGCAGCCGATTCTTGAGGAAGAACATTACAAGTTCTTCAATTTTTGCTTTCCAGATTTCGGAAACCTAAATCTGTAGATCAAAGAACGAAGAACGAGAAAGAGAGAGAAAACACCGGCGAAATATGGCCCGGAGACCCGACGATGACTATGATTACCTCTTCAAAGTTGTGCTAATCGGCGATTCAGGCGTTGGAAAATCCAACCTCCTTTCCCGATTCACTCGGAATGAGTTTTGTTTGGAGTCCAAGTCCACCATTGGCGTCGAATTCGCCACTCGTACTCTTCAGGTATCTCTCTGTCTCTCTCTTCATTTCTCTCTCTCATTGTCATTGGGTATTTATATTTGTGTCCGTTGTGTGTTTCTATGCTTTGCATTCTCGATCTGTATGTAAATCTGCATTTGGATTGATTTCGGAACTCGAGTTAATAATTTATTTGTTGTAATTCAAGAATGATCTGTTTTCTTTTTCGTTTGAAACAGTTTCTTTTTTTTTTTTTTTTTTTTTTAAATATCTGAATTGAGTTTGTGAATCTTCTCTTGCGGATCTGTGTTCTCAATTGGTTGTTCTGGTTGTGTTTTCATTTTAATTTAGAGGAATGCGGGAAATTATTCGTTTCTTTACTGATCTGGATTTGGATGATGAATCGAGAAAAATGGCTGTAAATTTGATTAGGTATAACTTTCGATGGACATTGTTCAAATTCTGATCCGGGTATGGGTAAGAGATTTCATTCAACTTTTTAATGGAGATATATCTGTATATCATTATTGGTTGTTTTGATGCCATTTAATTTAGTCCATAGAATACGAATCTGAATTAATGATCCTTTCCTGGAAATGCAATTATTATCTTAGTTTTATTCAATTTGATTATGTATCCCACCTTTCTTCCATTTCTTCATTTCCATTTTGATTACGTAAATTTGACACTTTCAAACAATTCGAGAGCAATTCGAAAGAGGACAAGCATTTTACCAATACCTGGAAAAAATGAAGAAACATTTACAAATCTAGCTGCAACCCTTGATTTACACTGCTATATGTGGTCGTTTAAATCTCAGTTTCTTGGTCTTTGGTTGATACCTGGAAACTGTTTGTTAGTTACTAGTTAGTATCCTGTCACACATATACACATTTTGATAATAGATTTTGGAACTTCTTGGATCGTCTTATGTCAATGTCATCTTGAAACGGATATGTGATATTAGTGGTACACTTGTTGAACTAAACGTTGCCATAATCTGGATCTCTGCAGAATGAGGGAAACTTTTGTGATATCTGTTGTTCTTGTCCTGCTAAAGATTTCGATTTTCATTTTCGTTTGACTCATAAGCTGAGTTAATGTGGAACACGGTGGTGACTCCTTGCTAGATGACTAGTACTAGTTGGTTTTTCGGAGATCAGTTTGTGAAATTTGACATATGACCTTTTCTTTTTGGTCCTCTCTTAGACTAAAATTACGGGTATGGAGTACAGATTCATAGTTTCCAATTTTGTTTTCTGATTCTTGCCTATAAAGTTAGTCTTTTGTTTTATAAAATCAATAGAATAACAGCCTTTTGATCATTTGTTTACTGTTAAGGTGGGTTTTGTGGGTTCATTGATGAAGAGATGTATTGTATTTATTGTGCTTTAATTATCAAAGTTACCAAGAAAAAGAAATGCTGCATATTTATTAGGTTGAGGGAAGAACTGTGAAAGCTCAGATATGGGACACGGCCGGTCAAGAGCGTTACAGAGCAATAACCAGTGCTTACTATAGGGGTGCTCTTGGAGCCCTTCTAGTGTACGATGTAACGAAACCAATGACATTCGATAACGTAAGCCGCTGGTTGAAGGAACTTAGGGACCATGCAGATTCCAACATAGTCATCATGTTAATCGGAAACAAGACTGATCTGAAACACCTTCGAGCAGTGGCGACAGAGGATGCTCAAAGCTATGCCGAGAAAGAAGGACTATCATTCATCGAAACTTCTGCTCTTGAAGCAACAAACGTGGAGAAGGCTTTCCAAACTATTCTATCAGAAATATATCGGATAATCAGTAAAAAATCCCTGAATTCGGAGGAGCCTGCTGCTGCTAACATCAAGGAAGGAAAAACCATTGTGGTTGGTGAATCGGAGGCCAATACAAAGAAGGCTTGTTGTTCCTCTTCTTAAGTTCACAAAATATATTTCAACAATTTTTGTAACTCTCTCTCTCTCTTTTTCTCTTCTTTGTTATCTGCTTGTTCATTTCTTTCTAGTTACCAACTATCTTCTGTTATTTGTTTGCTTGGATTATGTTGGTGTATAATTTACATATAATTTATATTTTACTTAGATTTATTATTATTATTATTATTATTATTATTATTATTTTCTCCTCCTTATATAGCCAAGGGATCATTGAAATATCTTGTCAGACACTATTGAGCGGTTCATTTCAGGGGCTGTCTGTTTCTATGGAATCTCTATGTTGGAGAATCAAATATGTGAATGTTTGGTGGAACTTTTATTTTTTTGTTTTTGATATCTGTGTGAGTATTTAACTTATATGCAATTTTGTGGGAAGTTTGAAAGGATTTTAGTGATATATTTAAAATTACTGACATATTTCAAATTACTGTGTAAAACACGTATTTATTCACTCAAAATCGGGTTGGTATTTGATTTTACACTTTTACATGTAATTTTCATATAATTATAATTGAGTTTGAATTATAAAATCATGTTTGGTGTAATTTTGAACATGACAGTAATTTTAACATGTTCAAAATCACTTTCAAATAAAAGCGATGAAAGTGGAAAAATTTTACATAGAATTCTATCGCTTCTATTGCTAAATGATTGATAGATTGTAAAATTTTTATATATTTGTAAATAGTGCTCATTTTTTTATATTTGAAAACAACCTTAAATAATATTTGATTAGATCGAAATTGAAAGCAACCAATAATTTTTGTTTATCATTGGTAAGGGTAAGAGTATACGTGATTTGCACCTTCAAGTAGAGTGTGTAAAGACAATGTCGATAAAGACCGAAGTTACTCGGTGAGAGGTTAGTAATAAATACAGGGGCCTAGGGAGAGTGTAGCCTCAAGAAGCATGGTTGAAAGGAATATACATTTATTTCATCATGATTCATAAATTTTCAAATATATATATATATTTTGATTTTCAATTTTGCATAAAAATTATATAACTTAATGTTGTTTATTTCATAAATGATTTAGTAGCAAATGAACATGTGTCTCCTTGACTTATTCACCCAATTGAAACCACAGTCAAAACAACTTCCCTTTTATTTAATTGTTGCTTTTATTATATATTTAGGTGTATGTATTTTAAATAAAACTTTCGTGAAATTAATATTTATTTATATGGTTTTAAAAGGCATCACCATTTTTTTTTTCAAATACGTGATGGTTAGCCATCCATGCATGGATGAAATTGTCTATTTATTTACTTATGTGGGTTAAATATGTAATGGGATAAAATAGGCTGGATAAAAGCGATTTTTTAGTTAATGAATATAGATAGCAACAAAGGAAACTAAAATGAAAATAAAGATGATGAACAATTAAACATTAAAGAGTCATCCGAACTACTATATAAACTAATTGACCTAAGACTCACTCAAATCCATTTTACATCGAATTCGTTTTTTTTATTTAGTTAGCTACTTAACCCTTATGGTCAGTTAAATACAAAATATTTAACGAATTGATAGCAACTATCACATACTTAATTCGTTAATGACTTCTGTTAAATCGCTAATTTATTAAAAATCTTAAGTTAATGGGTTACGTTACATTTAATTATATCAATACTTTAACAACCATACACATAAAAATATGACTATTAAACTATAGATACTGGTTTGCATAGTTAACCGTTTTTTTCTTTTTTTACAATAGGAGTAGAAGAATTTAAACTATAAATTTCTTGGTCGTAAAGACATACTTTATATCAGTTAAGTTAAGCACATTTTGACGACATAATTCAATGCTAATTGTCATGTATTGCCTCTCTTAAAATAAAAAATTATAATCTAACTTTCTCCTATGATAAGAATCAAATTTCTAATTTATTCTAAGTATATTAATTATAATAACATTAATAACATCAATAATAATATTTAAATAAAAAACTAAAAAGGGTATTGTCAGATTGGGTCAGAAGTAGGCTCCACTCCCACGTGAGGCCAGGGGTAAAATGGTAAAACCTTATATACAGTGATAGAGAGAGAAAATCAAATGAGAGAGAGAGAGAGGGGTAAGGTTTTTACTTTGGGTAGAAAAAGACGCATCCACCAGTTTGCCATTTTGCCATTCCCATTCCCATTCCTCATCTCATTCTCTTCTCCCATTCCATTGCCACTGACTCATTGATTGCGAAGAACAAATATCACACAGTAAAATTAACAAAGAAAAAAAAAGAAAAAAAAAACCCACTCACCTCGCCACGATCTTCTTCTTCTTCTTCTTCTTCTTCCTCCTCTTCTTTCCCATAGGGCTTTCCTTTTTCCGCCACCGCCAATACCCCCAACCCCCTTTCAACCGACTACCCTTTATCTCTTTCCCCCAGATTCATCGCCTTCTTCCCTCGTTCTGCAAAGGTACGCCTCTTTCTCCATCTGGGTCGCCCTGTTTTTCCTTCAATATCTTCATTCCACTCTTCTTTTCCACTTGTTAACCCAATTCTACTTCTGGGTTTCTTCTCTTTTCTAGTTTATTCGTGATGGGGGAGAGAACCCCACCTGGGAGTTACTTCCATTACCCTCCCCCTTCTGCCCATGCATCCCCTCACAGGACTCCTTCCATTCCCTTAGATCGTGAGAGGTAATTCTGCTTTCTCTATCTTCTCAATTATTGTTCATGATTTGCTTTTCTTTTCTTTTTTAATTGTTATTTGGTACTTCCTGATTCAGATTCCTTGTTTGATTGATCATCTTTTTTAATTTTCTTGTGTTGGTTTGATGATCTTTGTCATTGTATTCGAATACTAATCAGAAGGCCTTATATCTTGTTATGCTATTGAACATGTAGTTGTGTTGCTTTTGGACCTTATGAGTTATATGTGATGGTGATTTTTGTGTTGTGTGACAATGGCAGGTATCTAGCTGAATTACTGTCAGAGAGACAGAAGTTGGGTCCCTTTGTGCAAGTTTTACCTCATTGTAGCAGACTTCTGAATCAGGGTGGGGTTATAAGATCTCTACTATTGCATTTTGTTGTTTGTTACAATACTTATTGTTATTTCTTATGCTGGCATTAGTGGAACCATAGTTTCCATCTTAAACTACAGTTAGGGTCTTTTATTCTTTGAAGTGTACTATGGGTAGACACTGTTCTCTTAATCATTTGAACAAATTTAATCACAACCAAGGGTCCACGTATACGAGTTTCCATATGGTTTTATATGCAACTTTTTAAAATAATAATAATAATAATAATAATAATACTTGGGAGTTGTAGTTATCTTGCTATGTTTTTCGTATTAAATGCTACTAACTATCAATTGTATCAACTGGTATCAAAGCATCATTCAAGGTATTAATTTATGGGAAGAAAGGTTTGAAGCACAAGTGGGTTTGCTAGAGAAGAAAATTTAAGATGTTGAAAGAAGTTGGTGATGGAAATTTGTTGACTCGAGAAGCATGCAAGTTCAACAAAAGCGAAGAAGATACAAATCATGTTCGATCAGGTGGAGTAGAAGTTGAATTAGAATTTGTGACTTGCTATTGGAGAAGCAAACCACCAATGAGCAATCGAGATGGAATTTTTCACCCCCTTGACTCTAAGGAGGAAACTCATTTCCTGCCAGAGAATTAACAGTTACATGAATTATATAACAAAATTACATGAGACTAGAGGATCAGAAATGGACTTTCGTGGAGGGGCTAAGATTAACAATTGTACATTGTGTGGCTAGATATTGCAAGGGAAATATTGTCTGAGGAGAAGTCGGTAGTTAGTCTTTGTGAAAGAAAAATCACTGGAGTGAGATTTCAAAGTTGTGGGTAATATCTTTATAAACAGGGTGGTGACATCATAAATATGGAGTTCACTCACATTAGCAAAAATGAAAACATACTAATTCAACTTCAATGGGAGTTTGTAAATGTTGTTGAGCAATGTTATCACCTTTCTCAGATCCTTCATTTTGAAGGTCTGCCTTTGTACTTTGTTCATTCATCTTCCTTCCAGAAATTATATATATATATATATTTGAAAAAAAAAGACATTTTTCTGTGGAAGGATTGCAGATGGATAGATGCTTGCTAGAGTAATTGAGGGCAGTGAAGTAGGTCTGGTAGCAAAGGAGAAAAATGAAGGTTTGGTGGAAAGGAAGGTGTAGGAAGATTGCATATTTGAGCTATGCAAAAGAAGTGTTCAGTGAAGTAGGATTGCTTGGATGGAGTACAAACCGTGGTGGCATTTTTGGTGGAGATGATAGGACCTGTATCAAGGGGTAGTGTAGACTTTGCCATTTGTAAGGTAGTTTAAAAGGTGGCTTTGTGTTTGTTTGGGACCACTAGTTGTAAACAGAGGCTGGCTGGTTGGAGAGACAAAACTTGGTGGTTGTTTGGCTTGAGCTTGCTAAAAAATGAAGCATCCTTGCCACTTTGAAATACTTGAGATTATACCTATCTTGCTATGTTTGCCTATTACATGCAATTAAGAGTTCTCCTTGTTTGCTGGTACCTATTAAATACCCATGCCTTATCCTATACCACCAAGTTCTAGTTAGGGTTAGGTCAATCTAAGTTTAGGCTAAGCCTGTTATGTCCAAGAGTGTATCATTTTCTCTATGTAGACGGAGGCAAAAATGTATCTTACTGTCCTACCCAATACTTTGTCAAATCATAATTAATTAGAAAAAATCAAGAACAATTTTCCCTTTTGTCTTGGCCTACAAAAGATGTTAACTTGTGATGATGATGTCTGAGACATGGCCTTGGAAATTTTTGGATTATTTTTCGTCTGCCCCACAAGAACAGACATGTGGTGATAATCTTCTGATATCTTGAGAAAAGTTCCCAGTGACTGGTAATTTCATGAATAACAGGCCAGTTAAAGTTGTCATCCTAAACGTGAGTATTTGCTTAGTCAATTGTATGTGCACCCCCTTATTTATTGCATCTCATTGCAGAGATCAGACGTTTATCAGGCCTAAATCAAACTTCTGTGGATCATGAGAGATTTGAGCACGGTAGTCCTTACAGGTCACTAGGTCAGATATCGAATGGAAGACCAATGGACTTGGAAGGTTGGCCTCCAATGCAAATGGAGGTAAATATATAAGTATCGTACTAAGCTGGAAAATTTATTTGATGTATTTAAAGGTATTTTTTATTAATGAAAAACATCCTTGGAAATGCTTTAATTGATGACGGTATCAAGTGTCCTTGATCTATTTTTTTTTAGTGTCGCTAGTTTCTCCATTTGAAGTCTTTCTCTTTAATCACTAATTTCTTTGTATTAGGATATTTTTCTAAAATCGAAAACCTAACTTCTTCAAAATGAATGAAAGAATACACTACAGAAAGACCAATAGCTACCTTCAAGATACGAATCTTTTAAGCTATTATATTTTTGTCTTGAGGGCATGAATTAAAAAATTTGTAGGGTATCTCCAAACATCCCTAGCCTTTACTACTGGGGAACTCCTTGGTTCTAACCTCAACAACCTGAAAATAGGATAAGTTGTTATTATTTGTGATTTCCTTGTTTGGTTTAGTAATAAACTAAGAAAGCACAAACACTTGCCGCTTGGCTAGCATGTCTGCGTCTGACACGTGTTTGACACTTGGACATTCTGAAACTTTATAAACATGTATTAGTATCACACACTTGTTAGCACAATAGATATTCCTTAAATACTAGTTGTACACAGTGAATAAGGACCAAACATTTCTTAGGGACATATATGACACTTGTTTAAACATAATAAATAGACACAAATGGTAATAGGATAAAAATAATAGATTTTTAGAGTGAAATACATCCAACTCATTTTTTAGCATGTAAATGCATACACATTGAATTTTGATTTCTTTATTGTACAAAAATGTTTAAAAAAATATATTTCAATAAATGTGCCCTTTGAGTCCTTGACTTTTAAAAAGTGACGTGTCACTACGTTTGTATTGCATGATATTCGTGTCCATATCCATACTCATGCTTCTTAATTACATTTTTTTTTTTCTGCAGGGAAGTGGGCATGTCCATGGGATGGGTCCCCTTCAAGCTCATTCAATGGGTTGGCCGAGGGTGCAAGGAATTCCTACTACACCGATAGTTAAGAGAGTCGTTAGACTTGATGTACCTGTTGACAAATATCCAAATGTAAGTTAAAATATTTTTATTTTAGGTGGTGATTGTACTGACCTTTTGCCTCTCTGATGTTAGTAGTTTCTTGCTCAAATCACGGCAGTATAATTTTGTTGGACGACTTCTGGGACCGCGTGGAAACTCCTTGAAAAGAGTTGAAGCCTTAACGGAATGTAGGGTGTACATAAGAGGCAAGGGCTCCATCAAGGATGCTTTAGAGGTACTGAAAATTTTCCTTGGTGTGGTTAAACGTATTACTTGTTGCATCACTTAAGATGTAATTGACGATGCAGTTTTCTGGTGAATATTTTTCTAACTGAGGCTAGACATACTCCCCCTTCTAACTGAGGCTAGACATACTCCCCGTTTCTAATGAGTTCTTCCAGATTTGAAATAATCACAACTGCTCAATTATAGATTTGTGAGGAATGCCATGAGGGGATAGCCTCTCATTAATATGTCTATAACTTGTAGTTGTTCGTCATCTTATATGCTTTTAATATGAAGTGGGAGGGTTTGCATTTTATGTCCCAACTGTCTTCATTCCAACTTCTGCTTTGTACTTTATCAGTTACATTGCCATGCTGCAGACAAATTTACCCTCATCCTGTAAAAACACGTATCGATACATTTCATTCATATAAGATGTATCATATAAGATGCGTTCTTGTGTGACCTTTGCCTCTTTAGCATTCCTTTCTTTTTTCCAGTAAGAGCGTTATGAACGCTATCTTTCATTTATTAAACGCCTAAGAATTTGCTAGGCTTCATGATAGACCAACAAATTTCTGCCTCCTTTTGGTTAGATAAGAAACTGACTTTGTTTTACTGCCTTCAGTTTGAGTGCCTTACACACATCTTCCTTGGGAGATTACACCACTGTTTTGATCCGCTTAAACTTTTTTCAAGCAGCAGCAGAACATTTCATTGATGAGAGCACAATTTCCAATATCTTAATTTAAACTTCAATATTACTTACAATGGATCTGGATGTTGTGGTTTAGGAAGAGAAACTAAAGGACAAGCCTGGATATGAGCATCTTAATGAGCCCTTACATCTGTTGGTTGAGGCAGAATTCCCAGAGGATACAATAAACTCACGCTTGGATCATGCAGTGGCAGTTTTAGAAAGCCTTTTGAAACCTGTGGTATGAACAAAACAGCTCAATCATCTACAAAAGCTCTCATTGTTTTCTGTAAAGTCTTATGGGAGTTTCTGTTTTTCCAGGATGAATTGCTGGATCAATATAAGAAGCAACAACTAAGAGAACTTGCATTACTAAATGGCACCTTAAGGGAGGAAAGTCCAAGTATGAGCCCAAGCATGTCGCCGTTTAACAGCACAGGGCTCAAACGGGCCAAGACAGGGAGGTAGGATTGATGACTTCCAGACAACGAGCATTGTCGACGCTGTCTGTTCAAACCATGGTAGCTGTTTTCATCATTGAATAGGAAGTTAATGTCTTGAGAGCTTTTGCTGCCTTTTCACCACATGGTCAAGAGTTCTGCTGATTTTACTCTGCTAAATCTGATAGGCCTATGCTTATTTGGCTGACCACTTTTTTCCCTAATATGGGAGGGAAGGAGAACCCCCTCCCCAATTGAACATTATTTCATTTTTTCCCCTTTTTCTCTAAGGTAGTTATTTAATTTAGGTTAAATTATAAATGCAGCCCATAAACTTCAATGGTTGTGCCAATTTAGTTCTCAAAAATTTATATGTTCTCAATTACAGCTTTAGACTTCAAATTGTGATTCTATGTAGTTTCTGATGGTAACAGTGTTAGTTGAATGTTGTGTAGCTTACCTGAAAAATTTCTAGTACGACAAGAGTTTTACTCTCTTTGTTTACACTTGAAATTTGTTTTGATCCTTTGCACTCTAATTTTAAAAGCAAGCGGATGTCACAAACAATAATGAAAAACTTTTGATACTAGACCCTTCTGATGGCTAATAATGCTAATTAAATGTGTCTTCTTAATTTGGCTCAATGTGATAAACAACAAAAGGAAGTAGGTAACCATGTACTAGTACTATTATTAGTTAACTCAAATTGCAGTTGTTGGTTACTGGCTTGTTTTGTGGGGTTAGATTTTTGTTGCTGGTTTTATGCTGTCAACTAAGCTATTTTTAACATGTAGCATTGGTATTTATAGTGAAAAGTGATGAAATAAACAAAAACAATTTCCTAATTCTTCTCTCTAGTAAGAACAATATTGGTATTAGGGTTGAATTCTTAAGGGACTTGTGAGTAAAAATTAGTGAGATATCTCTAAGAGAATGTGAGTGATACATTTGTGAGATTTGAGTGAGATGAAGTCAGGATCAGGGAATCTTTCAGTTAGCTTCACTTGTGTTGTTTGATGGTAAAAACTACCGAGTATGGGATATCAGATGCAAGCTTACATCGAGGGTTGTGATTATCGGGAAGCAATTAAGGAAGATTACGATGTTGTTCCACTCCTTGATAATCCAACAATGAACCAAATCAAGATTTACAAGGTTACTAGGAAGGCAGAGGCTAGAGCTTGCCTTTATGCACAATGTCTTCTACCATATTTAACATAATCATGGCCAAGTCAGCAAAGGAGATCTGAGAATTCCTCAAAGGTGAGTATGAAGGAAATGAAAGGATTAAGGGCATGAAAGTGTTGAACTTGGTGAGGGAATTTGAGAGGATGCAGATGAAGGATTCTGAATCCATTAAAGAGTACTTAGACAAGTTGATTGAGATAGCCAACAAGTCAGGAGCGAGCATTAGGAACTAATTTATCTGACAATAGATTGGTTCAAAAGATTCTGGTCTCAGTACCTGAGAAGTATGAAGCAACTATTACTTCCTTGGATCTCTCTCAACTCAAAATGATAGAGTTAGTTAGTGTTTTGCAAGCACAAGAGCATAAGAGAAAGAGAGCATTGAAGGGGCGCTGAAAGTCAGAATGTAGCAAGGAGAAGGTGGAATAGAGAAGAAGTGGAAAGGAAAAAGGGAAATGACAGCAGTAGCTCAGAAACTACAGTAAAGGATGCTGGAAGTGCGAGTTTTAATAAGAGTAGTGCATGCAAGCACTGTGGGAAGCAAAATCATCTACACTTTAAATGCTAGAGAAGGCCAGATGTGAAGTGTAGAAGGTGTCATTTAATGGGACACATTGAAAGCTTTGTAAGGGAACTCAGCAACAAGGAGGAGCGCACATGCTGCAGTACAAGAAGAAGAGGATCAACACTAATTGGCTACCTGTTTCTCATCAGTCACTCAACGTCACAGGTGGTAGGTTGGTGTTTAGATTTATGTCTTAAATCTCGTAGTCTGTAAATATTTGTAAACAAATTATTAATAAATAAAGTATTATTTACTTTCAAATAAGTGTTATTTATTATTTGCATAACTCGAAATTCAATAAACTAAGATCCAATGTTATTTAATAAAACTGGAATAGTATGTGGTTGACATACAACTGGATTATGTTCAAGTAATAACCTAAAAGGTCTATAGTATATGGATAAGGTTAGGTACCTTCTCCTGGTAACACTATGAATACGACCCACTTTGTAAGTGTTACAAACAATTTGATCCAACTCGTTCATGTCAAGACATGTAAGTGGGGGTATCCTATACAATGTGGTTGTATAAGACCGGACCACGAAATATATAATCTCTCTTTATAACACCGTTAAATGAAGAAATTAATATTTCAAATGATAACCATATAACTCGATCTTAATCCTAAGCGAGTTATGAACTCTTGCTCATGAGCGTCGTTCTTTGCTTTGTATGGGTGAGAGTGGCTTTAGTTGTCGACTCAATATGCCTATCATCGTGGGAACAATATCGAGCGAGGAGCTGGAAACAAAGCATCACACTATGGAATTCACTCTTTCCCGTCTTTTGAGAAAGTAGATAGGTTGTTCCCTTAAGTGCTGAGTTCGAGACTTGAACAATGAGGTCTCCCCCTCTTATTGACCTAAGAGTGATTTTTGTTTATGATTGGACTATAAACAGATTGTTCATTAGAGGATCGTTGGTACTTAAGGAGCAAAAGGTAACTACAGGATAAAATGATAATTTTACCCAGCTATAGGTACGGACAACTTGTGAATGGTTGACTTACATGTAATGGTTAAGTCAATTGACACATAAATTTTCTACAGTTCATAAGAATGCAACTACGAGTCTTTAGTGGTATACTCCATAATTAATGAAGATTGATTAATTTAATTAAAGATTTTAATTAATTAATCCCGAATCATTGGAGCTTATAACTGTATGTCCATTAGATCTCTCTGCTAGCTCACACGGGTTAAACAAGGATATGAAGCGTTGAAAGAATTTGAAATGTTCAAATTGATTAAGAGAAGTAATTGTATATGATACAATTAAAATAATGTTAAGATACATTATAATATAAAGTTAATTTTGAATAAGACTCAAACTTAAAACTTTATAATATAAGAGTACTAATATTTGAATAAGATTCAAATATTAAATTAATATGAATTAGATTCATATTAAAACTATAATAGGCTATAATTAATGTGAATGAGATTCTTTTTTTTTTTTGAAATAATGAATGAGATTCGTATTAAAACTATAGGTTAAGAGAGAATATGTATATTAAAATATGATTCATATATACATTAAATTAAGTATGTCATATTTAATAAATTAATTAATTAAATTAGATTTAATTAGTGGAAAATTTTTAAAAATAGAAAAATAAGGAAAACTATTTACACAAAATAACAAAATTTTTATATAGTTGTGATAGACGCAAATAGAAATCTATCAGGGTCTATCAGTGATAGAAATGATAGAAGACTATCATTAATAGATGTTGATATCAATATCTATCCATGTTTTGTTTGTTATTTTCTATAAATAGTTTGACATTTTTTCTATCTGTGAAAATTTTCCTTAATTAATTAAATTAGTTATTTTTAATTAATATTTAATTATTTATTATATTTATTATTTATTATTATTTATTAAAAATAACTCCCTTACAATGTAGGGGAGTGGTGAGTGGTGAGTGGGGAGGGAGTTACCGACTCCCCTCACGTTATGATAATTAAGATGAGATCTCAATGGTTTGCCTTTGGTTCTTTACAAAAAGAAAAACTCTCACCCTGAATTCTCTCAAAAACTCTTTCCATCTTCAAAGAAGAAATCACTCGGTCATTCACTTCTCCTTCAAGAGTTCCCACAATCTCATCCTTGTTTAAGAGATCAATTGCAGAGTGGTGTCTAATAAGTTTTGGTTGCTGAAAGTTGAACTATTGTTCGTGGGAGGAATTTGATGAGGAAATAAAGGTTTTCTTGAAGAGGTTGTCTTCAAAGTAATTGCTTTTCTCCTTAATCTCATAAAAAAGCATGCTTAATTCCTGTTTCTGTATGTTCTGTATGTTAATTTATGTAACAAAATTAGTACAAAAACGATCACACACTTCCGCATAAGAATTTGATTCCTTCAGGTTAATAGTGGGTGTACCAATCACATGACAGGTGACAAGGAGTTGTTCAAGAACCTTGATAATTCATTTAAGTCAAAGGTGAAAATAGGGAATCGTGAATATCTAGAAGTGAAGGGGAAGGGCACAGTGTCAATAGGGAGATGTGCACGAACCAACTTGATTACTAAAGTGTTACTTGTTCTTGAGATTTATCAAAACTTGTTGAGTGTTTGTCAACTGATAGATAGGAGATTTAAAGTGTTATTTGAAGACCAAAAATGTCTTATTTTCGACTACTGTGGAAATGAGTTGTGCAAAATAAAGATGCAGAACAAAACTTGTTCATTGGATCCACTCAAGGAGTATATAGCTTTCAAGTGTCCAGTGAATGACACTAAGCTATGGCACAAGAGGCTAGGGCATTTTCATCAAAATGGGTTGCAATATTTACAGAAGAATGAGATGTCAATCGAAGTACTAGCTTTGGAGGAGCTAAAGACAAATTGTAAAGCTTGTTTGACAAGAAAGCAAACAAGGTTGTCATTCAAGAAGTCAATCTAGAAAGTAATTGAGAAGTTGCATCTCATCCACACTGGCTTGTGTGGACCTTAACCAACTCTCTCACTGAACGGTAGTAGGTATTTTATTATATGTATTGATGATTATACTAAAATAGGTTAGATTTACTTTATGAAACAGAAATCTGAAGTAGCTGAAGTGTTTCTAAATTTTAAAAGATGTGTTGAGAACCAGAGTGGCTATAAGATTCAAGTGGTGAGGTCTGATAATAGGACTGAATACATATCACAAAAATTCAATTCCTTACGTAATGAAGCTGGGAAAGAGCACCAGCTCACCGCTCCATATACTCCACAACAAAATGGAGTAAGTGAGATGAATAACAGGAGTATTAGATGACATGATACTTGTTGCATGAGAAGAACTTGTCAAAAGAGTTGTGGGCTTAAGCAGCTAACACATATGTGTTGGCTTTTTGGCCCTTAATCTTAAATTAATTAATTTTAATTAATTAATGTTTTGATGATAACAAACTTGCTTTTATTTACTTCAATTTGAGTGTTTTGAAGTGTCTATTGTGTAGAGCTTGGAACAATGGTTCCAACGCAATTTGGATTACTTAAATCAGAGTTCAAACGAAGAAGATATGGTCGAAACAAGCTTAACAGAAAAATACCCGAGGTAATGACATGGCAGCTTATTCATCAAATTGGACTCAATTAAAAGGTGGCATGTGGAGCATTGGAAGAGTGACAAATGATTGGCTTTTGATTATTGGATTGGTTTTAAAAAAATGAATTTAAAAAGAAAATGAATTTAAAAAGGAAATGAATTTAATATTATTTTATATTTGTGTCTAACCGCTAGTTTTGGACACATGGTGAGCTTTTACTTTTTGTTGGATTTTAAAAGAAATGGTTTTAGAAAATGATATATATTATTATATTATTTTTTGTTTGTGTTAACGCCTAGTTGATTCAAAAAGAAGAAAAATCTCTACTATTGATTTTTATTTTTCAAGATCTAATGGTCCAAATTTAATGTGGTTTCCAACAACTTTCCTCTTTTTTTAAACACTTCATCTTCTCTAAATTTCTACAATCCTCAAAGCCACCATTGTTATTCTCTCAAAGCTCTCATTTTTTCTTTTCATCTTATTCTTGAGAGAGATATATTGTATTGTGAGGATTGATTTGTTGAGTGCTACAAATTTGTAAATCTACTCTTTGAGAGGTTTCCTCATCTTGTTCTTCATTTCCAAATTCATTGTAAGGGTTGCTCTTGATCCCTAAAAAGAGTGATCGTAACGGTTTGATCCTCAACAATGAAAAGGATCGGGTTTGTTCTTGCGCCTGGAAAAGGAATGTTGTAACAGCTCGACTTTAAGTCGTGGAAAGAGTCAAGTTCGTAGTGACATACCTAAGAGGAGCTTGGGAAGTGGATGTAGGCCGGTTGTGCCGAACCACTATTGTTGCGTTCATAAAGTGCAAAACATAAGTATGAGGTGCAATGCGTGTTGTTTCTACCAGAGGATTAATAGTTATAATGACAAGCGATGAACACAAGCTTTACCTAACTTGAATACAAGTATAAATTCAAATCAGGAACCTGGTGAGTCTAGGATCGAACACGGGGACTTTTATGCGATTGTGATTTAAACTTTGCGATGACAACTATGCGATGAATGTTTGTACAAAGATTGAAAAGATGACAACTATCCTAAAATGTACTTACAATACAAGAGAGTTATGCGACGAGCAAAGGGGGGGACATGGTAACTGTACTTTTTCAATCAAGTAGCAAGCGATGGTGTTTGAACTAGTCTTAATAACAGTGTCAAGATTCTTTGCAATTTACTTTTATGCAAGATTTGTGATGTCAGTTATGTAACCTCGTAGCAACCTCTCGATCCTTAACCCACACTTTCCCTTATTTCTAAGGTACATGCGATGACTGACTATTTGAATGTATCACCTTATCTCTAAAGTGTTACTTCTAACTGCTTAATGCTTTATACACTTTCTTCACCTTCTCAGACAAGAACTCAGGCTTAAACGTATCTCTCAATAGTTTAAAGCAAGGATTAATGATGCATTAGACAGTAAAGCCGCTAACTATGCATAAATTCGATCTCTAAATAGATTTTTCCAACATGTCAAAAAGAGTCATATGCAAACAAGTAAGTACATGGATGAAAAAATATGGACTTATATTAATACTTGAATCAGAAATCTTTCAAAATCAATTCAGAGTACAAATACAAGAGAAAGAACGAGAATGGAGATGACGGGCCGTTGAGACAATCTCTTGATCTCGCTGGCTTGGGATTGACTGTTTGATGATAGTACTTCAAGGTGGAATATGGCTCTTGCTTTTCTAAGAAGAATTATGAGCTTTGTATTCAAAATTCTACAGAGAAAAGCTTGAGGATTGACAATGGCGATATTCTTCACTCTCTTATGGAAGTTGATCTCTCAACTCAACCAAACCCCTTTTTCAATTTTTGAGCTGAATATTTATAGGCGTCAAAGTTAGCTTCTCTCTAATGATTTCCTTACGCATGCATTAAATTCAATGCCCTGCTGCGCCGCTTACTTTGTCACAAGTTCATTGGCTTTGCCATGACTCAGTTTAATCAGCCACCAACTTGTTCTGCAGATTTGACACTCGTCGCCTGCACGTGTTAGACCTTTTTGCGTTCATCGCATGATTTGTTTTGTAACATGTTGGTCGCCTTCTTTGTGATTGTGCGATCATGGCTTCAGCGGTTCTTCAGCTTTTATAATTTTCTCTTCATTCCTACGTTGAAACAGAGATATTTTCATGATTTCTAGTTTTATAGCATTTGTAAACACATGATCGCAAAGTATGCTTATTTGCTAGGATTTATAACACATTTCTATTATTTTCTTGCGAATTTCTCTAATTTTTTTAAAGAAAATAATAGAATAACTTGCATTTCTATAAGTTATCAACTATAAAATTCTCGGTGTCAATTTCTCTATCCCTCTCTTATTTATTTTTACAATTAATTTGTTATTATATTTTATTGCATGAAATTAATTGCAAAATTTATTCCTTGAAATTAATTAGTCATACTTGTTTACTTTTATTAGTAGTTTTTAAATTTGCATATCATTTACCAATCTTATTATTAGAATTAAATAGAGTGTTATAAATTGTTAGTGTTAATTTCTTGTTTAGTTCAAAGTGAAATTATTTGCATATAATCCTTCTTTAAATTACCTATTAATAAAAAGTATATTAATTTGTTTAATTGGGCTCACATTAGTAAAAAGTTTTAATTAGTTTTAAAAAAACCTTATTCACCCCCTCTAGGGGTGCCATACCGATCCTACAATAAGCTATTGAATAGACTACCGACAAAGGCATGAGAGAAAAATACACCTTACGTGACTTGAAGGTGTTTGGTTGTTTGTGCTTTTCTTATATTTCACAGGTGAAGAGAGACAAGTTGAGTGAAAAGGTAGAACCAAGAATCTTTGTAGGTTATAGCATGGTGTCCAAAGCCTACAAGATCTATCATCCTCACACAAAGAAGAAGTGGAGGTGAAGTAACAAGAAGTCTCTTTCGAACCTGATGAACGGGTTGATGATGCACTAGTTAGAGGGACTAGACTGTTGAATAAGGTGTACAAAAGAAGTAGTGTCATTGTGTTGCAGCCTATAAGGCATGAAAAAGCTAAACAAGATCAGAAGTGGATGGAGGCAATGAAGGAGGAGCTAAGAATGATAAATAAGAACAAGACATGGGAGCTGGTGGAAAGGCCTGCAAACATGAAAGTGATTGGGGTCAAATGGGTTTTCAAGACCAAATTGAATCCTGATGGCTCTGTGAACAAGCTCAAAGTCAAATTAGTGGTGAAAAGGGATGCACAAGTCTGGGGAATTGATTTCACCTAAGACTTTTGCACCTGTTGCAAGGATGG
Organism: Lagenaria siceraria; assembly: GCA_002890555.2. NCBI lineage: Eukaryota > Viridiplantae > Streptophyta > Magnoliopsida > Cucurbitales > Cucurbitaceae > Lagenaria > Lagenaria siceraria. The sequence goes on along the minus strand of CM016483.1, from coordinate 9,460,318 downwards.
ACATAATCATACTACTAATTATTGTGTCAGCTCAACATGGTTGGAAGGTGTATCAACTGGTTGTGAAGTCAACATTCTTGAATGGAGTGTTAGAAAAATCTATCTACGTTGAGCAACCAAATGGGTTCATCACACCAAGGTGAGAGGAGGTTTATTTGTTGAAAAAAGGCTCTCTATGGGTTGAGGCAAGCTCCCAGGGCATAGTATAGCAAGATGGATGAACACTTGCTGCAATTGGGTTTTCTAAAGAGTTTGAGTGAATCCACAGTCTATGTGAAGAAATTGGGTATTCATATTGTGATTGTATCTCTCTATGTAGATGACTTGCTGGTGATAGGAAGTGATGGAACTCAAATAGAGGTGTTCAAGCAAGAAATGATGAAGGTATTTGAGATGACTGATCTAAGTCTAATGCATTACTTCCTAGGTCTGGAAATTCAAGAAGGATACAATGAAGTGTTTCTTTATCAGAAGAAATACATGAGAGAGATATTGAAGATATTTAATATGGAGGAGTGTAAAAGTGTGAACACTCTAATGATTCAGAAGGAGAAGTTGTAAAAGGTTGATGGAGAGAAACCTGCAGATGAAAATGTGTACAGAAATTTAGTTGGATGTCTCATGTATCTCACATCCACTAGGCCTGACATCATGTATACTGTAAGTGTCTTATTTGGATTTTTTCACTGTCCAAATAAGAATCACACGTTTGCTATAAAAAGGGGGTTTTAAGATATCTAAAAGGTACATTGTCTTTTAGGATCAAATTTAACAAAGTTGAGAGTTTTGAGTTGCAGGGTTACTTAGATAGTGATTGGGTTGGATCACTGGATGATATGAAAAGCACCTATTGATATTAATTCACTTTTGGCTCTGGGTGTTTCTCATGGTGTTCAAAGCAAGATATAATGGCTCAATCAACTATAGAAGCAAAATTCATTGCAACTGTTGTAGCAGTAAACCAAGTTGTTTGGTTATAGAAGTTGATGCATGACTTACAACTGAAGCAAGAAGAAAGTGTGAAGGTGTTTGTGGATAATCAAGCCATTTTAGCTATTTCTTTGAATCTAGTTTTTCATGGAAGAACCAAGCATTTTAAGATAAAATATTATGTTTTGAGAGAGATGCAAAAGGAAGAAGTGCAGTTGATCATTGTAACTCAGAGGAACAAAGAGCAGATATCTTCCCTAAATTTTTTAGTGTTCATTTTCAAGATCTAAGGAGCAAGCTAGGTGTTTGCAGCATTTGAGTCAGGAGAAGTATGTTAGGTAGCAGTTTTATTTTTAGTTGTTTTGAATTAGTGCAAAGGTCTAGTTTTTAGGAAAGTTGTTGGGTATCGATATTTAGAGTTAGTCACTAGTTTTGTGGAGTTAGATTAGTGGAGTTTGTGGTTGGTTTTATGTTGTCAACTAAGTTATTTTTAGCATGTAGCATTGGTATTTATAGTGAGAAGTGAATGAATAAAAAAACACACTTCTCCAACTCTCCACTTTTTCTCTAATAAAAACAACTACTTTCTTTTAAACATATTTAAAATAGTTTAAATTACAAATAACTTTAAGGTTTGTGTGTATTTTGTTTCTAAACTTTCAAAATTACAAATCTATCTCCTGACCTCCTACAATTCGTCGTCGCGCCTTGTTTCACCTCTGTCACTCGCCAAATTTCATCAGAATCTTGAATATGTGAGTAAGTTTACATTGTTTGATTAGTTTCTTAAAGGTTATTGTTTACCCATTTAATTTTGGTTTCAATTGGTTGATACCTATCACGTTTTAGTTCTAGATTAAATGTTTGGGGAGGTTTTAAGCCGCTGTCTAGCAGATTTGGAAGTAGTTCGACAAGGGTTTTGGTAAGTGTTAGAGTTTGGAACCCTTTTAGATTAATAACTGATGTTGTAATTTTGAGTTATTAATCCTCAAATTTTGGTGATTGGTTGAGAACCGTTGGAGAGGTTGAGAGCTTTTTGGGTAAAGTTGTTTGAATTTTTTTTTTGGTTAAATTGTGATCAATTGTGATCGAGTTAAGAAATTTAGTAGGTATAAAATTGATAATTTAGGGATCTTCTTAAAAAGTTTAGTTATCAAATATAAAAACTTCAAAGCTCATAAATTCATAGACTAAAGTTATAATTTAATTTAGATGTACTCTTTATTTTATCCAACTATTTTTTTTTTTTTTTTATATCTGTGAGTGTCCGACCAGCTTACGCGCACCTCGACTAATGTCACGGGACAACCCACCCGACCCTACAACAGGCAGGCTGCCAACTTACTCGTAGGATATGTCATTTGTTATTTTATCCAACTATTAACTTGTCATTTGTAGACCATGCTATGTTAAATTATTAATTTTTAATAAAAGAAACCATGTTAAATTGTTATTATGTTAAATTATTGAGTTCACAGTGTAACTAAAATTTAGGGCATATATGTGATGTGGCCTAAGAGATAAAAGAGAACTTTTATGCCAGAATCATATCAAATTCTTTATTATCAATGAAAATGTGTCTATACAAGAAGACAATTTCTCTATTTGTAGAGAATTGAGATAAAGCAAACTAATCCTAATCTTAATTAATCTAAGAAACTAATCCTAATTCTAATAAACCAAGAAAACTAATCCTAATTCTAATCAATTAACGATTTGACCAAGATAACCTAATTACCCTAATCCTATTATATGAATATGTCTTTTAGCTCTCATCCTATTTAAATATCTTTTCAATTTCGTCTCCTATGTTCTTTCACGAACATTAAAATTGGTTTATGATAATCTTAAATGACACAATACTTAAGTTAAATTATAAGTTTAATTTTTTTTTTTTTTTGAACAAAATAAGTTTAGTTTTAAACTTTCGTTTTCTAGAATATGCATCCAATAGGGGATTCTAAACTCTAAAATGTGTTTAACAAGTACTCAAACTTTTGATTTTATTTCCAGTAGGTCCATGAATTTTTAATTGTCTAATAAGTTCTTGATATATTCTACATTTTCTTAAAATCCACAAAACTATTAGGCACATAAAATTGAAAAGGGTTCTATTACATATAAAATTCAATTTAATATATAATAGATCGATCAATTTAATTTCTAAAATTTTGAATGTGATCATACAGATTTGTTGGATAGAAAAATTGAAAGGGTCGGTTAAGGGCTTAATAGACATTTAAAAAAAATTTAGACCCATTAAATAATAATTGAAAGTTCACTGACCTATTAAATGTTTTTTCAAGTTCAATGACTTTTTTGACACAACTTAAAAGTTTATGGACTAAACTTGTAATGTAACCTAAGAAAAAGATGGGTAAAAAACTAGGAAAAAATGAAAAAAAAAAAAAAAAAAAAAAAAAAAAAAAAATCTCTGAGGGTTTTTGGGATTTGTGACTGTGATTTTAGGAGAAAGTAAATACAAATATTCACAGTAAACCCTCACTAACAAAAAAAATAAATTTCTTCTACTAAAAAGACAATATTTCAATAAATTTTCATTCTCTTCTAAACTTTCAATAGTTTTTTTATTTAAACTTAATGATTTTTTTTTAGTAGAAAGACGTTTTAAACTTAAATGACTAATTTGAAACGAGGGACTAAATGCATCTATTCTTCAAAATTCAGGGACCAAAAAGGTTTTTTTTTCTTTTTTCTTTTCGTTTATACCTTAAATATATATGAATATTTCATAGTCAACCCCATAGGAAAAGTAATAATCCACATTAAAATACTTATTTCAAAATGCAAATCATAATCTAGAATTCAATGTGACAAATCCTAGCATGTAAAAAGGAAACCATTTTCATCCTATCCCAATAAACAACATAGGACCCTCCCAGATGAAATTAGGGATTTAGTGTATACAAATGTATATACATTTCGTATATTATTAATAGCTCCTTAAAAGTACTATTTTTTTTAGTACAACAGTTGCAGGAGTGGGGGATTGAACCTCCAACCCTAAATCGTATACAACAATTAAATACAACAATAACTTCCTAAAAGTATTATCTTTCTTGACCTAAATTGTGTTAATTTTTAGGAATTTAATGTTTAATTACGTTCTTAGGCAGGTAATTGAGCAAAGGAGGTCCTTGGAACATTCAAAATGCAAAACAGATCAAATCGGAGCACATAGCAATCAACGAGGGCCAAATTGACAAGCAGCCCATAGGGAGGGCAGCACCGTGCTGAAGACAAAACATGCTGCGTCGCAACAGTGTCACAGCTGCGGATACCCAAACTTATAGTGGCACAGTGTCGTAGCGCTTCGACAACCACTATATATATTTGGCGTTTCATTTAGGATTTAAGTATGGAGGAAAAGGGGCGCAACAAATTTTCTTCACTTGTTCATCATCTTTTTAGTTTATATTCCTTTTATTTTTGAGTTGTAATCAAACTTTGGATGTTTCCTAACTTCTTCTACATCATCATGGCGTGTCGAGGTTAGTAGTTTATCTAGTTTAAGAGTAGAAATTTGATGTATATTTTGTGAGTGTTTTTAACTGAGTTAATACATTGTGAGATTTCTTAGTTAATCTTTGAATCTTGGTTTAATTCGATTTATGATTGTGAATGGATTGACGCTCCCTACCCAGGAATAATATATATCTTTAACAATAGATTTTTGCTTGAACGTTATTCCCTTATTTTGTCTCGCATAAATCACACAAGTAACAAAGGTTGACTGCATTGTTAATCTTATTAACATAAATTCACTTTAAGAAATAATCTTTAATATCTTGAATTTTTGCAAATAAAATTAAAGATAATTGTGAATATTTATTCTCATATTTTAAAGATAAAATAATATTATTAGAAGAAAATCTTAACAAATAAAAGATAATTTTATTATGAGAGAATTTTACGTTTATTTAAAAGAAACTCAAATCTTATCTAGAAGTATGCAATCCAATTAAGAAAACAAATATCCTAATTTAATTTTTCATATATTAAAATTATATTCAAAGATATAGAAATATAAATTGATTTTGAAAGCATCTCAATCAAATCTTTCAAAAATAAGAATTATATTTAAAAATAAGATGTATGATTTGCAGTGATCTATAATAGATTTTAATCTAAATGACATATTTTATACAATAATTTTAAACATACACATAAAACTATATAGCATATTTGACACATCCATATAAAATTTAACTAAAAATTTAAAGTCAAGAAATATTTGATTTTCAATATCGATCCTTTCTATTTTGGATCACTCAAAATAAGGTTATTTGAGTTTCTCAAACCTAAATTTTATTAGTCAACAATTTAACTTTTACCCATAACTCATGAAATACTCATCATCAACGCAAAAAGATTGTGATGAAAACACATGCACATATATAGTGTGTGAATGAGTTTGATTAAAAAGTCTGACTTTTCGGAGAGTGGAGTTTGAACTCCAACAAGTATATTGTCTAAACAAATTCAATATACTCGAGAAACTTGGAGACAAATAACGGCCTAATTCACTTAAATACAAAGTAATTAATAATTGTAAAAGATTTTCATTTAATTTTATAATAAGCTAACAAAGAATGCAAAGTCCCAAATTAGTCAACAAAGGATGTAAACTCAAATTGCAAATAAGGCTAAAAGAAAAAGAAAAAGAAAAAAAAAAAAAAAAAAAAAAAAAAAAAAAAAAAAAAAAAAAAAACCTCAGAGATGCTTTAAGCCACTACTGAAGATTTTAGTCTTAATGCTCACATAAAACTTTGTATGAGTTTTACAATTTGATTAGATCAAATGTAAAATCTAATATTAAATATATTTTAACAATCAATTTTCAAATACATAAATCACATATATGATTAAAATAGAGTACTCACCTTCTTTAAACTTTAGTTTTAAATATCTTAAAAATATGTAAATAATTCAAGTGGGTCTTTAACATTCTTGATGTTCTAGTGAACCAACTCTAACCTCTACAAACATTTCAGTGGTAGAAACTTGTGCTGATAACGTATTATAAAATAAAGAGAAAAGAAGAACGAACATATATAAGAACACAAGAGAAAGATAATGGAGGAAGAAAGAAAGAGGGAACATATGTATTATGCCGATTGTGGTATCTAAATTATCTCTACAACCTCTATCTATAGAGTTGTGAGAATAATGGTTACAAGATCAAACATAAAAAGATACAAAAAAAAAATTACGAAGATAATGAGGAGGTTTGTGGATGAATTTGTAACTTAAAGATGTCATGGACATCTAATATTAATAATATTCAAATATAATTCAGAATAATCATAATATATTCCATCTTTCTAGACAATCTTAATCAAGAGAAATGAATTCATTTCTTTTATTATGCATTATAATTTTGTAAGTCATTAATGAAAAGATTTTTATATAAAATATAGTTTTATTTAAGAAATTAGAAGCTACATGGATTAATACTTTCTCCAATTAAATAAAATTTATAAAATTGTTATAAGTTCGAATATGAAAATATGAATACAAAATATTTAGTTAATTTATTTTTAGAATTTTAATTATAAAAATATATACAACCTTATCCTTAATTTTAATTAAATATATTAAAATTTTAATTGAAAAAAAAATCATGGTAATATAATAGACAAAATAAATTGAAAAAATCTAGAACTGAAAATTTCAAAATTTTTGGACATTTGAGAAAATTAAAATTAACATTAATTTGAAAAAATTAATAGAAATATTTGTTTTAATAAATAAATAATAATTTATTAAAATATTTACTTGATTTATTTTTACAATAAAATTTTATTAAAGGAATGCAATTACTTATTTACATAAATTATTAATTAATTAGCTAATAATATCTTAAATATAGTTAATTAGTAAAATATTATTTAAGGGTTGTTTTCAAATATAGAAAAATGAGTCAAACTATTTACAAATATAGAAAAATTTTACTGTCTATCAGTGATAGACCGCGATAGACAATGATAAAATTTTGTCGCTCAAGCAATAAAATTCTATTGCGGTCTATCTTGATAGATAGTGAAATTTTTCTATAATTATAAATAGTTTGATATTTTTTCTGTTTATAGTAATTTTTCATTATTTTTAATTTAGTTAATACATAAATTTATTTTTCAATAATAATAATTTATTACTTATTGTTTCTTTTATAGTCAAACAATTATTTATGGAGATTAATTTTAAGTTCATCATTCATTATAAATATATGATTATTATTGATTATTTATAATTGGTTAATTATTTATTGCGATTAATTTTTATTACTTCATTGTTATTAACATAACATATTTATAAAAAGGAAATAGTATTCTTTATTAATATTCTTTATTACCATATCCTATTTTTATCTCATTTTTTATTTTTTATATAATATATTGTTTATTAAAATATATTTTGTTTAATTAATAATCTATTAAATTCATGTAAGATTGTCATACTTAATTTCATAAATTGAATATAAACATAATTTTTATTCGTAAAATTCTGATAGCATTTCCTATGCATAACCAAATACAATCATCTTTGATTTCCAAACATCCTATTCTCAAGCATCATATTCCTAGACATCTTTTATTCTCAAACATTTATAAAACCTTAAACCAAACGACCCCTTAGGGAGAATTTGGAGCAAGGAGTGAAGTTGTGAACTCCAATGGATGTTTGCGCCAGGAAGTTAGAAAGTGTGTAGTTGTGAACTTCACTCCTTATTTAGTCCAACGAGTTAGTGGGTTCCAATACTAAAAAATATATTAACTTTAGAAAGAAAAAAAATTAGTACTACAGTAGTACTAAATTAGTACTGCTGTAGTACCTACTCCTTACATTAATTATTTGACACATCAATAAATGATATATTCATTTATTTCGTAGATTTTACATAATTCTTAAATTCTACTTCTGTAGCAAGCAAAGAATGGAGGTAGTATTAAAAATTTTCCATATTATCGTAGTACTAGAAATTTTCTCATTAACTCCTTACATCGTAGGCTCTAAGAGTTCACAACTTCTTCAATTTCACAACTCCACTCCTAGCCCCAAAACACCACTAACTTCTTGATCACGGAAGGAGTTAATAAGGCATAAAATTGATATTTTTTAGTCGTGACCTACGAACTCCTCGGACCAAACAAGAATTGGAGTTCACAACTTCTTACTTCCTAACTCCCTGCTTTCCAACTCCTTCACCTAAATACCTCCTTAAAAAGTTTGTAGATTTAAGAGGTTTTAAAATAGGGGTATTTTCAAAAATAGAAAAAAATCAAAACTAATTACAAATATAGAAAAAAACAGTGAGAAATAGAAAAACATGGAGTAGACTTTTTTCTATATGTGTAATTAGTTTTGTTTTTTTTTTTCTATATACAACAATTTCCCTTTAAAATATCCATTACTATGTGAATATTTACGTATATTAAAGTAAGGATTCACTATTAAAGCTACTTGATATTTTTATATCATAAAAGTACCAATAAAAATGTTGAAACCAAACTTTGAAATATTGATGTCGATGGAAATATTGATCGGATGGAAATTTGAAAATTTTATGGAAACTATTATAATTAATTAACGAAACTTTGATTGTAGCTTAATTGACAATTTTTAATCATCATTTATATAAAGTAAGACAACATTTATATTTATATTGTAAATGTCTATGTAAATGTTGATCCGAGAGCATAAATTTAAAATATATATATATATATATATATATATATATATATAAATAATATCAAATATTGGTAATTTATTACAAAATTTAAAGAGACATGAAATATTTGCATACAAAACGATTTAAAATTGTTTATTATAAAATGTATATGTCTAATACCAACAAGATGACCTTGGATCATCTAACTCGAATCTTGATAATTTTGCTAGAAATAAATTAATGAAAATGATAGTACTCATACAACCAACATATACCTTATTGGAAATATAGGTTCATTTTTGTGGTTCTTTTCAAATTCAACTTTTTTAGAAATTAAAGTTTTGGACTAAAAGTAAAGCTGAAAATTTAAAAAAAAAAAAAAAAAAAAAAAAAAAAAAAAAAAAAAAAATAGCAGAAAAGTTGAATATTGAAAAAGGATAGAAAAAAAAAACAACATGCATATAAAGAAAACAGTACGACATGTTGGCAATGTTTTAGAGATATATGGGCAATATTTCCATGATATTTTGGTAGTATATCAACAATAATTCGACAGTAATATCAACAATTTTGTTGAGCTGCCAAAAATATATACCTAAAAAGATATATCAATGGTAAATCATGAATTTTTTTGAAAAAAACGATATTACCCCAATATTTCTTTCAATTACTTGATTTTATGCATATTTTGGTGATATTTTGGCAAAATTTTGCAATATCTTCATCATTGGTCCAAAACTATATAATTGACATGTAATCAGGACGATCCAAAATTGAAAAAACATAAACAGAGTTGATAAAACTAATTTCTTTTATTTAAAAAAAAAACTCTCAAAATTTCTTCAAAATGGGAGACAAACAAAATCTCCCTAACAAAATTTTAAGATTTCGATCAAAATTTTACACCATAGTAGGAACTATATCAACCTAAATATAAATTATGAGAAAATTATGTGTTTAACAAATAATTATCACTTTATTATTTTAAATATAAAGTACTTTTTTAGTCCATTAAATTTAAAAGTTAATATCTATTTGTGTTTTGAGGTGAACTTTTTTAGTCCTCAAAGTTTATAAAAATGTTCTAATGGTCCCTAAATTAAATTTGACTATTTTTTTAACCCAAAAAAAAAAAAAAAATTGATGTAACATAATTGAGGTGACCATTTTAAATGTGGCAACTTCTATTATTTTGGACTTGCGTGGCTTTTTTTATTTTATTTTTCATTTCTCTCCCTCTTGATTTTTCTCCTTCCTCACACAAAAATCCCTCCCTCCTCCCTTCTCTTTTCTCCCTTCTTCCCCAATAGATCAGCTTCCTACCTTCGGCTCCCAGTCGTCGCTCCGTTTTTCTATCGCCTCTCTACTTGCCAATGCTTCATTCGTCTGTCATCTCTCTAAAACAAACATTCTAGATTTGGTACGAGGAACAATGCTCAGTCTAAAATGAGCATTCCAAATCTAAAGAAATGAACCATTCATTTTAAGCTGGTCCCTCCCGATCAACGTTGTTTATTCCATGGAAAGAAGTGCAACAACAGCGCAAGTGTTAGATGCAACAAGAGAGAAGGAAGGAGGGAGTGACAGTACAATAGCAAACAAATGGCAAAGACAACCGCGAAGTATAGAGAGGAAGAAGAGAGAAGGTAGAGGGATAGGGGAAGAAACAGCATGAGACGAGAGGAGAAAGTGGGAAAGAGAACAAAAAAAAAAAACATATAAGGCTAAATCAAATAAAATAATCATAATCATAATAAATGTTGTTATATCGTTTAAAAATGTTTGCAAATAATGATCAACTTTAGCTTAAAGAACCGTTTAAAATATTTTTTCCAGACCTCAGAGACCAAGAATACACTTACTCAGTTGAGCTATGCTCAATTAGGCTACAAACACGTTCATGTGCGATACAGATTCCAAACATCTTTAAATAAAAGAATAACATTTGAGGCTTTAATCAAAACCCTTTCACCATTAAACTTGCTATATGACATCAATTTTACAAAACCTGAACTCGTATCCTTCAAGCACTCCTTACAAAATGATTCATTATAATATGGGAATTACAAGGTTATGCCCCACCCCAATTTTTTTTTTTTTAAAGAAAGAAAATAAGGGAAAAGAAAAATCTAACCTTACAGCAAACTCACCCTATCATCTCACGATCTTTTAGACATTTGAAATGCAATAATTCCAACATAATGGTTTCTGAGCCTGTGAAAGAAGCCAGCAGAATATCAGGTCTTTTGAGAGGATTTCAGGTCAACATATATTGTCAAGTACAAGGTTTGGTATAGGAAACATTTGAAAATTATATGCAACTTTGTACAGAAAACGAACAAAAACAAGATAAGTGCTTGAACATTTGAGGTGTGACAAACCACTGATGCCTAATTTATGAGGGACCCAAAAAGAAACGATAGAAATGCAAGAACAATCTAAAAGACAATTAAAACAAACAAACTAACCATTATGGGTTGGCCTAATGATAGTGGGAACATAAAAAAAAGGCCAAAGGGCTAAGAGGTCATGGATTCAATCCATGGTGGCCACCTACCTAGGATTTAATATCCTACGAGTTTCCTTGACACCCAAATGTTGTAGGGTCAGGCGAGTTGTCTCGTGAGATTAGTCAAGGTCGTAAGCTAGTCCGGACACTCACAAATATCAAAGGAAAAAAAAAATAAAACAAACAAACAACTCACAGTGATCAAGTGTAGTAGCAATAACCATGTAAAAGATATCAAGTCTAAAACATTTAATGAGTCTATAATTAATAAGCAATACAACAGCGAGAATCAAAAGATTAAATCATGGTCACTGAAAAAGTAAATAATTAGACTAGCTTTTGTTGCAATATCATCTTTTATGTACACACGAATTAGTCACCTACACTTGTGCCCGATTTTTAAAAGGGAAGATTTAGCACACTCAAGCTCAACTCAGGCTCAAAGATGTGCCTTGGGAATGTGTACTATTTTCTCTCTTTTTTTTTCCTTTTTTGGAAGAGTTTTAACACCCGTTATGGTGTTACCTGTTTTCTTCATGTGTGCAACACATGAACGTGCTTTTCTAAGTACCAAACAAAGCGGAAACAGGTCTCTAAGAAAATTATACTTTTCCTGTGGACTCCAGCTTTGTGTAGAGTTAATACAACAGACAAAGTCCAAAGGCGTTGTGCAGTAAGAATTAGGAGAGTCAAAGCTAACTGTTTTATTCCCGCCCTTATGCCACAAACTATTGGCATTAGCTTCTTAGGAGGCGTTTAGGACAAGAAGTGAAGTTATTTAATCTCGAGAGTTATTAAGTCTAAAGAGTTGTTTAGTCGTGAACCACAGTGTACGGAGTTACTAAGTCATGGAATTGATTTCAGTTGTGGGGCCACATGGGGCTTAAGAATTTCTTGTGTCAAACAAGGAGCGGAGCTAACAACTCCTACTCTTTGGACCAAATATACCCGAATGAATTTGGTATTGTCTGGTGTTTACAAGGAATGTTCTTGCATTGAACAGCTCTCTCTGGAAATCCAATGCCAAACTTTTGTGGGAAAATGTTGTTATGGCTGAATTGTGGAAAGTATTTAACGGCTCTTCATGGAGTTCTCCAAGTTATTTTGTAATTAGATTCATTTTTATGAATTTGGTAGAACGTCTTGTAATGCTGTTGGCAGTGCTTAACATGATGCCTCTCCATCTATCTACTTTTCCTATTAATACTAAATCTCCTATATAGAAAAACATCCCTACGATCAAAATAGATATTCTTTTATGAATATTACTTGAAAGCTTAAGTAGATATAATGTCTTCCCCACCCAGAACCTTCTGCTTAGTCTCTCAGGAAGCTATTTACTTTTTAAAACACCATATCAGTCTTTTCCACTTCCCATGTAAGGGTTTAAAGTTGTAAGTTGTACGTCCACGCCAAGATGAGAGAGTCAACCTTGCATTAGAAAGGTTGGCAAAGAAGGGAAAAAATGGGAGAAGATGTGAAAACAGGGAAAAGTAGGAGTTGTTTGGCATGTAGAAGATTTTTAGCCTTTTAGGATGTATAAAAATGGTTCCAGAATGAAGAAATGGAGATGCAAAAACTGAGCAATCTCCCCCATATAAATACACATATAAGCATTATGCATACTTCTTGGCACAAAACATGCCAACAATCTTTTCCATAAAAAATGCCAGCTGTACATATAAAAGACATAATCCTTTTGACAATTTTTTGTAATCAGTTCTTGGCTTCATATCAGTGCATAAAATGCACGCCCTCTTTCAGTCTCTATGCGTTTCAATATTTTTGGCAAAATGGAAAGTCCCTTCATAATTCCACTTGGGCCTCGGGACCCTACCCTTTTGACATATTTCATTTTTCAACAAAATGATAATTACTTTTTCCAAAGAAAATTAATATCTCATTTAACTACCCCAATCAAAACTATCATTTTATGTATTACTCCTATGGAAAATAACTTAATGACAACATAGAGGAAAAGAATGAATTAGATAGATCAAAGAAAAAGAACTATTGGTCATGCAGCCATGGATAAAAACATACATATCCCACTAGATATATTTCGCTCATACTGTATTCATCATGGGCAACCATATCATCTAATAGACATTCCATACCACTCCAGCATATCAATATGAAGTAAGCTATTTCAGGTAAGAAATAAAAGGATGACGAGATCAATGACATACCAAACTTCAGTGATCTAGAATTTCAGATATTCTTCAATCCCGAAGACCAAGTTCAACCTCAAGTTCATCATCTTCTTCAAACAATTTCAGAAGTCGGGCATATTGCTCCTCTCTTCTCTTCTTTTGCCATAACTTGAAAAGGAAAAATGATAATAACACAACTACCAAAATTCCAAAGAGGATTATGGCAACCATCGAGCCAGTGTTGCTGCTGGAGGATGGATGATTCCCAGATTTAATACTATCTTTGCTACTGGAATCATCAGATAGGGCTGTAGTAGCCAACCAAAAGAAGTGTTAAGAGATAGCTGCAAAAGTAAGTAATGACTCAATACGTACTAATTGATGACTGGACATTTATCATTCGACAACAAAATTCATTTCAAGATAAAAGATCATGGGAGATGCACAAAAAGAAAAAGTAACCATGTGGGGTTTGGAATCTACAGAGGTAAAATACTAATAGACTATTGCATGCTTGCATCTCCCTTCTCCAAAAAAAACATATAAAATGTAAATAAGTAAATAAATAATAAACAATGAGTACGGGTTTGAAGGAAATAAACATCCAAGCCAGAGATGGACCAAAACTCCTCATTTCATTTTCAATGAGCAAAACAGTGCATAGCTATTGAATGAACAAAGTTTATGGCTGCTTTAGTACACGTTAACTCCATATTCTTCAATGAAAATTTGTACAAGTTAATTTTTTATGTCAACATGGAAATTTCTTTTTGAAAAAATACGGATTAAGTAGTACTAGTATTTCGAAATTGAGATTCGCTAATTGCACATCCCTTGAGATCGTAATACAGCAACCAACTATCATTCAAACACAAATGATAAAGTTCTGAAAGCACTATTTTAACTGAGAAAACATAAAGAAACCACAAGATTCCAAAGGATTTATTCAACTAACTAACAGGGAAGGAGATTAAAAGCCAACACAAAACAAGATCTCACCACAGAATTAATGAAAAATAGTCAATTGCATCACCGTCTTCCAGTAACAGAATAAGCAAAACAAAGAAAAGGATAAATTGCATCAAATCAATTGACGGATCACAGCAACTGAATAAAATCGAACAAAGCAAGAAATAAGAAAGAGAGATCTGAAGGAGATACCAGAGACGAAAAGTAGGGAAAGCGAAGCCGAAAACGACACCAAATCTGACGATCTGCGACTCAAATTTCTACTCATATCTGTGTGTAACAATCCGTTTCTGGCAAGGTTTGCAACAAATTGAAAGGCTGAATCGCTGAAAGTAGAGAAAATGGAAGGGAAGAAGTTGAAGAGGAAAGCTGAAAGTTGCAAAACCACGCTAACGCTTAACGCTACCCCTTTGTAAGTTGCCTAAAGAATTCAATATGCATGATTATCCTTCCATTAAGTTTTACCAATATATTTCTTTAACTTAATTGATTTGATTTTCTTAGTTGTTTTTTTTTTTAAATAATAACCTTTTTTATTGAGAAATTTTTAAATAAAAAAAAAAATAAAGGAAACTATTTAACAGGTAGTTGCAATATAGAAGTCTATCACTTATAAATGTTTATAGAAATCTATCGATGTTTATTTTGTTATTTTCTGGAAATAGTTTGACATTTTTTCTATCGGTAAAAATTTCTCTCTTTTATTGACACTCAAGAATATTTATTAAATAATAATAATAATAAAATAAATAAATATTAGTCACTATTTACAAAACATAGTGTTTTTTTTTTTTTTTTATATTCTTAGGATAATGCCATTTTGGAGGATGAAATTCTAAAATATTAAACGTCAATTCGAGATATATATATACAACCCAAGCAAAACTATAATTCAAAATAGAAAAAAAGATTTAAAAATTATAAAACTAATTAAAAAAAATTAAGGTAGGCAAAAAGGACATATAGCTCCCAATGGCCCAATAAAAGAGAAAATTAAGAATTCTATTTGTAATGAAGGATATTGTTTTAAAAATACCTTTATATTAGTCAAAGACCTGGATGAAGAAATAATCTTAGGGTTATTCTCTACAAATGAGAAAGGGATAAACTAAAAAACATTAGATAAAAACATTACTTTTAAATTTGTAAATCCTATATCCAGTGTAGATCCAGAAACTTTATATAGCGAGTAAAAAAACTATTAAAAAAAATGTATTCATAGCTTCGGATTAATTAATTTAATATATAGATTATTAGAGATTTAATCCTTAAAGAGAAAATGAGAGGGAAGATGTATTTATTATATATTTTTCCACATTTACGAAGTATCTTTAATGTTAGAGAGAGAAAATACATTTATTATATTCGACTATTAATTATTTAACAACGGACTTATTTGACGAATTCATAGTTATTTTAAATTTATAGGATATTATTTTAGATGTTTACAAATGTTTTAACCAATATATGAACTTCCAAAAAACTCATCTCCAAAAACAAGCTTATATAATAAACATAATATTTGTCATTCTCTAAGGTCATTCAAGAAATTGACCTTAATAGAAAATATATTCCGTGTCATGATTCATGAAGGCTGCTTTTAATTTGATAGCAAATTCATCTATAAACTTTATGGAAACAAGCAAAAGGGCACATTATAAATATTATAACATCACTCAATAAGCTAAAAAGCTTGAAATTTTAAATAGAAAGCAAAAGAAAGGGTATGTTTCAGTTTGCCTCAGAAAATAAATAAAAAGACAAAATCTACTAAAAAAGACGACAGAAAACAAAATCGACCAAAAAAAAAAAAAAGTCCACAGAAACCTTCCTCCCAACAAAGTCAGTCCTCTAAGGCCCCAACAACAAATGAAAGTTCTCTATTTCTCACTTGAAGCATTTGGCATCCAAAAGTGCTTCACCCTCAAATGGTTCCTGGTCTTCAATCATTTGGTTCACCCTCTCCTTCTGGGCGTCATCCGAGATATCGACCTTCTTCCACTCGTACAGCTCCATATCATAGCACTCGTCTAGCACAAATTGTGGGATGTCTTTCCCACGGAAAAGCCATAGTCCCTTCACCTTGTATGGTGCCTCTGATCCGATCACGAGCATCTTTCCAAAGGCATACTTGCGAGCAAGATCCATTCTCTGGAGAAATCCGCCAACTTTGTTCAAAGTCACGAATGAAACGGTATTCTCGTCGTTGTACTTGTAATCACAGAACCAAAGGGAGTACCCTTCAGGGTCATACATGTCCCAGAATCCTGCATCGCGTAAACAGATAGGCATAGAATACTTCAATTATACTGTTCCTTCTCAAGGGGAAAACAAACAGCTATTGTTTCTCAAGTTTTTTGTTAGAAACATCAATGAAACCAGTGGGGCTGACAAATGGCCATACCTTTGATGGCAACCTCACGGAAGTTTGTTTTCGTGTTCGAGTAGAGACGTTTCCACTCATCCAAAATCATCGTACTAGGAGGAAGCAGGTCGAGAGGATTTTTAGCCTTGGGCTTCGGTGCCTCCTCTTCCTCAGCAGGTGCTGCTTTGGGCTTCTCTACTTGTTTCTTGGGATCAGGCTTTGGTTTGGCCGCTGCTGCAGCCTCTTCAGGTGTTTTCACTGGTGGAACGACATCTGTCTGCTTTACCTCACCAATTATCTTTTGGAAATTTGGTTGATTGACCAATGTCCAGAAGTACCTCTCGACGTGAGGGAACTCAGAAGTAAAGCTTTTAGTCAACACGTAGGTGAATCCCAAATAAAGATTGCATGTCAAAATGATATCAGCCAGAGTCACAGCATGTCCAACAAGGAATGTGTTTGAAGCAAGGTAGGAGTTCAAAGCAGCCAAAGATCGTTTTAGGGCAGCATTTGCAGCTTCTTCTACCTTCAGAAAGAAAATAAAACATAGCATAAGGCATATACCAGAGAAATAATGAAGCAAAACCATTCATTCATTCTTTTTTATATCTATGAGTGTCCAAGCCAGCTTACACGCACTCCAAACTAATCCCATAGAACAACCCACCTAACCCTACAACATTTTGGTGTCAAGAAAAATCATAAAATATAAAATCATACGTAGGTGGCCAGCACGAATTGAACCCTAAATGGCATGTTGAAAAAAGTGAATGAAAATGGGAATATAAAAAATAAAAATAAAATAAAAAACACCCTACTTCAAAATCCAATTTACATCTTCTATTAATACCCACAAATAAAGAACACAAGAGAAGAAAAATAAACTTCAACCATCACTACTTTCAACCACCTTGTAAGAAAAAACCGGCTCAAAAATAAAAAAACTAAAAAAGAATTCTAACTTACGGCAGCATGGTAAACACCATATCCAAATCTAGGCCTCAGGATGGTTGAAAGATGAGAATCAATTTCCAATGTGGAGAAATCAATCCATTGTTCAACATGTCCCTGAAAACAATAGAATGAAAGATTTTATTAATAAAAGCAAACGCAATCCTTTCTAATTGAAGAAAAGGGAAGAAGCATAATCAAAACCAATTAAAGAAAAAAGGATCTTACATAGTCGATTGAAGAAGAGCCAAATAAGCCGCTGTCCTTCAAGCGAGCAACTGCAGCAATTAGAGGAAAAAAACATTAGCATAAAATAAAAAAAGGAGGAAGGTTCCATTTTAACTCGTATGCACGATTATGAAGTCGGGACAGAAACACAGAACCAAAACACAGACTAATGCTAAAAAGTACAATAACCGAAACACAGAATAGTAATTACCATAGCGGGCAATAGCATTGCTTTCAAAGATAGCACCATCGGGTGTTTCCAGAACAGAAACCTAAAATATCAAACAACATTATTTTAGAATATTCAAGCGCAGATCAATTATAGCTACTATCTCTCACACAGTCAGATCACCAAGCATCGCCAGAATATATGTTTACCTTCCCAATAGGATTCATTTTGAGATATTCAGGACTCTTATTGGTTACGCCCATTGTAAAATCAGGGGAAAGGTCAAGTTTGACACCATTGTATTCTGCAGCTATGAAAGCCTTGTAAGCATTTTTGTTAGTCTTCCAAGAATGCAGGACCTGCAAAATCAATACGCATATACATCAAGAACAAAACAAGCTATTATCATCTGGAAAAAAAATGCTCAGATCCAAAAATCCACTTCATAAACAACTTAACCAACAAGTAATTAGACATAAATTTCTGTGATGTGCAATCAGAAAATAGAATTGTTAAGCTTTGGCATGCAAGTAGCAATGAATGAGATGGATAACTAAGTTGAACATATAATTTAAAAATTCCCCATCCTTCCTTCACAGTACAAAAGAGGGAAAAGGTAATCATCAATCATCAATCAATAATATAAAATAAAGCAACTATTTCTTCAATCCTCTTATGCAGTATCATATATCAACGTCCAACACTTTCCAATTTCAAAAGTACACAGCATAGGGAATTGATTGTCAAATTGCTCCAAAAATAAATACTGAAAAAACACACTGTGAAACGCAATAGACGAGATGTTAAAACGTCAGATCCGGAATAAACAGACCATAATAAATCCAATCGTTCTAAAATGAAAATCATTTCATAACAGGAAAACATTAAAAAATATAGCCGAGGTATAGCCGAAGTACTGAGAAACGCTCACCAGAGCCATCGCTTCGCGGAAAAAACGTTTCGCTCAAAAATCAGATCTGAACAAATAGCAAAGCAAAACCCACCATTAGTTAAAGAAAACAGAGAGAATTCAACGTCAAGACTGAATTATATTGAAACAAACGGAATTAAGAAGAGAATCAAGAGATGAACATAAGAGAAAAGTAGAAGAAAATAGACCTGAGAGAGGGCGGGGCGAGCGTTCTTCCGAGAGCAAGAGGGAAGCCTGCGGGAGAAGTGTTAGGAAGAGAGACTATAACGAGTGAGGGAATTAGGGTTTTGTAAACGGCGAAAGATGCTTATGGATCGGGTCGCATATTCGTTTTGGGCTCCATAGCCCGACATTTGACCCAACCAAATTTTAAGATTTGTCATTTATCATTACTTTCTTTTTAAAAACCTAAATATCAATGTCCATGCATGAAAATATTGATAACAAATTTTGTTGTCGATAAAATTAATCAAATTTTTTTAAAAACAAATATAAACTATATATATACATTTTATATGTTTTATATTTTACTATCTTTTAGTAGGGTTTACATGGGTTGGGTTGAATGTATTTTTTGGACCAACTTGAAAATTCGGGTTGGTTGGATAGAAAACCAAAAGACTCAAATAAAGTTTTCAACCCTTACCATTCGAGTTGGATTAGGTTGAATTGTCAGGTTATAACTTTTTTTTCTTTTTAATTTAAAACGAAAATTTATCTACGACTAATAACTAAAATCTCATAAAATTCAAATGTCAAATACCAAATATATATAATATTACAAACTTTAAACAAAGACAAGCATTATAACCATTTTAAAAGAAAAATATTAAAAATTCACAAATTCATCCATTCAAACTAATCAACTTTAAACAAAGAATAACTTTAAACAAAGAGAAATGTATATTCTTTTTATTAATATATATGTAATTCGGGTTGGGTTGGGTCAACCCAAATTCTTTTTTAGTCAATCCGCGACCCAACCCAACTCAAGAAAAATAGAAAAAATTTAACCCAACCCAATTCAAAAACAAAATTAACTCAATCCAATCCTTACATTTTGAGGTTGGGTAGTTTGAGTTATTCGGGTTGTCGGATTATTTGAACACTCCTACTAAAAGGGGCTTAAATTGAAGAACTCTTTATTTTCTCTTTTTCCTTTTTTAATTGATGGTTATTAAGATATATTAAGTAATTTTATTAATAAACAATCAAAAAATTTATCAAGGTGTCTTCTCTTCCCTTTCCTTTTTTTCTTTATTTCAATTTTGTTAACTCGTTTTTTCAATTATTTTGCTTTAAGATTAAATAGATAGGAATTAAAATACTTGTTATAATATTATATTCACGTTTGATTACATTGTGTTTTTATCTTTTAAAAATATTTCATTGATTTTGTATGGTATGACGGAATTGTCAAATTCACACTTCATGCCTATAGGACTTTAATACTATGATTTTGATTCTTAATATTTCACTTTAATATTCTTCAATTTAGTCCCACACGTCACACTTGGATGTTCAAATTTGTTAAAGAAAAATATGACATAATGATATTTAGGGCGTGTTTGGATTAACTTAAAAATTAAATATTTTTCAAAAATTCATTTTCATTTAAATACTTTTGATAATAATTTTTTAAAATAAAAACACTAATAGCTTTTAAAATCCATTTTGAGTGATTGTCAAACACTTGTATTTCGTTCCAAATGACTTGTTTTTTAAATTAAACACTTTCTTTAGAAGAAAAAAAGAAAGAAAAAAATAAAAAAAGAAAGAATATATATATATATATATATATATATATTATATATTATATATATATATATAATTTGGAGGATAAATTAGAATTTTCTCATGTGATTGTTTTATGTAAGATCGGTATAGCAACTCTAGGGAGGGTGAATAGAGTTTATTTAAATTGATTAAAACTTTTTCATTATATGTGCCCAATTAAACAAATTAATAAACTTTTTGTTAGAAAGCAGTTTAATCAAGAATTTCATACAAATAAATTCAACCCAAAATGATTAATAAATTGACATTAACAATTTTGATCACCCAATTTAATTTTCATAATAAGATTTATAATAAATATAGAACATAAATTCTATCAACCTAAATAATCATTTGTGAGCAATTAATTTAAGGAGAAAAAAAATTACAATTAATTTCATGCAATAAATATAATAACAAATTAATTGCAAAAATAAATTATGAGAGTGATAGAGAAATTGACACCGTGATTTTATAGTAGTTCGGCACAACTCGGTCTACAACCACTTCTCAAGCTCCTCTTGAGTACTTCACTAGAAGTCGTTGACTCTTTCTACAGCTTAGAATCGAATCGCTACAATGTTCTTTTTCCAAGAGCAAGAATAAATCTGATCATTTTCACGGTTGAGAAAACAAACCGTTACAACAACTATTTTTTCGGGATTAAGAGCAACCCTTACAAAAGTTTGGAAATATTAAAGAACACTTTTACAACTCTCTTAATAGAGTGGATTTACAATTGTTAAGCTTACAACGAAACAATCCTCACCACATAAAATATCTTTCTCAAGAATAAGATGAAAATACGAAAATTGAAGCTTAGAGAGAGCAACCATAGAAGCTTTGTGTTTTTGGAGAGGATTGAAAATTACAAAAATTATTATTGAAATTTGGAGAAGACAAACTATTTTAAAAAGAGAGGGAAGAAGGTGAAAACCAAATTCAATTTGGGCCTTTAGATCTTTGTAAAAAAAAATTGAATGATTGAGATTAAAAGTGAAGTAATAATTTTTTTTTAACTAACTAGCTGTTAGACACAAACATATATAATATTAAATTTATTTTCTTTTAAAATTAATTAGCCGTTAGACACTAATATATAATATTAAGGGCTCTTTTCAAATATAGAAAAAAATGAGTCAAACTATTTACAAATATAGAAAATTTTTATAGTCTATCAGTGATAGACCACGACAGAATTCTATCGCGCATTTATCGCTCAAGCGATAGATTCATTTGCTTGGGCGATAGAGAGCGATAGAATTCTATCGCAGTCTATCATGGATAGACAATGAAAATTTTCTATATTTGTAAATAGTTTGATATTTTTTCTACTTATAGTAATTTTCCTAATATTTCCCTTCATTTTCTTTTTAAATTTAAAAGATTTTTACCTAAATAATCATATTTTGGTCATATATTTCAAAAATGTCTTTAAATTTAATTTTTTTTCAATAAATGCTTTTAGTGTTATTTTTAGACAAGTTTACCCTTTTTATTATTTTTATTTCCAATTTTTATATATTTTTCCTATTTACGAAGCTCCCTGAATGATGGAGAGAAAAAATGCATTTAATATGATTTTTTCTCATTTTCAATTGGAGAAAGAAAATGCATTTACTATAAGTTTTTTCCATATTCATTTGGAGAGGGAAAATGACATTTTAATATGATTTTATTTTCTATTTCACTTATTTTTTATATTATGTAATATATTCCATTGTTTATTTAGATGTTCTAACAAATATATGAAATATAGTGGTAAATATATTTGATATGTACTAAATGGATTCATTGTTATTTTTAAATATACCTTAGGAGATTGTATTAGATGTATAAAATATAAATTTACTCAAATAGATTGTTGTACCGTTTGAAAGTTTTGATATAACTGTATCCATATGATAGTACAATATAAATTACAATATATAAAATAAATTTCATTTATATCACAATATATATCATAAATTCAAAGTAGTCGAAAATAAATAAAAATATCTACCATAGTATATAAATCGCAGATGAACTTAATGTTCAACACATTACACATATATATAAGCGTATATCATAAAACAAGAAATCTAAATACAAAAATCATCATCATTTGTATAAGATAAACGATTATATATATCACAGTACATTTTTTCCTTAGTTTGTGTGTCAAAGAACCCTCCTCATCTTCAACTCTTCGTCTCCCTATCTTCATCTTCATCTCGTTCAGAACCTGCGTCGTCGATCGGATTTGCTCGCCCCATGCCCAATCTGCTAACGCTCGTACCAAATCTGCTTGCCCCCCCGGTCGACTCGCCCCATGCCATCCGTCTCCCATCGCCAACCGCTGCAACTCACGGGCCGAGAAGGAAAAAAAAGAAAAGGAGGGGAACAAAGGAAAGAAGGAAGGATAAAGAATATCATGTCCGATCTGTTTGTGCCCACACCGGATCTGCTCGCCCCCGCCGTCGATTCGCCCCACATTGTTCATCTTCCATCCCCAAGCGCCGCAACTCCCGTGGTCGGGAAGGAGAAAAAGAGAAGGAGGAGGAAGAAAGAGAAGAGGGAAGAAGAAAGAATGAAATTCCAACATTTTTTCCTTTGTTTAAAAAAGGAACATCTGGAGCATGAAGCCCTAAGGTTGTGCATGGAGGAGAGAGAATCAATATTTTTTTTAAAAGAAATATTGTATTATAAAAAATATGGGTGAGGTCTTAATGGTAAATACACACCAAACATAAGAAAATTTGTATTATATTGGCATATTTCTAAAATAAATTATATGTTGAAGACAATAGTATAATATAAGTCTATAATTAAGGTTATATATGTAGAAATCCCTAAATTCAATCTAAAAAAACAAAAGTTCACCATGTGTCATTTCTCCCATGCTCTAAGTGACACGTTTCAATTGGTCCACTTTGATGAGAAAAATATGTCATATCATCGACTCAGGATTTTTTTGTTAAGTTTATTTCGATTATATCTTCTTCGTTTGAGTTCCGATTTAAGTGATTAAAAATGTGTTAGAATCGTTATCCTGAGCTCTACGTAATGAACACTTTAAAACATTGAAATTGTTAGTAAATTCATTCAGGTTTGTTATCATCAAAATATTAATTAATTAAAATTAATTAATTTGAGATTAAGGGCCAAAATGCTAATATTTTCAACCTCTAAACTTATGTCAATTCTCTTAATTATGTAATGTAAAATTTATTATTAGCCCTTTTTAGTATTTGCTAACTAAACTAAATTATTTCTTTAGATAATATACGAAATGGGAGATTTAACCTCAAACTTCGAAGTTGATATTAAAAATTAAATTAAAAACTGTTAAAATATATTCAAACTTTTTAAACAATTTGGACAAATTTGAAAAACAAAACGCTAATGAACTAAAAGTCAAATTTTGAATATTGTAAGCATGGGAAGATTAGAATCTAAAGTTGTGAATGAAATGAATTAAAATCTAAGAAGGTTAAATTTTAAGTTAGCAATTTAATTTGAAATCATGTAAAACACCACCATATCATTTCTTGAAGTAAAATTTAAAAATAAGATTTTTTTTCTAACATTAAATTTAAAAATAAGATTCGAAAAACACATATGAGTTTAAATCAAATGATTGCTGGGATTTTTTTAAAGAAAAAATTACAGAAAATTAATTGATTTGAATACAAATATTCATTTACCTCGCAAGGATCTACCCCGAATAAGACCGGGATTCTTGGTTAGATGAAGAATGGGGAAGGAACAAGGAGAATTTTCTTCCCGTTCCCTACAACAAGGATGGAAATGGGAATTATATTCTTTGTCCTCAACTCCGACTCCTTGCCCTCATGAATAAATATAAATATATATATATATATATATATATATATATTTACAGATACACTAGTAAAGAAGAGAAAGTATTTACGCAAGCACCTTCTTTATTTTATTGCCAGATGGATTAAGTCAGATAACCTTATTTACACTAGGGGATGAAACCCTAACTTATTTTATATATGTGGTAAACCATTCCCCTAGCTGGCCTACGGAAGGCTACTAGATGGCCTACCAATACATCTTCAAAAAAAGCACTTTTTTTTCAATCGCTTTGGATCGGATCAAAAGGATATTCTTAAAGAAAGCCTTCCCCCTCCTGGTGCTGCGACTATCACCGGTAAGTTGCGTCGGATCAACATCGGGATTAGAATCCACTGCAAAAGCAACTAAGTCAACGCCTACTTGCTCTGGATCTACTGGCCCGAACGCTTGAATCTATTCCACCGCAAACAACCGAATATACTACTGCTGGATCTTCCGCTGTTTCTGTTGTTATTGTTCTCACCTGTCACTACGCCACCTCAGCAGCTGAGACTGGAACTGTACCTTTAAAAAAATTATAGCTTCACCAATTATTCCTTCCTTTTTTTTTCATTTACATTTTTTCATACTTTATTACAATACATTTCTAAGATAGGAATGTTTTAATATTTAGGACTTCTACTTTTAATGTTATGCATGTTGTAATATTTAAGTACTAAACTATATTGATGTAGTATTTAAATTTAACTTTTAAAAACCATGAGAATTAAATATCTTAATAATATATTTGCACGAAAAATATTATTTTTTATTAATAAAATTTATAGTATTTTTTTAATAAAAAATGTATTGGAAATGACTCCAAATATAGAAAATTTTAAAATTTGTATTTGGTTGAGAATAAATTTAAAATTTTGTTAAATAATGAATAAATTAAAAACAAAAAAGATGAAAAATTCTCTATGGAAAATTCTCTATGGAAAATTCCTACCCCGATCTCCATGGAGAATTTCATGGAAATGTGGAATGAAATAGAAAACGGGGACTGGAATGAGAAAGTCATCCCCAACCCGCCTACCATGGACATCTCTACATTAGAATCTCAAAATTCCAAGGCAAAAAAGAAAATAATAATGTTTCTAACATGTAAAATATTTTAAAATAATTTTAATTTTTTTATTAAGTTTACAAGTATTTCTTTTACTTACCAATACATATATTTATAATTCTAGATAATTTGTTCTCTAAAAATTTTAAAAAATAAGTTTTTTCTTCTTTACCATGTAAGTTTCATACTATAAATCGAAATTGATTTACTAATCTTTAATGTACAAACTATGAAATATGCATCTTTTCATACTACAATATGCATCTTTTCTTAACTCTGTTAATACGTTTTTAAAACAAGGATAAGATAATTAAATATTAGTTATTTTCATGGTTATTATATAACAAAAACTAAAAGTCGGAATAGTAGTCTATCATAAGCTCAACTAAATAGTTAAATACACACATTTCTTTCAATAGATAAAAATTTCAAACCCTCCTGAATCCCGATCAATTGAGCTATGTTTAAGTTAACATAAATTTCTTTATTTTATGAGATTTTTTTGGGTGTTATGTTTATTTTGAGTTAAAAGAAAACACATATACTATTTTGGAATTGTAGTTCATTAAAGACACATGCCTTCATCATTTGATTTTTATGTATAAAGCTTGATTTTTTTTAAAAAAAAAAAATTTGAAAAGAGAATGAGATTACGTATAAAGCTTGAAAGAAGAATATCAATAATGCCCCCATTTATTGAATAGAGTTTAACTGAATTTAGAGAAAGTTGGGGCCAACCATGTTGCTTTGGTTAAGACAGCAGATGAAAATGAAGGACATTTCTCTTTTAATAAGTACTATAATGGGTAGTTTGTTATGAAGGCATCCTAGAGATTTAAGATATAATATTTATTTAGATTATTGTGTTTATTTTTCGGTATTGTAAGATGTCTTGATATCTAAAATTTTTGGGGCATCTTACGAGTTTTGTATGCCCTCCTAAAACATGAGTTTTTAAGATTCCCGAGTTGAGGGCATCCTCATTTTACATTTGTGTCCTTTTTTTTTATATTATATATATATTCATCTTCATTTGCATTATATAATTAAAATAAATATTGTCAAGCATATATATAATTTTATTTGTTATATCGTAATTCTTATTATTTGTTAGCAAGATATTAAATTAATTTGAATTCATATTTATTTTATAAAAATATTAAATTATGATATATTATTTTGTTGAGAAAAATAATATAAATTGTACTAATTTAAAAAAAAATCAAATTGATAAAAACAAATACATTATATAAGTTCAAATTATATCAAATTAATTATAAATTAATAAATAGTCATAAGGGCATTCTTGGAACATTATGTAAATTTAAGACATGGTAGAATTCCCACAAAACAAACACAGCTATCAAAATATTTCCAGATATCTGTAAAAATATTCCTACAAAACAAATATGGTAATCTATAGATTTTCGTTATCTACAGTCCTTAAAAACAAACGGCCGCTAAGGTGTATGCTTGGAAAATTGAGATTCAAACTATGATTCTAAAATTGTTAAAAATTGTTAAAATCACTTTTATCATTTATTAAACATGCTTTTAATAATTCAAAATCAATTTTAATGATATGAAAATTGTATTTAAAATTAAAAATTAGACTTAAGCTATTTGATGAAAGTAATTTTAACAATTTTGAAATCACTCTCAAACATGCACTAAAGTCCTCAAACAATGTCATCCCACTTATAGCCGTGAAACAAATAAAAAAAAGTTAGTGGAAGGTAGGATTCCCAATGATTATCTTCTTTCTTTTTTTTTTTTTTTTTAATATTCGTGAGTGTGACACACACCTTTAACTAGCTCATAGTGGGTTAATTAGGAAAAAAAAGTAGTTTTTTAAAAAAATTAGGTATAAAGGGTAGATTTAAAAGATATTAAGAAAAATGGTATTAAGAGACGCATTCATGTGTCAGATTTGTCAGAATGCGTCTCTGATCGGTAAATTTTAAAAAATATTAAATGGTGCCGAATGCATCTCTTAAAGAGACGCATTCTGACCGATACATCAAAAAAAAAATTCTTGTGTCAAAATGTGTCTATTAAAGAGACGCATTCTGACTGAAAAGAAAAAAAAATTAAAAATCGAATAAAGCTGCTGATGTGACCACTCAATTTATGCCTTCCCCATGCATAGCTGAAAAAACATTCTAATACCTAGTAGCTAGGTTCATTCATCTTTTTAAACTCAAACTTTTCCAATTTTTTTTCACTTTCAACAACCGATCTTGAAAACAATACTGGCTTTCATCTTCTTCATTTTCTTCATCTTCTTCATCTAACAACTTAAATCCACCAAATCATCTCATTTTTTAACTTATCCTCTCTTGTTTCAAGATTTTCTCAACAAATATTGCGCAACATTTTTCTACTGTGTAAGTTATAATAGTATTTTTTTTCATGTAATGTTGTGTACTATGGAGAATATAATTTGTTTTTCCTTTTTTGGGTAATACTTTGAGATCTATATGTTATTTTTCTAGTTCTAGCATAATTTTTTTTTGTTAGAACTTGTGATAATTAATTTTAAAGATTTATAATTAAAATCTAATTTTTGTATTAGGATGATCGATTTTCTCCCTTTCTCTCTTAATTATTTCAATGTTTTACAATCCAATAATAGGCAAAAGAGAACAAACAAAGATAAATGACAAGATTACCCTCATATGAAAATTTCAAGAATACCCTTAATACTCCCCCCAAGATGGCGAGTGAATGTTAATCACACCCATCTTGGATAGTAAGGGAATAAGAACTTTAGATGCAAGAGGAATAGGAACTTTAAATGCAAGAGCTTTGGTGAAAACGTCGGCAAGTTGTTGAGGAGACCGAACAGGAAGAAGCTTCACAATTCCTTTAACAATCTTTTCTTGAATAAAATGACAATCTAACTCGATATGCTTCGTTCTCTCATGAAACATCAGGTTAGTAGCAATATGAAGAGCAACCTCATTATCACAAAAGATGAGAGCGGGAGAAGTTATATGAACCTGTAACTCAGTAAGTAATTGTGAAATCTAAATAAGTTCACAAGTGGTACTAGTGAGAGCCATGTATTCACCTTCCGCAGATGATCTAGAGACAGTTGTTTGTTTCTTGGCCTTCCAAGAGATGAGGGAATCATCTATGAACACACAAAAACCAGTTGTGGATTTACGAGAGTCCATACAAGATGCCCAATCAGAATCAGAGTAAGCCTTGAGCTGAAAATCAGTGCAAGGGCGAAGAATGATCCTCTGACCTAGAGAGCCCTTCAAATATCAAAGAAGATGATGAGTGGCATCAAGATGACATTGACGAGGCTAAGAAACATATTGACTCAGCTTATGAACTGCAAATACAATATCGGATTTTGAGATAGTGAGATATAAAAGCTTGTCAATCAAACAACGATAAATGGTTGGGTCTTTTAATAAAGAACCATCAACAAGAGACAAGCGAAAATTGGGATCCATAGGGCAGTTTAAAGATTTACAGGCTAAAAGACCAGCATCTTCAAGACTCTGTAGATTATAATGTCGTTGAGACAAAAAAATACCTTGAGAAGAATGAGCAAGTTCAAGTCCAAAGAAGTAATGAAGGTCTCCCAAATCTTTCAACTTAAAAGCAGTATTCAAGTGAACTTTATGGTCATGAATAATTTCAATAGAAGCACCCATTAGTATGATATCATCAACGTATACAAGCAGAGTAGTAAACGTGGCACAATATCCCTTAATAAAGAGAGAATAATAAGAATTTGATTGTTTAAACCCAAGAAAAAAAATAAGGCATAGAAAGCTTTCAACCCTGTTCTAGAAGCCTGTTTCAGACCATATATGGACTTACGTAAACAACAAACTAAACGCTCCCCCTGAGGTGCAACAACATTATGCTTATAACCAAGGGGTAAGTCCATATACACCTCTTCAAGAAGATCTCAATGCAAAAAGACATTATTCACATCAAGTTGTACTAAAGGCCAATTGTAAGAAACTGCAAGAGTGAGTAAGACTTTGACACTAACCATTTTGGCAAATGGTGAAAAGGTCTCAATGTAATTAAAGCCTTCTAGTTGAGTGTATCCTTTGGCATCAAACCGAGCTTTGTAACTTGTAAATTGTGTGCATCAGAATGATGCTTAACTTTGTATATCCATTTGTACCCAATGGAATGTTGACCTGAGGGAAGAGGAACAACAGACCATGTATGATTATTCTCCATAGTAGTTAATTCACTTTGCATAGCTTGCTAATGCAGCAACGAGGAAAGGTGACAGCTTGATGGAAAAACTGAGGCTCATAGGAAGCTGAAACCTGTAGTACAAAATTTTGATACTTATTAGACAAGTGATTATAAGACAACACACTTTGAAGAGGATACTTTGTAGAAGTGGTATCAATTGAGATCATGACATCCTAAGACAATAACATGTTACTGAAAGATAAAACAGCATGCAACAAAATTTAAATTGATCAATTTTCACTCTAAGATGCTCAATTTTGAGGATAAAACATGCAATTAAAAAGGGAAAGCTAGGTTTCAAGAACACTTACCCTTGAAGCTCCAAATACTCCTTCAATTCTTATGGAAATCAACACACTTGGTTGTAGACCACCACAAGAGTTTCTCTACTATTCTTAGGCTTAGATTGGATGGTGGGATCCAAAATTTGTGGTGAATTTGAGGAATGAATGAAGGTTGGGGAAGAAAAGAGTTATGGAGGTATTTGCAAATTAAATATTAATTAACAAAATTCTTAACCCTAATTAGACAATAATATCTATATTTATTGAAGAACAACATGCAATCTCATTGCATCAAAATTGACAACTCGAACTCTCAAATTGTTGGCTTAATGTGATGCAAACAACTCTACTTGTAGTTAGTGGGAAAATCCAAAATTTAAAACAATTTTAAATCCAATTTTTAAATGAATTCCAAAATTGAATTTAAAATCAATTTTTTAATTTCAATTTAATTTCAATTTTAATTTTAAAATAATTAATTAAATAAAAAATAATTTAATATTTAATTAATTAAAATATAATATTATTTTAATATTAAATAATAAAATAATATTATTTTTCCCACTTTCTCGATTTTTTCAAAAAACCGATATGAATCCCTATTCATATAACTAATATTTAAATCATATTTAAATATTATATAACTCTATTTGTCCGTTTAATTCGTAATTAAACGTCAATATATCGTATATATTCGACTTTATTCCTTAAGTCAAGATTGAACTATTCAAACTTACTCACCACAATATCTAAGATCTTAGTCCATTTATGAGCTAGTAGAGGGACCTAATGGACCTACAGATCATGAGCTCCAACGATCCGAGATTAATCGGTCAAACTCTTTAACCTAGTTAACCAACATTCGTCATCTAACGAGACACTCCACTAAAGCCCGTAGTTGCACTCTCCTCACTGTGATATATTTTCTGTCAACTTGATATAAAACAAATAAGTAAGTCAATCCTTCACAGGTTGTCCATAATCACAGCTAGGTCAAAATTATCGTTTACCCCTGTGATTACATCTGTTCCTTAAGTCCACTGATCCTCTAATGAACAATTGGTTTGTGATCCTATCACTAAAATGAGTCCTATTCGGGCCAATGAGAGGGTGGGGCCCCTTGTTCAAGACCCGAAATTAGTACTTAAGAGAACAACCTATCTACTAACCCTAAGTCGGGTAGGAGCGAATTCCTTCTCGCAAAACTAGGTCCCCAGCCTATCTAATGGTCTCTTACCCCTGAAATGGGAGGCTTATTGAATCGGCGCACCCCGGGCCACTCTCACCCATGCAGATCTAAGGATAATCCGAATAAAGGAGTTCATAGTTAGCTCGGGATTAAGTCGAGTTTTAGGTCATCTAGTTGAAATAGTCAGTATTAACAGTAAATGACGTATAAAGTATAGTGACTATTTCGTGGTCCGATCTTACACAAACTCATTGCATAGAACGCCCCCACTCACATGTCTCCACCTGAATGATTTAGGATCACATCATTTGTATCAAATACAAAGTGGGCCGCATTCAATAGTGTCTCCAAGATAAGGTACCCAACCCTTACTATACTATTAGACCGTTTGGCTATTTACTCGAACTTGATCCATTTTTATGTCATTACATAAGTTCAAGTTTCATAAAAACCATGGGTTCTTAGTTTATTGGATTTAGAGTAATTAACAACAATTCAATTTATTCAATAACAAGTTTACTGAATAACATCGATAACAACTTTATTGATAAATAGAATACACGTTAATGTTTACAAACTACGAGTTTTAGGACATAAAACCCAACCGTTACAATGATAATCCCTCAAGTAAGAAAGAGGTTTCGTAACCTGAGAAGACTTTTTGACATCCACCTGTTCTACAGTCCGAGAAAATTCAAAGATAGGTAACCCAATATCATTCGGTATAATATCTATCATTACTATATCTCACTATTTCATTATCATGAATAACATCCAATGGAGGAAGAATGTCATTTGGAGTAGTAGGGACCCCAGCAAAATCAAAAGACTTAGATAGAACAACATCATCAAATGGCATTTTCAAGTGAGCTGGATCAACCACTGAAGCAAAAGGAAAGATATGCTCATGAAAAACAACATCTCGAGATATAAAGAAACGCTTATGTTCAATATTATATAAACTATAGCCTTTCACACCAACAGGGTACCCAACAAACACAGAAGGAATAGCTCGAGGATCAAATTTAGACCTGTGAGAGGATAAAGTGGATGCAAAACACAAACACCCAAAAGACCGCAACATAGAATAATCAGCAAGTTTACCATATAATCAAGTATAAGGAGTTTTCCACTGTAATAATGATGAAGGAGTACGATTGATCAAAAAGCGGCAGTAAGGACACAGTCAGTCCACAATTGAATAAGAACCCGAGACGAAAAAATAAAGACCGAGCAACATTCAATAAATGTTGATGCTTCCTCTCAACAACATAATTTTGTTCAGGTCGAGCAACGTAACAAAACTGATGAAGAACACCTTTAGAATGAAAAAAAAATATGTAAAAGCCAGCTCGAGGACATTATCTGATCGAAATGGTTTAATGGGCACACCAAGTTGGGTTTCAAACATAGTAAAAAAACGAGGTAGAATGACCAAAGCCTCGAGAATAATCATCTACTATGGTTAAAAAATATCGATAGTCATCATGAGAAGGATGTTGATAAGGTCCCCATATATCATAATGTATTAGTTCAAAGATATGAGAAGCAACATGATTGTGAGATACAAAAGAAAGTTTCTTTTGTTTGGCTAAGGGGCATACAGAACAAGGGGAATTAAAATTTTTAGGATCAACGTGAATCACATCATTAAGAGCAGACACATGTTTAATAGAAGGATGACCTGGGCGACAATGTCAAGTATCAAAAGTAACAACAGGACAAGTAACATACGAAACTGAATCAGCAGCCCCTGACTGAGAATGAATGTCCAAAAAATACAATCCATGAGCAACACTAGCCTTGCCAATCGTTGTCGAAGAAGACTTGTCTTGAATAACACAGAAATCATCAACAAACTTAACGGCAAGAGGCAGTTGATGAGTAAAAGCACTGATGGATATAAGATTGAAGGCAAAAGTGGGAATGTATAAGACATTAGTCGATGTAATGTGTTCACTGAGACATATATCACCCATAAATTCTACATTAACTCGAAAGGAATTAGGCAAAGAGACAGACATTCCTAAAACAACCCTTAAATCATGGAAATATTTACGAGATTGACAAATATGGCTCGAGGCACCCGAGTCTAAAATCCAACTGTCAGTCATAAATTCAAAAGGGGAAACTGATAAGCATATACTTGCAACATGAGAAGTGTTTTGACTAGTTTCTGAGGACGTTGCTTTGGTCAAATGAGTCTGCAACATAGCCAAGAGGTTTTGACACTGTTCAGTGCTCATGGAAGCCATAGGATCAACTGAAACATAAGATGAAGATCTGGTTACTATCGAAACAGAGGATTCTGTCGGTTAGGAAGATGAAGGTGGAGTAGAATGCTGAGTACTACGTTCACGATAACCAGGTGGATATCCATGGAGTTTATAACACTTGTCTGTGGTATGACCTGGAATATTACAATATGTGCATATTGGACGATCTTGGCGTTTATTCTGTCCAGTGGAGTTTTGTGGCTTCGAAGACTGAGTATTTGAGGAAGGTGATGCATTTCAAACGGCGAAGGCCGCAGGAATTTGGGATGCAAGAGAGGAGGTAGGAACAGGGCGTTGTTCAACTTCTTGAGTTACAAGTGCAAACGCTTTGTTAATCGACGGTTCTCAAGTATTCAGTTTGATAAAAATCAGTTAGATTTTTTACTCCCCCACACGTGCACTTGCCTCATGTACACGAGGGACGATAAGAGGCCAATTCATGCCATAACGTCGTCAACCGAGTGAAATAACCAGTCACAGACTGTTGATTTTGTGTCAAGTTAAAGAGAACTCGGCGTAATTGAAAATTTTGTGGTCGATTCTTCCTCTAGCAACGTTCTTGAAGTTCCTCCCAAATGTATTTGGCATTGTCAAAATACAAAACACTTGCAGAGATTTCCTTAGAAATTGAATTGAGAATCCGCGCTATAACAACATGGTTACATATGATCCAAGAATGATATTGAGAAGAATCATAATCTGGGTTAGAAATAGTTCCATCAACGAAGCTGATTTTGTTCTTCACTTTTAGGGCAATAACCATTGATCGACTCCACGAGACATAGTTGTTTTCGGTGAGAAAATCTGAAACCAAAACAAGACTGGTGTTGTCTGTGTGATAAAGGTAATAAGGATCCATGTAATTGTTTATAGCTGGTTGAGATGGAGCAGATGCGAACGTGGAAGTCGAGTTCAATAGTTCATCGTCCGCCATTGATAATATGGCAAAGCAGAAAAGAAAATCAACGGCTTGAAAGAGGAAAAAAAACTTCAACCTTGGTTTGGAACAGAACGAACATCGATCGAGAGCATCGACAGCGGTCTATACACTGAAAAAAGTCGAGGAACACAAACAAAACGTCCCAGAGCAGAACGAAGTCTTCGACAGCGGCAGAGTTGAGTCAATCCCGTCGTGTATATTCTTTGTACGGTTAATCAACCTTGCAGATGAGGATGTCGACGTCGAGGATGTCGACGGCAGCAGCAGCGGAGTAGGGTTAGGTCGACGGCAGCAGTGACAGCGGCGGGCTAAGGTTTGATAGATTAACTCTCTGATACCATATTAGGCTTATTGATTTTCTCCCTTTCTCTCTTAATTATTTCACTGTTTTACAATCCAATAATATGCAAAAGAGAATAAACAAAGATAAATTACAAGATTACCCTCATATGAAAATTACAAGAATACCCTTAGTATTTATTATTTATTTATTTTACAGGGATTATCCAAGAGAAAATTTGCACAATCTTTCACGGTTATGTATTTAGTTATTTATTTTTGTTTAAAATGAACTATTTGATTGTTTACATTATTCTAATATTTTTTTATACATATACTAATATATTGTCTAAAAATATTTGAACAACAAAAGAAAAACTACATAAGTAGGAGTTGACGATTAATATTTGCACGGACAAGTTGTTGTGAAACTCAAGGTACGAAAAATTGAATGTTTTATTAATATCACAAAAAATAAAGTGTTCTAGAAAAAAAGTGTGCATGATTTTAATATGTCTAAGGTTATATTTGATGTTGTTATAATTTTGTTATTATTTCAATAGTATTTAGTTAGAGTTTTCATAGTTGATTTTGTTAGATTTAGCATGTAATTAACACCAATAATCCCTAATTCATGTTGTTATGTTTTTATTACTATTTCAAGAATGTTTAGTTAGAGTTTGCATATTTAAATTAGTATGTAATTAACCTCAAAATCATGATTCATATTGAAATGACGTAATTACCCTCATGAAAAGGAAAATTTTTAAAAGTGTGCTAAAAATTATTTAAAAGATTTAAGAAATATGCACACAATATTTAACGGAAATCAAATATAAATATCTGTTTATAATATTTAATAAAAATATTTAAAAATAAAAATAACCAATAACTAATAAGATGTTTTTTCAAAAATAATATTACCAATACAACTAAAAAGTTGGGATAAAAAACCGAAAAAGGAAAAAAATCTAATTAGTTTTAAAAAGCATAAATTGATTTTGTTAATCCTACCTTACTTAAAAAAAACCACTTAACTTACATAATTTTTTTTTGTAAATACCCGATTTAATTGGCCAGACTAGAATGGATGTTGTAGAGTTTCTATGTTATATGAATGGAAACATTGTTAATGGGTCGAATGGTATAGAATATGATATGCAACTATGTCTTCATATAAGTATTATCCGTCAAATTGAATTCAACCCATTTATAAATGGATTATGTGATACATTATCTATAGATAAAGATGATGGGATAGAGGTAATAATTAGATATGGAAGCTATGTAGGAGGATCTACTTTCTACATCCCCATCTCATTACGAAGTGAACCTGATTTAAGGTTTATGATGAGCAACGCTCCATCCCATCCAAATACAATGGATCTCTATATTTCTCAACCAAACATCTCAAATCAAACATCAACAAGGGAAATTGAAAACATTATTGAGGTCGAAAGTGATGACTTCTGTTACTGCAAATTTGGGCATGGGATCGATTTCCTCTTTTAGCACCTCGATGACCCCACCGGTATGAGAACAATTTGGGTGATAGACCACTAGCAGTACGATAATCATTTCTAACTCATTAACATTTAATCTTTATATTTTATATCGTGACTTAATAACCACTAATATTTTATTTCTATTTGTTGTAGGTGGAGTGACGACTTTTCTGTTATCAGAGCGCCTATGCATGTGTTAGTTCAGTATAAATACATATTGGATACACTTGCCCCTAACCAAGTAAGATCATATTCATTTATAACGCATCTATTTATAACATTTCATTTTGTTGACTCACTCATGAAATTTGAAACATATGCAAATATTTTAAGCCATATAACAATTTAATCTGTAGATTGCCACCATATTGATATGAAAACCCTAACAATTTGAAAATTAGGAACCCAATTGTTGAACCCCTAACAACAAATCCCAACACCCCTAAATCAATTGACGTCGATCCAAAGGAAAAGACTAGAATTGGATTACCTTTTGATCAAAGACCGAGAGATAAGGAGAACTAGTTTCTTATTCCAAATTCGAACACTCCACAAGCAAGATGATCATACTTACTCGAATGTTCTTGGCATGCAACCCTGATTCAAGAATTGCAAAAGTGGCAGGATGAAACTCTGTCATCTACCAGAGAATTCTTATTCCAGAAACCCTAAAGTTATAAAAACATCAAAAACTGTTCTCAACAACTTAAAGGCAAGACTTTAAATAGTCTCCCAATAAAATCCTAATGGCTTATCATAATTCATAGTAAAATATCTAAAATAACCCTACTTAAAATGTCATTAACAAGGATAAATTTTAAAAATAATTAAATTACATCAAAATTATTAAATAATAATTTGATGTCTTGGGCGGTTCATATCACATATTGTCTCCAAGGTCATGAGATATGGACATCCAGATGTCCACTCATATATTTTTTTTGTGGTAGAGCGGCATTACCCAGATCGTGTGATGCGATAGTTTGTAAGGTACGAATTCAAAAACCTTGCGATACGGACAAACGACCACATTCGCAAACCAATTTGATTGTTAGTGGACCTCTCATTAACAATGGTATAGATGTTGAGCCTGGGTACATTGATTAGTATTCTAATATTAGCAGACGATACATAACGAAAGCAGGAGCATCGTATCACTTTTTGGTATGAGTTTCTTGTTTGATAGGATGATTTGATTTTATTGTTTAATTTCTATATTAATTGTTCTAATATATTTCAATTCTATTTCAGCAATATTTTACAAATATGTCAATATCTAAAAGAACGACCGCAATGGTTGGAACAGCTAGAACTGCTCTGCATACACTCACATCGATATATAGAGTACGATATTTCGATGGTGATGCCCCCGAGAAGAATAGGGTGATCCGGATAGACATCAAGATATTCCAATTCAACCTGATGTTCAAGATGAATATCTGACAACCCCAGTCGAACATTTTACACCTGGTTCCATGTTGCCAACACATCAACATTTGAACTTTTTCCAACAACTCTCAATATGCTAAATATGGAAGAAGGCCAAACTTCACAAGCTCGTCAAAATGTCCATGATCAATATGTGACATACCGACATCATAGTGAGGATGTACAATTTACAGACGAAGGTCAACCGTCAAATGTAAGAGGTCATGGAGATCGTGACATTATATAACTTAACAAGGTCGATTTAGGCGTAACAGAGGATTTTCTTGTGGACAAGAATAAACACATCGTAGTCGTACTCTAATATTGTTAAATTTTAAACTTTATTTTTTATTTAATAATTGATTAGCCATTTTAGCCATTAAGTCGTATGAAAAATTAAGTAATCAAACCTTTAAATTTAGCAAAAGTATTACACCTAACTCGAGTTAAAAAAATTAACATGGACGGTAAAAAAAAAAAAAAGACATTAAAAGCAACTTAATTTCTAAAAGGTTATAAAAAATCATTAATTCTAAATTTAATTTTAAAGTCTTACATAAAAATAAATTTGGTTAGAAAGTAAAAAATAGAAATAAAGAAAGAAAAAAATGGTGAAAAGAAGAAGAAAGAAGGTCAAACACCACTAGAAAAAGAATTTTTAAAAAAGTGAATAAAAAGAAGAAGAAAAAAGGAGAATGGATAAAGAATAAGAAGAAAAAGGAAATAATTTTTATGAACAATTTTTTTAAATAAAATGAATTTGAAATATAATAGGAGAATAAAAATAAATTTTGAAGATATTTAAGAAAGAAAGAAGATATGAAGAAAAAAGTGTTTTAAAGATAATAGAGGAAGAAAAAGCTAAAAAAAAAGAATTAAAAAAACAAAAACAAGAGTCGCATCGTGACGTTCTCAGACCTGCCACGAAAAAAAATGTTTGGAAAGAGACACATTCCAATAAAGACAAAATTTCTACCCTATTTTCCTAATTTTGTTTAAACCTACCCTTTTCATCTAATTTTTTTCTAAATCTACCCCAATCCAAATAACCCTACAACTCATTAATCCTACTTCAGTTAGTTGCCAAAGAAACACATATGATATTAAACCTTAGGTAAATGGATACCATAACTAAACCCATTCTCTCTAAGCTCTATTATTTTAGACCATGTTTACTGCTTTGCAATCAAAATTGCTGCAATCGTAATAAATTTTCTTTATTATTTATAATTCACAAAATATTGTTTATTGATTATGTGGGAACCTTTTTAAATGAATTCTACTTTTTTTTTATATTACCATTGATTGATTACATTTATTGAGAAGTAAACATAACCTTAATGACAACATCAACTAATTAGTAATTCAATAAGTTGACATGATAATTATTGAGAATGATTGAGAACTTTCTTTATACCAATCATTGACAATCATTTAAAACTTTATATTTTACTCGTAATAGTGCTTTGTGTGTAAAGATATGATCGTAAAAAAAAGGGCAAAAGAAGAAATGTATGAAAATACAATTTCAATTGAATTGATTCAATGTTAAGTCAAAATGGCTAGAGAAAATGTGTGTAGATTAACTTTATATTAAAAAATAAATAAATCTATGTCAACATAGCTCAAACTAGCATATAACATGTATTAGCGATCAAGATATTTGTGATTTGAATTTCCCACTCTTATTGTACTAAAACAAAACATTTATCGTAATTCAAACTCTTTAGAAGGGATATAAATGTCTTTAACCACTAAATTCAGTCAACCGTGCCCAATGGTTTAATCTAAATTAACTCTAAAGTATCTAAAAATGGTAGATGACAAACTGCCCACTTATAAAACATGACAGAGATCCAATAAAGGCTTTCAATATTAATTGAGATATTTAGATATTAAATCTCTCTTAAAACTTATTTTCATAAAGGTTTAATTTTAGAGTTACTTTCAAAAATAAGATTTTATGGATTTTCTTGGTCAAAAATATCCTTTTTATGGGTGTGATTGTTTTTTTGGGTTAAAAAATATTTTTGGTCCCTAAACTTTCATGAAAGTAACAATTTAGTCCCTGAACTTTGGTTTGTAACGATTTAGTCCATGTACTTTTAATTTTGTAACAATTTAGTCCTTAAACTTTAGTATGTATCAATTTAGTCCTTGTACTTTCAAATTTATAACAATTTAGTCTCTAACATAAAAACAATTATCAAAACTATATGTTATTTTTTTTATTTTATGATGTAGACCTTGTATTTTATAAAAATATTGAGTCTCTAATTAGTTTGTCGGTTCATTTATACAAGAAATCTCAATAAATCTTAATACTATTTTTTACAATAAAAACTAAATTCTTACAAAATTTAAAGTACAAGGACTAAATTGTTACATAATAAAGTTTATGGACTAAATTGTTACAAAATTGAAAGTTCGGAGACTAAATCGTTACTTTTATGAAAGTTTAGGGACTAGAAGTGATTTTTAACTTTGTTTTTTTTTTCTTTTCATATTTACGAAGTATTCTTAATGTTGGAGAGAGAGTAGACATTTATGCGAGAGAATTAATTTCTTTAGTTTTTTAAACCATCTGCAAATAGAGAGAAAAGATGTATATAATTAATTTTTTATATTTTTCATTTATATTGGAGAGAATTTTCAATAACAGAAAATCGTCTGAAAATCCTCCCAAATGATCCGAAAATCGTCTAAAAAAAGGTCCCAAAACGTCCGAAAATAATGAGTTCCGAAACAGAGATGTCTTGTCGAAATATACAACCAAAAAGTAGGTGTTTACCGAAGACAGCCGAAAATCAGAAACTGGTTGAAGAAAATGAAACTCAAAAAATATTTTTTTTCGAAAAACTCTTCAATTTTTTTTATTTTTTTTAAATTGTAATTAATTTTACGATGGAGACTAAAAAGTAATTAGACTCCTATTTTTGCGTAATTAAAAAATTTATTTGGACATTTTTGTAAAAACTGGAAAACTAGACAACGTTGAAATATAGAGCCTTTCTTTAAGCCTATTATGTTGTTAACATATTAATTTGATAAAAACACATTACAAAGATGGATATTTTAAACATTATATACATGCTCTTACCTCCAATTGAAATAGTTATAAAGATATAAGGCCTCGTTTACTAAACATCGTAATAAATCAATAGTAATGTGAAAAATATGCCTCATTTAATTACCTTTGGTTTTGTTTACTTGTGTTCTGCATCCGTACTAACACATAAAGCCCACAAAACAACTATAGTCAATGAATGTCAGGATGATTTTCTTTACTCCAAGCTACACTGATATAATTCTCTCCAAACTTTAGTATATAGTGATGATTAGGAGAGGGAGAGAGAGTATCCAAAGGTGACTGTCACAAAGCATTTATACACAGAAGGATTCAAACAGGGAATAATTCACAATTACATAGAGATCCTTGACCCAACAACAAAGTAAAGACAATTTCATCTTCTTAGGAAACTTGTTAACTTAGATTTTACCATTATATAATTAGGCGTGAGAAAGTGCTCAACTGCAACAGCCGCTCTTTTGCTGAATTGGCTGCCCCTTCATTTGCACATTCCCTGACGACTTGGACGAAGTTGGCTGGCTCCCCATTCTAAAATACATTTTCAAAATGTCAGAAACGAAACATAACGAGAGAGAAATTCAACATTTAGCCAATAATGGAAAAAGTCCACTTTCCAGATAAGCAGTTTGATTGAACCATCCTATTCAATTTTTCAACGACGTTGAAGGAGCAAAAGCCAAGGAACCATGCCACAATATTATAATTATAAAAGGGCCGGGGGGGAAGTAACGGGTAGAGTGGTCATTACTTTTTCTTTATTTCAGCAGCCATAGTTAAGAAAGCTTGCTCTACGTTGATCGAGTCTTTGGCA
Organism: Lagenaria siceraria; assembly: GCA_002890555.2. Lineage (NCBI taxonomy): Eukaryota > Viridiplantae > Streptophyta > Magnoliopsida > Cucurbitales > Cucurbitaceae > Lagenaria > Lagenaria siceraria. Next base: position 9,418,693 of record CM016483.1, on the reverse strand, counting down.
CTCGTCTCTAGAAAAGGGATTCCAAGCTCGTCTGCAAATACCTGCAATCCATCCATGAAGAGGAAAATACAATAAATCAAGTATAAAGTTAACTTATCCTCTATATTCTTGAAGGCAGGCCAATGAGAAGTAAGCAGGTGGAAGAGGGGAGGTCGTGAGACCTAAAACTAATGATACTTGACAGAGTTATATTAGAACTTGAAGTGCAGAAATAAAAGTATACTCGATTTACATTGAAGTTCATAAAAAATAATAGGAACATTCTATCAAAATGTGGCCAAATGAACTTGCTAAAAATTTGTCGTCCTTTTAAATCACTCGTTGAGTATACATGGAAGAATAAACTGTGGTGCCAAAACACTGATATATTAACAGGCTGGTCCTACCGAAAACCTAAAAGGGGAAGCAAACGAAAAGAAAAGTTGGAAGTTTAAGAATTATGGCACAGCTAAAATAAAAATTATACCTTTGCTGTTTGTGTGTCAACAACCTTGTTCTCAACTAAATCACACTTATTTCCAACTAAAAGCTTGCATACACTATCATTAGCATATCTATCAATCTCATTCAGCCACTGCTTGACGTTGTTAAAGCTCTCCATCTCAGTGACATCATAAACAATCTGTTGCAATTCAAACAAAATATTGTAACAATGACGCAGTTCTTTGATGTAAAGTACACGCTAAAAAGAAATATGAGAGAGATCTCATAAATTCACCATACTAATGTTTGATCCCTGAACTTAACAGAGAAGATTCTTACAATTATTCCATGTGCACCTCTGTAATAGCTGCTTGTTATAGTCCTGAATCTCTCCTGACCAGCAGTGTCCCACTAAAAAGAATAAAACAATAGAATCAGTCCAGTCTTCTGCATATCAAATTAGGCTTCAACAAGTCCTTGAAATGATGAGGAAAACAGCTTTCATAAAAAAAGGGAAGACAGAAGAAGTGGATTAGACAGTCAACAAGAACTGTAAAGGTTACTGCACATTCACTTTCATGTCTCCAATGATTTGCATAGCAACATTATCAACCGTTTCCTGTTTGTCTATTAATACTTACAACAGCTTTTATGTCAGATAGACTTGCATAGAAGACGGAATCTGGCATGTAAAATATGATTGAAACAGATAGAATAGCATCACCACGACCTATTTCAAAAAGGAAAGCATCTAACTTGTACCAACATGATGGATGTTGTCTGAAATTTAAATTTCTTGAGAAACTGAAAAAGGAAAATTGAATAGAAACCACTCCATATTTTAACCTTTCTGATACAAAACAGGTTACAAGATCATACATACATACATACATACATACATAAATATACAGGAACATGAAACCGAATTGAATAGATGAAAAGCTAAACTTCAGTCAGTAGCTAAAACCAGGACAAAAAAAAACAGTTTATTTCCCAGGTGTATAAGCTCTCACAAGTCACAAGGCCATTAAAATGTTTAACCACGCAGCAAACATAAATGCCCAACTATGAATAAGAAAGAAAATCTATAAAAACAAGAAACTATGCAAGCCCACTCACAATCTGGAGTTTAATAGTCTTTCCATCCAGTTCCACAGTTCTGATTTTCTGAAAAAAAAAAAAAAAAAAAAAAAAAAAAAAAAAAAAAAAAATCACAGAAGATTAGCCCTAAGGAGTACAAATCCACAAGCAATGCCCCATAACAGCTCTATATGCATTTTAATGGCAATGGTTTCGAGACTCACGAAATCAACTCCAATTGTACTTATATAGCTATCCACATAGGAATCATCCTGAAAAAAACAGGGAAAATAAAAACAAAGCAATTAGCTTTTTGCTGTACTGATGAAGATAACCCCTAAAGAAAAACCCGAGATAAAGCCCTAAATCATCACCCATTTCCACAATCCGATACATAAACAGATGAAATAAACCAAAAGGAAAAAAAAAAAAAAGAAGGGACAGCAGAGATCAAAAGTTCTACAATGAACTCACCGCAAATCTGAGAAGAAGGCACGATTTTCCAACGGAAGAGTCGCCGATTAGCAAGAGCTTGAACAAATAATCACTACAAAAAGGGGGGGGAAAGCATAAACAAGAAATAAGATATCTGAGGAGTTAAATTGAAGAAGGAAAATTCAGAAAATGAAAAATGAAAAACTGAATTCGAGTATAACATACTATTCGTTGCTCATGGCTTGAATCGAAATGGAGAAATCTGTGTCCTTGGTTTTCTCACGGAGTCTTCGGACCGAAAGCGGAGAGAAAGTGGGAGTGAAGTAGGAGACCCGTTTGATGATTTTATTTTTAAATTTTTTTTTTCTAGAAAGAGAACTTCTAAATTATTAATTAAAGTTTGTCTTTTTCTTTCTCTCCCTCCCTCCCTTAAATCATGCTTATTATTAGATGTTAACTTGCTTTTTATGGGACATAAATTACACGTTTTTGTTTGTGTTTAATAAATTTTTTATAAACTTTCAAAAATTATAAAATAGAACAAGTTTTAGTTGATTTCATTTTTAGTCTTCTATTTTTTTTAAATTTGTGTTTGTTTTCCCGGTGTAGTTTTTATATATTCTAAAGAAACACTTGAATTACTAATTAAATTTTAAAAATAAAAATAAGTTTTAGATAACTGCGACTCTATTTGATAACCATTTGATTTTTTGTTTTTAATTTTTGAAAATTAAGCTTATAAACACTACTTTCATCTATTGTTTTCTTTATTTTGGTATCTACCTTTAAAGAGTGTTGATGCCAAATTTGGACGAAGTAAATGCTCACCTAATACCCATGTGGCAACAACAAAGAATTTGTAATTCAAGGAAGAAGGTTACTGATAGCTACCGAAAGGTGCTATCTTATTCCACTTAATTTGAGCTCGTTCTATGGTTTTACATGTTTATTTCTATGATTTTATAGGTTTTGAGCACTTAGAGAGTAGAATTGATCATCGGGGTAAAATTCGGTCTAAAACGAACCAAAATAGAGCTCTGAAGCATCAACCATGAAGAAAATATGAAGAAATGACGAGATTGCCCCTCAAGGAAGCGCCTAGGTGTCGGTCGGTACCACACAAGGCGTAAAAACTCGAGAGCACGCATTGGTGTAGCACCACGACGCTCCGAAGATTTATGGAAGATCAAGCGCAGCACCAGAGTCGAGCTATCACGCGTAGCGCAGCTCGACGCTACGATTTCGATGGACCAGCGCCGTGGCGCTCCACTATGTTTATAAATATACCTTTTCCGAATTAGGGCAGGGAAGATCTCGAGATTACAGCCTCCAACTCGTGTTTTTATCTGTATTTTTCATTCCGAACTCTATTCATCTTGTATTTTTCATTATGTCTACATTGGATTTCATCTTGGCACACCATGAGTGGCTAAGGTAATTTTTTCTAGCTTAGAGTATGATAGAAACACATTGCATCTTGGTTCGGAGACTTGTATTTCTTGATTTGCTGCTGAGTTTTATTGATTTTTGATATAATTAAATCTCTATACTTAGAAATCATGTATGGCTTGATCACCCATTGTTTTTTCTTTGTTTTGCTAGAGAAAGATGCATCTTTGTGTGTTAATCTCATTAGGGCATAGGTTAGGGCATGCTTATGTGTAAATCTTAAGTTGTCCAGGACAATTCTTTTGCAACATTGCATGACTAATCATTCAAGAATCGAATCAATTAGTAATTTAGGCTATTCAAGCTACTAATTGTCTTGGCTAAATTCCCTAGGCTTAATGCAGGTATTTAATTGATTAGGCCACTATCGAAACCGCTCAATTGAGCATCTAGACTAATTAAGTAATTGATTAGTGCATTGTGGTGTTTAGTTATGGTCTTCTAAGCAAATGAACAAAGAATAGAATTCAGCAAGCAATGAGTCCTTAGAGTTCGATGAGCAACCAAGTAAATAGGTGGAATCACTACAACAAAAATGGACTATAATGTCAGTCGAAAACCGACATTATTGGGGTACGGTGTCGGTCAGGTGACCGACATCAAAGAACGTGTTATTAAAGATGTTTAATGTCGGTCGACTTTAATGTCGATTTTCGACCGACATTATTGATGTCTTTAATGTTAGTTTCCAACCGACATTATAGATGACCGACATTGAACACTAACACCCTCAATGCTGGTAGCCCGACCGACATTAAATGTATTTGTCCATCATTAAATATTAATTTTCTGTGAAAGGCAATGTCCGTCATCATTACTTTATTAAAACATTAAAAAAAATTATTATTTACATACATAACTGACTAACAAAATTAATATTTCTATACATATAATAAAAGTAATATAATATTTGTATACACCATAATTCAACTTTCAACAAACACAACAATTAACTAATTCACTCCAATAGAAGTAATATGATTATCCGTCTCTCTACAAACTACATTCAATTTATAAAGATAAACAAAACTTTAAATACAAGACGAGTTATGATCCTTAATTATAAAATAAGGAGCATAATATAATAACTAAGTAACCTATCAACAAGTTACAACTATCAATATTGCATAGAGTTCTAAAGTCTAAAGATCAAGAAAGCTGGTTGTCTGGAGGGTCCTATCACAAAACAATCTGCAAAGAAGATATGCTTACTTAAGTATATAAAATTGAGAATATTAAGAATATATCAAATAAAGCTCCAAATTAAAACTTACCTATCTACAAATAGAGCTCCAAAGGTTATAAACTACATTACAACACTTAAAATAAAACTAAAAAGTCTAAACAAAACATTACCACCTAAATATCTTATCAAAAAGGCTAGGGTCTTTACTGGAACGAGTTTGAAGAGTCCAAAACTAGTCTGAATCCACAAACAAGAGTTTACAAGTGTTAGGGACATTTCAAAAACACTCTAATTTAGTCCGAAAGGAATTTAGAGTAACATTAGCATCTAAATATATATTAGATAGAAAGAAAATACATATTAGATGGAAAGAAAATAAAAGGCTGAATATGCAATTTTTTGCTTCTTCCCAAAAACATTTGGCAGCTTCTTATCACCTTTCTTTTCAGATAAAGCACAAGAGGTAGATTTCTGTATTTCTATGTTTGCCTATCTAATACTTAAACATGTTTCTCAAAACTATAGAGTCAAAGGATAAATATCAAGATTATGTTGTTAACCTATTCTACAATAAATTTCTGGTAAGTGTGAAAATAGTACTTTTTGTAGTTTCTATAATGTTTGTTGTTGAAAATCCACAAGGAAAGTAAAGAAATTGCTTCATTAAAAAGGTCATACTCTAGTGAGAAGCATCCTGCACAGGACTACAACTAAGACGCGTCTCCTGACTCCTTCCCCGTTCGAGCGCAATCTAATTGTGTGGCTGGTTGGGCATCCTGCATATTTGAAAGAAAAATATTTGGTACCAATTTCACAAACCCAGAAAGGAGTTGGTTAATGTTATTATTTTTGTTACCTTGAAATCAGAGGAAAGGTCGAACTACCCATTATATGCCTGAATCGCGGGTTCAAAACCGAATGTCGTTTCTGAAGTTGTGATGTTTGGTACAGAAGGAAACGTACCCTTGAGTACAGGCAATGCAATCACATGTGGAGATCTAGCCTCGTTAATATATATCTTGTAGTGTCTAGAGTATACATTTTGGTTATATATGCATGTCCACCTCAAACATAAATATACCCATGCTTAATTTCTTTCATTTTAGAGTGTAAAGCTAAAGTTTACCTTACAAAAATAGATAAAAGATTCAAATGTTCCTCTATAATGAAAGTGAATATCCACAATGCAAAGAGACAAGAATATACAATGCAAAGAAAGCCAAATATGAAATTAGGCCATAAAAGAGGTAAAAAAAGATAAACTTACAGCATGCTCAATGAAGGAAAAAAACCGACAGTGAAATCCAAATATGAAATTAGGCCATAAAAAAGGTAAAATGGATACAGATTCAATTTTAAAGTTCAAAGCGCTCAAATAATCTTTCTAGAAATTAATGGTTATTACCTCCTCAAATATCCAATATGCTCCTCTTGATTGGCCTTTCAGTTTTTTAAGCTTGTCCTGTTATGTTAATAGCTACAGATGATTAAAAAACGAAGTGATTGCATGAGTGTTCTACTTTTTGAACAACAAAATAAGAACACTAACAAAGAATTGTTATATCTAGTAAATTAGTAATTTTGATGCCACCTGAGGTCATTTGTAGTGAATAATTCTCTAAATTTGACTTGTCAATCCCCATTTCTAATGCTCTTGTTGCAACTAGAACCTAGAGAACGGAGAAGATGTCAACAATAATAAAGATTGTTAAATAATAAAATTAAATCTTTAGTGGATTCACGAAGTACAAAACTTTTAAAGAACTCCATGAGAGTTGGAATGCAAATGTTGTGCGGCTAAGAAATTAATTGTTGACATTGAGTCATATAAATGATCAACAAGCTATAACCTTCATGAAGTGCTTATAAATATAATTACACAACCACAACCTCCATTCCACTAGCCTACCCATGTAAAAAGCTTTGCTCAAAGTCATATAATTTTAGAAGAAGGTAAAGTATCAACAAAGCTCAAGTAATATGAACTAAGCAAACATTCTGATTGAATGGTCATATAAAAGGATTTGCTCAAGCTCATATAATTTCAGGAGAAGGTAAAGTATCCACAAAAAATTTTCATATAACTTGACTACCCAATTTTTATCAAGGAGATTTGGGGACTTTAGATCTCTATGAACAATGGTTCGTAGTTCATTCATTTGGCCTAAAAAAGAAAGATTTATTAAAAGGAACTAACCATGTTTTGTGGGAAAAATATTTATTTTCTAACTCCTTACCACATCAAGAGTCATTTTCAATCGTCTCCTTTCATCTACTTGAGAGTTGGCCAATGGAGTAACCTATACAAAAAAAATGACAAAATGACACATTCATCAATAAATGAAAAAATGTCTATTCTTCACTGCGTTACCACAACTTACATGTTTACATCCAAACAACCGAACAAACAAAAAAAAAGGCTTGAAATTACCTATATTTGAAAAAAAAAATTCACAAAAGTACATAAATGCTTAAAAGCATTTCAAAAACTCACTTGAAAATTAGTCTTTAGATCAAACGTGTTAGCAACAAGATAATTTCTATTCCAATCACCTAGCTTATTCCAATCATTTTAACTCTTTCTTAACCCATACTTTAGGACACTTGAAGTCCAATCCAAGTAAGGAACTACCCTAAGACATTGAATACAATATAATTTGAGAATTTCAAGCCCAAAAGTGGGGTTAACTTAGCTACAAACTAAAAGAAATAGCAACTATATATAAAAATAATAATAGTAAATTGACGGTTGAGCAGTTTTTTTACAGCAAGTTCATTGCTAAGCTGTTTTTCATGTGTTTTGCTGCTGTTTTAAGTTATTTTTCAGCCCAAAACAGTAGATATAAAAACAAAAAACAGCAGTATAAGATTGACAGCACTGCAGATTTTTTACAGCAACTTCATTGCGCTGCTGTTTCTTCATATTTTTGTTGCTATTTTAAGTTATTTCCTTCTTTTCACAGCCACCCCTCAATTTACAGTTGTAGATTAAGAAAGAGAGTTTACCAAAAATGAAGTCCACTGCTCGTTCTTCCTCAAATTTTTCCTTCAAGGCTGTTGTATCTCACCCAACAGTGAAATCTGCGACAACAGTACTTCCAATTTAATTTCCAGTTGTTTCCCCCTGTGAACACCATTTTTTTAAAGCTTGATACTCCCTCATACTAAGCTTATACCATTAACAGAGATCAGAAGAATTATTAATTTCTTACCCCAACTCAAAGCAACAACTTGAATTTTCCTTCAAAAATCAAACAACTTAGCTGCTGTCTTTACCTTTTTCTTCTTCAAGTTGAAATCAACTAATCATCAATTACTTAGCAAAAAAGAACTCGATTGCCTCATATACAAAAAAAATTTCCGTATAGAGAACAGATATAAGTTAAATTGGGAAGTGATTGAACCTTAGATAGACCATTATGTTTGAAAAAGGAAGTGTCGAAATGGTTCAAGCCACCTAGTCCTTGGAAAATTTTAAATGAAACTACAAAAAAAAGAGTAAAATATTCCACCACTAGTGAAAGTGAAAAATACTTTTACCATCCTCAAACAACCCAAAGCATTGAAAAACACTTTTGCAATCTTAACATTGGAGTGCTTCCTGATATATAAGAGTACCTGTTCGATTGAGCTAAGTGCTTCAACATCTCTCCACTTCTGCAAAGAATAACATTACAAGAGGTCAAACAAAAAAAAACTTACTTCAATCTTCTTATAACATTCATATTTATTAAACTCATTCCAATCACTAATAAACATCACATACAGTTGAAAACATCTCATCAAAAAAACGAAAAACAAAACTCAGTGAAAGAACAACAACTAGCCTATGCCAAAGCAAAAATAATCACTAGACATCAAACATTTCCGACAATCGAATTCACTTGTTTAAACAAAACATGATAAAATAATGATAAAATCTTCGCCGCAACAAATAAAATGCAAAATAAAAAAGATGATAAATTTCGATTAGTTCAACTCTGATAAGCTCCTAACAGATTCTTGGTCCACATGATGCAATGTTGGAAAGGAACTTATACGTTTCTAAGAACAATCTTGCTTCGTGAGTAACACCTATTACCAATAACATCACTTCAATTCCACTGACAAAAGAATATAAAACTCCAAAATTTAACCAGATTGCTATAGATATCCATAAACATATAATAAGTCACTATGGGAGTATATTTTGTTTGCTTAAAGAAGACATATAGCTGAAACAAAAGGTTTGAAAATTAGCCACATGGATTACTCTGGAGTCAAATTAATTTAATAAACTATTTTTTGTGAATTATTCCACCACTAGTGAAAGTGAAATCAAATTAATTTATGAACAAAAAATAGCATTTGAAAGTAGAGGAAGACCATACATCGAAAGTTATTGGGTGAGGTTCAATAGTGCAAGTTATTGGGTGAATCTTCACAAAGAGGTAGAACTTTAAGCCTTCGTTACCTGTGGAACAACAAAAGTTCAAGAACAATCTACAGTATCAGAATCCACAAAAAATTTGAACCTCGATTTTTTAGGCTTGGACAGAACCACTAGTTTTCTTCAGAAATCAGAAATAAACGTTAGAAAAGGATCTTTATCAATAGGCTTGGACGACGACGATGCTCGTGAACGGACGAAGCTCGGGGACTCACGATAACGGCGTTCATGGATGGACGAAGCATAGATCAGGACGGCGGCGCTTGTGGACTGATCAAGCACAGATCTGCAATGACCTAGGTGAGATTGATGGAGATGCACAAACTTCGGCGTGTCGACGGCGGTGGGATATGGCAGATTTGCAGAAACCTAAGATCGGCGTTGTAGATCTAGCGGCTAGAGGACGAAGTTGACGGGTGAACTCAGAGATCGGCGTAGCTACAGAGACCTGATGGAGCTGCACGGACTGGGTGACAGACGGTGCAGATCTGGTCGTGATCGACGGAACGAGCGTCGAGTGAGATTGGCCGACGAGATTGACGAAGTTGGGTCTGATTTGCATATGAAAACAGAGAGAGAGTGAGTTGGGTCTAATGGTTTGCATATGAAAATAGAGAGAGAGAAAAGAGAGAGAAAGTTGGGTTCTGGTGGAAAACAAAGAGAGTGAAGGAGATAATAAGTTTTGAAAAAATAATCTTAATAGATAGGGATGGAAAAAAATCTTAATAATAAGTTTTGGAAAAAAAATAATAATTATCCCAATTCTTTTAACAAATTAATTTCAGAATCCCCAAATCTCTCATTAAATAAACAAATATTTTTTATTTTTTAATTGATAATTGGGGAGAGAAATGGGGAAAGAAAAATAAAGTTTGATTATTTTTTATTTTTTAATTGATAATTGGGGAAGGAGGGAAACAAAATTTGAGAGGGGAATGAAAATGGAGTAGGAGGGAAACAAAAAATGAAGATTAAAAAAGGAAATTAAATTTGGGAATTTTTTTAGAGGATCTTTAATGTCAGCCGAAAACCGACATTAAAGATCCATTTTAATGTATCTTTAATGTCAGTCTAAAACCGACATTAAAGATCCGTTTTTTTTTTCACTTGGCCTAACATTAAATATCTGTGTTAATTTTTTGGACCGACACTGAAGGCCTAATTTGTTGTAGTGAATCCAAATTTCCTAGGCTAGGTTTTTAACCAACTTGAATTCCGTTACAATTCTGTACTTTTGTTTATGCAATTTACATTTCTGCATTTAATTTCTTGCAATCATAACAACCAAAAACTCCCTTCCCCCCAATCGTGACAAATTGCATTTACTAATTAGCTAAGACAACTCAAGATTCTCTGTGGAGATGACCCGTTCCCACTAGCCTACAAGCTCATGAGAGTGGTTAAAAAATATCATTTGTTTTGGGCTCTAAGAGGCTTAGAACAGCTACTCGCAAAATAGAAAAGGTCTACACACCGGTGTGGTGCTTGCCACACAAGCTTCGATGCTTAAGTTAGTAAGGTATTCTATATAGCAAGTACGAAGTTTGTATGAGCGTGGACTTACTTTCCTTGGTGAGTTTTCCTTTTATTTATAGAGCTTTCTTCCTTTCCCCTTTCTTTTAAGGTTTTCGAGACTTCCCCTTCACCCTAATTTTTTTCTTGGGCCTCCTTTCCCCAATAGCCCCCATCCGGGGGCGTATTCTTATGGTCAACCTCAACATTCTCCATAAAGTGGGTCTTGGTCTGTGACTTTCCTCTCCTTTTTGTCTTGCCTTGCTTTAGGCTTCGTCTTTTAGCCCGTTCACCTATTGCAGCTTTGGTTATTTACACTTTTGTCCCATGGTCCAAAATATCTCATAACATTAGCCTCCACTCTTAAGTTTGGTTTTATGAACTGCACTCACGTGCTAATGCAAACTTAAGAGCGTTATTCTAGCCCTTGCCGCTTCTTTGATTGCCCCGGTCTTCACATTATATGGCATACCAACCTTTTCATTTTGGTATAGCGCTATCGAATTTGGCTTCTCCAAGATCATTCTCGGATCATAGGCCATGCCTGAAATATCTATCTGAATCTCTTTTGAAGACCCAGCTAGGCTTTTGGCATGCATCCACCACAATTAAGCAACGTTGAGTGCAAACATTCATGTTGTGCCCCTTCTTTTTTCTGGGCATAAGCTGACGAACTTGGCTTTTCCATTTATTCGGGATCATTCTCCTACAAACAAGCCTAATTGGAAATATTGGCTAAATCGTTATTGTATTTACCCAGTTCCTAGTTTTCTTCTTCCTACACTTAAATGGAGTTAGCATGTCTACTTTCTTTACAGCGGGCTTCCGCACCTTCATTTAAACTTGATCTGAAGCAGGACTTATATTCTCCAACTCTCAATTTCCTTGTCTTCCTTGTTTAACCCTGAGTCTAAGCCCTATTACCCAATGGTCGGCCTCAACAATCCACCTTCTTCACATCACTCACATCAATCCTTTGTCTAGTCTTTTCCAAACTTTCCCCTCCTTCCATGTGTCATCATCCATTTGGTCATTTTTGGCCTCGTGCAGACCAATAATCTTCCTTCCCTTTCAACTTTGCTCTTTCTGTCCCATGCAAGTCTTTGTCATCCTTTTCTCTTGTCTTCTCGTGTTAGCCTCGGCTGCTGAGTCGAGACTCGTCCTTTTTTTTAAGCTTGGAATCTCCTCTATAAATTTTGTGGATCTCTACTCCATCCCTTCATCACCTTAATCTTTATCTCAAAGGTAGCACTTTTATTTGCCATCTACTTTCTTTTCTCAATATTTTCTTTCATGGCTAATACATAGCGTGTATATTGGTCATTTTTAGATGAGGATGAGTCTTTCTCTAGCAAGGATTCCTCTGACGTTACCTATGACGGTGATGGTTATGCTTTTGAAGAGTTTAAAATGGGAGCCGAAACACAGTACTTGGCCTTATCATCTTCGGTGACTGAAACTCAACTTAAGCTTTTATGATACGTGTATGATATTCCCATGGATGTGTCCTTGAGGGTCCCTAGCCCAAACGAAAGCATCGATAACCCACCTTGAGGAAAAGTTTGCCTTTTATTTGCTTATGTTTCCTTTTGGCGTTCGTTTATCTTCACGATTTTTTCTTCAAAGCTTTCTTGCTTTTCTTGCTCCTGCCCAGATTTTTACAAACGGTTGAGGTCATCTTATTGGTAGTTATATTCTTTGGTCTAGGTATGGGAACGGGTCTCCTTTATCTGCTTTCGCTTTTATGTCATTTCATATAAGTCACAATCCTTTTTTCGGTAGATATTTCTATTACCTAAGCTTGAAGCATGGAATTATAGTAAACATGTCCACCTCTAAAAATAAAAAAAATAAAAAAAGAGGAAAATAGTTGGTTTGGGTTGGTGGAAATTGACTTGATCTCGATCCTGACGGTTCCCATAATATGGTTCCAATGGGAATCAAGGAGTATGATAAGCTCCTCTATTCTTCTCCTGTTTGGAATCGTCCTTTTTGTTATATAATTACCTAATTCATGTCGTTCTCTTGCAGTTTCTTTCCATTATCGATCCTCTGTTTCATTGTCTTCCTTTCTTCAAATTGTCAACAACCTTTTGGGAGGTTCTTAAGATCCTCATCACGGTCCTACTTTAGTTAGCCAAAGTAACCTCATTTTTGTCGGCTTGGCCTCACCGACTTCCAGTCTAGGATGATCGGTTCTCTCTTACCCTGTCTCTATTTTTTCTCTCTCCTTTTTTTTAGCTTTTCACGGTCGGCCTCAACCTCGGCTATGTTATATTCTCTCAGGCATGGCTCTCCATTGCGCTTTGTTGTATGATCGCCGGGAAAAAAGGTCCAAGGGAGGATTACAGAGTGGCAAGTCGTTTGGAGGCAAATCTCAACATGAGGCGGCTGACCTTACCAACAATGATCACCAAACCATTCCTTCCAGCTCTCTTCCTCCACGTCCTGTGCCTCGACTCGTCGTCAATCTCCTTGCTTTCAAAATTCCTCATTTTCTCATGCGTACGGTTCCTCTACCCGAGAAAATGCCTTTTGATAACACCGAAAATGTGCTATCTCGCTTTGCTTAATTCGAGATTGATCTCTTTGTGTATTCCCTAATTTTACAGGTGTTGAGCGTAATTCAGGTAGAATCAGTCCTTAGAGTCATGTTCGAGTTAATTTGTGCTAATAAGGAGACTTAGAGCATCAGTTGAGGCAAGAACATCAAGAGTACTTTTTGGAGGTTAGCGTTGTGGTGCCAATCACAAAACGAGTGCAATAGGAGAGCATCACAGCATTGCACAACACTTAAGTTAGTAGTTGTGAAAGTATGGAGCCTCGTAGCGATCCACGTCGCTAATCACATAATGCTCACATTCTAAAAGCGTTGTGTCGCTACGAATTTTGATGGAACAAAAGTGCACATAGAGTCGCTGCAACACTCTACGGCGTTGCGGCCCAACATGAGGCCAAAAGGGTAGCGGCACTGCTTCATAGTGTCGCAGTGTCGTCTCGATTTTTATAAATATTTCTTTTAAAAAACCTAGCCGTTAGCACTGTTCATCACAGAGTTTTTCCAGTTTTGAACCTCTGTAACTTCCATTCTCTTTTGTACTTCATCTTTTTACTCAATTAGGACTTCATACAACATTGATGGTTGATTTTCTTGCATGATTAGAGGCTAAGGTAAGATTATCTATCTTGGATTAGAAGTATCTTTCCTATTTTTGTAAACTTTTGAGATTTTGGTTGAACTTCATCTTGTAAATTTCTAGTTTAAGGAATTCTTAATCTTGTGATTATTCTTCAGCGAGTTTGTTTGTGATTATCTGACAAATTAGCCAAGCATGTTTGATTGATTACCTAAGATTAATACCTGATACATAATCGTTAGGTCCTTAATCGCCAAAAAGTAAGGATTAAGTTAGGTTGTGGGTTGATTAGGCATTTTCATTCAACTAGTAGGGGTGTGCACTGTTTGATTCGGTTTAATTTTGAGCAAAACCAAGGACTGAACCAAATTGGTTGATTTATAATATATGTGAACCACTGAAAACTAGTGTGGCTCGGTTTCAGTTTCTAAACCAAATCATCCTGATACGATTTAGGATGATTTGTTTCGTAAAACAATTTTTTTTTCTTTTGAAACCAATAATGGGTTAATGATTGTCGTTTTTTCAAAAAAAAAAAAAAGAATAAAATATCTTCGTGGTGGACTGTCGAACTCGAAGTGGCTGTTGGTAGTGGCAGTAGAGCTTTAGAATCTCGGATGGTTGAGCTGGTGTGGTGGTAGTCTCAATCTGGAGGAGAGTCGTGGAGCAATAACTAAGAAAGTGATGGTGGCGTGCGAGGGTGTGAAGTATAAACTAGGGGAAGAGTCGTAGAGTTCAGAGGACCGAAGAAGAATGGTAGTCAGCGTGTGTGCGACGGTGCAAGGTGCGAGTTGAGAAGATGAAAAAGACTAAATGAATATCGTGAGGGGTAAGGTGCAGTAGGCGGTTGAGGGTTTCCTTATAGGGTTTTCTTTTTCTTCTTTTTAATTAACTTTTTACATATTTTATTTTGATTGGGATGAGGGCCAATTGAGCTATTTTTATTAATTATAAGATATCTAAGGGTGGGTTGGGCTAAAATTAAAAGAGAGGTGGACTGGTCTGGTGCATAAAAACATTATATATATATATATATAAGGTCGGTTCGGTTCAATTTTAGGTGGGTTTTTAGTAGAGTGAACTGTGTACTAGACCGAACTAGGTGGTTCTATCTATCAGTGAACCGAGGATACTGAATTTTTTGAAGAAATCGGACCAAACCACTCAGTTCAGTTTGGTTCATCGATTTTGTCCAATTTTTGCACACCCCTATCTTAGAATGAAAATTCCTATTGAGCAATTAATGAGACGGTGGGAATTAATTCCTTATCTTAGAATGGCCCTATAACTTAATGCTTATTAATTCACATGTTTCTGATGTTTTTCATCTAGGCATAGGTTTAATTTGAACTTGAGGATTTCCATTTAGGATTCTAAATGAGATTAGCTAAGCTTAGATTAGAATGTTGCATATTTTTCCTTTAAGAGATTAATCAATGAAAAGATCTCGTTATAACCCAAGCTAGGTGCTTCATTTAATTGACATCTCACGTCATGCAATCGTCTCTCTGTCATTCACATTTTCTCACTCCGTGCAATTTAATTTTTCTCGCACTTTTACATTCAGAGCATTTACAAACCAAACTTCCCCTTTCCGGTTACGTTAACTATAAACAATTTTAATTGAGAAATTTACCGACTTTATGTGGTTCGACCTGTTACTGCGCTACTACTATTAAGTTTGAGTAGGCATGGAACATTATTTTTGTTGGGATTGGCGTCCTAAATCTCTATTTTCTTGTAGTTTGTAATTTATGTAAATACAAATTGTTGTTTCAATCAAATAAAGAGGTATTTTATTTGATTCTTCTTGCATTAACTCAAATCCAATAAACTAAGATCCAAAGTTATTTTATGTAAACTTAAATATGTATGTGGTTGACATACAAGTGATCATGTTTAAGAAAATAACATAAAAGGTCTATAGTATAGGAATAAGGTTGGGTGCCTTATTTTGGTAACACTATGGATACAACCCATTTTGTAATTGTTAAAATTGTTGTAAAATGTTACAAACAATATGATCCTAATCGTTCATGTAGAGACATGTGAGTGGGAGTATCTTATATAAAGAGTTTGTATAAGACCGAACTGCAAAATGTTCAATTTCTCTTTAGAATACCGTTAATTGAAGAAATTAACATTTCATAGGATGACCATAGGTGAGTTATGAACTCCTGCCTATGAGGGCAATCCTTTGATCTGTATGGGTGAGAGTGGTCAGATCGCTGACTCAATAAACCTATCATTTTGGAGATTTATCCGAGTAGGGAGCTGTGAACAAATCGAGTTGATTTGGAGGTTTTAATGATTGAGAATTAGGGGTTCTTATGCTTGGGTTTCTAATTCCAGTTGTCAGGGGGCTCATATCATCTTCACAAGATGGAACTCACTCCTTTCAATTTTTAGGGTAAGTAGATAATTGCTCTCTTAAGGGTTGATTCCAGGTCTTAAACAATGGGGCATCACCCTCTCACTGGCCCGAGGGGTTAATTTATAGTTGGACTATAAATTGTTTGTTTATTAGAAGAATAAGTGGTAATTAAGGAGTTAGAAGTAACTACAGGGGGATAAAATGGTAATTTGACCCAGTTGTAGTTACGGGTAATTGTGAAGGGTCAACTTATTGTTGTTTGGTTATATCAGTGGACACAGAAATATATCTACAATGTGAAGAGTGCAATTGTGGGTCTTTAATGGAGTGACCTACCGTTAATGAATATTGATTAATTTAATTAAAGAGTTTAATTAATTAATCTCATATCATTGGAACTTCTAATATATAGGTCCATTAGGTCCCTTGCTAGCTCACTAAGGTTAAAGCAAGGAATAAATAGGTTTTGAAATAATTTGAATTGTTCAAATCATTTAAGAGAATTTTATATTGATTGATTAATAATAAAGTGTAATATGTATTGATACACTACAGTATATAATTAATTATGAATATGTTTTATAATTAAAACTATATAGTTTCGAGAGTAATATATCTCAATGAGATTCAAATATTAGTTATATGAATGGGATTCATATAAATAATATAGGTTAAAATTAATATGAATGTGATTTATATTAAAACTATAGGTTATGAGGGAGTTATGCGTTTGAATATGATTTAAATGCATATTCAATTAAATATGTGATATTTAATTGATTTTTATTATAAATGTAATATATAAATGTAGATATCCATAACCTATATAGGTTACAAAATATCATAAAACTCCCATTGAATTTGATATTGTAACATACCTCCCCATTGAATTCAATCTTGTAACATACACCATCTCATATCCTATAAATAGTGGTATATGTTACCTTTGTAATACACACCACAATTGAGTTCAATTGTCATTTCTACTTTCTTATTTCTCTCTACTTTACTACTTTTGTTCTTCCTTTGTTCATTGTATTGTTCTTATTTTATAACAATTTTGTAATTAATTAGTAGGAAAATTTTTAAAAATAGAAAAATATGTTAAACTATTTACACAAAATAGCAAAATTTTTAAATAGTTGTGATAGACGTAGATAGAAGTCTATCAAGGCCTATCAATGATAGAAATGATAGAAGGCTATCACTCATAGATGCTGATAGAAGTCTATTAATTTCTATCAATATTTTTTTTTTGCTATTTTCTAGTTTGACATTTTTTCTATCTGTGAAAAAAAATCTAATTAATAAGATTAATTAATTATTATATTTATTATTTAATTTTATTAATTTAATTAAAAACAGTTTTTTGTTTTAATTAAATATATGTCAAATAATAATAGCTCCCATGACAGTTGCAGGGGGCAATTATTGGGACGTAGGAGTTACATCTCCGGTATTGATTGGGGAGATAAAAATGTCCACTTGGTTCTCAATATTCTTTACAGAAGTGAGTTACAAAAAAAATATCTCTCCAAAAATTCTCTCAACTCTCTATTTTTATCTTTCGCCCAAAAACAAGTAGATCCCACAATCTAATTCATTGTCCTGAGAATAGCAAGGAAGATCGTTTTTGTGGTGTCTTTAGGGTTCTTATGTTCGTTAAACTCAAAGAAGGGCTTGCAGTTCGAAGAGTTCGTGATTGTTCGTTTGAAGATTTTCAAGAGAAGATAAACTTTAAAGGTTGAAATTTCTCTCTTTAATCTCTTTTTAAGCATGTTGTAGATTTAATGCTTATCCTAGTTCTCAGTTTGATTTCTCTATATTTTGAGTCTTTCAAAATTGAGAATTAATTGTACGACGTTCGCTCGTTTCCACAAGAAATTCAATTCCTTCAGTTGGTATCAGAGCCAGGTTGTCGACTTTAATTTTTGTTTTGGAAACAAAAGTTTCCAAAACAAAAATTAGAGAAGACATGAGTGTTTTCTGCATTATGAATGTGGGGATTGCGAAATAGATGTTTTCGAAATTGACATCTTAGATTGCTTGATTTTTACTTGAATTGTTCATATAAAGGCCTGCTGTTTTGGATATTTTAATTAAGCAATTGAGTCGTAAGTCCATGTCGATCGAGGAGCGAGATTGCTGAGGAAATTGATCGAAAACGGAGCAAAAACTAAGCAAATCGGAGCCGTTTCCGCATTGGAATTTGATTCTTTTAATTAGTATATTATTATTTTATTGAAAATGATTGTTGGAAAAACAATATATCAATCTGTTACATGCTTGTGTTCATTTTGTTGAGTAAAAAATCATTAATCTTATAACCAAATAAAATTTTAGTCAATTATAATAGTGAATTAATTAATCATTAACAATATATTAAAAAATAAAAATGTTGTAATTAAGAATTGAAATGATGGAACATAAAAAGTTTTATTACTTTAATCATCATAAAGAATTTAAAGAATTTTCCTTTAATTATAAAAATGAACTTTAAGTATAATATGAAGTCAAATTATTAAATTAATGTTATTGCATTTGAAAAGTTATACTATATATAACGCAAAAAAAAAACTTACTTGATAATCTATAGAATTTTTAATAAACAAACAAAGTAATTAGAAGGAAAATAACGATAAATATTTTTTTTTTGCTAAAAAGGATGAGGAGAACTATATATATATATATATAAAAGTTACATTAAAAATAACAAAATGTAAGCTAAAATTCATTTAAGAATGTGGTAGGAGATAAATTAATGTGATTTTAATAAATTTATAAAGATTAAATGAATCGAATGTGAAAAGTTATAGTAAATTAATTATTAATTAAGTTTTTATCAAATTATATTTAATTATAATATATGAAAAGTTTAGTATGTTTAAAGTTTTTATAACTTTTTTTTTATTTCCTTAGCTCTAAAGTTTTTTATTACGTTCATTTTCATGAAAATTTGAAAGGTTTATTTTAAGAAAATTATAAAATTAAAGCATCATGATACAATAAGGATATAATTATTAAAGAGTAACTTGCAAAAAAAAAATTGACCAATTAAAAAATATATATCCTAGATATTATGTTTCTATCATTATAAAAAAAAAAATTCATATAATTATTTATATATAAACAAATACTAACTCTAGATATTTGTAAATTTTAAAATTTCAACATCTTTTTTTGTTAATAATAATGATAATTTTTAATATTATATTTTTAAATTTACACTATATATTGATAATAAAAACTAAGTTTATCGATTTTATTACATGTAGCGATTTATAGTAAATAAAACAGTTGTTTTCAAATATAGAAAAATGAGTTAAAATATTTACAAATGTAGAAAAATTTAACTGTCTATCAGTGATAGACCGCGATAAATTGCTATCACTAGGCGATAGACCCTGATAGACTTCTATCGCTCAGTGATAAAAGTTTATCACGATCTATCGTCGATCGCCCATAGAAAATAAAGAAAATTTTATATTTGTAAATAGTTTGATATTTTTTTCAATTATAATAATTTTCCTAAATCAAAATATAATTTCTTATTATAATAGAAAATAAAGTAAAAATATATCAGTAGTTGGACAAAAATGTATATTATTATAAAAATATTAATTTGAAATTTGAAATTTAAATAATAAATATATTTTTATGGACTAAAATTAGTAATTTAAAAATGATAGATTTTTCTCTATAAATTTAATACTTATTTTTAAAAAGTTACAATTTTTAGTTATTAAATTAATTAAATATTTATTAGAAATTAGTTAGATTAAGATTATATTCACATGAACCATAACATAATAACTATTAAATAATAATATATTATAAGAACATATAAAATGAATCCTAAGTAATTTTTAAAATAAATCTATTAAATAATATCCCATCCAAATTATTAAAATAAAGTATCTATTCTGATATTTTTAAAAAATTAAAATAGATGTGCATTTGTACGCGATAAAACACTAGTATATATATGTTAAACTTTTATTTTGATAATCTAATTATCCACTTAATTACAAATTTTAATTTAAGTAATATATATTTTTAATTTTTTAAAACCTTCACGTTAGCTATTTATTTTTTATAATTTTGGAATAGATTCGATTACTCACTTCCAATTCAAGCTAAAATATTATTTTTTTTAAACAATAATTGCAATAACGGTCTAGGAACTAGAATAATATATATTTTTTTATAGAAAAATATACTTTTGGTCTCTAAATTTTGAAGTAAATTTTGAGATAACCATGGTGTGACAAACTTCTTCCAATCCCTAGATTTAGCTTTGGTGTAAGGAATTTTTCGTGGATGGCCAAGATGAGGTGGACTTAACTCGATGCAGAAAAATTTATAAAAATGCAACAACTTTCACAAAAAAAAAAAAAAAAAAAAAAAAAAAATTGTCAAAGGGTTATTTATTTATTAATTACATTACCATGTACAGTAAAAACTCCTAAACAAAAGTTACAAAAATATATGAAACTAATGTCAACAAATTATTTAACAGTTGAGTCAGTTTAGGGACCACTCAAAATCATTATTCAAACCTCAAGACTAAAATGTGTTCATTTTGAAATTTCATGGACCAAATAGACATTTCCTTCCAACCTTAGAGACCAAAAGTGTATTTTGTTCATTTTTTATTATTATTTTGATCTAGATAGATTTAATTATCTATTTAATTTCAAAATTAATTTCAACTTAACTAGTTTATTAATTAGTTAATAATTAAAAAATAATATTTAATATTTTGATTATGATTGATCATTTTGTAAGAGTGATAGATTTGATTGCCTAATATTATTTTTGAAAAATTATGCATTAATTCGTATTTTGATAATTACTTAATTTGTAGGTATGATATGGTAACAAAAATATAGAACTAATTTTATGTTTTTTTTTATTTAGATAATTTGATTGTCCTCTGAATTTTAAAGAGATAAATCCTCTATCAGTTAAAAAATCTTTATTATTTTGATGCAATTATTTGATTACTCTTTCAATTTTAAACTTTAATTTAAATCAAAATATTTTATTTTGTTTCTGTTATAATTTTTTCGTAGTTAAAAAATAATTTAATTTTAAATTGGATGATGTGATTATCTTGATATGTTGACTAAGGTTACTAACCATTAACATTCAAGATTGTGGGAACTTTGGCTAATTTACTAAGTTATATGTGGTTGGCATAGTAAGTATATATGGAATTATAGAGACAACAAGTATCAGACAAAGTTTTGAGATTATTTTATATTTATGGTATGATTATATGGAACGTGACATGACAATAATAAGAAAAATAAAGAAACATAGTGGTAAATATATAAAATAAAAGAAAAATTGGAAAAAATGCATCACTGCAAAAAAAAAAAAAAAAAAAAAAAAAAAAAAAAAAAAAAAAATCGCTACAAAATAGAAAATAAGAAAGAGAAAAAAATAAAGGAAGAAAATTACTTCATACAATTGGGAGTTTAATTTAGTTGGTTTGGGGAGGAAATTTAGATTCAAATTTTAGTTTAACTTGGTCTTAAATCTCGATTTGATCTAAAAAAATAAATCAAAACTAAAATCGAAAAGTTATTTTTAAATTTAATATGCATTTAATGCGAATATAATGAGATAAAGTGAGATTTTTATTTAACGGTTTTTAGATAACATGAGTTTTTGTTTATTTTTTATAAATTTATTAACATTTTAACATGAATGCTAATTTAATGATTTAATGTAAAATTATCTAAAATATTCCTATGACCATCAACTAAAAGAGGTAATAGGGGAATCAAATGTTTCTCTAACTCTTTTAGATAGTATAGATAAATTATCAATAAAAGATATGCAAATTTTGATAGTACATATTTTTAGTAATTATTTTTAATCGCAACAATTTAGCATTAATTATCGAATATTGTAGTCTACTTTTTCATATTTTAATTTTAAAGTTAAAATTACCAGACACTAATTTACTTTATTTATAGTTGATTCTTTTAAAAGGTGAGAATCTTGAAAAAAAATATTTTTGGACACTTTTGTCCTTCTTTCTTTTACTTATTTTCACATTATGTCATTATTGATTAAATATAAGTAGTAAATTATTAAATTAATATTTAATTATCAATAATAAATATATAGAATTCTAAATGTTGGAATGTAAAGGATTATTTCCTTCCACTTAAAAGAATTAATTTTTTTTACTTTAATTACAATCAATATTAGAATTTTAGATGTTTTAGGATGCAAAAAAGTTTTCATAACCATCGCTCTTCAACTATTATAAAAATGGAATTTTATTCAATATTTTTTACAACAATTTTAGTTACATTCTCTTCATTTTTCTTCTCTCAATTCATTGCTCTCAAAGTCTTTTCAACTTTTCAAAGCATCTCAAGATATTGGTATTATATTCAAGTTGTAAGAAATATATGTGTTAAATCAAGATGATCTCGAATACTAGACTTTTGCAACTTTTCTTTAAACCTCCACTTTGACGAAGTTGAATATTAGTATTTGTCTACCAAGTGAGCAAATTTATCTTAAGAAACGTGTACATCAAAGGTTTTGTTTTCTTTTATTTACAATTTTTTATTGTTCTTAGTATGTTGCTATTTTACTTAAAATGTTTATTGGAAAAATAAAAGTTTGTTGCTCAAGTACAAGCTTATACTACTTTTGAGAGTCTATGTATATCTCACAATTTTTTTGACGAATTATAAACAATATATTAATACATTAAATTAATTATTAAAAATAAATTAAAATAAAAGGTTGGAGTGCAAAAAATTTGAGAAATAATATTTCTTTAATTATAATATGAAATTATAAAATGTAACATAAATGTCCTTAAGAAAGTAGGGTATGAAATAATTAATGCAAATTTTAATATACCATAGAAGTTAAGTGAATGGAATATGAAAAGTTATACTTCTACATTAATTATTCTAAAATTACTTTTTTTAAAAATATATTTAATTATAGAATATGAAAATTTTGGAAGTTCAAAAGTTTCATAATTTTTTACTCCCTTCAACTTTAAATTTGTCAACTCAATTTATTTTCTCAACAATTTAAAATTTTTGTTGTAAGACAATTAAAAAAAGATTTAAATATATGCCAATAATTATTAAGAGAATAATTAAGACTATATGATGATAGAATAAATGATCAAATGTAGGCAGATTAAAAATACATAGAATAATTTAGGTACCATTTTCATAATTGAAAATATTTTTACGTTTCTAATTTTATAATTAGTTTTACTATTATACTTTTACAATTACACCTTTTATTGGTTTATTATTTGTTTATAAATCTTCATTATGATTTGTTTGTTTGTTATTGGTTTATAAATTTTAATTTTCGATCTTTCTTCTTCAATTATCACATTCTATTTATTTTAATTTATCTAAATTATTTAAACTCTTTAGAAATAATGTAAATAATTCAACTATGCTTATGTGCATGCTCTCCATCCATTACATATTTTCAATTTTTTCTCATTTTGCGCATTCCTTTTTAAGTATAAAATTTATTTGAGTTTATTTATTAACAAAATGTTGAGTCATTACTTATAATTACATTTTTATTTTTTAAACTTATTTAACTACAGAAATTTTATGATTTTTTTATAATTAAAGGTAGAAGAATGTGAAAATGCATAATAAGAAAAATAATTAATTTCTAAAAATAATTATAAAATTTATGATTTTACATTTAATTATAATTAATATTGAAATTTCAAAACTTTTTAATGAAACTTTTCATACTTACGTTGTGCATTATTATAAAAATATCATTTCTACTTGAAAGTAATTTTGTAGACTAAAATTAGTAATTTAAAAAAGAGATGTTTTTTCTCAATAAATTTAATATTTATTTTTAGATTTTTTAAAAAGTTACAACATTAAAATTATATTCACAAGAGTCATAACGTATTAATAATTAAATAGTAATATATTATAAGAACATATAGAATAAATCTATTAAATAATATTTTATCCAACTATAAAAGAAGTACTCATTTTGATTTTTTTTTTTTTAAAATAAGAACATACGTACATTTGCACGTGGTAGAACATTAGTTGTTTTAAAGGCTACAACTCCAAATTAAGTCGAAAATTATATATCACTGATGAGTCAATAATTATTGTTGTATAATAAATATATAAAAGTCTCATTTCAAAATTAAATCTAGCATTTTAATAAACAAATATCTAGATTTGAATGTTCATTTTCAATGATGGTTAAGTTTTATTTCAAAATTCAAATGTGGACTAGAGAATACAAGATTTGATGTTAAAATTAGCATAGTTCAATTGACATAAAACTTTTACAATTGACCTCGAGATTAGAAGTATAATAAAATTTTCAATTGAATTTTAACAACAGGAATAAATCAATCAACAAAATAAATGAAAATAAAGAGTTTATTCTCGAGCTTACTTAAACGAGTTGGAGTCATGCTTTTATTTATTTATTTTTTTGACAATATGTGGACCGAAAAAAATCGAATCTTTGAAATTGAGGAATCGATAGTACAAACTTTATATAATTTTAACTATGCTTATTTTAGCAAAATCATGCCTTCTTAATTGAGCGATATTCGAACAAGAATTTAAATTACATATTTTGTTAGTTTTAACTTGTATTATAATTTTATTAGTCTCACGAGTTATAACGAGTGTCAAATTCAGTTAATATTTTTAAATTACCCATTTGAAATTAACAAGAAAAAAAGTCATGTTTAATTAATAGTTGGTTAAATGACTAGTTTGATCATTCAACTTTCATTTGAACATTTTCAATAGATTATAGTTTATAAAGATTTTCTAAAAAGTTTAAATTTTATGATTTGTTTGGATTGACTTTTTAAGTATTTATAAATGAAAAAATATATATATTTTTTTTCATTTATAAACACTTGAAAAGTCAATCTAAATAGACCTTTAATATTGATATCTAATTCGTGTCGGTTTAGTACTTTTATGACAAGTGAATTATTATTATTATTATTATTTTGAGGAAGAACGGGAACAATTATTTAAGGGCTATGCAGAAGTGACGTTGTAATTATTAGACCAAAGAAAAAACCTACTAAATTTGTAACTTATCACGTAAAGCAAATAAAACATAGCTTCATTATTATAATGGGCAAATAAAATTAAAATTAAAAAACATAAGTAAATTAAGCATTTAAGATAGGAAAAAAAATTGAGTTAGAGTGAATATAGCTTAATTGACATATAATCTCACGTGACAACCCGTCTGACTCTATAATACGTGTTAGCAACTAAGAGGTCTAAGGTTCAAATTCTCCGCTCCTTATTATCCTAAAAAAAGAAAAGAAACGATGATCACAAATAACTACAAAATAAGAAGTGTTACTATCCCACTCATGAACTTTTTGCAATTAAAACTTCAATAAGTTTGTGTAAGCTACCCTCATATACCTTTGCAAAAAAGAAAAAAAAAACTCCATTAATATTTATATTTAAGAAAACAAACAATTAATTTAAAGAATTTAGGCAAGATGGTAACAAATTTATATTCATCAATATATTCACATTTCTACGAGTTCGATATTGGCATGAGGAGAGGATTAATATTTCTATTCTATTGTAAAAAAAATCTATGAAGCATAAAAAACAAGCAACAAAATGACATAAATGTGAACATAATATAAATAATAAATAACTTAATTTGTTTAAAAAGTACAAAAAATTTATTTATTTATTCTCTATATAATTATTCAAAAATATCCATTGCACCGACATTTTATCGATGTTTCCATCAACATTTGCATAAAAATGACCTTGAAATTTTCATCAACATCGACATTATTTTTAAAAATAATATGTGGGTGTAGGAATCAAATATTTGACCTTGAAGTTGATAATACAAATTTTATGTCATTTTTCAAGCTTAACGGTATGTTCAGCTGAGCTATACGCATGTTGGCAACATTAACATTTTAAAGCTCGATTAAAATTGTCATTATACAATTTTTTTTACAAAGATATTGAATTGTGATAAAGATAATGGACTCATAGCTCGAAGTTTGAGGTTAAGACACAAACAAAACACAATTAAAAGAGAAGAATAAACAAAAAGAAAGAAAATGAAAACAACCACCACAAAGAAAAGCTCACACAAAGTCAAGCAAACATGTCTCAAAGGGAAGAGCCAACAAGAATCTCTCGAGGCCATTAAGAACAATAAAGAAAAACCTAAGACTGCATAATCTGACTAACCATTTGGGTAGGACATAAGGTACCTCAGGGATTCAAAAATTACGAAATTTTCAAATATGATAAATAACCGTACGCTAGACTATTCTTCAAAATTTATGCCAACACCAATTATGTACACTCTTATGACAAATCCAATTAAATTCTGTGGCTTAATAAAATATCTTATAGAAATATCGTCTCCACAAAAATACGTTTCTTAGACAGCTCGACTAAAAAGATTATTATTATTAAAGAATAAATGGTCTCGAGTCTCATAATTTGATTTTTATATTTTACTACCATGGAGGGTTTAATTGCAATAATATTCTAAGCTACAAGGGTGATTAATTAAATAGGAAGCTCGAGCATGTGCCAAAGTGAAATAATTAATCGCTATAGGCATATTTGGAATCCAACGTAGATGGAAGCCAAAGAGAGAATGCAATGTTTTTTTTTCTTCCTGAATCCAGGTTAGGAGTACGTTAAACCTATATCCAAACAAATGACCAAAGGAAGGGGTCGCCGCAAACGCCGCCACGACGGCATCCACGTAGGCTCGGGAGAACCGAACCAAAATTTTCTCCCGAAGCGACAGGCTTCGACGCGCAGCTGGAGACAGCCTGTCACCAACAAAGTCCCACTCACCTATTCCCCTAACTACGTTCTCTCTGTCCCGCTCTTCTCTCTCTCTCTCTCTCCTCTTTCTCTCTCTATCTCTCTGTCTGGCCATCGTCTTCTTTCTCTTTCCCTCTGAGGATTAGGGTTCTTTGGTTCCTTCCGTGATTCTTTCAAACCTCCGTTTCTGCATGCTAGATCAAGATTTCCCTCTCTGTAAGCTTCCGATTGATCTCCTTTTCCTTTGATTTCATTCGCATTTCCTTTCCCATCTTTAATCACTGCGCATCGCGTTTTTCCGCCCATTTTTGTTTTTCTACCTTTCTTTGTATTACTTTTGTGTTAATTTCTGCTATGTTTTTTAATGTTTTTTTTTTCTGTAGCATGCATGGTTGGGTTGTTAACTATGAATTTTGATTTGGTTATTTATTTATTTAATTTTTTTTTTGGGTGTAAAATGATTTTGTTCGGGTTGTATCTATCTGCTTTGTGGTTCTTTCTCTGTTCATGTGCATTTGTTGGCCGTTTCTTGTTGGCCAGGGTTTTTTTAATGACTGCATTTTCAATTCTGGATAATTAAGGGTTTATCAGATTTCTTAATGTCTCGTTAACATTTTTGGTTTTGGCAGGATTTTGTTTTCAATGTTGTGTTAAACCCTGCTTTTGTATCATTTTCAAGTCTCGAAACCAGGAGGTTTCATTGATTGTGATTGATATTACTGCCATGACCGACAATGCCAGTAATATATCAAGGGTGTTTTGCTTAGGATGAAAATTAATTTCTGGTTTTTCATAAGTTGCGATTATATAGTTATGTAATTGTTTCTCTCTTTCATTTTATAGGAGTATTTTTGCTAATGCTAGTTCAATTCTTAAAGATAAAATTGATTGGTTTTACAAACTTTACATTGTAGTTTGTATATTCACCCTTAACTAGAGTTATGCGAATAATATTTTAGGAAAAATTGAAAGCTAAAAATTTAATAGAATGTTTGCTTCAGAGATACTTGTGTAAGTGCTTGCATCGAACAAGGTGGCTGAAGTTTTATTTGTGTATCCCAATCTGTAGCTTAATGTCATTATGGAAGTCATTTTCACGTGTCATGAACTCATGATTATAACTCTTTTTGATGTATGGAGATTCATCAGTCAGAAAATTGAATGTTTGTGTTCGAAATTTGGTTTATTTTTCATTGATTTCTATCTAAATATGTTAGTTTCTTTACTATTTCTATCAGATGTTTATTTAGGAAGCTGGCCTTGCTTTTTCCCTCTCATGAACTCAAGAGAAACTGAACTCAAATGCATGCTAAATTTGGTTGAATGCTTTAGGAATTTGTCTAACCTCATTATATCCATTACATATATTCTTTGCCTTTGCTTCCATTTATCCTGTGTACTCTGTGTTATCCATCCTTTTCTTTTGGCTTATACATTAACTAATGATATGCTTAAATCCTCTATTGCTTAAGTTTTTTTATGCACCAACTATTTCTCCTTCTCAAGTATTCTTAAAGTTGACAATGTATATATTTGCTTGGAACGATTAAAGTGCCTTGAGGTTATGGTTTCTCCTAAGACTTACTTGAAAATGAAAATTATGGTTACCTCTTCATTATGACATCAGCACTTTCAGTAGTTTTCTTTTTTGAAATTGCAGTCCATTTGTTCTTTGCTTTTTTTTTTTTTTAATTTTAACTCTGTATATGAAGTTGCTTCTCAGTTCTTATTTTCTTCCACTTTGCTGCAGATGATCAAGATGGATTGTTGTGCCTAGAGCAGCTTGAATTCAAAGGTCAGCTGTGAAGATGGGCATTGTACTTCATGACTGCTACTTCGAATGTTGCTGCCTATCATCTTCTACAGAAATTTGTGGTTAATTTGAGTTCTATGATACTCTTCCAGCCTGGGTTGCTCTGCTTTTGTTCTCATTAGAAGTGGGAAGAAGGCCAATAAACATTTAGAGGTCCTTAGTATCCATGCTGGCAGAGAGTATGCTTGGAATCTGTGCATCGAGTAATGCCCCTGACGAGATTTGCTGCCGATGCATTCGGTGTGGTGACGATTTGTTTAGTGGCCCTATTGATTCTTCTTGGTTTATTCTGCATCATTTACTCGTGCTACTTCCGGTCTCGCATTCATAGTGAAGGTTGCATTCAACTCAGTTACTTCAGTGGTCCTTGGATAATTCGAATTACATTTATCTTGTTTGTGATCTGGTGGGGTGTTGGTGAAATTAGTCGGCTAAGTTTCTTGAGAGGGGAGGGAGGATTGTTGCATGACTTGAAATGGCAGGAAACTGTATGCAAATGTTACATTGTTTCAAACCTTGGGTTTGCAGAACCTTGCCTATTCCTCACGCTCTTGTTTCTTCTTCGAGGCCCCCTTCAGAATATGGAGTCGGGAATTCTCAGCCGAAAATGGAACAGGAAAACAGCAGGATATATTTTTCTCTACTGCTTCCCAGTGTTTGTTCTTCAGATAGTTGTTATACTTATTGGACCCCAGCTAAACAACGATAACAGATACGGTCGAAAACTGCCGAAATATTTTACTAGTGCAGCCACCATTGTTACTGCATCTAGTTCGAAAGGTGCTCCGGACATTGCTCTCTGTACTTACCCTTTACTGAGTACTATCCTCCTTGGCTTTTTTGCCACCATCCTAACCATCTACTTATTTTGGCTTGGGAGGCAGATTTTGAAACTGGTGATCAATAAGAACTTGCAGAGGAGAGTATACACATTGATATTCTCAGTTTCAGGATTCCTCCCATTAAGGGTTTTATTACTCGGTTTTTCTGTTTCGCGGAAACCAGAGCAGTTTTTATTCGAAGCTCTCACTTTCTCAGCTTTTCTTGTACTTTTATGTTGTGCTGGGCTGTGTATATGCATGCTTGTGTACCTTCCGGTGGCGGATTCTTTGGCTTTGGGCAATTTACAGGATTTGGAGGCGAGGAGAAGGTCGAGCGATGATCACAATGACACTATCTCTCTCATCGCCAACCAACCCCATCTTGATGATAGCAGCTCCCCCCAAATGAGCCCCGCCCGAAACTCCGATGCCTCCTCAACCAAGAGGGGGTCGATCTCTTTTAGAACATTTCAAAAAGATGGAGCTTCTGCTGGAATGGGGACGGCAACTTTTGTGGAGCTCAGCCTTTTCTCTCCTAGCCGAGAGGCGTCCCCACCGGGATCGCCTCCTCTGCTTGGTTGGCCCATGCGCTCCACTTGAGAAAGCAACTTAACTGCGGTTGGGGTGGTTGAAAGCTTGTGAAGAGAAACTGAGTATTTGTCAATTTTGCAATGAAGAAAAAAACACTGATTGTAAAAAGGAAACAAAAGGGTTTAGCTTCTTCAATAAGGATTTTTAATTTTTGGCTTGTGTTTTTTGGTTTTTTTTTGCCTTTTTTTCTTTTTTAAATTCTAGATATGATGAATTCACTTTGTGGGAATCTATATAACTCTTCATTCTTCTCAAACAAAATTTCCTTTGTGATTAACAATTCTTAAAGACCAAAAAAGAAAGGGAGAAATATGGGGAAAAGAAAGCCCTTCGAAAGTTGTATTTTATTTTGCAGTTTAGCTCTCGAGCCCATTCAAATCCCGACTCTAAATTTTCAGATTTCGATTTTTTTCATTTTTCTTTGACGTGTTTGTTGTGTGTTTGAGTAAAATATACCATCTTTTTTAAGACCCATTTGATAAGTCCCATTTGATAACATATTAGTTTTTGAAAAATAAAATTCATACTTGTTTGGTAATTGTAGTTTTTTGTATTTTAGAGATTGAAAAATTAAAAAGCTATTTGATAATTGGGATAATTCCAAGAATAATGTTTTTTTTTTTTTTTTTTTAAAAAATGACAAAAGTAGTAACATGGCAATTTTTTTTTGTTGTTTAAAAAATAAATTTCTCTACGAGTTCCATTCTTTTTAAATAAAAAAATTTTAAATTTGTCTAAGGAATTCTTGTTTAATTTTATTCCTCTTTCTAAATATAGAAAAATGAGCTAAATTATTTATATATAGAAATTCTTTTTCTGTCTATCAGCATAGACCGCGATAGAATTCTATTACTTAAATTTTTCTATATTTGTAAATAGTTTGATATTTTTTATGTTTATAGTAATTTCCCTTAAATTTTAATGTTGCCTAAGTAATGGAGTGTAATTTTTTGTTTATGTTTACAAAACATTAAAACATGTAGTTTGACACATAATATTGAAAAATAATCAATAAAATTATATTTAAATAAAAATACATATAAAGTTAAAGTATCAATTACAAGTCAACAGAAACTCATGTGCCACACGATGCTCGTCTTCTCTCATGCTGTCCACGACGAGGTACTGGCACTTCGAAGTGTTGTTGATGATGAATTACATCATCAATATCTTGTTGGGTGACAATAGATGGAAATTTATCCGGTGCATAATACTCTTGTTCATGACCAAAACTCGATGCGATGTCCGCTTGAACAGTTTGTGATTGTCCAGAAGAAGTTGGAATCAGATCATTAAATATGTGAGGTTCTAAGTCAACATGTTGCTTTGGAATATTCTCGGTCGGTTGTCTTTGCCGTCTACGACGAACATGTCTTCTATTAGTGTCAGCAACATTAAGTCTTCATGTTTGTTGAATGATATCTTCTACATTTACCACACATTGATCACATATTGAATCTAAAAGTAGTAAATTGTGTTGCATGGAATATTATTGTACATTTTGAACAAAATTATTCTGCATGAAGAAAAATATTAATATAAAATAATATTCATACAATATAATTTTAAAAAATGGACAATAAAATTCTTACCATGCAATAATAATAAGCATCATCAAGTGTGAAATATCTTCTCGTAATTGAGCCATATATGGGTAAATAGTCATCTGATATATCTCCTCGTTCACAATGATCACAATTTGCACACCACAACAATATTTAGTCTACATGAAGTCGTCGCCAATCTTGGTTGTGCTTACCCCTTAAGTCAATCTAGTACAGTTGGATGTTTGTATAACACACTGATGACACTGTTTGTTGCATTCTGAATTGTCTTAACACTTGATCTGAGTGAGCCACTCTATGATATGAAAGCATATAAGAGGGCTCACCATCAACCAAAAGTCTTGATCATTATGACAATAATTAGGTAATAATGTCATAATCTCTAGTGTGCACGACGTCCGATTGATCTGAAATTTCGTAAGTAAATAATTAGAACCTAAACAATATGTACTATTTGTTTTTATATGAAAGGTATATGCTCTTACCTGATTGTGCATTAGTCAATCAAATGATATCTAGTAAACTATTAACATGTTTGCTGAATGTTCGGACGCAGCTAACATACCGCTCCAATATAATTACATTTTTTACTCTATAAAATTATAATAAAATAAAGATGTAAAGAAAATAGTACCTGACACTAAGTGGATGTCCAACAAAATGATCGAAATTCTATAACTCAACTTGTAGTATAAAACCGATCATAAGCCCATACTTGCAGTAGTATTAGTGGGCTGCTATTTTCAAAGCTGGTGCATGACTAGCTTAACATAATTCTTTGTATAGCCATGTAAGACAGACACCACCGCATGAGTACTTACCACATTCCTCAAAATTGTGATGCTAGCCTAGGTATAATGAAGAAGAAACATTAGGTGAAACCAATGTGTTAGACTTGTCAATACACAAAAATCCTCCAATAAGCTGCATAATATATGTCGTGCATATCTTTGTATAGTGATCTCGTCATCATTAAGAGGCAACTATGTAAAATATGATACTAACCTAGGTATACTCAATATGAACCCTTTCAATTATTGTGGTCAAAGGCCCAAAAAATCCTCACAAATTTGTTTCCAATCATACTGCAACAATCCAGCACAAGTTTTCCATCCACTGTGATCCAAATTGAATCTCAACATCTTGCAATGTAATTGTGCATTCCCCACCCTAACATGTGAAATATATGGGTTTCTCGTCTCCATCGCTCCAATAAAGCATTAATGAGATGCCAATCTAATTGGATAAACTCAATTTTTGCAACTTCTAGAAAACCAAACTGTTGTAGGTAAGGTATGATATGTGGATCTAACATTATACTACGTTGTACTACTACCACTCTTCTTCAACACCCTAAAACTACCGTAGATTGGGTGTGACAACCCAAAATTTTAGGTAATTTTAATTTAATTATCTTAAATTATTTGGGTATTATTTTGAATTTTTAAGGCCTAATAGGATTATTTTGAGAAGATAATTCCATTTAAATTAAATGGGACAAAAGATTTGGGTTTAAATTCAATTGGTGAAAATTGAATTTTAATTTGGAAGATTTAATTTGTTTAGTTGAATTGGTGGAGGGAAAAGAAATTTAATATATATATGTATACCTAATTTATTAAGGAATTAGGGTTTGGGATTGTATATATATATTATTAAGTGACCTAATAATGTAGAGAAGGAGAAAAATACACCGAAAAAACGGAGGAGTAAGAGAGCAGTGCAGTTCAGTTTTCAGCGACAGCTCTCAGAAAATTATCATTTGTCGAAGTTTCAAATGTCGGATCGTAGTGAAATTTTGTCAGCCTGTTTGGGACACATAGGGTATCATTCTAAACAGTTGGATCATTGTTTTGAGCTCTGATTTGTCTGTAATCGCTGCTGAACAGAATCTATAAAACTAGGTGATATTTTTTGAGTATTGGTGAGTTTTCTTGCAATTCCTTGATACCCATTGTGGTTGGGCTTTAGACTCGAAGTTGGAGGGTGATGAAGCCGCTTCCCAACTGGTATAAAGTTTTTTTTTTGTTGGAGTTCGATAAGTTTTTGAGATTTTGGTCTCCGTTGGGCGATTTGATTTACTGTCGGAAAATTGGGTCAATTTTCTAACGTTGATCTTGTGTTAGGTTTGCGTCATTGAGAAAAGTTTGTGCTCAATCTTGGTTCAAGCCTCATTTTGGGATTGGTTTTGGGCTCAAGAAATCTACGTGGTTTAATCACTGATTGCATTGGGCTAAATTTTGAGGTAAGTGACATTATTATCGGCTTGCATTTGTGCCACGTGTCACGGTCGGACTTCTCGAACCGTGCGGCACCATGACATTCACTTGTACATGGCCAGCTTTAAGGGGAACTCAAGCCCCAATATTCTTTTTCCCATTCTTTTTGAAGCTTCAACGGACCTTAGGCGAGGTTCCCTCGTCCTCAACCGAACTGAACTTCATTCGGCCATACACGTCGCCTGTACGTGTATTTTCACTCATCAAGCGACTCCATCCAACTTGCCTTAATCTAGGCCAAATCTTGCAGCTCGACCTTACCTTTACATGAGGCTAAGGTTATTAACTTTCTCTCTCTTGCTCGGGTCTACGTGTCGAGAATCGTCACAACTAACCCATGGACATTTTTCCAACATTGGACCACCCGGACATCCATCCATCCGGACATATCGAGGCATGAACCCTCCCGTGTTCATGCTAAATCGTTGCGGAGATAAAACGGCATAGCAGGTGCTATATCGAACCTCCGACCCATGGGATAAGGCGCAATGTCGGCACACCCGTGCCGTCTGACACTGTCCACGGGATCCCATTCTCAATGAAAGATGCCCGAGACTCTTGTCTTGCAACGCTCCACGCCATGGCACATGTCTGTGCCATAGGGTAGCTCACTTAAGCCATCAAGCCCAGAAGTGGTGGAGAGTTGACACCATGCCTCCCCTTATAATACATTATGAGCATTTTCCTCCTTGTCATCCTTGCACGTGCATAATGCCACCTCGTCACTCGCCAACGTAGAGCGCCCGTCTGAACTCTGATTGACATGAAATTCGACGTGTTTCCATATTCCATCAATATGGATCTAACTCTAGAGTCGCTCGTTTAAACTCGCCACGAAAACTCCTTCTTTTGAGGATACGGCCCGGGGCCTCATTGGCCCCCACTGATCTTGTCATTGACACTGCCCATGGCACTAATGCTTGTCTTCTTACTTGATGCTCAACCTGACATGCTTCCCACTTATCTTGGTGTGTTGGATGATGCACTATCCTCCTTGGTTGCATCACGACACTTCTATTGGCCTTCTGTCTTTGCCGGATGTGTCGACACTCCCGTGTCGCCACTTACACTGTCCGTCTCCTCGCTAGTGGGGTCACAATCTACTTATTTCGAGTACGATTGTGACACCATGCGCCTCAGTTCATGTTACCAAAGTTATCCGTGAAATTTGAGTGATTTTTATGATCCATGGAAATTGAGCATGCACACTTATGATGTTTTATGAGTTATGATTTGTTGGTGTGAGACTCTGTTATTAGATAATATATATATATATATATGTATGTATGTATGTATGTATGTATGTATGTATGTATGTATGTATGTATGTATGTATATATGCATGCATATGCATGTATGTATATATGTAATTCTCATGTCACGATATCGTGAATCGACAGGTTCACTTCCATGTTTGACGGTGCGCCATTGGACCACTAGACATGTGTTAACCGACAGGTTCACCTCCATGTTACGACGTCGTGTACCATCAGGTTCACTTCCATGTTTTGACGGTGCGCCTTTAGGCCACTAGACATGTATGACTAGGCGGACAGGTTATCTACTTAGTTGTTCACCTAGAACAGTATCAAAATGCATGCGATCTCGATAATGGGGTCACTTATTGAGTATTTTTTACTCACTCTTTCTTATGTTACAACTTTCAGGTAAAGGCAAGGACAAACAGACAAATGACAGGAAAAAGCTGTGACCGTGCCGTTGGGACTAGTCAAATGCTTCCGCTCATGTTTTTATGTTTTCATGTTTTTAATTCCCAGTCTCAATGTTTAAATTCAGAGTATTGGTTTTGTGCCATTAGATGTTTTATGCAAAATTTATAGTTATGTTTTCATAACTTTTAGGGGTACCCCAATCCAAGAGTTTTGATTATTTAAATTTAATGAAGTTATTTATTTTATAAATTTCTTTGATTTTAGTCAAATATACGAAAAGTGTCGTTTTGAGATGTATGCAAGCATGAAATAATGACTTCTAGAAAGTTGGGTCGTTACACTGACTATCCCATACTAATTGTGAATGGTGGGTTGGTTTTAGATATTTGTGTTGCATTAGTAGGACTATGATCCATGATCAACATTGAAATATTATAAACAAAAATTAACTACAAAATTAATAAATATAGTAATATAATAAAAATCAATTACATAAATATACCAAAAATTAGTTACATAAATATAACCAAAAAAAAAAAAAAGTTCCATCATGAATTAACAAAGTCTATCACAATAATAAAATGTATGTTGAGAGTCCATTACAATAAAAAAAATTTAATTACAATAGTAAAATAAAAATAATAAAAGAGAGATACACATAAAACTTATTCATCCAGGGCCTGAAGAGGAAACACGTAAGGAACATTGTCCTCACCTTTTAAGTTTCTTTCTAGCATATTCCATATATATGTCCCCATGATCAAGTGCTTCATTGATTTCTTTTATGCAACGTTTAAAATATAGAATTGTTCTTAGAATGTTAGCCTTACCAAAAACGTGCATGCACTACGACATGCACCATGATCATGGGGTTGGCACAAAAGTTCCGCCAGCCGTGGTGGTCGATGATCTCCGTTATGTAGGCGGGGAGTGGAGCTGGTTCAGGAAAGAACCCCACTTCGATCAGCAAATCTCCGAAGGGTTTGCGTCGACCACCATCTTCGTCTTGCCCTTGTCTTTTTGTGGTGGGCGTTCGTGGTGGCTAGGCTCTCCCTCTTCTGCCATTTTTCTCTTCTCAGGCCTCTTTGCTAGAGCTGCCGCATCCTTAGGTTGCCGCTCCTTCCTGTGTGGAATTTGCTTCACCAACCTCTTTTTCGTCTTTGGCCCCTCCTTTCGGGCAGGGGCAGTCATCGCAGCAGCCAGAGCTGCATCTTCTTCTACTTGAACCTCGCGTTCAAGCTCTGCTGCTGCGGCATCAATGACGTCCATGGCCTCATCTTCCCGCAACTTTTGCTCAAATTCTTGAGCTGCATTTGGCATGCTGTTGTTAGTGGTTGGGGACGCGGCTTTGTGCACCTGGACAAATAGGACTGCTGCCGCATGGTCCTCAGCCTCTTGACAGAGGGCTGACAATTCCTTTCTTAGCTTGGCCTTAGCTTTGACCAACTTTTCTGCTGCTCTATCGAAGGAAGTTGCAGCCTTAGGACTGGTTGCGTTTGTCTCCGCCTCAGGATTTTCCTTAGTTTCTCGCATGATGACCACATGCTTCTTCAGCGGTTTCCTCTTCAAGGGCTCTACCCAATCATCTTCTTCTTTTGGGTCTTCTCGGTATCTCGTGGCCTTGACAATGGCCACTTCTTCCTCGCAGGGCACTTCATTAGATCCTTGATCAACTTGCACGACAGGGTCTTTAGGGCCAACTGCCACAGGGCCATACCCTTG
This sequence comes from Lagenaria siceraria, assembly GCA_002890555.2. Classification (NCBI taxonomy): domain Eukaryota; kingdom Viridiplantae; phylum Streptophyta; class Magnoliopsida; order Cucurbitales; family Cucurbitaceae; genus Lagenaria; species Lagenaria siceraria. Next base: position 9,381,354 of record CM016483.1, on the reverse strand, counting down.
CGGCAAATTTGGGCTGCTCCCACTGTGAGCAACGAAGCCATTGACAGCCTCATCTTCTAGGACTACATCTTCCTTCTTAGCGTCAGAGACTCTTTGGTCAGACAGATCTCTGACCTCACCTAAATTTTCGGTGATGACTTCACTAGAGAGCGCACCGACTCACCCTCATCGCCTTCTTCCAGCTCCACGACGTTGAGTTCCACAATTTCAGCACAGGAACTGTGGATGGGCTGGTTGACTTCGCCTTCTTCAGCCGGGCTGTTCGCGTCAACCTCCCGACGTTCAATATTAGCAAGGATTTCTCCAAAGACATCCTGCTCATCGCGTTAGACTGCAACGGGGTGAAGGGCGTTTGATCGCCATCACCATTGGGGAGGATAATGGGGTCAACCTCACTCAAATTGCTCGCAGATGACTCCGTGAGGAACCTCATCCTTGAGCAATGAACGCACGATTTCACTCGTGGAGGTTTGAGGTATGTGAGGGTAAACATGCAGAGCTGCGAACGCGGCGATAGGGTAGACTCCTCGACGCTAGGTGGGGAAGGCTGGGAAGAAGGTGGGGATAGGCTAAGCGTTGGTTGAGAAGGTTTAGGTGTTGGTGGAGAAGTTAATTCGAAGGCTAATAGCTGACCGTTGATGGGTTGTGGAGGGGTTTGCTCCGCAGACTCGTCTGATTCAGAGTCTATAATGACCACAGGAGGTGGTTGATGCAGGGCAGAGGAGAATACGAGGAAGAAGGAAGGCCAAATGGCAGATGAAGGAGCTCGAGGTTAAGAAGGATATGAAGGGGCAAAATGGCAAGTTGGGGGAGGAATGAAACGAGGGTTCTGGTAGGTTTGGTGTGGTCGAGGGGCTGAGGCTACGGCAGAAGGCTGCACCTCAGGTGAAGCTAAAGGAGGAACCATCGCTAGTGGTGGTGGAGAAGAAGATATGAAGGGTTTTTCAGGTGGTGGAGAAGGTTGTCTGATGCTCGAGGAAGACGAAAAAGACAGGGTTGAGTACTCAGTGGGATACGAGAAAACTATACTGTCTTTGCCACCGTTGACGAAGTTGTTTTGCGAGTCATCACTGGACATCACTATATTTTGAGAGTCGACGACGAGTGTTTTGCGATTTTCTCTAGTTGCTGGAGAAGATGGGATTGGAAAAAAATGAAAACGAAGCAGTTGATGGGGTTTAAATAGCCGATAACGCGTGGGAGAGATGAGTACTGTCAGTAATGACGCATCAAATCTCCAACGAATCGAGGGGATTCCTCGAGTCGTGCAATGCACAGGTTGTCAAGTGTTTTTTCTTGCACGCAAGCGTGCTGACAATTAAATGCAAAGACTTTTCAAACGTCGGGCTCTATACCTAACCTCCTATTCGACGCATATCCCTTGGTTTTAAATGCAATGCAGAACAATCGAAAGTTGATTTTCCCAATTCAAAAATTTTCAACCATTATAAACAGTCAATTATCAACAAAATCCACCATCACCAAATTGCCAAGCAGGTTAATTATACTACTAATAATTGCTAAAATTAAAGAAAGCATATAAAATAAAGAAAGTGTCCCTGGAAAGATGTCTTCTTTTGTTCAACGTAGGGACCTCTTGCTGAGAGCTATCAATCTTGCTCGCGGAGGTCAATGGAAGCTTTTTCTCTTTCGATCTCGCCTCCATAATAGAGTTTCACCCTATGCCCATTGACCTTGAGCATGCTTGTTCCGTCATCATTCATCAAATGCACAACACCATGTGGGTACACTTCTTTGATAGTGAAGGGTCCGGACCATCAAGATTTTAGCTTTCCTGGAAACAGACGTAACCGAGAGTTAAACAACAAAACATGTTAACCAGCAAATAGTTCTTTCTTATTGATCCTATTGTTGTGCCATTTCTTGATTTTCTCTTTGTAGATTTTAACATTCTCATATGCGGTCAATCTCCACTCAGCAAGCTCGTTCAACTGCAGTTTTCGCGCCTCCCTTGCCAGCTCCAGGTTAAGATTCAACCATTTCAGCACCCACTGTGCCTTGTGCTCGAGCTCTAGAGGGAGGTGGCAAGCTTTTCCATACACTAATGCATATGGAGACATCCCGATAGGTGTTTTGTACGCAGTGCAATAAGCCCAGAGAGCTTCATCTAAACGTTGCGCCAGTCCTTTCCGAATGCGTTGACCACCTTCTCAAATATGGACTTGATTTCTCTATTGGATACCTCTGCCTGTTCGTTTGTTTGTGGATGATAAGTAATGGCTACCCTGTGCTTGACATTATATTTGAGAAAAATGTTAGTGATAATGCGATTTATGAAATGTATTTATCGCTGATCAATGCCCGTGTCGTCCCAAAGTGCGAGAAGATATTCTTTTTCAAGAATTTTGACACGGTCATTGCATCATTTTTGGCGCAAGAGATAGCTTCCACCCACTTGGATACATAGTCGACAACGATTAAGATAGTGGCCGCAGGAAGGCGAAAACGAGCCCATGAAGTCTATGCCCCATACATCGAACAGCTCGACATTCCAGAATTGAGTTCAGGGGCATTTCATTCTTGTTGGAGATGTTCCCAGTTCTCTAACACCGACCACATTGCACCGCGTAGGCCCTTGTGTCTTTAAAGAGAGTGAGCAAGAAATACCCACTTTGTAATACTTTTGCAGCTGTGCATTTCCCTCCAAAGTGTGCACCATAAAAGGACTCATGGCATTGAGACAAAATTTGCTGAGCTTCAGTCTCAGGCACGCACTAACGCATTATCTGATCAGGGCCTTGTCGATATAAATAGGGTTCATCCCAACAGTAGAATTTACAGTTATGGATCAGTTTCTTCTTTTGATGAGTTTTGAAGTCTTCAGGCGACTACCCACATACCAGGTAATTGACGATGTCTGCATTCCACGGTTCTTCGCTGTCTATCGTCATCAGTTGTTCATCTGAAAAGCTTTCTTCAATGTCCTTCATCTTTTCCTGCACTTCTCTATTTTCCAAACGAGAAAGGTGGTCAGCCACCTGATTCTCAGTTCCCTTCTTGTCCTTGATAATTAAATCAAATTCTTGCATCAACAACACCCATCTAATTAGTCTCGATTTCACATCCTTATTTGCCATCAAATACTTGATCGCAGAGTGACCAATATATACAACCATTGAGGATTCCACCAGGTAGGCACAAAATTTTTCCAACTTGAATACTATTGGCAACATCTCTTTTTCGGTGGTGGTGTAGTGTTTTTGGAATCATTCAGGGTTTTATTGGCATAGAAGATATGATGCATGATTTTCTCTTTCCTTTGTTTGAGCTCGCCCCCATCACATAATTGCTTGCGTCACACATTAGTTCAAAAGGGAGCGTCCAATCTGGTGCTACGAGAACAGGTGCGGTAATCAACGCCTGCCTTAAATTTTTAAAGGCTTGATGGTAGGATGCATCGAATAAATAGGAGCGATTAACTTCCAGCAAGGTACTGAGGGGTCTGAGAATCTGAGAAAAACCCTTGATGAATCTTCTGTAGAATCCAACATGCCTCAAGAAGCTTTTTAATGTTTTCACATTTCTTGGCGCTGGAAGGTTCGCAATGATCGATTTTGGCTTGATCCACTTCTAACCATGCCTTGGAGATTTTGCCCCCAACACTATGCCTTCGGTCACCATAAAGTGACACTTTTTCCAGTTTAGCACAAGGTTGATTTCCTCACATCGCTTCAGTACATTCTCCAAGTTAGTAAGGCAAGTAGAATACGAATCGCCAAACACAGAAAAATTATCCATGAAAACCTCCACAGATTGCTCCAGGAATTCAAGAAAAATAGCCATCATACACCTCTGGAATGTTCTAGGCGCATTGTATCGCCCGAAGGGCATGCGTCTGAAAGCGAACGTCCCATATGGACATGTGAAAGTAGTTTTCTCTTGATCCTTGGGGGCGATCATGATTTAATTATATCTAGAATATCCATCAAGAAAGCAGAAGAATGCATTTCCAGCCACGCAGTCAAACATTTGGTCAATGAATGCAGTGGGAAATGATCCTTCTTGGTGGCGAGGTTTAATTTTTTGTAGTCCATGCAAATTCGCCAACCAGTTACTGTTCTTGATGGTATGAGCTCATTCTTGCCGTTCGCAACAACCGTCATGTCGCCCTTTTTCGGCACACACTGAACTGGGCTTACCTAGCTGCTATCAGAAATTGGGTAAACAACGCCTGTGTCAAGCCATTTGATTATCTCTTTCTTGACTACCTTCTTCATTACAGAGTTCAGCCGCCTCTGATGCTCAATGGACCCTTTCTTTTCGTCCTCTAAGCAGATCTTATGCATGCAGTAGGAGGGGCTAATTCCTCTTATGTTCGCAAGAGTCCATCCATTGGCTTTGATGTACTTCTTCAAGACCTGCAACAGAAGACCTTCATCATTAGGCGTTAGAGAAGAGGAGATAATAACGGGTAAAGTGTTATTATCTCCTAAATATGCATATTTTAAATGCTTAGGGAGGGTCTTGAGCTCCAGCGTGGGAGGTTCTTCTAGTGACAGTTTTGTTTTAGCTGTTGGGCGAGTGCTTAGATCAATTGAGATCAAAGTTGAAGTGGGTGTGGTCAATGTAAGGACGCTCTCATCTGCGTCTAACTCTTCAGTCTCATCAAGGACGCTCTCATCTGCGTCTAACTCTTCAGTCTCATCAAGGTTTAATTCTTCCAACTCATTCTCAAACAAGTCAAAGCAATCAAACTCCATGTCTTCGACAAATTGACAGGATTCAGCATCATTCGGATATTTCATCTCGTTGAATACGTTGAACTTCACTTGCTGATCTTCAACTCGAATGATAAGCTTTCCTCCTTGGATGTCGATCAAAGCGCGTTCGGTTGCAAGGAATGGTCGTCCCAAAATAATGGGGACCTCTTTATCCGCCTCATAATCAAGAATGATGAAATTTGCGGGGAAGATGAATTCGTCAACCTTGACCAACATCTTGATTTCCTTCCGGATGCGTTATAGATCGGTCGACCATCTGTAAGGTGACACTGGTAGGTCTTGTTTCTCCGATACCCAACATTTTGAATATAGAGAGCGACGTCAGATTGATGTTCGCCCTTAAATCACATAGGGCTCGACCTACATCCATCCCCCTATTGAACAGGGTAATGTGAAACTTCCTAGATTCTTCATTGGCCTGGATGTATTTCGTATGAACGCACTGCATTCCTGCGTCAGGGGAGTTAATAAAAACAATAGGGTAGTTTAAAAAATAATTTAAGAAAAAGAGGTACTTTTAAAATAAATTAGGAAAAATGGGTAAATTTTTTGTCTTTATTGGAATTCGTCTCTTCAAGAGACGGATTTACCTCGAATTTTTTGCTTCATTGTACACTTTTAAATAATATGTTTCATTTTTAGAATAGTGGTGGATGGTTGACATTTTTCTCACCCCACCGAGGTTCAAACCCAACACAAAACATTTTCATATAGACTGCGATAAAGCGATAAAATTCTATTGCAGTGAAAATTTTCTATATTTTTAATTAGTTTCATATTTATTCTGTTTATAGTAATTTCCCTTTGGAATTTTTAATTTTAAATATTAATAATTCTATTACTATAAAAAAATATTATGATTAGTATATAAATTTATTTAAATACTAAAATAGCAAATATTTGATTTTTTATTCGTTTACAACAAATTATTCCTCTTTATTTTTTATTTTTTTTAAAAAAGTTATAATAAAATAAAAAATTTTATAATAGTTTAAATATAAAGATTTATGAATCTCTAATGAATTAAAATCTTTTTATTTTATTATAACTCTTAATAACTTAATTTATAGAAATATGTATTTTATTATAACTTTTTTATAAGGAAAATAAAAATTTAAAAGGAATAATTTTATTATAACTATTTATAATTTAATTTTATAGAATAAATCCTCTTTAATTTATATTTCTTTTATAAAAAATATAATAAACTAATTTTTTTTTATAAAATTCAGGTATTAAAAAGTATAATAAAATAAAGATTTCTATATTTTGAGATTTAGAAATCTTTATATGCTAACAATTATAAAAATTATTTGTGTATTATAATTTTTTAATAAAAAATAAAATTAAAGAGGAATAATTTTGTAAACAATAGAAAATGAAATAATTATTCTTTTAGTATTTAAATAAATTGATGTCCTAATCATAATATTTCGTACACAAATGATAGAATTATTAATATTTAAGATTGAAATTTTCAAAATCATAATAATAATAAAAAAAAATTTGTTAAAATTTTAACACCAATTAAACATCTATGAGTTTTATTTTAATATTGGCACAAATCCTGAGGTGAATGCGTGTCTTGAAGAGACGAATTCCAATAAAGACAAAAAAAAAATACCCATTTTTCCTAATTTGTTTCAAAAGTACCTCTTTTTCCTAAATATTTTTTTAAACCACCGTATTTTTCTTATTAACCCTGCGTCAGGGTGACTGGTTCAGAATCTTCTAGCCGCCGCTTCTTAGAGAGGATATCTTTTAGGAATTTCACATAACTGGGCATCTATTTTAACGCTTCGATCAGAGGGATGTTAATATGCAACTACTTAAGTACATCCATGAAGCGTTTAAATTGCCCTTCATTATTCTTCTTTTTCAGCCTTCGCGGAAATGGTAGACGCACAGGTTGCTCCACCTCCTTTATTCTTTGTTTTTGTTTTGTTGCACTATTTCTCTGCGTCGAATTTCTCGACTCATGGTGCGTCGAAGGAGTTGTTTTTATCGAATCGTCAGTATTTTCTGGGATCAAAAAGTCATGTGGGGTATTTACATTCTGGTCTTGAGTTGGTGTTGTCTCATTCATAATTTTAGGATCTGGGTTCTCAAGGTTCAATTTCCTACCACTTCGCAATGTCACAGCTTGACATTTCTCCTTTCCATTATTCTTTGGTGTGTCTGTCTTGCTCGGAAGAGTGCCTGGCGACCTACTTCGCAGTTCTTCAGCTATCTGGCCCATCTGTACTTCCAGGTTGCGGATCGATGTGGCTTAACTTTGAATGAGGGCATCATTTTTCATTATGTAAGCCGTCATCAGCTTCTCTAAGTTGCTGCCCGATCTAAAAACTTGCTGAGGTCTGCTAGGCATCGGTTGCTAATGATGCATCCCAGAGCTTCCTACAAAGCCTGGTGCATTACCTGCAAAGCCAGGTGGTGTATTTTGATTGTCCTGCGTTGGGTGGCCTCATACTTGCTCTGCAGCAGCCTGTTGGTTTCCACCCCACTAGAAGTTAGGATGGTTTCTCCATCCAGGATTATACGTTTTGGAGTAGCGGTTGTTCTTGATAAAATAGACAAACTGTGGGTTGTAGGGGTGTATTTCAAAACTATGCGGTTCTTCGCATCCAACGCAGCTTACCACTGCTTGATGTACCATGCTGACTTGTTTACCTTCCCAGTTAAAGAGATGTTGTTGGTGTTCAAAGCCATGTTTTGAAGTATAGTAGTCATTGCAGACATTTGCGCCGATAACTGTGAAACTGCATCATTATCTACCGAGTTGGTGCTTCGTTTCCTGTCCGGCGCTCTATTGGCATAACCGCCATCATCTCAGTCAATCGTGTTCTGTGATATTCTATCAAGAGTTGTCTTTGCCTCTACGTACATCTTATCCATCAGTTCTCCTGCGGTGGACGCATTGGCAACGGCTTGGGACGCTCGGTCCAACCCGTTGTAGAACATCTCCATTTGTATGCAATCAGGAATGCCGTTGTGTGGATAATTTCTCACATGCTTTTTGAACCTTATCCACGCATCGCTTAGAGAGTTTCTGCTTCCTTCTGCATGAAGTTGGCTATTTCTCTTCAGCGTTTTGTGTTCACTGTAGGTGGGAAGTATCTCTGCATGAATCGGGCAACCATCTGCTCCTAAGTAGTGATTTCACTTGGTTCAAGGGAGTAGGGCCATTGCTTCGCTTCATCGCGCAGAGAGAAGGGAAAAGCGTCAACCTGATTCCCTCAAGTGTGATACCCGAGAGATCAAAAGTGTTGCATATTTCCATGAAACTTGGGAGATACGCGTGAGGATCTTCACCTATTACTCCTCCAAATTGACCTGCGGCCTGGAGCATCTAAAGTATCAATGGTTTCATTTCAAACTTCGTCCCTTCAAACACTGGATGCGTAATCCCTGGAGAAAAGTCGTAGAAATTTGGAGACGCATACTCTCTCATAGGACGGTCATGATCGTGCGCCATCAAGATCGAATTAGGTTGCGTGTTAGCTTGATGGTTTGCTCGGTTTGGTGAGTTTATGTTCTCATTCCCGCATTGATAAGCCATCGTTCTTGATCTCTGTCTTTAGTGCCAGTTTCTTTTTACCCTTCTACGAAAGGTTCGCTTAATCTTGGGGTCAATATTGACCTTCAGTGCTGACCCTTTGCTCATATACTGTTTCTAACCTCCCGATGGAAGTTGCAATACGCCTGAGATTAAACGGTCTTGCGAAAGTTATACAAATCAAACAAAAATTAGCTGTAAATCTCCGTCAACGGCTTCAAAAACTTGTTGTGTACGTAATGGTTATGCTAAATGTATGCTCAGATGTGTAATACTTATCATGCACAAGTATCAAGTTTTTTCTCAAAATCAGCCCAAGTATAAACTAATACTAAGATTTTTCGTTGAGAACCGAGGTCAAACACGGAGATTTGTAGCTAGTAAGATAATTGAAAAGTTTAACTTGCGAAAATTTCTAACATAGATGAAAATGTTAGTTATAAATGTGAAATAATGAAGCAAAGAAAGATGTACAACAAATAAGATGGGAATTAGTGAGATGATTTTGTAAACAAAGAAGTTTTGGTTTATCAAATGGAGAAAAGAGGGTTAGAGAAAACCCTTCATCAACCGGTTGGTTTCTTGTTTAGTTTCATAGTTCGTGCTTTTAAACTCGAGTAGTTCTTACCTCTCGATAGACGTGTCACATAAATCTTATGTCTATAATGCATGCTTGTTTAGTTGAGCCTAAGATGTTTCCTATGTCTAGGATTAGTTTTTAGTTACAAGATGAGATCCATAGTTACTTGCTCTTTCAAGTAGTTAACTATTTCTCCTAAATCAAGTTGTCAAGTGGATTCAAGCAATGAAGAGTAAAATACATCAATGTAAACGAACTACAAACTAAGCTTAAACTCTTAAAGTTGATGAATGTTTTTCTCCAACCCTTCAAGTGATTTAGTTACTCATGCTTGTTTGTGAAATGAACATAGAGATGGAAGACAAGAAGTGATTCATGATGTAAGAAATATATTAATAAGAATGATGATTTAGTTCATACATAGTACAAGGCAACCAAATACACTTAAAAGATACAAAAAAATAGAATGGAAAGATAAAGAGATGAAACTGGCGGTGATAGTGTCCTGCTCGCCGACAGAGATGGTGGCTTCTGTTGTCTGCTTGCATTGGGAAGAAGAAGCAATGGAAGTTTCACTCTTTTTCGAGGTTGAAGCTCATTGGATCTCTGATGATGATGGTAAGGGTGCACTCAGCTGTCGCCGAAAGGGAAAAGATGAAGGATGGCTGTCTGATTCCTGAACTCTTCCATAGCACAAAAAAATTGTACTTTTTCATGATGTCTTCAAGTAAGGCTCTGATGCAGAGGATAAAGCTGCATTTATCAATCGTCATCTCTGACCAGGTACTGTCACTGTTCTGCAGATCAGAGGACCGAAAATCCTCTTTGTCTCTAGCTGTCACTATCAGATTTTTCGAGGTTCAAGGATTTGTCTTTTAGTGTCATGCGTCTGAGGTATGTGTTTCACGATCTTCTTTGACGAATGCGTTGAACCTTGTGTTTTCTGCAAAATGGGGCGTTTACGGAGTTAAATCACATATTATTCTGTCTTCAGCCTATTTACATGCTTGCATGCATAAGAGGTATTTATCATGAATTTCAGCATAGGATGATGCATTTTTCAACATTCTTTCGCAATCATTCTAAGAAAAAAAGAAGCAATAACTTATATTTCTACCAGTTATCATACCCCCAAATTTAGAATAATGCTTCTCCTCAAGCATGTCTTTTACTCATTTTTTCCAGATTTCTGAGTTCTTCCTTTGACTCACAAGTGAATATTCTTCCCCACAAATGACGCCAACGGTTGATGCAAAATTTTAGTAAAGGGAAAACGCACCTGACCTCCACGTGACAACAAAGGTAAATTTGTAATTTGGGGAAGAGAGGACCTGCAAAAAAAAAGGAAAGAATTGCACACCAGTGTGGTGTAGGCCACATGCACTCCGATGCCTAAGTCATAAAGGGGGTTTAATGCTAAAAGAATTTTTAGCTAAAAGTTCACTTACCTCATTTATTTGTTTTCCTCCCTATATATAAACCGTAGATCCTTTCCTTCTCCTTGTAGGACTTCCCTCAAGTCCTTTCGATCTCCTCTCCTTTTACAGTTTCAGCCTTGGGCCTGCAATTTTGACATTAAGGGTCGGTCTCAGACCCAAGGTTGACCCTAAAGTGGCCGCTTTGGCTTTGGACCTACATGATCTTTTCCCAAAAGTCCATATATGACTTAGCTGGGCTCGCGCACCCAAACAGATAGGTTCGGCCTAGGCCTTGGTACCGAGGCCGACTGGGCTGGCTTGGCCTGGATTCCCTTCGGTCCACTCCTTTGCTTGTCCTTTGGTTGCTTGAGTCATTCCCTCTTTTTCGTTATGTCATCTTTGCCCTTGATCAAAAATTACCCATAACAGTTGTAATAGTCGATTACAATCCAACCACCAACTTAACCCTTTTTTTAATTACAACCTCATTCTAATGCCAGCTTTTCCATTTCTCACATGTCTTCATTGTCGAATCACCACCAACGCAACCTCTGAGGCCATCCGCCTCTTTACAAAAAATGAAACTTGGGCAAGAAGTATATTACCAAACTGTCCAGTGCCTAGGCGCTTTACCCTCGAAATCAAGGCAGTTTGCATAGGCGCTCCAACTAGCGCTTAGGTGCCTACAGACGCCCAATATTTCTTGCTCTTGCGTTGTTGGCGCTGGGGCAACACTTATTTTCAGCATCTTCATCTTTTTCTTTTATTTTCTTCCATCTTTTGATCCTTTGCTCGGTTTTGTCCTTTTGGCATATATCGGTCCTTTTTAGCTCATTTTGACATTGAATCTCATCTCGATTTAAACCTTGATATCACTAGCAAACACCATCAAATCTTATAAAATCTCATTAAAAACTTTCATAAATCAAGGGTAAATAATACACATTTTAGGTGCGTTAAGTGAGCTCGGTGGGAGTGGTGGTCAGCTTAGTGGTAGTGGGACCAGTGGTCGGCTTGAAGTCTTTGTTCCATAAATGAAGCTTGATTCTTCATAAATTCAACTTGACTTCACATAAATACAAGTGTTCTTCATTGTGAATTTGGACAACATATAGTTTGCATTCTTGGCATCTTTCTTGATGTTCATATGCCATGATTTAGGTTCCTCCGTCATATCATTCTCCCTTTCTTCAAGAAGATTCATCCTCGAATCTAAAGTATTACTTCGAAGTAACATTGAAGGACCAACACACACATTTACACTCTTAAGAATTAATCTATTGGTTGGAAGTTGAAACATTGGAGTTACATTCTTAATGACTAGAAAGTTCAATGTGCATAAATGTTGTAATTGCCATATTTAATGTTTAACACCCCTTTTTTCAAAATTTCAAAGTGTAACCTATGAGATTGAACACCAAATGATGAAAATTAATGGCAAAACAATGATCAAATTGTAAGAATTCAGATTTGAGATTCTTTTGAGAGAGAAAGAACAACTCAAGAACAAATGCTCTAAGGAATATCAAATTTTTTCTTTTTCTGACTGATTTTCAAAACACAGATATTTCACATTGAATGAAGCCGAATTTGAAAATGTCAAAGAAAGAAATTTTGTAGATTAAACTCGGATCTAAAAACTTCAAGTTTACGAAAAGATGAAAACATGGCTGGATATGAGACTTTTGATTTGAGTTTCATGAAATGGACAGAATGTGACGAGTTGAAAATGAAAAACTGTAAAACAAAATTCAAACAAAAGAATAAAAAAAATTACAGCAATGAAAACATATATCCGATCTAGAGCCTAATCTCTGATACCAAATGATAAGTAACCCTCCGACGCATTGGATCTAACAACCTTGTTGACGAGCAAGACCTTTAGAACTCAACCGCAAAAGACCCCAAATCAAAATGATCTCAGCCCCTAAGAATGGCTAGACGACGGATTACTTAAACATCAACAAAACCACGGATCAGACAAAATTTGCGACTCCCATCGACCCTTGATCTTCGAATCACTCCATAAGCAAGATCGATCAAGTCAAGCTTGAATGATTCTGAACATGCAATCTAAACAACATAGAATTGCAATGAAACTTAGCTCTAAGCTAAAAGAAAGCTCCAAGGCTCTTTTTACTACATTTTCCAAGTCTCTCCTTTTTGACAAATTACATTATATTATATAGGCCTCAAAATATAACCCTAGATATTCTATGAGGCATTCAAAGAGTTGTAACTCTCACAATTGATGACCATTATCACCCATGATCTAAATGTAACATAAAATCACTTAAAATGACTTAAAACTAAAAATTACATTTAATTATTACAATAAATCCAAAAATATTCATTTTTAATCAACAACCCATCAATTTGTAACCATCTTTGAGTTGTGAAGCCCCACTTGAAGTCTTTGTTCCATAAATGAAGCTTGATTCTTCATAAATTCTACTTGACTTTCACATAAATACAAGTGTTCTTCGTTGTGAATTTGCATTCTTGGCATCTTTCTTGATGTTCATATGCCATGATTTAGGTTCTTCCGTTCATATCATGTTGGCCAATGAATGGGCGTATGACCACTTTAGTAAGCGAGGCACCACATTGTCGTTAAGCCGGACTGAAGCTCTTCCGATTGTTGTGGGATATGATCTCATATGCGCAAACCTACAATGCCATTGTAGTTTATTCAAAATAATAGAATTTCAATGACACCTTATTCATATAAGTATGAGAAAATGAAATAAACGGTTGTTACCTGGAACACGTGAGGAAATAGCACATAGTTCTTATCTATTTTGACTCGTTGCTTGTACGATCTAACCTTGTCTTTTAATGCCTTTTGAAGGCTACTAAAGGTTCTCTCCTATAAAATAATTCCCCAATCAATGTTGCTGAAGTATTTAATATCCTCCACATCGTGCATCCAACAACGATTTATCAATACTGCTTTTTGTTTTATCTTTTCCTAACAACCCAACCCATAATAATAGACAAGACTAACCTTCACAGCGTCCAAGTCATTTTCAAAGATTAGATCCTTATAAAAGTCTTCAAACTTTGTGAGGTGCACTTCCGTCGCCATTAAATTATTGAAGTACTTGGGTTGTAGTGATCACATAAACACTACGAACCAGTTTAGTAGGTGACCGCTACAACCCTGTCACTAATAGGAACTCCTCTTTGGAAAATTCAACAATCTTCCCATTCAAGTTGAAGCTCATAGCATCTACCCTATTGCTTTTCACCTCTCTCAATAAGATATGATTGACTAGGGGGCTATTGAAGACCATGTCCATGTCCACAAATTTTTCAAACACGGTCCTCCTGAACAACTAAAGCTGCCTTTTTGTAAGCGTCTCTTTGAATATCTTATTTGCAATCCCAATGTGGGATGATAGACTTGTAACTGGGCGAGAAGATGATCCTCAACAGCAATCTTTAGGCTAGCCATCTATTACTGCAGGTAAAAGACAAAATAGTTAGAGAAAAAAAACAAAAAATACAGAATATCTTTCTCTTCCAAAATCTTGTTTCTTCCTTTTTTTCTTCCTCTTCTCGTTTCTTCCTCTAATTTCTTCCTAATTTATAACTCCAAATCTTCCTCTAAAGGCTATGGTAGAATTTTGGTAGTGATTTCCTAATTGGGAAATAGTGGGAGAGAGTAGCCCTCTCGAAAGACTATGGTATATTGTAGTTTCTTCATTGATATTGCAATATAATTCTATCTTTTATTGTTCTTTCTTTGTTCTTTGGTGTTCTTGAGTTCTCTTGTTAGGAGGTATCCTAACAAATTGGTATCAGAGCTATTCATCCTGGAACATCAATTTTAGAAATGAATCGAAAATGATTGAATGAAGCACTGTTAGAGGTACAGAGAGATGTGAGAGCATTGCAGCAAAGGCACCTTGAATCCTTGCAAAGAGACAGAGAAAGAGAAGAGAGAAGATCAGCAGACCTTGAAGCAGAGAAAGAAAACTTTATTCGAAAATTAACTGATCGAGTTCGAAATGTGGCTGGAAGACGAAGATCTTACTTGAGGGCACCACCTGAGAGGAGGAGCAGAGTCAGTCGATCAGGCCAGAAGGAAGGAAGAAACAAAGATGCAGAGAACAAGGTAAACTACATTGGAATTATCTGAAGATAAATAAAATAGAGAATGAGAAGTCCTTAAAGAAATTACTACAACAAAGTGTTGATGTGTGGAAGCGAACACGAAAGCGCAAATAAGATATAGAAGAAATAGAAGAAATCGAAATGAGTTACCGTCGGAAATGGAAGGATTGGAGGGGTAGAATTGTGACGGGGTGGAGTTCAACAATAACATTCGGAGAGGCTAAATTTGCATTTGGCATGCCGAAGGTTGGCTGTCCAAAGGGCGATCGTCGGCTCTTGTGGAGGAAACAGCAGTTCAGTAGCCGCAAGTTTCGAAAGAATCAAAGAAAAAAGGAAACTAAAGGAAGACGGAGATCGATTAGAGTCCCTCGCTGGCGACAAAAGAAGGCGCGAATAGAGATGGAGAAAAAGTTGCTATCGACCGTTGCAAAGGATGAATGGTCGCAGCGAGAAGTAAGACGGTGGCGATTACTTGGCCATCGCGGGTGACCGATGACAGAGGAAACATATCAGGGCAGAGAAGATAGGAAGAGTTGTAACCAGGGATACCAGTGGTGGAAAGAGGAGGAGGAGGTGTTGCGCGACAGCGGTGGAAGAGTAGATGCACGAATGGAGGTTGCCGGAATGTGGGTGCCGGCGAAGAATCAAACAAGTCGAGATGTCTTCACGAAGGAGGTGCCGAAAATTGCAGAGGGAGTCGGAGTCGGCCTACAGTGGACGAAGAAGATGACTTGGGAAAGAGGGAATTTTCATGAAGAGGTGCACGTGAAAAGTCAGGAGGTGGAGCCAAGGAGGAGGGAATCAAGGGCAAAAGCAAATAACCCTAATCATGTGGGCTTTGCACCATGGGAGGCCCATTATTATGTTCTGATGCAAATTGAGAAGAGTGGTAACTTGCGAAAATGGGAAGGAAGAAAAACGTGTCAGGTGGTGGGACCATGGACTGGGCAAAGTGGTAGTATTAATTTAGGCTTGATTATGGGCTGGTATTGTTGGGAGCCCACTGTCATGTTTAAGGATGATAATGATTTATGGGCCCAATGTTTGAAGAGTTGTGCATATGGGGCAATCCAAGTTAAAAGGGGCTGTTATATTTATTATCTGTTATGTGGGAAGTGAGGATTACTTAAGAGAAGGTTGTTGTGTTGTTTTGGACAGCAAACTGATAATGGACCTAGCCCATTAGAGGACAACAACGACAATGGAAATGAAGAGTCATGGGCTACTTATTGGGTTGAGCCCAAGGGAAGAATTTGAAGCCCAATTTCTTTTCAAGGCTGAAGTGGCTGCTATTTTGGGTTCCATGTTTTCAGGGCATTTAAAAAAAAAAAAAAAAAACTGGGGTACTTTTGATCTTGGGTGTAAGGCTTGTAAGGGATTATCCAACCCACACCTTGAGGACAAGGTGTGTTTTTAAGGGGCGAGTAGTGTTAGGGACCTAGTTAGAGATATATGGGGTTATTATTGGGGTAACGAGTATGATTAGTGGTTAGGGGTATTATAGTAATTAGATATTAAGTTGGTTAGGTCTTTTAGTTATAAATAGAGGGTTTGGTTTGAGAGTAGGGGGTGAAGAATTTTGGTAGTGATTTCCTAATTGGGAAATAGTGGGAGAGAGTAGCCCTCTCGAAAGGCTATGGTATATTGTAGTTTCTTCATTGATATTGCAATATAATTCTATCTTTTATTGTTCTTTCTTTGTTCTTTGGTGTTCTTGAGTTCTCTTGTTAGGAGGTATCCTCTTAGTTCTCCTAAATCGTAATCCCTAGCATGCATCTAAAATGAAAAGCATAAAATAAAACAAAAAAGAACAAAAATATGCATTTGTACAATTAATACCTTTCGACATTGAATTGGCGTTCGACGGTGCGAATTGAAGAACTTGAGAGTGAAAGATGAAAGTAAGCCAAGGACGGTAGTGTTAACGATGGAGAACTTGAGAGTGGAAGATAAAAGTGCAGAGATAAAAACCCTAGCGCAGCGGCAAAATACAGAGAACCAATTTTCGATTAATAATTTAGGAATTGGAAAAAAACAGTACATTACAATTATACAAAAACCCACTTATCTAGGTTAAGCATGAATAATAGAATGAAAAGAAAATACCTTTATGAATCTGTGAAATCTGATTTCACCTTGGGATTTTGCTTCGACACAATTACCACTGAGAGACCTCACTAATCTTTGAGTAAAGAGGTTGAAGATTGGTGAGAACCAAAAACAATGAAAATAGAAAATTTTGTGAGAGAATTTTAGAAGGGAAATATACAAAACTTTTTTCCAAAAATCAAATTCAACCTATAACCATTATGGGATTTCCCATTTGATAGATCGCTAGAGAGAGACGTAGAGAGAGAATAAGAGAACATGGGATGAATCGAACGTATAATAAAAATATATTATTTAAAATAATTAATTAAAATATAACTAATTAATGAAATTAATATTTAATTAATGTATTCATTTAAATCATATTTAAATGAATTTCTCTCACATAACCTATAGTTTTAATTTAATTAAATTTAACTAAATCAAATTTAATTAAATTGAATTAAATTAAATAATCAATTAATTATCTAATTAATTAATTACCAAATTAAATATCTAATATTTAATTTGACATATATTTGAATCAAATTCAATTGTATTTCTCTCAAAACCTATAGTTTTAATGTGCATCTAATGCATATTAGTTTTAACCTATAGTTTTAATATAAATATAATTCATATTAAATTAATATTTGAACTATTTCAAATATTTAATTCTCTCATAAATTAATTTTGAATCATATCCAAAATTAAATTTATATTAAAGTTTGATTTATAAAATAAACTTTATATTATAATGTATCATTATATATTTATACTATTTCCCTAAGTTAATTTGAACGTTTCAAATTTCATTCAAAACTTAATTACCTCAATGCTCTTTACGAGCTAGGAAGGGATCTCATGGATCTAAAGATCAGAAGCTCCAACGATATGAAATTAATTGGCTAAACTCATTAACCACATTAACGAATGTTCATTAATTGTAGGTACACTCCACTAAAGACCCACAGTTGCACTCTTCTCACTGTAGATATATTTTTGTGTCCACGGATATAGACCAATAATAGCAAATTAGTCATTCACAAGTGTTCGTAATACTAGCTGGGTCAAATTACCATTTTACCTCTGGGTTACTTCTAAATCCTTAAGTACCAGTGCTCCTGTAATGAACAACCTGTTTATGGTCCAACTATTAAACAGAAACCCCTCTCGGGCCAGTGAGAGGGTAGGACCCTTTGTTCAAGTCTAGAGACATCACTTAAGGGAACACTCATCTACTTACCCTAAAGTAGAGAATGAGCGAAATCCATCATGTATAATTATGTTCTCAGCTCCCCACTCGGTCTTGTCCCCAAAATGGTGGCGTATTGAGTCGACAAACCGACCACTCTCACCCATACAAATCAAAAGACAATCCCTCGTAAACAGGAGTTCATAATATACTCAGGATTAAGACTAAGTTGCCTAGGTCATCATATTGAAATAGAAACCTAACTAGTTAACGGAGTTACATCTAGTGGTAACTATTTCGTGGTCCAATCTTATGCAAACTCATTGCATAGGATACCCCCACTCACATGTCTCCTACACAAATACGTTGGATTATTGCGTTTGTATCATATACAAAATGAGTCGTATCCATAGTGTCACCAGGATAAGGTACCCATCCTTATCCCTATACTATAGACTCTTTAGGTTGTATCTTGAACATTGATCCCCATATGTCTCTACATAATGTTCAAGACTCATAAGACAACCTAGGATGTTAGTTGATTAGATTTTAGGGTTATTCATACAAGATAATAACAATGTAATCAATAACACTTATTGAATTAATAACAAGTTATTAATGACGGTCAAAATATTACATTTACTACCTACGAGTTTTAGGGCATAAAACCCAACAAAAAGTAGAGAACGAGAAATCTGAGAGAGTGGAAGAAGAAGTGACGGTCTGACATTATAACTTCATTTTAAAGGATCAATTTTATGTCTGATGTTGCACGAGAGAAAGAAACATGAGGAAGAAGTCCAAAGCAAGAGGAAGGAAAGAGAAAACGTGGTTGCTTACAGCTCTTGCACGTGTTTTGGGGTCAAGCTGGTACTTTTACACGTGGCTGACGCAAGCAGAAGACCAAATTTCAAGTGTTCTAGAATCGCGAGCCAAAGTTCATAGGACACCTCAAAAGGGGCCATCGGTACAAAAGCCTTATTTTAGGGTCATTTTAATTTAAGATTTTAGCAACTACTTCCTTTTCGATTAATTCCATTTTTTATTCATGTGCAAAAACTTTTAACATTGTTGACTTTGAATATCATATTTTCAAAAGCTTCTAACAAATACTACAAGGATCAAAAGTTTATTTTATATATATATATATATAAAAAAGGAGAAATTACACTTTTGGTTCTTGAGGTTTGATTTAGGAATCATTTAGGTCCCTAAATTTTCTAACTCAACAATTTTATCCTTGAGGTTTGATTTTGTTGTGTATATAGAATGGTTCTTTAATCCTTTTGAAATCGTACGGAAGACACAATGTTTATAGTCCAACATCGATTCCGTTCTCCCTATTTTATTTATTTATATATATTTTGTTTTGTCAAACCAAAGATGAATGGGGAAGAAGGGGAGGAGAAAGGAAGGAGGAAAGGAGGGAGAATATTTGGAGGAGGGATGGAGAAAGCAAAAAAGGGAGAAATAAGAAGAATAAAAAAAACTTAAAAAACTTTTCTTAAACAGATTAAAGGGAAAGAGTACTTTTTGTTATTAACTTTTCTCAAACAAATTGAAGGGAAATAGTAGTTTTTGTTATTAAGTTTTAGGTTTAATTTCTATTTAGTCATAGGTTTTAAATTGTTACACATTTAGTCTTCAAATTTTTTAGTTTGACTTAATTTAGTCCATAATTTTTAAAATGTTACAATTTTACCCTTAAAATTTGAGTTTTGTTTCTTAGTTATTAGGTATCAATATTTATACTTTTAACCTCAATTTTTTTCACTAAATACTCACTCTTTGTCTTAAGAGTTAATGTCTATTAATTAATTTAAAAGAATTATAATTAATCAAATTTCACTATTTTTCATCACTATACAATTTTAAATTTAAAATTCACTTCATAATTATTTTAAATTAATTAATAAACATTACAATAATGCTTGAAGCTCAGTATTTAATGAAAAATCGAGGTTAAAAGTATAAATATTGAAACATAAGGATCAAATTGAAACAAAACTCAAATCTGAAGGGAAAATTATAACATTTAGAAATCTAGAACTAAATTGAAAAAAAAATTCAAAACTTTAAAATTAAATGTGTAACAATTAAAACTTAGAAACTAAATGAAAACTAAAACCAAAATTTAGACCTACAATATATTTTACCCTAATTTTAATAATTAAAAAAAGTAGAAAAATAACTTTTAGTAAAAACTAAATATCATGTCATCCTTCTGTCAACAGAGGGAGGAAAGAAAGAACAGGATGCTAAAGGCTTAAAATTTCGATGTTGATGAAAACATCGAAGTCTTAATTTTACGAAAATTTTAATGAAAATATTGATAAAATGTCGATTTTCGATGGATATTTCTAGAAAAATTATAAAAACAAAATATTCAAAATATAAATTTAAACTAGTAAATAAACATTTAATGATTTTTAGATTAATTAACATGTCTATTATTTATATTATATTTACATGAGTGACATTTTGTTGCTTAGTTTTTATATTTCGTAGATTTTTCTACGATATAAATGAAATATCGTTTCACCTTCATGTCGATGTCAGAACCATAGAAACATGAAAATATCGATAGAAATATTAACACGTCGACGAAAATTTAATATTTATGTAAAAAAGAAAAGCTAAGCTATGTAAAAGCAAACTCGAGTTAAAAAAATATGGTTGAATTTGAAAATTGGAATATAAGTATACTAAACCAAAGTTCTTTTCAAATAAATAAATTTTTAAAAAAGTAGACTAATTTAACAAAAATATTCCTATTCTCAACCTTTTCTTTTCTCTTCGGTTCTCGCCGAAGCCAATTCAGTGGCCAATCTTTCCGTCTAAACATTTTCTCCCATTTTTCTTTCTCTAACCCCATTTTCCCTTCAAAATTCAATCTCCCTCTCCGTCGCAGCCGCCGGCCGTTCCCACCACCGCCCATTTTTTCCTCCCCTATCTCCCTCTCTGCTGCAACTACGCCGCCACCCCGCCCGCCGACCCCGTATTCGGCCGCACTGAGATTTTCCCCCTCTCTTTGAAGGGGAAAAAAGTCGTACGTTTACTAAGAAATCTGAAGAAGCTCTGAACCTGCAGTGGCTCACTGTCTTCTCTTCTTCAACACTTCACTCTCCATTTCTCCCTTGAATTTTACGTAAAGGGTCAGTTATGTTCTTCCTCTCTTTCTATGTTTGAACTTTTTGTTTACTAATGATTATAATAAGCGAACACGGAAAAATTTTACAGCTCCTTTCGCCATCCACAGTTTTTTCTACTTTCAGCTAAAAACCAGTGGATTAACCCACTGGTTTGTGAAAGAAATCGATCTGTTGGATTTCTACCATTGGCGACCGACCCGGTCCGAAGCACGATTTTGTATATTTTATTACTTTCTCTTTCTTATCTTGTGCGCCTTTTCAGTTTGGGGTCGTTTTCGTATTGGTGTCTCGCCTTCTCTGAAGCGTCATTGGAATTTTCAATTAAATAGGGATAGGGAAATTTTTCTACGTTCTTAGCTTTAATTTGAACTCCATTTCCTAAACTTCTTGCTTCATATCTGCAGTTTTTAGGGTTGTTTTTGGAAGAAGAAGGCTATAGAGAGTTATGTCTTGCACTACTTTTAACCTTGGAGGAGGATCGCTGAAGTTTTGTAGCATTAATAAGGGCAGCCAGATAAAGAATCATCTCCGATTCTTTAATGGGTTTGTGCCAAATGGTCGATGCAATTTAGTCTATAACTCTGCAATTTCTTTCTCTGTTGGATCCCTCAGCTTCAATTCTCTTCCACCTCAGGATTTTCAATTCCATAATCCTTCACGTTTCTCCTCCCATGTCATCAACTGCTCTACTTTTAACTCAGAGGCGTCAATCACTTCTAATAAAGCAAATGGTAATTTGGGGTTCTTGGAAAAGTTGGTCATGTTTTGATGATTTTGAGTTTGTTATGGAAATTGATTTTTGAACCTTCTTTTTTTGTTAACTTATTTGCAGATGAACGAGTTATTGTGTTGGTGATTGGTGGAGGAGGGCGAGAACATGCGCTTTGCTATGCATTGCAGCGCTCTCCTTCCTGTGATGCTGTGTTTTGTGCGCCAGGCAATGCTGGGATTTCGAGCTCAGGAAACGCCACTTGTATTCCTGAGCTTGATATCAACGACAGCGCTGCTGTCATTTCCTTCTGTCGAAAATGGAATGTAGGATTGGTTGTCATAGGCCCTGAGGCCCCTCTTGTTGCAGGGCTTGCAAATGATTTAATGAAGGCTGGGATTGCTACTTTTGGCCCCTCATCTGAGGCTGCCGCTTTGGAAGGCTCCAAAAATTTCATGAAGAGTTTGTGTGATAAATATGGAATCCCCACTGCAAAGGTTTGTTTTGATCTTGGCTCTGTACCTTGAACTTGTTTGCTTAGTTCATAGCCAAGTTTATGCTGCAGATTTTTCACTATTTTGTTTACACATCCAAACTTTGTTACTCGAATAACTTTCAAAATGAGTTTTCATTAGTATGCAACATGAACTCACCAACACTGTCATGTAAAACTGAAAATTCTTTCATGTCTCCTTGGTTTGCATTGGGGTGTGGATAATCTCAGGGGATTGATTGATCAAGGGATGAGTTAGACACTTCTGCCCGCTGTGAAAAGAAATAAGCACCTCAAGAAAACTTGTTGTGTGATGTTTGATCTTGGCTTTGCAACATAGTGTTAAAGTTTCAAAGTCTTCAGGAAACATTAATGAGAATTGAATAGTGAATACCTTTTCTATATGTACCGTTCTCTTGTGTCTTTGCTTAGATCTGACTATCCTTTGTCACATGGATTACTTGGTGCAGTATCAATCATTTACAGACCCTTCTGCAGCAAAACAATATATTCAAGAACAAGGCACCCCGATAGTTATCAAAGCAGATGGATTGGCTGCTGGAAAAGGAGTTATTGTTGCTACGACATTGGAAGAGGCCTATGAAGCTGTTGATGCAATGCTCGTGAAGGGTGCTTTTGGTTCGGCTGGTGGTCGTGTCATTGTTGAAGAATACCTGGAAGGAGAAGAAGCATCCTTTTTTGCACTTGTAGATGGAGAGAATGCCATACCCTTAGAATCTGCACAGGATCATAAAAGAGTAGGGGACGGTGACACGGGACCTAATACAGGTGGTATGGGTGCTTACTCCCCAGCTCCTATCATAACAAAGGAACTTCAAAGTATAGTCATGGAATCTATAATTTTACCTACGGTGAAAGGAATGGCAGAAGAGGGTTGCAGGTTTGTTGGGGTTTTGTTTGCTGGTCTTATGATAGAGAAAAAATCTGGCTTGCCAAAGTTGATTGAATACAATGTTCGCTTTGGGGATCCCGAGTGTCAGGTTAGTTGACTCACCTAAAACCTTTTTCCGTATAATTTAACCACGTACACTAGAAGATATAGAATGAGTTAAGTATTTTATTACTCTATGGAGCATTGGAGTTCTGAACTTTTTTGATCATTCTTCAATATGTATGCACCTGAATTTGACACTCTATATGGTGCTTTCATTGTAGCAAAAAGTAAAAAATAAAATGCTTCTTTTGATAATGATGTAATTTTAAGGAAAATTAAAACAAAGGGCTAACTTGTGACGAGAGAGTTCGTACGGCGATGTTTGGTTCTTTATTAGATTATTTGTTTCTCTTTAGGTCTTTGTTTCTAGTCTCTTTTGTAATTATTCGCTAGGTTTTATTAATCACGACGGAGTTTTCTTGTTGTTTGGCTCCTTCATGACCCTTTTTCTTGACATGTTACTGATTATAAACGTCTGGCCTTGATGAAAAACAGGTGCTGATGGTTAGGTTGGAATCAGACCTTGCAAAAGTTCTTCTTGCAACATGTAGAGGAGAGCTAAGTGGGGTTTCACTGAATTGGTCCCCGGGGTATTCGATGGTGGTCGTAATGGCGAGTAAGGGGTATCCTGGGCCATACGAGAAGGGAACTATGATTCGAAACCTTGAAGAAGCAGAGCTTGTTGCTCCATCTGTTAAGGTCTTTCATGCTGGCACTTCTGTCGACTCTGAAGGCAACTTCATTGCTGTTGGCGGGCGTGTTCTTGGGTTTGCTGCAAAGGGCAAAAACATTGAAGAGGCACGGGACAGAGCGAATCGAGCAGTCGAGGAATCTTGTCGGGTGGGTTCTACAGGAAGGATATAGGGTGGAGGGCTCTAGAAAAACAGAGCATAGGAATATGTATGAGTTCACATCCTCATGAATAAATTCACAGGCCCAACTATCTATTTACCACTTATTTCTCCAGTTGTTGGGGAAACTACCAGTTTTATGAAAGAAAAAAAAAATGGTGAATGTTCTCGACTCTTGAGCTTGGACCATTGTCATTTCCCTTCATTTTTCAATCCATGGATACATAAACACAAACAGAAATAATCTTGGATCGTTATTGAAAAATTCAACCAATAAAGTACTCAGAGACTCAGTTTAAAAAATGCCCAAAATCAGGTCCAAAAAATATTGAAACCCATCCACTAATAATAAACTTGACTTGAAAACAAGAAAAATAAAATTCACCAAATATTACTAACTAGTTAACTGGAACCAAATGGATACTAAGTTTAAAATTTAAAGGTAATAATAATATTTTAGGGATTGTTTGGTGCGTTAAATTAGTTTTTCAAAAATGGTGGTTATTATAGTCGGTAGGTTATAATAGTTTGTGGTTAATATAGTTTGTAGGTTATAATAGTTTGTGTTTGAGGTGCATATTATTTTAGTAAAATAGTATATATTCGCAATATTTTTTTTTTATTGTAATAATGTATTAAGTATTTAAATAAATTATTAGATACAAAGTTTTGTTAATGATCTCTTATAAAAATGCCCAAAAATCACTCAATCTTTATTTGGTAAATAATTAGATAAAAGTCGAAATACCCATGCAAGGAAAATCATTAACAAAACTTTGTATCTAATAATTTATATTAATACTTATACATTATTGGAGATATATAAATAAATCCAACAAATGTTCTTTTATCCCAATAATGTATAAGTATTGAAATAAATGACTAGATAGTAGATACAAAGTTTTGTTAATGATTTCTTATAAAAATGCCCAAAAATCACTGGTAATAATTAGATAAAAGTCGAAATACCCATATGAGGGTAACAAAGTTGGAAATTTATAATACATCTAAATTCCATACACATTATTAATATTTTTTTAATCGTAAATAACCTATTTTCAATTTTTTTTTTATGAGTGGGGCCCAAAAATCAAGAGATTTTTGTACGGAAAGTCCATTTTTAGGGGTCCAAATGAATTTGACCTAAGATTCAAATTTGATCGAAAAATGACTTTTTGCTTATGTCAGTCGCGCGTGAAAGTACCATTTTGTCCTCAAACCGTGCACGAGGGCCTGACGCTCAAATGAATTCTCGTTTCTCATTGCTTCCTTTTGTTCCTCATCAAACACGACTGCAACTTTTTTCTTCAATTTTTTTTCCTTTGTTTAGATTCTTTCTCTCGTTTCTCGCTCTAGTTTCTCGCTCATTTTTCTTGCTGCTCATCAGACACAACTGTAATTTATTTTTTCAATTTTTTTCTCCTTTGTTCAAATTCTTCCTCTCGCTTCTTCCTCTAGGTTCTCACTCTCGCTTCTCATTCTAATTTCTCGCTTCTTTTTCTCGCTCCTCATCAGACACAACTGTAATTTGTTTCTTCGATTTTTTTCCTTTGTTTAGATTCTTCCTCTCACTTCTTCCTTTACCTTCTCACTCTCGCTTCTCGTTCTAACTTCTCGCTCATTCCTCTTATTCCTACAATTAAAACTTTGGGGAAAACTGCAAAATGAAGAAGGAAAAGAAAAAATTTTGGAAAACAAAGAAGAAGAAGAAGAGCCGTGCAAAAAAAAGAAGAAAGAAGAAGAAGAAAAACACAGAAAAAAAATGGAAGAAGAAGAAAAAAAGAAGAAATTGACGCATAACTAACAAGTGACGAATAGTTAGAAGAAGAAACACAAAAAAAAATGAAAGAAGAAACGAAAAAAAAAGAAGAAAGAAGAAAACACACAGAAAAATGGAAAAAGAAAAAATGACGCATAACTAACAAGTGACGAATAGTTAGAAGAAGAAACACAAAAAAAAATGAAAGAAGAAACGAAAAAAAAAGAAGAAAGAAGAAAACACACAGAAAAAATGGAAAAAGAAAAAAAGAAAAGAAAAATGGCTGCGAAAGGAAGAAGGGCTAAAAGTGGTAATTTCACATGGAGATGATATCACCAGAAGGCCAAAATTCATTTGCTTTTAAATCTAGGCTGCTTTTCACAGGTGCCCTATTTAGACAACGTTGAAAAAATTCTCTCACTCCCTCCTTCATTCTCCGTCTAATTGGGGATTTCTCACCCCTTTCAGGGCGGGGCTCGTGGGTAAAATGGACATGTCTACATGTCAGCAAATTTAGATTAAATCCAAATCAACTCAACAAGATACATTATCCATTGGTACTTCGACGATCGTCCGGACAATTTGTCCAATCAACATTTGTATAAGCTGTGAGAGAGGAATGACTAGATCTACTAAATAAATTTCCCAGATGACTAGTATAGTTTGCAAATATCTTAAGATCATCTTCACCAAATTTCAACGAACACTGATTGGAGTATATGAAGAAATTGACAAACTTTATTCACAACACAAATAAGAACAAGTTGAATAAGTGTGCAATATTGGAGAGCTCCAACAATGCTTTTACATTGTTTTGGATCCACTAATAACTCATCATCACGTATGGACAGAGACATTCTAACAACCATTGGAGTATCCCTAGATTTACAACTTTGCGTCTCAACTTGTTAAAGAAGATCATTAATGTATTTACTTTAGCCAAGATGTGAACATTCAAAGTCACAGTGAACTTCAATACCTAGAAAATAAGATAAATCACTCAAATCTTTCAAAGCAAACAACTCATTCAATGAAAGAATAAACCTTTGAATAAACTACACATTATTTTCAGTCACCAAGATATCATCAACGTAAATAAGAATAATAACTAAAACAAAATTCTTGCTGTAAACAAACATAGATGTATCAAACTTAAAGACCTTAAAATCCCAATTCATAAGATAGGAACTCAGCTTCAAGAACCACTCTCGAGGACTTTATTTCAAGCCATACAAGACCTTCTTTAATTTGCAACACATAAAGATGGTTTATCTTTGTCAACAAAACCAGTAGGTTGCATCATATAGACATCTTCATGAAGATCTTCATTGAGAAAAGCATTATGGACATTTAGTTGCTTAATTGACCATTTAAACTTAACAACAAGAGATAAGATAATTCTGATAGTCGCATGTTTTATCACTAGAATAAATGTCTCAAAATAATCTATACCATATGCTTGATCAAAGCCATGAGCCACTAACCAAGCCTTATATCTTTCAATGTCACCGTTTGGTTTTATCTTCAAATGATACACCCATTTGTAACTGATGACTTTGTAGTCAGGTGAAGGTGGAATAAGAACCCGAGTGTTGTTCTTGACCAAGACATTGGATTACAAAACCATAACATCTTGTCATTCAACACTCTTAGCAGTGACCTTATAGTTATAGCTAGGTCGTTCAATTAGCAAGGTTGGAGATAATTTGGACAACAAGTTTTTGGTTTGGATATACCATGTGACCCCTAATCATCTCATAAAAAATATCACCTTGTTAGTCTTTTAAACAACACACCAACACCAAGGACCAAATTGAAGAGAACTAAAATGAACTTTTTTAAATTACAGAGACCAAAATAAACTATTTATGAAAGTACAGAGACTAAAGTAATATTTAAGTGAATGTCTCGAAAGACATTCATAGTATAGGTTTTTTATGCCATTCATAAGGTAGTTTTTTTTTTTTTTTTTTGAAAGAATTCATAATGTAGTTCACCATCAATCCATTTTGTTTTTAATATTTTAATTTCATCGTCATAGTATTTTATCACAAAATTTATCGTCAAAGTGATAATTAACTTCAAAAGTAACAAGGATCATACTTCAAAATTGGCACTTAGGCAAGAGGTAGAGGATTATTGCATTTATAACCCAATAAATAACTAGGTTGATTAGTATTTTTATTTAAAAATTTGATAATAGTTAAGTTAATAAGTTATTACAATTACTATAACTAATCAATATGTAGAGTGTTTTCTTTCTATCTGTCACATTTATTCCAGTGGAAATTTCACTTGCTGATGGATTCTATTTTTTGTTGTCACTACTTTAAGAGATAAGACTTTTATTTAGTGTCCTCCACTTATAGACATATTGATAACTAAAGAAAACTTTATACTTCACAAAATTATCTCAAAATCTTAAATTCCTTCAAATATCTTTAATTTTATACTTTTAAATACAATTTTCATATCGTTAAAATCACGTCAAAACACTTATTTAATCATTTAAAATTAATTTTATATTTAATTTTACACTTTTAAATGTAATTTTCATATCATCAAAATTAATTTTAAATGATTAAATCCATACTTCAGTGCAATTTTAAAAATGTCAAAAGTAATTTTAATTATTTTAGAATCACTCTTAAATATGTCCTAACTATGCCAGAAAAAAATTCAACATAAAAATGAGTTATGACAACTTTCTTGCATAAGAAAGTAGAAAGAACAAAAATTCAAAAGCTTAGGCCCCGTTTGATAACCATTTAGTTTTGGGTTGTTGGTTTTTTAAAATTAAGCCTACAAATACTCCTCACACTCCTAAATGTCTTGCTTTTTTTTTTTTATCTACTTTTTATCCATTTTTTCCAAAAACCAAGCCAAATTTTGAAAACTAAAAAATGTAATTTTCAAAAACTTATTTTTGTTTTTGGAATTTGGCTAAGAATTCAGCTCTTATACTCAAGAAAGATGCAAAACATGATAAGAAAATGTGAGGAAATAAACTTAATTTTCAAAAACCAAAAACAAAAAATGAAATGGTACCAAACAGATCCTTAAAAAAACAGGTGCTTGAATTCTTCTCACCATTTTCTTGAAGCAAGGAAATTGTACAAAGAAATTGTTACAACATAAAAATAGGCGTTAGAATTTTTCTCGCCACCTTTTGTGCATTGACAACTTTAAATTTGTAACAAATTTCAAGCTCAAAGATAAAAATGAAATATTTCAAAACTTAAGAGTATTTAAATTTACCAAATTTAGAAGTATTTTGAATAATTGTAAAAAATAACACAATTTTTGTTTTCACATTTCACAAATAGCACCATTTTAGTCAATTATTTTGATGGAAAATGAAAATGTAAACTTACTCATCTCGAATTCTTTGGATCACCTTTTACAAAATAGCACATATTTTTGCCCAATTGCTTTAATGGCGTGCATCTTGGGTTAGGGTTGATAATGATATGAAAACATAATTTTTGTTTTTTATTTTTATTTTTGACACATTTGAACAACCAATTATGTGCTTTTTATTGAGAAGTTTTAAAAAAAGAAAAAAGAAAAAAGAAATGCGGCACAAAAGCCCCCAAAAGGAAAAATATGAGAAGAATAAAAGGTAATTGAAATCTTAATCAATGGATTAAGGTTTGTTGTAACGCATGAGATTCTTCTTTCTTTTCCACGACTTATAAGAGAGCAACAACCACAAAATACAAAAAAAAAAAAAAAAAAAAAAAAAAAAAAAAAAAAATTAATGCAGTTTCATAGACGGTTTAAATGAAAAATTATCGAAAATTATTGATTTTTTTTTCTTGAATTTTTTTTAGTACAATAGGAATCAGAAAATTTGAACTACAAATTTTGTAATTGCTAATACATACAAATATAAGTTGAATTATGCTCTCTTTGGCCTTTTGTAGTTCATGATCTCTTCTTCTTTTCTCTTTCCAAAATCGTCCGTAAGAAAGTTTGGAATCCAATTGAATTTCAGTTTTAGTGTACGTAGTTCGGATTCAGGAAAGTAAAAAAATTAGTGATTTAAATATATCATTAAAAGAAGTTAACTTTTTGTTTTGATCTATGCCATGTTGATTGGATAGACCATCAAAACAATTGGCATAATACTAAAATTTAAGTGTTATTTCTGCAATTACACCAATTACTTGACATAGTCGTGTTCTTATATAAACATGAGCGCTTGCTTAAAAATACTAGTTGATAGTATTGATCCTGATTATTAGATTCCAAGTAAACGTATAAGACTCTAGTAATTTCTAGTTGTCGTCTTAATCGAAATTGCCATCAAGAAAGCACCGAACTGATGGTTCAAACTTCAAACGTATGAAATTAAAAGTCTTGTTTCAGTATCGATATTAATTCCAACCGAGATAGCACAATGTCCATTAAAACAATCGAGCAAAAAGAGTATTATTTGTGGATGGTAAAAAGGTTTATATGTTATTTTTTACCATTATCATTTGCTTTTTTTTTCTTTTTTTATATGGATGATCCATTTACAAGCGCAATTATGATTAATGACGCACTCCTGCGAATGTATGGAATATAACCTTCTGCTTACGTCAGACATACATACTACTACATTTTATAACGTATCACATTAGGGATAACCATATCTATCGTAGCCATGATCATTTAGTGCGTTCTAACGTAAGCAAAATGTTAGATTTCATACTTTTGTTGAAAGTGAGTCATTAATCATAAAGGTACATGTGAAAAGGTCATCTCTACATAAATCTCATTATCATTTTGTATAATTTGAGCATCTTAATAATGACAATTTTTATTTTTTTAAAGGGCAAAAGAGGGAATTCCCACCTTCAAAAAGTGCTTTTAGTCAATAAAAACAAAAACCAACCTGAAGGTCTTTCAGCCCAATATTTCAAGACTTAATCATTGCTTTAAAATAATGGCTTACACAAATCAGCATTTCATAAAAATACCTTTCTCATCCTCAGTCCTCACTGTGAACAGTTAGTGATTTCAAGCTCCAATTTCCGCAAATGGGTAGAAAGAATTCAAAGAAATGCAAAACGAAAGAAGAAATCGGAGACGATTTTTGCTTCAGTTGTAAAGATGGAGGACTGCTCAGATTCTGCGACTTCAAGTGAGTTCCATTACAGTTGAAAATGCCCATTCCTTGTTTTATTCATGCAATAATTTTTCTAAGAGAAATGATTATGCAAGGAAAAAGCATGAAGATGCTGCTGATGTTTAGAGAGGAAGTTCATGCATGGAAAAATTGGATGGATAGCAAAAAATGAAGTGGAAAATCGAAATGAACAAAAAATAATCTGCTGGTCTGTTTGTTTGTTCATTCCATTTCTTCTTTTTCATCGCATGATCCTGTTTAAATTGGGTTCTTAGTAGTTTAGTTTATGTTTCACTGAATAACGAGTGGTTACTTGCTTCCACATTATAATCTTCAGCGAAAGTTTCTCCTGAAATTATATTGGGAAAGCACAGAGAAGCTTTTAGGAAGATGAACTGATGATCATAATGAGTTAGTTAGTATACGATAGTAAAAATTTGTAGAATCCTCTACCAAGTTTGACCATCTTAATCCGCATTATGTCCGGAGAAAAAAAAATCCACATTATGTAGGTTTATGAATGTTCATGAGTGAAGATGTATGGATGTGAACACATTTTTTAATTACCATATTGAATAGGATATTGTGTGCATGTTCTGTACATGTCTACTGGGACACTGTTGTTAAAAGCTAAAATTACTTTAAGACCATTCTATTCTGGCTAGAATGTTTGAAGATGTGATGGAGTAGATTTTCATCTTTAGTTCTTTTTTTTTTTTTTTTTTAATTAAAAGGAATTTGGACACTCTTATATATCCCTTTTCGCCCTGATGAATATCTCTTCGATCGTGGATTTTGATTCTGTATTATCACGATAAGCTGTAATTATTTAATCGTTTACATAATGATTTCAGAGATTGCCTTAAAGCGTATCACCCTGAGTGTGTTGGAAGGGAAGAATCTTTTGTGGAGTCTGAAGATCGTTGGATCTGTGGTAAGATGCTAATGTGATTATGATTTTAAGAGTGATATATGTGTCATGTGTGAATTGTAGTTTGTTTAAGTTAAACAGTTCCTAGCTGCTCATCTAATAATATCTTCTTAATACAAGTTACATCTTCTTACAAGCACGGAAATAGAAAGTTCATGAATCTGCTATTGCCTTCTGAGTTCCAAGCCTCCCCCATTTGAAGTTCCGCAACTTCTAGAGTAATTTCTGAATGAGCTTGGTATAATATGGTTCCTGGACATGTTTATATGGGGTCTGTCATTGGCTACTTTAAATTGTGAAATTAACATATCTATAACATGTGGATGGAAGTGAAGCTTGAGTGATATTGTGCTATCTGCACTGAATATCTCTCCTGACTCTTGTACTACGCTGTTTTTTTTGTTAAAGAAAAGGTTTATGTGTTTTTCAACATATTAAACCTGCTTTTGCTCCCTTGCCTGTTATATGCTATCTCATGTCTTTTACATAGTACATGTTAGGATTCTTAGTTGAGCAATTCTCAGCTGAATTGTTTTTGTATTATTGTTATGTTGCTGAACTGTATTCAGTTCTATTGTTAGAATATTAGTTAGGCTATTATTTCTCTTGGGCTTCTATTTTAAGAGCCTCATTCTGCTCTTGTACATCATTGAGAATATTATCAATAACACTCTACTCAAGGATCATCAGAGCCCTCTTGACACATGTCCTCGACAGATGGCTTCTTCTTCTTTTTCCACATCTACCATGTTTCAGAGACCCTTTGGTCTCTACTCTTCGTTACCTGTTCTTCTGCTTTCAAATGTGTGTAGTTACCCTCTTTAAAGCCATCAGATTACTCCAATTCTTAATGGCACAAGCTGTTTGGATTTATTGACGGGACGAACACTAGTCTCTATGTTCCTCCTATGTCTGCTAACCTTTTGTCTGTTCATAAGCTTTGTTAAGATAACATTTATACTATCCTTTTCTATGCTAATTCCTTTGTATAAGAGACAAAATTACTCATAATATCTTGTTTCAGGGTCCATCTAAGATGGTCTTTATCCATTGCCATATGCACCTTTGTCTATCTCCAACAAGACTATAACTTCTGCCATTGTCTCAACCAAGGTTTCTTCTTCACCTTGGCATGCTTGGCTTGGTCACCCTTCTGATAATATTTTACGCAATGTACTGACAGAAGCTAATATTCCTTTTCATTCATTTACTTATTATAGTTGCCTTCCAAGGACAAATGCATAAACTACCTTTTCCTTTGTCTTTTTCGCTTGTTTTATTTTCCCTCTTTAATCTTTTACATGGTGATGCTTGAGGTCCAAGTCCTGCATCTTACTTTATCAATCACTAACACACCTCCAATGACTACAAGATCTAAGGCTGGTATTTCTAAGAAAAGGCACCGTTTTGCTGCTTCTAATGACTCTAATGCACAATCTGACCCTCTGTTGCAGATGTTGCCGTCTGTCTGCATCTTCTGTCATTTTCCTTTGCCAGTTGTCTGGGTTCTCTTAGTCCACCGACTTTCATCATCCACATTTGGTTCTGTTGTTTTTATTAAAAGGCTTTTTCTTTGGATTTCTTTGTGATTCTGCTGTCGCTTCTAGTGTCATCATCTTTCTAGCATATACATTATAATTTCATTGATAACATATATGTTATAATAATTTCATCCCAGCTACAATTAATATGATTTATCCACAAAGGAGAAATTCTTTCATTTTATCAGGGATATCACTCCATTTAATTTTCCTTTCTGTCTCAATGTCTTTTAAGACAATTTAGACAGAAAAGACTCTTGAGATCTGTTGGACATCTTTCAAATTAACTCCGTCATTGAAGATGAACATTCTTCTCAGCATAGTTGCTCACCACTTATTGATGATTTATTTGTCCAACCACCAGATTTTCTGCATGCTCAAAAGAAAAACCCAGGCATTATTCATGCATTTAATAACTAAGGCTTGCATGATCACCCTCAATTACTGCAACAAGGTCTTGAGGATTCGGTTGTCTTCTCAAAGGAGCCTTCCTTGTGAACTTCCCGCCTTTCATATTGATCCTAGTGCTTCTCCTAGGGTCTAAGAGGTGCCTTTTAAGGCGACCGAGACGCCTCTAGGTGATTTTCTTAGGGCTCGAGTCTTCAGATTCCCTAAGCGTTAAAGAGGTGCTTTTTACTTTTATTTTATTTTATTTTCTATTGCAGCTTATCCAATATCTGTACTTGAAAAAACTTTTTATTCATTTCCTCAAACTCTCGAGAATAATACTTTGATTCCAGATAGTGTTGAAGAAGATGTTTCAAATCTTTTGGTCCCCCTTTGTTAAGCAAGCAACCGACAAGAATGCTTTTCTGCAGATTCTGACTTTGTCTTCATTAAAGGAATTAGTCATTTGTCTAAAGACCCTACACCTTATCATTCTCTTTCATCAGTGTCATGTTAGGACGATGATTCAATGCAGCACCCGAAGTTAGATTGAGCAGTGTGGAATCTGTCTTACAATCTGTGGAAGATAACATTGGTGATTTTGGTTTTGAAGATTCTTTTGCTGACGAGCTAGTTTCATTGTTGCAGGAATGTGACAAAGTGATTCCTCTTTCTCCTCCTTTATAATTGCCTTTTAAATTTTCTTCTCTTATTTTAGCTTGTGGCCTTGATATGCATGAAAGTGCTTCCATGATTTCACAAGGAAACTGATTTTCATGTTTGTTAACTCACTTCTTCAAGGTCTTTGAAAGCTTTCAATTGGTACTTCTGTTTTTCATTTCATTTTATTTATTATTATTTTTCCTTTTCTTTTTGGAGGTTTGGATTCAATGATTCTCTCTTTTGGATGTTTGGGGTTCAGCCCTACTTTCTTCTTTGATGGATTTTGTTAGACCTCTAATCACTTGCACATATGTAAGGAGGGGTAGAACGGGGATTTCTCACAATATAGTTAGTTAGGGAGGTAGGCAAGTTGTACCTGAGGAAGAGGGGGGTCCACTGTGAATGGGTTTATGTAGGGGTTAACGTGAAGGAGGGGAGGCAAGAATTGTGAGAAGGCTTGTGGAAGAGGGCATCGGTTCTCTCGAATTAACTGGGTTATGTTGTTGCTTTTCTTTGTTATTGTTCTTACCATTTTCTCTTGTATATCGGGAAGTTGATCTGAACTTACAATAGAATATCATCACTTTGATTTTTCTGATTATTTGCTCTTATTATTTGAGTATATCTGTCGATACCTTACAGATTTTCTCTCTGGT
This sequence comes from Lagenaria siceraria, assembly GCA_002890555.2. Lineage (NCBI taxonomy): Eukaryota > Viridiplantae > Streptophyta > Magnoliopsida > Cucurbitales > Cucurbitaceae > Lagenaria > Lagenaria siceraria. Next base: position 9,346,443 of record CM016483.1, on the reverse strand, counting down.
TGGAGCTTCTTTCAACAATTTCCTTCATCACTTCTTTCCAGCTTTGCTTTTAGGCCTATTGTTTTCAGAGTTTCTCTGGTTCCTCAGAGCTACCTTTGGCGCAGTTTCCAAAGTGTAGTTTTTTTGTGTTTTGGGTTTTTATTTGCTAGGTTTCTTTGTTTTGTTCAATTAGTGATATTATGTTCCTTTCTTCGCTTGTTGTAGGAGCTTCTTTTCTGTATTGTGTTTTTTATTGTTTTTTTTTATTCCGATCTGTTCGTATACTATTCCCTTGTAGAAGTTCTATCTTTCCCATTAGTCTCTTTTCATTTATTCCATGGAAAATTTCTCTTGTTCAAAAAGAGAAAAAAAAAAAGAAAAAAAGAGTAATGGTTCGAGAAAAGAATTGAAAAAGATTGACGTAGCGACTTATATAGCTTTTGCTGTTGACAAAGCTTGTCAGAAGATGCACTCTCCCGCCTCCCACTGAAGGACATTTTACAATAGTCAAATGCATTCCTCGATATCTACAATGTTCTTCTAACATTGGTCTATCCTCTTGGGTTGTATCTCTCGATCGAATGGACTTTTGTGATGGTGATTAGGCTGGTGACCCAATTATGAAACACTCAACAATAGGCTAGTTTATCATTTGGGCAAGAATCCTATCTCATGGAGTGATATTAAGCAACCTACCGTTGCTCGTTCCTCCAGAATAATTGCTCACTTCCCTTACTGCTAATCTTTGCTGGATTCGACAGCTTTTGTGTGAGTTTTTTAGTACATATTTCTAGAATTTGAGAGGGTACCAGATATTTTTATCTTTTATTCTTACATCATATGTGTAATATAGGTCTTCTTATATAGAAAAGAGACTCATTACAAATAAGGAAAGAGAATAACAATGCAAAAGGAAAATATTGACTAAGAATATCTACATATAAATGTTTTTAAATAATAGGAATTCCAACACTCTCCCTCAAGTTGGTTTAAAGATATCTTCCATAGCTAGTTTGTCAATCATTCTATCAAACTATTTTTTGGAAGAGCTTTTGTTAGTACATCAGCAACTAGCTTTGTTGTTGGAAGTTAAGGAATGCATACTGCACCTGTATCAATCTTTTCTTTAATAAAATGCTTGTCGACTTTGATATGTTTTGTTCTATCATGTAGAACTGGATTATGAGCAATAGAAACGACAGCTTTATTGTCACAATAAATTCGAATAGGCGTCTTTTGTGGAAACTTTAATTCTTCAAGTATTCTTTTGATCCATATGCCTTCACAAATTCCATGTGCTAAAGCTCTAAATTCTGTTTTGCCGCTACTTCTAGCCACCACATTCTGTTTTTTGCTTCTCCATGTAACAAGGTGATGCAAAACTAAATGATTCTTGAAGAATCTTGGAGAAGAACTTTTATTCCATATGAGAAGTGTTGAAAATAATAACAATGTTCCCTTTAAATAGACCCAAAGGGAAAGGGTGGGTTCACACCTAACTACCTAACTAATTAACTAAACCTAACCTCCTTAAATAGACCCAAAGGAGAAGGGGGTTTCACACCTAAACTAAAACATTAAATTGAAAAATTAATTAAAGCAAATGATAAAATACAACCAAGAAATAATTCTGAAATTCCTAAAATGACCCTTTAATTCTTGATTACATCAAATCTACCCCCCTAAGAACAAACTCGACCTCGAGTACTCATGTAGCCAGCCGAAATTCATCAGGAGCGTGGTATGGAGTTAAGTTAGAGATGTTGAATGAAGAACTTATGTATAAGGATGGGGAAGATCTATTCGATAAGCATGGGGACCAAATTTCTCCAGGATTGCAAATGGTCCTAGGCGTCTGTTGCTAGCTTGAATAAGTTCAGTTGGAAACCTGATTTACGAAGGTGAACCATTACCAAATCTCCCACTTGAAACTCCAAGTGTCGTCTCTTGTTATCAGCTGCAACTTTATATCTGAGATTTGCTTCCTCTAAATGTTGTGTGACCTCATTATGAAGTTGTTGCACTCTGTCAGCCAAGTTTGTAGCTTCTGAACTGAGATCAACAGAAGGACAATTAGATAGATCCATAGTTAAACGAGGTAAACGAGTATAAACCACCTCAAATGGAGACTTCCCTGTTGATTTGTTGCACATGTGGTGAAGGCAAATTCAGCTTGGGCTAAAGAAAGATCCCACTGTTTAGGTTTGTCACCACTTAAACACCGTATAAGGTTTCCAAGAGTGCGGTTGGTGACTTCAGTTGGCCGTCAGTTTGTGGATGGCTTGAAGTGCTGAAGAGAAGGTTAGTACTGAACTTCTTCCATAAGGATCGCCAAGAAGAAGCTCATAAACTTTACGTCTCTGTCTGATACGATCGATTAGGAACACCATGGAGTCGAACAACCTCACGAAAAAAAATGTTAGCAACATTAAGGGCATCATTAGTTTTCTTGCACGGTAGAAAGTGAGCCATTTTGTTGAAACGATCGACCACAACTAAAACCGAATCAAAACCTCTTTGGGTCCTAGGTAAGCCTAACACAAAATCCATGGATAAATCTTCCCATATGGAAGTTGGAATGGGTAGTGGAGAGTATAAGCCAGTGTTTTGAGAAGAACCTTTAGAGGTTTGACAAATGAAACACCATTTTACAAAATTGTTTACATCTTTTCTTAATTGAGGCCAGTAAAATTTTGAAGAAAGAGCTAAAAATGTTTGTCTTGGCCAAAATGACCCGCTAACCCACTAGCATGAGCTTCTTTTAAAAGAGCCTCTCTTAAGGATGTGTGAGGAATACAGAGGACATCATTTTTAAAAAGAAAACCGTCTAAGATTTGAAAATCTTTGCATGGCAAGTGGTTAGAACATCTATACCAAATATCTTTGAAATCCAAGTCATGCTCATAAGAATTAGGAAGGCAATCAAATGCAATTACTTCCACGAAGAAGAGTAAGGAGGTTACCTTTCTACTTAGAGCGTCAGCCACTTTATTGTCCTTTCCAGAAGTGTGTTTTATGACAAAATCAAATCGTTGAATGAATTGGAGCCACGAGCATGGATCTACTTATTGATTTTTGAGAATGTAGGAACTTTAGAGAAAAATGGTCAGTTAGTAAAACGAACTCCTTACCCAATAGGTAATGTTCCCATTGCTTTAACGCTCGTACGAGAGCATAGAGCTCTTGCTCGTAAGTTCTCCACTTGACTCTAGCATCACTGAGCTTCTCACTAAAATATTCAATAGGGTGAGAATTTTGAGATAAAACAACCCCTATTCCATTACTGGATGCATCAACACAAACTTCAAAAGGATTAGAAAAATTTGGTAAAGCAAGGATAGGCGCTGAACTTAATTTATCTTTTAGAGTAGAAAACTTACCTCTTGAGGTTGATCCAAATAAATTTACCTTTTTTAAGACATTCTGTCATAGGTGCTGCAATTGAGCTGAAATTTTTAATGAAACGGCGATAAAAAGAAGCTAAACCCAAAAAGCTTTGAAGTTCTCGAATAGTGGAGGGAGACTTCCAATTAGTAATAGCTAGGATTTTCTTTGGATCAACCGAAATACCATGCTTTCCAATTATAAATCCCAAAAAGCAAATTTGAGAAGTTAAAAAAACACATTTCTTAAAATTGAGGTAAAGTTCATTGAAATTTAAAGTAGAGAAAACCTGGTATAAATGGTGAAGATGTTCATCTTGAGTATGACTATAGACAGGAATATCATCAAAATAGACGACAACAAACTTATTAAGGAAAGGTAGCAAAACTTGATTCATAAGGCGCATGAAGGTACTAGGAGCATTGGAAAGTCCAAAAGACATAACTAACCATTCAAAAAGGCCTTCATTTGTTTTAAAAGCCGTCTTCCATTCATCCCCTTGTTTAATCCTAATTTGGTGGTAACCACTTCTGAGATCTAATTTGGAAAAAACAGAGGATCCACCTAGTTGGTCCAAAAGGTCATTGAGTCTAGGAATGGGAAAACGATATTTAATGGTTATTTTATTTATGGCCTTGCTATCAACACATAACCGCCAAGATCCGTCTTTCTTTGGGGCAAGTAGAGCTGGAACTGCACAAGGACTAATGCTAGGTTGGATATGTCCTTTGTCTAAGAGTTCTTCAATTTGGTCATGGAGGTGTTTATATTCTGTAGGACTCATTCTGTAATGGGGAAGATTCGGTAAAGAGCTACCAGGGATGAAATCTATTTGGTGTTGAATGTTACGTAGAGGAGGTAAAGATGAAGGGTGTGTTGTTAGTTTTAGGAAAATCATCCAGAAGCTTTGAAACTAAAGGGTTGGTTTGTTGAGTGTCTCCTTCAGGAATAGGGTTTTTAACTATAAAAGCTAACACAACATCCTTTCTAGATAAAAAATCATTTCCAGCACATAGAGTAAAAAGGTTTTTGGATTTAGTGTCTAGTTGAGACTTCTTTACCTCGTTTCTGTCTAATGGTAGCAAAATTATCTTTTTTCCCATCCAAAGAAATTCATAAGTATTCTCTTGTCCTTTGTGAACGGTTTGATTATCATACTGCCAAGGGCGCCCTAAAAGAATATGGCATGCATCCATTTCGAGAACATCACATACTATTTGGTCTTTATATGTATTTCCTATGGACAAGGGAATGGTGCAAATTTCAGTGACACTCGGTTCATTTCCCTTTTTAATCCAACTAACCTTATAAGGATTAGGATGTGGGGTGGTTTTGAGGTTAAGGGCAGTGGTCAATTTTTTAGAGACTATATTTTCACTACTCCCACTATCTATTATAACTTGGCAAACTTTTCCATTGACAGTACACCTAGTCCTAAAAAGGGCATGTCTTTGAGGGTGAGACTCTGTTCTAGGAGTTAGTAAAATTTTTTGTAAAACACATGATAAATGGTCACCTTCATCAGCTTCTAAGAGAGCAACTTCCCTTTCTTCGTCTGATAGGACTTCTTGTTCATCTTCACTAGCCTCACGAATTGCAAGGGTCCTTCTTTGAGGGCATTCATTGGAGAGGTGCCCTTGTTGGCCACATCGAAAGCATTTACCTAAAGAAGGACGAGAATATGGATTAGCAACTCTTTTAGAGGAATTGCCTTCGTTATCTTTGTTTTGGGTTGGTTGCTTGGCCTGGATTTCCTCCTTCTTTTGAGAAGATGAGGTGGTATTGGCAATGTTAGGTGTCTGGTTAGCGCTAGTTCTTTTCTGTCCAGAGTAATTGGAATCCCAACTTGTCTTCTTGAAGCGCATTGGTTTAGATGCTTCTTGCTCCTCCACTTTAGTAGCCAAAGTAATAACATCTGAAAGGTGTGCTAGAGGATAAAGATTGACTATTTTCTTTATGTCTTCACGCAAGCCTCTGATGAATCTTGAAATCTGTTGGTGCTCTGTTTCGGGGAGGTTGTTTCTTGCCCCTAACCTGTGAAATTCCTCGGTGTAATCCATGATTGTTCTACTGCCTTGAGAACATTCTTGATATTGGTTGTAAAGGATTTGTTGATAATTGATAGGAAGGAAGCGTTTCTTCATTAAACGAAGCATCTTTGGCCAACTTTTAATTGGTTGCTTTCCATACAATCTTCTATTGATTTGAAGTTGATCCCACCATGCCGATGCACCGCTTTTTAACTTGAAAGCCACAAGTCTGACCTTTTTGTGATCAGGTGTATTAGCGTAGTCAAAAAAATTTTCTACATTTTTTACCCAATCCAAAAAATTCTCAACATCCATGCGACCATTGAAGCTTGGTAGATCAACCTTCATTTGAACTTCTTGACTTTCTTGGTTGAGATATTGATATCTTCTTGGAGCTCTATCATCAATTTCTTGATTCCAGTGGCCTCTTCTTGGAGCTCTTTCTTGGAATTCTTGATTCCAATTGCCTCTTCTTGGAGCTCTTTCATAAAATTCTTGTTGTTCAATGTCTTGGGCATCTTCTTCATCGGATGACTCGGAATCTTGTGCCATAAAACCGGGTACTTGCGCCTCAGGTTGATGCTGGAATGGAATTTCAAATCGCCTGCGAGGTTGCAATTGACAGCCATCTTCTTGATTCCTTGCTGTCCTTCTTTCTTCAATCAAAACAGGTTGGTTGATAGTTAATTGATTTATTTGATGAGTTAATTGACCCATTGTTTGCTGTATTTCCCTTACTGTAGCAGTGTTGTTTACTAGTTGCTGCTTGAATTCTTCCATTGACGCTTCAACCAACTGCAAGCGTTGATCGATGGCTTGATTCTTTGTAGAAGCTTCCGCCTCCATAATTTGCTGATCCAATTTGAAGAAATTTCGGGCCTTGGATCGGGCTCTCTGATACCAAAATGATGCAAAACTAAATGATTCTTGAAGAATCTTGGAGAAGAACTTTTATTCCATATGAGAAGTGTTGAAAATAATAACAATGTTCCCTTTAAATAGACCCAAAGGAAAAAGGTGGGTTCACACCTAACTACCTAACTAATTAACTAAACCTAACCTCCTTTAAATAGACCCAAAGGAGAAGGGTGGTTTCACACCTAAACTAAAACATTAAATTGAAAAATTAATTAAAGCAAATGATAAAATACAGCCAAGAAATAATTCTGAAATTCCTAAAATGACCCTTTAATTCTTGATTACATCACAAGGTTTCCTCCAACAAAGGAACAATACCCTGAGGTAGACCTTCTATCTGTGACGCTCCTTGCTCAATCTGCATCGGTGTAAATTTCTATTTGGGAGTGATTGTGTTTTTTAAATAAAACACCTTTCCCAGGAGTTCCTTTTAGATATCTCAAAATCCTATATGCAGCTTCAAAATCAGTTGGTCCAGGTGCAACCATAAACTGACTTACTATACTTACAACATATGTAATGTCAGGGTGAGTATGCGACAAATAAATTAACCTTCCAACAAGTCTCTGATATCGCTCCTTAACTTTGATTTCTTCTGCTTCTGCTATTTGTAGCTTCAGATTAGGTTCAATAGGAGTTTCTGCTACTTTGCAGCCAAGTAATCCTGATTCTTCCAGTAAGTCCAAAACATATTTTCGTTGATTAACAAAGATGCCTTCCTTTGATCTTGCAAATTCCATCCCGAGAAAATATTTCAACGTTCCCAAATCCTTGATTTGAAACTCATTTGCAAGGTTTTTCTTGAGATTTAATAAACTTGCTTCATCATCACCTATGAGAATAATATCATCTTCATAGACAATTAAAATTGAGATTTTATTATCCTCAGAGTGTTTGTAAAATATAGTATGATCTGCTTGACTTTGATGAAATCCATAACTGGACAAGACTTTGCCAAAACGCTCAAACCAAGCTCTCGGAGACTGTTTAAGACCATAGAGAGACTTTTTTAGTTTACAAATTTTACTTTGACCAAGTTCCTTTTCAAAATCTGGTGGTAAGCTCATAAAAACTTCATCAAGTTCACCATTGAGGAAGGCATTCTTCATGTCTAGCTGATAAAGGGGCCAATCTGAATTAACTGCAAGAGACAGAAGAACTCTAATAGAGTTAATTTTGGCAACGAGAGTAAATGTTTCTTGATAATCAATCCCATATATTTGAGTGAAGCCTTTAGCTACAAGTCTGACCTTATATCTTTCAATACTACCGTCGACATTACATTTAATGGTAAATACCCATTTACAGCCTACCGGTTTCTTATCCTCTGGTAACTCTACTATTTCCTAAGTATCATTTTGTTTTAGAGCATTCATCTCTTCCATTACTGCTAATTTTCAATTTTGGTCTTCTAAAGCTTCATGTATATTTCTTGGAACAAACAAGTTATCTATCATAGTTGTGAAGGCTTTATGACTCTTTGACAAATTTTGATATGACATGCAGTTTGCGATGGGGTATTTGGTACAATTCCTAATACCTTTTCTAATGGCTATGAGAACATCAAGGTCAAACACAATTGGTACCAATTCAGGAATATGATCAAGGTCGGAAGTAGGGACGGGAGCAAGATTACCAGGTTCTTTAGCTTCATTTCCCAAAGTCTAAGATTGGTTTTGTGAAGAATCATCTATCTGGTCTTGGCTCCTTTGATTGATTTTTCTTCTAGTGTAAAGTCTCAATTTGTTAGGCCTAGGGACTTGATCAGTATGATCATTTTATAGTATTTCTCCCCCTGATTGAGAATTGTCTACATTTGGCATCAAAGGACTAGTAACATCGGGACAAGTAAGGCTAGGAAGTGGAACACAAAAATCCCAAAAGTTATCTTCTACATTTTGTTTCTCCCCGTGAAGAGAATTTTGGGTAAAATATGGTTGATTTTCTAAAAATGACACATCCATACTCACAATAATTTTTTTTTTATCTGAGGATCAAAACATTTATAACCTTTTTTACTTAAAGAGTAACCCAAGAAAATGCATTTAATAGCCTTAAGATCAAGCTTGGATCGAAAGTGACTGGGTATGTGAACGTAAGTAGTACACCCAAATCAGGAAATAAATATTGGAGATAAGAAAAACTGGGATGTCCTAGTCGAAGATGTCAAAGTGTAATTTTCTCTTTATCGCAGAGTGAACTAATACTACTGTGACCTTGTGGTATTTTACTGCTAAAAGACCCTTCATCAAAGTAGTAAAGGCCATCAAGCATCCTAGCACTCCCAATCATCTTCTCTGAGTCCTGATGCTGAAAAATACAATGAGATTCAAAGAATATAACATGACAATGAGAATCTTTAGAAAGTTTGCTAACGGATAAAAGATTATAGGTTAATTTTGGAACATGAAGGACAAATTGCATAGAGATGTTGTCAGCCAATTTAATAGTTCCTTTTCTTGCAATCTGCAATTCTAATTTTCTCATTGCAATATAATGGAGAATATGAGTCAAAGAAAGAAGAAGAACCGGTCATATGATCTGTGGCTCCGGAATCGATGATCCACGGAGAAGAATGACTACAAGAGAAGGTTTTAGGATGATCACCTATTTGTGTCAAAGAAACACGAGAATTATTAGATGATATATTGGTTGGTAGTAGCTTTAGAAGTTGATGAATTTGCTCCTGTAATATTATAGCAAAAATAAGTACTAAGAAATAGTAGTGAATTAGACCGGATGAAACAAATTTTGAATAAAACCAGTGAACCAAACCAGATGCTGAACCAAATTTTGAGTTGGGCAAGATGATGATGTTTTTTTTTTCGGCCACTCCTGATACCATCTAGGATTTGAGAGGGTACAAAATATTTTTATCTTTTATTCTTACATCATATGAGTAACATAGGTCTTCTTATATAGAAGAGAGACCCATTACAAATGAGGAAAGAGAATAACAATGCAAAAGGAAAATATTGACAAAGAATATGTACACATAAATATTGCTAAATAATAGGAATTCCAACAATATTCTTCATGTTCCAGCTGTTTAGTGTGACGATGTCTCAGCTATTTCCCTTGCTAACAGTCCATTGTTTCATGAGGGAACTAAACACATAGAGATTGACTATCATTTTGTTTTTGAGAAGGCTACGTGCAAAGATGTTCAGATCAACTATGTATCTACTGTTGATCAAATTGGCGATTTGCAGATTTCTTCACCAAACCACTTTCTCACAAGGGTTTCGGTAACTAAGATCCAAACTGAAACTCCTCGAGCAGTTTGAGGGAGGCTGCTAGGATTGTTAGTTGAAGTTATTAATTCTCTGCTGAATTGTTTTTGTATTCTTGTTACTTTCTCACAAGGGTTTCGGTAACTAAGATCCAAACTGAAACTCCTCGAGCAGTTTGAGGGAGGCTGCTAGGATTGTTAGTTGAAGTTATTAATTCTCTGCTGAATTGTTTTTGTATTCTTGTTATGGTGTTGAACTGTATTTAGTTTTATTGTTCGAAGATTAGTTGGGCTGTTGTTACTCTTGGGCCTATTAAAGAGCCTCATCCTGCTCTTGTAAATCACCCTGAGAATATTATCAATAAAACTCTGCTCGAGAATGAGTTCAGTACATACACACAAAAGTCTCAATAAGACCAGTTTCCAGAACTAATTGGGAAGTGCGTGCTTACTTTTTGTTTGTTTCTTTTTTTACTATATTTAGTAGTCTTTTTTGTCTGCTTGTCCCATTTATATATTTTTTAGCGTTCTCAAATCATGATGTACATTATGTATCAGACTGGCATTCATGCTTCCTCTGCCGTAAAGCCTCAAAGTTCCGTTGTGTTGGCTGCCCACAAGCTGTATGTGGACGCTGCATTTTTAGTGCCGAGTTTGTGTGTGTTCGAGGCAGTAGAGGATTCTGCAACCACTGTTTGAAGCTCGCATTACTTATAGAAGATGGTAAAGATGCTGACATTGATGGGGTATGCTGTATGCTGACTTGTCTTCTTTGTGAATTTTAGCCCTAGTCATTTGCACTCGTCAATATCCTGAACAAATCTCTCTCTCCCCCTTTTTGGTTCTATCCCTCCGTTTTCTTCATTTATTTCAACTAGCAAGATTAGTGGAAGAAATGTATTACAAGTATTTCTTGAAGAACTTTATTAAAATAAATATTTCTTGAAAGAGCCATTCAAGTACGCATACACATATGTGAGCTCAAAAAAAAAAAAAAAAAAAGAAAGAAAAGAAAAAAAAAAGGGAATTCACATATTTAAAGTTCAGCCAAATAATCTCCTAATCTGAAAGGTCAAACTTTTTGTAATTTACTTTACCGTCTGTTTAAGAGGATTGCTCACTCTTTTATACTTTGAGTCTTTTCCATATGCGGATAAGCCTATTACTTTGGTTTTTTATTAAAAAGGAAAATAATTCTTAAAATGACTTCTTACTTGGGGCACTGTTTCCAACCCAAGAAATTCAGGATGAAAATGGGTTGCATATTATGTGCTTCAAAATTCTAATCGTCTTAGATGAAATTTCTTTTTCTATTTTTTTCTTGGTAGTGGGAAGAGAGAAGAAAAATTATGATTAACAAAATACTTAATTTTCTTTGTTTTCCTTGCTTTCTTGTTAAATGAACACGTAATTTGCACCTTAGAGTATTACGTTATCTTTTCTCTCCTTCCTTGATTTTTATGCTATGGACTTGTATAAGTGATTACTTCGACTAATACTGTCAGGCTTTTGCTTATTCATGGATGTTTTCACATTGTCAAAATATTTGATTCAACCTATGGTTATGTCATTCATTTGAATGGAAGTTCTGAAATCAAATATGTTTGGGGAAAACTTTGAAGCATATGGAAGGGTGGAAATTTTTTGTGGAAGATCAATAAGCAATTTTGTGATTATAACTCCCTTGGGCAGTTAGAAATAGATGGGTTTTCGGAATTCCCTCCCTTTTTCTTCTTCTCTTTCTCCGTTTTCCCCCTGTATGTCTTGATTGTGTTTATTCCATAGTCATATTTGTCTAGTTTTTTTATAGATAGATCCTGTTTCTTCTTATTTAGTTGAAACTAAGATCTTTGGATTGGAGCCTCATTATTTATAGAGATGGTAGATTGAGATTAACTCAATTAAGTAGATGGATTTTTGACCTTCAGTTTCATCCTGAATTAATCCTTCTTGAATTGCTCAGTGTATGTGGAATATCCAGATGCATATCTGGGTGCACCTTCTGATCCTAGGACTCTATGATTCGTTGTAGTTTTGCTCTTTTATTTCTATATAGTTTGAGCATTAGCCTCTTTTCATTTCATCAATGAAAAGTTACGTTTCTGTTTAAAAAGGAATTAATCAGTGTATGTGATGTAGGGGTATGCTTGGGATTCCATTATTTGTTTTGTTTATAAGTTGACTTTCGTCTTTTTTTCCCTTTAGTTGTTAGTTTGGGTTAATTTGTCAAGCCTTTTATTTGATTAGCTGCTGACTTATTTAAGCCAGCAGGTTGCTGGTTGTAATCAGCCAATTTAAAGGCTTTTACTCTCAGTTTTTGGCATCAAGAATAAGCATTCAGTCTTCAAGATTTAATCCAAAATTTCAATCTTCATCTGTATGGTGATGTGATATTTCTATTTATTTTATTCCTTCATGAACTTGCTTTAATATTTAGTTAACCTTAAGACTCTAAATAGCTATTTAAGGGAGTGTTTGGCACACAAGTTGGACTTTTATGTCCCTGGATAGTAAGTTAAGCCTATGTTTGGTATCTAGCTTTGCTTATCCTGGGTTGTGTGTTTATTATTCGAATAGGCTAAATAGAATTTTATGTTACGTAATCCCAAACATATGATATGCACCTTTCAGAGTACACACTAAACTTTACAAATCGTAAACCCATGAATTTAACATATCCCATAGGTTACCTAATTTTAAATTTCTATGTTCTATTCCTTTTTGTAATCCAAACACAGATTACAAAAACATAGGCTTTCCAACTCAAAATTTATAATTCAAACATCTCCCGAGTGTCTAAGGGATGGGCCAGGTTAATATAGCTGGAACCTTCGTATGACCGCATAACCTCCCAGCAGATGCCGTATGCATAGATATTCATATATTTTGGCCAAAATTACCCCTTTTTTTGTATCGATGTACAGTTGTTGTGGCTATAATTCATTGAGAATCGTAGTCATGTTTAGCAAACACTCCTCCATGAATGGACTGAGTATGGCTCATTTGGAGGATGGTTTTTTCTGGTTTGGGTGTCCTCTCGTAGTATTCTTGGCGGCATTCATCTAATGGGATTAGTCATTTTTAAGGCGTCTTGTTTCTCCATTTTTTCTAGTTGATCTGCTCTCCTCCTTTGTCATTGGTTTTACGGTTGTTGGTTGTATTATCAGTTTTGCCGAAGTTGCAGCTGGCTTTCCCTCCCTTGGGTTATTTCCATTTTAGTTGGCCTCATCTCTTGGTACTTCTTCTCAAATCTTCAGTTGCAGTGGTGTTTGACGTGTCGTTCAAAGAACCGTTTTATCCCATTTTGGGTTATTTTGTTTGTATTTGCTTTATCTTTCTGCTCAAAGCCATCAATGGGCTTTATTTGGTTGTAATTGCTTTATTTTTCTTATTAGCCCGTTCCCGTTTCAAAAAAGAAAAAAAGAAAAAAAAAATACCGAAAGTTAGACGAGGACAACCAGGACAAATTTGGAGAGAGAGGGCTTCAACGCCTCATTTACTGGTCTTGGAAGGTTGAAGGTTTAGACTTTTAGTGAGCCCAAACAGCATCACAAGAGACCCTCATCCAAGGCAGTGTTTGGCACATGCTCTAGTGTCATCTAGTTTCGAATTTCTTAACCAAAAACCAACTATCATTGATGAAAGTACAAATAGAGACCAGCAAAAGCAAGTGCCTAACTAACAAATGGAACATAAAAGACAGGCAGAATTTAAAAAGGAAGGACTGTGGCTGCAGGTGATTAGAAAAACAAATGGTAATTACATAAGAGTTTTGAGTATGAACCCAAAGAGAGATGTTAATGTTGAAGAATTGATATAATTTAGCTTAAGTTTTTGGATTCATCAGTGATTTAACAGTTATAAAGTTTTAAACCTCACACCTCTTCTCTCAACCTAAGTTGAGATATTGTTCTATTCCTTCTAATCAAATATGCCACACATTGCAAAAAACCAGCTTGATGCAACATATGATTTTTCTTGAAATGTGGGATCTTCAAATTTCACATTTTAGAGGAAAGGTGAATCCCATACTTGCGAATTACTTGACGCCACTTGGCCCGAGGGTAACATTTTTACCCCCTAAATTAATAATTCCCAGACCATTTTCCTCGTAATATCTTGATTTTTGACACAAAACTCCACTAAACAAAAAGGAGAGAGAGATTAATGTTCATCTTTCCATTTACCTAAAATTGCATCAAGTGGTTTCCAATTAAACCTGGAATATTTTACATTTCCAAATTCCCTTTTTTGTTCCAATTCCCTAATGACTTTCATGGATGTGCAAGGCAATTAGATCTCTGGTTTGGTCAATCCAACATTATTGCTTCCTTTTGATTTTCTTATGACTTACCTCTATGCTTGCTGATTTGCAGACAAAGGTTGACTTTAACGATCGTGATACTTATGAATGTCTATTCAAGGAATACTGGGAACTAATGAAGAAAAATGATGGTTTGACAGCAGAACATGTCCATAAAGCGAGTAACTTATTGAAGAAGGGAAGGAATTACAGGTGTGACTTCAATTCAAATGAAATCGAGGAATCAGAAGAAGACACCGATGAAGAGGAAATATCATCAGACTATGAAGAGTTGGTGTATACAGAAGAAGGGCACGCGCTGGTAAGAAAATGCAAAAGAAGAAAGGAGAAGCTAGGCTCAACGAGAAAAAAGATGAAATCAAGTAACAAAGAGTTCATTGGATGGGGGTCAAAACCAGTGATAGACTTTCTTTCGAAAATTGGAAAAGATACGAGCAAAAAGTTAACACAGCATGATGTGGCTTCTATTATTACAGCCTATTGTAAAGAAAACAAGCTTTTCCATCCTCAAAAGAAGAAGAGGATTCTTTGTGATGCCAAACTACAATCAGTTTTTGGAAGGAAAATAATGAATGTAAATAGTGTAAACAAGCACCTGACTGCTCATTTTGCTGAAAACATGGAGGAATCATCAGAGGATGAGAGCACGAGTAGTATGGAGAAGAATGATAACTCTATAATCGCTTGTGAAAGGCAACGGAAGTTGGGCTCAGACAGAAAACCTGCTGAACAGAACCCATCAGATATGTCACATAATTGTTCTGCTGCTATTATTGCAGAAAACATCAAACTAGTCTATCTGAAAAGAAGTCTAGTAGAGAGGCTTCTGGAAGACAGAGACTGTTTTGAAGGAAAAATGATGGGAAGCTTTATACGAGCTAAATCCGATCCCAATGACTATTCACAGAAAAATTCTTACCAGTTGCTACAAGTTACAGGTATATCTGTTGCTTAGATTAGTGATTAAATTTAAGAAAATACATGTATGCTCAATCTTCAAGGCATCTAACCCTGGAACAAAATCAAATAAAATCCCAGAACATTTAGGGTGTAAAAATATTTAGCCAATCATGGAAAATAAGGCTAATTAAAATATCTTAAAATATTTGGTCCAAAAATGCTGTGACAGAATCCTAAAGACCAAAATTACATCCCAGATTAAAAAAGAAAACAAATAAGGGAAGTAGGGTGGGCGGCTAGGGCCGAAGATAGGGATGGGGTGCGCTGGGGCAGGCTGAGTGTTGGTGATGCACTCTGGGCGTTGGGCAGCATCTAAGCACGTTGTGCAAGTGCACATACGGATTGGGACGCACGCAAGGTAGAGGCATATGCAAGTACTGCTGGTGATGTAGTGCCAGGTGGACGCGTGCATGTTGAGGGGCATGTGAATGTGATGTGTTGGAAGGTTTGTGGGCAAGGCTGCCCGTGCATGAGTGACATCATTGTGAGGTAATTGGGAGGTTGGCGTGTGCAGGGGCTGCATGTTGTGAGGTTCCCTCCGAGTGCAGGCATGCGTACTGCTGGGTGGCACTATGTGCTGAGGCATGCTGACCATTGCTTGGCTGCACGATTGTGCCTTGGTCCTCCTCTCTGGAGTCATTTGCTTTCATGCTCCTTGTCCTTGGTGTGACTGTGTGAGGTTGGTTATCTATGATCAGTTCACATCAGACGGGGAATGAGTGAGATGGAGAGAGACGAGGAGACATGGAGAGAATATTATGGAAAGAGGGGTAGAGAGAGAAGTGTAAAGGAGAGTGAAATGGAGACACAGAACGAAGAGATGGAGAGAGAATATGATGGAAAGAGAGGTTGAGTAAATGGCTATAATCAGAAGCAACAGCCAGCAGTTGGAAACGTTAGTAGTTAGTTTATTGTTTGAAATTAACTTTTTTTTATCTAATTTCTTCCATGGTGAAATTAATTTGGTTAAATAACCGAACATATTGTCCTTTCATGCATTAGTTATTCTTCATGCTCATGCATACTTTATTGGCCCATCATGAAACTTATCATTGAATTTTCACCGACAATGACTACACCAGGTGCAAAATTTGATGAATCAAATTGTGGCGTCAGATATTTATTTATCTTCAGTTTGAAGGCACTAAGTGAAGCATTTTAAGATGAAGGTCCAGCTCGTAGTGGGATGAATCTTCATTTAAAATGTTCTTTTCTTTTCCCTACTGGAAAAATTTATGGCTTACTTTTGTCGAGATTAACGAAATGAGCTTTTCAAAATTATTTCCATGCACCTTAGATACCTATGGAACTGTGTTCTGTCATACCTTTCTGTTGCTGGAAGGGAACTGATTGATCTTTAGTATTGCATATTAAAGTGCTGCTGGTGATTTAAAAAGTTACCGTGCTTTTCTCTAAACCTTTTTTTGCACCATCACAGGCATAAAGATAGATTCAAGCAACACTGGGAAACTGGGAATTCTCCTGCAAGTTGCCAATAGACTAGATTATATACCAGTCTACAATTTATCAGATGATGACTTTTTTGAGGTAGCAAATACATCATTGCTTAATTTGTGTCTGTCTTTTGAGAAAATTCATATCCCACAGTTGAGAGTAATTTTCAGCTCCCACACGATGTTTTATGGAATAGTACCTTCTCCAAGTTTTTAGGAATAGATGTCTTTGGTCCCATAGTTTTAATTTGGTCATTTTAGTCCTCCACTTTTGAAGAATAGGTTTACATGGTCCTTCTTTTAATTAATTTGATATTTTCTATTATATTAAATAGGAAAATTTTCACAGACAGAAAAAATATCAAACTATTTATAGAAAATAGAAAAAGAATACTGATAGACATTGATAGACTTCTATCAGCATCTATCAGTGATAGATTTCTATCATTTCTATCACTAATAGACCCTGATAGATTTCTATCAGCGTCTATCACAACTATCTAAAAATTTTGCTATTTTGGGTAGATAGTTTCCCTTATTTTTCTATTTCTAAAAATTTCCCTATTAAATAACAATAACAATAATTAACTGATTAAACTAGTAGTTAAAAATTTGTCTCTTTCCTTTCCCTTACCCAGCATCCACCTCCACCGGCATCCCTTTTTCTTTCTCTTCCTCTTCTTCCTCCTCTTCCTTCATCCTCATTCTCTTCCCTATAACCACAAACAAATCATTCCTTTCCTCAATTTCCTCACCATCCATCTTCAACTTCAAGCTTTCTTCCACCATGTACTCCAGCACGTACATGATCGTGTTGCCGCTTGCATTTCCATAGCCAATTAGAGCTTGCCAGCTCGCTGTCAATTTCTCTGGTAACAGTTCGAGTCTCTTTCCCTTACCCATCCCCCACCACCCATCTTCATTTTCAAGATTAATAGAATGTTTTGTTTGTGTTAATAGGGAAGAAGAATGAGGATGAAGGAAGAGGAGGAAGAAGAGGAAGAGAGAAAAATCGGTGCCGGCGGGGGTGGGGGTTGGGTAAAAGGAAAGGAGAGATAAAAAGTTCTTTTTTCTCTTTAATTACAAGTTTAATTATTGTTATTTTTTTTAAATATAATAAAAAAAATATCTAATTAATGAAATGAAGAACTTTTAAAACTATTCTTCAAAATGAGGGACTAAAATGGCAAAATTGAAACCATAGGGACCAAAGCCATCTATTTTAAAAACTTGGGGACTAAGAAGATACCTTTCCCATGTTTTATTTATAAAATAACTTTGAGGTATGCAGTTTTTCTAGTGACTTTTGAAATTTGAAACTTTAGCAATGGCTCTAATATCTTCTTCTGGGACAGGGATCTTTTGAAGTTGCTTTGCTCTTCGTGACTGAAGATCTTGACTTATGATCCCTTGATAAGAAGAGAGACCTTTTCCTAATTTTAACAAATCTCTGTGTTTACTATGAAGTTTCTTGAGATAAGATAACAAGTTCCCTTTAGTTTGTGCCAAAGCTGACAATTAATTATGGCCACTTCTTTGTTCTTACAAATCAATAGATCAGAATCTAAAACCATTTGTAGAATGCTAATCACCATATAGTTGTGATCCGGGGAATTGGGTGGCATCACAAAATCACACAGTTCTACCGAGGTTGCATTGGAAGGATTGGAGAAACTTCCTCCTTTTTAACGTTCTGCTTGCAAAAGAAGCCTACTGCTCATTGAAATATAAGACAATTTGGGGAAATTTTGACCAGATGTCTAGTATTGCAGGAAGAATGCGAGGATTTGCGCCAGAGAGTGAGAAATGGCCTGCTCAGAAAGCCCACAGTGGTAAGGCTGTAGAGGTTTTGAAGCATATGCTTGAACTAGTAGAGAATTATTTAACTAGAAATTTTTGTGGTGGCTTTCAATTCATGAGAGTAACTTCTCGGTTGAACAAGTCACTGTTTTTATAATAATAGCTTTGTGAAGGTTCTTGCCATGTGGCTGATGGTGAAACTATTTTTATGAATGACCAAATACCAATAGCAATTATCACAATGACCTATTCTATCCTAAATTTTTCCTCACATTTATGGTAACATATTCTCTTAATAATTATTGACAAGGACATCCATCTGTATGTCAAACAGTCTTCATTTCTCACTATTTGAACAAAATTATTAAAAATAAATAAACGAAGATCCAAACAGCCAAGTATTTTATATACCTCTGCAATTAATGCTCTGGATTCAAATTTGGTGACAAATGTGAATTCTAAAACCTTCCAAATCTCTTATTCAACAGTAAATATGTGCTCAATCACTATTGAAATGAAACTGGAATATCCTTTATGTCCTCCAAAATCTTCATGATGTATGTCTAATTTTCATGTTCTAAATGTCTTTTTACCAAACATCATTATCTTTCAAGAATGTTTATACTGGTGTATTTCGCAAGTTCAACAATGAGATGAACCTGAGAAGTTCCTGCACCATTTCTATGTTGATATATTGTTTGTTACCTCATAAAGTACATTCTTTTCTTGTACATCAATTTTCTGTAAATTTATGCAACAAATTGATCTTGAAAATGTCTGAGCTTAGTTCTAACCTAATCTTATTTGTTTGGTCTTTTACAATGTTGAGCATCACAATGGCATAATGGTCAGTTAGTAGCGTGTTTTATTTGAATCTGCATACTCTCTTAATTTCATACCTATCTTACAATTTAATGTTCATGTACTATAAGCCTACATCTTTCTTGAACAACTTCTTTTCTTGCTATGGTTAGAGGGATTATTCAAAATGCAGACTTTTTTTACTTGTATCCTTAAATATAAGTCCATTTTCCCCCTCAGGTGGAGCTTTACGAGAAGGCAAAAAGTCTTCATGAGGATATCACAAAACATGTACAGTAATCTGTTATAAAATTAAAGCAAAATTGTTTTCAACTATAAATACATTCAACTGGTTTGTATTTCTTTCGCTGACAGTGGATTACAAAAGAGCTGGCTAGACTGCAAACGTGTATTGATCATGCAAACGAGAAGGGATGGAGAAGAGAATATCCTATCTGGATTCACTTTATATGATGTCATTTTCGAGTGGCTAAAAATAAAATTAAGACAATGACTTATTTTGGAAGAAATATAAAACTTAAAGTAAACTTTCTAATTGGTGCCATTTTAATTTAATGTGGTCCTTTACAATAGGGGTACTATCACGATACTTCAGTTTATCCTTTCCTCGTTGAACTTGAGCACTCATTGTATGCATAGTGTCATTTAATATATACACTTAAAGAAAGGCAGAAAAGAAAGAAAGATGGCTTACAATTGGCATGAGAGGATAATCGTTAAAACCTCTAGATAGGACAGAACAAGGAAATGTCTAACATTGTGTATCCATGAGTTGGGATTACCTAGGATATTCAATACTTACAATAATATCCTTGTCTATTGAGTATACCTTATGTCTACAGTTCCAATCATTCTTATATATATTATTTTGGCTATAAAGTTGTGTTTTGTTATTACTTTTTTTTTTGTTAAAAAGATGACAACACTGATAAAGCTGTAGTATGAAAACATACAGACATGGTTTTGCCTAACCATCTACTTCATTTTTCTGCTTGGATCCATTTTATGCCGTCGGGAAATTTTCATGTGGATTGAACCAAGCCAGGGTTTTTTTTTTTCCCCCAAAACTTTTAAGAATAAAAATAAGTTGCCTTAACCTCTGCTTTGTATAAACATTGTTTGAGTACATGGAAAAAAGAATTCTACTTCAAAAGCCATCAGAACAAGCACAGTTGATACATGAGCTTCCAAAAGTGATAGCAGATGTTCCCGAACCCACGTTTGAGGATTTGCTAGAAAAGGATGAAGAAGTAAATCATGTGATCGTTGATAGAGAAGACGACAGAAACGTTGCCACAGGTTAGTGATCTTTGTCATAGTTAAGTGGTCCTTTTTTTGGTTTTTTCTTTTTTGGTCGAGCTTTCTCTTATAATTTTTTGAATACTGGTTGTTCAGATACTCACTTTTACCTTCGGAAAAGCCACTTTTGGTTGTCTCTTCTATCCTAGTTGCTGCATTGAATTAAAGCTATTGATCCGTTGAATTTAGTTTGTATTATGATTCAGGCCATGGCATTCTGTTTTCTGCCTCTCAAGTTGGATGTGCTTTTTCTATCCTTAGTGCTGCTTATGTAGATTGTACTGTTTATATAACCATACATCCCTATTCTCCTAATGAACATCTTCGCTTTTTTTTTTCCTTTGTAGTTAGTTCGATCCTTTGTACTTGTGGGTCGTAATTTGGAGATTGAGTCTTTTGATAGGTTATTGATTTTTCTTGGAACTGAGACATTTTTCTGGCTTCTCCTTCACTTAACTCATAACACTGACTGGTAGACCATAAGGAGCCATCAGGGCTTTCTTTTAGTGTTGATCGGGGCTCAAGTCTTGGTTTGTCCCTGAATCTGCGGCAGCTGAGTCTTAGATGGTTATTAGAGCTGGCCAGGTTGCTGTTAAAGGGTGTAGCTGCTGGTGGTTTTAGTTTGCCAATCAAGAGTTGGTTGCCTCTCATCTCGTGTGAGCCACCAGGGATAGGGAAACATTTTCATTCAATTGAATAATATGATAAGAAATACTTATATATTCTACCTAAAGCACTGAGATATTCTCGGTACAGACGAAAACCTCCCAAGTCCTATCTATCTAATAACAAACACAAGAGATATGGCCGCTTAGTTACGACCATGGGAGTTACAATAGTGTTCTTTAAAGAGGTGATCCACCACCATGAGTTCCGAGGAGAATTGTGTCCATAGGGGGTGGCTCTTTTAGTATTAGTAGCCTTTTCTAGGCTAACTCTTCAGCTTCAAGGAATTTACCTTGAGGGAAGTAAAAATAATCCTCAAACCAATGGATGGAGTCAGGCAGCTAACTGGCCTAAGGGGTGCACCTAAGATATTTCTTTGGGTAGGGGAGGGCTGGTAGTTGCAATTTTGCAGGAGAAGAATAACAGAGTTCTTAGAGACCGAGAGATAAGGTGAAGAGGTTTTGGAGGTGGTTAAGTTTAATGCCTCCTTGTGGACGTCGGTCACTTGGTATTTTTGTTATTGTGAGCTTGATCTTGTCTTTTTGGCTTTGGAGTTCTTTTTTGTAGTTAGGTGGGACTCCTTTTGTTGGGGCTTATTTTTTATATACCCTTATGTATTGAATATTCTTTCATTTCTTTCAATGAAAGAACCTTTTTCAAATAATAATAATAATAATAAACCTTCTGCCGCTTCTAAGATCCATCAGTTGCCCCTATTTCACAGTTGCCCAAGGCAGAGAGGGCAGAGCTGCAACCCCTACCTTTACGAAGCTCTCTAGCATCTACAATTGAAATGGACACATAATCAAGCTACATTTTAGGTGTCTGAACCAGCCCTTCTAAGAAAAACGAGGTTGAGGTATTAATTTAGTGGGCATGAATATCTAAAGAAGAAAGCTAGCTACATAGCAACTTAGTTTTCATTTCCACTTTGAGACAAGGTGGGATTTTCAGGGGTGGAGTATTGATGAACCCTCAAATTTGTACAATTTAGGGGGCAGTTAGCTCTGTAGTGGGCAGAGGGATGTGTAACAAGGAAGAGGGAAGAGGGAGAAGTACTTAGTTTAGAAAATAAAAATCTCCAATCTAGGAATTAATGAGGCCTCTCATATCTGTCTTCTACTGTTTAGTTTCAGTGAATGAGAAATTGTCATTGATACTCTTCAGAAAGTATAAAAATTGGTTCGGGTGATTATTGTGATTTATCCTCACAACAGGGCCAGAAGAGATATAAAGAAGCTCTCAAATGGACTGGCATTAAAGAAAAGGATAGTGATTACTTAACCTTTAGACAAGCAGCTCCATCTAAAGCTTGCATGAAATCCAAATCATTAATCTGTGGCCTTGTAGGTATTCCTTAATACAAAGAGCCTATTAATTCCTCTCAAGCCATTATAACCAAGAAATTATCGAATTTCAAAGGGATGTCCTCTCTACAGTTGCAACAACTGTTCTGAGTATTCTTCTGTTAGCACCATTTCAGAACGAACAAGCCAAACACTAGTACAGTATTCTTCATGTTACGAGCCAAAGTAAACTACAAATTTGCTGACTCATATTTACGTAATTCTTTAATAAATATTTCAATGTTTAGTAATTAGTTCGAGACAAGAGCTTCAGTGAATTTAGAAATATTTTTAATTCATTATTGTCATTTTGCAATCTGTATATGATAAATAATAATGATGATAATGGTCTCAAAAATACACGTCTCCAAGGGTAGGCCATGTTAAATAATGGTCCATGAATAACTATAACAGAAGGCAGACCTCAAATGCAACTGAACTATCACTCACTTGGATTTTGTATCATGTTCTAATAAATTTTGAGATTAACATATGTGCAAAATTGCTCTAATAAACAATTTGAATAGATACTGTATGTGTGCAAGTGTTCGTTTGAGAACAAAACTAGATTTCCTTTGACTTCAAATGTTTCTTTACCAACAGTGTTCTAATTAGCATCACACATCAACATTTTAGCTCAACCTTTTTGCAGTGGTAAATTTAACAAACTATGTTTTATTTTCTTGCTTTATCCCTCAGCTGCTGTGGTAGAAGAATGTCTGATTGGCGTACCGAATATCTCAGAGAAGCAGCAACACTTTGAAGTATCTACTTGTAAAGATTTTGCTAAAAAATCTTGGATCTCAGCTGCTGCGGAGTTTCAAACTCATGAAGAGCGGCATCAATCCATTCTACCAAAGGAGCCTGTATGTTCCAAAACACTGCCTTCCAGCAACAATATTCAAAGTGAGTCTATCAATATTCAAGAATCAAAGTTGAAAAACAAAAATGCTTCTGAAGTTCAGTTTATAGAATCAAAGTTGAAAAACAAAAATGCTCCTGAAGTTCAGTTGATTGAACTAAGTGACGATGAGGACGAGAATTTGAGGGTTGAAGAAAAAAAGCAGAATTTAGAGAATCCAGATTTCTCCATGTGGTATTGTGCAAGTCCTCAAGGCGAGACGAGGGGACCGTTGCCGATGTCGTTGTTGAAGCAATGGAGGGACAGCAGTTCATTTGAGTTGAAATGTAAGGTTTGGAAGAGTGATCAGAGCTCACAAGATGCAATCCTTTTAAGCGATGCCATTCGGTTGCTTTTCCCTGAATAGATTGTGGACTGCTAATAGATTTTTGCATCAACTCAATGTCTATATGATGCAAAACCACTGTACAGTTAGAATTGTATATGGTAGTGAAGAAAGGAAACTGTTGCTGCTTAGTGCTTTCAATGGAAGCTCTTTTTTGACAAGAACAAATCATTTTGTGTGAGATATGAAAATCAGAATTGGTATTTATCAACCATATCCAAGGGTTTTCCAGACTTTCAGCTATGTTGAATGTGAGGTGATGAAAAATATGTTTACACTGCCCTTTAATCCTTTACACATTTGAATGTTAGTTTCATTTTTCCAAAAGAAATATTTTCTTAGAAATATGTTACACAATCTGATGATACCAAGAGGCCCTTTTGGCTATCGCAAAAAAATCTTTGTATTTTTTTTAATTAACCTCTCTATATCATCTGGATATAGTAAATAATTTCATTATATCTATCTCTTGAGAGTTTCTTCGAAATTAACTCTTAGATTGATTCAAGTTTTTAAAAGTATTCTTTTATTTGTTATGATTTTACAAAACAGTTCATTAGCTATGCTAAATACATTTTAATTATTACTTTTTCCATAGGCACTTGTATGAAAACTGTGTTTAAAAATATATTTTTTCCACAAGTGATAACAAACACCATAAAATGCTAATCTTATATTTATTAGTTAAATTTGCTTCTTTTTACTAATTATTCATAAAAAAAATCTTAATGAAAACCAAGCTCGAACGTTTTTTTCTCCAATCCCTAATAGTCAAAGCATATAATCTTGTCTAAAAAAAACAAAAACAAACAAACATATCATCTGCATACACTATTGAACTGATTGTCATAAGCAATTGTAACACTCCCAGAAAGAAATGACATTGCATTTGCAAAGGTACTGGAGAAAGAGTATGTGAAAAGGGGGCAAATCTCTCTCATTGGCTCTTCACAATTATTGCTGTAATTCATCAATTATGTCAACTAAACATTTAATATTATGAGTCTATGGCCACTTTTCAAAGCATGCAAAGCATATTCTCATCTAAACAGCCTTGTAAATATTGAATTTTCGAACCCAAACTGCAGTATTTTTCAACATCATCATCTTCACAATCTACAAGTTTGGTGTTCACTCTACAATTTCTATATCTTCCACAATCCAGAGTCATTCAAGTTCTCCAACCATTGAAACTGGCAACAAATTTCTTGATAGCTGTAATGAATTTACATGTCTTCCCAATCTTGGTCGTTTGATTAGTTAAATGCTTCCTCCTGAAGCATTTTCCATGAAATCCATACCCTAGCTACTTCATAAAGCGTTTTCCTTTCTTAAAGCGTCTAGCCTTTCCTTCATTTTTTTACTCTGTTCAAAGTTTGCCTTTCGTTTCAGAGCTTTCTGTAAACAAAGAATAGAAAGTGCCATTTGAGATGACGAAAAAGGAGCAGGTAAAGTTGAAAAGAAAGCAAGGAAAACATGAATGTGGAAGCACAAAACTCACTTCCTGCCTGAAACATCGATCAAGCTTAATTTTGAGATCTGTGCATTCACCGAAAAATTTTGCAACAGGATGATCTAGATGACACTTCTGAAACTCCTCGATGATCTGTAAGTGATGGAAGAGAAGAGCAAGGAAAATAATAGTTTTAAAAAAAAAAGGTTTTCAATGACAAAGCTGCATAACAATAGGGAAGTTTGGACTTTAGTATACTACGTAAAGATTCTCTTACCTTTTCTTTTCCTAATATTCAAGTGTTTAGGCTAGCTTAAAACCGAACTCTACAACATTTGGTTGTCAAGAAACTCAAACTCGAATGGGTGGTCACTATTAAATTTGAACTTATTTCACACATGAACCCCAAGGAAATCTATAGAGATTCTCTTCACTTTGAGTGGAAAGAAAGCAATATGCTTCTTACTTGCTAGTTAGTAGATAAAATTTAGCTCCTAAAGAAATTTCATAACAGTAGTTCACTGCACTTTACCACCTATGGATCTCCACAACTCATCATTTGATTTCTATCAGTATAAAACTGAATTAGATTGTCAATAATTCTGCGCTTGATTGAATAGAGTTTACTTGATTACAACATTAAAAGAGTTATAAACTGGGCTTCAACATATAAATTTCTTTTTCCCATTTTCTTGCAAGACAACAACACAATTGATTCATAAACGAAAGGTAAATGAAATGAAGATCAAGTCAATCATCTAAAGGAATTCAACTATATATATTAAGAAGGCAAAGATTCGTACTCACTTCAGCACACATCGGGTGCTTATGCAAAGTTAGAGGAGGATGCATATTCAGTTATGAAAATCCCAGCAACCTGCAACAAGAACAGTTCACAGAAAACCCAAAATCATCCTCTAAAACCACAACCACTGCATCAATTTCATGTCAGAGGGAAGAGAATGGATGCGGATGTTTAAGGTTCCGAATCAATCTGATTGGCAAACCCACTAGAAGGCTATACTATTTCAATCAGAATGTAGGGTTTTCGTATCCAAATTCAAAGAATCAGTGCGATTCTAACCGAAAGAACTACAAAAACGTATATGAATTGAACTGATAAACAAATAGAGATTCAAACCAAGAAATCAAACCTGCGAAGGGCATATAACTTGAGCCACCGAGTCGTCTTCTAGCTGTAGCCTGTAAGCTTCTCTAATCTGATTCAAATCCAGAAAAAAGGTGTTCTATGTTTATATTATATAAATATAGATTAAAATTTAAAACGTAATATATATATATATATATATATATTTAAGAAAAACGTTAAATTATGAAAGTCATTGTTTTGATATTTGTATTTATTTAATTTTTAAGGGTGCATTTGATATATTTTTTTTTTTTTCAACAAAAACTAGAGACATAAATATGTTTGTTAACTATTTTTGTTCCTTGTTTAAAAAAAAAAAAATTGTTTTATAATCATATCTTATTATTTATTGTTTCTTGTATTTTTTTTCTTACCTATTCTCTTTATAATTTTAATATAATTTAATTTCATAAAATAAAAAATATATAGCATGCAGTTAAAATATAAAAAATAGTTATCAAATACTTTAAGTCTCAATGTAAAATTAATAATAGTATATATAATTGTTTATATCTTTTGCTAAAATTTTATTTGCAATATTATTTCTTAAGTCATTGTCTTAAATAGTGTCGACTCAAATTCAACTCAATTATATTAGTATGTAAATTTTGTGCTGGTAAAATACTAAAGTGAACCTAAATAAATGTTTTAGTAGACAAAATTTATATGCGTAAAATTCTAATCGATTTTAAGTGTACTTAAAATAAAAATTTTAAATAAAAAATAATGTATAAACATATTTAAATATACATATTAAAATTTTGAAATTTAAAAATTAAAATAATATAGGGAAATTACTATAAACAGAAAAAATATCAAACTATTTACAAATATAAAAAAAATTTATTGTCTATCAGTGATAGAACACGATAGAATTTTATCGCTTTCTATCACTCAAGCAAATAAATTGTATCGCTTGAGCGATAAAAAGCGATAGAATTCTATCGCGGTCTATCATTGATAGACTGTAAAATTTTTCTTTATTTGTAAATAGTTCGACTTATTTTTCTATATTTGAAAACAGTCCAATAATATATAAATCTAAATATTAAAAAAAATTAAATTCAAAATTAAATTAACATATAAATATAAAAAATTTAATAAAGAAAGAAAATAAAAATAAAAGATAGAAAGGAATATGAAAAAAAAATCACAGTTAAGATTTTTTTTAAAAAAAAAATAATGTTATTTTAATATTTATTGACAAAAATAGGGTTGGGGCCAAATTATTGATAAATTTAGGGTAGTGAACTCATGGACCCGGTCCATGAGTAAAGGTAATTCTGGATCGGGTCTACGATTTTATAGCATAACCGTGGATTGGGAACACAATTAGGCTGCCATGGAGCACTACCACTGCTGATGAGACTGCCCACTGTTGGATTCCCTGCTAACGAGACTGCCATTGGCAGTCATGTTGGGTTGACCCAACTAATCGTGGACCGGGTCCACGATTACCTTACTCATGGACCCAGTCCACGAGTTTGGTGGTCCATATATCTCACACCCCTTTGTCGACCCACCACTCCACCTCTCTTTCAATCTACGGCAAACGGTACCAACGTTGTGTTATACACTCTCGCAACTACACCAAATTGATGTAAGAGGTAAACACGACCAAAACCAGCGTCAAATTCATGCATAATATATATCCTTGTGGCGTACAAGTCATGATCGTTGTGCACGAGGAGAAATAATACATGGGTCAACTATATCAAATGATTACTTGTCCTTGTATGACTTAATCACAAGGAGATTTATCACACCTGATGGTGCTCACTATTATTGGATGGTAAGAATATTATCATCTAGTGTTTTTCAATTATATGATATGAATATTATTTATCTTAATATTTTTCATCGTACAAAATAATTTTGTTTAGAGATGTCCACGGGAGTGGGGATGACTTCCCGCTCCCCATCCCCTTTCCCCATGTCATTCCCTGTCCTCTCGCCAAATATCCCACGGGGATCGGAGGGATTCTCCGCGAAAAAATTTTCCTCGTTTGATTTTTTTTAAAAAAAAGTAAATTAATATATATCACTATTATGAAAAAGTTTAAACTAAATGATTAGCTTTTATATGATTACTTCTACATGGACAATTATAATTTAAAGAGAAATTACTCAAAAATTTCAAGTTTAAAGAAATAATTATCTATCAAATTATTCATATATAATCTAAATTTATGAAAATTCAAACATATTATTTTTTTTTTTACAATAATTCAAACATATTCATTATTTTGACTACTAAACAATAAATCTTGAAATTTAAATATAATATTTATATAATGAAAATAAATAACATAACATTAAATTACTATAATAAATATAAGGAAAAAGGGGTAGACTAGGGGCAACATTCCCCGTGTCTGTCCTCGTCTCCATTTAGCTTTCTGAAATTTTTTTCCCCCATTCCCCACTCAGTTCGGGGCGGTCCCCACGAGGCCCCTTCCACGTGGGAAAAGTGAACGTTTCTAATTTTGTCCAAGATGTACACCAGTATTTATTACAATGCAATTTACCATAGTTAAGTTCAATGTGTGATCAAAACTTGGTAAATATGGAAAATATCATTCAACATACACGAAGACTCAATGTTGCTGATACTGATCGAAGACGTATTCGTTGTAGGCAACAATGACAACATGACGAAGCTATTCCAGAGGAACATGATGACCAGGAACCTCATATATTACATGATCCGACCAGCTTCTCCTGAACACTCAATGGGAGTACAAACAGACATCACATCGAGTTCCGGTTATCAATAGGAGTATTATGCGCGTGATGAATTTCCGTCTGTCGTCACCCAGCAGGATATTGATGATGTAAGTGATCATCAACAATATTTTGAAGTGCTTGTACCTCGTTGTGGGCAACGTACATGAAGAAGACCACTGTGTGACACATGAGTTACTTGTAATTCAAACGCTTTGGTTTTTATGAACTTTTATTTTAAAATAAATGAATTAATGAAATTACATTACATCTTGAGAGATTAAATCTAATCAATGAAACTAATGAAATACAAGAATAAGAACAAGAACAAAAAAAAAAAAAAAAAAAAGTAAGTAAGAAAGAAAATTGTTCATTTAAGAGAAAAAAAAGACTCATGGACTGGGTCCACAATTATGGTCTTAACTCGTGGACCTGATCCACGAGTTATGTGACATGACAACCAGCTACCAACCACGGTGGAGGTGACTGGATTAAGGGAACTCGTGTATCAAAGTACACGATTTTTCCCTCTACAAAACTACCCTATTTTTGTCCAGAAAAATACTTAAGTGCATTTTGGGGAGCACCTATTTTTGAGCATCCCACCCAATTGTCCTATCATAGTGTGACATGTGGTAAACTATTTTATTTATTTTTTAAAATATTTTAATTCTTCTTTTGGTGTGAGTGATGGAAGGGGAAGCATAGAGGTGATGCAGAGAAATTTTGGACCAATCACAAATTGTCATGCCATTTACTAAATTAATGGCGAAATTATAAAATAATTAAATTTGGGACTAATTAAATGTTACATGTGTCCTAAATTGAAATTGAGGACGAAAATTGGCAAATCTCGATGGTGTCCCATGTTTCCGTCCTCATCGTTGGATCAAATTAATTATTTTTGGTTCAATTAATTATTAATGTTTGGGCTAAAATTTAATTAAGTCAAAAAATAGACTTAATTTGGCCCAAATGGCCCAAAGGCCCAAATCCAATTAGTTGGACCCAATGGGTCAGGCCCATGGACCAATCAAGCCCAAGCCCACAAAAGCCCACATGAGAACTCTATAAATAGGGAGGTTCTCTTCATTTACAAGGTTCAAAAAAAATTTACGCTCAGAGAACCTAGAGAGAATTCTCTCTACAATCAGAAAGCTCCCTAACCTGAAGCTGAACCACACCTGAAGACTGAAGTTGGTTGGAGTAGTACATTCCTCTAAGACTCCAACTTATCCCTCTAAGACTCCAACTTCAAGTGCATCCACGCGCTCCGATTCCCTACATCAAGTGCACCACACTTGAAGACTGAAGTTGCTTGGAACATATACATTCCTCCAAGACTCCAACTTCACAAACATCCACGTGCTCCGATTTCTTACATCAAGTGCACGCGCGGGTTCAGAAAATTTACGCTCAGAGCCTAGAGAGAATTCTCCCTACAATTAGAAGACTCACTGACTCCTGAAGCTGAAACACACTTGAAGACTGAAGTTGCTTGGAACACATACGTTCCTCCAAGACTCCAACTTCACATACATCACACGCTCCGCTTCCCTACATCAAGCAATCAGAGGATCAAGTACTAGAGATCGAACCACATCCGTATCAAACTTATATAAACACAAGTTCAACTCCACGAAACACAACATTGTGCGAACATATGCACCCTTTTGTCAATACTTTCTTTAACCACTTCATTTTTTAAATTTGTTTTCTAGGCATCTTATTTTTATCATTAGTTTTAAAAAGTATATTATTCTTAAACTTAATCCCACGATTAATATATAAAGAAAGAAATATAAAAATTTTAAAAATCAACTAAATGTTTTGGGCCACACCTGTGAGCAACCAACTAGTTGGTTGTTGATTCATATAAAAAACATAACGAAATTATATAAAATATAAATTCAACAGGAAGGGATACTTTTATAGTTTCTCAAATTTGGCCCACTTTTCATAAACGTTTCTCAAATTTTAGAAATAAGAACAGTTATCAAATATGCCAATTTTTTTTTTAAAATGAAAAATAGGAAACAAGAATGTTATCAAACAGGCCAAGTTTGAGAGTGAGATTTAAGTTACCTCTTTGAGAGTTATTAACAATACATTATTGAATTTGACTTATGGGCTCTTCCTTTTCTTTCGCGGACTAAGTTAGCAAGTAAGACAAACATCACAGACCTATTGGACCAAAGGTGTGTGACATGCCCCATAAGATCGATTGAGCTCCTCAACCTTAACATGGCAAAGGCTAATAAGCCAAGACCTGAGGCCGAAGGCCAATTCTCTTCCTCTCTTGGCTCAGTGTTCCCAGTCTCTCAAACCTGTCTCATTTGGATTTATCTCTTTGGTCCAAAATGATCCACAACATAAATTGTTACTTTTAGTCTATTGAACTATGCTTAGATTGGTGACAACAACTAACTTAAAACTAGTTTGGGGTTTAATTTCAAGATTAATTAAGAATACAAAATTTTAAAATAATATTTAAAGTTTTTTTTATAAAAAAAAGTTAAAAATACCATTTTGGTCTTATACTTTGAAGTTTGTTCAATTTTAGTCCATGTATTTTTTAATTGTCTAATTTTAGTCTTTGTACTTTAAATAAATCTTAAATTTAGTCCTCAAGTTTATTGTTGATTTTTTAAAAAACATTATGTTATCTATCAACAACTTACTATGAATTTTGAAAACATATTCCTATATTATATTTCATTGCATGATATTTATTGTTATTATTTAACCACTTACAATAAAATTTAACTTTAAGAAGTTAAATTCAAAATTTATTGAAAATACGTACACTAAAATTAGACAATTAAAAATATAAAAACTAAAATGAAATAAACAAACCTAATTTTTAATGGAAATTACTATACACAAAAAAAACATCAAACTATTTACAAATATAGAAAAATTTCACTGTCTATCATAAACCGCGATAGAATTCTATCTTTTTCTATCACTCAAGTAAATAAATTCTATCGCTTGAGCGATAAAATTCTATCACAATCTATCACTAATAAACCGTAAAATTTTTCTATATTTGTAAATAATTTTACTATTTTATCTCGAAATCTTGAAATAAGAAAAAAGATTGCTGAGCATGATAAACCAATATAAAAGGCCAGTTATTTTCTTCACTATGTACAGAAATGTCCCAAACCCCTGATTCTCTCTTTTCTAGGGTTTAACCAGTTCTTCTTCACCATCCCTCCGCCTTGTTCCGACGGCTTCCGCTCTCTGTTAGCGGTAGAATCATGTCACTTTACCGCTTCCTCCTTCGCTCTCTCCGCCCCTCTTCCACCTCTCCCTCAAATTCCCGAGCTCTTACCATTGGTCCTCTCAACCACCATTTTCAGGAGCCGATTCCACCGTCCTCTCAAACTTCTTCTCCCATCTCGCTCCTCCATGCCCGCTCGTTTGCCTTTTCCTCTGCCGAAGAAGCTGCTGCCGAAAGACGCCGTAGAAAGCGCCGTCTTCGTATTGAACCACCTCTCCATGCACTTCGTCGCGACAACTACCCGCCCCCACAGCGTGATCCCAATGCTCCTCGTCTTCCTGACTCCACATCCGCTCTTGTGGGGCCGCGTCTTAACCTTCACAATCGTGTTCAATCCCTGATTCGTGCTGGTGATCTTGATGCGGCCTCTGCGGTCGCTCGCCACTCTGTCTTCTCGAACACGCGGCCGACGGTTTTCACTTGTAACGCTATTATTGCTGCTATGTATCGGGCTAAGAGGTATAGTGATGCGATTGCACTGTTTCAGTTCTTCTTTAACCA
The DNA here is from genome assembly GCA_002890555.2 of Lagenaria siceraria. NCBI lineage: Eukaryota > Viridiplantae > Streptophyta > Magnoliopsida > Cucurbitales > Cucurbitaceae > Lagenaria > Lagenaria siceraria. The sequence continues at coordinate 9,313,868 of CM016483.1, read as the reverse complement.
GTCGAATATAGTTCCCAATGTTGTGTCATATAATAATTTGATTAATGCTCATTGCGATGAGGGCCGTGTTGATGTGGGTCTTGAAATTTATCGTCATATTATTGCGAATGCTCCCTTTAGTCCTTCGGCAGTGACTTATCGGCATTTGACTAAGGGATTGATTGATTCTGGGAGGATTGGGGAGGCTGTGGATCTTCTGCGGGAAATGTTGAATAAAGGGCATGGTGCTGATTCGTTGGTTTTTAATAATTTGATTTCTGGGTTTCTAAATTTGGAGAATATGGAGAAGGCGAATGAACTGTTTGATGAGTTGAAGGAGAGGTGTTTGGTGTATGATGGAGTTGTGAATGCTACGTTCATGGATTGGTTTTTTAATAGAGGGAAAGAAAAGGAGGCCATGGAATCGTACAAGTCATTGCTTGATAGGCAATTCAAGATGATTCCAGCGACTTGCAATGTGCTGTTGGAGGTTTTGCTTAAGCATGGGAAGAAAACGGAGGCTTGGACCTTATTTGATCAGATGTTGGATAACCACACTCCACCTAATTTCCAAGCAGTCAATTCAGATACGTTCAACATAATGGTTAATGAGTGCCTTAAGCTCGGCAAGTTCTCAGAGGCAGTGGAGACTTTCCGGAAGGTGGGAACTCAACCAAAGTCAAGGCCTTTTGCTATGGACGTTGCTGGGTATAATAATATCATTGCAAGGTTTTGTGAGCAGGGAATGATGACAGACGCAGAGACTTTCTTTGCTGAACTTTGCTCGAAGTCTTTGTCCCCTGATGTCCCAACTCATAGAACACTGATAGAATCTTATTTAAAGATTGGGCAGATTGATGATGTATTGAGAGTTTTTAACAGAATGGTCGATGTTGGTTTGAGAGTTGTTGCTAGCTTCGGAAGCACAGTATTTGGTGAATTGATTAAGAATGGCAAGGCAGTTGACTGCGCTCAGATTTTAACAAAAATGGGAGAGCGGGATCCTAAACCAGATCCCACATGCTATGACGTTGTGATTAGAGGGCTATGTAACGAAGGTGCGCTGGATACTAGTCGGGAGTTGCTTGACCAGATAAAGAGGTATGGTATTGGTCTCACTCCAACACTTGAGGAATTTGTTAAAGAGGCGTTTGTAAAGGCTGGTCGGCATGAAGAGATTGAAAGACTGCTAAATGTGAACATATCAGGACACGTTCCATATCGCCCCCCCTCTGGACCCCCAAGAATTCCACAATCGCAGGTACCACCTCAAATGAGACCGCCTCAAGGACCCCCTCAAATGGCAGAACCAAATTGGCGACCTTCCTTAAACCCTCAAGCCAGAGGAAGTTATGCCCCTTCATCACCTCAGATGTCAGGTCCTAATTATTTTCAAGGTCCTAATTATTCTCAATCTGGATCAGCTCAAATGTCAGGTCCTAATTATTCTCAATCAGGATCAACTCAAATGACAGGTCCTAATTATTTTCAATCAGGACCGGCTCAAATGACAAGTCCTAATTATTCTGAATCAGGATCAACTCAAATGACAGGTCCTAACTATTCTCAATCAGGACCAGCTCAAATGCCAGGTCCTAATTATTTTCAATCAGGAGCGGCTCAAGTGACAAGACCGCAACAGCCCTCATCCGATCCGCCCCCAATGGAAGAACAGCATCACTCACAACAACCCCCTCAAATGGCCAGGGGGTAGCTTGATTCTTAGATTCCTAAGTTATTATTGGATGTTATTGTCAAATTTTGACCGAGTTGACAGGCAATATGTGATCAATTACATAACCACCTCTCTGTGCTACATGTTCCTTCTGTCAGTTCACCTCAACTTTCTTTCATTCAATTTTTTTTCTTTTTTTTAGTAAAAGAATTTGGTTATATCCATGGTGTCTGTCTTTGATATTATGTATTTACGTAATATATCAAGGTGGTTTCCCCTGTTACACTATTTAAACTCACAAATTTATCAATAATATTTTGATCGACAATAATTTGAAATATCATTACACATTTGTAATAATGGAATATGATCTGAATGCAGGGGCATAATTTCTACCTACATCCTACTTATTATATCGGGAGAGTCTAAGTAAGAGCACATTCTACATCTGTTGTTTCTGCTTCAAATTGCATTAACAAATTTGTCATTTTCATCCTACTTATGTGGTTTTCACACTGGTGAACTTATATTTTCTGGAGTGAATCAGAGATGGTTTCTATGCCGTTCAGTACAAAGGAGAAATTTGCTTTAACTTGAATATGGTACATTCATGGAAAATGGTTTTACTATCTTCACAGAAGGAATAAAACAGAGTGGATATGAAGTCCTCCATTGTAGTATCAGTCAATTTAGCTCAACCACCAACTTTCCTATCAATACAAATCTTAAACAATCGATGAGAAATTTAATTGGAGCAAAATGGGCAATGAATAAAATAATATTGCTACACTTGATTCTTTCCTTCTTTGAAGGATTCAATTGTTGCGAGTGTTCCTCACAAAAGGGGAACTCAAATCTCTGAACAAAAATCTATACAATTGAACCAAAACTGAATCATTCTTCCGACGATGTAGTTGGGCAACTATAACAAAACGTGCCAACAAAACCTAGGAACTTGGTTAATCCATCCCCCCACCCTAAACAAAGAGAAGAAAAGAAAAGAACAACAGATGTGTCAGATTTTGACTAGAATGTTTAAAATTTCATCACTGATGAGGTGAGGTTAAGCAGGGGCTCCAGGGTAGATGGAGCAAACTTTCGAGCAAAGAGGTAACAAACAGAAGTGATCTCTGAATTATATAGGCACTGTGTACCATTATTTCTTATAGACTCTATAAAACTTTCAGTAATGTTAGTTGGTCCATACATTGCAGGATGCGGACCTCCCATTGACCAATCGACCCAAGTTACCGTGCGATTCGAATTCAGAGAACCGTGAAACATGTTCAAGTATGTTGGGATGTAGTGTTCATCTGGGTAGCAAGCAGGCTTACAGAACTTCTTAAACAGAGTGTAGTATTTGGTGTCTGCAACAATATAAACAGCCAGAGCACGGCTGAGTTCAAACCACTGGGACCCTTTCCGCCAATGCTGGAGCTTAATATCTGGAAGCATTTTGCGACTGTAGCGACCACGCCCATATCGGGTCGGTTCATCATATGATTCTACAAAACTGTCGGCAGAATTTGTCAGATATTTGTAGACAGTTTGAAAGTTGTACACTGGGATACAACTCTCAGAAAGCAGGACAAAAAGCTCATTTGAGAAGTCGAGTAGGGCATTTGCTAGAAGCCGCCTCTCGGCATCAGCGAGTGATACCGTACCCCAAGAAACACGCTGCAAAGAAAATGAAAGCAATTTGATAGGGGGTAATGCAAACTTGGAGAATCTGAAAGCAAGGCTGCATTTCTAGATTGATAAAACATTTGAAAAGAGGTTGTGTAATCAGAGCCACCATTGAGAACTTAGCAGAGTCAAATAAAATTCAGAAGACTCTTAGGAGTTTAATTACTACTGACTCCATGGTATAAAGACAATGATTAGGATATTATCTCAGTTCAATTTTCAACAGTTTCAAAGAGCTAGTGTTCTAAGCATCGAGCCGTTGTTTTAAAAGCATCAATACTTTTGCCCGTGTGGCTACCACCACTTGCAAGAGAACGCACATCATTTTAGAGGTTGGTATTCCGTATGATCAAATTCCATTAATTAGTATCGACTATTTACTTCTAATTTATCTTTCAAAGAAGAAAGAACAGGACTTACATATTAAGCATTAAAGGCATCACAAACATGAGGAGGTAGAAAAACAACATAAGCTACTTGTTTAGATGTCATTTTTAAACCATCATTGCCTAGTTGCTATCCTTAAATTACTTAACAAGTAAAGCTAGGATGAAATTTCCTGCCTATGTTAAAGGATAGCACAACCACAAACTACAGATTTACTTCAAAACAATCACTTGGAAGGGATTTTCCTTTCGATCATCCTATTCCTACAGTAGTTTGACGAGGCAGACAAAAGAATCATCACCCATCTTTTTATACATGTTCGCATCAAAATCCTTCAGTCTCTAATTTACTTATGCACTTGTTCTTTCTTTTCGAAATCGTGGAGGGTATATCTTTTTATCCTACAAGGTTTAATGTTGCAAAACTCAGTAAGATTTAAAAACCATGATTTCAAATTGATAAACTTAAGTTTAGGCCTTTATACTGAAAACATATTGATGTTCCCTAAAATTTCAGAAAGAGGTATTCTAATAGTTGGAAACCCTTTCTCTAGGGAGGTTTTGTAGGCTTGAGTTTTTGTATGTTCTTGTATTCATTCATTTTTCTCTCAATGAAAGTAGTTGTTTCTATAAAAAGTCTAATCCTATGACATATTTTGCAGACATTGATTATTCTAGCACATGGTAGCAAGAAAATTGAATGGTATAATGTAAAATACCAAACAGGTTGAAGAAAGAAAAAGAGATACCTGGCTGGGGATTTCCCGTCTGTAGAAAACAGAGCTACTGGACACATTTAGCTCATAGCCTGGAAGGGCATGCACATAAATAGAAAACAGCTTGTCATGGCCAGAAAAGAACCTCTCCCATAATGGCAGCATGGGCAGAGGGCCTCTAGTCAAGAACATGAAGGCCACTTTTGGCACCCTTTTGAAGGGATAATAATCCTCTTTCCTTGACACCATTGAAGCTCTCCAAAAAAGCTCATCATCAGACATGGCATGAGTCAGATTGTCTGGATGGATAAACATTTGGAAGCTAGAACAATCCCTTCTCTTACATATGTCTGAACCAGTACAGTTGTCTTCCACCCGAGTAGTGGGAACCGAAAAATGATTGATAAGAGAGTAAAGCTCAGTCTGTGAGGTGAAGTATCTGCTAATGTGAGAAGTTGTTGCTAGTCCAATGACAACTCCAGCCACAAAAACAACCAAAAATGACAAAATCTGCATCAGTTTGAGCAAACCAAGGTGCTTTTCTCCTTCCTCCTTGTCCATCCTACCCCGAGGCATTGCTAAACAAGAAAAAAAAAAAAGAAAGCACAAAGATTCTTTCAGTTTCCCAGTTTTGATCCTCCCAAATCCCCTATTCAACTACACAACAAACACACAAAGGGCATAAGTTAAATACTCATAAAACCACCAACCCAATACCCAGTTTCTTAGATTGATCACAGGAAGAGTGATGAACTCAGGCATTCAAGGGAAACCCAAGTTGAAGAAGCAAGGTAAGAATCGTAATGTAAAAGCGTTGTTATCAGAGAAGAAGTAGAAGATGATTTTGGCAATGCCCCCAAAAATAAGAAAGATCAGGACGTGATCTTCTCAAAATGGGGAAAAAAGGGCGCAATAACAGAGCAGGAAAAAGGAAAGAATGGAATCGGAAAAACCTCAGGAAGAATGGGTTTGAATCCCCAGCAATAAGCGATCTGAAAACGGAAAACAGAAGCGAAAAAGGGGAACAGAAGGAATATGAAGAAGTTGGAATCGCATTTGAAAGAGATGGGAAACTCAAATTCGCATCGCTATCAAAACAGAGAGTGAAATTGAGAATGGGTGGGGTTGGTGGCCGCACTGTGATTGGGAGAAGAAGAAGCCAAATGAAAATATTGAACATAAGCGAATGGAAAGTGAGATTTTGGTCTCTCACAAAACGAATTCGATTTTTTTCTTTTAAATTTTATTTTAATTTTAGCGGAATTTGATGTACAATATATTATTATTATTACTATTTATTATTATTATTATTATTATTATTATTATTTTGGAAGGAAAAGATTGTGATGTGCGAAACGAGACCGCTCTTATCGCCGGGTAGAGCCGAATCCGACGGCGCCTCTTTCCATATAAGAAACCAACAGCGAATATATTACAATTTTCTAATTGCTATATAAGTTGTACCATGTGTCTCATTTATTATCCATAATATATGTATATATATATACCTAAGAAAAATACTTAGGTGCATCCTATCAAATTGTCTAACCATAATTTGTCACATGCTAAATTCTTAAAAAAATATATATAAATATTTTACGATTGTTTTCAAATATAAAAAAATAAGTCAAACTATTTATAGAAAATTTTTATTGTCTATCGGCGATAGACTTCTATTGCAGATCGCGATAGACTTCTATCGCTCACGGTCTATCACTGATAGATAGTGAAATTTCTATATTTGTAAATAGTTTGATATTTTTTCTATTTATAATAATTTTTCAATATTTTAATTCATTATCTATGTGTGATGTGAATGAGACGCATAAAGATAGATGAAGCCCGTCCCAAATGAGATGAAGCCCAGTAATATTTTTCAAAATGAGGCCCTAAAATATTTATTATACTATTGTTTCTCACAAAAAATATATATATAAATAAAAATAATGTTAGAAACTAAGAAAATGTCACCAAGCAACTATATAACAGTGATATTTTATTTAAAAAGCATCATCGTCTGAACTTTCTTTGAAGCAAAATTATCAATCAACTCTTTATAGTCAACTTTCTCCAAAATATCATTCTTAATCGTTATGAATAATAACCCATTAAGCTTTCTTGTGACATTGTAAAGCACATGTAGGTCTCCAACAACTTCAATTTGGAAAAATTTTCTTTGTGCAGATGCATCTGCCACAGGAATAGTTAACAAAATTCTATATGCGATAATAACTTAGGAAGAATATTACCATTCACAAACCTAAAAAATATCAAGTGACCCCATTTTTTCCAGTAGGCAAGAACTCTTTTAGTAACTTCAACTCTAAATATAATGCATTTCCTTCAATATCTAATTTTATACTATTCTTATGAGCATACACAAAATAAGTACAAGACAACAAACTTGCATCATCTAGTGACTGCAGCTTATGAGAAGTAAATAAAAAGTCAATTTTTTTTTTCATATTCTTGGTATTGTTCAAGCCTCCTATTAAGAGAAACAATAACTTGATCAACAATATATAGAAATAATTAAGGACTTCTTTGGAGATTGTGGAACCGTATTTTGGGTGTTATTTGAATTCGCAAAAAAAAAAAAATTCCTTTTAATATTATGCCTTCGAAGAAAAACGGGATCAATGACCATTTCCATGGCAATATTCTTAGCGACATTCTCAAAGCCAGTTTTTCTATATTAAAAAATCCTAAAGAAGGACTCATCAATAGTAATAGAACTGGATGAAATATCAACATATCTGATTATAAGAGACATTTGTTCTTGGTGGTTCACGTCTGGAGTACAATCAAGTATGACTTAAAATACTTTGCTTGCTTTATATTCTTAATGATTTTAGACTTGATTGCAGAACTAAGCAAAAGTATTAATTAATTTTGAATTCTAGGACCAAGGTAATGAAATTGAATTTCATTATTTTTAATACGTCGAACATGCTCTTGAACAATAGGATCAAATTCACATAACATTTCAATTAAGCCCAAAAAAATGTCATTACTTTTTTCATATAATCTGTCACTAGTACCACAAAATGCTAAGTTATGTTTTGCAAGGTATTTCACAGCAGAAATAATTTTAAACAATACATTTTTCTAGTGATCCTTTTCTTTTTCAAGTTGTTATAGCGCCACTTTGTCAATAGTCTCATTCTCTTGGAATCTAAGACACAAATCATATCAAGTTACCATATTCTTAAAATGTTCCATACTATTCTCATGTTCTATAAGCCTTGTACTAGCATGGTGTCCAATCATTAAGACCACTTGTTGCTAATTTTCCTTTCCAAGCCCTTTGTTAAAAAATTTACAACAAAAATAAAAAAATCGATCAAACTCTTTTGAATAAACAAACCACTCTCTATCACATTTTCCCCATTTTGTAATACTCTCGTGTACAAGAAAAATGCTTTAACAATTTATTTTTAGGGTGTTTCTCTATAAAAAAATCTCTTTTAGGGCCTTTAGCTACTAAGGGATCAATCATTTTAACAGCATCAATATTGTTGGGATTTATGTCCTAAATCTCGTAGTTTATAAATTGTAAAAATGAATTATTTATTTAATAAAATAAGTAGTATTTTATTCGACATTTAGATTGCATTAACTCAATCTAATAAACTAAGATCCTAGGTTATTTTATGTAGCTCGAACAGTGATAGACATACAAGTAGATTGTGTTCAAGTAATAACGTAAATGGTCTGTAGTATATAGATAAGATTGGGCGCCTTATCCGGGTAGCACTACGGATACGACCCACTTGTAAATGTTACAAATGTTGTAAGTGTTATAAACGATGTGATCCAAATCGTTCATGTTGAGACATGTGAGTGGAGGTATCCTATATAAAGCATTTGAATAAGATCGGACCGTGAAAGTATTAATCTCTCATTATAACACCATTGACTGAAGAGATTAACATTTCATGAGATGACTATAAGTAACTCGATCTCAATCCTAAGTGAGTTATGGACTCCTATCTATGAGAGCGGTCCTTTGATTTTGTATGGGTGAGAGTGGCACGTGTTGCTGACTTAATAAGCCTACCATTTTGGGGGACTTGTCCAAGTAGGGAGCTGGGAACATAGTTACACCAAATGGAATTCACTCTTTCCCGTCTTTAAAGTAAGTGATGAATTGTCCCCTTTAAGTGTTGACTTTGGGTCTTGAACAATGGGCCCCTCCCTCTCATTGACCCAAGAGAGATTATGTTTATGGTAGGACCATAAACAAGTTGTTCATCAGAGGATTAGTGAGACTTAAGGAGTAAGAAGTAATTATAGGGGTAAAACCGTAATTGGCAGTTGTAATTACGAGCAATTCATGAAGGATCGACTTACCAAAAAAAGTTTAATTAATTAATCTTGAATCATTAGAGCATCTTATTTGTAGGTCTATAAGGTCCCATGCTAGTTCACTAAGGGTAAAACAAGGAATAAGTAGTTTTGGAATAATTTTGAATTGTTCAAATTATTTAAGGAAAATATATGTTTTTATAATATATTAATACGATTAAAAGTATAATGTATATTGATACATTATAATATATAATTATTTATAAATATGATCTATAACTAAAACTATATAATATATGAGAGTAATATTTGAATATTCAAATATTAATTATATGAATGAGATTCGTATATTCAAGCTGATCAGCAAGCCCAAAGGCCGATCATCCAAGAAGATCAACAAGCCTAAAAAAGGTCGATCATCCAAGAAGATCATCAAGCCTAAAACGCCGATCATCCAAGAAGATCAACAAGCCCAAAGGTCAATCATCCAAGAAGATCATTAAGTCTAAAGACCGATCATCTAAGAAGATCAACAAGCCCATAGGCCGATCATCTAAGTAAATCAACAAGCCTAAGAATCAAAGTTTACTTTTCGAGAGAAAGAATCAAAGAATTTTGTATTAGAGATTGTACTCACTATACTATATTTAAATTAATACAAATACAAAGTTCAAATTCCACGAATTAAATTTCTTCAGAAATCTCGTGCGAACACGGACCACAAAATGATTAATCTTTCTTTATAACACCGTTGATTGAAGAGACTAACATTTCATAGGATGACCATAAGTAACTCGATCTCAATCCTGAGTGAGTTGTGGACTCCTGTCTATGAAGATAATTCTTTGATTTGCATGGATGAGAGTGACCTGTGTTGCCTATTGGAGTTTTAGCTATTGGCTCTATAGGTTTTGCAGATGTCTCAAATAAAGCCTTCACATCTGTTTTGACATCAGAAGTCTTTCCTACAAAATTCTTTCCTTATCCGAACATATTCGATGGAGATTTTCAACCCGATATTTTTCTTTATTGTTTGAAAGCCTTCTTATTCCTTGTTAAGGTTTGTTTCCTTTTTAAATATGGTTTATAAAGGAATGTTGGCTAACATTTTAGGGTAAGCCGAATATTATTCTGTCTGCACAAGGGTTTCTGGTTCGAACGACGGTTTTTTATCCAGATTGTGTTCTGGCTCTTTGATAACCATTAGATGTGCAAGTTATTCTTCCATTGGAGTGCAACATGTTGAAGTTCTCACAGACTTAGTGGGAACCTAAGTCATAGTTCCAGAGAAGGGATTCTCAGTTTTAGGGAGATCCTACGACTCAGCCTTGGTGAAGGGAGTTCACTGACTTGAGAAAAGATACATTGTGAGAAAAGTCTCACACTGTTGGGTACGAAAGTGTTAAAAGCTAATATTAATATACTTAGGGGGAGTCTAAGTTCAGGAGTCTCACATCTAGAGGGAGCCTAGGTGATCAGAGAGTTAAGCTCTACGTGAGCAACTGTAGTATCGTGATTTACAAATAAGTACTATGTTGTAAACTGCTTAACTTTTTAAAATTAGTGGATTATCTTTTATGGGCACTCTGCCCTCCAAAACGTAGGTGGTTTATCACCAAACTGGGTTACTAACTTCTGTGTGTCTTTACTTATTCTTTTATCATTTGTATTTTTTATGTTACAATTGTTGTCAGTGCTTTTTGTGGGACATCCATATATTGGGTAAATAGTCTCCTAGCGCTTTTTCAATTGGTATCAGAGCGGGTCACCTTTATCTTAGGTGTCTCGATCATGGAAGGAATTAAAGAAGAAGGCTCTACCACTCGTCCCCCTGTTCTTGATGGAATTAACTACTCTTACTGGAAAGCTCGAATGACTGTGTTTCTAAAGTCGATTGATAGTTCAACTTGGAAGGCTATTGTCTCTGGATGGACTCATCCCTCCACCAAAACTAAAGATGGAGAGGAGTTTTTGAAGCCAAAGTCTCAGTGGTCTAGAGAAGAAGATGAAACCTCATTAGGGAATTCTCATGCCTTGAACGTCATATTCAATGGAGTTGATCGTAACATATTTAGACTCATCAACACTTGTGTCTCTACTAAGGAGGCATGGGATATTCTGTCAGTTGATCATGAAGGAATCTCCAAAGTAAAGATGTCAAGGTTGCAGCTGTTGACATCCAAGTTCGAGAACCTAAGAATGCATTGAGAAGAATCTATTGTTGAATTTAATATTCGTTTGCTCGATATTGCCAATGAGTCATTCGCTCTCGAAGAAATTTTTTTTAAGAAAAATTGATTCTGAAGTTGCTTAGATCTCTTCGCAAGAGATTTGATATGAAAGTTATAGCCATCGAGAAAGCTTAAGACATATCAAAACTACGAGTAGATGAATTATTCGGTTCCCTACTTACTTTTGAAATGTCTATAGAAGAAAAACTGAAAAGAAAAATAAAGGAATTGCTCTCAACTCAGCAGTTAAAGAGGAAACTGCTAACGCTGATAAGGAATCTGAAGATTCCCTTGCTTAATCGATTGTTCTTCTATCTAAACAGTTTAATCATGTTCTCAAGCGGTTTGATAAGATGTCTGGCTCATTCAGCAAGATAGAAAGCTCTACTCTTCCCAATCAATTCAAATCTCAGAACAGTAAGAAAAACATTGACAAGTCAGGTAACTTAGTCTCCTTCAAGGAGAAAAATTGCAAATGTAGAGAGTGTGGTGGTATTGGCCATGTTCAGGCTGAATGTCCCACGTTTCTGAAAATACAGAGCAAAGGATATATGTTAACTCTGTCGGATGATGATTCAGAGGGAAACAATGATTCAGAAGATGATGTTAAGGCCTTTGTCACTAACATTTCTTCAGACATCTCATTAGGATAAGCATCTAAGAATGAGGTCTATGCAGAAACTTTTTTCGATGAGATAAGGCCCAAGACTACATATCCTTCCTATCATGCTCTTTTCCTCAAATAACAAGATGATTAGAAAGCTCTTGATGTGCAAAAGGAAAGGTTAGAAAAATGATTGCTAACAATCACATACTTATGTCTACTATTGTAGAATTAAAGCGTAAACTATCACAAGTCAAGGCTGAAAAGGAATCAGTTTGTAAGAATGTCAGAATGTTGAACACAGACATTGAATCTTTGGAGAAGATCTTGACAAAAAGTAAAAATACAGATGATAATTCTAGTCTAGAGTTTACTAAATGTGGAAGTCAGTCATGCCATTAGTTAAAAGTCAAGGGGAAACAAAAGATTGAGGTTGTTAGGGCTCAAGATCCAAAATCGTATGGTTTCACTAGTACTTCTTCCAGTTATGCTCCAGCAAACTGCAACAACTTGATTAGACCAAAATGAATCTGTCACTATTATGGAAAAGTAGGTCACAAACGACCTTTTTGTTATCAAAATTATCCTCAAAGTTTACACATAATTCCATGAAGACCTAAAGCATGACTTAATGAAGTAATTAATGAAATCAACACCGTAGAACGCTTTTGTCTCTTGATTATCAACTTGTCTTTACTTTCTTTATTTGTTTTCAAAACTTAATCACAAACTCGATTTTGATTCCTTAGATAAAATTGATTCGATTCTAGAATAGCTAGGCAATTAAACCGTACAATAATCCTTAGTGAAACGATACTTGGTCTTGAACATTTTATATATAACTTAACCCGTGCACTTGCAGTTTATGCATATCACTCTCGTGGCTCTTTCCATGGGTCTCTAAGCTCTCCTAAGCTTCCGCATGGGTCCTTTGAGCTCTCTTAGGCTCCCCATGAGTTCGTAGGCCTCTTATCTCTCTAGACTTTCAAGTTCTGGCTAAGTCAGTAAATCTACCTATAACAACTCAATTAACATATAATATATGTTATCAACTAAGATGTCTATAGTTTGGATTCTCCAACCCCATTGTACTTTAAAAAAAAATCATACTAATTCAATTTAAAAATAACCAAATTTACCTCAAATTTTGATAATCCAATTAAATTGAACACATCCATTTAATAATTTTTTTAATGAATTTTGATGTATATTTTGGGGTCTAACAACATGGGGTTTTTGCGATGGAGCATTCAAAACTCGAATGTTGTTATAATAATAAAGAAAAATAATACATTTTTTGTCCTTAAGTTTAGATGTAGTTTCTATTTGGTTCTTAGATTTCAAAATAATACACTTTCAGTCTTGAAGTTTTGGGTTTGATTTCAATTTAGTCCCTAGTTTTCAAAATGCTACTTATTATTGATATTTGAATTTTGTTTCAATTTTCCCTAGGTTTCAAGACTTACACTTGTTAACCTTGATTTTTTTATTAAATACGCACATTCAATCTTTAATGTAAATGCATATCAATCATTCAACAAGATTAAAAGAATTATAATTAAGGAAAAATTACCTTTCTAGTCCTCAAGTCCTGAAAAATTTATGTGTTTAATCCCTAGGTTTTCAAAATGTACGTTTTTAGTCCTCACATTTGTAAGAACATGAGTGTTTGGTTTCTAAGTTTTCAAAATGTACTTTTTTAGTCCTAAAACTTTTAAAAATAGGTTTAAAAGGTCTCTCAAATAATTGTTTGTTATTATTTTAAATAATTATATGGCATTTTAAATTAGAAGAATAATTTTATAATTATATCTTCTCTCTAAAGTTAATTTTTTAATTTTAAATATCATTTTAAAATTTAAAAAAAAAACTTCAAGGACCTTCTAAAACTCAGAAATCAAACACACATATTCTTCAAAACCTGAGGACTAAAAAGTTAATTTTTCCTATAATTAATTAAGTTTTACTTTTTTTTTTCTGTCACTATTATATTAATTTTAATATTTCACTTTATAATTATTTTAAGTTAACTAATAAACATTAACGTTAAAAATGAAAGTGAACATTTAGTAGAAAATTGAGGTTAAAATTGTAAAATTTTAAATTTAGGGATAAAATTGAAACAAAACTCAAAACTTAAACATTAAAAGTGTAACATTTTAAAAACTATGGACTAAATAGAAACTAAACCTAGAATCAATTTTAAAAAGCGAAACTCAAAATTTAGGGATGAAAAAAAAATGTATTTTTTTTCGAAAATAAAAGTAAGAGTGAATTTTATATTTTCTTTTTTTCTCAGAAGCCTAATAATATAATAAAACAATTGAAAAATGAAAACTGAAAAGTTTGACCAATGATCAAACCCTGTTGGGCCAAGAATACTCAAACTCAAACAATGTAATATGCTTGCTTGGGCCAGTTTTGGCCCAACTCAATGATGGGACTCTCATATGAAAGACTTTGAAATGAGTTTTTTTTTTTTTTTTTTTTTCCTTTCTTCTTCTTTTCTCTTTACTTATATGGAGATTTGAACCTCCAACCTCAAGAGAGAAATTTTATAAATTCATATAAATCACCACTGGTATGTGATCACTTTGGTGAGTTAAATGAGTTAAAACCATAGTATTAAATTTCTGTCGACGTGTCAATATTTTCACGTTTCCATGAGTTTGGTATCGATATGAGGGGTGAATCAATATTTCCATTATATCATAGAAACATTTACGAAATATAAAAAATAAACAACAAAATGTCACTAATATAAATATAATACAAATAGTAGACATATTAACTTGTTTAAAATCATAAAATGTTTATTTAATAATTTAAATTTATTTTTTGAATTTCTTGTTTTTATAATTTTTCTAGAAATATCCAATGAAATCGATACTTCTATCGAAATTCCATAAAATTAAGACTTCGATATTTTCGTCGACTTCGATATTTTAAACTTTGGTTAGAACTATATCAAATGACAAGGAAGGTATAACTTATAAGCAAAGTTATCTAATTTGATTCGATGAGTTTGTCAATGATACCGAAGTCAAGATATGTCTTTTTCAAACAATTTTTTTTCTTTTTTGTGAATTTAATATTGTATGGAAGTTGAAAATTCGAACTTGGTCTTTTAGTTGAAAATATTATCTTAACTAGTTGACTTATACTTAAATTAGCGTATCTTCAAATATTTTAATATTATAGACTATATGTTGATGTATTTAAATTTATAGAGTTGTTTGAGGCACAGAGTTGAGACAAGATGTTTGGAGTTCATATGTTTGTAGAGTTCATATGTTTATATTTGAGGTGCAAAGTTGAGTTCATATATTCGAGGTACTAGTATAATAACCACACATGAATTAGTTATATTGAGTGAACTAGCGAAATCTACTTCTGTCCTTTGGTATTGTCAGTTTTAATATTTTGCCCGCTAACCTAATGGACTTTTTTACCTTTATTTAGAAATTCTCACTAAAAATTTACAATAATTTGATTGTGCTAGTGATAGTGAGAAAGAGAAAATTTAAAATAACAGAGACTGTAAATTAGCAACACTTGAATCTTAATTAGAACTTTTATGCATGCCTTTGAGAATAGACAACTTTTCATCTCCATAAAGGCCTTGACTTTTTTCTTTTATAAAGTCCAAAAACAGTCCTCCATTGATGTGAACCAGACCTTGACGTGTCTTATCAACATCAATTAAAAAAAATAAAAAATAAAAAAAATAAAAAAAAAAAAAAAAAATTGGTGCAATAGTTATTGATTTTATTTTGGCCATTAATTCTAACTACCAAATATGTTCAAATAAATGGAGGATTGGTGAAAAAGCTGAATGTATACTTATCAACTTTTTCATCCATTTTACTATTTAAAATGAGCAATGTTAGTCTTAATTAAAGAAGAAAATATTAAAAAAGTTTGTCACATAAAAATTTGTGATGGACCAATTTTAGTGAGTTGAATGCAATCTATATTTTTTATTTTAAGTATGTTGATGTGGCATTGAAATAATAGCAACATTATTCGTTAAGTTCTATTATGCTTAGGTATGTTAAATAAAATTAAAAACTATTAAGAGGACCATACCACAAATATAATCTAATAATAAAAATGTAATTAGTCTTAGAATTTGTTACTATAGTTAAATAGTTTAACTTCCGGCCTTGTATATTTTATTAGGCTTGTATTATGTAAAGAGAGTTTTTCCTCATTTGGAATGTACAAGAAATTATTTTTTTTCTCTCTAAAATCGTGGTGTTGATGCTAAATTTTGGTCAAGAAAAAACGCATCTGACTTTCACGTGACAACAACGATAAATTTGTAATTTAGGGAAGAGAGGACCTGCAAAACAAAGAAAAATTGCTATGATGCCTAAGTCAGTATGTGAATTATAGACCGAAGAAAAAGTTGGAAGTTTTTAAATACATTTGATGAATCCATTATGGTGTATTTATAAGAATTTGATCTAGGATTTATCTTAAATCTATTAGGATTAGGATATGAGATTTTCCTAATTCTAAGCAAGATCAAATCTTTTCCTATTCCATTTGATCTTATTTTATATTATTTCATATAATCTTGATTTATCTTAATTTTTAGCTTTATTCTTTTAGGCCGAAATTCACTCCTCAACATTAGCCCCCACTCCTAAGTTTAGTTTTGAGGATTGGCTACCTACTAGTCATGTGTGTTGACGCAAACTTAGGAGTATTGCTTTCATCTTTATTTTATTTTTAGTTGTCCCGGCCTTCTTATTATATGGCGTACTAACTTTATCACTCTAGTATAACCACATCTAACTTGGCTCCTCCAACATCATTATCGGATCTCTGGCCATGCCTGGATATCTATCTAAACCTTCTTTTTGAAGATTTAGCTAGGTTTCTAGCGTGCATCCACCACAACTAAGCAGCATTAAGCGCAAGTATTGGTATCGTGTTTGTCCTATCTTGAGGAGCATAGATACTCAGCTTTGCTATTCCTATCAATTTTGGGTAACCCTTATTTGACAAACCGAATCGAGAGTGTTGATTAGATCGTCATTGTATCTAATAAGTTTCCTAGTTTTCATCCTCCTACACTTAAGGGGAGTTAACCTACTTATCTTTTGCAACAGGCTTTGGCACATGTTTTTAATCCAACCCAAGGTTGTTCCCAGATTTTGGTTTTTGAATTTGGTTAATTAACTGTAGGATGGTCAGCCCCCAATTTTTCACCAAATATCTTCATTCAGAAATTTGTTTGAGTTCCAATTAGATTCCTTGTGGCAATTTTCCTTTAATGAATAATGCAACTCCCACTGGTTGAAGAATATTTCATAATCTCCTGCATTTAGATAATTTATTATATAAGAAGTTGCATTGATTCACAAATTCAGAAATTTATTTGAGTTCCAATTAGATTCCGTGTGGCAATTTTCCTTTAATGAATAATGCAACTCCCAGTGGTTGAAAAATATTTCATAATCTCCTGCATTTAGATAATTTATTATATAAGAAGTTGCATTGATTCACAAATTCTTGTACATTCTTTATGCATTTCAATTAATCAATAATCTATGTTATATGCAAATTGACTATTAAATTTAAGTGTAGCATTAGAGTAAAGCTTGTCTGGTGTTTTGCATCTTTATAGGTTAAGATTTCAAATTTTCTTTTTATTGTATGTAGCTTCTTTTACTTGATGGCAAACTTTGTCTTCACATCGTAGTTGGTTGGTGCTTCATATAGACCCAAAATTCTTTACGTTCCAGTCGTTTTATATGGCGTCAATCTTTATCAAGGTAGAGTTCAAAGACACTGATTTTCCCGTTCAATTTCCTTTTCCTCGATGACAATTTTATAATAATCTCCACGTTGCATTATCTTTGTCAATAAAATATGGAACTTCCAAGCTAAAGAAAATTTTGCTTACGCTCATGTTGTCATGTAAAATCCTCAATCTACATTGTGTGTATGTTAAACCATTTAGGGTACAAATTAACAGGTGTGAAAGCTAGAGAACCTCATCCTTCTAACAAACTCTTTGCCTTTTTTTATGGTGTGGGTCAGTAGGTGGACTAATATATCTCAACTAGGTTGACACACACTTAGCATCCTCATCATATCCCATGCAGTCCCAATGACTCATTAATATAAGAATAAGTACGAAGGGGAAGATGAACTCTTTTCCGCCCCCTCTTTTTATGGTATGGGTAAATAGGTGCACTGTTGTTGATAATTATTATCCGTGGTTGTGTTCTAAGATTATGTTAGTGAATACAAGGATATGCTCAAGTTTTTCCCAATACTAGTCCAAGTATAAACCAATATCAAGATTGCTTAGTGTGGACCAAGGTTGAACACGAGGATTTTTAAACTAATCAATTGAATGAAATGTATATCTTGCGAAGGTAAACAAATGATGTGAGGTGTTGGTGATAAACGTATAAGAAATAAAATAATTAATGGCGTGCCACAGTAGTCGAGAAATCACTGATGAGGGTTGTGCAAACTATAGGAGTTTTCTTCTAAATGGAGAAACGAGGGTTGGAGAAAACCCTTCATCAACCGGTTGAGTTCTGGTTTAGTTTCACAGATCATGCTCTTAAACCTAAATGGTTCATACCTCTCGGCAGAAGAGTCACACAGGTCATATATCTATGATGCGTGCGTGTTTAATTAAGCCTAAGATGAGACCTATTTCTAGGGTTGATTCTTAGTTACAAAGATGATATCCCTAGTTGCTTACTCTCTCAAGTAGCTAACTGTTTATACTTAATTCAAGTTGTCAATTTGATTTAAGTCATGGTGAGTAAAATGCATTATTGTAAATGATCTAGATACTAAACAAGAACTCTTAAGGTTGATGAATGTTATTCTCCAACCCTTAAGGCGATTTAGCTACTCATATCTGTCTGTAAAGTAAACTCAAAGATGAAAAGCAAAGGATGAATAACGATGGAAGAAATAAATATATCTGTTAAACGAATAGAAATAGTTTTTCTTGTTCTTTCACAGTACAAATAGCTAAATACATTCAAAGATGCAGAAATAGATGATGAATGAGTAAAGAGATGAAGCTGTTGGCGGTAGTGTCTTGCTCGCCGACAGTGATGATGTTTTTCTGAGTTTGCTCGCGCTGTGGAGAGGAGCTGATGAAGTCCCACTCTCTTTCGAGGTTTGGATTCAGCAGAACGCCAATGGAGATGAGGGTGAAGCACCCAACTATCACCGAGAGGGAGAAGGAAAGGGGCAGCGGCGCGATTCCCGACTTACTGTGTGCACAAAGGAACCCTAACCCTAATCTGTATTTTCTAAAATTTTCTCCGTGTGTGTTCTTCTCAAATGATTTCAAGTGGCTTTTATAGTCCAGTGTTGTACCCTCCATTCTGACGCAGGGGGGCCTACGACGCGTTCGACATCATCCTTTCTGACCATGTAGCTTGTCTCTATCTAATGGCTCAAGGTACTGAAAATTCTCTGTCACCAACTGTCAAGGTCATGCTCCCCAAAGTAGTGGAATTTGTCTTTGAGGGCCATGCATTTGATGTATGCGTTTCCTTTTATCTTCGACACATGGGTAAAACATTGATTACCTGCAAAATAAGGCGTTCAAGGGCATTAAACTCCAAAATAATCTCTCTTTAGCCTCTTTACACACTTGTACACATATTAAGAATATATCAAGGATTAAAGCGTTAGATGACGTGCTTTTCAACATTCTTTCATCATTATCCTAGGAAAAGAAGGAGAATAACTTGTATTTCTACAAGTTATCATGCACCAGTCTATCTTAACTAAGTTGACACACACTTAGCACTCTCATCATATTCCATTGAGTTCTTAGATCTAACTCCATGGAGTTGTATCTTTCTCACATCTTCTTCTGCACTTGTAAGTAAAGCTCTGACAATCGCCCTTTCGGTGTCATTTTATAATCCCGAAAAGGCTTCAATCAAATGAAATTTATAATACACCAAACTACTACCTAAACTATGATGGCGTAGCATAAGCGGTAAGTCTGGGGTCGAACCATATGGAAGCTCTAAAATAGTTTCAAACTAATTAACCTTTCCTAGTTAAAGTGATAATGGGGGTATTGGAATGGAATGGAAAATTGCATGATAAATAAAACAAAGATAAGGGTAAATGGAACTAGTTCTTGGTTGAAATTGAGTTTCTATGTAATTACTATCACTGAATTGCTATGATTAGATTTATATTAGATTAGCTTACACATCGACTTACTTGGCATAACTATGCTAGCCTCTACAAAGGCGGACAACTAGAGTAATTAAATCAATTAAGCGTCCTAGTATTAATTAAAGTCTAAGCCCTAATTAAACTACATGTTTCAATTCTTATTGGGTCCTTAGCCGTCATACAAGACTCTCGACATGTGCATTACGATTTACGATTCCAATACGTGCTTATTAATGGAAAGCCCTACTTGACTAACCAGTTTTATCTTCGAACCAAGATTAAGCATGCACTCTTGACCCTAGATAGTCTATGAATCTAAACATACACAATTAATCTTTTGCTACTTAGCAATTTTAGGCTTAATTGCAACCGCAACCTATTATCTTTAGCAACCACATACATTTAAGGGGAGATGTGTCAATCCATCCAAAAATATACATCGAGATTAAGAGAAAGATCGAGATAAGCATTAATCAAAATATAAAGTTAATACATAGAAAAATTTTCAAGAAAATTACATAGAAAAGTTCCCAAGAACTAGGGATCGTTTACCTCGGGATCTTCATAGACAAAGAAATTGAAGATAAGAGTTCCAATCCATGATTACAACCTAAAATTAAAGAAATCTAAACTAAGAATGTGAAAAACCAAAAAAAACCGAGCTGGAGGTTGGTTTTCTCCCGAAATCTCTACCCTTATGCGGAAGAGCGTAGCGACGCTGGTCTTTTTTCAGCTGCAGTGTAGCTACGCTGTCTCTATTTTCCGAGAGGCAACGCTTCTACCTTGGAGCATAGGGCAATTTTGTATTTTTCTTTAATTTGTTGCCTGAGCTTTGATTCGACCCGAATTACATTCGAAACGTCCCAGTGGTCTCATTTGCTCATTTTTCCATCAAAAAAACTTAATAAAACATTAAATTCTGGAGAACTAACCCTATTTAGGCGAAGATAAATAGCTCTTTTTGGGAGCTATCAATCTTCAAACCCAAAACTTTCAATGACTTGGAGAAGTTGATTGTAGTTTGAAATCCTTAGATCATAGGAAATTTATGCTTCTTAGTCTTGTTAAGAAACAAGATTTTCAAATTTAATTCTTTAAACCTTTGATTTCCACCTTTTTTGGTCTGGCTAAGCTTTTACTCAATTATTCCTTTTTATTCTTCTATTAATCACACGTCTTCCATACTGAATTAAATTGATCTTTTGGCTATTGACTATATTGATTCTCCAAAACTTTAAAGTTAAAGATCTTCGATGTGCACACATTCAACAAATGAAAGGTGAAATATTTGCTTGTTCCTCTATTCTTGTCTGTCTCATTTAATCTTAGTGAACATTGTCTTTGCTAAAGAAATAATTTATTAGTTGATGCCTTTTAATGATAATCCAAACTTCATGGTTTTCCGTTTCTTCTCATGGTCGTCAAAATGTGACAGGGGTGTTGTTGTTACAAGTCTTCGAAAGAAATACTGCCCACCAGCTATGTGGTTTCGTTGTCGGACAAGTCGACTACGCGCCATGTCATCATGAGTTGAACCACCTCTGGAGTCTTTGCATTGGGGGTGTATCAACTGCTAGAGGTCCACGAATCTGCAGAAGCCATGGGGGTGAGGCTCATCGTCGTTTCGCGTTGTTGCTCGTGGGTCTTTGCTAGAAACTGTTCATAGGCATCGAAAAGGAGTCAAAATCGATCAATGGTTTGTGAAGCTTTTGAGTTCCACTGCCATTTGGAATCGTCCACAGTCGTCATCGTTGTCACCTCCTGGAGTTGTGACTACCGGCGATCGTTGTAGCTGTTCGCCCATTGTCGCTTAGAGCTACTTGTCGCCGTTGCTTGAAACCATTCACCACTGTTGTTTAAAGCTAGCTACCATCGCCATTTGAAAGTTGCTAGTCGCTACTCGTCACTATGCTGCCCAAAGCCTACGCTTGTTGTTGTTGTTCCCTGATACTAATGTTTGAAGTCCCCGATCACGATTTGTTGCTGCTACCGTCCGAAACCTCTACTCTCCGTTCTACTCTATCGCTCTTCATCACCTTCATTTGAAGTCACTCGTCGATGTTTGCCTAAAAACGCGCACCACCACCATTCAAATCGCCTGAGGTCACCGTTTGAAACTCCTCGGAGTCACCTATCACTTGTTGATGCTAATTGAAGCTACACACTGCCACCTTCAGATGCAATTTTCATCGTTATTTGAGATCGCTTGCAGTCATCGTTGCTGTTGAAAACATCACCCTCATTTGAAATAGCTAGCCACAACAGTTTGGATGCGTTCCCCCTGGTACTAAGAGTTGCTTGACGCCCCTTGTTACGGCTACTCATCGTCGCTCGCTGCAGCTTGTAGCCATCGTTCGTTGCTTGATTTTGTTATTCGTTGCCGCTAGGAATGTCGCCGAAGAAGTGGAAGATTTTTTATTTAATATGAGAAGGGGGCGGCAATTGACTTATTCCACAGAAGAAAAGAGAGTGTGAAAGAACTAGGGTTTTCCTTTTCTTTTTTTTTTCTTCTTTCCTATGTCATCATTTTCTCCCTTTTTTCTCTTTTTTTTTTTTATTATTTTCTAATAAATCAAGTCCCCAATATTCTCATAATTTCTTTTTCTTTTGTTATGATTTGAATTTATTCTTCTTGGATTATAGACATGGAGATCTAGTTTGCCTATAGTTTCCTTTGATTTTAGTCATAGAGTTCTAATTCGCTCAATGGTTTCCTTTGATTTTGATCATAGGGATCAAATTCACCCATGGTTTCTCCCATCCAAACTTCTTCTTTAAACAGATTGCGAGAACAAAGTCACCATAGCCTTGATTTTCTTAATTTTGCAAAGATTCTCAATTTTACATTCGTAGATCACTCTCATCCCCATAGACAACGCCAACTGTTGATTCCAAATTTTGGCCAAGGGAAAACGCACCTAATTTTTACATGACAACAACGATAAATTTATAATTTAGAAAAGAGAGGACCTGCAAAAAACAAAAAGAAAAAAAGAAAAAAAAAGTCTGATGCCTAAATCAGTATGAGAATTATAGAATGGAGAAGAAGTTAGAAGTTTTTAGATACCTTTGATGGAGTCATTATGGTGTATCTATAGGGGATCAGATATTTTCTTATTTCATTTTATCTTATTTTATATTATCTCATATTATCTGAACTTTTGGCTTTATTTCGTTAGGCCGAAATTTACTCTTCAACACGTGGTATCATAGCTATAACTTATTGTGTTTCTCACAACTCGATTGCTTTGGTCTTCCTCAAGAAGTTTAAACAAAATAGAGATAAAATTACAGGGTTAAGCATATTTTTTCAAAAACAATAAAGAGAAGTAGTTTATTACCTTTGAAGAGCAGATTATAATATCTTCCCCCAGTATGATTTCCTTTCACAGAACAAACAAGAAATCACGTACTGGGTAGCACCAACAGATCTTCTCTGCTATCCTCTTGGACAAAGATGGGTTTGTGGGAACCAATTGAAAGAAAAGGGAATGTTCTTTGTTTTTTTTAGAGAAAGAATTCTCTGTTAAATTAGAGATTGGTAATGAGAGAGCCTTTTGAATCCCTTTTGAAATTTCTCATTTTTACGTGAATTTCAAGCACCTAATAACTGCAGACCTTCTGCAACTTTAAAGATAGTCTCCAATTAATTAGTTAGCTTAAATTAAAATTAAATATTTAGTTTAATTATATAAATAATCAAATAATTTAATTAATAATATAATTAAATATCTAATATTTAATTTAATACATTTGAATCATATTCAATTGTACATCTCTCTCTTAATCTGTAGTTTTAATATGAATCTAATTCACATTAATTTAATATTCGAATCTTATTCAAATACTCTCATATTAGTTCAAAATTAACTTTATATTATAATGTATCTCATACATTATTTTGACTTTATATTTTAATTGTATCATATACAATTAATATTAATTCCCTTAAATAATTTGAATGTCTGAAATTCTTTCAACACTTAATATCTTTGTTTGACCCGTTGTGAGCTAGTAGAGGGACCTAATGGACGTAGTTATAAGCTCCAATGATATGAGATTAATTAATTAATCAACCTTCATTAACTATGGGGCATACCACTAAAGACTCATAGTTGCACTCTTATGAATTGTGGTATATTTATGTGTCCATTGATTTAACCATATTTTGTAAGTCAATCCTTCACAGGTTGCTCGTAATTATAGTTGGGTCAAGTTATCGTTTTACCCTTGTAATCACCTCTTGCACCTTAAGTACCACTAATCCTCTAATGAATAATTCTGTTTACAGTCCAACCATGAACAAAATTCCTCTTGAGCCAGTGTGAGGGAAAGGTCTGATTGTTCAAGTCCTGCATTAAGCACTTAAAGGAACAACCTATCTATTTTCCCTAAATTCAGGAAGGAGTGAATTTTATCTTATGAAGTTATGTTCCCAGCTCCTCACAAGATGTCGTCCTCTAAATGGTACGCATATTGAGTCGGCGGCTAAGACCATTCACACCCATACAAATCAAAGAATGACCTTCATGAGCAGGAGTTCATAACTCACTCAGGATTGAGATCAAGTTACATGGTTATCGTTTGAAATATAAATCTCTTCAATTAACAATATTATAGAGAGATCTTCGTGGTTCAGTCTTATACAGAGTTACTGTATAGGATACCTCCATTTACATGTCATTACATGAATGATTTAAATCAAACTGTTTGTAACACTTACAATATTTGTAACATTTACAAAGTGGGTCGTATTTATAGTATTACCAGGATAAGACACCTAACCCTATCCATATACTATAGACCTTTTAGGTATTACTTGAACATTATCCACTTGTATATCAACCACATATTATTCAAGTCATATTAAATAACTTTGGATCTTAGTTTAATGGATTTTGAGCTGTACAAATAAATAACACTTATTTGAAAATAAATAATACTTTATTTATTAATAATTGTTTAAAAATTTACTGACTACAAGATTTATGACATAAAGTCCAACAATCTCTCACATGTCCTAAAGTTGGCGGTATGCACAATACATGTAAAATAAAATACAATAAACTAGGGCATAAAATATACCCAGTCATAATTCCCACTTGCCTTAGCTGAAGTGGTACATATCCTATAGACTTAGACCCTCTAGATGACCCGCGAACACTTTAGACGTGGAAGTCTTTGTAAATGAATCAACAATGTTGTGTTCCGATGCTATTTGTGTGACATCACGTCCCCTCGTTGCACAATCTCCCGTATTAGATGATACTTCCGCTCTATGTGCTTTCCTCGCTTATGGCTTTGAGGTTCCTTCAAAGTTGCCACAGCACCAGGGTGATTGACAAAGACATATTTGGAACAACTTCCAAATCAGTCCAGAACTTTCTTACCACACAGCTTCCTTAGCAGCTTCACAAGTAGCTACATACTCTACCTCTATGGTAGAGTCAACAACACAACCTTGTTTTATGTTGTGCCAAACTACAACTCCTCCATTAAGAGTGAACACTGATCCTGATGTGGATTTCCTAAAATCCTTGTCAGTCTGAAAACCAGAGTCAGTGTATCCTGTAAGGATCAAATCCTTAGCACCATACACAAGCATATAGTTCCCCGTTTTCCTAAGATATCTGAGGATTGTCTTTACTATCGTCCAGTGATCAAATCTTGGATTAGATTGATACCTACTGACAATCCCAAGCATATGTCAAGCCTCGTACACAGCATGACATACATAAAGCTACCCACAACTGATGCATAGAATGTACATCTCGTCTCTTCGACCTCTTGATGTGTCTTAGGGCATTGTTCCTTAGATAAAACAATTTCATGTTTGAAAGGTAAATTACATTTTTTGGAATTCTGCATCAAATATCTGATAAGCATTTTGTCAATATAAGATGCTTGAGACAAAGCTAGCAATTTGTTCTTGTGATTTCTAATAATTTGAATGTCAAGAACATGTTGTGCTTCTCCCAAATCTTTCATTTGGAATTGAGCAGATGATCAGTTTTTAATTTCAGTAAGAAATCCTACATCATTTCCAATTAGTAGGATGTCATCTGCGTATAACACGAAAGGTAACAGTACCCTTCAATGATTTTTTTGTACACACAAGGCTCATCAACATTTTGATCAAAGCCATAAGATTTGCCGCAATGTCAAACCTTATATTCCAAGATCTGAATGCCTGTTTCAATCCATAAATGGACTGTATAAGCCTGCAAATCTTTTGTTCCCGATCTTGTTTTATGAATCCTTCTGGTTGATTCATGTAGATGCTCTCATCAAGATCGCCATTTAGAAAAGCAGTCTTGACATCCATTTTCCATATCTCATAATCATAATATGTGGCAATAGATAAGAGAATTTTGATAGACTTCAACATGGCAATAGGAGAGAAGGTTTCGTCATAATTAATCTCCTCTACTTGGGTATAATCCTTTGCCACAAGCCTAGCCTTAAAGGTTTGAACCTTTCCATCTACACCTCTTTTCCTTTTGTAGATCCACTTACAACCTATAGGTTTTACCCCATCAGGTTTATCTACAAGATCCCATACTGAATTGGAGTACATAGAATCCATTTCAAGATCCATGGTCTTAATCCATTCATCTTTGTCAACATCATTATATTCATCACATGTTTAAAAGACAATGGATCCTTAATGTCATCATCAGATATGACAACTTGGATTTCTCTTAAACACATATATTGCATGAGACGAGATATAACGCTCCTATTACGACGAGACTCCCTCAACTGTTGAGAAGGATTTTGACTAGATGTGTTGCACCATCAACAACTATTATTAATATACTAGCATTGCCAACAACTCTTGTTGACGTACTGTCATTTTTATTGGAAATTTCACTTAAAATTAATTTACTGCGTGGTTTATGATCTCTTATATGATCTTCCTTTAATAATGTAGCATTTGTTGATACAAACACCTTGTTATCTTAGGATCTTAAAAGAGGTCATCCTTGGTTTCTTTGGGATAGCCTTTAAATAGGCATACCCTTGAACGAGGTTTTAGTTTCTTTGGGTTTAATTGGTCATTTCTAATACATTTTTTATTCAAAGAAAACACTTTAAAATTTATTAATAGAAACGAACAATAATATTTTGTGCAAAGATATAATTAAAATATTTAATCTCATAATATCTAAAAGGAAAATTATTTTAAATGACAAAACTACTGAAAATATTTACAAATATAGCAAGATTTCATTGTGTGACAGACTGTGATAGACTACTATCTGTGTTGCGATAGACTATAGATAGACACATATTAGTCTATTGCAGTTTATCGCAGATAGACAGTGAAATTTTGCTATATTTATAACTATTTTGGTTCATTTTCCTATATTTGAAAACACCCCTTTCTAAAAGTTAAATTTTAAATATTGCAATATCATAGTCTAGCCTATTATAACATTCATGGTCTTAAAAATAAGAAAGTCTTAAATATTAATATCTATTTATTATAAATGTATTAAAAGATGAAAATGTTGAGATGGGGGAAATAAGAAAAGGACTAATTGTTGAAGATATAATGATATGAAACCCTAGCAATTTGAAAATTAGGAACTCATTTGTTGAACCCCTATCAAATTTTAAAACCTCCAAATTAATTTGTCGTCAATCCAAAGGGAAAGATTATATTTGGATTACCTTTTGATCGAAAACCAAGAGATAAGGAGAACTAGTTCTTCACTCCAAATTTGAACACTCCAAGAGTAAGATGATAACACTTACCTAAATGTTCTTAGCATGCGATATCCTGACCCAAAAATTGCAAAGTGCTGATGAGGATCTGTCATCTGCCAAAAGATTTTCATTTAGAAAAAACCCTAAAAAAAATCTAAACCAAAAAAAAAAAAAAAAACCAATGTATTGTGTTTCCTTCCCCCTTTTAAAATGTATCCTGCTTAACCTAAGGGACTTAAAAGTTCACACTATCCCTAACTTAAAAATGCTAAAATTCCAAATAAAACATATATGGGTCCAAAAATAAAAATACCAAAAAAATAATGTATGTTTGCAAATAAAATATAACACTAATGAAATTTGATCAAAGCTCAATCAATTTCATTTTGTAGCATCAAATAAAATCAATTATAAAGCTTATGATCAATTTCTTGAATCCCCATAATTGAGTTCATCTGTATTTGTATGTGAGAGTTCAACGCTAACCGTAGTTTCTTGGCTCTTGTGTGAGTAGTCTTGGAGGTAACACGAGGACATCCTAGTTCATATCATTTTTTTTTTTGTAAAGTATTATATAAATAAATAAATGGGATGGTTGCATAAATGACAATTAAGTCCAAATAATAGCATATAGAGTACAAGGATAAAAAAAATTGCAGATATAGCACAAAGATAGGCCCAGATATTAGAAAATACTAAAAAGCCCAATTCAGTTTTCATGTGTTTCTTTTTTCTCTTTTTCCAATTTTAAGTCTATCAATTGTTATCACTGATAGCTTTTATCGTGACTATCACTAATAACTTCTATTAGTGGTTATCAACGATAGTTTATTAGTGGATATCAGCAACTTTCACTGATAAACTTTCATCAATTGGAATCGACTTTGAAATATTAACACTTAAAGCTATTAGTGGCTATCGCTAACAGACTTTCATATAGAAATCAACTTTGAAAGATTGACACTTTAAGCTATCAATAATAGAGAGATATCAGTGTCTATCAATGATAGACTTCAAGTGGTCATTAACTTTGAAAGAAAACAAATAACTTTGAAAGATTAAGCTATCAGTGATAAAAAAACTATTAGTGGCTATCACCAATTGACTTTTACTAGTGACTATTGATTGGTGAGAGTTGTCGCACACTCCGGATCAAATAATTTCATTCCTACCTAAAAGTGCAATAGTGGTAGTATGGGTCGAGTCCATAGGGAACCGACGTGTGTTCTCAATCAAAATATTAACAGTCCTAGGTAACTAAAGAGGAGGGGTTTGAGAGTGATATTGAATGCAAAAAAAGTAAATTGGGGAATTGTAAATTGTAGTAATGAAATTCAATAATTAAAACATCTAGCTTAGACTTTCGAGTTGTTCCCCAAATTGTGGCTTGAACATAGATTCATCATATTAATTCCTAGGTTATCTATCCTTAGCCAACTCACTTAGAAACGCTAGGTGAAAGTCCAAATTATCTAATTAGTCAATTTAATTAGATGAAATGCATCCTAATTAATTGAACTAACTGCATTAAGAATTAGGGAATTGCTAAGGTGAATATCTAATTGGAAATGTCGTATTAACATTCATATGATTTTTTTCAAGGTTGATAGAATAATGCTTTTCATTATAGACAATAAATCACAAGTCTAACTAACTTGCTACTCTTAGATCAAATTACAATTATATGTCACGTATTATAAATCAACCTTTAGCTACCGATTATGTATCACCAATTAGTTTGTTAGACATTCATGAGAATACATAATCAAAATTATTCAAAACAAGAAAGAATTCAAGAACAATATAGAAGTATGATTAAATTATCAAAATCTCACAAGTCTTACAATAGAAAGGGGAAATCACTCTACGCCTAAGTTAGAACGAGTACCTTAGCCCATAATCTTCATCATAGACATCAAGGAATCGTTTCAGTACATAGAAAGACTAAAAAGTAGAAGAAAAGATCAAAGAGAGCTGTGAAAATTCGGTTGGGTCAGATGTTTTAACTTAGGCAGCTAAGGAAATATAAATAGAATTCAGACGGGCGTCGTGACACTAGAGTATAGTGTGGTGATGCTGGTTGAAACAGGGGACTCAAGTGACAGCACATTGTCGAGGTGGCGCTGCAATGTCGACGCGCGTTCGCGCGCATTACACTTCAAAGTGCAGTTGCACTCTAAAGCAGCACCGCGGCACCAAATGCATTTTTAGCAAGGAGCTGCTATAGGGAAACGACGCCGAGCTTGGCGCCTGGCAGAGTAGTTGCGCCGTGCCCTCAGGGGTATTTCTGTAATTTCTCTCTTTTTCGGCTGATGCATTTGAACTCTATTTTGGCTTATTATAGCTCCATTTTGACTCTAACGCCTGATTCTACCTCTCAAGTGTTCGATACCTGTAAAATCACTGAATAAACATATAAAACCTAGGAACAACCTCGATTTAGCACCGTGATCGTGCCGAATTTTGCTTTCAAGATAATAGATCTTTCATAGCACAACAATGATTGACATTTAGTTCCTACAATATCATCCATTCAATTTGTGTACAAATGATGTAGGAATAGTATAGGAATTAGACTGATTTATTGTTATTATTTTATATAAAGAAAAGGTAAAAGAAACAGATGAGACGTTTTTAAAACAAAGTCGATATAAATTAGAATAAGATCTAAAGTAACAAAATAATAAATTTAAAACCTTACCAATGGAATCTAATAAGTGTAATTTATACTAATCTACTTAATCCAAAATCATGATTTTTGACCAAGAAACTGACAGATTGTTCTATCATTTCAATTATTTATTATTATTTGTCACGTGGCATGCAGCCCCAAGTCCTTTGGCATAATTTGGACTTGTTTGTTTGTTATTCATTTTTCTTTTTTTAAACAAAAATCAAGTTTGTTTTTGTTTTTATCTTAATCAATAATAAATATAAATAAACAAAGTTCTCCTCAAGAAATATATATATATATAAAGTACATGGGGCGGTTTCTAATCCGGTCGGCAAAGTCTTCTAACCATCGCTGGCGGTTCGGTTCCAGCTTATTATGAATAATTAATTTATTTATTCTCTCAATTTTGAATTTTGTTTTTATTTAGAATGTATTAAGTTTATTTTGGAAGATATAGAAATTATTATAAAATAATCTTAACCGTTTTTTGTGTTGGGTAAAATCGATTATGATATTAAAATCACACATTGATTTCACACCCTTTTAAGAATTTGTTCTTTACTAGTTTTTAGATTCTCTTTTGCAGATGCAATTTTTGATAAATTTTTAATTTTGAATTGTATTCTTCTAAATTAGGATTTATTTTATATATCAGTTTTATACCATTATTTAATAATTATAAATTATAAAAAAAAATATAATATTAGATAAATTTTAGTTATTATATCTAAAAGATGATAATTTAGTATTTATTCACCCACACATGTAACCTTCAATTTTAAAGCTGAAGTTTATCAAACACTAATACTCTTTATATTAGAGTTAATCTTACATAAAACACTGATGTTAGCAATTATTTAAAAAACTATAACAATTCTAAACAAAGCCTTAATCTCTCAATTTATAAAATTGAAAATCTCGTCTCTCAACATTTGGATTTTTTAAAATTAAGAAATTTATTATACAAAAATTGAAACTTCATTGGACATTAAATTCAAATTTATATTTTATATATTAGTTAATTTTTTATTTTAAAAAAATCACATCTATTAAAAGCTTATTAGACACAAAATTAAAACTTTAGAGACTGATGAGTAGAACTTTAATTGATGGGATTGCTATATAATTTTGAAGACTTCAAAGTATATTTGCAGAAGCATATCCTTCATCCAATCTTGCAGTGGCGTCGAAGTTTTCCGGCCGCCACATACACTGTACTAGCGCCACCAGTTCGTCTTCGTCTTTATTTGCTTTCGTCATCATCATTGCAGTTTATTATTATAACCAATTCATTAAAGGAAAAATATTACATTTTTAGTTAAGTCATTAAAATTTGCTACATCATCTTTTTAATGGTCAACTATCGACAAACAATTCCAAACTCTATTTAAAACATTTTTTCAAATCTCAGGAGACAAGAACTAGAAGTATTTTTTTTTTAAACGTTAAAGACATACTAACTTCAAACTTCAAATAGCAAAAGAGTGTATTTTTCAGCCTTTAAACTCACGAATCAAAACCTTTCAATAAATAACATCTTTCACACTGCTTTTCACAAAAAACTTTAATCAATGTCAATGTGAAGGGAGAGATTAGAGCTTTATCGTACAATTTTTTTTGTTTAATTTTTAAATTTAAAATTTCAATTGAATTGTCTCATTGGTTTAAAAAAATATATAATAATTATAAGACTTTGTTATTTTTTTAAAAAATCTTTTTGCATAATTTTAAGGAAAATTTTTAAAAATAGAAAAATAAGGAAAACTATTTACACAAAATAGTAAAATTTTTAGATAGTTGTGATAGACGCTGATAGAAGTCTATCAGAGTCTATCAGTGATAGAAATAATAGAAGTGATAGATGCTAATAGAAGTCTATCCATGTCTATCAGTATTTTTTTTTTTTACTATTTTCTGTAAATAGTTTGACATTTGAAAATTTTTCTAATTTTAAGACACAAAACTAACAAAATCTTTGAAACAACAATAAACAAATAACTACCTCAACTAACCATAAATTTCTACAAACATTCAAGATTTGAAAAAGTTTAAAGTGTGAGCGAGAGAAAATGAGAGTGTTTCCATTCTTTCGTTTTTTTCTATTCTTTTTCAAATTTAAATATTAGTAAAACAAATTTATATAAATATTAGAAATTTTCATGGCGCAAAATAGAGGTGTTAAAAAAACTTAATGACCCAAAAAAATTCGATCAACCTAATCCATTCCATACGGTTTTGGTTGGGTTGGACTCGGTTCAAATAAATGAAAATTTTATAAGTTGAGTCAGTTCATTTGGTTCACCTAAAATAACCCAAATCAATTCGAACTTATTACTAATTTTAAAAAGTATGTTTTCTTACCTATGATATAATTCATATACTTATTTTTATTTTTATTTAATTATTTTTTGGATAATTTATTCTTTAACAACTCCTAAAAATAATTTGTTAGTACTTTGGAAATAAAATTTTCATAATAAAAATTAAAATTGAATTGTTAATCTTAATTCAATATATATATGAAAATAATTAAATAAAATTGATACATATTAACATTATACTTATTTTTCAAACAAAAATTTAAATAAATGACCTAATTAACTTCAATCCATCCAACTCAAATATTTTATGGTTGAGTTTATTATTTGATAAAAGTTATTTGAGTTGAAGAAACTTGCAACCCAAATAATAAAATTGAGTCTAAAAATGTACTACATCCCAATCCAATTCAACTTACGGACATTCTTAAAGTAAAAGATCACGTGAAAGTAGCACACTGATCAGTAAAATGGAAGGAGTGAACAAATAAACTATTTAGCTGATTTTAAATTATATTATCCACACATGTAATAAGTTTTGTGGTTCACTAACCTGAAGATATTTTAATTGAAATTAAATATTTAAATCTTAAACTTGAAGGAGTTTAGGGTAAAAATAAATAAATAAAGTACAGTCACACCCACTCATAGTAAAAATAAAATATATATATATATATATATATATATATATATTTGGTCTTTTTTTAGACCTTTCTGACAAAATTTAAATGAGGGAGAGAAAACAAGAGATTTCATGTTAAATCTTTCTATTTCTTATTTTTTTTCTTTCAAATTTAAATTTTAGTGAAACAAATGTACATCAAACATTAGAAACTTTTATGGTGACACAAATATTTAACATTTAAACTTAATTATAAATATATCCATTTAAAAGTTTCACTTTTCCATTAAAAGTTAAACTATGTGTCAAAATTTTTCTACCACATCCAATACATTTCATATTCATTGTAAATTAACTTAAAATAAGAAATCTACGTTTTAGACACAATCTCATTAATGACTTTATTTAATAGTAAATATTTACTAAATAAAACTAAAAAAAATATAAATTTTATCATAAAAATTATTTCATAAATATTTTAGACCATGTACATCCACGCATCTTCTAGTTCTAGTTCTACCTAGTACAATAAAAAAGGATCTTTTGTCCTTTTTTTTTTCTCCTTCCAAAATGGCCTATTTTACTTTGGTCACTTATCCCTATTTAAAATATATGAATAACTTAATTCTAAAAAAAAAAAAAAAAAAAAGTGAATAACTAAAAATGATTAGATTTTTTTTAATTATATTTATTGGGCCCCACAATATATTACCTAGGTCCACCACTACGGATGATTGGAGAGTAAATTATATAATGGATAAAAAGAAATATATATATTGGAAATTGGAAATTATAAGAAAATATGCCAATAAATTTAAATTGAGGGAGGCATGGAAGTTGGCAAAGAGCCGAGGATAAAGTCAGGTCCCACTCCCACCCTAGCGGGAGCCGACCATGTCGTTTGCCCTTCATTTGAAGGAGTTCAAATGTTTAGGTGTAGCCTAAATTATATTTAATATATCTCTTCTTTAATATATCGTTAAAAAAAAGATAAATAATTTAATTTTTATAAAAATAATTTTTTTGGTACATGGGAAATTTTTATTGGATAAATATTGAAGCGACATAAAGATAGGTTACATTTATTGAATAATTTAAGTTGAACAAAATTAATTGCAATTCAGATCATATAAATTTTTAAATAATTGTATTATGAATTAAATTAAAATATCAATACGGAAAATAATTGTAGTAATAAGTTTACTTTGGTTTATATGGTAAATTACATTAATTTAGTATTGTTTAGTATTGATCAACTAAACACCTTAAATAAAAGAAAACTATTTTAAATGGCAACCCTAAAATTGTAGTAATAATAAGTTTACTTTGATTTTTTTTTAAAATTAGACATGATAGATACAAATAGATGTCTATGAATGTCCATCCGTCTCGATCACAGATATACTGTGGCATTTTATTATATTTGTAAATATTTTGGTTCATTTTGTTGTATTTGAAAACGACTCTAAAAAAACACCTTAATTAGTTTTTTTTTTCTAATTTAAAATTTATCAAACAATATCATATTTCCTTTTCAATCTAAGCTTAAATTGTCAAAATGAGCATAACTATCGTAAGTACTTTGTGCTAGTAACCTTAAAGTCAAATTTTCAATTCAATTATTACAAATCAAATTTGAGAGCTAAATTAATGATATGGGTAAAAATGTTTATATAGACTTACTTGGTAGGATCTTATATTAATTATAAAAGCCTATAAAGTGATAAAATCTATCACTAGTTTTTTTTTTTTTTTTTTTTTTTTTTTTAAATATTTCTATAGATTTAAAATCTATTTAGATTGATTTTTTTTAAAAAAATAAATATAAAAAAATGTTTATAAACATTTAAAAAGTAAATGTAAAGGGGAATTTAATTAGGCGTAAATGGGAAATACATAGGAAAATTCTAAATTAAAAGAAGAAAAAGGGGAAGTGTTTGATTCTTGTGTATCCATATGCGAAAATACTTTTAGCTGTAGAGATTTCATTGATTGATGGTTGAGCTGGCTTTTGCAACGTCAGGGGGATCCTGCGTCAAAGTTTCTATACACTAATCCTCACGCCACAAACTTCTTTCTTTTTCTTTTTCTTTCTCCATTTTTCTCTCTCTGCAAAACCTTCTTCAGCCATTTCCATGTTCTCCCATTGGACCTAATCCTCTTCCATTCCCCCTCTCTCTCAACTCACAACTCCTTTTCCAATGTCTACAACAAAGCTTCTTCCCCACACCTTTGATCCAATCGATGAGAATCACGACAACGACCGCGAAATTGAGCCCTCTGAGAGGCTCGTCGGATCGCCGTTTACAGAGGATAGAGATTCTGTTTCCCTCACCCTAGGGGAGCCACTCTTGCGTACCAGTACGGCCAGGATCAGTACCACCTCCCAGCTCGCCATTGTTGGTTCTAATAAATGTCCTATTGAGAGCCTCGACTACGAGTATGTATATATATATTGATAGATTCCTTACTTTTTTAATCGAACAATTGTTTTCTTTGCGTTTGGGATCATGCGATCGATCATATAATTTTTGGTTTTGTTTTTTAATTATTATTACTTGCATTGTATTCAGCATTATTCAACTTCTCTCTGTTTTTATCCCGATAAGGGAATGGAAAAAGGGCTTCTTATCTATATGGTTTGATTCTGTTTTATCTTTTATGCTCAACTATTCAGATGATCTTGTGTGGGATTTTGTAAGATATGCTTAATTTTCATTTAATTCGTCTTGCTTCTCGGGTATCAGGCGGTTATTTGTAGTTAATTGGTTGGTCAGGTGTTGACATCAGTACTTGTAACGGCACTATTGTGAATGGAAGCTATCTTGTGACTTTCTAACTTATTAACTATAATTCAATTGCCTATGGATGTATAAGCTGGCCTGTGCAAAAGCAGGGCATCTTGAGTGAGATTTTCAGTAATCGTAAAGCACTATGTCACTTGAGAGCATATTATAAACTATTTTCACTTGAGAATTGATGACTGGCCTATCAAATCTTAAATGCCAAAAATTAACTTGAAATATGTAAGAGCATGTTATAAGCTATTTTCACTTGAAATGATTAGAAGATCCCATGATCATAGAAAATTATCTGCAATTACCATAAAAAAAAAAGTACAGAATAACTATGCAAAAATTACCTATTTGTAATTTTCTTTTGGAATACTAAATTCTTTCAACCTAAAAGTTTCTATGGTGTTTGTGTTTTTTATTGTTCTTTTAGGGATGGAGTTATTGATTTAAACAGGCCGGTTGATTGATTCTGCATGTGATCCTCACATTCTTGTATATTGTAACAGGATTATTGAGAATGAACTTTTCAAGCAGGATTGGAGGTCCAGAAAAAAGCTCGAGATATTTCAGTATATCATCCTCAAATGGACGTTGTGCCTTTTCATTGGTTTAATTACAGGGCTTGTTGGCTTCTTCAACAACATAGCTGTTGAGAATATTGCTGGTCACAAACTTCTCCTGACAAATAATCTCATGCTCAAGGAAAAGTAAGCTCTGAGGGACAGGCAGTTTAAGAAGTATTCAATTCACATAGCATGAAGAACCTTATAAGGCTACATTCGAGTCTTGAAATAGAATAATGTTAAGAATATAGTATTAGAATTAATGTTAAGTATAATTCTTTTATAAAATGTTAAGAAGGATACAAGTGAACAAATTAATTTTGATATAGAATATTGTATTATAATTAATATAGTACTAATACAAGAAACTTTAAGTTCAAGTTCTGGACCATTATGCCCTTCCCTTTCAAATTAATAGTTTGCATGTCATGTCTTCTTAATCAAGTCTTGGTCTAAGTTTGCGTGTGAGGGGTGTTAAAAGTAAATATAAATTAATCCTGATTAGTTTATACTTTCTAAGACCAGGTAACTGAGCTTTTCGTCTGCTTTTCATGTCATAAAGTTTGAGGATTCAGGCACTTTTTCTATCAGTCTTTTTTATCCACCACACTGTGTAGTCTGTGTTGTATTATTCTTGTTCTGTAATTGCTCTGGATGATCTCAAAATCTTACCTCACTGCAAAATTGCATATGGCTTCTATGATTTTCCTTGCTGCGTCTCTTTTTCTATGTACCCATCCAAAATTTATGTCATTCATACACATCTTATATAATCACCAACTGTGACATCAACATTAGCTTCTTTGCAGGTACTTTCAGGCATTTGCAGTATACGTTGCTTCCAATAGTGCTTTAGCTGCTGCTGCTGCAATCCTCTGTGGCTATATTGCCCCTGCTGCTGCAGGTTCTGGCATACCTGAGGTGAAAGCATACCTCAACGGCGTAGATGCTTATTCTATATTGGCTCCGAGTACCTTATTTGTGAAGGTAAAGCCTCATTGTTGCAACATTCGGTTTTCTGTTTCTTTAACCATTTACAAATTACTCATAAGTAGTTGCTTATGGTCTCGGCCATCATAGTTAAACTCACCATCATATATATAATAAGCATTTTGAATGATATAGTATCCTATTTGCCTAATTGTTTTCAGCCAATGCAAATAAAAGCAAGGCCATTGAATTGTGAGTTGAAATGTGCATTACTTTTTTTTTAAATAAGGAATTCTTGTACATCATATATTGTAATGCACACATGTTTTAAGCAGATGAAAAATTAAAATTTAATATTTATTTTTCTTTAATAAGAGATAATTATTTTATTGAAAACAATGTAATATACGAAGGGTACTCTAAAAATGGTCAAAAAATTACTCCATCCTTGAAAGATATGCTTAAACTTAGTGGGTAGTCCCGCCTGATTTGACCCCATCCTGGATGGAAGGATGTGTATGCACAATTGTACTCCAAAGTCTGGTGATCAAACGATAAGGGTAGGTAGGAAGGAAAATAGCAGTATGAATAATTTGATACGAGTGAAATAGGAGGGTTTCCATATCTTGCTTGTAT
The DNA here is from genome assembly GCA_002890555.2 of Lagenaria siceraria. Lineage (NCBI taxonomy): Eukaryota > Viridiplantae > Streptophyta > Magnoliopsida > Cucurbitales > Cucurbitaceae > Lagenaria > Lagenaria siceraria. Next base: position 9,275,845 of record CM016483.1, on the reverse strand, counting down.
AATCAAAAGAGATCATGAATTTACTTTGATTTCTTGCTATCCAAAAAATTTCCTGCTTTGAATCCTATCAAAGGAAAATTGTCAGTTGGACTTTTTCCATACCACAAGAAGTGGATTCCTGTTTTACAGGCCCTATGCTCCCCGCCTCATGATTTCTCCGTATCTTAAACTCAAGAGTTGAGTTTTATGTATTATGATTATTATTATTATTTTAAAAAAGTTAATGGAATAGGAAGTTCTTTAACGGAGGTTTTTTTTTTAATATATATATATATCAATAGGAAATTCTTTTGTTCCCATTTCATCTTATCAATCAATGGTTATTGTTTCCTATCAAAAATAAAAGTTAATTATAATAGTAATAATAATAATGAAATTGATGTAGTGGATTAAAATGGTTTAGGTGTATAATGTTGTAATAATTTCAATTCTTAGTTTTAATTTGTTAATTAGTTTTAGGTGGTTGTCATTATGTAGTTTTGTGGGCTAGTGTGTGTTAGTTTTTCTGTTGATCCTCGGTTTTTACTTCTTAGTGGGTTGTGTGTTGGTATCTTCAATGAATAGGGATGGCAGTCTATTGTGATTAGACCTTTGAATATTTTGATATTGGAGGAGAAAATTCTTTGTTAATTCTGGGGGTCTTAGTCTCTTAGATGCTAGGCTATATTATTTCAGTTGCTTGTTAATGGAGGACATCTCCAATTTATTATCCTTGTTTCTTATGCGTTTATTTGATCAATCGTCTGTTCCTCATAAAATAATTCTAAATAATTAAAAATTTCAATGATAAACTTTTTGTTCATTGTATTTGAAATAGTTTCCTCTAAGAAAAACAACTGTATCCATTGAATTCTCTTGTAGTTGCTTCTCCTTCCATATGCAAGATTCTAAAAGACAAGGTATTATTAAGGCTTAAGAAGACATCCTATTGTCAGTACCCTTGTGATTAGAATGTTATCACAATTTGTTGTCTCACTCACTGTTCAGCTAAACCAGTCTGTATCACCCCAAAAGGGTGTCTTCTTTAGTAATTTACAATCTAAGTGGACAACGATAATAATATAAACATGAATTATAGGTAAAACAGTGCAAAAACCACTATTGTGTTTATGGTCCTTTAGAATGTGAGATCATCTTAAATCAGCATCTGCTAACCATTATGATGATGGATTTTTAAAATTTTCCAATAACCATGTGGATTAACTTGGCAGATTTTTGGTTCGATATTTGCTGTTGCTGGTGGATTTGTTGTGGGTAAGGAAGGACCCATGGTTCATACTGGTGCATGCATTGCCTCGTTACTGGGACAAGGAGGCTCTCGCAAATACCGCTTGACTTGGAAGTGGCTCAGATACTTTAAAAATGATAGGGACAGGCGGGATTTGATCACTTGTGGTGCAGCAGCTGGTGTAGCAGCTGCCTTTCGGGCTCCAGTTGGTGGCGTTCTCTTTGCACTTGAAGAAGCAGCTTCATGGTCTCTCTCCCTCTCTCTCTCCACAGTACCAAAATGTTCATTTTTGGCTGCTCAGTTTTTAGTCAACTTCTAGGGAACGTGAGAGAAACTTGATCTAAAAGGAAAATTGAGAGTCAAAATTTACAACGCTTAGCTTACATGGCTAAGAGATGAAAACTGTTATGCGTGTGGACATGTTAAGCTAGGTTTTGTCTTTTTGTCTTTCTCTGGTTTCTTGATTTTATTGAATGTGTTGAACTGCTTTCACATCCACACGAATGTACTTACTTTTAATTGTAAACAATGAGGTGCATTTAGAACGTTTAAAGATCCAAGATCATTCTGTATCATATTTACCAAGAACAGCTTTTGCTCCATCATCATTGATAGATAATCCATGTTGTCGAGATTGTTAGGTGGAGGAGCGCTCTTCTCTGGAGGACCTTTTTCACGACTGCTGTAGTAGCTGTTGTCTTAAGGAGTTTCATTGAATTTTGCCGAGGGGGACAATGTGGGTTATTTGGTGAAGGAGGTCTCATCATGTTCAACATCAATACAGAAAACTCCACTTATGGCACCCCAGATCTTATTGCAATTGTTTTACTAGGAGTTTTTGGCGGTGTACTTGGAAGCCTTTACAACTATCTCGTGGATAAGGTTCTCCGAACCTACAGCATCATAAATGAGTATGCTCCAGAGTGTCTTTTTTTTTTTTTTTTTATGATTCTGGAAATAAAAGTTAACTTCCCCCCTTCTTTTACAACATATACAATTCTGTTATTGTACAGATTCACTATCACTGACAATTAATATTGAATTGCAGGAGAGGTCCCGGCACGAAACTTATCCTTGTTGTTGGCATTTCCATATTGACAACCTGTGTCTCATTTGGTCTTCCTTGGTTCTCACAATGTTTACCGTGCCCAACTGACTTGGATGATCAATGCCCAACCATTGGTCGCTCAGGAAACTACAAGAACTTCCAATGCCCACCTGGCCATTATAATGATCTTGCATCTTTATTTTTCAATACCAATGATGATGCCATCCGAAGCCTGTTCACATCTGCTACTGACAAGCATTTTCAGCTCTCCTCACTTTTTGTCTTCTTTGTTTCTATCTATTGTCTTGGCATTATTACTTATGGCATTGCTGTGCCTTCTGGGCTCTTCATTCCTGTAATTCTGGCAGGGGCCTCTTACGGTCGCATTGTAGGGAGATTATTTGGTTCAGCTGCTACTCTTGATGTCAGTCTCTATGCCCTTCTCGGAGCTGCATCCTTCCTTGGTGGCACTATGAGAATGACTGTTTCTCTATGTGTCATACTCCTTGAGCTTACTAATAACCTTTTGATGCTCCCATTACTAATGTTGGTTCTTCTAATTTCAAAGTCAGTGGCAGATATTTTTAATAAAGGTGTCTATGATCAGATTGTGAAGATGAAAGGACTGCCCTTTATGGAAGCCCACGCAGAACCATTTATGAGGCAATTGGTCGCTGGTGGTGTGGCTTCTGGTCCCTTAATTACGTTTTCTGGGATCGAAAAGGTTGATAACATTGTCCACGCCTTGAAAATGACAAACCACAATGGGTTTCCTGTAATTGATGAACCACCTTTCTCAGATAGTTCAGAGCTTTGTGGGCTTGTTCTGAGGTCTCATCTGCTTGTTTTGCTTAAAGAAAAAAAATTTACTAAGCAAAAGGCGTCACTTAGATCAGAAATTTGGAGGCGCTTCAAAGCACATGATTTTGCAAAAGCAGGTTCTGGCAAAGGGGTGAAACTGGAAGATTTGGACTTCAATGAGGAGGAGATGGAAATGTTTGTTGATCTTCATCCCATTACAAACACGTCGCCCTACACAGTGGTAGAATCAATGTCGCTAGCTAAAGCGGCGATTCTCTTTCATGCACTTGGCTTGAGGCACTTGTTGGTGGTTCCGAAGACACCCGGGGTAAGACACACTTTCTTATAATCTTATGAGTGTGCAACAGTTTGCCTCTATCACATACTATATTAGATTATAGTCGCTATGTGATATAATGTTGTCTATTGCAGTAAACTCCATTCATTCAATCTTGGGGAAGGTAAGCTAGTTTGTGCTCCCACTCACTGCTATGGTGCCATTTCCTTTGTTAATTATGATGCCTGAAATTCTTAGAACTTTGTAGTTGTTATGGCCTTTTTAAACGTGCTGCAAGTTGAATTTTGTGTGTTCCAAATGGATTTAAATGATGAATGAGCAACCATAAGTAATAAAAGAAGCTTTTTTTGATAAAAGGTTTAGACACTAAAACAGAATACTCGAAAGTTATAGTTTACAGCAAAATAAGATTGGTCCCTAGCTTAAGTTACTTGCTAAAGAAATACTTAAACTGTCCATATAAATTTTTGGATCGTTGTCGACGTCTTGCAGAACTATCAATTCAAATTATTTTTCTGAATCTAGTAATGATTGAACATTGATGAATATTTTGCAGAGGCCTCCTATTGCTGGAATTCTTACACGGCACGACTTCATGCCGGAGCATGTTCTGGGACTTTACCCGCATCTCAACCCCCACAAGTAGAACGAAGCAAGGTTCTTTCCTATTACTTTTCCTTCTGTTTGGGTTCTGTTCTTGTGAGGATTAATTTGCACCTTTTTTCCAGTGTCCATACCATTCTGTTGGAAATTTTGAAGCGTTATAGAAGAAAAATCTGTGATATGAGGTACTCAAAACACACCTGCATAAACAGGAACTATTCACATTTTTACATGTCAATATCAGCTTATTCAATTATTATTTAATCTTCATCTGTTTCGGTTGATGTTCTCGAGAATAAAGTGGTGTGTAATATATCCTATTTTTCAAGCAAACTATTAAAATTTCTTTAATAGATTGTACCCTTTTATTTTGTCCAGTTATTTGCCCTTTTTTTTTCTCCCAGTTATCCTTATCTATATGTTATGTCGTGCCAAATCAACTAATGTTTATCTATCAGAGGCATGTCAAAGTCATTACTTATTTATGATGTTAATAGTAAAGACTTGTTCATGAACGTCGTGAAATGTTATTATACTTCATGGACTAAATAGGCAACAAAGATGAATCATGAAGGGAGAGGTGATTTTGTACATACAAGAAAATCCAAAGTGAGAGAGTAAGAAGATATTGTATATGTATTAGTAGATATTAATTGTAAGAGTAATGAGAAAATACATGTACACTTCTCCAGAAGGTAAAGATTGTTGATTAAAGAACAATGAATGAATTGTCGAATCAAATCAAAATTAATAAGGTAGTAGGATAATTAGTACTTAACAAATCCCGGACATGGGTTTATTAAAGAATTTAGTGGGAATGTGTTCAATCGATGGTGACCACCTATTTAGAATTTAATATCTTAAGAATTTCTTTGGCACCCAAATATTGTAAGGTTTAACAAGTTATTTTATAAGATTAATTGAGGTGTGTGTAAGCTAATCGGGATGCTTACATATATCAAAAAAAAAAAAAAAAAAAAAAAAAACCTTCAAACTCAAATTGTTTGGTGAAAAAGTATGACCAGACCAAGAAACTTTCATTTCTGATTTTTGAAGGGGGAGATTTTAGACGCCTTCTATCTTTGACATGAATATTAACTACCATACCCACAAATCTAAAGTCACCCAAATTGAAATGGTTCATATTATTATAACATAACTAAATTTTAACCCTTAAGAATCCTAGGTGGGTCAATAATTTAGGGCATATATAAGACATTTATTATCATTCTAGTGAATAATTAGATCTCTAAACTAGTAATTGTTGACCAAAAAAATCTCAAATATTTCAAAATATCAGTTATAGCTATGTAAGTGACTCATTAAGAATATAATCGTCATAATTGTTAATTAATTAATATGTTTGTAAAATTTGATATGCTATTGTAAATCCAAAGAAAAAAAGGTAAGAAGAGTAGAAGAAGATGCTAGAAGATGTAGCATCTCAATGATGCTGAGTAAAACATCGAGGAGGTATTTGGGGCAAGAAGTGAAGTTATTAAATCTGAAAAGTTGTTTAGTCATTGGACCCTCGATGTAAAAAAAAGTTAATAAGTCATGAAATTAATGTTTTTTAATCATGGAGCCCACCAACTCTTTAGGCCAAATAAGGAGTGTGGTTAATTAGTCATTTGTTGGAATGACTTGTCATAAAAAATTAGCCAAACATTTCTAAATGTATTTTCATATTTAATATAAATTTAAAAACGGTTTTCTATATTTAATTTAGATATGAAACGTTTTCCTATTTAATTTAGATATAAAATGTTTTTGTATTTAAGTAAGGTTTAAAATGTTTTCTACATTTAATTTAGAAAAACGTTTTTGTTGGATTCTTATAAAAGGAAAAAAAATGGTTGTTTTGGACCTTAAGAGGTGGAATTTGAGTTTTGGCATGATTTCTCTCTATTTTAATGATTTAATTGTGAGCAAAATTTTCACTCGATTCTAATCCTTTCTCCCGCGAGTGAGTGCACGCCTGAGATTAGAGGTTGTTACCTTGGAGAGCAACTGGCAGTAGTGTTTTAGCACCCGCAATTTCTTTCAGGGCAGTGGGTTTACCACGACACAAAAATCAACATTTGACATTTTGTTTCTTACCATCTGAAAGCAATTTCACTTGAAATCTTCTCATTGTCGATCTTCATAGTGCCATGATCCGAGGGAATAAAGATCAATAAATTTTTCATAAGGAAAGTTAAATCGATGTATCTTTCTTCAATCCCTCTCCACTTTGTTAAATACATTCTCAGGGTTTGTTGCATGTGTTCTTACCTTATGTTGGGTATTTAATTTTTATGTCTGATTTACTATTTTTGCAAATGGGTCCCATTGAAATGAGCATTTGAAGCCTAAATTAGCTACTACTCTGCTTTTTATGCTTTATTTTCTCTGTAGCATTTTTGTGGAGTTCCATTCACTCACAAATTTTGCTTTGGATAGAATTATTATAATTGTCTCTATTGTTTGTAGTTCCTTATATTTTGATTCCTAGTTTAATTTTTAGATTGCCAAGGGATGGTTGAAACGAAAATTAAGAAAATATTTTTGAAAAGTATACAGTTTTTTTGTTTTATGATTATATAGATTGTTTATAGAATTGTATTACTTTATGGAACTACCTAAAGCTTTACAAGTTCTTTATCACCTTGTTATTGTTATATTTTGCTCTTTTTTATTGTGGGGTTTAGCATGCAATATGCATTCATAAGAAGGAATACGTGAGGCTCATCTAAAATTAAGAAAATATTAATGTATATATTGGGCTTGGACATAATAAATTAAGGAAGTAATTACACATATATACTTTGCACTTACTTTCTAAATGATTTGTAGACTAAATCATCTAACTGAGGGGATGATTTGAGAGTTTTGGAGAAACAAATTGGCATATTGAATTTTCACCGTTGATTGTCATATATGTTTGTGATAGAGAATCAAATTAAGGGAATTTATAAAAATAGAAAAATAAGAGAAGCTATTTACACAAAATAGCAAAATTTTTAGATAATTGTGATAAACGTTGATAGAAGTCTACAATGGTCTTAGTGATAGAAATGATAGAAGTCTATCAATATCTATTAGTATTTTTTTTTTTGCTATTTTCTATAAATAGTTTGATATTTTTTCTATTTGTGAAAATTTCCCATCAATTTATTGTCAATTTCATGTGGATGAAGATGACAGTTGAGATGTTCTTAAAAAATTAATTTTTAAATATGTTGAAGATCTTTTGGCTGGAAATTTATTTCACTAATATAACTTAAAAAAAGTCTTCTCTAGTTGATTATGAATGAACGAAGTTAAATATAGGTTGGTTTTCCTATATCTCTAAGCTCAACATTTCAATTTCTTATATACTGTATGAGAATTTATCTTATGTCATTGAGAATGATATTCAATATATATTTGATAAGAATATACTTGAATGTTTCATGGTTAGCAAATTGTCTCATGACACATGCGATTAGAAAATAATATCGTTATTGTTATTGTTTTTCATATCTTAAATGAATGCTATTATAATCTACTTGAGCATGTTTATTAACATATTAGCATAAATAAAAATAATGTTTCATGTGTTATATTTGACAAAGTTTATACATGATTAAGTTGTCATGTTTGGCCATTAAATTTAATGAAATTTGAAAAGTATTATTATTACTTTTAAATTGAGTTTGGCCTAGCTTGCTTGTAGTATGAAAATATATAAATTATATTATTTTTATGTGGAAGCTTGTAAAATTTGATGGTAATTTGAGATATTGTCTAAGCTATAAAATATGTGAAATTTTATACGGCAAGAGGGCTTATACTCAAAGTAGATACAATACTATTGTAAAGATATTTAGAGAGTTGTTGTCCCTAATAAGTGGTATCAGAGTTGTGTCCCTAATCCATGCATGTTGACATAATTCTCAGGTGTTATACAAAGATGTAGTGGAACCTCGAAAGTAGTCATGGTGTGATCCATGGTTGAACTCTATCGGTTAGGTGGTTTGCTCTGGTGAAAAGGAGTTAGCTTATATAAGAGTTAGATGGATGGATGACTACTTTAGGAGAGGCTCGGTTAGTCTTTTGTTTGAGGGGAGGAGTGTTAGGGATGGGACCAAAGTCCCACATTGTTCAGATAAGAAGATGATTATGGGTACATAGGTGTACGTATAAAGTTATTTGTCTTTGTTTTATTGAGCATGTATAGGACCATAAAAAGAGAAAATGTCAATTAGCTATTTAGTAGCTTATAAAGAGACATGTTGAAATAAATCAATTAGGTGTATGTAAATAAGACATCTAATATTCTGATGTATACTCTCATATGACTAAAATAGCTACTATAGAGTCTTGATAGCATTTGCAGCAATATGTGGTCATCTAGTACGTTAGATGGATGCAAAGATATCATTCCTCAATGGTGACTTGAAAGAGGAAATATAAATGTGACACCACCTGAAGGTATGTGAATTCACACAATCTCTATATGGTTTTAAAGTAAACTGTTGTGATACATGTGTTTACTCAAAACTGTTTGGAGCTAATTGTGTGATTATCCGTTTGTATGTTGACGATATATTGATTTTTTATACAATCATAGTTGCAAATAACAATACTAAGTTATTTATGCCCTCACATTTTGAAATGAAAGATCTAGGTAAGGGTGGTGTGATACTTAGTATTAATATAAGAAAAACTGAAAATGGATTTTCTTTATATCAATCATACATTGAAAAATGCTAAAGAGATTTGATTGCTTTAATGATGCTCTTGTAAGAACACCTTAGCTAGTATGAGCCGAAGGAAAATGATTTTTCTCGATCTCAATATGCATATGATGTGAGAAGATTGAGTAGATATACATATAATCCTGATAAAGATCATTTGATTGTCTTTCGTCATTTATTAATGTATCTTAAGGGTACAATATAGTTTATTGTTTGCATTTTAATATTTTTCTACCATATTAGAAGGGTAGTGTATGCAAATTGGGTAACATAGAATGACGAAGTAAGCTTTTACTAGTAGATATGTGTTCTTATTGGGTAGAGGAGCTATTTTATGGAAACTAGCAAAACAAACTTATATAGCAAAGTCCACTATGGAGTCTGAATTTATTGCTATAGAATTAGAAGGACAAGAGACTGAGTGACTTAGAAGCCTATTGGGAGATATACTATTGTGGGAGCATTTGTACTAGTCTTTTTGCACTGTGATTCACATACTGCCATAAGAATTACCAAAAATAGTGTGTATGATGGCAAGATGAGGTATATACGCCTCAAACATGGAGCTGTGAAACAGTTATTGAAAGGAGGATTATTTCATTGTAAGATTATAGAGGAATTTAATAGATCCTCTCACTAAACTATTGTAGTGGTCCATAGCCCTTTATCTGGGTGGTCTATTGCCATAGATTTGATGGTTCATAACCCTTTATTGGGTGATCCTAATACGGACTGGATGGATAGAACTAAAACATTTAAATTATATAGCTTTTTTTTTTTTTTTTTTTTTTTTTTTTGTAGTCTTGATATGGACTTGATGGAAAGTTGTAAAATCTTCATAACATAGTTTTTAAGTGGTTTTTCGTTGATAGACTTGATGAAGTTGGTCCTGGTATAGACTAGATATGAAGTCTTCATAGCTCAGTTTTTTAGTGGTCTTTTGCGATAGACTTGATGAAGCAATAAATGTGTATGTGAAGGTGTGACCGCCTTCTATGAAAAAGTTTAAGAGTCTTTTTCTAGAACTTTCACTTTGGCATGAGGTTCTATATGCATGACCTTAAATAACACACCTTTACCGCGGAATCAATGGAAATTTAAGAAGTAAAACATGTTGTAGGGGTCTCAATTATAGCTATTGAAAGTTCAAGAGGTAACTCACTCTCTTTAACAAAGTTATTGCCCTATTTCACTATGCATCAATTCAAATCGTCAAGATATCGATATTTAAGTTTATTCTCCTACATTTGCTCAGATAAATTATTTATTGTTTTTTAATTGTCAGTCATTCGTGGGGGATTATTAGTCATTTATTCATTAGTTGGAATGACTTGTCATAAAAATTAGTCAAAGATTTCTAAATGTATTTTCATATTTAATTTAAATTTAAAAACAATTTTCTGTATTTAATTTAGATATGAAACATTTTCCTATTTAATTTAGATATAAAACGTTTTTGTATTTAATTAAGGTTTAAAACATTTGCTACATTTAATTTAGAAAAACGTTTTTATTGGATTCTTATAAAAAGAAAAAATGGTTTTTTTGGTCCTTAAGAGGTGAAATTTGAGTTTTGACATGATTTCTCTATGTTTTAATGATTTAATTAGAGCAAAGTTTTCACTCGATTTCAATCCTTTCTCCGGTGAGTGCATGCCTGAGATTGGAGGTTGTGTTAACTTTGGGGAACAATCGGCAGTAGTGATTTAGCAGCGAGATCGTACCACAATTATTTTCAGGGCAGTGAATTTACCACGATACAACCATCAACATTCGACATTTTGTTTCTTACACATAGTAACCTTAAAACATATTTCAAGTTGAAAGTGTCATGTCGCATCATAATAGAATCATAATGCTAACACAAACTTTCCTTTTGTAAACATTCTAGCGTAATACAAGTAATTCCCCCTTGTTGCTATATCCATTTAACTCCTTGATTAGACTACTGAATATGGATGAGTTAGTTTCAACATAAATTGGGTAAGTTCCCGATGGTAGAGGTGGAGAATTGAATCTTTAACCTCAAAATTAATAGTCAAGATTTATGATAGTTGAGCTATGCTTATTTTAATCGTGTATAGAGGTTTGATTTTGGAAGCATCATGTTTCTCTTTGTAGAAGCCGACATATATTTACCTATAAAGTTAGGAGCCCATATTGGGTGATAGTGGGTTCGATTTTGTCGATTTTAGGACCAACCAAGAATCAAACAAAACCAATTGATTTTATGAAGAAGAGATCCAAACAAAACCAATGAATTAGTTTGGATTGGTTTGATTTTTCAATTTTTCAATTTTTTGAGTTTTTGTTGCAGTCCTAGCCCACACTACTAGATGACATGCAACTTTTTTGCTCCAACACATATTCATTCCTTTTTGTCCACCCTATCAAAAGTTCCTCGATCACATTCAGAAACTCTTCAAATTTATTTGAATTGACTTTCTAATTGTTTAAAATATTTTTAAGTGATGCAACTCTACTATTTTTAACTCGTTTACAAGACCACAGCGTGGGGCAAAGTGGGTCCCTTAAACCATTTTCTTCTTTAAATTTTTTTGTTTTCAATGTACGTGGTTTGATCTCCCAACATTGCAGTAAAAAGATAATTTTGTTTTCAACAAAAATAATTTGTCTTCTAATCTTTAATCATTTCAATTTCATCTTTATAGATTAGATTTCTAGAAAGATATTTAAAGAGTGATAATGTTAATGTATTAGATTGAATTTTGTTGTAAACGTGTAAAACAAAGCGCTAATTTGAATTTTAAAAAATTCAAAGCAACGATTAAGTTACGAATTTAACATATATAAACTTAAATAGTTTTTAAAAGAGTGTTTGGGCCACCAATTTCAAATAGATGAATTGGATGAATTGGGCTATTATAGTTTCCTCCATGTTTGGAACTTCAATTATGATAGTTTGTATTTATAACTATTGTAACCTATAATTAACTACAGTATTACTATTTAAAATTCTTCTTTTGTTATAGTGTTTACTATTTCTCACGCATCTTCTCTTTTCCTCTTTGCCCCAGACAAAAATAGTTTGAACACTAAACACAACTTATTATAACTTAGACTAAAATAGTCTACCTCCCAAATACAAACTATTATAATTCACAGATTATAATAATTAATTCAGCTTTCTAAACACCCTAGGTATCTATGTTTTGCAAATGTTGTATTTATTTACATATTCATTATAAACCATCCTTTTAAGCTCTGAAATTGCAGTAATTTTTTTTTATAAATTTGATGAACTGCAGATAAATAACTATTACATTAGTTTTTCTTGGCTTCAGTTTTGTTAATTGACCTCTATGATAACATTTGAGAAATTAGTCACTGTTGTTTTGTGTTATAAATGAGTCACTATTGTTTTGTGTCAATTTAAATTAACTCAACTGGTTTAGAAATATATTCTCGACCAAGAGATCAATCATTTATATATATAACCAAATTTGGAGTTGTTGAGACAATCGTTTATATAGTCTGCCATTATTGGTGCTATCAACCCAATGCAGCTACAATCATTAGAGAGCCTTTGCTCTTCTCCTGTTATTTATTTCTCTGGTGTAATTTGATTATATACGGTCCTTTTTCAATTATTTTTTATAGTAAAACAAAGGAAAATTATTATAAATAGAAAAAATATCAAACTATTTACAAATATAGAAAAATTTCACTATGATATAAGTCTATCGCTGTAAACAGTGAAATTTTTCTATATTTTAAATATTTTGACTCATTTTTCTATATTTGAAAACAACACTAAAATAAAGGTAGAAAAGTGCGGATTTTCCAGAAAGGGAATCTTATGATATGTTGGGAATTTCCGCCTGGTGCTACATCATAAGCACATTGGGAACGTAGATAATTGTAACCATATACATATAAAATGACTGCAATGGAATGTCATTCCTCGGGCTTTATTTGTAGGGTAGGGAGATTTAAATCTCCTACCTCAAAGAAATGAGTATATATCAATTACAGCAAATACATAGTCCAATTTGATTATATAACTAGTCATGTATTTCTATTTACTCTATAACTGCTTACATTGTAATCTAATTGCTAATGTTACGATATTTCCCTCTCATGATATGTTTAAACATTAATTTCAATAACAAGAAACTAATTGAAAATGGAAAAAATAAACAATTTGACCATTGTCTTTGTAACACTTGAGTTTAGGAGGGACACACAAATGAACTGGGATTACATCCGAATGAGAGGGTCTTAAGAATAAAAAAGTATGATTAAGAAATAAGAATTTATAGCTACTACTTATACTAACAAGGTGCACATTTTTTTTTCCAGTGGTTCAATCATAGAGACTCAAAAGTTAAGTGTGTGGTCTCGAGCAATTTTATATTGGTGACCTCTTAAAATTTTTCTTAAGAAACATATAAATGAGAACGAAGCATACGGAAAGGATCCACCAAGTTATAGGAAATATAGGAAAATATCATAGCCATTAGATACTGAATCCATATTTCAAATTATAGTCCGAATCGAGATCAAGAAAGTAGATATTACATATAAGTAGCAAGATAATATATTATTGATCAAAATAATTGCATTTCCTTAAATTAAATTTACGGATTAAATAGACATTTCTTAAACCCAGAAACGAGAATTAAACCTTTTTTCCCCCTCTTTTGAAGAAGGATTTTAACCTTCTTTTTTTTTTTTTTTTTTTTTTTTTCTGAGTAGACTTGCTTATTTCATATTAGCAACACTTGATAGAAAGGAAATGAAGGCCAACCAAAGCCAAAAATGAGACTGCAATTCGATTACAACTCGGCACAAGCAGAGTTTCCATTTCCAATATGCTTCTTCACTGCCAACAAAATCTAAGGACAAAAATTTTATGGAAAAAGAAAAGTGAATTTTAAATAGAAATCATAACGCAAAACTTTGAATTTACACCCGTAAGTATAGCATAAGCTTTCGATTTCCATGGCAAAAAATCTGCCCCCTCTCATCATGTTGTGATTGTTGTTTTTCAGTTAGGAAATCAATCACTTTTTGAAATCCACTTTGAAGTCATAGTCATCATCTTCCATAGCATCCGTAGACACTGATGATTTATTAGCTTTTTTTCTCTTCTTCTTCTCTGCTCTCCTCATTTTTGTATTTAGAATACCTTCTGCTGAATAAAGCTTCTCATTTTGCCTGCTAGTTGCATCTTGTCCCTTGCCTTTGCCCTCGTCATTGTCGTCTTCTTCCTGCTCCATGGACTCGTCCTCGCTATTATCCATCTTATTCTCCACAACTTCGTCATCTTGCGTAGATGATTGAGCATTCCCATTCTGACATGTAAAATAATCCCCAGATGTAAACAGAAAATCATCATGCTATGAGAAGATAGATCTTTGAACAAGATGCAAATCTCTAACAATGGAGGGAGGGGGGAGTCATAAGTGTACAATAAACCTGAGTGACCTATAAAAAGGATTTAGAGCCATACCTCTTGCTCTTGCATACTCTCATCGAAATTCGGTGGACAACTCGGGGGAACTTCGACAGGATTGAAATCATCCACAGATTTTAGGCTTCCAATGAATGATGATTCACCACTATAAACTGCATCAATATTGAACTCTTTCCCGAGCTCTGAGACGATCCTTGCCTCTGAAGGTTCTACTTGATTCCTAACTGGGGGCATTGTATAATATGGAATTTTACCTATGACATATCAAACAAGCAGAATAACAAAATCAGATTCTGAAAAATTAATTTATATTTCATATGTCAGCTGCCATTTTCTTTCCCCCTAAACTAAACAATAAAATTAATTTCTTATCACAGTAAGAGGAGGGATATTTTCTTCTGTTTGGTGTGCACTCTCGAATTCCTTTTGCATTGATCTTTCATTCAATAGTGCTAAAAAGAGTAGTTAGCTAGGGAAAGTCCAACTTATTTTGCACTTTTCACATTGGAAAGTTTAGAATGTGTGTTTGTTTTTTAAATACTAACACAATTAAAAATAAATAAATAAATACCTTCGTTCCAGTCATGTAAAACAATTCTAGCAGCAGCTTCAACATCCACAATACCACCTTTCTTAAGTTTGCCCCGAATAACAGCTACCTTCTGCAGAAAATCATCAACCGTATTGAAGCTTGAAAGCTTATATAGAGTTACCAAGGTTTTGGAAGGGCAAAGCTTCAAGATCTCCTTCACTGTGATATCCAATAAAAAATTAAGCTTTAGAATTAAAACTCAAGGACCACAGAAGGTAATTACAACATTGCAAAATCACATTTACCAGGAGCAATGGGATCTTCCAACTTCTCTATTCTTTTGCAATTCCTCAGAGCTATAGATGGCTCATTTTCTTTAGTTCTTAGCATTACAACTCCGGGGCAATCCAACAATTTGACATTTTTGTCTAGATGGACCTCTTGCATTGATCTTGTTAATCCTGGCGTAGCACCAACATTGACAACATGAGATCTCTTCAGACTATTAATAAGACTGCTCTTGCCAACATTAGGCAAGCCAATGACACCCACGGTAATTGATTTTTTAATCTGCACAAGTGAAAAGACCACATCAATTAGAGAAAAAAAAAGATCCATAAAATGATCAGAGATAACTTTCAATTAAATAATAAAAAATATGCTACAAAACTAATCCTATGGAGGCAAAAAGAAAATACAACCTCTTCATGCATACATATGTCTACAAATAATCATCAAAATCAGTGGGATGAATAAAAATACCGAGCTTTCAAATACACAAAAAGTAACAATAAATAGAATAAAACAAAATACTCCATTCTTGAAAGTGTAAAAAATTTCTATATAACTCCCAGTAACCTTAGAAGTACCTCATAACTTCTTGAGTAATTCTTCAACAGTTTAATAAGAGTTTCAGCTCAAAGACAGTCACTTCTCTGCAATAAATTACTTGTTTTTGTTTTGGATGTTTTTGAAGACTTCCAACCTAAGTTGGACCTTTGTTCTTGTGTGCTACACTTGAAGGCAACAGCAGGTAATTCTTCTCTCAGATAATTAAGCCACTTCTCAACAGCCTCTCGAGGGACAAGATCTGTTACGAAAATATATAAATACATACACAAATTGAAACTGCTACAGATAAAGATAAATTTGCAACTTCTTAGGCAGTTAGACCTTACTTGACTGTCCGTACCTTAAGAGAATATCTAATTAGAAACATCTTCTCACTAAGTTCATATTATTAAGAGCAAATTAAGCTGAAACTAAAAAGTACAAACACTTGGCTAACTTATAAGTGGCCAAAAAGAACCCATCAAACACAAAAACTAGTCTTACATCTTTTATTGGTTTGGATACAAACAACGAAATTTAAAAAGAAAAAAAAACGTATATAATAAGCATACTTGACCTTCATTTTATTTTTCTTATAAGAAAACATATTGATTACCTAACTGCTTTATGATGACTTACAAATGATTGCATCATTTAGAAATATAGGCTACTTGCCTGAACTTCTTAAAATTTCTAATCACTGTCTATTCTTTCATATTTTACTTTAAAAAGCAGATTTATGTTGGGTACCCAAACCACAAAAATACAAGAAAACACTAAATATGACTACATTGCAATATCAATAAAGAAATTACGATATATCATAGCCCTTTCGAGAGGGCTACTCCCTCTCAAAATCCCACAATGGAAACTCTCACCAAAATGATCCACGCCTCAAAGATCCATAACTCCCTTTATTTATAACCAAGACACCACTAGTTAATTACCCATAATACCCTTTACTATCATCCTACTACCCACATACCCCTGACTAAAACTCTCACAATTTCATACTTTAAAATGCTTTGGTATGAGTATGAAGTTATTGAAATGTAAATGAAAATGAAAATTAAATTGTATTAAAAACGTCTCAATCATATCTATATCCCACTCAAGATGCTTATCAGGACCCGCTTACATCACCATCTTCTCCATATCAATACAACGGGTGCCAAGGGGATCCCGTGCATCCAAAACTTCTAAAATAACATCTGATGTGTCGATAACTTTAACCAATTCCTTGTAGCAAGCCCTATCTGATTTATCTGCATAGTTGATATTTCTAGTCAAGAACCCAATGCAAGATGATGAACACAAAGATCCCAATTTGTTTAATCTCATTTTTTTATCTTGTTAACCGAGAGTCGGCTCCCCTATACCTAGGGGTACCTGGCCTGTCCCAAGTCCCAGACATGGGAGACATCCAGGGATTTTGGTTTTTAGCTCACTCGAAGGTTCAAACTTGGGACCTCGAAGCCAGTATGACGAAGAGAACCCAAGCCTTTGTCAACAGAGCTTCCCCTTGGGGGCTACTCTCATTTTTTTTAATCCAAAATTCTTCATTTTTTATCCAAAAGTCTTCAAAGAAAACAACCTACCACGACTCCGCACAGGCCCAACAGAGTTGTCTTCATCTTTTCTCTCTCCTAAACTTTGTTCTACAGAAGTCATATTATCATCATCTAGCAACCCCAACTTTCTCTTTTGTGCCTGGACAAGATTAAATAGTTAAATTACCAGTAAATTGCTACAGCAACGATGTAATATTAATGGAGTAGCAATATGCATACGCAGATTCACAAGCACATAAATATATACATCATAAAGAATCTAAAACGCGTCTTTGATAAAAATGTATTTAAAATTATAATACCCTCTCCTTCCGAGCCGCTTTCTTTTGTTCCATCTCATCAAGAGCACGAGCACGACGAGCTTCAAGAGCCTTGAGCTCCTGTTCCTTGAAAGGCCAATCATTCGGAATGCCTGGGTCCTTCTCAACCTTGCTCTTGCCCTTGAAGCTTAGCTTCTTGGCTTCCTTCGCCTTCTTCTTGTGATGCTCCTTCACCTTTCTAATGATCTTGTACTTCTTCTTTAAAGAAACCCTCTTGCTTTTACTCTCTACAAGAAACAAAACATTTCAAAGAAGAAAACCATACAAGTGTTTCCCTGTGCTGCAGGAAACAAAAGAACATGAATCAGTTTCCAAATTTTAAATAGAACCCCCTTACTTTTGCTCCTCTTCACCATCTTAGGGCTTTGTCTAAATGCCCTTCACTATCTTCTTTCCAACTATAATCAACAAATATAAATGTTAATGGATTACACATTGCAATTTCAGTCAAAAGAAAACAAACAATCGAAGAAATTAATTTCCAGATGCTCTCAAACTGACGAAGACGAAGGACTAAAGCTATCAAAATCTAAGAAGTAGAAGAAGAAGATGAACACGAATTGTAATAGCGTGATTCAGCCGAAGCTTACGTCAACTGTAGGAAAGGGAGCTGCGGAACTTTATTAGAAGAATCAAAAGAATTACAAGGCTCAATGTCTCTAAACTCTTTTGTTCAGGTCAAGGACTGTAAAGGCTGCGACGGCACGAGCGAAAAGACGGCGGCGGCACTAAGTTGCTGGAAGAGGGAGGAGAACCGCGAGAAGAGGAAGATGATGAATGGGTTTTAACTTTGGGAAATAGCCAAAAAAATAGGATAAAATTTGGGAAATTAGGAAAAGTAGGACAAAAGATAGGGAGAAAAAGAAAAATAGGATAACTAAAAAAAAAAGAAAGAAGAATGTACAATTTGCCCTTTAGCCTAAAAAACCTCATCATTTCTTTTTCATCCTCACGATTTCAGCAACACCATTCACGATTTCTTCTCGCAGGAGTTTAGCAATTTCTTTCACAAATCCAGTCGCAAGCTTTTCCTTTCATTCCTAAACCTCAAGATTTCTTCCATTCTAGCAGCATTGTGCTTCCAAACCTAACGATTTCTTCTCCTTCGACAAGGTTTATCCTTTCATTCTACATCTTGCTCCTTCCATTCCTCCCTCGCACGACTGTCATCAATCTACTCGTTGCAGCAGCCCTATTCTTACTCAAACTCCATTGAAAAGAACCTTAAACCTTGATATTTTGGTTGTTTACTTTTTTTTTTTTTTTTTTGCTCATTTTCTTCTTTGTATTTGTTTGAAGGTTTCTGTTTTTTTTTTATTTGATTGGTCTGATTTGTAAATTTTTTTTGGAGCAGAAATATTAAAAAAATTTTGATAACTTACGGATGACGCATATTCAGATTTTGGTTCGTTACGGTGGAGTGTGGGATAATAGAAGAAGAAAATATGAAGGAGGTCTGTTAAAAGGTATTGTTGTAAGTAAGGAAATAGCATACACAGATTTAGTGGTCAAACTCTATTCTCTTGCAAAAATTAATCCTACGGAGTTTGATATGAAAATAAGATGCATATATAAGATAAAAGTTGAAAATGAAGCCCCTCCACTTGAGTTAAGCAATGACGCTGATCTGAACTTTTACATTCTTAGCGAAAATCCTATGGAGTCCCTTGTACATCTCATTTGAACCTAGGAACAGTGGCGAAACATGATTTACATGTTGAAAGTAAGAAAGGTTTCCATCACCAGTACAATTCAATTTCTAGGAGCAATCAAGTTCATAACT
The DNA here is from genome assembly GCA_002890555.2 of Lagenaria siceraria. Classification (NCBI taxonomy): domain Eukaryota; kingdom Viridiplantae; phylum Streptophyta; class Magnoliopsida; order Cucurbitales; family Cucurbitaceae; genus Lagenaria; species Lagenaria siceraria. The sequence goes on along the minus strand of CM016483.1, from coordinate 9,256,669 downwards.
TAAATGTTCCAGTTGTGATGGATGCATTAAATGAGATTGAAGTTCAAGCATGCTTGCACGATGACACGATAGGGTTTATGGGAGAATCATATGATTCAAAAGAAGATAATTTTGCATGGGAGTTAGTTGAGATGAATAGTGTATCCTATGACATCCCACAACAGAGAAGTACTTCAAGAGAAGATGGTAAAGGAAAAGGTAAAGTTAATCATGGGTCAACTAGGCGATAATCATGGGTCAACTAGGCGAAATACATACATGAAAAAAAAATGTTTGGTCGGAAGAAAGCTTTACAAATGATGATTTGGAAGTAGGACAATTTTTTTTTCTCGAAAAAGAGAATTGTCCATGAGGTTAAGTACTATAGCAATGAAAAAGAATTTTCAGATTTCAGTAAAGAAGTCAACGAAAAGGGTGCTTTATGTGAAATGTATTGATGATTGAGAATTGGAGTAATTGGAGCAGTCGAGCAGTCATAAATTCAAGGGTTTCAAATATTCAAGATTTCAAAGTATGTAAATGTTCATTCGCACTCTCTTGATATTCTGAATCGTGACCACAGGCAAGCAAAAGCTTGGGTAGTTGGAGAACTCATAAAGTCTAAATTCAAAGGTGTCGGTCGTCAATACAAACCACGTGACATCATAAAAGACATGAGGCAAGACTATGGAATAAATATGAGTTATGAAAAAGCATGGCGTGTTAGAGAAGTTGCATACGAACTAGTACGAGGATCCTCTAAAGAGTCATACAATTTATTGAGTCGGTATGGTGAAGCACTAAAACTTGCAAATCCAGGTACAATTTACCACATTGAACTTGAAGATGGGCGTTTCTTCAAATATCTTTTTATGGCTATTGGTCCATGTGTTCGAGGATTTTTAAATTGCATAAGACCTGTTATAGTTATGGATGAACTTTTCTAAAAAACAAATATCAAGGTCAATTGATAGTTGTCACTTGCTTAGATGGCAATAATCAAATTTATCCTATAGCATTCAGAATTGTTGATAGAGAAATCGATGCTTCCATAACATAGTTTTTAGAAAAGTTAAAATGTGCAATAGGTGAAGTCGAGGGTCTAGGTTTTGTGACAGATTGAAATGCAAGCTTCTGTAAGTGTATTGCTTCTGTGTTTTCATCTGCATTCCATGGTCTTTGTGTGCAACATTTGAGACAAAATTTGAATGCTAAGTTCAATAATGAAACAATAGACAACTTGTTTTATGGTGCATCAAGGGCATATCGGGAATCAAGCTTTCAAAGAGATTGAGGTAGTATTCAAGCATTTGGTAACAGTGTAGGGAGATATTTAGAAGAGGTTGGAATATCACGGTGGGCACGTTTCCATTGTCCAGGTCGACGTTATAGTTTGATGACAACAAATATAGCAGAGTCTGTGAATGCTCTATTGAAAGAACCCAGAGAATTGTATGTTGCTTCATTCCTTGAACATGTGAGAGCTTTGCTACAAAGATAGTTTTAGGAGCGTCGAGAAGAAGCTACGAACGTAACTTCTACATTGACAAAATGGGCAGAATCAATTGTTCAGATAAGAAAGGAAAAATCTTTAACAATGAAGGTTGATCCAATTGATTGTTATCAATTTCATGTGAAAATTTTTTAGAAAGAGGAGATTGTAAACCTTCATACTAGAGAATGCACTTGTAAGAAGTTTCAAGTAGAACAATTACCGTGTTCACATGCCATTGCTGCAGCTAGGGATCGAAGTATAAACATTTATGGTTTGTGTGCTAATTACTATACTAATGAATGTTTGTTGGCAGCATATGCAGAGGCCATATTTCCTGTTGGCAATGCCTCAGAATGGAAGACACCTGATGACTATGTGGCAATAAAGGTCCTACCTCCCAAAGTTGTGGCAAGGATTGGTCGACCCAGAAAAAAGAGAATCCAATCAGTTGGTAATCTTCCAAATTGTATAAATGTGGTAGATGTAACCAAGTGGGTCATAATAAACTGACATGTACTAATCCTATTGTCTATACTGAGAAGCTCTCAAATTGTTGAACAATTTAGTTTGTTTTCATTGTTGGAAATGTATGAAACAACTGTTGGAAGTGTATGAATATAATTTGCATACTTGAAAAACGTTTTTGTTGTTTGAGATGGATGGCTCATACATAATATTTGTCTATTTTGTTGTTGTGCACATTTGAAACACCTAATATTCAATTCTTCAAACACAAAATGGCATTGAATTCTTCAAATAATGTATACATACATCATAAGTCTCAGTACATTGGGGTATTTGTCCATAATTGGAAAGCCAATTGTTTCCTAAAATATGACATGTTTTCCTGATACAATGTTGGAAAATCAAAACCAGATGCTAGATATTCAAAATATTTAATGGTGAACACACCACAGTCACTACAATTTCTCTGAGTTGGAATCGAATCTACGTTCACAACAGGCCAAGGTTCTATGTGTGTAGATGTCCCACCTCTCCTTGCAAATAATCCAGTAGCTTGTAGAATACCCGACACTAGTGTTCTGATTGGCAGCAATATTCTCGTCATCTCCTCTAGGCTAGTAAGGCTTGGAAGTGAATCTCATACCTTTAGTTGACAACTAAGTAAATCGAGGCATATTAAAACCCAATGATTTTGCTTAACATTGAATGACGTATAAACATAATCTACATCGGTCCAAGCCTCCTTAAAATTTGGCTTCTTCCCAAGCACGTAATCAACCAACCGATATTCTTCGTGCCAATCAAATGTACGCTTCTCCTTGATGCATTGTTGATACAAGGGTCATTTCGATTCTAGTAGCCGCTGCAAAGACGCATATACATTTTAATAATAAAACAGTTTAACTTATAATTAAGGTTAGTAATGTAAACGTACTATCCATGAATACTGTATTTGTAGTTGTGAAGTTCTAGGCACAAGAAATTTGAGTCGCTTTAATCTTCAAGCGAACGAATAAAAAAATAGCATCCACGTGCTAAATTCAAACAAAATACAGTCATTGTTATCGACAAACAATAGTTAACCATAATATGTTTAAAAAAAAACAAAAGATTGAAAGTATAGTTAATTACCTCATCTGTCAACTACCTTCGACACAGAAACAAATCTTTGAACCACGCTTTTGGTTTTTTCCCATATATCGTGTCTCGTAACTTATGATCTGTACGCTTGTCATAGATCCAGTGTTTAAGTCCGTCCAACTCACTTGTGACTATTTCGTGCATGGGATTGTATAAGACTGGATCACACGGGGAATTGTTTTTTGAATTCTTTGGTCGTTTACTTAGCGTTGTGAATGGAGTGGAAATATAAGTACTTGCACGTTTTATCCGTGCGGACCGAACATATGGGTGTTTTAAGGAGAAATGTGCAATCTCTGTTACCTCTGAATCCATGCGAGAATGGGCCCATGTACTTAAAGAGTGCAGTTCAGATGTGAGATCAGAGGTATTGACCAAATCACAGCCTGACTCCAATACAGTTGTTGGTCGTCCTACCTCAGTTTGAATTTCACTATCCAATATCATGATTGGTTGACCCATAACATTCTGAACCCTATTATCTAAACAGTCAACAGATTGGTCCACCTCATTATGCACTTCACTACCCAATACATTTGGAACTTGATCCACCTCATTATGCATTTCACTATCCAAGACAGTCGGAACTTGATCCGCCTCATTTTGAAATTCAATATGATCTTCCTTTGGCATTTTCAACCATGAAGGTGTGCTCGCTATGTCCAACTCTTCATTTTCAACTTCCTTATGCTCATCTTGCATTTCATTCAATTTCTCTCCATCCTTTACCAAAGTGTCAAACTCTCCAATGTTCTCATTCTTTGCCTGCATATTATAAACATGATTTAGTATAAATAATAATAATGTTTAGCACAATTGATCGTTAAAATCACATACCTGTTCTTGTACTCCAAGTTGTTTAAACACGAAAGATAGCATCAACTTCATTTCTGTCATGTTGGACTTCAGTTCCTTTAGTTCGTTCTCAACCAACCTGACATGGTCTTGCAAGTTCTTAATAATCCTTTTTCATTCTTGATTTGGACTTGTTTTTCTGCTTCATTTTGCCTCCAGTTGGTACGTTATTTGCTAATGGAAAACCACTCGAACTCAACATATTGGTGTGAGCCTTATGTGAAGATATTTCACCCTTAATGGCATCATCAACAAACTCAGAGGAAAGAGTTTTGTTCATGGCGATCTCCTCATCTTGTGTCATCTCAAGACTCGCTTTAATTTCCAACTATATCAAAAGAGAACACAACACAAGTTACTTAAATACAGAAACTAGACATTTAATATAAATAGCAATGTTTGTGTACCTTATTTGAGTAAAAAACATGGCCATGTATAAATTGAGACGATGGTGATTGGTCACATGACCACCTAAGCATTCGAGGGATGACATCTTCATTTACTTTGTGCAACAGAACCATTTATGGTTGATATAGACTCATATGCCCAAACTTGTTATACATAACAATAAAACAAACATTTTCATTTAAGTCATTTCTTGTGAGTTTGAGTATACAAATATTATGTACTATAAGTAACATACCTGTAATACATGTGGAAATCCCACAACACTATACTTGTTTTTGGTGGCCTTGCTCTTCCCTTTAGCATATCTCATATCTAATGCTTTTCTCAACCCACGTAACAGACGTCCGAAAATAATCGCACCCCAATCATACCGTTCGAACAGGTCCCAATCATCAACAGTTCCAAGGAGATTTTCATCTATTTTTGTTCTCTTATCTTTCCCCAATAACGACATTTCAATGAGGTACACTAAAGCTAATTTGACACCATCCTCGTAATCACCCTCATAATTCATAAAGACGTCCTCTAAGTGGCTTGCATAGATGGATATAACATCTTTAAAATACTTATCTCTTAGTCTATTATTCTTAACAAGCCCACCAAAAATATTTTTAGGAGTCCATAAGCCTGTTATGAGGTCAAACTCTCTGTCCAAATGTACATACTACTTCTCCTAACAAGAAACTAATACAATTTTCTCTTGTTTCTTCCACTTCCCTCAATAATAAGTAGTGGATGAGTTGCCCATTAAATGCAATGTTGACATCAAGAAAATGACCAAATGGAGTTTTCCTAAAGAGGGCTAACTGGGAGGTGTTCAGCTTATCCTTAATATTACATACTGTAGTTTGGAGATGAGACAGACAACTAACTTGAGACTGAAAATGATGGGATGGCTTTATCTTGTACATTGTGGCATTTGTTGATGTTGATGTCATGGTATTGGTGCCTAAATCAAAATAATGAATTAATACATCCTAAAATATGAGTTTGAATGCATATTTTCAAGTGTGGGGGTTGTTGCGAGATGGTGCGAGATGAAAAATAGTAGCAAAAGGACTCCTAAAACAATTTGCATACCCACCCTAAAACACATAAAAAACCATAAAACAACTCAAAATACTAGTTTGAATGCATATTTTCAAGTGTGAAAGTTGTTGCGAGATGGTGCGAGATATTGCGAGATGAAAAACAGTAGCAAAAGGACTCCTAAAACAGTTTGCATACCCACCCTAAAACACATAAAACATCCTAAAACAACTTACAATATGAGTTAGAATGCATATTTTCAAATGTGGAAGTTGTTGCGAGATGGTGCGAGATGTTGCAAGATGAAAAACAATAACTAAAGGACTCCTAAAACAGTTTGCATACCCACCCTAAAACACATAAAACATCCTAAAACAACTTAAAATATGAGATCGAATGCATATTTTCAAGTGTGAAAGTTGTTGCGAGATAGTGCGAGATGTTGCAAGATGAAAAACACTAGCAAAAGGACTCCTAAAACAGTTTGCATACCCACCTTAAACACACATAAAACATCCTAAAACAACTTAAAATATGAGTTCAAATGCATATTTTCAAGTGTGGAAGTTGTTGCGAGATTGTGCGAGATGTTGCGAGATGAAAAACACTAGCAAAAGGACTCCTAAAACAGTTTGCATACCCACCTTAAAACACATAGGGGCTGTTTGGGGCGCTAAGTTGAGATATGATATCTGGATATATGATGTCTATGGAGTTCATATGTCTGTGTTTGGGGTGCAGAGTTGTTTTACCCTGAATTCATATGTCTGTGTTTGGGGTGCAGAGTTAAGTTCATATGTTAGTGGTATCTGATACAGTTTTTTAAAATCTAAATAAACAGATGTTATGATGATTATTTTTGTTTAGAAAATTTTTTATTCAATAATTCTACACATCTTTTGCTTGGATAAATATGGATTGTAATTTATTTTTCATTTTTTTTAAAATACACATCTATGATTGATGATCTTGAAATATGGTCAATGTTTAAATTTTAGACCATTAATTCCTAATATTATTTTTATACAAAACCAATCATTCTAAAAAGTTGATTTCTTATTAATTGGTTTGTTTAGTTGGACAAAATTATTTGGATTAATTTGGTGAAAATAACCGTTGACTTAAATATTATGTGGAATACATCACCAAAATGTGTTCATAATAAGATGCCTATATTAACGGTCATATTACATGCTTTATACAAAATTATGCAAATACCTTATCAACGAGTCACATTTTACCCCTCGTTTACATGCACACAAAAAATATATATATGGTCAACAAATTACCAAGTTCACTCACAAAATACACAATCATCCATACATCAATTAGATCAGTTCGTCTTGCCCAACATATGTAGGCAATATCCTCTTCTCGCATGGGAGGGAATTGCTAGGAAACAATCTGTTTTTTGAATATCAGTCACTATCATATCGATAAGGGTCAACCAATCAACTTCCTCCAAACCATCAACTCGATATATTTGATCGATGACTTCCTTTCGTCTTTCGGATTCCATTTCATATTTCTCCTTTTGCCATGATACGAGCTTGTCCAACTTTTGTTCATTGATGTCCATTGCTGTTCGTACTAGGTCAAACATTTCAGATTGGAAGACAGTCCTCTTTCGCTTGCTGCCTCTTGAACCACTGCTAGGTCCCGCATGCCTATTTGTCGGTGTATCTGAGAAAACCTCATCCATACCGTCAACCGTCAGTATGTTCTCAGACAATCCATGGTCAAGCTGCTCATTATCCTGTGATCCCAACCTAACATCCTCCAAATGATCATCTGTTTCAGATGCTTGATCCAAAGGGGTTTGACAACTGTCACCAGTAGCCCTGTCCTTTCCAAACACGATGGAAAGTTCATCATAGTGAGGGAATGGTTTATGTCTTATACCCTTCGCGTTGGGATGAGACTACAAGTGAATATATAATATGTTAGTATAAAAAATATAACTGTGGTAATATATTGTAATATCTTGTCTTACCTGAACCCATAGATAAAAAATGTCTTGCTCTACGTCTACACACTTGAACTCCTCGTTCTAACCGAATCCGCTACATGCGTTACTCAACATCTCAGTAATCACTGTATACTATCGCTTTAAAAACCTAACCTTGCACTCTACTGTGGCTATCCCTATGCCACATGTAGGAATTTTCTCATGCAGCAGACGGTGAAGTTGTTGTAAATAGCCAGGCTTGAAAGTACCATTATCAGCTCTCCACCCACTCTCAACCAATTTTAGTAACGACTCGACCAACTTTGCATCTTCAACCTTAGACCAAATGTGTTTTTTGATTCTCTCACGTCCTGCTATTAAGCTACATACATGCGTATATCTAACTCAATTACCAATTTTGGGAACATATAGATAAACGAATTTATAAGTATGATATACAAAAGACAATTTTCATAACTCAAACCAACAAACAAGCACAATATCGCGTAATTGAAAGTAGTACATTGTTTGAGCTTAAAAGAATGAACTAAATCAAAGGAAGTTTCAATTCAAAGTAAAGCAATTCGAACAATAAAATATTTTTTCATGATGCTTGTTCCCATGCATTGAACATTCGGGTCGCCAAGTCATCCCTAAAGTTAGTCCATTCGTCAGACGTTTCAATAAATTGAATGTTTTCATCGCCCAGTTGAGAAGATGAAGAGTCTGAATCCTCTGGTGCATCAAACATTGCAGTTGGGCCCATCTCCCTAGTGATAAGGTTGTGAAGCAGGCAACATGCCGTAATTGTTCGACATTGGACCTTCACTGGGTAGAATGACTTCCCACGAAGTATTGCCCACCAACCCTTAAGTACGCCAAATGCTCTTTCTATGCAGTTTCTAGCAGATGAGTGTTTCGTGTTGAAAATTTTCCTTGAATTAGTCGGTGCATTTCCAGCACCACGCCATTCTGAAAGGTGATAACGTTCTCCCCTATATGGTGCCAAGAATCCCTCGGCATTGGGATATCCAGCATCACATAAGTAGTAATAACCTAGACACGGTATACATAGTTAATTGACAAGCTATTTGCTTTTGAACACAGAAACTGTAGTTACGAAAGCCTATACCCTTGGGAACCTTCAATCCAGTAGGTCGAGAAATTGCATCTCTAGGCACTCTAGAATCGATTGCAGACCCTTCCCATCCTGGCATCACAAATATGAACTCTCCATTCGGAGAACAGACTACAAGCACATTTGTGGCAATATCACCCTTTCTGGTACAATATCGGGGTCAATCGGTCGCACTTACATTCACCTTAATGTATGTGTCATCCAATGCACCCAGACAGTTCTGTTTGAGTTCATATATCGAAAAAAAAGTTAACAAATTTGTTTTTCGTGAAAAACAAATACCTAGTACTTGACCATGAACGGAGATACAATCGTTGTAATACCTCAAACCATTTCCACCTATTGTCAGTGCATTCGTTTTTTATAGGCTCTGGTTTTTTTAGCAGTACCTCATGAAGTTGTAGCATTGCAGTGAGGACTGACTTGAAATGCCTTGAAACAGTTTCACTAGACCGTGCAAATTGTCGTCGAACTACACGATTTTTAACGTCATGCGCCAATATGTGGAGGAACATTGCCACCATCTCCTCGACATCAACACACTGGGTTGCCGTCAGACGACCGGTCATCCTAAGCATATTACAAAGGATTGTGAACGTCCTTCTATCCATCCGCGTGCTTTCGCCACAACGTATGTCATTCTCATAAATAAGTCGAAAGAAGTTCAACTGCCTAACCCGATTTCTAATGTATGACGGTTGGTTCTCTATTCTACGATGGTCATTCAATAATAAGGTTAAAGATAGCAAGAGTTGGTACTGGGAGGTGGTAATGATTGAGAGGATGGTAAATAGTTCTTCGTTTTCTATATTAAGGATAGGAAAGACGTCAAACTGTTCCTGAAACCATAAGAGGTAATTTTAATATAAAAATTCTCAAAAGATACATCTAGTGTTGTGCACAACATGCACATCACTTCAACTCTAGTAGACTAATTCCTACATACATAACGATCATTCCAATGATAAACCCTAGTATTAGATATTGTGTATTATTTAATTGTCGTCCTTCATTCTCACTAATTGGAGAAGTGTGACGTCCAACTTCATTAGGTGGAACAGTTAGTGACTGGTCAACAGTTGACAATCTAAATTGGATATATGCATACTCTGCTTCCTCAACAGTTTCGTATGATCGGTGAAGTGCTCCCCTAAACTCATTGACTTGTCGATAGCATTCGTGCCACGACATGTAAATCCCTGGCTTACGACCAACGAATACAACATAAAACTTCGTTTTTCCTATACTCCTAAACAATACCGAAATCAACAGTTAACTATGGTATTAGCAATACAAAAAACTATAGTCATGTTATAAAAAGTAAGGGTTAGGTATAGTGTTTTATTTGGGTTAGGCCTCATTTCAAATATATTAAATCGAGATATAGATATTGGGCATCGGTTTGTATGAAAGTCTAAGCCTACTTTATCCAAGTTTTCCAATTAATTAAATCAAGTATCATACCTAAAAAAATTATCAAATATATATGTTTAGTATTTTGAAATACATAAACAAATTTAATATTTAGCAAATATAATAATTACATTAATTTGACTTAGACACACTATTATGTCCCTATAATTTAAATCATCTTAAATTTAGTCATTCGAAGTTCATTCACTTTTAACTTGGCTAAAAAATTATACTAGTTTTAATGCAATAAAGTACAATATATTAATAAATTTTTAAATTTATAGTGAAAATACTAATAACAAAAAACAGTGTGAGTAGTTTGTGTAATTTGCTGTTAAAAATTCAACTTAGCATCTTTATTTAATAAATCAATTCCCACAAAGTAGAAAATTTTACTAGTTTTAATGCAATAAAGCACAATATATGAATAAATTTTTAAATTTATAGTGAAAATACTAATAACAAAAAATCGTTTGGGTAGTTTGTGTAATTCGCTGTTAAAAATTTAAATTAACATCTTTATTTAATAAATAAATTCACACAAAGTAGTAAATTTTGGGTTGGCCTAAAATTTCTCTTCAACTTTGTTTTCTAAATCATACATAAACTAATTAGTCAATATCAATATATTTGTTTAATTCATACAAAATTTCTGTTGATATATGTTTTGTTTCTAATGTACCAAATTTTGTCAGACAAATACAAAATGAGTCAAAGAATGTTCGAAAAATACCCTAAACAAATCCTAAGAGAATAAACATGGGAAAATGTCGAACAAAAGTCATAGATATCAAAGTATTATACGAAATAATTTAAATAAAAAAAATTACACAAATGTCCAACAAAAATCAAACATCAAACTAGTGAACAAAACTCATAAACCTTATAGCAGCAAAAAAAAAATTACAAGAATGTCCAAGAATTATCAAACATAAGTAGAATGAACAAAACAATTAAATACAATATATTGATGTAACTAACTACAAAGGAAAAAACACATTCCACCAACCTCAAACTAATTTGTGCAGAATGTATTAGTTTGGGGCTGCATATAATAGAAAATAATGTATTAAGATCAAACAACAAATCTTTGTAAAAAATGTAAGAGGAGTTAATTTTGTGTGTGTTGGGGGCAGGGGAAAGTTGGGTATATCTAATACAAATTACCTTCTTTCGTTCAAATGGTCAAAAAGGAGATCTACACGATGGACCAACTGAAAACCAAAATATAGAACATTAGTACTCAAAGTTGGGTGGAAAGAAACCATAAAAATACAGAATGAAAAAAAAAAGGCCAAAAATGGCTATTAGGAATAACTCACCAGACTACAAAGGAGATCAGTGGGCAATGGAGATTTCTCAAGAGTATAAAACATGGGATACAAGTGATTTATAGAAGAATAAAGGTGGTGGTTACCACCTAATCTTATTAATTCATGGTGTGGGAAGTAATGTTGTGCAATAAACACAACCATCTAACCCAATAAAGCATTAGAAAGCGGATAAGACAACACTAATAATCGGCCTCAGACATCAATATATTTTGGGTGTATTTCATGTTAAAAAAATTGTGGTTCAGCAGGTGAACAGGAGACATAATAAATGAAGATTGGCTGCAGTAAATGTTATACTAATGAGACGGCCAGAATGCATTAGCTATAACAATAGTACATATCGAAAACAGAGATGAAAATAACAAGATGAGAGGCATCACACATCCATGAGTGATCAACATTACCAAAAATTCTATATAATTGGAATGAGTTAGAAGAAAAAAAAACCAGAGAATTTCATCCATCAAGACGAAGTAATAAAAAAAAATAATAGAGAAATCAATTGGCAAATTTTAACATCCACATATTTACAGTCGCTATGCATGAAAAAAAGACATAAATCATGAAATAAAAATTTAGATTTAGTTCATACCGAAACAAAAAAAAATAAATTAAATCATGAAGAAATCAAGATGCAAAACAAATTAAGATGCAAATAAAAAAATGGAGAAATCAAGATGCAAATAAAAGAAGTGAGAATGGAAGCATCGAACAAAACAAATTAAAAAAAATAAACAGAGGGATCCTATCCAGTAAAACGATCTAATAAAAAATAGAGAAATCAAGATGCAAATAAGAACATCCAACATATTCATAGATTGAAAATCGACATGTATGAAGAAAATAACATAGATTGTGAAAGAAAATTCGATCTAGATCATTAAAAAAAATCAATCCTCCAAATGATTTTACCTAATATGTAAATCAAGAGGTGGGGGTTCTAAACATACCTCTCCCCCCTCCCCCCTCCCCCCACCTAACTTCGATTTGGAACCTATGGACCCCTACCATGTATTTCCTTCCGCAAATTGAACATGCATTTGATCCCACAAACCCAAACAAGGAGCGAACTATGAATGAACCAGAGGAATATCAAATCCGTGAGGAAAACGAAGGAACCAGCAAGGATTTGTCATGGGTCATGGTTGAAGTGGCAAGGGGAGTGAGATCTGAGCAACGATCGAGAGAAAAAATCATTCTCCATAAAAGAACCATGAAATCTGAGAAGAAGTTTTCGGAGAAAAAACCCTTCGCCATGGAAGAATTAAAAAATATAAGATGAGGTTTGTGATGGTTTCAATCAAAGAACCAAATCAGAGAAGAAAAATCCTTCTCCATGGAAGAATCAAACAAATCTAAGATGAAGATTGTAAGAGTTTCAAAGCATCAGTAATGAGTGAGAGAACCAAAGCGTCTGAACAAAGTAATGAGTGAGAGAACCAAAGCGTGTAATGAGTGAGAGAACCAAAATGTTTGAAGAGAGAGGAGAGAGATCACATATCACTGTGTACTGTGCAGATGCCATTTTACCTGATGTGGGGAGTTATCATCTCGGTGGGCCAAACAATGAGATGGGTTAAAAACCCATCTCATCTCATCTCATATCAGTGAGCCAAACAGCCCCATAAAACATCCTAAAACAACTTGAAATATGAGTTGAAATGCATATTTTCAAGTGTGGAAGTTGTTACGAGATTGTGCGAGATGTTGCAAGATGAAAAACAATAGCAAAAGGACTCCTAAAACAATTTGCATACCCACCCTAAAACACATAAAACATCTTAAAACATCCTAAAATACTAGTTTGAATGCATATTTTCAAGTGTGGAGGTTGTTGCGAGATGGTGCAAGATGTTGCGAGATGAAAACCAGCAACTAAAGGACTCCTAAAACAGTTTGCATACCCACCCTAAAACACATAAAATATCCTAAAACAACTTAAAATACTAGTTTGAATGCATATTTTCAAGTGTGGAGGTTGTTGCGAGATGGTGCAAGATGTTGCGAGATGAAAACCAGCAACTAAAGGACTCCTAAAACAGTTTGCATACCCACCCTAAAACACATAAAATATCCTAAAACAACTTAAAATACTAGTTTGAATGCATATTTTCAAGTGTGGAGGTTGTTGCGAGATGGTGCGAGATGAAGTTAAATATGTAAATCAGTCGATCACTCAAAATTTGAATTATACAAGAAAATAATTCTAACTAACTCAGCCAATATACAACAAAATCAGTACACAAAACAAAACAACATAAAAAATCAACAAAATAGAAACCCAGCAAACTCAACATCCAAGAAACTACAACAAAATGCACATAATACTTACAATGGTTGAATTGTTGGTGTTTAGGTTTCGAATCGTTCACAGTCCAACTCACTATTTCTGTCGAACTTGCTGACGAAGTGGTCGTCGACTTGCTCTCGAAGTGGCCGTCCAATTGCCCGTCGAACTGCCAGTCGAAGTGCCGTCCAACTGCCCGTTGAATTGCCAGTCGATGTCGCCGTCAAACTCGCCGTAGAAGTATCGTCTACTCCTTCGAAATCGTGTCTCCAAACGGGTGGATTCCTTGCACGGTGACTCTTCCAACTTCTTCCCTACATTTTAGGCCTTTTTTAAACTAAAGGGCAAATTGGACATTTCATATCCAATTTGTCCTAAAAGTCTACTTTTTTTTAAAGTTGTCCTATTTTTCTTTTCCTCCCTATTTTTTGTCCTATTTTTCCTAATTTTCCAAGATTCATGTGTGTTGCACTCACATGGCCTCACACTTAAGTAATTTCTATTCTGGTCGGTTGTAATCGACATTTCTGTTATTCTGGTTGGTTGCTAACCAACGTTTCTGCTGTTCTGGTCGGTTGTTAATCGACGTTTCTATTGTTTTAGTCAATAGTTAATCGATATTTCTGCTGGTGTTACCGACGGGTAACCATCTGGGCTATATCAATTATACATCTTTCCTGTGCTGTATTTGAAATTTTTGTTTGATTAGAAAGTACTGGCTGATTGAAAGTTCTATTTGATTGAAAGTATTGATCGATTTGAAAGCTTTGCACTTAAAAGTATTGAAAGATTTGTGTTTTAAAAGTATGAATGTTCTGTTCTTGAAGGTGCTAAAAGTTTGTTAGAACATTTTAGTTTTGTTGAAAGACTATTTGCAAGTATTGAGACACTTTGACTAAAAAACTAAAAGCCTGATTACGCTCAATTTTTGTCCAGTAATGGATTCAAAAGGAAAACAAATGTTTTGCTGATTGAACTTCTATGGTTCTATACATTTTGTTTTTTTTCTTTAAATGTATTATAAATTTGATGTGGAAGCTTCTTATTGAGTATTTTTGTATTCATCTTTGTTTTTCAAAATATTTTTCAAACGAAAATGCAAAGGATAGTTCTAGCAATGATTTAAGGTTTAGCGTTCTAGCATAGCACAAGAAGCTTCTTCATGGCTTAGGAGTAGGCTTCTACTGAATCTTTGATAGTTGTAGTTGTTCTTAGTTGTTAGTCTTAGTGTTTGTTAATTATTTCTTCTTTAGATATTGGTTAAGTATTTTATGTTTGGATATTGAATTTTGGTTGGTATTTTCGAGTCATAAAGTTCAGTTATTAGAAAGGTTCTTTTAATAGTTTTGGTTATGATTTTCGCATTTTTGTTATAATAGTTGTATTAGAAAATACAGGCAAACCTAACTGAACATATAGCTCGTACTTACTTACATAATCTTACATACGTACTTATATCCTTGATTTGGTGTCATGCTATGTAGAAGTACCCTATATCATAACCGTTAATTCCACATGTAATATTTACAAGGTAGTTACCCCTTATAAGTACCATTAACATGAACTAGTTTTGTTTCCAAGTGTTCAGCCCTTAGCAAAAACCATATTTATCATATCATACATCTAATTACAAAACATAACCACTTAATTTTGGTATTTCATGGAGTTTTTTTTGTACGGATAACCTTTTCACGGGTGCCTTTACGATTCATACCTCCCCTAAAAAAAATCATTGAAATAGAACCTTTTACATAATTGTGAACTAACAACGTTTTAAGTGTCATTGTGTTAGGGATGGCCCTCCTAGTCCGATGGTGGCTTATCCCTGACCCAATGAGATGGGCCAGCGCAATGCCCCTTTTTTCATGTTTTTTCCACCCAGCCTCGCCTTGTGATAGGGATGTCCCTCCCACCCTTATGGTTTTTGCTCAGCCCTGTCCCAATTTTAAAAGATAGTGCGATGTATAAATTAAACATAATCAAAAGCACATGCAACTTAAGCATAATTCAAAGATAACTGATATGAATGGAAGAACCTAAATCATGGCATATGAAAGCTCAATGATAAGTAACCCTCTGAAAATATTTGTTTTTAATCAACAACACATCAATTTGTAACCAACTTTGATTTATGAAGCCCCACTTGAAGTCTTTGTTCCATAAATGAAGCTTGAATTGAAGCTTGATTCTTCATAAATTCTACTTGACTTCACATAAATGCAAGTTTTCTTCATTGTTAATTTGGACAGCATATAGTTTGCATTCTTGGCGTCGTTCTTGATGTTCATATGTCATGGTTTAGGTTCTTCCATTCATATCAATAACATTTTCATACCTCTAATCTCTATTGATCACTATTTCTATTACTTGCACTCACGCGTGCTTACGAAGACCATAATAGTCCATACATCCATGAAACAATAACCTTAGAAAACGATGACGAAAATTCTTGGGATGCTCACATCCACATCCACACGCACAATGACAATACACACCACTATTGAGGTGAGACTAGTGGGTGGGAATCAACGTATGATTACCGAACATATACCACAACAAGTCGAAACTTCAAATGTAGCTCCCACGCCACAGTACAACTAGTGGTGTTCTTTCAAGTATACGTTTGGATACCACCATCCCCACAACCTATCCCTTGTATTTGAACATGCCATCACAACATTTAACTAACATGGTTATTCAAGAAGGGGGAATATTCTTGTTAAATGATGCTTTAAAAAATGAACTATTAAAGAAAACTTCGAATTTTCTATTTTAAAGTCATCAAATGATTTACTGATAGGTGCGTGTAAAGGCGACAATTGTGAGTGGAAACTACGTGTAGTGCAGATGGATGGAAGGCAAATATTTAGGGTCTCCAAAGATCGTAACGTCCATATGTGCTCTTGACTACTGATACGCCACGATCACAAACATGTGAATGCTTCAGTTATTGGCCAGTTGATAGTGGATAGAGTTGGAGGCGTAGGTCGTGTGTACAAGCCTCAACACATTATCGACGACATAAAGAAAAAATACAAAGTGAATTTACTATAAAGCTTGGCGTGCATGTGAGACAACATACTCATTGCGTATAGGCTCATCGGAGGAATCTTACGACATGCTACATGCGTACAGTGAAGCTTTGAAGATCGAAAAACCCAAATAGTGTATTTGATACACAATTAGAAGATACATTATATTTTAAGTACATGTTCATGGCATTAGGCACTTCTATTCGAGGGGTATGCCAATTGTCATCCTATCGTAGTAGTTGATGGATCAACATTAAAAGGCAACTACAAAGAGTGCAAGTTGGTTGGTGTTTGTATGGAGGGTAATAATCAATTATATCCCCTAGCGTATGTAGTAGTTGACAAGGAGTTAGATTCATCATGAACATATTTTATGACACACCTTTGACATTGCAAAGGTGAGAATTTCAACATAGTAATTGTTTCTGATCACCACTCTAGTATCTCTAACACAGTAGAACGAGTCTTCTACAAACACATGTCATGCCTTATGTACTTACCACCTAAAGAACAACCTAACATCACACCTTAAAGATAGTGCAATTCTAAAGGTTCCTACAATGCAACAAGAGCAGATAGAGAATCTGAATTCAACATGTTTTGAAAGAACTATGTGGATTCCAGGATGGGGTTGTGACGCGTTACCTAGAGAACGTCAACTTAAAACGATAGACCTGGGTTCATCAGACTCAATGACGATATGATAATATCACAAGCAACAGTGCAGATTGAGTGCTTCAATGCCCTTATAGCTAGAGTGTTGAGGGTGAATTTTGGCATAACAAAATCTAGTTGAAAATCAAGATATAATAAAAGATAATATAAAATAAAATAAGATTTGATCCTAGCTTGCTAGGGATTAGAAAACTCATCGTCTGACCCGAGTAGGGTTAAGATAAAATCCTAGATCAAATCCCTTATAAATAGACTATAATGGCTTCATCAAAGGGAACTTAAAACTTCTTACTTCTTCCCTATTCTACAATTCTCTTACTGACTTAGGCATCAGAGTCCTTTTTCTTTGTTTTACAGGTCCTCTCTTCCTTGAATTACAAATTCAACTGATGATGTCACGTGAGGGTTGGGTGCATATCCTTTGCCCCAAATTTTGCATCAACAGTGTGATGTCGTCTGTGGAGAATGAGAGTGATCTACTAATGCAAAATTGAGAATCTTTGCAAAATTAAGAAAATCAAGGCTATGATGATCTAGTTCTTAGAAAAAGTTTTTCATAGGGCGAATTAAATCCTCATATCTCTAATCCAAGAAGAAATTCAAATCATTTCAAGGAAGAAATAATATGGAGATATTGGGGGTTTGATTTATAAAAAAAATAATGATAAATAAAAAAAGAAAGAAAAGAAAGAAAAGAAAGAGAAAGACGAAATAGGGATGGGGATGGGGACAAAAAAGAAAAACCCTAGGGTTTCATCTTTTTTCTTTGATACGTTCTCTCTCTTTTCTTTTGTGTAACAAACAAGCCAGTTGCTGCCCCTCCCCAAGCTTTTCGCCTTCGGACAATCTTCCTCTCCTCCATGCAAGCACAACCAAGAAGTATTTGAATAGGATGTTTGGTTTTTCAATTCACCCACCTAAATTCTTAATTACCCTTGGGTGGAAACTCCAAAGGTTAGATTAAAGAAACTATACTATGGTTGAAGTTAATTTAAGTTATGTTATGACTAAAATTCTTCCTATTTCCTATGAACTCTCTTTAAACAAGCACCAATAAATGAATTTCAACTCTTATATTTTTAATTCCTTAATGATCATGTTTTGCATTCTTAATAATTTAATTAAGAACTTATGACAAAAAGTTACAAACTACAAAAATTGTAAATAACAAGATCATACATCCACTTAAAATCACATTCTTAACCAGTTAATTAATCTTGTATTTATATTCATTCATCTCTTAGAGTGAATTTTTAGAATTTGTAATAATTATATGCAAACAAATATTAAAGTCGACCTTGATAAAAAAAAATTATATCAATTAAACTTAATAGCTCTTAATAATCATAAATTAAGTTTCTAGATGATCCTAAATTGAATTTAAATAATTTATTATACTAGTTTATCAAAATTAGCAAAAGCATTCTGATATTATAAAATTACAAAAATACTCTTAATGATTGTGCGGGTCATTACATAGAATATGTACATAAGCATGACCGAGCAAGCAATGAAAATAGATGGCATCTCAATGCTCAAGGTGGAGTCGTGATGCACCTGAGACTTGATAGTTTTTTAATGGCAAGGTATTTGTTCGATATGACATAATAAATGTTGTATTGAAAGTTTAGGGTTAAAATTAACCAAAATAAGTGAATTAAAATTCCTTATAGAGTTTGTTGACAACAAGATTGTATGGGATATATAACAAAATTCTTAAAATGGGTTTAACAAAGTTGTTCTTGTTGTTAGCTTCACAAATAAAACTTTCTAACAAACAAGAAAATTGTAAGGAAGAGATTAAAAAAAAATGAAAACGACAAAGAGTTTGTTAATTGCCCTCAATTGTTATGAAAACTCCATGGTCTCTTGTTTTCTTAATCTCAACAAAAACCAAAAAAAATGACGAAGAGAAACGAATAAGTTGTCAACTATGATTCTTCATCAAGAGTTTGTTTTTTCTCTCCTTTTTTCCATTCATTTCCCTAGCATCCAAACAACACACAAGCGATTAATTAATTAATTGATTGATTAATTAATTGATTAATTAATTAATCAATCAATAATCCCACCACTCAAACTTTTTCCCTCCAAATCTCATGCACATAATCGTCGTCTTTGGCTTTTTCTTGACAATTTTTGTGTTCATCTCCTTCTTTGGCTTGTGTCTATACATCTGTTTCCAATGCTACAACCAGGGATTCCCAGAGGGCGAGCAACGCGGCAGTGGGAATGTAGAAACGACGACAACAACGACAACGGCGGATCTTGAGGAGCGGAATCGTCAGACTCAAATGGCAATGGAGAAATTGACGAAGCCATCGGCAGAGTATGATTTCGAGGAGAATGATGAATCTCCATCGTCATTGAGTGAATGCGCGATATGTTTGGAGGAGTTTGGAGAAAGGGTTTCGTGTCGAGTTTTTCCTAATTGCAAGCATATGTTCCATACACATTGCATTATCAATTGGTTAGAAATTAATCAAACTTGTCCAATATGTCGGACACAGCTGTAGCCCACAACTGTCAATTCGAGCATACCTAATTCGTTAAGATACATACATTTGATCCAAAGGTCATAAATTTGTATCTTCTAACACCACATGTTATTGAATTAAGAAAGAAAAAAAAATTGTAGGATCACAACTGACGTTATTCTTTTCTAAGGCAATGTGTGAAAAGTTTTGTCTTTCAATTAACTCGAAGATTGATGTTGTGTAATAATATTGAATTTAGTGTGTTTTGAATAGCTTTCAAAAATATTTTTTTTTAAATAAAATGGATTTTATCTTTAGAAAGACTCATGGCTTGTTTGGTTCGCAATCTGAATTTTGTTTTATGTTTTTAGATTTACTGAGTTCAATGAATATGTGTTTGGCAGACAACCCAAATTCTGTTTTTGAAAACTGTTTTTGGATTCTATGATTCAAACAGTGTAAATTCTGAAAACAATATTTTTATGTTTTCATTTTATCCATAATTTGAATTTTAAAATCTAAAACGCAGAATTATGTTATATAAAGATTAAAAAAAAATTAGAAATATAGTATGTCATATTATAAACTCAATTCAACTTTTGTAATTAAAATATGTATAATGTAATTATTATAAAGTAGGTTAAATTCCAAAAATTTGGTCTCTATAGTTCAGATAAAGTTACAAATTAGTTCATATGGTTTTAAAATGGAGAATTTAGTTCCTATGGTGTGATACAACTTCATCTATTGTTTGTTATGATTTGTTAAATCCTCTTAAATAACTCATGTCAGAGAGATTATTTATGAACCTTTTATCAAATCATAGGAGTTAAATTCTAATTATAAACCCTAAGACCTAAATTTTAACTCCTTCCAAACCATATGGACAAAAAGTTCAAATTATTCATTAAATCATATAATATTACAAAATAATAATTATACAATTTTTTTAACATAAAATCATATTCATAAATAAATTAATAATAGTTTATTGTCAACTGATATTTGTGGATAACTACAAGTAGTTTACAATTGTTTAAATTAGAGTCTAATTTCTGAATTCTACTATCAAACACATATTTGAAAACATAAAATACAACTTTATTTTCATTTAATCACTTGTTTTCAAATTTCTGTTTTCAGATTTTCTACAAAACATGCCCTAAACTTCTTGTTTTTTTTTTTTTAGATAAAAGGATTCATTCATTAACACTTCAACCTGCCTAAAAGGGCTACTATGGGAAAAATAAAAAACTAACAACAAAGAAAGCCATTCAAGAACTTGCTCCGTTGAAGCCTTGTTGTTAGTTAGATAAAACTCACGAATTAAGTTATGGACAACTTTATTAATTGAACGAGTGATAATTTTAGAGTCTATTTGGTCGATAATGTAAAAACAAAAATTTGAAAACAATGAATTCAATGAAAATTTAAGTTTTATGAGCTTCAATCATATCATATGTTTTGATGATAATAAATATTTATTTACTAACTTATAATTTAAACTAATATAAACTTATATTGCTCTTAACTTAAAATTCTAGATCCTTCACTGATTAACAACATGATAAGCATCCGTTTTCATTGTCCTCAAATTTATTAGTGAAACCATTTAATTGTCAATATTGTCAATATGGTCAAATAGGTCCATGGTTGAATACTCTAATGGGGTGACAAAGATTTGGGTATTATCGTTTGCTACGAAAAAAAAAACCTAAACTAAATTGAGAGGTCTTTGTGCTTTTTTTTTTTTTTGTTTTTTTTTTCTTTTTCTTTTGTATATTTTTTCTAATGCAGCCATGGCTTCAAAATGAAAATAGTCAGATATTCCATCATTTTAAGTAAAAGATAATTCTCTAATTTAATACCCTAATGAGAGGTGTCTATATCAAATAAAACCCTAAGAATTGGTCCTTAGTCTTCATTATTAAGTAGTCTTTTAAAGGTCAATGGAGAGAAACACAATCTCTTAAAGGGTGTTATAGAAACCCAACTACAACTGGGTGGAGTAGGCTATTACTCAATGTTTAGGGCTCCAATTATAATCGTTGATGTTTCCAAACTATTATAACCTACTAATAATAATTACATTATTATTATTTCAAATCTCTATTTGTTATCGTGTTTACTATTTCCCTACTCATCTACTCTTCTCTCTTTGTTGCAATGTTTATTATTTCCTACCCAAACTAAAATATTCTGCATCTCAAACACATACTATTATAACCCTACATACTATATATAATAACTACTGACTATAGTAACCAAGTCAGCGCCCCAAATACCTCCTTACTCATTATCATGTATCAAGCTATGTTACTCTAACTCATGTTATTTGTGAAAATCACCTAGTTCAAATATCTTGACTTTTATTGTTTTATACAATGTTACAGTTTTTTTTTTTTTGTATAAATTACGAAGTTAAAACTTAAACTTCATGCTCAATTCTAATAGATACATATCTTTGGTTTAAGAACCCAATGGTAAAAAATATTATTAAAATTTGATTAAATTTATTTCGTATGTAAATTGATAAACTGATTAGGGATCAAAATTGTCTGTAAGATTATAAGTTGTTAAGTATTAAAATTTTACACTTAATTTTGATGAGATTTATCACGATATTAGCTAAATTGTTACATATCAAAATTTAGAGACTAAATTCATATGACATGTTTGGAAGTGATTCTAAAATGGTTAAAATCGATTATTGAATTGATTTTAAGTGATTAAAAGTGTGTTTTAGAGTGATTTTAAATAGGATAATAGTGATTTTAATCATTTTAAAATTACTCTCAAAACATGTACTAAATAGTTACAAATTAAAATTTAGAGACTAGATTATTGCATATATTAGAGATCAATAACAATATTTTTTTAACCTATATATCTTTGTTCATAATTTTCTTTGGTTAAAATACCATTTTTGAAATTAGGAAAAATACCATTTTGACCTATGCATGGATTTCACTCTATTTTAGTCCTTGCACATTTATTATATCATAAATTTATTCTATATACTTTAAATCTTAAATTTAGTTTTTCAAAGTTAATTTGAGTTAAATAATGATATCAATTTTTATGTAAGAAAAAATATTGGGTAAATATATTTTCAATTTCTATAAAGGAAATGATAATACAAACTTTTTTTTTTAAAAAAAATCAACTATAAATTAACAACCGGATCTATTAAAAGGTTTCAAAGTATAAGTATTAAAGGAAATATTGAAAGTATATCCTATTCAAATTTTATAAAGGAATTTCTAATATAATTTTTTTATAAAAAAATAAAAATAAACTAATAATAGGACTAATTCTAAAAACATTTTAAAATATATGAACTAAATTCGAATATTTGAAAGTATAAAAACCAGAATGGAACAAAACTTAAAGTACACTAATTAAAATAATATTTTAATATTTTTTTATATTTTAGTTTAACATGAGAAATCGAGATAATCTCTAACTTTTTTGTTGAATGTATAAATTTTAACCAATTGAGTTATATTCATGTTGTGTTGTCAAATATATATATAGTTGAATTATTTTATAATATGTAAGTAAAAGAATCAAATTTCTAACGACTAACCTCAAAATTGAAGGTGAAATTTTTTTTATTCAACTATACTTATGTTGTCATATATAGAATGAAAATTTTTACCGATAGAAAAAATATCAAACTATTTATAGAAATTAACAAAAAAAAAAAAAATACTAATAGACGTTAATAGACTTCTATCAACATTTATCAATGATAGATTTTTATTATTTCTATTATTATAGACCCTAATAGACTTCTATCAGCATCTATTACAATTATCTAAAAATTTTACTATTTTGTATAAATAGTTTCCTTTATTTTTCTATTTTTAAAACTTCTCCTATATATAATATAAATTATAATTCATCTAATAATTTAGTAATATTCATCAAATTTTAAATAGAGGGGAAAAAGAAGGGGGAAGCAACAGCCCAATTTTCGCATCAGTGCAACAGCGAGCCCTTCTCATAGCGGGAGACCATGTCGGTTTGCTCTTCTTCTTCTTCGTCATCATCCGGGTACCTCGGAAGTGCCAAGGCCTGGATTGTTCATGGGATTGTCGCTGGAATTGCCATCGGCGCCGCCGTCGGAGCTCGATCTTATCTGGGTCGATCCAAGAAATTCCGTAGCCGCGTTGTTGGAATCATTCCCGCCCGCTTCGCCTCTTCACGGTTCCAGGGGAAGCCTCTCGTTGAGATTCTCGGAAAGCCCATGATCCAGGTCAGTCTAATTATTTCTCATCTTTTTCATTATTGTTCGTGCCATTTCTGGATCTGTCAATTTTGATTTCTACTGGCTGCTGTAAATACTCAGCGAATTTTCATTTGTTTCATATCTGATCTGGGCTTTTGTTCGTTTCAATTTCTAAGTTTGTGTTGAAACTATTCATTTTGTGATGGATCTACCATAAAATGTAACTTCTATTTTCCTAAATCTTGTAAGTAGATTTTTGGAGATGAATTATAGGTGAATTAGCAGAATTCCTCTGTATCTATTGGTTAAGTGCTGGTGAAACTGTTGTTCATATTGATCTTAGGAATTAGGAAGCTTGGTGAGCTTAGCTATAGCAGAAATCTTATAAAGAAATAAACGGTCGAGTTCTATGGTTTCCTTGATGATCCATTTCCCTCCCCTTCAACTGGCTGGTGGCTCTTCTCATGGGTATCAACAATTTCCTTTCATCAATTTTGGTGGCCCACCCATTCATGAAAGAAAAGAAAACCTATTGGCTACAATTCATTATAGCCTTCTTTAGACATCTTCAGCTGGAGAGGAAGAATAGAATAATCAACAACAAAGAAAAAGTATTTTGACAGTTTCATAGACTCTCACTCTTTTGTGGGTCTTTTCTAGTTCAAATTTTGTTCTTCTTTCAATAATTACAGTTTAAATACTCTTTCTTTCAATTTTAGAAGTTTTTTCTAATCTTCTTTATCTTGGATTTGGCTTTCCTTCCCCTATTTGTAATTTCATATCATTTATAAAATTGTTCCTTATCCCAGAGAAAAGACAAATAAATTGATCAAACCCCATCAGCTTTCCATACAGTATACAGAATCTGATCACAACAACCAAATTTGAATCCTCTGACTTCGTTCAGTTTTTATTTTATTGTAACCACTTGCCAGTGATGTCAGTTTGGTCAATTCTCATGGGTTGAACTTTCAGCTCTAGTAGTTAAAATCCATAAAATGTTGTATGAATAGGACTTTGATTTTGCATTGGCTGGTGGAGATCTGTACTTCTTAGGAAATGTGTAACCAATATCATATGTCATATGGATCTTTGTTTCTCGCTCCAAAGATAATAATGATTAATCTTCGTTTTTCTAGTGTTGAGTGTTGATTTAGTTGTACGAGTGAATAAATCCTACTATATGACCTCGGATTCTGCTTTTATATTGCTCATTTTTCAGGTCTTTAGAAATTTTAATATTCCTATGAAATTCACATTCTGCAGAGAACATGGGAAAGGGCAAAAATGGCTACTACATTGGATTGTGTTGGTAAGCATATGTGTTTTGTTCTCCTTGTTTTCATGTTTCATCATCTCATCCTTTCCTTTTGATTTGAAATCTTTCCAGTTGTAGCGACCGATGATGCTAAGATTGCACAATGCTGTAAAGGATTTGGTGCGGATGTTGTAATGACATCAGAGTCTTGCCGGAATGGTAAGCACTCTGATTTTATAACAAAATCTCATGATTACTTTTGAAGTCTGATTTCAGTATGAAACTACTTTAGGGACTGAGCGTTGTAATGAAGCACTTCAGAAGCTTGAAAAGAAATATGACATTGTTGTAAATATTCAAGGGGATGAGCCCCTTATTGAACCGGAGATCATCGATGGCATCGTTAAAGCTTTGCAGGTAAATGATCTCATATCTTTTAGTTATTGTAACATTTTTATCAGTTAGACTTGGAAGTTTTGATATTAAAAGAATCCATAGTAACAAATTGGGAGTTATAAACTTGTTCCAACCATAGGCAATAGTGTAGTGATGACAAAATTTGATTGAATATTGACTTGTTTCATTTTAATTGTTCAACTTGTTTTGTATTGTGTGCAGGCTGCCCCAGATGCAGTGTTCAGCACTGCAGTGACATCCTTAAAGCCCGAAGATGCATTCGATCCCAATCGGGTGAAGTGTGTAGTGGATAATCGTGGTTACGCTATTTATTTTTCAAGAGGATTGATCCCTTTCAACAAGTAAGATTTTCTTTTCCATCTTGGGTTTCCCTTGTGTATTCTTTGAGATCAACTCGAGTCTTCCATTATAGATAACTCCCGCCTTCCGGTGCTTGGGAAATTTATCAAGTTACATCAATTCATTTCATTGATGCAGGTCTGGAAAGGTCAACCTTCAATATCCGTACATGCTTCATCTTGGAATCCAGGTATTAACTGAATGAATGTATAGAAGATGAATTCATTGTGCCGTAATGACAGACTAAACGAACCTTCCTCTTTCTCTATTTCTATTTCCAGAGCTTCGATTCGAAATTTTTAAGTAGGTATTCTGAACTCGAACCAACACCATTGCAACTAGAAGAGGATCTAGAACAGCTAAAAGTATTAGAACATGGCTACAAAATGAAGGTACAGCTCATCTTCTTATGCTACATAGCATCTTTTCCCACTTTTGGAAATTCCTATATTTTCTAAAAGCAGTTATTCTTACAGTGTGTATGGAATAACTTCTATATTACTTTTGAAAAAAAAAATAATAATCGAAAATATGGTTTTTTTTTAAAGTATAATATCGAGGGATTTGAATTATAAGCCTCTTTGTCACTAACACATTATATGCTAGTTGAGATATAATCGTTTTGCTAATGTATGATATTCAAAATATTGAAACTGCCATTTTAATTTTATAGGTGATTAAGGTTGACCATGAGGCTCATGGTGTTGATGTTCCTGAAGATGTGGAAAAGATTGAATCTTTTATGAAGGAAAGGAACCTATCATAATTAAGACCAACAGATGAAAGCTATACGCAAGGCTTGAAAAAAATTTGCTGTTATTTTGTAGAGTTGACATAATTTTTTGCCATAATATTTTTCTTTTCACGACTATTTCTTGTTTGTTTTGATATTTGTGACATTAATTTATGTAAAGTTAGTTTGATATGTGATTATATTTGTAAGTTTTTTTTTATTAAAGTGTTAACCGAGCTTCACTTATAACTCTTCGACCTAGGTGCCATTCTTTTTTCGTCTCTGATGTCCACTAAAAAAGAGTGAAATTTTCATTAAAACAAACATCACCTAATAACTATGATGTGATAATTTATTATTCTTTTTTTTTTTGAAGTAACTATGATGTGATAATTAAATTTATAAATTTTTTTTTTCTCATTGCATTTAGGGAAAAAAAAAATCTTCTCATCATTTTTATGTAATACCTAAGGTTCGAAATATCAATGTTGATGGAAATATCGAAGTTTCAATTTTACGGAAATATCAATGGAAATATCTGATATCAAATGAAAAATTTGGGAACTTTATGGAAATTGTTGAAATTTTGATTGTGGCTTAATTAGGTTATAATTGATCATTTTTAATCATCATTTTTATAGAGTAAGACAATATTTAGATGTATATTGCAAATGTCTATGTAAATGTAGATGCGAGAAATTTATGAATATTTTGAGGTGAAATGATGTGAAAATGAAAGTTTTGGATGGTAAAAAGAAAAAAAAAACTCAAATTAATTCAATTTTGAAGAGAAATTATGTGAAAATTGAATGAAAAATGTTTGAATGAGATTAAAAATAAATATAATTTTTTTTTTTTGTAGTTTTTTCAATTTCATTATCTGAAAGTTTCATATTAAAAATAAAAGATGAAAATTGAGAAAAATTAGAAATTAGAAAAAGTAGCACAATCGAAAAACTTTATTCTTCGTCGGAAATGACATTGGCGTGTAAAACTGTATAATTGTGTATCAAGACCATAATGAATTAAAGATTATCTAACACATGACAGAACTTGTTACATAAGATATTACATCATTTCCAGAAACATCATAAATAAACGTAGAAAACTAAAGAACCATAACAGAACACAGAGTTTGGTAATCCAATTTGATGCAATACCACCTACGTCTGGGGGTAGTGTGCCCGTAGAAAGATATTTTTACTAATATAAAGTCAAGCAATTACAACGATGTACTTAGCTGTAAATAGACTGCAATTACAATGATACTTGAATAGTCCAACTTAGAGAGCGATTACTTAGGCTCCCCCTAAGTGTGAGACTCCCTCTCAATGAAACTTAAGCTCCCCCTAAATGTGAGATACTCTCACCTTTAACGTACTTAGTCTTCCCCTAAGTATAGGAATATTAGTGAATGATCACTTAGGTTCTCCTTAAGTGTGAGACTCTCTCTCACCAAGATGTTTATCTTTCCACCTTAAAATGAAGACACTCTACTGGATGAACTTAGGCTCCTCCTAAGTTTGAGAATCCCTTCTCAAGTTGTTGAAGAATAAATCACCATGATGTAGAGTAAGTCTCAAGATCTACAACAACACAATCTTTTCTGATGAAAGATTGACACAATTGTGGTTCGAGAGAAAACGCACAAAACAACCGACTTCAAAAAATCTTCAAAACGACCAACCCTAAAAATGAACAAGCCCACTATATATATATATATATATATATATATACACACACACACACATACATACATGCGTGTGTGGGTAGCTTTGAGAGGATCTTTAAGGAAATAATAAATCATCTCTCTAGGAAAAAAATATAGTAGGCTATGAAATCTGCATATAAAAATATTGACAGATAAGGAAAAAATATTATGTAGATTTTTCTGTCTGTCACGTTACAATGTCATAGCATATTGTAAGACATGTCACAAAACATGTTGTTCAAATTTTGCCTGTGATAAATAAGCCAATCATATGCACTAACAATCTCCTTTAACACATAAAACTGAAAACCTAACTGAGCCAACGTAAATAGTTTTTTAAAAAAATTAATTTTTCTTGAATTTATCAAAATTTTGTCAAAATGGGAGAAAACATAATAAAAATATTTTAAAATTCCCATCAAAATTTCGAATTTTTTTTTTAAATCTCGAAATTTCATTAAAATTAAGGGAAACACTAAATTTCCCTCCACTGAAATCTTGAGGACATTGAAATCTTAAAATTTTGACCAAAAGTTTGAGATTTTGATGGAAATTTTATACCATGGTAATACCCTAGGAAAAAAAAATAGAGCTCTATATTATTTTCTTATTTAAATAATTTTTGTAAAGAGATTTGTTTAATGATATTTAATTTCAAAAAGGAAACAATATCTGTTATAATTTAAAGTTTAGGCCAAATAGGCTATTTTCAAAATTATAATTTATAAATTATTTTGGGTCAATGATATATTCAAACAAATAAGTTTGAAAGACTAGGAATACTAGGCCAAGAGAGGAAAAGAAATAGGCCTTGGGCCTTGTTCCCATCCTCTTGTCTACCTAAAACCACTGCTACTAGGTAGTATTAGTACCAAGACCGGGTCGAACTACAAAAAACTTTTGTATAATTTCTCTAAGCTAAAATTATCTATGAAAAGTAATAAAAGGGTGGGGTGGTTGAGAATGACAAGTAAACTAAAAATACATAAAGTAAAGTGTGGAAAAGTAATACAGTTGGTGAGAGAGAGATAGCACGAGATTACCTATATGATTCAGAGATGGCTAGTCTACTTGTGGTTTAGTTCATCAATTTATCACAGAAATAAGGTTACTTAATTTAGAGCCCAATTAACTGATCTAGTAATGTCGGTTAAGACTCCCATTATAGAAACCAACTCGTAACGATGAATTAATTCCTAAATCAACTAGATAGTGGTCATGCATTATGTACTAGCTAGTTAACCACATTAGGTTCCTGGATTGATTAAGACGATAAATTAAATTGGCCAAGTTAAACCTAACGTTTTTCTATTCCTGAGGTCTTATTATTTTTTGTTACGATAACCTTCGTAATGCCATAGATTAAACCAAACCTATAACTCAACCTATTTACTACTCAAATTAAGCGTACTTTCGTTACGAATTGATAATTTATAGAAGACAAGTTATTTTACTTTCTTATTTGGAGTAATTAAGAAATTTAAGAAGAATATACATTAGTATGATGAAAAGTTCAAGCAAATAATCTTATTATGCGAACAGATGTTCACAGAAATTAAAATCTTAAAAATTTTGAGGTTTGTCTCTTGTGGACATAGGATTTGGAGAAAATAATGCAAGAATTGACTAAGGATACAAAGTTGCAGCCCTAAACGCATGAAAGTGACCAACTCAACGCCAACTTTGCAACAACTGAACAAGTTGGTAGCCGATTTGAGACATTCACGACAGAACCAATAGATGTGTGACACGACATATTCGGCACAACAGGACATGAAATTAAATGCATGGGAGAGTCGAACAAAATCTACCATAGTCACCAATTCTTCAAGCTTATTATTATTATTATTTGCAGAATTCTCTTAGAAAAATGAAAATCATCCCTCTCTTCTACATCAATCACGTTGAGAGCAACTATATTGGAGCCAAAGGAAGTAAGAGATAGCCACCAGCGGCTTGGCTCACCTCTACCTTTACATTTTATTTTCTTTCATTATTCTCATTTTGTATTAATTTTAGGATTGAAAACTCTTTAACTCTTAATACAAATATGATCTACATTCATTTTCATTCTTTCATCATTGCTCTTCCATATACCATGAGTAGCTAAATCCCTAATGGGTTAAGGAGTATGATCTAATATTTTCAAGAATGTGCATAAGTAGAAGTTCATTTTGTTTAATGTGTGCTCGATTTAACACTTGAATCTATTGAGAAATAGGTTTAGGGGAAACAATCACTTACTTGAGAAATTGGGAGATTGTGGAAATCATTAAACAAAGGGAGTAATAGCTTTAGAAATAAAGTCAAGCTTTCGTTTAAAAATCAACTTAAGCATGCGTCTTAGAAATAAGAAAAATGTAGCTCAAGGAAGGCTAGCTTTTTATTTTCAGAGTTGAGAACATGAATACCTGATTATGCATCATTTGAGAAAATATAAGTGATTCTTTTTAACCCTATTCTATAAACTACTTTTTCCTACTATTCACCACAACTGCTGTCTTTGTGATTGCGACCAACTCATCCACATCCATCACCATTCATCACATAATCATTTCATTCCACATTCTTACCACATCAAACTCTCTCACCCCACTCACTGTAACATAATTAGTCATTCTAGTAAATCACTCATTTCAACACATCATTTAAGAATTCACCGCATAAGTCATTCATTCCCAATGCATATTTAGTGCAAATCCCTACGTTCGACCCTAGACTCACTAGGAACCTTGTCTGAACTTAAACTTGGGTATAGATTAGGAAAACTTGCGTTCCTTTAACTTAGTATTTACTTATCTTGAAAGGCACGACTTTTGGGCTAATCTTGAGCTTATCTCATCATTCTCATCATAACAAATCCTAAAAAAAAAATTTTGAACACGAATCCCACCATACATAGCATACATGAGGAATCTTGCATGAGAGTATAGACTTTCTAAAAAAGGTTGTCGATTACTTTTAAAGGGAAATTTGGTTCTTGGGTGACAATAGGAATGATCTACTCGTAGTGGCAGTGGGATAGATTGAGCATACTTTTAGAAGTAATTAATAGAAGATTCAGAATGCCCTGCTTGTCTTTCAAAATCATAAATGACTGTTAAGTTTTAATTCTAAACAGGAGAACTAACTGACATCGAGAGAGAAAGTTAATAACAATAGTATCTTCTTGGCTTGTGTTTGTTGCACGATAAAAGTAGTCTTTTAATTAGTTAAGTTTATTCTTTCATTGCATGAATCCTATCTTAAACTTTATCTCTAATTGTTGTCTCTACTTATTTAGGAGTAGGAGTAATGTTAATTTAAATAAAACACCTTCAAATGTTTAATTTCTCTAGATAAAATGATGTAGAAGTAGTTGTGGTACTTAACTAAATTAGTGGCCAAATTCAGTGGACAATACTCGAACTCTATCAATATATTAAAATTTGACACTGTACACTTATAGTTTTGCATGGTTGAAAAATCGCACAACACAAGCATATAGGCTAAATAACCTAACCCCTAAGCCTTCAAAACCACACATAGGACAACTATGTGCCTTGTTTAGATATGAAGGAATCAAGTGAAATTTTAAATTTGGCTCAAAATCAGACATGCATTTTCATGAATAAAAAACAATGTGAATAGGAAATATCTAGACCTAGCACATATCGTCATCATCACCAAACATGTAGCCAAATCATCATACAATTATAGCTCAACCACAAAGTCCAATCTCAAGTGCTCAATGACTTGGTCGACATGCATATCCACCCACCCTCAACCAAAAATGATATATTGTTCCCAATGTATCTCTAATTAGAACATATAAAAGAAATAAACAAGGAAACAGTTAAACCTTCCCTAAAAGACGTTCGTGTGCATGGGTCTTTGGGTGGTGGTGATGCTCTCGCTTCTCTAGGTGATCTCTTTCTTTTATAGGATCAAGGTGGAACCTACAAAAGAAAAACAAGAAGTAAGCAAGGAAAAAGGAAATAAAAGAAAGCAATATAATTCAACACTTAATTGCCTCCAAGAAGCTCAAATTTTTAACGTCGGTTGCTCGACGTTGTTCACTTGTCAGGATACGTAAAAATTCTCATATTTCTTAGGCCATTTCTTCCTTGAAACCACAAAGCTCACTAATGAAAGAAAACTTTTAAAATATTAAATGGCTCTAAAGACAGAAATATTCTTAAACTTTTTTATATAAGAAAAAGAAAATAAAAATAAGGACTCAAAGGACGAGACTAACTCAATTGAAAATAAAAACTCAGGAGGATAAGGAGAGGAAAAACTAATATATAAAAGATGTCAGAGGGAAGAACAAGGCGAGACTTTGTTGCAGCCTCTAACTCTGTCAACTAAGGCTCCTCGACATAAAGCTTGAGCTCTTCCTTAACCGTATGTACTTGTTCAAGGTACGACAGGAAGCTGTCAAACTTGTCGTCGCTGAAAGGGTACATTTCCTTGAAGAACTCGTCTCAATAGTATGGACTATGGGTATGCATTGGTTGGTCGGGGTTGATTTTTTGAACGACCATAGTCGGTTTCTTAGAATCTCCCGATGACTATCTCAGTTGGTCGGTTTTGTCAAATTTTTTTCTTTTTTTAAATAATAATAATTATTATTATTATTTTTGTTTTGTAAAAAAAAAAGACATTTAAATTTGTTTTCATAGATGAATAATGTATTTTCAATTATAAAGGAAACCCTCTAACAAGTAAGCAAAAGCTTTGTTAGCTTGAAAAAATCCCATTTTAAATACTACAGTTAATATGAAAACTGAAATGTTAAGTTCCTATTAGAAACAAAATTAAAGTTGATACTTTAGTTAAACCACTGCCAGTGGGTAGTATTAGCAGCAAGATTGAGTTGAACCACATGGAGCCTCTGTATAATTTCTCTATGCTAAATTTGAAGAGATCGAATCCTAATGTGGAAGCGTGTGAACGCTTTGTGCTATTAAAATTCAATTTGGAAAAATCCAGAAAAACAGAAAACAAAAATAAACTTAATTTAACGCATGCATTTTACAGACAAATTCCAAGGAGAAGAAAATACCTTTGAAGACAACTCTTCAATCTTCTCCAATTCCTTACTATTACCATGATTTCAGTAATTTCATCTTCGATCTGAAACAAGACACTACCAAAGGGTCTTTATTGTGGGAACCCTTTTTGGAATAATAATGGAAAAACAGTAATTCTTTCAGAGAAAACCTTTGAAGAACTGTTCTGTGTCTTCTGAAAATACTCATTCGGGGGGGGGGGGGGGGAGTTAATTCTCTTTAACTAGACATTAACTCCCTTTAACCATGGGAAGTTAAATTTAACTAAAGTTAAATAAAATAAAATAAAATAAATATTAATTAATCTAATTAATTAATATAAATTAATTAAATATCATATATTAATTAATATTACATTTGAATCATATTCAAATATATCTCTCTCCTAACCTATAGTTTAAATATGAATCTTGTTCATATTATGTTTTAACCTATAGTTTTAATATGAATCTCATTCATATTATCAAATATTTGAATCTTATTCAAATATATTATTCTCTCATATTATATAATTTAATTTTGAATCTAATTGAAAATTAACTGTATAATATAATGTATCTATATACATTATATTAATTGTATCATATACAATTAACATTTAATTCCCTTATAATATGAATCTTATTCATATTAATTTAATATTTGAATTTTATTCAAAAATTACTCTCATATTACAAAGTTTAATTTTGAATCTCATTCAAAATTAACTTTATATTATAATATATCTATATATATTATATTAATTGCTTATAATACAAGTACTGCACTTTCCCTTGTTTAATTTGAACAATTCAAATTTAATCCAAAACTAATTAATTCTTGTTTTACCTTTAGTGAGCTAGCAGGGGATCTAATCGACCTACAGATTAGAAGCTCCACTGATATGAGATTAATTAATTAAACTCTTTAATTAAATTAATCAACATTCATTAATTATGGGTCTTTTCTAAAGACCAACAATTGCACTCTTCGTACTATAGATATTTTTTTGTATTCATGGATATAATCGTCATTAGTAAGTCAACCCTTCACGAATTCTTCGTAATTACAGCTGAGTCAAATTATCATTTTACCCTTGTAATTACCTCTTATTCTTTAAGTACCACTGATCCATCTAATGAACAATCAGTTTATAGACCAACTATAGACTAAATTCCCTTCGGGCCAGTGAGAGGTGATAACTTATAGGAATACAAGTTATTTTACTTCTTTTTCTTAGAATAAACGAAAAATTAGTGAAAAGAAGGGCATTTCAACGCATGATTGCTTAATGTATTCTTAGAACACGCGTAAGTGCATGAAAAGAAAATAAAAGATATCATTGACAAGAATTCATAACGCTTGAACGCTATGTGTGCAGGGAAATTTCATCGCAGACATGCGGCGAGGATCTTATCAACGCATGGCCAACAAAGAGAAGAAGCCAACCATGACAGCTGTGGCAGATCCTCTGTACCAAAAATCGTTAGACGGAGGCGAGACGCGCGCGTCAGAAAAGACAGAGTCGAACGCGTTGTGGTCCCACCCTGCACCAAAGATGGAAGGTACCATAATGACGCCTATAAAAGCAAGGGAGAAGACAAAAATTAGGGCAATCAGAAATCACTCTTCTGGGAGGCGCCTCCGCACATCA
The DNA here is from genome assembly GCA_002890555.2 of Lagenaria siceraria. NCBI lineage: Eukaryota > Viridiplantae > Streptophyta > Magnoliopsida > Cucurbitales > Cucurbitaceae > Lagenaria > Lagenaria siceraria. Next base: position 9,221,615 of record CM016483.1, on the reverse strand, counting down.
GTCCATTTTTCCTCACATCGACGGCTGTAGAGATTACGCTGCACATCCACTGGCAATGAACTGAGGCTCGAGAGAGACGAAGTCTTCGCTGCGATCCTCAACCACCACCTGCAATTTCAGCATCGCTGTAGCTCTGTTGGCGGGCTAGACATTCTTGCCAACAGTTTCTCTTTTCATTTTCCTCATCATCATAGTGCTTAGTGTTTGCTTAGAGATTTGATCTGTTGTTAATTTGAGAACCGCAATTTAGCTACATGTTTAATTCTCTGAAACTTTATATTTATTGTTGAACTTTCTATTCATATACATTTCCGCAGCTAGTATGCGTAGCTAAACCTCCATGAGGGTTGGGGGTTGTGTTCATCAATATTGTTGAAATTAAACTTAATTCCTTGATCATTTACAGGAGTGTATTCTTTTGTCGACTGCTTGACAGAGTAAGTCATTATAGATTACATCACTGTAGCTCATAGGACAATCTTAGAAATAGGCTTTGCCTTAGAGCCATTCAAACTGGCACGCATCATAGATATATGACTAGTGTGTCTTTTCTGCCGACAGGTATGAACCAATGGTGTTTGAAGGTTTGATCGATACACTTAGCTGGATATTTGACATATTGATGAATGACAGTCTCCAACACTCTCCTGCTTTATCACTCTTCCCACTAAAATTGCATTGTTGATCTAACACTCCCATTTTAGTTGTTTTCAAATATTTAAGTTAGCTTTTGTTCACAAATCCTCCATTTATTTCCCTTTTCCTCGAGATTTTCAATATAAGCATAACATTAGCTACATAAAAATCCCTGTGTTCGACCTTGGTTCTCACCAAGATATCCTGGTATCAGTTTATACTTGGATTGATATTAAGGAAAACTTGAGTTGCTAATAATCCAGCAAATTACAAGCATAGTCATCGAAGAAATCTAAAAGAAAGATTAACTAGAAAAATTAGTAACAAAAGGGTGAGGCCTCATTGTTCAAAATTCAAAATCAACCCTTAAGAGGGCAATTCATCTACTTACCCTAAAGATGGGAAAGAGTGAATTTCATCTCGTGTAGCTATGTTCCCAGCTCCTTACTTGAACAAGTCTCCAAGATGATAGGCTTATTGAGTCGGCAACACGGGTCATTCCCACCCATACAAATCAAAGGACTGTCCTCATAGACATGAGTCCATAACTCACTCAGGATTGAGATCGAGTTACACGGTCATCCTATGCAATGTTAATCTCTTCGGTCAATGGTGTTATAAAGAGAGATTAATCATTTCGCGGTCCGATTTTATACAAACTCTTTGTATAGGATACTTCCACTGGCATGTCTCCACATGAACGATTTAGATGAAATCATTTGTAACACTTACAACTCTTGTAACATTTACAAAGTGGGTCGTATTTGTAGTGTCACTAGAATAACGCACCCAACCATATCCATATACTGCAGACCTTTTAGGTTATTACTTGAACACGATCCACTTATATGTCTACCACATACGGTTTAAGTTACATAAAATAATCTTGGATCATAGTTTATTGGATTGAGTTACACAAGACTAATTTGAATAAAATTACTCTTATTTTATTAGGATAAATAAAATATTGTTCAAGCATTGAGCTATAATGACATCTAGCGTTGCAATGCTACTCCTAGGGTTATGTTGGTAAACGTTTTCCAATTTACTCCAAATAGATCCAAATTAACCTCAAATCACTCATAACACTATGAAATGCATGTAATGCTCGATTTTCTACAAATATAAATATTTAAGCACATTAAAAACCTTAGAAAAATTAAAGGGCTTAAGATAGCTATCAGGCTCGACCATGTTGAGGCTGGGAAGCCCAATTTGTTAAATGAGTGGTCCAATAGGTACGCGATATCTTCGATTTGGCTTACCTCTTAACGAAAAGGTAGAGACCTAGGTCAAACATTACTATAAATACATGATTTGACTTACATCTGACTTAAGTATCATAGTGGGGTGGGTGTGGGTGTGGGCACCACAGCGTGCATATTTTCTCTTTTGAGAACATGTTCTTTATTCCTTCAAATAAATTCACTTTTGGTGTCACTAAAGGTCAAACTCTATTTTCTATCTAGATTTTAACATCAACACAAATCAAATCTGAAAATTACTCGAACCATGCTACAAAATTAAAATTTAAAAAAAAAACCCAAACTTAGCAATAAGTCCAACCTAATTGGATATCGCAAAAAAAGAAAAAAGAAAAAAAAGTTGTTCCAACCTATTAGGGTTAAGATCAATAAAATTAAAATTGACTCACCCACCTAGAGGTTTAGGACAAATGTTTGAAATATCGATGTCGATGCAAATATCGATGAAAAAGCAATAAGCTACCTCACCACTCAAACTACAGATGTTAAAGGAAAAGCATTAACATACACTTTAACAACTGGAAAAATAACAGCAAGTAAAAAAGTAATTGCACACGGAAGTTGGTAACCCAGTTTGGTGATAAACCACCTACGTCTGGGGGGCAGCGTGCCCAGAAAGATAATCCACAAATATTGAATAAGTTAAGTGTTTACAACAAAGTACTTATCTGTAAAGTTAATGACTCTTATAAAGCTTAACTTGCAATGCACCTAGGCTACCCCTAGATGTGAGGCTCCCTCTCAATAGTACTTAGGCTCCTCCTAAGTGTGGCAATATTAGTGATGAACACTTTGGCTTCCATTAGTGTGTGAGACTCCCTCTCAACTTGATTATCTTCCTCATGACCCAGTGAACTCCCTTCACGTGAGAACTTAGGTCCCCCTAAGTCTTGATAACTCCCTTCTCAATTTGCAACGTCTTATGCTCCCCTAAGGCTTGAGAAATCCCTTCTCAATGAGTGATGTCTTAGGCTCCCCCAAAGACAATAAATATCTTCGGAGTTTCGAGAATTTCAATGGAAGAACTTGCACAGCGGATTACAATGAGCAAATCTCGAAATACAATAGAGCACAACTTCAACCACTAACAACAAAACTCTCTCCAAAAAATAAACATATGTGACAACCCTAGCAAATAACACTGACTACTTCTTGTAACAAACGATTTCACATAAGAAAAGAGTTCCCAAGCAAAATACTTTCCTTTGCTACAAAACGTGTTTTGCCATAAACGGAAAATATCTATCAACATGCTTTTGCCAAAATTTCCCAAATTAGGAAATACAAATAATCTTCTTTAACATTCCAGGTAAGGACAGATGAATATTCTTTCGGAAATATGACATATCAGAAACAGATGTTAAGATATTATTTGAGACATCCGAGAAAATCGCAAAAACACAATCTTAAAAAAATATAAAGCCAACCACGAATCTCCAATAATCGAGATCCCGATTTTATGGAAATATCGATATTGATGGAAATTTCTGAAAACTTTATGAAAATTGATGGAAATTGTTATAATTAATTATGAAATTTTGATTGTGGCTTAATTAAACTACAATTGACCATTTTTAATCCTTAGCTCTATAAAGTAAGACAACATTTAAATGTATATTGTAAATGTTAATGCGAGAGCAAAAATTTGAAAAAAAAAATAGAAAAATAATCACAAAAATATAAAGTTTAAGAATATTTTGAGTTGCAATGATATGAAAACGAATGTTTTGGATGACAAAAAAAAAAAAAAAAAACTCACATCGATTCAATTTTGAGGAACTGATAACTTATAGAAATACAAGTTATTCTATTATTTTCTTTAAAACAATTAGAGAAATTCACAAGAAAATGACAGAAATATGATATAAATCTTAGCAAATAAGCATACTTTGCGATCAAGTATTTACAAATGCTATAAAATTGAAATCACAAAAATATCTCTGTTTCAACGCAGGAATGAGAGAAAAAGTACAGAAGCTGAAGAACTGCTGAAGCCATGATCGCATACTCACAACGAAAGCAACCAACATGTTACAAAATAAGCCATGCGATGAACGTGAAAATGACTGACACTTGCAAGCGGCGAATGTCAAATCTGCAGAGCAAGTTGGTGGCTGATTAGACTGATTCATGGCAGAGCCAATGAACTTGTGACAAGACAAACGGCGTAGCAGGGCATGGAATTTAATGCATGCGTTAGAATATCATTAGAAAGAAGTCATCTTTGACGCCTATAAATAGTCAGCTAAAAAACTAAAGAAGTGGTTAGTTGAATCGAGAGATCAGCTTACCCAAGAGAAGTGAAGAGCATCGCCATTGTCAATACTGAAGTTTTTCTCTGCAGAATTTTGAATACAAAGTTTAGAATTCTTCTTAAAAAAGCAAGAGTCATCTTCCACCTTGAAGTATTATCATCAAGTAGTCAATCCTAAGCCAGCGAGATCAAGAGATTGACTCAACGGCCCGTCATCTTTATCTTAGTTCTTTTTCTTACTTGTATTTGTATTCTGAATTAATTTTGAGAAATTTCTGATTCTAGTATTAATACAAGCTCATATCTTTCATCCATCTACTTACTTGTTTGCATATTATTCTTTTTGACATGTTTGGAAGATTTATTTAAAGATTGAATCTATGCATACTTAGCAGCTTTACTGTTTAATGCATCATTAATCCTTGCTTTAAACTATTGAGAGATACGTTTAAACCTGAGTTCTTGCCTGAGAGGGTGAAGAAAGCGTAAAAAGCATTAAGTAGTGAGAAGTAGCATCTTAGAGATAAGGTGATACATTCAAAGAGTCAGTCATCACATGCACCTTAGAGATAAGGAAAAGTGTGAATTATGGGCCAAGAGGTTGCTACAAAATTATAAGATTGACACAGTGAATCTTGCGTAGACACATTCTGTAGAAATTCTTGACACTGTTATTAGGATTATTTCAAATGTCATCGCATGCTACTTGAGTGGAAAACTATTTCATTGACAGTTACCACATGCCCCTTTGCTCATCGCATAACTCTCTTGTATTGTAATTACATTTTAGGATAGTTATCACCTCTTTCACCTTTGTATAAACATTCATCGCATAGTTATCATTGCAAGGTTAAAATCACAAAAGCATAAAAGTCCCTGCGTTCGACCCTGGACTCGCCAGGTTCCTGATTTGAATTTATACTTGAATTCAAGTTAGGTAAAGCTTGTGTTCATCGCATGACATTACACATATTAGTCATTTAGTGAAAAAAAACACGTATTGTATATCATATTTATGTATTGCACTTTATGAACGCAACAGGAACTAATAATTGGTTAAAGGATACTTTTGAAATTTATATTATTAAGACGTTATTTTCTAGTTTTAAAGCTTCTTAAATAATAAAAATGTAAATATTAAAGAACTAATAATTAGTTAAATGATACATTTGATGAGAAAAAAAAATATCGTATGAAGTTAGACAACTATTATCTATACTATATTAAATGGGGCGATAAGGGAGAATCTTTGTCTTCCCTTTTGCCCCTTCTTTTTTTAATAATGACTTCTTTGCCCTTTAACATGTAACCGTTTTTTTACGTATCACACCATATTTCTTTCATACCCCTTCATTTTAAAATCCTACGAATTTCTATTATTTTGTCCTCTAAGTCCTATATAAGATTAACTCACGAATAGATCCATTAAAACACACTTTTTCAGTCAAACATCACTTCTGAATAACTACCCTAGATCATATCTCAATTCTTCCAATTGAATTCTAAGAACACCTTTGGTAGTGAACAAGAATAGATCCATCAAAACACACTTTTTCAGTCAAACATCTCTTCTGAATAACTACCCTAGATCATATCTCAATACTTCCAATGAAATTCTAAGAACACCTTTGGTATTGAAAAACGTAAGAAGGTATGTTATCTATATATTTTTTTAGTTTCGATTTTTCATCTCTTCAAGCATATTATGATGAATCTTACATTGGAACACCCTTCCAATGAAATTATATGGTAGAACACATGGAATTATGTGGAACACCCTTCCAATGAAAAACTTAAGAAGGTATGTCATCTATAATTTTTTTAGTTCCTATTTTTCATTTATTTTCAATTTTTGACAAATATGTATCGATCCTCAATCCTATCTCAATTCTTCCAATGGAATTCTATGGTAGAACACATTTGGTAGTGAAAAAAGTAAGAAGGTATGTCATTTATATATATTTTTTATTTCGATTTTATCTCTTCAAGTATATTTTGATGAATCTTTGCATTAGAATGCCTTATAAATGTATCAATCCTTCCAATAAAATTTTATGATAGAACATTTTGGCAGTTAAAAAATGTAAGAAAGTATATCATCTATATTTTTTTTAGTTTCGATTTGTGATCTCTTTAACCATATTATGATGAATCTTGCACTAGAACACCTTATAAATTTGTATTTTTTGTGTTTTATTTTGCGTGTATCTCTTAATCATTAGGGATTTCATTTTTAAGATTTGACCCCATTTTTCTTTTTCTTTCTCTTTTTTTTCTTTTTTTCAATATTTTTCTCATTTCTTTATGTTTGATTATCGTCTAGATTTGAAATACTATCAATAGTTTTACAAATTCGTTGTATTATTTTGTTTGTGTTGGAACACCCTCATACTTGTGATTTTTTTTATGTGCCTTTTTGAATCATTAAGGATTTTATTTTCAATGATTGAATTCAAATTCAAGAGATCAGATTTAGTTGGGTTTATTATTTTTATATTTTATAAACATTCAAATCTTGAAAAAAAATATTTTATGTCTAAGCATTCCTATTTATTTAAGAAATTTATTTTATTTTGATATACATTAATTTTTAATCACTAAATTTTTTTTTCAAGATTTGAAATGTATTATCAAATGAGGTATCATCCATTTTTTCTTTCTTCTCTTTTCCTTTTTTAATATTGTTTTTCATCTATTGTTTATTGAAATGTATTATTTTCTTAGTATGGTTTCTTTTCTTTTTTCTCCATCATTTGAAATGTATTGTTTATTTTTTCATTTGCCTTTGTTTTTTATTTTAGGAAAATAATTTTTTTCATTGTTAGTTTATTTGATTTTTTTTCTATTTAAATTGTGAAATTTTTTCTAATACAAAATTTTCATCACGATACAGGTTGAAAATGAATATAAACATGTTCAAATTGTATACTAGGAGCTCGGTGGGCAACATATATGGTATGCTTCAAATTTTGATTTCTTAGTTAGAATTGGAATTCTATGTAGCTCAAGTTAAATTAATTTAATTTTGTTGGAAGGGAGTGAGTAAGGGAATTATTTATTAAAATAAATCAATTAGTTGAGATTTTGTTTAAAAAGTATCCAGAAAAATATTTTAAAAAGAATAAGTGGTTGGAATTAAGCAGTTACTATATTTATTTTTAATCCCTAAATTTTTTCAAGATTTCAAATGTATCATGAAATAAGGTATCATCCATTTTTTTCTCTTTTTAATTTTCTTTTCTTTCTTTAGTATGGTTTCTTATTTTGATATATATGTTTTGTGTTTTTTGTATTATTTTGATAGAACAACATAAACCTAAAATAAAAGGGTTTTATTTTTACTATTGAATTCAAATTTGGAGAGATTTAATTGAATAATCTTTTTTAATAGAAACAAGATTATATATCTAAACAATTTTTTTAGTTGATATTGAATGTTTTTATTTTTAGTATTGAATCCAAATAGGCGTATCTAAACAAATTTTATTTGTTTATTTTGAGAACATAAAATAATTTATGGATGCCTTATTTGGAAATGTAGGTAAATAAAATTTAAAAACTATTTGAAGTTTGTTTAAAAGTAGGAGTTAGTAGATATATGTTATAAATGCTCAATTTTTTTCCAACCAAAACAAGATTCTATATCTAAACCATTTCTTTTAATATTATTTTTTTCTTTTTAATTTTAAGAATATATAATTATTTACTATTACTTATGATTATGAATAACATATATCATTTTAAGAAAGTAAAACTAGATTTGGATAAAATAAAATAACAATAAATATTTTTTTTAATGTCAAATTTGGTATCATTTTGTACCATTAGTATTAAAAGAAAAAAAAAACATATCTACCTAATACAAACTTAAATAATTTAAAAGTTAATGTCTATTTAAGCTACTTTTTATAAAATTTCACCATAGAAATGTAAATTATAACAAATTTTAATCATGTGCGTGTCTTCTAACTAGTGTAAATAAAATGGTACAAAAATGACTCGTCAAGTTGACTACTTTTTAGTATAGTAAGATAATATAAGATTTCGCCAATAATTTTAAAATAATATATTATTAAGAGGTAATTAGAATGAAATCAAACAAACTATTATAATTTTAATTGTATAACCATGAATCTAAACACATCTAGTCATTCTCGGATACATCTTAACCATTTTTTTTAAAATAATATTTGTTTTCAAACTCCAATTATTCTGAAAAGGTTCTAGATCACATAATAGCATATTTTCCATTTTAACTCTAATTTTATAATGATATATATCAATAGGAGTAATTTCGAATGAAACAAAACAAACTATTACATTTGTAATTGTGGTCTATAAATCTAATGCAATAAAATGTTGGGGGAAATGATATATAGGAACGGAATAACAAGGCTTATGAATCGAAATAATAAAAACCTCAAAACCTTTGGAGATTCAAAACATAGTCGAGGCACGCTTCTGATAAGCGCTGTCCTGAAGACAATTATCCACTATGCACCTACAACGATTATTAGAATACAACGACCAACTCTAGTATGGTATGCTATAAATGAAGAAACATGTTGCTATTTATAGGCTAACTTAGTAACTCTCCAAAATACAAAATAAAATCAAATAAATACAAAAATTGAAACATTTGTCAAATTTAACTCATTTTATTTTGACAAAAATTACATATAATTTATTCAAATTGAAGAAACTACAAATTTAACTTTCATACATGTTAAATTTGTACATGAAACATCATCTTAATTTGATGGTTTCAATACAATTTGAAGTTTTCAACAATGAATTTAATCTACACAATTAAATCCAATTTTTATGTTTCAAATATTCACCAAAATCTCACTTTCTTTCACTATAAATATCCAACATAGAACAATTTAAATCTTAAAATTAAATGAAAGGGAACAAAGAAGAAGAAAGAAAGACAAATATTGAGAAATACCTTGAACCAATCAATCAATTAAATTGACACATAGAAGAAAAAAAACATTTATAAACTTGGCAATGAACTTCTTTGCAAATGCATAGAAATATTTATAGGAAATGCAAGAAAGTATATAATAATGAATAAGTTATTTTTTGGTTATGGAATTTGAAAAGCTTGGTTAAGAAATTAGGAAAAAAGAACAAAACCGTATAAATTCTTTTGGTACAAAAACAAAAAGGTTCAGTAAATTAATTAACATGTATACAAAAATTAGGGAAGGAAAAACCTTACCAATTCTCCCTAGAAGAGTGTTTACCAAATTAATCTATGAAACCAACATCACAGAGGGGGTAAATGTAGGGGTAATAATTAATACCAATTTCTTCACTAAAAAACCAATAATTAATTCCAAATACAAAAAAAAAAATGAAGTTAAAAACCAAATTACAATAATACCAAAATAGTAAAGTAAATGAACTAAAACGGGTCAAATAGGGGAAAAAGTTTCTTCCTATAACGATTTATATATATATTAGTCGGAACTATGTGCGTTGCACGTCTTTCATAACGTTGGAAATGAAATGTACATATATAGGTTGAAATAAAAGTCTTCTACTTAATACTCATTTTTCTCTTTATTATTATTTTTTTAAAAAAGTCATATTATTCCAAACAAATTTGAATTAATATATTTTTATAAACTGTTTTTTTCTCATAAAAATATGTTTTTTTTAATAAATAACCCCTTTTATTGCTTTTATAGCTCCATAACCCTAATTTTCTTAACACATTCCACGTGATATTTTCAATTATATTTTGTAAAAATAGTCATTTATATGGTTGTAGAAAGTTGAAATGATTAAAACTCGAAAAATTATCAATATTCTATATAAATAAAATAAATTCATAAATTTTACAAGTCTTTTTTAAGAATAAAATTAACAAAGTTTTTAATACTCCAAATTTTCGTATCTTTCTCGCTTCTTACTTTTTATGCATGTCATTTAAATTATTGGTTTCAATGTAATTTAGACCTTTATTTTCAAAAACTAACTAATAAAATTAAGTAACTTTTGAAAATTTCATTATTACTAAATATATATAATCGGTAAAGTTACAAAACCTTTGAAATCTCATCATTAAAAATACTTAAAGGAAAAATTCAAAAACTTTAGAAATTAAATTATAGAAATAAAAAGAGAATTTTTTTTCATACTCTAACATCTTATCTCTTAAATATGTATATCTTAAATATGTATATGTTATGTATGAATGTGAGAATGTGAAAAGATAATAAATAATTAATATTAATGTAAATTCTAATTTGAATATGAATTTAAATTAAATAATAATAAATATTAAAACAATTAAAAAAAAGTAGGTAAATAAATTAATTTAAGTTTTTCTTTAAAATAGAAAACAATCTTATAAATTTAAGATTTGTTGAGGTGACAAAGTAGTCCAATAATATTCTCCCCTTAATCCATTTTTTAGAATAGTAAAATAAGAAAATTATTATTAAATAAAAATTATTATAACTTGTTGACAATGAAATGGGAAATTTCTTTACATCTCAATCTTTAAATTCCTTTAAAAAAGGTGTTTAATCTTTTATATATACTTCATGATTAAATAATTATTTATTTTTAATTAGTTAAAAACTTCATGAGGTATTAAGTTACACGTATTTTATTCTTCTCAATAAAAAAAAAACATAAATTGATAAGTGATGACTAATTTTTAGTTTTCAACAAATATTTTACATTAAAAAAATACTAGATATACAACTTAATTTCTTAAAATAAATATGTTAAACTTATAAATATTGATAAACAAACTCAATTACATTCAACTTCATCAAAAGTAGAGTTGTAATGTCATAAGTTTTGAATCCGAGATATAGATTCACACGTGCATCGATCCCTTTCAACTTTAATATACCACCAAAATGCATGTGTACTTTGAAATTTTTAGTATATATTAAGAGATATTCTCCTAATTCTTTAAAAATATATTTTTCATATTTAATTTTGGTTGTATTTTGGGTTTACTAAATTTAGGTTGTATATATTAACATATTATGTTGAATGAAAGATCAAAGGAAACAGTTTTCCTAACATGGTATCAGAGCCTACCCAACCCTAACAAGCAAAAAATAGCAAATCTACCCAGAGGTAGAAATCTTCGCCGGCTGCCAATTGCTTTTACTAATTGCCATTGAAATTTCCAAGAGGTAGTGAGGTGTGTGTATCCAAGCAAATGGTGCAAGGTTGATTTGTTGGTTCTTAGCATTGATATGAGATTTCCAACTACAACTTTCTAAATTGTTTGGAAGCTTACCGCTGAGTGGTTCTTTCATAGCCACAAATTTTGTATTCTGTTGTCGTCAACTGTGATTATTATTAGCACAAATATTTTCTACCAATTTGGGATTATCATTAGTAGAAAAATATTTGTTGTCAATTATATTCGACATCGGTCCGTTAACACACAAATTTTAGTAGAATTATATATATTTTTCTATTGTTTTTAGTGTGTTTCAGCGGTAGAAACCAATCCAATATTAGCAAAAATGGCGGATGGTGAAGGAAATTTTGAAGGAGGAAACATTGATCTCTCTTCTCCTTATTATCTTGGTTCTGGCGATCAACCGGGTAACTTAATCAGTCATGTCTTATTGACGTCATACAATTATATTGCGTGGTCAAGAGCAATGACGCTCTCATTGAAGGCTCGCAGAAAGTTTGTGTTTGTAGACGGCACAATTTCCAAACCAAAAGACAAGAAGAAGATGCTTGATTAAGATACAGTAAATTTCATGATTGTTTCATGGATCATGCAGAGTATTGACTCAAAGATCGCATCGTCAATTCCTTATCACGACGACGCTTAGAAACTTTGGAATTATCTTGAAAAACGATTTTGTGTTGCTAACGGTCCGCATCTCCAACAAATACGGTCGACCATTATGAACTGTAAGCAAACAAAATCCATGACTATTGGTGATTATTACACTAAATTGATGAGCCTATTTGATGATTTAGATCGTCTTAAGCCGTTACATACTTGCAACTGTGGACTTTGTACATGTGATGTGTTTGAAAAGTTTGCAAATGATCGCAACGAAGAAAAATTTTCATCAGTTTCTTATTGGACTCAATGATAATTTATATTCTATAGTGAGGACTAATCTTTTTGTCTCAGAATCCTTTACCATCATTGGATGGTGCTTATCAGACTCTCATCCAAGAAGAGCATTCTTGTGATAGGGCTCAAAATAAGGTTGTTCCACAAGAGAATCATGTTTTTTCTTTGCAAGTGGCTCATCCAAAAGGAAGATCAGATAAGTCCAATAAACCTGAAAAGTCTCACCTATCATGCACTTATTGCAAACAGACTGGTCATGATGTGTCAATTTGTTTTAAAATTCATGGCTACCCGGATTGGTGGGAAAAACGACCAACAGGTGGCAAGGGAACGACAGGTCGGGCTCATGGTTCTAGTGCTCGTGTTAACATTGCAGTTGCAGGTAGTGTTGTTGCAGATAGTAATAACACACAGGTGTCTGAGAATAGTGCTTCAGTTTTTGCATTGGCTGCTCTCAAGCCCAAACAAGTTCAAATCTTGTTGAATATGCTAAACAAGAGTCAGCAGGATCATGAGATGGATAAGTTTGTATTTTCCTCTTCTTGGATTATTGGCACTGGCGCGACTTGCCATGTGACTGGGAATTTGAATTTTTTAACCCAAGCATATACTATTATCTCCAGTCCAGTCAGCTTGCCCAATGGAAATAAAATAGTTGCCACAATGGAGGGGCGAGTTGTTCTTCCGAGTGGTTTTGTACTTGAGCATGTTTTATTTGTACCTACTCTACAATGCAATTTAATTTCGGTGTCACAGTTAATTGATGATGCTAATTACTTTTTTCGATTTACTACTTCCTCGTGTGCTATATAGGACCAACACTCGGGGAGCCTGATTGGAGCCGGTGAACGAAAGGATGGACTTTATTATTTTCAGAAGATTCCAACCGTGCATGCAGTAGAGATTTCAGACTTATCTGCTTTTTAGTTATGACATAGAAGACTGGGACATCCGTCGGATAGAGTGGTAAAGTTAGTACCTGCAATTCGTTATAGCTCTGCTAGAAAGAAATTGAGTCATGCTTGTGTTATGTGTCCTATAGCTAAACAAACTCACGACAGTTTTCCTGTTAGTGATAGCAAGACTAGTCGTATTTTTGAACAAATTCATTGTGATTTGTGGGGTCCATATACCAACACACCTTATTCTTATGGTGCTTATTATTTTTTTACCATTGTCGATGATTTTCACGAGCTGTTTGGGTTTATTTGTTGAGTAATAAAACTAAAGTTTCAACAGCATTTCATTCCTTTCTTGCTATGGTTGACCGTCAATTTGAAACATCTGTTAAAATAGTGCGAAGTGACAATGGGACAGAATTTAAATGCATGTTAGACCATTTTGACACAAATGACATTCTTTTTCAAACTTCATGTGTTGGGACTCAACAACAAAATGGGAGAGTAGTGCGCAAGCATCAGCACATAGTTAACGTGGCTCGTGCTTTAATGTTTCAAGGAAATCTTCCTATTACCTTTTGGGGATAATGTATTTTGGGTGCAGTTTATTTGATAAATCGTACTCCATCAGGTTTATTGCAAAATAAAACACCTTTTGAAATCTTATTTGGTACTGCTCCAAACTTTGATGTGTTACGGATTTTTGGATGTCTATGTTTTGCACATAATCAACGAGCAAAAGGGAATAAATTTGCACCACGTAGTTGAAAGTGTGTGTTTGTTGGATATCCACATGGTAAGAAAGGGTGGAAGGTATATGATCTCGAAACTGGAGAAATATTTGTCTCACGTGATGTAAGGTTTCATGAAAATGAAATTCCATATGCTGAAACTAGTACTTCTATGCCTTCCAATGATAACACCATGAATGTTAATCCCATTTTGGATGATTTATAGAGTAATTTTGAGGAATTAGCTCTCCCTAGCAATGTTGATCCAATTGATAAGGTTGTAGAATCGACTACTGTTGTTGATAATATAAAGGATGTCGAGGATGAGATGTCTGACAGTGCTTTGGGTGAAACTTCTATGGTTGTCATTCCACCAGCAACGCAACTCAATGAACATAGGTCAGTGAGTGAAGTGGTTGCTTTAGGGAGAGGTTTACGAGAAAAACGTCCATCAGTTCTTCGTGATTTTGTCCTTGAACCTACACAGAAAGAGAGTCCATCCTTAAGTTCATCGGCGTCCTTTAGCTCTTCAGGTACTCCCCATTCTATAGCACATTTTTTGAACTATGATAAATTTTCTGCATGATACCATACATTTCTTGCAGTAGTAACTACAGGGCATGAGCCTCGTAATTTTAATGAGGCTGTGCAAGATGTGGGTTGGAAAGAAGCTATGCAGAAAGAAATAGGAGCTTTAGAAACCAACTGGACTTGGGTCATGGAACCCTTGCCTCCAGGCAAGAAAGCCCTTGGATGCAAATGGGTATATAAAATCAAATATCAAGCAGATGGAACAGTTGAACGTCTTAAAGCTCGTCTTATAATTTTTGGCAACCACCAGGTTTAGGGTATTGACTATAATGAAATGTTTGCTCCGGTAGCAAAAATGGTAACTGTACGAGTTTTCCTAGCAATTGCAGCTGCAAAGAATTGGGAACTACATCAAATGGATGTTCATAATGCTTTTCTCCATGGTGACCTTGATGAGGAAGTGTACATGAAATTACCTCCTGGTTTCTCTAGCAATACGCCTGGTATGGTGTGTCGTCTCAAGAAATCTTTGTATGGCTTACGCCAAGCTCCGAGGTGTTGGTTTGTTAAGCTAGCTGCTTTATTGAAGAAATATGGATTCACTCAGTCTTATTCAGATTACTCGCTTTTTACATTGCATCAGGAACAAGTTCAGCTTAATGTCCTCATATATGTTGATGATCTAATTATTTCTGGTAATGATTCTTCCGCTGTTGCTTCATTTAAGAAATATTTGGGTGAATGCTTTCACATGAAGGATTTGGGCAATTTGAAATATTTTTTTGGCATTGAGGTTGCTTGGAATACAGAGGGTATTTTTCTTTGTCAACAAAAGTACACTCTTGACATCATTTCAGAAATGGGGCTCTTAGGAGCTAAACCTGTAGGTTTTCTGATTGAGCAAAATCATCACCTAGCCTTGGCTACTGACACTTTGTTGATAGATCCTGAACGATATCGTCGTCTTGTAGGACGTCTCATATATTTATCATTTACACGGCCTGATCTTTCATATGTGGTGCACATTTTGGCTTAGTTTATGCAAGCACCACGACAAGAACATTGGGATGCTGCAGTTCGTACTGTTCGTTATTTGAAAAGTTGTCCAGGCCAAGGGATCCTTCTTCGCTCCATTTGTGATCTTTCTCTATCAGGTTGGTGTGATTCGGATTGGGCGAGTTGTCCCTTGATTCGTCGCTCTCTCTCCGGCTGGCTTGTTTTTCTTGGTGGTTCTTCTATCTCTTGGAAAACCAAAAAGCAGCAAACGGTGTCTCGTTCGTCTGCTGAGGCCGAGTATCACTCCATGGCTTCTATTACATTTGAACTTAAGTGGCTTAAAGCGTTGCTTGGATGTCTTGGGGTGGATCACTCTCGTGCCATAAACTTGTTTTGTGATAGTCAATCAGAATTACATATTGCTCAAAATCCAGTCTTTCATGAACGCACCAAACACATCGAGGTGGATTGTCATTATGTTCGTGACGCTGTTCAGGACGACACTATTTCTCCATATCATGTTTCTACCAATGAGCAACTTGCAGATATCTTCACGAAGGCCTTGGGAAAACAACAATTTCTTTATCTTATTCGCAAGTTGGGCATTTGCGATCCTTATGCTCCAACTTGAGGGAGGGTATTAAGAGATATTCTCCTAATTCTTTAAAAATATATTTTCCATATTTAATTTGGGTTGTATTTTAGGTTTATTAAATTTAGGTTGTATATATTAACATATTATGTTGAATGAAAGATCAAAGGAAACAACTTTCCTAACAAAATACCACCAACATCTTGAGATATGTTTTGAAGATTGAATAGGCTTTGAGAGCAAAAAGAACATAAAGAACAAAAATAAAGAAGAACGAAGAAAGAAATGATGAAATTTCAAATATTGTTGAAGAAAATGCTTCTTATATAGATTGTAGAATGTGAGTTACAAAATCTTTTAAATTTTATAACTTCTAAAATTTAATTATGAATTATAATTAAAAAATGATGTAGTAAACACTTTTTACATTCTAACATTTTATTTTATCATATATATTTATTATTGATAATCAATTATTAATTAAATAATTAATAAAATATATTTAATCAATTGTTCATGGTTGATAAAAGAATATGTGTGGCTACGTTTCACTACAAAAAAAACCACTTTTAATGGCGAATGAAACGCGTTGCTAAAAGTAAAAAAACGTCACTAGACCCGCGTCACCAGGAGTGCCAATGTATCCGCGTAGCTAAAGGTTTTAGTGACGCGTTTATTTTGCACCGCTAAAAGTGTACTTTTACTGACACCGTTACTAAATGCACACTTTTAGCAACACATTATTTGTCAATATTTTGTTTATATAGTGACGTTTAAAAATGCATCTCTGAAAGTTAAGTTTTATATGGATGTGTGGTCATTACAATTATCTTTTGCAACACATTTAAACGTCGGTAAAATTAATATATTTGCCACTATATATTTGAAGTTGCTTTTTTTAAAACTCGAATTTACTGACGTGATAGAAAACGTCGATAAAAATATTTTATAATTAAAAAATAATATTGTTATTTAATATATAAACCTGTAATAAAATTTAAAATATATTAATCTTTTGAACAAATTAAGAGTCAACTGATCCATTTATATTTAAATAAAAAATTACAAGTGAAGAAACAAAGTGAAATAATATCAACTTGGCCACATGTTTACATGACAAAATTATATCAACAAACTTTGATAATTTTGTAATAAGTGAGTTCGAGTAATATGAACCAAAGTTATAATTATCAAGTATACATCAAGTAAACGATGAACAAAATTAGTACCAACACTAGGTATCACTCGTTTGCATAATAAATATTCCTACAGATCTTTGAAGTATGAAACTTCATTTTGAAACAAAAATATAAAATACCAACCCAAACTCTTTCCATTTCCATCCAAATTCAACTTTAAATCTTGTATTGAAGACCATCGAGACATCATATCTGACAAATAAAGAAGTGAAATATATAAGCACATTAGGATAAATAATTGAACGCCTATATACTAAAACAAACACCATATTTCAGAACAAACACCAAAACCGAGAACAAATACTAAAACCATGCTCGACATTTGAATTTCAAGAAAACTCATCAACATAGTAATGACCTCAAATGAAACAAAACAAAACTCATCAACAAAAAACATCAAATTAACTGAAACAAAGCAAAACCTTGAGCAAAGACCTCTTAGTTTCATACTAAAGGGACCTTCAACAAGTATCCTAAATACAATGAGGAGGAGGAGGTGGGGGGATCAAAAGCACAACCATATTAGAGAACAAACACCAAAACCATGCTAAACATAATTTGAAATTCAAGAAAACTCATGAACATAACAATGACCTCAAATGAAACAAAACAAAACTCATCAACAAAAAACATCAAATTAACTGAAACAAAGCAAAATCTTGAACAAAGACCTCTAAAGGGACCTTCAACAAGTATCCTAAATACAATGAGGAGGGGGTGGGGGGATCAAAAGCATAACCATATTAGAGAACAAACACCAAAATTATGCTAAACATAATTAGAAATTCAAGAAAACTCATGAACATAGCAATGACCTCAAATGAAACAAAACAAAACTCTTAAACAAAAAGCATCAAATTAACTCAAACAAAGAAAAACCTTGAGCAATGACCTCTTAATTTCGTACTAACGGGACTGTCAAACAAGTATCCTAAATACAATGAGGAGGAGGGGGAGAGTCAAAAGCACAACCATATTCTATAACAAACACCAAAACCATACTAAACATAATTTGAAATTCAAGAAACCCCATCAACATAGCAATGACCTCAAATGAAACAAAACAAAACTCTTGGACAAAAAGCATCAAATATATGACCATCATAATTGCAGGATAGTCGTAGCAATAACATCAAATTAACTCATCAATAGAAACCTTCAACAATAACATAGCAAAACTAATCTATGACTACCATAACTACAGGATAGTCATAGCAATTCCTTATATTAAGTTTGCAAATACTAATCTAATTTAACACTTTATATCAAACTAGAGTTTCAAGCAGAACACCTATTTCAGTTGTAAAAATTACCTATTGATTGTCATTAGATTGTTCTGAACTCCTTTCCATGTTAGATGTAACTTCTTGACTTGTCATCCTTCTTAAAATTTCTTCAATTGTAGGTTGTTGAGATGCAACATACTTTGCAAATGTGCAATCTCTGCTTTTGTTTCTTTTGCATTTTGGTAACTTGCTTCATTTCTAACACCAAAATCAAAATGAACAAACACTTGAAATCCAACCCCTTACGAAGTATATAAAAATCATGCTCAACATAGCAAACTAGAATTATGTTGTTTTCAAATAACTTTATAGACAAAAAAGCACAATCAACTAAAAATCATGAACTTAAAATATTACCTTATGAAGAAGGTGCCATGGTAATTCAAACTCTACTTACTTACTATGGTCCTAAAACAATTGCAATATTTTTCATAAACAAAATGAATAAAGTTTTAGAGGCCAAACTTTAGTTCAAAAATCTTATAAACAACTAAAAACAAACAGTTCAACTTATCAAAAGAAATAAACCAATAAGGTAACAAAAGAAGACTAAGAGACACTGACTTCATTGGACAAATTGCATAAACATAAACCAAACAACTTATAAACGTCTAATTGCAAATAATTCAACTTATTAAAAAAATAAACTTAATAAGGTAACAAAAGAAAAGACGGATAGAAATCGACTTCATTGGGACAAAATGCATAAACATAAACTAAAAAGCTTATAAACAATTACACACAAACAATTCAACTTATCAAAAGAAATAAACTCAATGAGTTAACAAAACTCATGAACAAAAATGAATCCAATATAAACCACAAGCAACTCAATGAAAAACAACTTATCAATTCAAACAAGTTAGCCTATCAAACTAAAATAAATAACCACTTTCATTCAACAAAATGTATATATATATAACTTATAACATAAGAAATTCATTGAAAACAAAAAACAAATTTATGAACCCAATCATGTAAACTTATCAAAACTAGAAGAAAAGACTAATAGCAACCTAATTCACTTATGAACTCCATTACTTACTATGCTCCTAAAGAAAATTGCAAGATTTTCTAGACAACATGAATACAATTTTAGAGGCCAAACTTTAGTTGAAAAATCTTAATAGAATTACAATAATGTTTATGGGGATGTTCTTACCTTAACAAAACCTTAAAAATTAATTTGAACACTTTTAATTAGTTTCAAAGTTCTTAGATATTATAAACTAATATTCAACAAAGTTCTCAAAGATTATAAACTAATATTCAACACCTTAATAGGGAGGACTTAAACAAAGTTTTAAAATATAAAACTTATCGAAAAATATTTGAGCCCTAGCTTAAAAGTGCGTGAAGGAGTTCGAAAATAATCCAAAACCACAAATAGAAGCTTTGAGTGTTAGGGAGAACTATAATGCACTAAGTAACATTATTACTCATTAAACCTCATCATCAAAAAGACACAAATGCTTGCTGGAAAATGTAAGAAATGATTCAAACCTTGCAAATCTACCTCCTTGTGGTAATCCAAAACGAGGTAGATCTAGGTGTGGGTCAAGAGTCCAAGTCGATTGGAGAGCCGATTTTGAGCGTGGGCTCGTCATACCTTTGTCGAAAACAACCAAATTCCGTTCGCGTGGAAGGAGGTTGCAGCTCGCGTTCGTTGAAGTTCGTAGCAGATTCTGGTCCATTGCAGCCGGCGTTCGTCGCAACCAGCGTTCGTCGCAGCTGCCATTCGTCACAACCACCATTCGTCGCAGCCACCGTTCGTCCCAACCGAGGTCGGTCGCAGCCGCATCTATCGTTGCAGCCAAGGTTCGTCGCAGCCGGCGTCTGTCTTCGCAGCCGAGGTCTGTCGCAACCGGCGTCTATCTTCTCAGCTGAGGTCCGTCGCCGTCGCCTTCGTGAGTGTAGTTTTGTGGGTGAGATTTTCGTGGGTGTGGGAAAAGTTGGAATATGGAGAGATGACAGAAGAAGGGTTTTTGGGTGATTAAAATTATTTATTTTTTAGTGGGGGAAAAGTTAAAGCTGTAAAATAGATAGGGGAAAGGAGGGAAACAAAAGTGGCTAAAATTTTTTCTTTTTTAAAAAATATTATATATTTAGTGACACTTTAAGATGTTGCTAAAAGTATTTAATTTTTAGTAGCGTTGGTGGATACGTTGCTAATTCTTTTAGTAACGCTGATTTAAGATTCGTTGCTAATAGTGATCTTTTTGTGACATAATTTTAAAACGTTGCTATAAATTGATTTTTAGTGACAAAAAAATTACACGCGCGGCTAAAATTTTGTCACTAAATAATCAATTTCTAGTAGTGTTTTTTAAAACTACTATGTATATTTAATTTAAATCACTATCATCCATAAAATTAAAAAAAATATATATATCAATGAGATTAAACCACTACCATCATGAGTTGTAATTATTTAATTTGAAACAATTAAATTTAATAAATTAGCTTAAAAGAAATTAGAGAATCATTAAATTGACTAAATTGCCCCCAACGTAAGAATATAAAGTTTTATATTAAAAGGACAAAATTGGCATAAAAAGTTTCTCCATATCCAAACTTTTATATATACTATAGACTAGTCCTTAACACGTGCAATGCATATGATATTTCCACCCACATTCATCTTTAATTTTTGTTTAGATTCAACTTTGAAAATTTAATATAGATAGTTGAAAAAGTAATAAAAAAATTCTAAAATAATGGAGTGATATAAGAAAAGTAGATTAATAAAGAATTATTTCTATAGCATTGTAGAGTTGGAAAAAGGTTAAAGATAAATGTTAGATAAATCATTTTAATAATGGAAAGATAATAAATACAAAATACAAACATAAAGGAAAAAAGTAAACTTTAACTTCAAAATAAAGAAAAAAAGAAATAAAAGATAGTTGTTGGTATATATAATAATTAATTGCAGGAGAGAGAATTGAAATACTTTTTTAATTCTATTATTAATTATTTTTAGAAATAAATAGACAAAATATTTTAATTAGTTTTCAAACCCTTCAAATTATAAACTAAATTTTTTTAGTAAATTTTAAATATTTATAAGAGAGGTTGATATTCATATATAATAGAGAGTTTTTTTTCTTCTTGAGTATCTTTTATCTCTCATCGAATAACTTTTTCCTCTCATCGTTACGTAAAGTAAAACTAAAACATATTTATTAAAATAAAAAGAAAATTCCACTTCTAGTTGATTTCTTGAACTATATATATATATATATATATATATATATATATATATATTATTGTAGTGTCTAACTTAATGTATTTATTCTTTTTTATTATCCATAAAATATTTAAGCATATTATTTTTATATATTATCTCATAAAGGGTTTTATTTAGTTTTTTTATTAAATATTTCAAATGGTGAATGGGTATTATAGTTATTTAGATTTAATATATACAAATTATTTGTCAATATTGTTATTTTTATTATTTATATAACATATAGAAAAACTTTAAACTCGTTCTAAATTTAGTATGTATTTAAATGTGAATTCCAACATTTATCTAAAATACACATCAACTAATTACAAAATTGAACAAAAGACTTATACATGTCAAAATTTGTTCATATAATTTTTTTAAAATAAATGTAAGAATATACAATATATTTTAATTACAATTTTAAAATAAACTACATAAAAAAGTTCCATGAGGAGTTCTTCTTCATGATGGTGGTCATCAAGAAACCATTCAACTACGAAGCTGTTGTGTGATTTTAGATAAGACATTATTATCGTTGTGATTGACTAAGTACTAAGTTATGAGTGACTCCAATCTTTATTCTCTTATTAAAAAATGAAATAAGAAAAAAATATATACAAACACATCTATAGTAATCTATAATAATAAATAAAAATATAAATTGGACAAAAAAAAAGAAATTACCTCAAACGTTTTAATCTTGCATTTCTCCTCTCTACATCTCTACGAAAAAATAAAATACACAAACATATCTAAAAAAACTATATGACAAAAATGAAAATTAGAAAAAGAAAAACATGTGATTTATTTTTCACCTCTTAGCTTGTGATTTTGTGAGCATGAATGAAAGAAGTGAATAAGTTATTTGTACCAAAAGATTTGAGAGAAGTGGATGAATTTGAAGGGTTAAGACTTGGAAGAGATAGTGAAGAGTTAAGAGAGATAAGGAAAATGTGAATAGGTGGAGATGGAAGGCTAAAAAAGAGGAATGTGAATGGATGAGTGGGAGAGTGGGAGAGTGGGAGAGCGGGATAGAGAAAAAGAAATAATGATAGAAATAATTAGAGGAGAAATAGAATTTTGGAGAGGTATCGTATATGTACTTTGAGAAAGAGAAAATAAGAGAAGAGTAGTTTGAAGAATATAAATGAAAGTAGAAAAAGATGTATATATGTAGAAGTCAAATTATAAAATTAATATTTATTTATTATTTGTTAATATTCAAATAAATTATAAAAAGTAATTTAAATTTAATTGACAAAATCGCCACCAAATTATTGGTGAGAAAACTTTCTCCATATGGTAGCTTTTATATACATAAAAGAGAATATTTTAAGGAATTTTTTAACCTGGTCATATATTTCACAAATGTTCTTTCATTTGAATTATTTACACGAGAGACTTTTAACTATAATTTTGGACCATTCTAACATTTTTCTCTATTAATTTAATGTGTTTGAGATTATATTTTATTTCCTTATTGAGTGAAATTCGAAATTGACTTTTTTTTAATATCTATTTTTGGTTTATGCATTTATTATAGAATTAACCATATTTATTTTCCTTTAATTATATGAATTTTATTCATTTTTTTCCAACCTATTTTATTTGATGATTTTTATTTTATTTTAAATATGAAATGGTCCTAGAATTAAGAAAGATGATTATTTTCTCCATATGTTGCCTTTCTTCTTTGCAGCCGGCTTTGACATTCAGTCCATAATCTTCCTTTTTTATGGTCATTTATGTTGTATTTATTCAATTTCTTCAAGTTTTGATATTCTTTGTATTATTTTATGGATATAAAGTGTCCGATTTATATTCAATATCCGTTGTTCGATTTTGTTTATTTCAAATATATACGAAGTTATTCCAAATGCATTTAGAAGAAGTACATATTTAAAGTTGTTATATAATATATACTCCATATTTTAATTTTAGTCTCGTTTCTATCAAAAAATATATTCCACATACTTTTCATATATTCGTATATATAGTTGTTTTGCAAATGTATACTCTTTTTTTTTATATATATAGATTTCGGATTTTGCCCTAAAATTAGAATCCTTAATTTCGATGAACTAACTTTAATGTAGAATTATTGTTACAAATCTTTATTTTCATTTATGTTATGTTTTTATGTATATATATGAGGTTTATTTAGAATATATCCATTTGTTTCAAATATATACGAAGTTTATTTTAAATGTATTTATAACAAGTACAGATTTAAGGTTAGTTATATGATATATACTTCATATTTTAATGTTAGTCTCGTTTCTAATGAGGTATATATTCCACTTACTTTATCATATATACACTTATATATTTAGTTATTTTGCAAATATATATCATATAATATATCATTTTCATCTTTGTTGCTTATAATAATAATATTAACATGTGATAAATTATGGCATAACTATGAAAAATAAAATACAAATTCATTAGCATTCTCAATTGAAAAGATTAAACCAATATATATTTGAAAAATTGAAAAAAAAAATATAGAAATAAACCTCATACATATATTATAACAATAATTTCTACATAAATATGTACTCCTATACATATTGTATGCTCCTATATCATATATTTGGTCGACGACAGCTATAGAGGGGGAGTTCAGAAGCGATTCTTTCTACTCTTTGAATGCGGCTTCAAATTAGTCATTTAATTGCTTCATTCTTATGAAAGTTTTTTCTATTAGGTTTTCTTAAAAAAAAAAAAAAAGGAAATAGTTTGCGACGGCCACTAAGTAGCTGAGATAGAAAAGGAGAATGGGAGAAGAATTATGAGGAGTGGGAGAGAAAAAATGGGGAAGAGGTCATAGTTGATGAATGAGGGGAGAAGGGGGTGGGATGGGAGAGAAGGAAAATGAGGAAGGGTTTTGAAAATAAATGATTTTGAAAAAAAAATCACTTTTACGTGATTTCTAATCTCTTTTTTTTCATTTGTGTCTTTCAAATTTTTCCCTTAATTTCCTTTTTTCTTTTTCATTATTGTCTTTTCAATTTTTTTTAAATCATCAAAAATTATTAAAGATATTATAGATTTTTAGACTTATTTTTTTTTATGTAATATTACTGATAAATTAAAAATATTATTATAATTAATCATATTTAATTAGACCCTTAAGGTAGAAGGGAGATATTTTAATCAACCGGATATGGTCAAGTTAATTTGGAATTTAAGTTTGAGTTGGGTACAAGTACAAGATCCAAATCCGACTTACGACATAAATAAATGTAAGGATGCCACCCGTCAATCCACGTGTTAGACTTCTATTGGTTTGTGTTGGAACTTGTATCAATGTCAGGGTACGCCAGTTCCCAGCACCCTCATCCATTCGTCCTCCATTCATTGCCACATCAAACCAAAAACCCAATTTCCCCAATTTTCCCCAAACCTCTCACTCGCAACCACCATCACCCATCAATCCCTTCCTCCGATGGCTACGGTTCTCGATTCCCTCACTCTTCCCTGTTCCTCCGCCTTCGCTTCCACCGCTTTCTCCGGCCGTCGCAGCTCCGTCGCCCTCCCGCAGTGCAGAGGCTTGAAGATCGCACATAGCTTCACTTCCCACTCTATAAGATCTACAAGATCTAATGCTAGATTTCCTCAGCGTTCTGCAACTATCGTCTGCGAAGCTCAGGAAACTGCTGCCCTTGGTTCGGATTTTGTTCTTTTATTTTCTTTTCTTTTACTGTCTTTTTCTCTTGTTTGGAGAAGTGAGGAAAGCAAAATTTTTAACGATACTTGACTGTTTGGTGGATTTAAGATCATGCTGTTAGTATCTGTTGTTGTTTCGTTTCGTTTGGTTTTGTTTAGATACGCATGAAACTCAACGTGTGTGCAATTAGTAAATAATATGTTAAAGCACCTCTAGAGTTATAACTTATAAGCGTCAGCAGCTTAAGACAAATTTAACTTTTTCATCATACGCTTAATATAAAATTAGAGAGAAACTAATGAAAAAATTGAACAAAGAAATCACTTTGGTGTAGTGATGTTGACATGGTATAACAAATCATTTCCTGTTTGAATTTATGTAGTCATATTCATTCCCCATCCTTGCATTTGCTTTGATCTGAATGTAAAATACAGTGACACTAAATTGGGATGAATCTGCTGGCCTGTTTAGAATGACTATCTAAGTGCTGTATTTAACTTAAAAAGTCATTTCAAACAGGCCCAATTGGGTTGTAGAAATGTGTTTCCATTCGGAAGTCGAAGCTCGCATTAAAATTTCAAATGAATCAATACATTAACCAATGGGCGTGTGACAGACCAATTCTGTCAATGCACCCTAGAGGAGAGGGGCCTGTGGGAGGGAGGTTGGCACTAAGCACTAGGAGTGGTAGTTGCTAATTGAGAAGATGGTTTCTGCTGTGCCTGGGTCTTAATGATGCTACAAAGAGTGATCAGTAGGGAGCTGGTCTGATATTGGCTCAATATGTTGGGAGAAAGTGCCCCTGTTGTCCTTCTCTCCTGGTTCTGCCCAGTTAACGCATCCCACTCTTTTTTGTGTGTATGAGTGGTCGTGTTTCTGTATGCATCTTGATTTCGTTTGCATAGGAGCCACTGTTTACTTTCTATGGCATCAGATTCTGAGTCTTTTACAATTGGTATAAGTATAACATTGAAATGATAATGCGTGTGTTGGTGGTTGTCGTTCCTGCACATTGTATTTTGATTGTTATTCTGCATGATTGCTATGAAATAACAGCTCTTTAACCATCAAAACGGTTAAGAAATGGTGCATTTCAGATACCTTTATATTCTATTATACACACATGCACACATACGAACATTTTGCACATAGTGTATATAGTTCATAAGTATTTGTCCAGTCGTTGGTCAAATTAAAAAAAAATTTAAGTCGATTAGAGAGTTCCATCTGTTTTTATATTGGAGAGTTTACTTGTATCAAAATTTTCTGTGTCTACTCTCATGTACCGGGCATTTGTTTTATTTATGAGATCATGGGAAGAGGACATTGAAAATTTCTGTTTGAACCTTAAGAATTGTGACACTTTCAAGTGACTTTGAGTTTAGGTCTCTGTATCATTGATTGTACTAATTCTTGATCACTTGCTGTGATATTGATATTATTCCTGGAGAGTCACAGTACTCAGTTCTGTTAGTATGTTCTTTTTTTACTCTTCTCTGCTGCCTGCCTGATTCGCGGGTCAATAATATTACCTGCATCTACTTTTTCTCATCTCGAAAAAACCCTTGTTGAGGCTAATTGAAATCACATGTTTCTTGAATGTTGCAGTACCTGCTGCTTCAGAAGCTACCTGGAAGTCACTGGTTATAGAATCTAAATTACCCGTCCTAGTTGAATTCTGGGCTCCATGGTGCGGTCCTTGCCGAATGATTCATCCGATCATCGATGACCTATCTAAAGAATACGCTGGAAGGTTCAAATTTTACAAGGTGGATACTGATAACAACTCTTCGATTGCATCCCAATATGGTATCAGAAGCATACCTACTGTCATTATCTTCAAAGATGGTGAGAAGAAGGAGGCAATAATAGGTGCAGTTCCTAAAGCAACTTTGACAGCCAGCATGGAAAAATTCTTGTAGAGATGGCTGATATAAAGTATGAATTGAAAGATTTAAGCTGCTTTCCCATTATTTCCTTAATTTTAGCCTCTAATATGTGAAGATGAATTCTCTACTCTGGAAATAAACTCTCCTCTTTTGTTACATATAGTTCTTCATGCCTCTGTAGCTTCTTTAGGTTGTATTTATTGCTGCAAATACTTTTACTATGAATGCATCTTTCCTTATAGAATTATTTACTTTAATAATTTTAATATACATGAAATTCTTCTATGTATCCTTATTTGTAAGGAAAAATTGCACAAACTATACCTAAATTATGGAGTTTGTTACAACCACACCTACAAACTTTTAAATTGATCAATTAACCCCATTTAGTTGATCTGATTTTTAATTTATAAGTATTAATAAAGGCTATAGCAATCGGTGTCTTAGTACAACTTTTATTTTATGATTGATAGCATGTTATTAATGATAGAAACTATCACTCATATCATGCTATTTAGTGATAGCTTCTATCATTGATAATATGTTTTCAGTGATAGAATCTGTCATTATTAAGTGTTAATCTTTTAAAGTTGATAGTCACTGATGAAAGTCTATCAGTGATAGCAACCAAAGTTTAAAATATCGATGTCCATGGAAATATCGAGGTCTTAGTTTTATGGATTTTCTATGGAAATATTGATAAAATATCGATTTTTATGGATATTTCTGGAAAAATATAAAAACAAAAAATTTTAAAAATAGATTTAAATTAGTAAATAAACATTTTATTATTTTTAAATAGTAAACATGTCTATTATTTATATTATATTTATACTAGTGGCATTTTGATGCTTATTTTCTTGTGTTTCGTGGATTTTTCTACAATATAATGGAAATATAGATGGAAATATCGACTTATCGATGAAAATTTAGTATTATGATAGCAATTAATAATTTTCTATCATTGATACCTAAGCTTTCAAAGTTGGTTGTTTTCTTTCAAAATTAATAATCACTAATAAAAGTTTATCATTGATAGCTAACTTGATGAATTGAATTAACAAAGTATAATCTTGAACCACAACGTAAGTGGGATACTCGGAATTAGTTATGATCGATAGCATGTTATAAGTGATAGAAGCTATCACTAATAGCATGCATGATATTAGTGAGATCACTAATAGCATGTTATTTGATGGTATAAAAGGGATGTCAAAAATCATCATTGATAACAATTTATCAATGATAGACGTTATCACTAATAAACACGATATGAGTGATATCGATAATGGAACTTAGGTAATATCTATATATCAATGATCATTACAAGAAATTTTACTTTTAGTAACACTTTGTTAGTGACGTGGCCAAAACATGTCACAAAATGTTAATCTATAGTGACGCGTTTAAAAATATGTTGCAAAAAATAATTATTAATGACGCTGTGTAAATCAATGCCACTAAAAATTTCTAACAACATGATAATTTGCATCACAAAAAATTAATAATGTTTAGCGACATATTCCTGTGTCACTAAAGAGAAATATTTTTTTTAAAGAATAATGCAAACCAAGAAGAAAAAAAAATTGTTTCCCTCCCTCCCCCATCAAATTTCCCCTCCCCTCCCTCTCTTCCCCAACAAAGCCTATGGCATTTCTCCTTCCCTCCCTCTCCCTCTCCCTCTCCCTCTCCCTCTCCCCTTCCTCTTTCAACTTTCAACATCACTAAAAGTGATATCAATGATATTAGTGATATCAGTTATATAACCTAGATAGATATCAATGGTAGTCACTTATATTTTCTCATTGATAGACTCTATAATTTATAGTTTTACATGTTAATCTTTGAAAGTTCATAGTTTCCTTTCAGAGTTAATAGCTATTGATAGAAGTGTATTGGTGATAATCACTACTGATAACCATTAATAATCAAAGATTCATAATTAATCATCATCATAAATAGAGAACCCAATGCGAGATGAAGCATAGCTGGAGCGCATTGTTCGAACCTCAACAACTTGGCTGATAACCATTGATAGCTAATTAAAGTTGATAGTCACTAATAGAAGTCTATCGATGATAGCAACTAATAGCTTTTAAGTGATAACCACTGATAGCTTCCTGATTTTATTTCAAAGTTGATAACCAATTATAGAAGTCTATCATTGGTAGTCAATGATAGCCTTAAATGGTAACATCTCAAGGTTGATTTCAATTAATGAAATTTTATCAATGATAGCCACCAATAGCAACTATCAGTGATAGCCATTGATATTAGTTATCAATGGTTATAAAACATGATTTTTAAGAAAATTATGAGCTTACTTTTTAAATGTATAAAATATAGTGTATAAAAAGCTACATATACAAGAACATATTTAGGTTGATTAGATTTTTATTAAAAAAAAACATATTTTGATTGATCTAAATATATATAGCCTTAATGGCAGTCTAGATAAATGGTCATTATGGATTGAATTCATGGCCTTTTAGCCTTTTATCAAGGATCATGCCTCCATATTTATCACTAAACCAACTCATGATGGTTATATGTTTATGGTTAATATGAACTAAATATAACTATTTTGGTTCTCAAAAGTTAGGGTTAACAGCAAAGTTATATTTTAGGCTTTTTTTTTCTTGAATTGCTTTTTTTTTTTAATAAAAAAAACAACCTAATTTTATCTAACATTTTCAATATATGGTGTCTAATAGATTTGTAAAGTTTTAAAAGAAAAAAATGGTTTGTTATAATTACATTTGAAGTATGAGATTAGTTACACTTCTAATTGAAAGGGATGATTCCAAATAATTAACAAATACATGGGGTGATTGATGAGTATAATTGTAACAAACTCCAAAGTTCACTAGTAATTTGTGCAAAATTTTCCTTCCTAACATGTACAAAATAGGTTAAACACACAAAATTGAAAGGTTTAGACTTATTACTATACAAAATCAAAGTTTAACTTACTACTTATTAGATACTTTTTAAAGTTCATAGACGCAATAGGCATAAAAGTGAAATTTATGTGTTAAGAAACCCTTCAGTATCGATCTAAGAACCATGTTGAACAACAAAACACAAATAACTCAACCCCAATATATAGATCCTAAAACTAATTTGATCTCGACCCCTAAAGTAAGTTAGATAACAGATTACTTAGATGATCTAATAAAATCAAGGATCGGACAAAACTTTGAAACTCCCATCAACCCTTGATCTTCAAAGTACTCCACAAGCAAGACAGATCAATCCCCACTTGAATACTCCAAATATTTATGCATTATATCACAACAACACACGAGAAACAAAGCTTAAAAAACTTTCAAGGTTTGAACCCAAAATACTACATTTCCAAATGATCTTCTTCCTCTCAATTGTGAAAAATACAACACTATTTAAACTAAATTAAAAGACACTATGAAAGGACACAACCTTCCACCTATATTGTTTAAATTTAGCCCCAACCCTTGAAGTTCATATATGAACCTTCAATAAATGTAAGTACATGAATAAATAGACACATATGGCATTAAATATGTGGATGAATCTAGATTTTTAGATTCATTATGACTCTTGGATGTTTAAATGACTCTTGGAGCTTCAAAGGTTGTAACTCTTCATTATAGCTTGGAAACTTAGCTTAGAAGCAAGCATTTAATCCTTTTTAAAGTCTTTTAGCTCTAGCTCATGTCATTGGTCCCTATAGCATAATGATTGCCTCATGATCGGTTCTACTTTGAGTGACCTCACATTAATTTTCATCATGAGAGCTTCATTTGAGCTTGTTGAGCTTAATTTTCATCTTGTAAAACTACATTGTCTTATCTGTAATTGGTTGGTCAGCTCCGTATCATCGCCAGTTATTTTTTTTTTTTTATCATTATTGACTATTAGAAACTTTTTTAAAATTCAGGACCTTATATAACACAAAACTTTAAAGTTTAAGAACTAAACTTATAATGTAATACATATGTCGCTAGGCATCTACTACAACTACATATTAATTTACTACAATTTAAACAAGTAGCAATCTCAATACCTAGAAAGGTTTTCTTATGAATTGGTTCTAAGCTATTGTTGTTTCAGTAACCTATTGTGATGATTTTAAAACTAAATGTTGCAATGTAATTGTTGTAATTGGCTCTATTGCAACATATATTAAAAATGTTGCAACAGCCAACAGGCATGTAAAAGCTGCTGCTATTGTATATATATAACGGCTGCAAAAAAGTTGTTGCAATAGACCTAGTTCCTTGTAACGTTAGACTATTTTTCTTGACATCAACAAAGTACGTTAGACTAAAGTGGAAGTGTGTTGAACCGACCTCTCATAATAAATGGATACCGCCGCGTTGTGCATTTTGTGTCATTGTCCTTTGTCCCGCTTCAATTTGTCTAGATGTAAACAAATAAAACTATATGTCATTTACGTATAGAAATAAAGTATATCAATTACCTTATATATATATATACAATTTAAATTATATCATTGCTAAAGTGAGCACAGCTTAGTTCGCATTCAAGTGTGACTACAAGATCTATGTTACAAATCTTTCAAACTCCCGTTGTACTAAAAAAATTAATTATATCATTTTAATATTAATTTTGATATATATTTAATAAAAAGTATATCTTTGGTATAAAATTTACGCGTTGTTAGATTTGTACCATTTCTACAAAATATATATTTTCATGTGGGAAAGCTGCAATTATTTAGGCATATAAAAGATATATGGTATTATCACATAAGCTCCTTTTTCGTTGTTAATTATAAGTAGCACATGGATAAGTAGATCAAAATTTATTTATTGGTTTGTCAACATAAATATAAGTCAATAGAACCTCGATCTAATTCAACAAATTTTCATTGATATTTCAATATTTTCACTCGATATATTTTTACATTTTTAATTATTCGATATATTTTTACTTTTTTTTTATGGATTCAACATCAACATTTTCATTATATATCCTAAATATATATATATATACTCAACATAAAAAATAAGCAATAATGTGAATATAATATAAATAATAACCATTTTAACTTTCTAATTAATTTAAATATATATTTTTGAATATTTTGTTTTTTTTATAATTTTTTCAATTATTAATTTAAAGTTTTTTTAAGTATTATGTTTTTACGATATAAATAATAACCATCAACATCGATATTTCAATCAACATTTCTGCAAAATTGAGACGTCGACATTCTAAACCTTGCTTGGTACTCAAGATTAAAATATGCATTTATTGACATGTCGATATATCTATAAATCGAAAGTCTCAACATCGATATTAAATATCTCTTAAATGCTAGCTCATAAAACATAAAAAAAAATGTCATCTATTTCGTACAATATGAATAGAAATACTAATAACAATATCAATAACTTAGTTTGTGAATAAAAGCAACTTAATCATTAATTTAAGTGAAATTAGATAGAAAAAATATCAAACTATTTACAGAATATAGCAAAAAATTTTAATTTCTATAAATAAACTATCTAAAAGTTTCGCTATTTTCTATAAATAGTTTCCGTTAGTTTTCTATCTTTAAAAATTCCCCTTTAACCTAAATGATCTTTGTCAATTTAATTTTTCGACTTACAATAACATCCATCAATATCGATATTTTATCGTTGTATTTTAAACTTTTCATGCCACTATATAATAATAATAATAATAATAATTAAAAAAAGGGGCTAAAATTGTTTTGATAAAGGAAAAAAGAAAGAAATGTATTAATTAAGCTAGGTAATTGAAGGTTCATGGATTTGATTGGAAAGTTAAGATAATAAATCACCGACAAAATAATTCTTAAAAGAAGGAAGAAAATATTGAGTTGGTCACATGGTTGTGTTGTTTGAGTGTCTGATGTTCTTTAGAAGTACCCGTACACATCTCTCTGTACTTTGATCTTGTTCTTCATAAAACCGCGTTATTCTTTAATTTATGTATATATCTATATTTCTATATATTCACCGACAAATTAAACTTCCCTTTTTCAGACTCTATATAAATGCATGTCTTACTTTTATTTTTTCTAAGTACATTACAACATATTACATACACTTTGTCGTTTCATATACATTAATTCTTAATTTCTGTTTGTTTCTCGGGAAAATATATGTTATGGTAGATATGGTTTTTGGGAATAATAATGGGTTTGTTTGGGTTTTGGTTTGGTTTTTTTTCATGGTGGTTGGTTTAGGTGAGTTCTTCGTCCATGGGGATAATGCTTGGTTTGATGCTCATGCAACTTTCTATGGAGCTGATCAAAACCCTACTAGTCTTGGTGAGTTCTTTTTTTTCCTTTTTAAATATACTTTGTATTTTTATAATAGAAAATTATTAAATATTATACTTTGATCCATATACTTATGGCTTTAGTTTATTTTGGTCTCTATATATACTTTTAGAATGTTTATTTCGGTTACTGTAATTTGAAAATGTTCATTTTGGTCTTTGATCAACTTTTGAAAAAGGGATTATTTTGGTCCTTCATATTCATATTGATTTCATATACTTGGGGACCAAGATGAAACAAAGTTGAAAGTATGAGAATCAAGATGAACATTTTGAAACTACAAGAACCAAAATAAACATTTTGAAAGTATAGAAGACCAAAATGAACCAAAAGTTGAAAGTACAAGGGAATGAAAGTAGTATTTAAACAAAATTTATTAAATGAGAATATCACAATTGATGTGGATTCGAACATTTATTTTCTCCTAAATAACGCAACCAAAAGATCATACAATTTCAAATTTCTTTTACAGTATCTATTGGATTTTATATTCAACGCACAAAACTACCACCTCTATTGTGGCAAGCAAGCTGCACCTAAGTTTTATGATCTCCTTTCTAGACCTACAAAAAATATTTTTCAATCATTAAGAAAAATGACACGTGTCAATTTTTAATTGGATGCAGCAAGGATTACACAAAATGAGTGCACCTAAGTTTTTTCTATTGTGCTATCTCTAGATAATAATTTTGAGCTTTTTAGGGTTTGTTTTTGTTGATAACTACTTTTGTTTGAATTAATTTCTATGTTTTGTTCTTTTTTTAGCTACTATGTACTGACTATTGAAGTTTTGAAAAATCAATTCAGGTTTTTTATTTTAAAATTTTGGTAAAGATTTAAGAAGTGTTTAAAAAGTTAGAAAGTTATTTTAATAGCTTTTAAAGCTCTTCAAAAAAAACTTTTAAAAAACTTTTCTTCTTGAAAACAAAGTCGTGCCATTATTATCATTCTAAAGTTTAAATAATAGTATTAAACTTACTAATAACTATTTTATTAGAAGAAAGTTATTAAAAGAAATTTTGAACATGGTTTTAAATAATTAATTATTGAATGAAATACAAATAATTAGGAAAATACAATTTATGAATCATGCATACCTGGCAATCAACTTCATATTCAAACACTATTATTTAACAATTTTCGTGATCTACTAATATAAAACAATATATACTCCAATAATAATAATAAGAAAAATGATTGTTTTCAAATATAGAAAAATAAGATAAACTATTTATAAATATAGAAAAATCTATTAACGATAGACTTCTATCGCTTGATTGATAGACTGTGATAGACAGTAAAATTTTTCTAAGAATTTATGAATTACGATAAAAAAATAAAACAAAAATAAATAAACTTTATATTCAATTTTTAAATATTTTTTAGTATAATAGAAGTGAGGATTCGAATCACAAACTTCTTTAGCTATATGTTCGCATTGGAGAAAAAAAATCTTATCATGCTAATTTATTTATAATAATAATATATTATTCCACCATTATTCATATTAATTCAATTTTAAGAGTTTCAATATTTTCTTTAATTATTAAACTTTTGTAATCAAATTTTAACAAAAATGGTCAACGATATAAAGTATAAACTATAGAATGAGAGGTCAAAAATTTGAATCCTCACACTATTATATATAATTAGTTGACTAATAGTTAACTTAATTTATGTTTAATTTAGAATATTTTTTGAAATCAAGGGGTTGTTTTCTAAACTTCAAAATTTTTGGACAAAATGTATAATTTAACTATATATATATATATATTAATTAGTAATGTAATAAAGTTGTGTACTTGATTATTTATTAATTAGGAGGAGCATGTGGTTACGACAATACGTTCCATGCGGGATTTGGAGTAAACACGGCGGCCGTGAGCGGCGTACTTTTCAGAAGCGGAGAGGCGTGCGGCGCTTGCTTTTTAGTAATTTGCAACTACAACGTCGACCCCAAGTGGTGCCTCCGCCGCCGCGCCGTCACCGTCACCGCCACAAACTTCTGCCCGCCAAATAACAACGGCGGCTGGTGTAATCCCCCTCGGTCACATTTCGACATGTCGTCACCTGCTTTTCTTACCATTGCTCGTCAAGGCAACGAAGGCATTGTCCCTGTCCTTTACAAGAGGTATACTACAAGTCTACAACGCAATATTCTCATTTTTAACCTAAATTTAACACTTACTACTATTTATGGATACACTATTTTTTCAATCTAATATTTCATAGGTTAACATTTTTTTAATATATACTACACATTTTTTTAGGAAAAATTATTATATATAAACTGAAAAATATCAAACTATTTACAAATATAGAAAAATTTCATCCCTATTTTTCTATATTGGAAAACAACAATTTTTTAATCTAATACTACTCCATGTCATTTAGTAAATTAGTAAAATTCTAGAGAGAAAAATAAGCAAACTTTCTTATTTAAACCATGGATTTCAACCGGTTTTGTTAATCCATTTACACGTTTATTTCTTTTTTATATTTATATTTTAAACTATTAATTCAACTTTAATGGTTGAACTTAATATAGTAAGTATTTTTTAAAAAAATCTTTGCTGTATTTTTTTATAGCAATTTTAGGTTAAGTTATAGAAAATAATCTTTAATTTTGTCCTTTATTTATAAGTTACCACTATACTTTTAATTGTTACAATATTATCTTTAAATTTTTATAAAGGTTTGAAAACTATTTTTGGAGTAGAAATATTTTAGAATTTTAGAAATAAATTGGAACTTATAACGATGTGGTGATGACAGTGTGGTGATCCATTTTTTTTTTATTTTAGGACCATTTAAGTCCTAATTTTAGTAAAAAAAAAAAATCCAAATAATTTCTACTCCAAATATAGTTATGTTATGAACTTTTAAAAGTATATGAATATTTTTTCTTAACAAAAGACTTAGGGTATTTATCTAGAATATAACCAAATTGTTATGAAACCTTCCTCATGTAATACCTTGTATTGAATTCAACAATAAGATGCTTAAGATCTTAAATATAGTTGACGATGATAAAATTTACACACATTTATCCCCTTAAAGTTGGTTACCTTTTTCATTTTTGTCTTTACAATTTTGAATATTCTATTTTGGAAGGGTGAGTTGTAAAAGAAATGGAGGGGTTCGATTTACACTGAGAGGACAATCAAACTTCAATATGGTAATGATATCGAACGTTGGAGGTAGTGGAGATTTGAAGGCTGCATGGGTAAGAGGGTCGAGGACAAGGACGTGGATGCCCATGCATCGAAATTGGGGGGCAAATTGGCAAGCCAACGTCGACCTTCGAAATCAAAGAATGTCGTTTAAGCTCACTCTAGTTGATGGAACAACATTGGAGTTTGCCAATGTTGTTCCTTCCACTTGGAGGTTCGGACAGACATTTTCGTCTATGATTCAATTCTCTTAGCTAGGGTTCACAACTTCGTGTTCAACAAAGAGAGTAATCTTTGTAACTTGTTATGTTATTTGATCATTCTTTTTTACATCTTTTGTTTAAATTTCTAAGATAAGTTAAAACTGATTTAAAGTTTTTCTTGAAATTAAGGGTGGTAGAAATTTTATCATTTTCACTCAATGCATGATATGTAATGAAGAAATATTTTAATTATACTTTCAATTCATCTTTCTAATCACTGCAAAAAGGAATAAAAAATCATCTTTTTGATTTTCCATCGATTTAAGTCTTTATATATATACCTTAGAACACTTCATTTATGATGTGGACCTAGTTATGTGTTTAGCTTTCTTTTATTTTATTATTTTGCAATGGTTAAAAATATTTATGTTATTTTGTATTGTTTTTAAGAATTATTTTGGTTATGGTTGTTATCGTTCTAACACTTTATCTACATCATTGAACGTTACAATATGTGAGGATATATAATAAAAATTCAAATATTTAAGAGTTATTTGGAGCGTTGATTTGATTATTATAATCAGTGGTTATCATATAGTCAGTGAATTATAATAGTGTTTGTTTGGAGTGCAGACAACTTTAGTCTAAGTGGAAAATAGTAAACACTATAATAAAGAGTGAGAGATGATAGGCAGGAAATAGTAACATTGTAACAAAAAAAAAAAAAGATTTCAAATAGTATTATTGTAAATAATTGAATGTTATAAATAATTATAAACATCATTGTTACATTTAGATTCCCAAACACAGACTCCACCAACTTCAGTTGAGGGGCCAAACAACTATTTAATTTATAAAAAAAGGGCTAATTACTTGTGTGTCTTAATTACTTGTTGAACTATGCTCATATTGACACGAAATCATTTGGTTTAAAAATTTACTAGTGATAACTCTACTATGCATTTTATAGGAGGTAAAGAAAAATGTATACAATGGACACATATTTATCATCACTAAAGTTCAACTAATGACAATATTTTAATGACAAATAAATACATCTGATGACAATCCTGTTAAATGTTAAATAAATGCTTATAATGAGAAAACTTATTTGTTGGTACCTATCATTACACCTATATGTTTCCTCACAAAATAGATACAAACATTAATAATAACTTTCCACGTAAATAATGATAAAGTTGGTAACGTTTTTACAAATAAATTATGTAAAAAAAAAAACTAGCTAGTGATCAAGCTTACTCAATTTTTTAGAAAGAAAACTAAATACAAGTTGTTGCTATAGGTGATTGATATTAATCATTTAGGATACGTTTCACAAGTAAAATTGGGTTAAGTTAGGTTGGTAATAATTGTGTGAGTATTAATTGTCTAGATTGGTAATAATTGTCTGTGTTTGAGGTACAGAGTTGGTAATAATTGTCTGTGTTTGGAGTGCAGAATTGAGTTGAGTTGGTTTAAGAAATTTGTATTTGAGGTGCAGAGTTGAGTTATTAATATATGGTGCATTTTTTTGTAACCTAAAAAAAGCATGCATTTTTATGGTTTTTTTTTTTTTTTAATTTTTGTTCTACCATTCAACTACACACATACTTTCTCAAATTCTTAACACTCATTTGAGATGTGCACTTAATAAATAAAAATATATTTTACAATTTTATACATGAAACTATTGCACTTAATGTAGACAAAATACTATTATTTATATGAGCAACAATCCTACAACATGCATGCTTTAACGATCGTGGAACGTATGAGTTGAACATGCACAAAGAAATATGGTTGCCATCAGGTGTCTATTTACATGTTCATAGAATATATATATATATATATATATATATATATATATATATATATATATATATATATATATATATATCAACATTGGCAACAATGAGCTAATTTTCATGCAAACAAAAAAAATATTTTGTTCATTAAGACACTCAAGTTAGTTAGTCCTACCAAGTTGACGCAAACAATATATCTTCTTAGACTATGATGGGACTGTTAAGAAATAGTCAATCTTCTGGATGTCCGTGACAAGGAAGTCTACAAGGATGACCTGATCATCCTCATACAATTTCTCAATATCAAATTACTATAACGGGTTTTTTCATAAATAATAAAATAATAAAAATATTTACAAATATAGCAAAATAACAAAAAGTTTACTCATCCCAATGTGTTCTTTTTGCCATATTTGTAAATAGTTTCATTATTTTGTCATTTAAAACAATTTTCCTTACTATAAAAGATGACTATTAAACATTATAAACTAGTAATTTCAAATTTATATTTAAAAACATTTTCACCTGCTGAGTTTTTTTGTTTTTGTTTTTTCTTTTAGTATATTATCAATCGAGTTGGTCGTTAGAGTTAGTTGTTGGAGATGAACGATGAAGTTATAGATGTTTTGGAGTTGGTCGCCTGCGGTGATCGTCAGAATTGGCTGCTAGAGGTGGTCACCTCTGAAGTTGATCGTTAAAGGTGGTCTTCACCGGAGTTGATTGTCAAGGTGAATGTCGGTGTTGGTCGTCATTGGTGGTTGTCACTGGAGTTGATCATTGGAGATGGTTTTCGCCGGAGTTATTGTTGGATCGCAGAATTAGTCGTGCAAAGGTGGTCGCTAGAGTATGTCGCTAGTGAAGGGATTGAATTCTATAGCAAAAGCATTTAATCGCTTTGCCCAATGTTATTACAGAAAAATCAATACAGAATAGAGAGATTAAAAAACAGTGTTAAGTCACTCTAGGACGTGCCAGCAGTCAACTTGTAGAAGTCATCCTCAAGCGATGACTACTACACCTAACTCAATTGACTCTCTAGCTTAGGCAGGGGGATGAGGGCGACACACCAACCCCAACCCTGAATTCCTCATATGCAAATGGATGTTGTGAAGAAGAGTTCGTCAAGAATAGATGGAGTTGCTAGCTTTAATAAAGTTTTGATGATTCCACACATCCCACAAAAGGATGACTACTAACTCCCTATCCGAACTTTTAAGGTAACCTATCACTCCATCCCAACAGTCAGCAAAGCTCGAGCAATCCCTAAAAGAATCCAAAAAATCACATAAGTTAGAGAAGAGGGAAAGCCAAATACCTTTAGTAAACTTGCACCACCAAAAAAATGTGGCCAACTGTCTCCACGACCTTCCTGCAAAAAAGCAAAGTGGGTAAGAAGTAATCCCTTTTTTAATGATGTTATATCATTGATAACTTTCCACAGATTTAGCTTCACCCTCGTATCACATTGAGCTTCCAAACCAATTTTCACTTAGGCCTAAACTTGAGTAAGTTTGAGCCCAATGCATTGACGCATTAAAAGCAAGCTTAAATGCAGTACTCTTGACTGAGAAGCACCCTTTCGGGTTCAAACTCCAAATGATCTCATCCACTCCCATATCGCCTCTTAAGGGAATATTGAGAATCGACTCATTGTCATTTGGAAGGAAGCTAATATTGATTAGCTTGATGTTCCAAGACTCATCTGCATCCATAATATCTCGAACTCTCTTCAATTCCAAGCTATTATTAAGATAAACAGGGATTAATTTGAGCCAATTCATCTCGATAGTTTATATTTCTTTAATATCTAACGTCGTTCAATTAAACTCAACTTTGATTTCATTGATTTGAAATCAAGTTGGTTCAAAATTATATAAGAGTTGTTTGGGCCTCCAACTTTAAAGGGGTGAAGTGAGTTATTATACCTCGCTCATGTTTGGGAATCCAATTATAATAGTTGGTGTTTCCAACTTTTATAACCAACAATTAACTATAATATTACTATTTCAAATCTTTCTTGTTTACTATTTCCTATTTAGA
Source organism: Lagenaria siceraria (assembly GCA_002890555.2). Lineage (NCBI taxonomy): Eukaryota > Viridiplantae > Streptophyta > Magnoliopsida > Cucurbitales > Cucurbitaceae > Lagenaria > Lagenaria siceraria. The sequence goes on along the minus strand of CM016483.1, from coordinate 9,180,812 downwards.
CTAAAATAATGATCTACACCCCAAATATAGACTATTATAACTTAAACTACTCAAACTAAAGGGGTGTTTCGGGTGATGATATGAGTTGAGATATGAATTCAACCCAATGTTGGGAGGGCCAATTTTATATGTCACCGATATTTTATACTCATGTCCACCAATAGTGCACTTAGCCCCCATCACCACCGATACTCTCGTTGCCCAACTCCGGTCACTACCTCTAATGGCCAACTCTGGCCATCAAATCCGTCCGCCAACTTTAGCGACCGCCACCGTCAGTCAACTCCGACCACATCAAACAACCACCTTCGACAGCCAACAACTGCAACCACCTCCACCTAACTTCGACGACCATTATTTTAAACACTGGCGGATCTACGTAGGAGCTAGAGGTGGCACGTGTCCCCCTCAAATTATTGCTTTTAGCACTTTTTTAATATAAATTTTAAATATTAGTTAATAACATATATATATATATATATATATATATATAAATTCAATATATTTGCAAGCGTATTTATGTAGAGCGGTGGCAAGGGGGCATGCTCGGATAGTTCAATATATTTGCAAGAGTATTTGTATATTTTTTTTTCCTTTTAAGATTTAGAGAAATTTTCACTCCTAATCAAAAGATTATCATTTATATTTGTTTTTCTACTTAATTTTTCAGATTTACATTAGTCATGTATATATTTATTGTAATTAATTTTATAATTAAAATTACAAGATAATTGTTTCATCCCTCATCAGGATATACGTATCAAAGTTCTAAATTTTTTTTCAATCTTTTTAGTTTTTATACTTTTAAATTTATGTGATAAATCGTAATACTTTTATTGTTAATATTTTTGTAAAGTTAATTCTAAATCAATATGGAGAGATATTTTAAAAGAAATACAACAATAGAGACTATAGAGTCATCATCTTAAAAAAAATACCTCTAATTCCTATCAATCTTATACATAAATCAATTTAGGAGAACTACATACAGATCTTGGCCTAAAAACTAAAATTTTCGTATATATTTATAATATTCAAGATCAGGTTCATTGAGCATATTTACAAAATGGTCCTCATCAGCCTAAGAACCATACTTTTCCATTTAAGAAAATTAGAACAAAGTCGAGACGATTTAATCCAGCTTGGTTTAATGAACAATGTCAAGACAATTTAGGAGAACATTATCTGTTATGAATATTGTGAAGACTCGATTGTGTAATCGGATGGGAGATTAGTGGATGAATGATTATCTTATAGCATATATTAAGAAATATTTATGGGTAAGTTAGATAATAAAGTTATCATAGATCGATTTCAAAACATGAAAACTCGTAGAGGATAGTGCCCCTATGTAAAATTCCTAAGTTAATCCAAACAAAAGATTATATCATGAAAAAAAGATAAGTATGAACTGGAGTTTGGGAGGTAGAAGGAAGTTATCTAACATATCTATTAGATAGAGCATTTGGATGGACATTTATGTAATTTTTTTGTATAAGTGGACTTGGTCATTTCTTGGCTCATATCATATATAATATCTTTTGTATCATATAGCTAAGCTAGAGAATGTAGCATTTGTTACATATTTTTTTGTGTCGACCTTGTAACATGACATTAATATGGTCATCATAGTACAATTATATTTTGAGGATATTTCACTTACAATATAAATCCAAATTTTTTTTGTTCCAATGAATCCAAGATAATTTTATCCAACTTAATTAGAAACATAACATGCACAAATTTGTAAAATGATTGCTTACATTTTTTAAAAAAATTGAAAGGCATGATCCAAAACATGACCTAAACCTCATTTCTCAAAACTCTCAACAATACATGTGTACTTACAAAAACAATAAAACAAAGTACAATCCATAGTTTATTATATATATATATATATATATATATAAAAGTTCCCAAAAAAATAATCACCATAAAAACATATTATTTATGTCAGAAAAAATTGCACCATATATCATAACATATAAACTCAGCACCAAAAACATCCTAAACAAAGACATATGAACTCGAGACATATGAATTCAAATTAGCGCCTCAAACAACTCCTAAAATAGGAGGAAATTTCTAATGCTATGGTACCTCCATTCCTTGCTTGCCACAAAAGTAGCCTTTAAGAATTATGTGGAGTCCACGGAATAAAGAATTAATAAATTAATAAATCACTAAATGACCGTCAAATAATGAATGGGAGTAGCATATACTACAAATTTCTTTTCCCTAAAATAGTATATACCTCAAATGTAGACTATATTATAACAACTTACAATAACCTCTAACTATAATAACCAACTCAACAGTCTCAATACCTAAGTTTGTAAACAGGTCGAATTTTCTTCAAAACTGACCCGACCCGATGTATTTTGGGTTCAAACCAGGTCAGTTTCGGGTTTCACCTTCCAAAATTGATGGGCCGCTTGAAGAAGGTGGCCGGGTTGTAAGGTTTTCAATTTTCAGCACCAAGGTCGATTTTTGAGTGGGAGTGAGAGAGAGAAGGGAAAAAAGGGATCAATTTTTAGCATCAACGTCATTTTAGATTTGAGAGTAAGAGAGAGAAAAAAAAATGGAAAAAAAAAAGAAGAAAAGGGTTCTTCTTCTTGAGAGTGTGAGAGATAAAAGGAAAGGGAGAGATTTTGAGAGAGAGAAAAAAAAAGGAAAAGAAAGGGGGAGGGGTTCTTCTTTGCGAGAGTGGGAGAGAGATAAAAGGAAAGATAGGGTATATTAGAAAAGACAAATTGATAAGGGTTGGCAATAGGGCGAGCGGGGCTGAGGATGCACTCCCCATCCCCGTCTCTGTGGGGATTTGTGATCCCTATCCCTACCCTATTTCCTATTTTGGGGAGTCGGAGTCGGGATCGAAGAATCCCTGTTTAGGGATCGGGTCCCGTTGGGGAAAAATTTTTCGTTTTTTATTTTTAATTATTTTTTATTTAAAATCAATTAAAATTTTGATATTTATATATTGAAATTGTAAATATTTGAGGTAAGAAGTTAGCATTATTATTGTTTTATTTATTTAAATTAATAATAAAAAATACTTTAACATTTATTTATGAGAAATAACTATAAACAGAAAAAATATCAAACTAGAAAAATTTTACTGTCTATCAGCGAAGGTCTTTCTATATTTATAAATTTTTCTATATTTATAAATAATTTGGTTTATTTTTTTTATATTTGCAGATATCTCTTTATTTATTATAGATTTAATAAAAACTAAAAGTTAATCATATTATGAAATTAAATTAGAAATAAAAATATAAAAAAAAGTTACTGTTTTAAATATCTAAATATAAATATACATGTACATTTGTGTGTATATATATACACACATATATATACATGTGTATATATATGTGTGTATATATATGTATGTATATATATACATGTGTGTGTATATATATATATATTAAAAATAAAAAAATAAAAAAAATATTCGGGGCAGGTCGGGGTCAGGGACGGAGTGGGAATACTTTCCCGTCCCCTGTTTAGGGACCCAATTTATATCTTCAATTAAACCGGAGATTTCTTATCCTACTCGAGGTGGGTACTCGCAGGGACTAGACCCACGAAGATTTTTACTAAGCCTAATGAGAGAATATGTGATGTAATGAGAAAAGGAAAGTAAAGGCTAAAAGAAGTGACGTAACACGAGAGATAAAAAAAACCCCTAATTTAAAGTAATTTTGGGGCAATCAGAATCGAACCGAATCAGTTTCAATTCGGTTCGGGTTCATTCTTGTTCTAATCAAACCGGTCCAACCCTAAAAGCTGTTCATTCCTTTTCAAACAATTAAGTGAGAGCTCAAAGAAAGCGGTAATTCTTCTCAAATTGCAGCTCCAAAGCTCCGGCCATGGCGGCGGCGTCGGCAATGTTCAAAATCTTGATCAGGTCTTCTTCAGGTTGCACAAGAACAGTAAGAACAGAGACAGATGCATTCTGTTTTGTGATGTCAAGATTATACAGCGCGAGACGAAGCTGTGATCGAAGAAACCTCTTTGCGAGGATTAGTCCTCTCGGTGACCCTGAGCTTAGTGTAGTTCCGGTTCTTGATCAGTGGATTGAGGAAGGCAGGAAGATCAAGGACTTTGAGCTCCGGAGAATCGTTCGTGACCTTCGTACTTGCCGGCGGTATGGCCAAGCCCTTGAGGTGAGCGAAATTGAAAAACAAGCCCTAATTTCCCCTGAAAGGAATGCTTGTATTGTATATCATGTCTGTTGGATGAAGCAGTTTTTTTTTTTTTTTTTTTTGGGTTTATTGTATGAATGAATGATGGCCAGAGAGTAATCTCAAATCCTTTTTCGTGTTCTATTCTCATAATGCTTTGATTGAATGCTGAAAAGACTGTGAAGCAATGCAACATCTTGTATATATGCATTTTGAATTTTGAAATAATTACATGTAGTTAAGCTAATTGTGTTCTTACACTCACCTTCACTACATTATGGCTCTAGAGGATAGCAAATATTTGTGTTATGTAATAATCATTGTAGAATTCTTGTGGTTACTGGTTAGCTTAGTACTAGGTTGATGCCTTAAGCTGTTTTTATCTCATTTGGTGTTTTATCAGTCCTAGATTTGATCTTTCAAATATGTACAGTATTGTGGTTGGTTGATCTTTGTTCTTTCTCTTGGTTTACTCAAATTGAAGGTGTCTGAATGGATGTGCAGCAAGGGACTTTTTTCCCTCACAACAAGAGACCTTGCCGTACAGCTCGATCTGATTGGCCGAGTTCGGGGATTGGATTCTGCCGAGATGTATTTCGGTAGTGTTTCTAACCGAGAGGAAGTTGGTAAACTCTATGGTGCTCTTTTAAATTGTTATGTCAGGGAAAACCTTATAGATAAGTCCCTTGCCCATATGCAGAAGATGAAGGAAATGGGTTTTGCTTCCTCTTCCCTCTGCTACAATGATATAATGTGTCTGTATTTGAACACTGGCCAGGCTGATAAGGTTCCAAATGTACTGTCTGAAATGAAGGAGAATGGTGTTCTTCCTGACAATTTTAGCTATAGAATTTGTATCAATTCTTATGGAGCTAAGTCTGATGTAATCAGTATGGAGAAGGTTTTGAAAGAAATGGAGAGTCAAACTCACATATCCATGGATTGGACTACTTATTCAATGGTTGCCAATTTTTTCATAAAAGCTGGTATGCATGAGAAAGCAATGAATTATCTTCGGAAATGTGAGGACAAGGTCGATCGAGACACACTCGGCTTCAATCATCTCATTTCACACTACACCAATCTGGGATATAAAGATGAAGTAATGAGATTGTGGGCTCTTCAGAAGAAGTGTAAGAAGCAAGTCAATAGAGATTATATAACCATGTTGAGTTCTTTAGTAAAGCTGGAGTTGCTCGAGGAAGCTGAGAATCTGCTCATGGAATGGGAGTCATCTTGCCAATGTTATGATTTTCGAGTTCCAAATGTCGTTCTTATTGGGTATTCGCAAAAGGGGTTAATTGAGAGAGCTGAAAAGATGCTTCGAAACATCATCAGAGATGGGAGGATCCCATCACCAAATAGTTGGGGCATTATTGCAGCTGGGTACTTGGAAAAGCAGAACCTGGAGAAAGCTTTTCAGAGCATGAAAGAAGCTCTTGCTGTAAAAGAACAAAATAAAGGGTGGAGGCCCAAACATAGCGTTTTATCAAGCATACTGCGATGGCTATCTGAGAATGGAAGATATGGAGAGCTAAAAGAGTTTTTGAGCTCATTGAAGACTGTACCTTCCATGGACGGAAAACTAAATAATGCCTTGGATGAGCTTCTAGAAACCTTGAAAAACGATGATGAAATAACGATGATGGGCGAATTAGAGGTGAGGTGATTTAATGCTCATATGAAATCACAACATTGTTTAAGAATCTGTAAAATCAAGTTGTAAACTTGCTGTCAATATAGGAACTAGGCATGTATGATATTTCATGCAGATAAATTGAATCGAAGCTGTAGAGGTTGAAATTTTCAATCACTTTTTATGGTCAGGTTTCAAGATTGTTTCTGTTGATTTTGTACCCTTGAAAAAACTACCATTTAAGCTATTGACAGATTAAGTTTGTAGAAATAGTTATTGATGAATTAGGCTAATGTTTAAGCTGGTAAATTCTAAGAAGATAAAATATAGGTTAAAAGTTGAACATTTAGGTTTGTGTCTGTTTCATCAATAAAATTTTGAAAAGTGTGTAATTTGTCACCAATTTTTAATTTTGTGTCTAATGTGTTATTGAACTTTAAAAAGTGTCTAATAAGTCTTCGAACTTTCAATGTTATGTCCAATATATCACTAAATTGTCAATTTCGAGTCTAATAGGTCTTTTACTTATTCACTATTTTTAAAGTTACAGCTCTACTAATTATATATTGAAAGTTTAAAGTTTCATGGGAAAATTTTTAGACATGAAATTGAAAATTTATGAAGCTGTTAGACATTTTTAAAGTTTCGGCTAATAATACCTAGTTCTAGTAAAGTGATCATATCTCCCGAGAGCAGTATGTGCCATGGCAATTGAAAATCGTGAGAATATTTTCTTCCAAAAATATTTGGCAAAGGGGCACATATTGAGTAAGTGAAGCAAGGATTTGCCATCTTAAGTGATGTAACAAGCCAGCACGAGTGGTTCGGGACGAATCTGCTACTTGAGGTGGATTTTGATGTTTTAGAAGTTTTAATCTATTGAACAGAAAGGAGAGCTTTTTAGATGATATCAGAGTCCTTATTGAGGACATTATTTTTGTTGTGAACTATGTTAACATCTCACCTTTTTGTCACATTTCTAGAGAGGAGAATAAAACTGATCATGCTATTGCAGTTTTGGCATCCTCTCAGAGTTGTTCTTTATTCTGGAAAGATATATTTCTTGCTTGTATTCTCCCTCTCATCTGCATTGAAGAAGTAAGGGAGTAACTGGTTTTGGTTGTTCGTCATTTATCTCGCCTAAAAAAAAGGGGCCCTTTTTGAAGCACATCAACAGTGTTAATGCTATTCTGGGTAAGCTCGTAAATGACAATTTTGTCTTTCTATTTTGTATCTAATATATTCATAAATTTTGAAAAAAAAAAGTTTAAAACTTAGAAATAATTTGTAATTTTGAAATTTTAGAGACAAAATAGATACAAACATGAAAGTTTAGACCTAGTTTGGTAATGATTTTGTTTTTATTATTCTATTTTGTAAATTTAGGCTTGTTTTCTCCTAAATGTCATACTATAGTTGATAAGTCAACCTTAATCCTCAATCCAAAGATTCAAGCTTTTGTTCAAGCAAGAACCTTAGAGTCTAAGAAACTAACATTTGCTTATACGAAATTTAGATCAACCCAAAGAAAAAAGCTTGAATAGATTACCTCTTAGATCGAAGACCTAGAAGCAAGACTTGGAACCTTGTTGTAGATTGAGTCACTCTACAATCAAACTTCATCCAGGTTTGATTGAATGACTCACATACATTCTATCGCAAGAATTGCAAGAAAAATTTTAAAAATGCAAAGGTAGTTGAATTCTAAGAAAATTGTCTCAAATATGAGAATTATACTTCATGCATAATAAAAAAAGTCATCATTTTATAGTCCAATTCCATGGCCTTAACTCCCAACTTTTCAAATTCTTAAAATTTAGGGACAAAAAGTTATGTCCATTATTACCAAGTTTTGTAATCTCTGAAATTAATTATTAGACTTTAATTCAACACTTAAAAGCTCATTAGTTGAAGTATTCATGGAAAAAACAAAGTATATTTGGTATAAACACAATATATTCAATATTTATTTGAATTTTCTACAAATAAATCAGCGTATCTATAATCTATAATCTATAATATATTAAAAAATGAGGATGTAGGAAAAACTTTTTTGGACACTTTTATCCATTTTCAATTTACTAATTTACAGTATATACTATTAAAGATTAATTATAAATAGTAAATAAAATAATATATTATTAGCTATCAATATAATATATCATTAATTAATTATTAATTATTAACGATAAGTGTAATAGAAATTCAAAAGTTGAAATGTAAAAAGTTTCTCCTCCATTAAAGATTAATTATAAATGGTAAATAAATAATAAATTATTAGCTATCAATATAATTTATAATTAATTAATTAATTATTAATTATCAATAATAAGTGTAAAAGAAATTCAAAGGTTGAAATGTAAAAAGTTTTTCTTACTACAAAATTTTTCTTCCTTTAATTTAATTCAAAAAAAAAATTTAATAGTTTTAGAATTCAAAAAATTTTGTAACTCTCAACTTCTACTATTATAAAAATGAGTTTTTTTTATCACCATTTTTCACCCACGCCTAAAGTTTCATTCTTTCTTTTTTGTTCTCTTAATGCATTGTTCTTCAAATGCTTGGCTACTCATTGTTATGAAGAAATGAGTGTATAACTAAGTTAATTTTTTAGTTAATGTTTTTTTTATAATCACTGTATTGTTTAAAATATTTGTTGAAAAACAAATCTAATGATCTATCTATATTAAGGAATGTGTATAGTAGGATCTTGAATTTTCTTGGTTACTTCTTTCAGTTATTTTTTTTTAATAATTTGTATATTATTATTTTATTTATAATGATTATTAGAAAGACAAAAGATCAATCTATTATATGCTTATGTTCCTTTTTGTTTAATAAAAAAATATGTAACCTTATGTTTAAAATTTTTTTAATCAAATTATAAATAGTAAATTAATTATCAACAATATATTAAAAATAAAATTATTGTAATTATTAAAAAAAAAAAAGGATAGGACACAAAAAAAAAAAAAAAATTATTACTTCATTCACAAAGAATTTCAAGAATTTTTCTTTAATTATAATAAGTAACTTGAAGTACTATTTTATCTCAATTATAAAAAAAATTCCTATTTTTAATTTGTTTTTAAAAATAAAAACACACGTGTAAATGCACATGATAGGATACTAGTATATATTAATATATTAAAAAGCCACGATATTTGAAAAATATTTTTGAACAAATTTGTCCATCAATAAATTTGATAATTACAATTGTGTCTCCTTTAATTACATATTAATGACACAAAAAAAATTGAAAATCTAATTTATGGAAGCAATTATGTACAACAGTTCAAAAAGATAATAATTGTTTTAGTTTTTTTTCTTTTTTGGCAAACAATAATTGTTTCGGTTACACATTACCTTTTGAAATTCTTAATATGTCTAAGTTGAAAGCTATAAATTCAGTTCAATTCTATTTAGAAATTGCATTGAAATTGAAATCAAGCAGAAGTCTGACATGAGAAGAAAATGAAAAAGAATGCTTATAATAAAATAGGTGTCAGATAGATGTCCATGCTTAGTGGCAAAAGCTAAATGTCATTTTTTTATTACCACATGTGTTGGTCATATGTCATACGTATCTATGCTTAGTGTCCAAATGTGTCACCTCCTACTTGCCAAAATTCCTATAAATAAGTGGTCATTTGTGGAGTTTGTAGACACACACACATTGGTGAGAAGTCCAAAAAGATTGTAAATTAGCAGAGAAATTTGGAGATATTTTTCTTTTAGTTATTTTATTATTATATTTCTCCAATATTTGTATTGTTGTGGTATCCGTTTTTCTCCTCAATTTTACAATATGCTCACATATTTTAACAACAAATGAAAAGGTAAATACCTATTCATTATTCAACATTTAAGATTTTTTTTAGATTTTAAAAATGAATTAAATGGAAAATGACAACAAGAAGAAGATAATTTTTTTTAAATAATGTTATGTTAATAAATTTTGACAAAATTAGGGTTGAAAGGAAAATAATCCCAAAACTAGGGTTGTGAAATTGTGGACTCGGTCCATGATTACATAAAAACGTGGACCGGGTACACAAGTAGGGTTCCAAACTCATGGACCTAGTCCACGAGTTCCTTCCGCGTCAACAAAAAGTTGACCTACCACGCTGACCGCTGCCACCCGCTGACCACCGACCAGCTGCTGACGGGATGCATGTGTGACTCGTGGACCGGGTCCACAAGTTCCATACTCGTGTACCCGATCCACGATTTTGTGGTCCCATTTACCACCCCACTTCTCCTTCCATCTTCCATCTTTCTCTCTTCCTCTTCTCCCAAACCGCCGCTAGCCACCGTCCTCCGACGTCCTCAATTTATGTCGTTTGCTGCCCTCCTCTGCCACCACCGTCAACTTCTTGGTATTTTTTTTTCTTTTTTTTTTCAACATACAGCTTGTTTTGAAGCTTGGTTTTGTTAGTATCCATTAGATCTAGTATTAAATTTGAAGATCTAAAGTGTGAAACTTGTTTTGTTGACTAATATTGAAGATCTATTTGTTTTGTATAAATTTTAGTACCTTTTACCGCTACATTGATTTTGAAACTTTATTTTTGGATTGTATGAGTTTGGACTTGAAAAGTTTTTTTTTTTTTTTTTTTTGTAGTTTATTGTTATAGTTTGGACTGATGTATGTTGGATTGGCCTGTATGTTTATTTGTTTTTTGAAAAATAAAAAAATCTGAACTGATCTGTAAAACATGTTGGACTTGGACTGTAGGTTTATTGCCTTTAAAAAAATTTTTTTTGAACTGATCATGAATTTGATATTGGATTTATTATTAACCTATTAGGTTAAACTAATATATCTAAATTGTAATAGCTGTGAACATCTAATTAGATATGTTGTTGCGTCTTGAAGATTTAGTCGTTCTTGAACCTGATAATGTTGAGGACAAGATATTGATGTAGAAATTGATGAATTATTTGGGGACGAAGAAAGTGTTGAACATGAAAATGAGTTGGTACCATCACCGATGTTCACCCAAATAGACTGAGACGTTACTAATTCAATATGTGAACAAGGGTCGACATTTGAGGAAAGGAATAGATGTGTAGATAGGGCTTGTCTAATACAAAAAGAAATGCTATTTGACACTAAAGATCTACAACTTGCTGTAAAAAAATATTGCGTGATAGAACATTATGAAATTCTCGTAGTAGAATCGAATCAAGATATTTGGTATTGAGGTGCAAACAGTGGAAGGATGGTTGTGATTGGAGGTTACGTACTTGTCGGCGTAAAATTCATGGGATGTTTGAAATTACTAGACTTGACGGAGAGCACTCATGTTTGTACTCAGAATTGACACAGGATCATTCACAACTTAATTCGAATTTTATGAGTATTGAATTTCAAAATTTTGTGAGAGCTAATCCTAGTGTACCCGTTGCATTGCTCCAAGAAGCAATTAAAAAGCAATATGGGTATAATGTCAATTATAGACGTGTGTGGCAAACAAAGAGAAAAGCGTTGATTGTCTGTGTTTGGTGACTGGGAGAAATCATACTCAAAGCTTCCATATTGGTTGAGTGTTGTTGTACATTACAATCCTGAAACACGAGTGGACTGGTATTTTCTTCCATCTGATGTGTCTGGTACAACTATATTTGGTCGAGTTTTCTGGTCATTTGGTCATCAATCGATCAATTTTTTACTTACTTTCTTGATTCATACTCCTAATCTCAAATTAATCTTACCTTTCAGTAGTTTAGCCACATTAATCATATATCTATAATGCATGCTTCTTAGTTAATTTTGATGGGTTCCATAGTTACTTACTTTCTCAAGTAGTTAACTATTTCTACTTAAATTGAGTTGTCAAGTGGATTTAAGCAATGAAATAAAAATACATCAACATAAATGAACCATCAACTAAGCTTAAACCTTTAAGACTGATGATTGTTTTTTCCTAACCCTTTAAGTGATTTAGCTACTCATGAGTGATGATGAAATCAAAATAAAGGTGGAAGACAAGAGATGAGTAATGGTATGAGATATATTAATAATAGAAAATGTTGAGTTCATAAAATGATGAAGTGAATAGCAAAATACAACTTGAAATAGCAAAATAAAAGATGGAAAAGTATAGAAAATGATGTTGTCGACGACAGTGTCCTGTTCGCCATCAGGGTGGTAACTACGACTAGCTTACTTGCAGCGGTGGAGGAGATGAAGATGACAACCCAACTACTCTTTTGAGGTTGAAGTTCACTTTGGTCTCCAATGGCGATGAAGAATGAGAACTCAACTTTCGCTGAGTGTATGTTTGTATGTCTTCGTGTGTAGCCCTTTTTTCATGGCTTCAACTGGTTTTTATAGCCTTAAAAGTGTACTATCTTGACGTCACAAAGTCAGGATCTGATGCAGAGGATAAGGCCATGCGTTTGTCAATCGTCATCTCTGACCGGTAGTTGGTCGATTGCAGAACTGTTATGTGGGTCAGAATGTAGAAAATCCTCTTTTGTCTTTAGATGGGAATGTCAGATATCTCGAGGTTTGTATTTTTGTCTTCTGGCGCCATGCGTTTAAGGGATGCGTTCCTGAGAGAGCTTGACTACTGAGGATTCGAGTCAGCAATATGAGTAATAAGATGAATCGCCAAAACTTAGCTAAAAATGTCAACGATGAATCTGATCATTGTCGCTACAGGTTTGCGATGCAGAGCGGCCGACGTTGTTCCCCAGAGGAAGAAATTGGAGTTGCCACCAGTCTTGATTTAGAGGGTGTGACTGGGCATCCAAAAGTATGTCAAATTGGTCTGCAAATAAAAGATAGAGGGTTCGGGGGTTTTTTGGGCATAGGGAAGGTATTAGCACCCCATAACACTCGTGCGAAGAACGAATTTTTATTTTTCTCGTGTTATTTAAGAGAGACATTTTTATAAGGAAAAAAATAATCTTTGTTTTGATTTTTAAATGTCTCATATTTTATTGAACACTATTATTATCAATAATGAACAATAATTATGAGTGGCCAAAGGCCATTAGAAAATTTATTTGAATTTAATTTGGCATCCCAAAATAAATTCTTCACCCCAAGAATATTAGGAAAGTCAACACCTTGACCTCTTAATCTTCGTCATAGGAAAGTTTTTAAAAGATTTTTGGTTCAATTATTTAAAACATTTGTGAAAATATTTTACAACAATATTTGTAACTTTTAAAGGAAAAAAATTTGTGGAAGATCAATTTTGGATGATTTATTTATTTAAAAAACATTTTTAAAGAAAAATTATTTTTGAAAGGAAAAATTTTTTATAGAATTGAATTTACTTTTAGAAAAATATTTATGGATGATTATAGAAGTATTTAAATTTTATTTTAAGGAAATAAATGTCTTTTCTAAATTTTTTTTTTATGTAATGCATATTTGCAACAAATATATTTTTTTATACAAGAATGGAATAAAATACATGTGTAAAAAGAATTTTTTTATATTAAAAGTTGGTTTGAAAGAAAACATATTAACATCAAATCTTGGCATCCCAAGATATTGATTTCTCACCTCTAGAATCCAAGTATTGGCATCCGAGTATTCAAGATTCCGTCATTGGAAAGTTTTAACAGTAATTTGTTCAAAGATATATATAATACAAATATTAGAAATTTAAAAAATTATATCATTAACAATATATCTTACAAAATATACCAGAGTAATCATTGATGAAATTTAAAATTCAAAGTTTAAGACAATGTTAATCAACTAAATAAAAATCTAAAACATTATTCATGAAATTTAAACTTTACAAGCAACCCAAAATATATAAACAAATAAATTGGTCTATATGAGGCACGAATAAAATTGGTCTAAATATGATGACCAAATGAAATTAATTTAGAATAATATTGCTAAAATATACAAACAAATATATAATTAAAAATGTCTTATTTAGAAATAAGTAAAACTCACCATTTTCGACAATTGACGATCCTGAACGCTTCTTTTTGAAGTGCGAGAAAGAAAAGAACACAAAAAAATGTGTAGAGAAAATTAGGTGGAGTGATTGTTGGAGGAAAAAAAAAAGAAACTTAGAAAATAAAATAAAATCAAAAGAGATAAGGAGAGAAAACGTGAGAGGAAAAATTGAGAGAACCACTGAAATCTTTTTTGGTTTTTTAGCCTATGTATTGTGTGTGAAAAAGATGAAAAATCTTTTGGAATAAAAAAAGATGCATGAGAGAAAATGTGTATAAAAGAAAAATGGTCGGGGTTTCTCTATTGGTTGCGTCCGTAAAAAAATGTGTGCTAAAAACCTCCAATTTATAGAATTTCTAAACTCTTCCTTATTAGGAAAAAATAAATCAAATCAAATTTAAAAGGAAGAAAAATAATGCATTTAATTGGAAAAGATTTTTATGATTAAAAAAATATGTGGTTTAAATATTTCTTCCCAAATTTAATTAAATATAATTTTCCATAAACAAAAGATTTAATCATTCAAAATTTTATTTTCTCTACACCAAAAAAATCATTTATTTTTATTTGATTAAAACATTAAAAGCTTCAAAATTTTATTCTCCCTAAATTACAAATATGAGAAAAAAAATAAAGAAAGTCTTTTTATTTTATGAACATAAAAAATTCTAAATTTATTTTCCTAAAACACAAAAATGAATAAGATGTTTTATTTATTTATTTATTTATTTTATTTAAATAAAAAAGAATGCAATTTATTTTTTTATTTACTTTATTTAAAAGCGAGTAAATTCGAAATTAGTGAGAAATACACAAAACTACACAAAATGACGAAATAAAATTTCGGACAAATTTAGGGGTCTACAATTATGTTCACCGCCTGATGAGGACACTTGACCTAGATCAGAATGTCACGATGTCGACAAAGATCCATCTGCCGATGGAGAGACCTACTGACAAATATATCGCTCTAACGAATAACAGAGGATTGGATCAAGGTTTGAGTGAAATTATGGAGCTAATCAAGCGTCCCAATCCCGTAATAGAAGCCTTGGCAAGGGTGGCCGAGGAATACCCAGAGGGAAGCCGACATTGGGAGCGACGGAGGCAAAACCCATTGGTACCTGCACCTCAAGACCCCACTCCCGTTGTACAAGATCGAGCTAAGAAAAAAACTCTGACAGATGAAGGGGTCGAAAAGTCTCAAAATAGAGGGCCAAAACCAATAGAAAGATTGATCCTTGGAGGTAACGAAAAAAGGACAACCGTCCAAACCTGAGGAAGCAGTTGACTATCGGTCGTAAATCTATGACGCAAATTGAACAAGCTGGTAGTCATGCAAAAAGCATAAGCCAAAGATCGCGAGTTGCCCACGAGCAATCTGCAGCCCGAAGGACTGGTCGATCAAAACGGTCTGACCTAGGCACAAATCTGTGTGAGCTCATTAACCATAAGCGAAAAATACAACAAGAAGAAGACAAAGAGGTTGACAGTCGATCGTGGGCAATCGAGTTGTAGCAAATCGAGAACCAGCTAAGGGACATGAAGCGAGCGCTAGGTCACGATGGGTTAAACTTGGAGAATCTACTGGATCAAGTAGATTCACCCTTTACTGACGAGATCATGAAGGAAGAAGTACCTCCAAAGTTTAAACTACCGGTAATGAAAGCCTACATCGAATCAAATGATCCAGTGGAACACTTGGACACCTTTCGGTCATGGATGGAACTCCATGGAGTTTGAGATGCCATCAAGTTTCGGGCTTTCTCATTCACGTTTGTTGGACCTGCACGAAAATGGTTCCATAAGCTTCAGAGAAAATCAATAGCCTCCTTCCGTGAGTTGGCTCGTGCTTTCATTACTCAATTTCTTGGAAGACGATATCAGAGGAAGCCACTAACTCACCTTCTTACGATCAAACAAGAAAGACATGAGACGTTGAGAGAATATGTCTTAAGGTTCAATAGTGAGGCACTCCAGATTAAGGGCTACACTTATAGGGCAGTCTTGACTGTCATGGTTGCAGGGCTTAGAGATGAGCGATTCCTATGGTTGCTCGGTAAGAAAGCTGTCACAACTTATGTTGAGTTGCTAAGCCGTGTATAGAAGTATATGAGTGCAAGAGAGCTACTATGCTCTAGAGGAGTTAGAGAAGAGAAAAGCATCTGAGGCAAAGCCCATAAGGAAAGAAGTCGGAGGGAAGAAGATTGTTCAGATTTGAAGAAGAGGAAGACTGAGAAACAGTCTGCCTCACAAGAGCAACCAAGTCGTAAAGGTCTGCCCCCAGTAAATTTGAATGATATCTACCTACGGTGGTCCCAGTCAAGCAAATCCTTATGGAAATTCAAGACAAAGAGATGTTGAAATGGTCGGCCAAGATCCGGGTGGTGTCACACCAGAGGAACAAGGACAAGTATTGCCTGTTCTATAAAGATTATGGACATACAACCGCAGATTGCTTCAACTTAAGAGAAGCTATCGAAGCTCTGATGTAGAGAGGTCAGCTGGAGGAGTATTGCTCGTTCCATAAAGATTATGGACATACAATCGCAGATTACTTCAACTTAAAAGAAGCTATCGAAGCTCTGACTCGGAGAGGTCAACTGAAGGAGTATGTCGAAAAGAGTAGCGAGCCAACTGACAGCCAAAAGAGATATAATCGATGCCGATCAGATCATACTTCGATGCCCCCTAGAGAGATATTGGTGTAATACCAATTTCTAGAATTGAATCAAATGAATCTCTACCTCTAAATGAGGGGAGATAACCTTTATTTATAGGGAAAGTGTGAGTACAAGTTTAAAGAAATCTAACAAATCAAAATAACAAACAAACTATTTAACAACTAACTCACTTAACAACTAACAAACTAAAACTTACAAACTATAGTTTTGTTATGACACCATATTCCACCCCCTTAAGACTAGACTCGTCCTCGAGGAAATCATGTTGCCAATTGGAAATCGTCAGGGGAGTAAGGCTTAAGGTCAGCAACATTAAATACCGGATTGATATGTAAATCACTTGGTAATTCAATGCGGTATGCATTGGAACCATACTTCTCCAACACTTTGAAAGGTCCCAATTGTCTATCTTTCAATTTGTTGTAAGTGCCTATAGGAAATCTAGCTTTTCGTAGATGAATCATGACTAAGTCTCCTTCTTCAAAATTAACTACCCTTCGAGATTTGTCTTTAGTTTCTTTGTAAGATAAAGTGGTCTTCTCTAAATGATCGTGGACTTCTCGATGAAGCTCTTCAATTCATTCAACTATGTTTAACGTGTTGATGCTAACATCCACAAATGAAGGAAGATTAGCAAGGTCAAAAGTGAGACGAGGAGCTCAGATGTATACTACTTCAAAAGGACATCTTTCGGTAGATCTATTCTTCATGTTATTAAAAGCAAACTCGGCTTGTGCTAGGGACAAATCCCATTGTTTTGGCCTCGAACCACTTAAGCATCGAATGAGATTCCCCAACGTTCTATTAGTCACCTCTGTTTGACCGTCGGTTTGAGGATGTAAAGTAGTGTTGAATTTCAAAGTAGTATCAAATTTCTTCCACAAAGTGCGCCAAAAATGGCTAAGGAACTTCACATCTTGATCCGAAACAATTGTCTTAGGAACTCCATGAAGTCGAATTCTCTAAAGAAGAGATTGGCTATATAAATTGCATCATTTGTCTTCTTACAAGCCAAGAAGTGAGCCATCTTGCTGAATCGATCTACAACTGCCATTACAACATCATAACCTCTTTGTGTCTTTGGTAATCCAAGGACAAAATCAATAGAAAAATACTCTCGAATAGATGTAGGTACAGGCAGCAGCGAATATAGGCCAGCATTAGTGTTTGTGCCTTTGGCTCTTTGGCAAATGGAACATCTTTTAACAAAGTTATTTGTGCTCTCTGAAGTTGCGGCCAATAAAATCGAGTTGATACTATTTCAAATATTTTATCTTGGCCAAAATGTTCAGCCAAGCCTCTTGAATGAGCTTCTTTTATAAGAGCCTCTTGAAGAGAAGTGTGTGGAATACACAATTGTTCTCCTTTGAATAAGAAACCATCCACAATATGGAAGTCCTTGGTAGTTAAGTAATGAGTACAATTGTACCACTCTGTTGCAAAATCAACATCATCTTCATATAAGTTGGGAAATGGGAAAAAGCGGTTACCTCAGTGGATAAAACCGTGAGTAGGGAGCTCTTTTGACTTAGGGCATCCCGCTTGGTGTTTGATCACAAAGTCAAATCTTTGTATATAAGAAATCCACCTTGCGTGCATATGGCTAATGTTCTTTTGTGACTGGAGGTATTTCAATGAGAAATGGTTAGTCAACAAAAGAAACTCCTTCGAGAGTAGATAATGCTCTCACTGTTTGAGGGCTCTAACAAGAGCATATAACTCTTGTTATAGCTACTCCATGTTTGTCTTGAGCTACTAAGCTTTTCACTGAAGTATTTTATCGGGTGTCCTTGTTGAGATAAAACACCACCAATTCCCACGCCACATGCATCAACTGCTGCTTCCAATGAAGCTAAAAAATCTGGTAACTTCAAAACAGGGTTGGTGCTCAGCTTCTCTTTAATACAATCAAAGCTGGTTTATTGTTTTTCACCCCCTAGAAAGTTATATCTTTCTTCAAACAATCAGTTATTGGTGTTGTCAATGAGCTGTCTTTAATAAACTTCCTATAAAATGATGCCAACCCGAGGAAAGCTTGGATGTCTTTTACTGTTGAAGGAGTTGGCCAATGAGTGATTGCTTCAATCTTCTTTGGATCAACTTTGATTTGGTTTTGGCCAATTAAGGAGCCAAGGAATGTAATCTCTTTCACAAGAAAAAGACACTTCTTGTGATTGATATATAACTTGTCGGTTGTTAATGCTTGGAATAAGCTATGAAGATGTTGTAAATGCTCCTCAATGTTCCTGCTATACACCAAAATATCATGAACATACACTATGATAAATTTGTTAAGGAAAGGATGAAGTACTTGATTCATGAGTCTCATGAAAGTGCTTGGAGCATTCGATAATCCAAATGACATGACTAGCCATTCGAACAACCCTTCATTGGTCTTGAAGGTCGTCTTCCATTCATCACCTGGCCTTATTCTTATTTTGGGTATCCACTTTAGAAAAGATCATTGCATCTCCAAGTTGATCAAGTAGATCACTTATACGTGGAATTGAAAAGTGATATTTTATTGTGATTCGATTAATGGCTCTACTGTCTACACGCATCCTCCAACTACCATTTTTTTTTAGAGTTAGTAGGGCTGGTACTGCGCAAGGACTTAAACTTGGTTGAATGTGCCCCTTTTTTAGAAATTCCTCTATATGTTGATGAAGGATGTCGTACTCCTTAGGACTCGTACTGTAATGAGGCAAGTGTGGTAATGTAGATCCCGGAATTAGATCAATGTGATGTTGGATATTTCGTAAAGGAGGTAACTCCTCGGGTTCTTCTTTTAATTGTGGGAATTCATCAAACGATCTTTGTATTTCCGGAGGAACTTCAACTTCTTGAGTAGCATTGGACTTTTCAGCAACAACAAGTCCCAAAATATCACCCGTTCTTTCCTTCATCAAGGTTTTGCCACTGATTGTAATAAACAAGTGGTTGTTGTCCTCTTTTTTATTTTTTACTCTCACATCATTCTTTTATTTAGTGGAAGTAGTACCACTTTTTTGCCTATCCAGTAAAATTCATATGTGTTCTCCCTCCCTTTATGCACAGCTTGAGTGTCAAATTGCCAAGGTCTTCCCAAAAGGATGTAACATACATCCATCTCCAATACGTCACACACAATTTCATCTTTTTATCCACTCCCAACTGAGAGAGGAACTGTGCAAATCTCATTTATTTGAACCTCTCCACCTCTTTTCATCCAACCAATTTTCTAAGCATTCGGGTGAGGATCCGCTTTGAGGTTCAAGGCTGTCACAAGTTTCTTGTACATGAAGTTTTCACTACTTTCGCTGTCTATGATCACATTGCATACCTTCCCATTAATCCTGCATCTTGTTTTAAAGAGACAATGCCGCTGGGATTGGATTCTCCTTTAGGAATAATTAGTACCCTTTGGAGAACACAAGATACTCTTTCTCCTTCATCCGCCTCAATCAACTCGACTTCCTCTTCATCTTCTTCACTATTTTCATTTAGACATTCTTCTTCCATATAAGCTATTGTTTTTCTTTGAGGACACGCATTGGATAAGTGGCCAACTTAGCCACATCGAAAACACTTGCCTGTGGAGGGCCGAGTGTAGGGATTTTGAGTTCTCTTCTTGGGAACTGTCTCTGTCTTTTTTTCTTCAGTTCCTTCTTGAATTTCTTTCTCTTTTCCTTTGAGTGGGTATGGCTATCTAAAGATTTATTAGCAGCACTTGTCCTCTTACTTGTGGTTGTTTCCCATATGGCTCTTCTTGATGAATTCTTGGATCGAATTTCATTCAATTCCTCTACAGTGGTGGACTAGAAGAAGATGACTCAGGGAGAGAAAGCGTAAAGTCAAGGCTCGAGAGGCAAGCGCTAGCCCAGAAACTTATGAGGTATGTTCGTTAACTGCCAATGATTTATAGATTAGTTTCTTAGAGGTGGATGCAGCTCACCAGCATCAGCATCATTATGATGCTTTGGTAGTATCTTTGACTAAAGCGAATATAAAGGTCCATCGCATACTAGTAGATGGAGGAAGCTCAACAGACGTTATATCTCTATTAGTCTTCAATGCTATGAGATTAGGATGTGAGAGGCTGAAAAGTAGGCCAAATCCATTGGTAGGATTTGGGGGCATGACAGTGGCGGATCCAGGAATTTTGTATAGGGGGCATTATATAATAAAAAAATTATAAAAAAATGTAAAAAAATAATGTATTCATAGTTTCATAGATCAACTAAGGTAAGCAACGATAAACTAATGGATAGACCTTATCTCTATTTGTCATGACTATTTTTACCACAAGATCACATATACTTTTTAGTTCAACAAGCTCTGAACGTATATCAATGATGTAATTTTGAAGTTGATTCTCAAGCATAGAAAGTTCAATAGTTGTAAAGTCTCTTGGATAAAATTGAGCAAGTCAAATAAGTTTTTTGTCTATCAAAAGCAGCAAATGAATTAGTTGGATTTAAACATGCCACATAGAGAAGCAATTCAGTACTTGTTTCAGTAAAACGATTATTCAACTCTTGAAGTTGTAAATCAATGACAGCATAGAAAACTTTTCAACACGATAATGACGCAAATTTGTAATTGGTTAAGATTTTTGGCTTTTTCTTCATTGAATCAGAAACATGTCATCCATTTTAAGAACTTCAATATCATGACTATTGCAGAAATCAAAAATCACTTCCAACAATGAATCCCAACTAGACTCTCTCATTAATTGCAATATTTCTTTACAAAATATGACTAAATTTATTGCATTCACAATATCTTGGTCTTTGCTTTATAATGCTTGAAACAAGTCATTTGTGATTTCCAAGATAATTTTCATGAACTGTATATTGAAAATAAAGTCAAATGACAAGATCAAATGTATTAGAATCTGTGCTTTATATTTTTGTTTTGAAGTTGATCCACCTTGCACAATTGGCTCAAGTACATCAACTACTGAAGAGAACATTATAATAAAACTCGTTAAAATATTGTAATGTGATCCCCATCGAGTATCTCTGGGTCGTTTAATTAATTATCTCTTGATTTAATCCTCGACCACTTGATATCTCACCATTATTTAAAGCTTCAAAAAATTTCACGCTATGTTTCTCTCATAGAATATCTTGACGTTTTGCTGATGCTCCAATAACATTCACCACATTTGTAACAATATAAAAAAGACCAACAATTTCCACATGATTTTTTTGCAGCAGCTATAAGAGCTAATTGAAGCTGATGTGAAAAACAATGAATGTAAAAAGCACATTCATTTTCTTTCAAAATAAGTGCTTTCAAGCCATTGAACTCACCTAGCATATTATTTGCTCCATCATATCCTTGTCCTCTCAAACTAGCAATACTTAACCCATGTTGAGAGAAAAAATCATCTGCTTAAGTGATAAAGCACTTGTATTATTGACATGTATGATTCTAACAAATCGTTCAACCACATCACCTTTATCTACATGTCGTAATACAATTGACATTTTCTCCTTTGAAGATATATCGTTTGATTCGTCTATCAAGATAGAAAAATTTTTATCACCCAAATCTCTTATAACTATACTAACAATTTCTACTACAATAGAGTTCACTATATCTTTTTGAATATCAGGTGCAATCAATTTCAAATTATTCGGAGCACTTTTCAAAGTCATGACTTCAATATCCTTGTTGTGGTTGCACAACCATCGTAACAGTTCAAGAAAATTACCTTGATTCTTTGAATCATCAGTCTCATCATGTCCACGAAATGCAAGCCCTTGCTACAAATCAAGTACAATCAATTGATGTGCCTAATCGAGTTCGATACTCAACATGTGCTTGGTCAGACATCCTATTTAAAAAAGTCTCAATATGTTGTTTTCGTTTCAAAAGAGCCTCACATCTACTCCAAGCTTGATTGTCTGCACTATTAGAACCACCAACATGACTTTTCAATTTCTCTTTTTTCTTCCAATTAAAAAATCCTTTGCTAACAAAACATTTACCTCCTGATTGTTCACCTACTTCTTGTTTGAACAAGTAGCAACATAAAAAAAATGCAGCATGTTTTGAAATGCTATAGTCTAACCAATTAGAATACTCATTAAACCAAGCTAGATTAAGTCGTCTTAACTTTGTTCCAATTTTTTTTAATGGAAAATTATGATTCCGAGGCTGACAAGGACTTTTTTTTGTAAATATGCTCTATGAACTTGATTTTGAATATTATAATTATATTTAGAAATTTTAGTTCGTAGGCCAGGATCTGCATGTAATTCTTCTAAATTGATTTCTGTATAAGATTGATCGAAATTGGATGTATTTTTCTTTTTTGAAGATAATGACTCTATAGTCTCTAACAATGACTCTATAATCTCTATTGTTGTTTTTCTTTTAAAATATCTCTCCATGTTGATTTAGAGTTAACTCTACATAAGTATTAACAATAAAAGTATTAGGATTTATAAACATAGATTTAAAAGTATAAAAACTAAAAAATTTGAGAAGAATTTAAAACTTGTGAATTGTATGATACGTATAGCCTGACGGTAGATGAAAGAATTATCTTGAAGTTTTAACTCTGAAATTAATTAAAATAAATGTATACATTAATAATGTAAATCAAAAGATTAAGTAGGAAAAAATTAAAATACCCCGGAGCCATTGCTCCATCAACATTATTTAGTATACATTACGAACTTATATATATAATATTAAATAACACTTTAAATATATATTAAAAATTCAAAAACAGTATATTTGAAGGGGGGCATGTGCCCCCCCGACCCTTATGTAGATCCACCAGTGGGGCATGAGGTGTATCCCGAAGGGAGTATAGAGCTACCTCTTACGTTTGGTGATGGGATGACTTGTGTAACTACCATGTTAGTTTCCTAGTGGTAGCTGACAAGTCCATATACAACGTGATTTTAGGAAGGCCGACTCTTCAACATATGAGGGTTGTTCCATCGACTTATCACCAAGTGATGAAATTTCCAACACCCAGTGGGGTGGGAGTAATTAGAGGAGAGCAACTAATATCCAGGGAGTGTTACTGAGCAGCCCTGAAAGATACAAAGAGTAGAGCGGGAAACTCGTTGGCTAGAGGTGCAATAAATGTTGTCAATGATGAAGCCTATGGAAGTATAGGAGAGGCTAAAGTTGATCCACAGACTTCAGCACCTATGAATTTAGGTAGAGGAGCTCTAATTGGAGGTGAAGGAGGAAGCGATGGCGAAGATAAACTCAAACAACAGGGAGACCCCGCAGAACCGTTAGAGTTAGTTCCTTTGTTATCTGGAACGCAGAGGATAAGCATCGATATGAGACTTGAGCCCCAGCGAAGAGAACGCCTCATAGTTTTCCTATGGAATAATGTTGACGTGTTTGCATGGTTGGCAAATGATATGCTGGGAGTTGACCCGCAGGTGATGGTGAACTGACTCAACGTTGATTTAGAATTTAAACCAGTTCACCAGAAGCATAGAGCAGTTAATCACGAAAGGAACGAAGTGATAGCCGAGCAAGTGGAAGAGTTGTTGACAAAAGGTTCATCCGAGAAGTACAATACCCGCAATGGCTTTCAAATGTTGTGTTCGTCAAGAAAGCTAATGGAAAGTGGCAGATGTGTATAGATTTTACGAACCTCGACAAGGCTTGTCCCAACGACAGCTTCCCACTACCTAGGATAGACTAGTCGGTTGACGTCACAACGGACCATGAAATGTTTAGTTTCATGGATGCTTATTCTGGGTATAACCAGATCCGAATGTATGTTATGGATCAAGAGAAGACCTTGTTTATAACAAGTCGAGTACTCTATTGTTACACCGTGATGCCATTTGGTCTTTAAAATGTTGGGCCACTCACCAACGAATGGTGAACAAAATGTTTGCTCCAATGATTGGCTGAAATATGGAGGTGTGCGTGGATGACATGCTAGTGAAAAGTAAAAAGGCAGATCAGCATTAGTAGGACCTAGTGGAAGCTTTCGACACATTGCGAAAGTACCGAATGAAGCTCAATCCCACTAAATGTGCCTTTGGAGTAACTTCAGGAAAATTCCTAGGGTTTATAGTCAATCAACGCGGGATCGAGGCAAATCCTGAAAAAATTCAAGTAGTACTAAAGATGGAGTCTCCACAAATAGTGAAGCACCTGCAAAGCTTGAATAGAAAAATTGCAGCTTTAAGTCGTTTCGTAAGTAGGGCGACAGATAAGTATCTCCCATTCTTCAAGGTTCTAAAGAAAAAAGCTATCTTCGAGTGGACGGAGGAGTGTGAGCAGGCATTTAGGCTACTAAAGCAATACCTAAATGCAACCCCACTTCTCTCCAAGCCTGTCCCGGGAGAGGATCTTTTCCTATACCTAGCAGTATCCAATACGCTCGGTAAGTTCATTTTGATTAAGGAAGTCGAGGGCCATTAGAAGCCAATGTACTATACAAGTAAGGTTATGGTTGGAGCTAAGGTAAGGTCCTCAATTAGAGAAGTTAGCCCTAACTTTGGTAACTTTCGCTCGAAGATTACGCCTGTACTTCTAGGCACACAAAATGATTGTGCTAACCAATTTTCCATTAAGGTAGATACTCCAGCAAATAGAGGCTTCAAGGCGGCTGATGAAGTGGGCTATAGAGCTAAGCGAATACGACATACATTTTTGCCCACGCACGTTCATCAAGGGGCAAGCTGCGGCAGATTTTGTGGCTGAAATGACCCCTTGGGGGCAACTTGAAATGATCGAGGTGTGCTTAGTAGTACCTTCGACTCTATCCCGCAATGTCCCTTCATGGACACTTTATGTAGACGGTTCATCTAACCAGAAACGGTACAGGGCTAGACTATTGCTAGTGTCACCAAAAGGAGAGCAATTCGAGTATGTCCTGCGATTTAAGTTTCGAGCGTCTAATAATGAGGTCGAGTATGAGGCATTATTATCGAGACTGTGGATGGTGGCAAAAGCGGGGGTCACCAACTTCACCATTTTTAGTGATTCACAGCTCATCGTGGCGAAGTATCTGGCCCAGATGAGGAGGTTGTTGGGTTTGTTTGCCAAATATGAGATTTGTCTGATTCCACGGTCGCAAAATGCTAATGCCAATTCTTTAGCACAATTAGCAACGACGTATGAGACAGAGCTGAGTCGAATTGTGCCAATAGAGATCCTAGAAGTCCTAAGTATTTTGGGGGTGGAGGCAATGGAGCTAAAGAGTCATCTAGGGCCCCCGAACGCATGTGGATGGATCCACTTATAGACTTCATCATGAAGGGGGAGCTTCCAGTGGATAAGGAAAAAGCATGAAGGTTGAAGTTTAAAGTTGCTCGATATGTCATGTACGATGGACAATTGTACAAGAGAAGCTTTTCCCTTCAAATGCCTAAGTGCTTAGCACCAGACGAGGCTAATTATGTGTTAAGGGAGATCCATGAAGGCATCTGTAGTAATCATTATGGCGCATGATATCTTGCACAGAAAGTAATCCACCAAGGACATTATGTGCCAGCGGTTTTCTACAGTGCCTAGGTAGCCTCCTGAGCCGATCACAAGGACCATGAGTTCATGATCGTGTGCGTAGTGGGGCATTGACCTCATAGGACCCTTACTATTGGGGTTGATTCCCTATATCTCGTGGTCTTGTAGTTTGTAAACTTGTATTGTACAAACAAATTATTTATTTACTAAAGATTAAATTATAAAAAATGCTCCTGAACTATGCACTTTGTGTCAAAAATACCCCTGAACTTTCAAAAGTTTCAAAAATACCTTAAACTTTCAAAAAGAGTTCAAAAATACCCTTAACTTAAAAAAAAAAGTTCAAAAATATATTTCCCGTAAGTTTATGAACATAAATTGTTAATACCTCATTGCAAAAATAACTTTAAAATTTGAAAAAAAAAAAAGTTTTAAATTGCCTATAACATTAATATGGTGATCAATTTGTTTAAAGTTTCTTAAGTTCGAAAAGAATTTTAAGACAAATTGTAAAGATATCCTCATTTATTTTTTTTCATATAGATACTCTCATTTTCCTCTTAATTTTTCAATTCTTAGCTTACACCAATTTTCTTACCAATCAAAATTTTAAGTTAAAACATAAAATCCCAGAAAATCTCACAAAATTCTAAAATCAAAATCTCCTCTAACATACCAAAACGATAAATAGTCAAATAAAAAAATGTATTTGGTTATTAACACACTCAACTACTAACGTTTTTTTTATCGTTTTGGTATGTTTAAGTGGAGATTTTGAATTTAGAATTTTGTGAGATTTTAAGGGATTTTATGTTTTAACTTAAAATTTTGATTGATGAGAAATTGGGGTAAGTTAAGAATTGAAAAATTAAGAGAAAATAAGAGTATCTATATGAAAAAAGAATAAGGATATCTATATAATTTGTTTTAAACTTCATTATTTTCGAACTTCAGACAACTTCAAACAAATTAATCACTATATTAACGTTAGGAGCAATTTTTTTTTAATTTTAAAGTTATTTTTGCAACGAGGTATAAACGATTTGTGTTCATATACTTATGGTGAAAGTATTTTTTAACTATTTTTTAGTTAAGGGTATTTTTGCAACGTTTGAAAAGTTCGTGGGTATTTTTTAAACAAAACTTTAACTGTTTCCATCCAAAACTAACAACAGGGGTATCTTTAAACTCTTTTTAAAAGTTTAAGGGTATTTTTGAAACTTTTGAAAGTTCAAAGGTATTTTTGACACAAAGTGCATAGTTTGTGGGCATTTTCTATAAATTAGCCTTTAATAAAATAAGTGTTATTTTATTTGACATTTTGTTGCATTAATCCAAAACCAAAAATTAATATCCTAGGTTATTAGTTGTAACTTAAACACGTATGTAGAGACATATAAGTGGATTGCGTATAAATGATAACCTAAATGGCCTGCCCTAGATGGATAAGGTTAGGTACCTTATCCTGGTAACACTATGGATACGATTGGTTTGTGATTGTTATAAGTGTTGTAAAATGTCACAAACGTTTTGATTCTAAACGTTTATGTGGAGACATGTGAGCAGGGGTATCCTATACATGTGAGACGTGTATAAGATTGGAGCGTGAAATGGTTAGTATGCCATTATAACACCATTTCCATCAATGCAATGGCGTAGAATGTGACTTCATTGGGAGGGGTTGATTAAATCTCTCCCCTGAAAGTGGAACCCTCATGCAGATAGAGTGAGGGATATTATATAGTGCCCCTCCAAAGACTCAATAGTTGTGAGAATGTATGGCCGAAGAGGGACTATGTTGTTCAAAATTCTCCTAGTGTTTCGACGGGTTAGTCCATTGTCAGAAATTTCAAGCTCATAATCTGAGGAGCTATCAATGCTAACGGCATTGGAGATTAGGTTGTTCGACATGAGAATAAAAAGGATTTATGAAACTGCTTTAGAGCCAAAAGACAAATATTATAGGGGAGGAACAAGGCTTAGAATCAAGAGAGGTTAAATAGATTTTTCCAAGGTTGACAAAGGCTCATAAGAAAGGAAAAAAATTCTCAATTTCCTTTAGAATCAAATTTGGAGAGCACAAACATTTGAAAAAAATTCAAGAATTTACCAAAAAGTGCTTTAGAAAGGGAAAAGAATGAAAGCTTTTCAAATTTGGTTAAGAAAATCAGAACTGGAAATGGCCGGAAATTGGTGTGGATATTTTCTTTGTTTAAAGAAGGAAAAAATTGTTCAAAAGTTAGATTTGGTAAAGAATATATGAAAACCATCGGCTTACTATATATATACAATGTTGCAAATTGATACTCAAAGGATATTGGTAGCAGAGTTGGCGAGAAGATGCACTAGTATGCATGAGGTCGTGTGTTTGAGCTGGAAAGTCGAGCTCAAGCCTAAAAGAGTTCAGCTCAGGAGAGTTGTCGTCTATATTCAGAACTAACAAGCCTTTAATAAGACGTTCAGAATTTAAATGATGCATTAGTTGCAACAATATTAGTGTAACCGCTCAAATAATTAACTCAGCGGTTTCAAGGATTAAATATGGGCTTTATGACCCTCGACATCAGTTACATTCTACTACCCTATAAAAACGACCGAGATCATTGGCTTAGGTACGCCTAAATACGCTAAAAATACCTATTATTTCTTTATTGTCTAGTTACTTAGAAACACAAGACTGACTTGAGCGTTGGAGTGTGTGTGGCTAGGTGGATTACTTTCTTGTGCTCGACCATTTGATTCTGTCTTGCAGGCACTCGAACGAATCAGCGCACGAAATGGTGGCTGAACATGGAATTTTTAGTCTTTTACCAATTTTTGTGCTATATATATAATTATTTTATCCTTCTATTACATATTCTATTATTTTGTGGGATAACAACATAGAAAGCCCAAAGATAGGCTCTATATTTCAATTAAATCTAGTTTTCCTATTTTTTTTCAAAAATGTCCAAATAACTTCTTTATTACACAAAAATTAGAGTCTAATTACTTTTTAGTCTTCATCCTATAATTAACTAAGATTTTTTTTTTAAAAAAAAAAAAAGGAAATTGAAGGGTTTTTTTTGGAAACTCAAAGGTCTCGTTTATTAACGTGCAAAATTAATTAATTTTTTTTCCAAAACGATCACTTTCTTCTTTTTTTCTCTCTCCCTCCAAACGATTTCACACCCCTCCGTCGTCCGTCCACCACCTGTCCACCATCGCCCATGGAATCGGTCGCCCGTCCACCATCATCCACAGCAACGCATCGTTCATGGGTTCATCAACCGTTCGTCCATCAAAATCGATCGCGCGCCTTCGTCCTCGTTCATCAGCCATTTTCCATCATCGTCAACTTCCACACGACACCAACCATTGATCTCTGAGGTAAGTCATCGTCGTCTTCTTGTTGTTTCTCTCTCCTATTTGCGGTCTGTCGCACCAAGATCTATACGCCTATTCAGATCTATGGAGATCCGACACTACTCAGTCAGATTCGTGGAGATCCAACGTCATCAAGTCCAGATCCTTGGAGATCTGGCGCCCCAATTTCGTTTCAGCAACCTCTTTGATATATGTACTCAAATCTACTTTTTAAAGTATTAATATTTATTATAGAATTTAGGTTTATAATTGTGAATGTGGGATTTCAACAAATATGATCTATGTATAGTTTATTTTGAAAATGGTGTATTCATATATGATATATACCGTGATATATCGTATATATTTTCAATAACGTGGAATTTCTACAAACTTATTAGCATGTAATATATGATGTATAGAGTGAGTTATCTAAAATAATATTTATATATTATACTATCATATGGTTATAAATTTCAAATGGTACAACCATTTATTTGAGTATATTTCAAATATATTTACTAGTATATTTTATATATTGGTTATAATATTTGTAAGCATCTAATACAATGTTCATAGGTATATTTAAAAATAACTATGAATACACTAGAAAAACCAACAACTTGCCGTGAAAACCAGTGGTATTTGAGTAGATATCAAATATATTTACCAATATATATCATATTTTGGTTAGAACATTGCAAACATCTAATATAATGTCCTACTATATATTTAAATATATTATATTGTCATATGGATACTGTTATATTAAAACTTTCAAATGATTCAACTATCTGTTTTAGTACATTTCAAATATATTTACCTGTATATTTTATATATTAGTTAAAATATTTGAAAACATATAATACAATATTCAAAGGTATATTTAAAAATAACTATGAATTCGCCAGAAAAACCAACAACTTGCCGTGAAAACCAGTGGTATTTGAGTAGATATCAAATATATTTACCAATATATATCATATTTTGGTTAGAACATTGCAAACATCTAATATAATGTCCTACTATATATTTAAATATATTATATTGTCATATGGATACTGTTATATTAAAACTTTCAAATGATTCAACTATCTGTTTTAGTACATTTCAAATATATTTACCTGTATATTTTATATATTAGTTAAAATATTTGAAAACATATAATACAATATTCAAAGGTATATTTAAAAATAACTATGAATTCGCCAGAAAAACCAACAACTTGTCGTGAAACTAACTACATTTGAGTATATATGAAATATATTTACCAATATATTTCATATATTGGCTAAAACATTGCAAACATCTAAAACAATATTTTAAGGTATATTTAAAAATAATAATGAATCCGTCAGAAAAACTAGTTGCTTATACGATAAATGAAAAATTAAAATTATATTAAATGCATTTTCTCTCTCCAATTAAAAATGAAAATAAATCTCAAGTAATTAATAGTATATAATAAATGCATTTTCTCCCCCCAACATTAAAGATGTTTTGTAAATATGGAAAAATATATAATAAATGCATTTTTTTCTCACCAATTTTTTCTTTCCAGCAACCAGGAGTATTTAAGTCAAAAAATGACATTAAGTCCCTTATATGAAAATATTCAAATATTTAAACATTTATGAAAATAAATTTTATAAAATGGATTAAATATCATAATCTTATTTTGGATTGACAAGACAAATAGCAAATTTTGAAGTTTCATTTGGAAAAATAGCAAACAAATTTTAAAATCATAAAAATAGCAAAACAATTTTTAAAATTAAAAAATTCTAATTAACAAATATCCAAACTACCCCTACACACTAAAATTGATAAAATCAAACATCACATGCTAAAACAAATTCAAAAAAATGCAAATACACTCAACTATTACGCAAATGCATTGTACTATTGCATTACATTTAAATTGAACATCGCCAAACACCCCTGGCTTGATAGCAACTAAAATTCCAACCAAACTCCAAAATAATCCTTAATTTAATTGAAGCCTAACCATATCACAAAAAATAAAACTTTAACAAAAACCCACAAAATAACCCTGATACTCATTTAGATACTGTTGGTCAATTCTCCTTATGGCCACGTGACAACAATAACGATGGTATCTAATAAACGAAGACAAGAAAGATATCGAGAAAAAAAATGAGGAAATGGTGAATGAGAGAGGAAGATTCATGGTACTTATCGTTGCTACCCTCCGCGATGGAGGTAGTCTCGGCACAAACAACAGCGTGAGGCAATCGATGGGTACGGCGAAATGGCACAAACGACGAAGATCTTGCTCTTCACACAAAGGAGGAAGCTCGTGAAGGAAGGGAAGGGTGGCGACTTTGTGCGACACTATAGAAACTTAGGTTTCTTTAATTTTTTTTTAATGTTATTTTAACTTACAAAAACTTAATTAAATATAATTTTTTAAATAAATAAATAAATATATATATATATATATATATATATATATATATTCCTTTTTTGGCGGCTATGTGTGGCATTGGTAACCTAAAACTTAGGTTTTTTTTTTTAAATGTCATTTTAACTTACAAAATGTTATATATATATATATATAGAAGTAAAAATTTTATTTTATATCTTAAATTCCAAATATCTAAATATCCTTTTTTATATCTTTTATAAATAATTATTTCCTCCAATAAACTTAAGTTTGGCTCTACAAATTCAAAATCAAAAGAAATACATTAAACTTCCAAGATTATGAAACTTACATTCAAAATCTCTAATTCAAAATTTTGGAAACTAAAATATTTTAATTTGATCTATTGTAAATCTAATTTATTAAATCTCAAACATCCATTAAACCCAAATTAAGCCAATTTATTCAAAATATTGAAAACTAAAATATTTTAATTTAATCTATTGTAAATCTAATTTATTAGATCTCAAACATCCATTAAACCCAAATTAAGCTAAATTTTGATTTTATCCAACCCACCACTTATTCCAAAAACAAATAACAAACACAAAATTCATAATTAAATTTGAATTGGTGGAAAATAGCTATTTAACTTTACTTTACAAAATAAAATCTAGAGTAATTAAATCTCATGGCTTTGAATCAATTAGGGGAGAAAAATAAGGAAGATATGGGTTTAGTTTGAATCAATTCGTAAAATAGTTTTTAAAATCTAATTTGAATATTACAAATAAATTCGAATTTCAAAATAGGCAAAAATTACAAAATGGCGCTCATTTTCATTTTTGAAACTGAATCTGTTAGATTATAATCTAATTAATTCGGTTATTAATCAAGCTTCCAACTACACTGTATTTATATCTCAATTATTAATCAAGTTGTTCACTTACACTGTATTTATTTATCAGTTTATTAATCAAAACAAATCTTATATTAAACAACCAATTCAAAATCCAAATTGGACGAAAAATCTGCCCCTTCATCTCTTAAATCCGTTAGGTTGGAATCTCATAAACGACTCTTCTCATTTACACTATATTTTTATTCATAATCGATACACGGTATAACAATTACACTGTATTTAAAAATGTTGTTATTCGACCATACCATGAGCAACTTTGGAATTATAAAAGTGTTTGTCATGTGAGCGGCATGCATTTTGCCAAAATTCTTATTATTTCTGATTGTTGACAAAAATCAAAAGGACATCCTGAATTTTGTTATTTCCTAATTTTTCAATGAAGGCTTTTTGTGTTAATTTTTGGCCAATTTACCCTCATTTCACGTTTTTTTGTAGTCTTTTTTTAATAATACTTTTGCAATGATTAGCCACTTTTTTAAGGATTTTTTTTAATAAAAATAAGTTTTTGTCATTAATGAGTCTCCTTTTTGTGTTCTTTTTTTTGTGTTGTTTGATATTCTCAATGTTTGGAAAACGTGTTGTAGGTAAATGATGAGGTGTTGTTCATATGGATCTTTTAAATAAAAATTGTAGTTTGTAGAAATAATTATAGAAATATTGTAGTTTGGAAAATATTTATAAGAATATTGTAGTGTTGCAATGTTTTTGGCCGACTAGGTTGAGGAGCAGAAAAAAAGTGAAGTTAGTCGAGACTTGAAGTCTCGACCAGAAAAAACTAAGAAGTAAAGTTTGTCGACCAGAAAAAACTATTAAATAAAGTTGGTCGAGACCAGAAAAAACTAAAAATAGAGACTAAAAATAGTGAATAAAGTTGATCGAGACTTGAAGTCTCGACTAGAAAAAAATAAATAGCTTTATATTTTAATCTTAGATTTTTTATTTGAAATAATATAATCAATATTAGAAGTTTTAAATATTTTAATTTGTTCAATTTTTTAATTTACGTAGATAAATATCCCTTTTAAATATCTCTCGACTTTTTTCCTTTTCTTGCTCTCGGCTTCTTTCATTTTCATCCTCTTGGTTTTAATTCTAATTTATTTCTAAATTATTATTACTTATCTCTTTCTATTCTCCACATTCAATAAAAAAATTGCATTGCTCAAGCTGTGAGATTTGTACATTTACTACTAAATTATTTTTTTTACAATTAATTATAAATTTGTCTCTATTCACATACTATTCTATTTTTTTAATAGTTTTTTTTAAGATCTATATTCTCATATTGTACATTATGTTTTTTTCATAGTTTTTGTTGCTGTTTTGATAACAAATAACAAAAAAGGGGGGACTTTGTCACTTTGAGGGTAAAAAAATAGAATCGTGGTTGAATTTGTGAGTTTTTTTCTTTCCATTTACTACTAGATAATTTTTTATATAGATAATTCGTATGTTTTACTCGAGAAATAAATAATTTTTTTCTTTTAAATCATGCCTTTAAAACCAGGACCGATTGATCCTGATGTTTTATACGATCAATCTATTCATCGATCAATCCATCACCTTACAAGATATAAAAATATTGTTTGGGTTACCTGTTGACGGTGAGCCTGTTACTGGAGCAATGCAGAATGATTGGTTGAATATTTATTGGATGCTACTCGGTGTGATCCCACCTGCTGATAAAATTGGAGGATAAAGATTAAGTTTAACATGGTTATGGACACAATTTTCAGGACTTGATGATGGTGCAGATGAGGAAGCTGTCATAAGATATACACAAGCATACATATTACAAATGATGGGTGGAAGTTTGTTTTCTGACAAATCAAGTCACTTCGTGCACTTAATGTTCCTGTCATTGTTAGTCAATCTCCATGAAGCGGGACGGTATTCTTGGGGTGGAGCGTGTTTGGCATGGTTGTATAGACAACTGTGCAAAGCAACAAAACCTGAAGTTCGTGAAATTGCTAGGCCTATGATACTTTTGTAATTATGGGCTTGGGAACCCTTGCTGCATGACATCAACCTGAGAACTGTAGATTGGTCCGAAAAAGTTGCACATTTGGTAGTGTGATGACACTATCATAGAAGGTTTATTGTAATGAAGGTTTCAATTGGGCAATTTGATAGAGATGCAACTCAATATTACAACAATTGGTATAATTAAATATTGTTTAATGATTTTAAATTTAAATTTATTTTAAATATTATCTAATTGTTTTATAATTCACAAAGATCGAGCAACAGTAGCCTTCGTAATGTTGCAAATGATCAAGACGGAGTGAAGAGTTTCTTTATAAATGAAAATTTTGGGCCGAAAATAAAGACCATAAAATTGAAAATTTTAAATTGAGCTAACATAGTTAATTCAGAAAAAAAAATTCAAATTTTCTCGAAATGTCGAAATTTCTTGAAATTTTCTCGAAATCTCGAAATTTCTTCGAATGACAACTAGCGCCCAACTTCTATGATCACCTTACTTGTCCACTAACTTTACTTAGAATGATTAATAATATATTAAAAAAAGTTAAACTTTTGACATTTTTACAAATAAAAAGAATGATTTTGCTTCTTTGAGATTTCAAACATGGAGGTCTGCTGTGAATAGCACATTTTTAGAGGGATGAAGGGGAGAGAGAAAGAAGAAGGGTTGAGAAGAGGAAAGAGAGAAGAAAAAAAAAAGAAAAAAATCCAAATAATCTAAAAAAAGTAATAAAAAATGTCACCTCATTTAAAATTTACAACTCAATATGCCACGTCATTTTTCCGTTAGTCAACTAACGGTCAAATTAACTCAAGAGACCATTTAGAAGTATTTTTCAAATCTTAGGGATTAAAGTATTTCTTTTGAAACCTTAAGGACCAAATAGACACTAATCTCAAACCTCAGGACCAAAAGTACATTTTGTCATTTAAAAAATAAAGGAAAAAAAATATATTTTTGGTTACTAAGTTTTGAGTCTAATTTCTATTTGATCTATAGGTTTCAAAATGTTACAATTAAACGAATTATAATTAATTAAGTTTCACTATTTTTCATCACTTTTAAAATTAAATTTAAAATTTCACTTCATAATTATTTGAAATTTCTAATTGACCTATTGATTTAAGAACATTTAAATTTTGGCACATAATTCTTTTTTTTTCTACAAAACGAACGATATGTAAAACGGACTATCATTCCCATCCTTAAATCAAATTGAAATTAGAAATTCCACAAAAATATTCAGTTCAAGTTTACAAAATAAATTCAAAGTCGATTGACCCATAATATTTAGGTTTTATAGTTAATAATTAGGTTAAAAAACACTTTTGGTCCCTAAACTTTCATGAAAGTAACAATTTAGTCCCTAAACTTTGATTTGTAACGATTTAGTCCCTTTCACTTCAATCTCTCTCTCTCAACTTTTATATTTATTTCTCACAACTTTTATATTTATATAAAATTAATATATAAAATAATTAATTTTATATTTAATAAATTTATAAAATATCTAATAAATTTATAAATTCACTTTTTTTTAATATGTCTCTTATTTGTGTTTTTATTTTCGTGCCTAAAAGAGAATAGTGGATAAGATCTCATTGATAGTATCTGGATCACAATTAGTTTTATTGTTGCATTCTCAAGACTGAGCGAAGTTTTTCTTTATAAATGAACATTTTGGGCCGAAAATAAAGCTAAAAATTTAGAAAAGTTGGAAATTAGAAAAAGTAGCACATAAAAAAATGCTTAATTCTTTGTCAAATAGACATTAGCGTGTAAAACCATAGAATTGTGTGTAATCAGGACCATAAAATTGAAATTTTTAAACTGAGTTAACATAGTTAGTTTAGAAAAAAAAATTCAAATTTTCTCGAAATGTCGAAATTTTTTGAAATTTTCTTGAAATTTCGTCGAAAATGAGGGAATCAGAATATTCTTGAAACTCAAAATTTAGTAGAAATTGGAGGAAAACCAAAATTTTTCCCAATCAAGATTTCAAGGCCCTCGAAATCTCAAAATTTTAAGATTTTAATAGAAATCCTCCATTATGCTTACAGAATGTAAGTTTATATATATATATATATATATATATATATATAAAATTTAAATTTGGTTTTATTTTTTATAGCAAATCAAGAAATTTAGAGTAAAAGAGTTGAATTCTTAGCCAAATTTCAAAAACAAAATAATTTTTTTAAAACTACTTTTTTAAGTTTTCAATTTTTGGTTTAGTGCAGTCTCAACCCAAAAGAATTTAGAATGGTAATTTCCATTCATTAAAAAAATGACATTAAGATACCTTTAAGTTTCAAATAATTATAACAACATTTCTTATTTTAAATGACATTAGTATATTTTAGCAATGGTGCAAATAAAATTAAAATTTTGTTTTAACTTCATGAATTTAATCGAAAAAAAAAGGTAAAATACAATTTTGGTTTATGAAATTTAGAATTAGTGTCCATTTGATCCATAAAGTTTTCAAAAGTTACATTTTTGGTTACTAAGTTCTGGGTCTACTTTCTATTTGATCTATAGGTTTCAAAATGTTAGAATTAAACGAATTATAATTAATTTAGTT
Source organism: Lagenaria siceraria (assembly GCA_002890555.2). NCBI lineage: Eukaryota > Viridiplantae > Streptophyta > Magnoliopsida > Cucurbitales > Cucurbitaceae > Lagenaria > Lagenaria siceraria. Next base: position 9,143,701 of record CM016483.1, on the reverse strand, counting down.
TCACTATTTTTCATCACTTTTAAAATTAAATTTCAAATTTTACTTCATACTTATTTAAATTTTCTAAATTGACCTAGTGATTTAAGAACATTTAAATTTTGACATATAATTCTTTCTTTTTTTTTCACAAAACGAACAATATGTAAAACGGACTATCATTCCCCATCCTTAAATCGAATTAAAATTAGAACTTCCACAAAAAAAATTGAGTTCAAGTTAACAAAATAAATCCAAAGTTGATTGGCCCATAATATTTAGGTTTTATAGTTAATAATTAAATTAATTTTATGAATATTTGATGTTCAAACTTTTTATTTGAGGTAATTGTTCAAATTAGTTGAGGAAAAATATTCAAGGTAATTGTTCAAATTGGGAGGTTTTATAGAAATATTGTAACTTAAAAAAGTATTTAGAGAAATATGGTTCTTTAGAAAATATTTACAAAAATATAGTTGTTTTTATAGAAAAACGTGATTTGTAAAACGAAAAAAAAGAAACCTGTCATTCACTGCCACTTGAAATCTGGCCGAATAAAAACTAAAGTAAATAGGTGCAAGTTAAACTTGCGACCTACCCTCTCTCCCCCTTCCCTCCTTACTTTTATATTTATATCACATAAATATATAAAACAATTAATTTATATTTAATAAATTTTCACTTTTTATTAATACATCTCTTATTTTTATTTTTATAAATGAAAAATTTGGGCTAAAAATAAAGCTAAGAAGTGAAGAAAGTTGAAAATTAAAAAAAGTAGCGCATAAAAAATGCTTAATCCTTAGCGTATAAAACTATAAAATTGTGTGTAATTATGATCATAAAATTAAAAATTTTAAACTCAACTAACATAGTTAATTCAGAAAAAAAAAATCCAAATTTTCTCGAAATGTCAAAATTTTTTGAAATTTTCTTGAAATCTTGAAATTTCCTCGAAAATGAGGGAATCAGAATATTTTCGAAATCTCAAAATTTTCTCAAATTTTCGAGAAATCTCTAAATTTCGTAGAAATTGGAGGAAAGCCAAAATTTTCCCCAATCAAGATTTCGAGGCCCTTGATATCTCAAAATTTTGATATTTCAATGAAAATTTTCCACTATGCTTGCATAATGTAAGTTTATGTGGAAATTTTAAAATTGATTTTATGTAAAAGAGTTGAATTTTTAGCCAAATTTAAAAAACAAAAACTACTTTTTTAAGTTTTCAAATTTTGGTTTAATTTTGTAAAACAGTTGTAAAAAGTATATATTAAAATTTATACCTAATTTATTAAGAAATTAAGGTTTAGGATTATATATATAGAATCTTTAGGTCCATGAGGTCCCCTTCCTAGCTCGTAAAGAGTATTGAAGTAATTAAGTTTTGAATGAAATTTGAAATGTTTGTTAGGCATTAAAATAGGTAGTAAGCGTTATTATGCCTTGAAAAGCCCCAATACGTGTATGAATCACCCGATAAGTCCTGGCAAAATGTTTTAAGCATGTTTTTACCCAACGTATGTTTCGTTTTTTCGCTTTTTTAAACTTCTTAATATTCTATTTTTTTAATATCCATTTTGTTTTTTTAATTATTATTTCACTTAAAATAGTTTTAAAATATTAATTATATTTTTTTCATATAAATGCACATATAAATACATAAATATATTTTTTTTTTTAATCTTTAATAAATTATTTAAGAGAAATTAATGATTTTAATTTAGTAAATAATAGTACATTGATTTTCCTTTTTTTTTTTTTTTTTTTTTTACAAAAACCTACAATATGACATATTGAACACAAAGTTGAATTAAAAAAAAAACCTACGATAATATGAATCCCCTTTCTCAATAGTTTTGCATGAGTTCGCAAGTTGAAGTTGCGAACTCTTTGACTATATACAAGATGAATTTCGCGTATTCCCGACTTTAGGATAAGTAGATGAGTGTTCCCTTAAGTGGTGTCTCCAGGACTTGAATAAAGGGCCCTACCTTCTCACTGGCCCGATGGGGTTTATGTAATTTAATGGTTGAACCATAAACATGTTGTTCATTAGAGGAGTACTAGTACTTAAGGATTTAGAAGTAACCTAGGGGTAAAACGATAATTTGACCCAACTGGTGTTACGAATACTTGTGAATGACTAATTTGCTATTATTGGTCTATATCCGTGGACACATAAATATATCTACATTGAGAAGAGTGCAGTTGTGGGTCTTTAGTAGAGTGTACTCACAATTAACGAACATTGGTTAATGTGGTTTGTATTTTTTATTTTTGCATAAAAGTTCTATATATTTTCCTTCTAAAATTATCTCACAAAATTCCATTTCTTATTGTTTTTGCTTCCCACCAACCTTCAACCTCTTTACCAAGAGATTACGGAGGTCTTCCATTGGTGATAGTGTCGAAGCAGAATCACATAGTGAAATCGAGTTTCACAGATTCATCAAAAGGTGTTTTTTTTATTATTGTTCATGCTTAACCTAGATAATACAGTAAGTTTTTTTTTTTGTATAATTGCAATGTACTGATTTTTCCAATTTCTAAATTATAAATCGAAAATTGGTCCTCTATATTTTTCCGTTGCGTTAAGATTTTTATCCCTATACAATTAACTCTAGTGATGACCACCTCTGGCGCCCAACTTCTATGATCACCATACCGACCAACTTCGACAATTAATTGCAAACAAGACCGTCTCCAATGACAACTCCGACAAATAGCGTAGTATGATCTATATTTAAAATAAAATATAGTTGTCCACTGATTTTACTTGGAATGATTAGTAATATATTAAAAAAGTTGAACTTTTGACATTTTCACATGGGGAGGTTTTAGAATTTTAAAAAATATTTAGGAAAATTAGGTTGTTTGAAATAAAATACATTTTTGGTCACTAAGATTTAGGTCTAATTTCTATTTGGTCTACAAGTTTTAAAATGTTACAATTAAACAAATTATAATTAAATAAATTTCACTATTTTTCATCATTTTTAAAATTAAATTTAAAATTTCACCTCATAATTATTTGAATTTTCTAAATTGACCTATTGATTTAAGAACATTTAAATTTTGACACAAAAAATTTTTTCTCCATAAAACGAACGAAATATAAAACGGACAATAATTCTCCATCCTAAAATCAAATTGAAATTAGAACTTCCACAAAAAAAGATTTAGTTGAAGTTAACAAAATAAATCCAAAGTCGATTGACCCATAATATTTAAGTTTTATAGTTAATAATTAAATTGATTTAATGAATATTTGATGTTCAAACTTTTTATTTTAGGTAATTGTTTAAATAAGTTAGTTATTCAAGATAATTGTTCAAATTGTGAAAAAAAAATTAGGGTTTAAGTTAAATCTTTTAAATGGAGAAAAATGAAGAAAGAATGGAGAAAGAAGAGAAATGGTGGAATGAAGAAGAATAAAGATTGAAAGAGGAGAGAAAGAGAAAAATAAAGAAGAAAGAGAAGAGAAAAGATAGTAATGAGTGGAGATTATTGAAAATTGGAAAAAGAGAGAAGAGAGAGAAGGTAATTATTACAAATCTACTATATTTTTGTAAATATTTTTAAAAGTACCATATTTTTATAAATATTTTTAAAATCTACCATATAATTTCAATTTTTCCTTCAAATTGTGAAAAAAAAATTAGAATTTAAGTTAAATATTTTAAATAGAAAAAAATGAGGGAGAAATGGAGAAAGAAGAGAAATGATGGAATGAAGAAGAAGAAAGATTGAAAGAGGAAATAAATAGAAAAGGAAAGAAGAAAGAGAGGGAAAAGATGGGTAATGAGTGGAGATTATTAAAAATTGAGAAAGAACAAAAGAGAGAGAAAATCATTATTAAAAATCTACTATATTTATTTAAATACTTTTAAAAGTACTATATTTTTATAAATATTTTTTACAACTACAATATTATTTCAAATTTTCCTTGTTTATATTCTATTTTATTTTTATTAGGTTTTTTCATGTAAAATTCTTTTTTCAACTTTGGCTCTTCTTCTTTCTCATATTTATCTCCCTCTTATTTCTTCTCATTATTCAATTGGAGAGAGAAAATACATTTATTATAATTTTTTACATTTTTCAATTTGGAGAGAGAAAATGCATTTAATGAAATGTTATTTTCTATTTACGTTAGTTTTCATGTATCAACTTATCGAGTTTTTTTTTTACGAATTCATGTTTATTTTAAATATACCTTATAACATTTTGTTAAGTATTTAAAAATATTCTAACCAATATATGAAATATACTACAGTTTATAAATTAGAAATTGACTCAATATTTGACATAAATCACAGTATAAACTATATATGAAAAATACCACAGTATATAAACCAATATATGAAATATACTACAATTTATAAATTAGAGATTTACTCAATGTTTGACATAAATCACAGTATAAACTAATATATGAAAAATACCACGGTATATAAATCTTAATAAATTTCATTTACATCACATTATATATATCATATATACCATACATTTAGGTAATAAAAAATCACAACAATCAAAATTTGTATATATCATAATATATGAGGTCTAAATAAAAAAAAAACTCCCGCTTATGTCAAATAAACAAATACATATATCACATTTTCTAGTCCACCATTTGCCATTTTGTCATCCGCTTAAAGTCTGCTGTTTGTCTACTCAGAGTCCATCATTGTCGTTCGTTCACTCTGAGTCTGCCATCGTCGTTCATTTGATTCAAGTCCACCATCATCGTTCGTCCGCTCCAAGTCCACCTACGCCGCCTGCTTCAAGTTTGACCACGTCATTCGCACCATCAATTCACCCATGCCGTTTGTGTCCCCTCGTGGTCGCCCCACGCCATCCATCTCCCGCCTGCAACTCACATCAGCGGAAGGAGAAAAGAGAGGGAGGAGGAGAGAAAAGAGAGGGAGGGAGAAGGAAAAAAGAGAGGGGAGGAAAAAATAACCTTGAAGAATGGGGCAAGAGAATATGCATAACGGAGAGAGAATGTGCATAGGGAAGAGAATGTGCATGGAGAGGAGAAATCGTGCATGGAGGAGAGAATATATATATATATATATATATATATATATATAAAACGTAGACGATGACTAAATTGTAAATAGTCACAAATATTAGTAAAAATAGGGAGACAATAATTTTTTTTATTTTATAAAAAATAAAATGTTTAAGACATTAACAAGTCTATTTTTTAAGCCTTTTAGAAATCCATTTTTGTATACACAATGGAATGCAGCTTTGGGCTTCCTCGGGAGCCGAAGAGAGACGGCCCATCGGTTCAGATGATCCGTGACAACAATATATATATCTAAAACAGAATCTTGCATCTCGCGGCATTCCACTTTCTTGTTTTTTTTTTTTTCTTTTTTTCTTTTTTTTCTTGTTCAAGCGTCTCCTGAAATTCTCTAAACCCCCAACTAAAATGGCTAGAGATCGAAATGGTGAGCTATCTACTAAGAGAGGAAGTTCCGATAACGACGAGCCCGGCGAACGAGAAGGAGAAGAGAACGGTGCTCCCTCAAAGAGAAGCTCCGGTAGGAATTCCGAGAAAGATCGTGAAAATTTGGGCTCTGATGTGGATGAAGGACGAAAGCGCATCAAATCAAGAAGAAAATCGCGAGACAGTTCGGATTCCGATGAGAAACATGACAAGAAACGTGGGAAGAGTTCGAGAAGAAAGGGCAAATCCCGTAGACGATACAGTAGTAGTGAGGAGGATTCTGATTCCGAGGATACCGAATCTGATAGCTCGATGTATGATTCGGATTCGGGACACTCCGACGCTGAATCGGCTTCAAATAGTTCGGGTTCGGAAGGAGATAGCGAGAGCGAGGAGGAAAGGAGGAGGAGGAAGAGGAAGGAAAGGAGGAGGAGAAGAGACAAGGAGAGAGAGCGGAAGAGGAGAAGAAAAGAGAAGGAGAAGAAGAGGAGGAGAAAAGAGAGGGAGGAAGAGAAACGAAGGAAGGAAAAGAAAAAGAAGGAGAAGAAGGAACGAGGAAAGAAAGGGGCAGTGACCGATTCGTGGGGAAAGTATGAGATTATCAGAGAAACTGATATGTGGTACGTGAAGATTGAATTCCATGAATGTTTCTGTTTGCTCACTGTCAAAAATTTTCTTCATTTTTTTAAAATTCAAGTCCTCTTTTACTGTCTTCCTTTTTGCTTAATTCTTTTGGCTTTGATGAAGCTGTGTGCCTGTAATCAACTGAACCTGGTTTTTGTTTTACTGTGAAAGATTTTCCATATTGCTTCTTGGTTTCTTCTCCATAACCATGGGCTCTTTCTTCAACTTGTTCTTACTAACTTTGTTTTATAGGAACAAACGACCGGAGTTCACTGCATGGTTGGCTGAAATTAAAAAGGTAAATTGATTTTGCCCATTATTTTTCATTAGCTCAATAATGCTAATTTATGACCTTTGTTCACGGCATGGTTGGCTGGTGACATAATCTTACTGCTGCAATTTTGAAGTGTTCTGCAACTACGAAGTGTGTAGAATAGCTTTATGCAATAGTTGAATTTCCTTCATTTTTAACAGACTTCATGCTTTCAGTACTGTGGCGCCAACCTCAGTATTTAATCTCTTCAATATATGGATTTGAATTAACTAGAACCAAATTAGTTTTTCATGTTACTTCACCGTCGAGAAATGAAAAAAGACTTCCAATATCAATCCAGTTAACCCACTTTTGCTGTTTTTTGGACTCAAATTACTTTAGGTAGTGTGCCTAATTTTTTGGATTGAACATAAAAGTCTACCAAAGTGGGAAGAATATAGGATCCGAGTGCTTTTCATGGTGTGGTATTTTTTACTAATCATATTACTTTGAATATTGCATTGTTCTTAGGTGAACTTGGAAAGCCTAGCTAATTGGGAAGAGAAGCAAATGTTTAAGGAGTAAGTAGATGAACTGATTATGTTAAGTTTACTCCTCACAGTCATTACTTTTGATAATAGCTCTTGTATTTACTTCTCTAATTCTCACTTAATCCATTTTTAGAAAATTATTTAAAACTGTAAATAAATTCAAAGTTCAATCTCCCTCATCTTGTGATGATTGTTTGTACAGATTCATGGAGGACCATAACACGGCCACTTTTCCATCCAAAAAGTAAGGTTCTGAGTATTTTTTGTATTTGCATATACTATGTTCTTGTTTGAGAAGGTCGAAAGAAAGAAATGAACATAGAATGCTAGATGGAAAATTGCTATGGTCAATATTACTTATAGTGCACATTTTATACAGTATTTAAAACCCAGTCTCTATTTTAAACCCAAGAATGAAATGAACTGAAGTTTTTCTTTGAAGATCAACTCATCTACTCTTGTTGTTAGTTATGCTTTCACTCATTACTTATTAGACGGGTATTCATTTTGTTGCTTGCAATGTCGGCCACTTACATTTATTTCATGTCATTTCAGGTACTACAATCTTGATGCCTATTACCAGCGTAAAATACAAAAAGATATGAAGAAAGGCCACAAAAAGATTTTGGCAGGGGAACGCACTGTGTTTGATGATGAAGAACAGAGGAGGTACTTTCTACTTTTCTTCCTCTTTCTTACCTGTTGTTTATTTTGAGAATTAAATACACCTCATATTTGGAAATTTTGCTCATCTGGTGGTTGAATATGAATGTTTGATGGTGGAGCGATACCACTCTTTAAGAATTCACCATTCTTTTTCAATTTTTCAAAAGTCTATCAAATCATTCCGAATACAAGATCTGAGGAATCATCTGCTAACTAACTAAAAGACTAAATAAAATTACTCTAAAAAGCTGTTCAATAAACCATTACTAAAACTAATTAACCAATTCTTTAACTCACTACATCATTTGAAGTTTTGTCTTGTTTCTGGACTTAAATGCCATCAAACTATTAATTATCATACGGTCTCTCTTGACCAACCCCCCACCACCCCCTCCCCACCCCAACCCAACCAAAAACCCCCTGAAAGGAAAAAAATGAAGAGAATAAAAAACACAGTGATGGTTGAGTTGTTCAAACAATTTGTTGGTTCTGTTAATAATTTCACTCTACTTTTCAGGCAAGAACTACTCATAGAACGTGAAAAGCACAAGGAAGAACAAGTGGAAGCCTTAAAGCGGTCTATGCAGAGTGGAATGGTCAGTCATTTTACTCTCTGCAAGTAGTTTGGATTATCCAACTTTATTGCAAGTTTCTTACTTCCATTCCTCACAGGCACAATCAATGAAAGAACAAGCTCGACTCAGGGAGGAGATGGCTTACCAGTATAAGCTTGGAAACTTTGAGGTAGGCATAAATGCGAACGAAGTTTTCCTGCAGTTTCATTTTGATGTGCATTCTCAAGCTAGTTCCTCAAATTTTTGCTACATTTTATTACAGGCGGCAGCTGCCATCCAGCGAAGATTGGACCCAGATGTTGCCCTGTGAGAACTGAGATAAGAGGATGTATTTTGCACAATTATCTTGTGTTTGGTACTACACGGTTTCACTCTCAAGAACTCCGGAGCTCCCGAATGCCGTGTTTGGATTTCCAGACAAAGGGAAGCTCTCCAATCCAATCATTTCTGCCAACCTTTGTAGTTTTGTAGCATCCCATGATGATGATATTACAGGAATGGTTTTGACTTGTTTTTCCTTTGGGATAGTAAAGGTAGTTGCATAAAGTCGTTATGTTCTATGGTGTAAAAAACATTCCCCTTGCTAGAATTAATTGTAGTTATAGTTAGCAGTCCAAATGTGGGTCGTGAATTTGCGCATATGTTGTGCCCTCAGAAATGAACAGAAAAGAAATGGCATTTCTATTAACATTTTTGTGGTAAGGGGTGAACAATGGATGTATTGTTTTAATGGAAAAGTGAGGGGACTCTATTGAAAACATAGCTTTTTGACAAGAACATGGAGAATTTTTATTTCTCAGCTAACTCAAGTGTTGGGCACTGATTTGGTTGAATTGAGTTGGCCTTTTGTAACTAAGTGGTTTGCCCATCAACTTCACGAGTTGGTGTTAAATAAATTTCTACTAATTTTAATAGTGTTCATTATTGAAGTTGCATATTTATTGAGGAATTTTATCTTCTCTTCTTACTCCATTTCTCCAATGTTTTCAATAACTACTCGTTGGCTATCGTCGACGACTAATTTTGGCAACAATCATTGCTGACAACATGCTTTGATGACTACCTCTTGCTCCAATAATCACCTTTGGCAACAACTAGTGTTGGTGGCTGCTGTTGCCTTACTTTGGCAACATGCTTTGACTAACCATCTTGGACAACGATCACATCGAAGATTACTTCTGACAATCATCTCCAATGACTGATTTTGTGCGACTACTCCTTTTAGTGGTCAACTTTGACGATCATGTCTCCAACTCTAACCACTAACTCCATCTATCATCTCTAATGACTGATTTTGTGTGACTACCCCTTTTGGTGGGTTTAATCCATGGTGGCCACTTACCTAGGATTTAATATCCTACGAGTAAGTTGGCAGCCCACCTGTTGTAGTGTCGGGTGGGTTGTCCCGTGAGATTATTCGAGGTGCGCGAGCTGGCCCAGACACTCACGGATATCAAAAAAAATAAAAAAATCTAACATCAAACTGCCTACCATATACTCATAAAAAACAGAAGAAAACACAAGTTCAAAAATTTTGGTAGGTTATTTTAAATATAAAATTGAAACTATTAGTTCATAGTATTTAATTGTCATCTTATATAGTAATTTAATATTAATAGAAACACTCTGAGCAATAGTTAAACCAAACAAATTTCTGTATAAAAATATTTTTGTGAAAATGTAATTAAACACATTTATATTTTTATTTTAAACATATTATACTCATACATTCCACTAATGTGAAAGTAAATTATAATTTTGTTGTTTGTATGAAACAAGAGTATTTTTTCTACCTCAAGTAAAATGGTTATATGTAAATTTTTTTTAAAAAAATATATGTTAAGATTTTAAGTTGACATCTCAATTTGAGTGTTAAAAACTTGAGAAAATATGTGTTAAAAGTTAAAAAAAAAATAAAAATAACCCATAGAAGATTAGTACAAGTTGGAATAGATACTCTTGACTTAATAACTTATTCTACACCTCAAACACAATAATCAGAATTCAACAGAGTCCCTCATCAAACAACCCTTACTTTTAGAAGTTATTTGTAGTGATGATTTGTTTAATTGAAGTTGTTTTATTTCTAGAATTATAAAAGGTAATTGGGCACCGAAAGGCTATTATAGGACACTCTATGTTTATGGCACCAATTATAAATAGTTAATGTTTCTAACTATTATAATTTACAATTAACTACCGTCGGTGTTATTTGTTACCGTGTTTACTATTTGCTACTCATAATCTTTTCCCTTCTTGCCGTGTTTACTATTTGCTACTCATAATCTTTTCTCTTCTTATTATTTTGTTTACTATTTCATACTTTAGTATGACTAAAATAATTTACACAGGAAACACAACTCCTCTAACACTTTTTATTTTTATTTTAAGGATCCTAGCCTTTTCTTTTCTATACCTATTTCTAATTCAGCGTCCCTACCCACCCATCACCAGCTACTGCATCTCCCCGCCGCACCGCAGCAGTCTGCCGCCGCTCCTACCTGAAGCAGTCTCAGCGTCTGCCACCACCCTCCCAACGAACTCGCCACAGCTCCCTCCCTCTTACACTCTCTCGCCTCTCCCTGCAATCAGAGTTACTCAACTCTTTCAGTCCCTAACCCCCACTGTTGGCGAGATCGCGCCACACCGCTCATTTTTCAGATCCAGCCCAAGGTCTTGCTTCTTTGTTTTATTTTTAGTTGTTTCATTGATTTATTCTCTTCACCCACTATGTATAAAATCAAAATTAGCATTATTTATCAATTATTTATTGTTGATTTCTTCTTCCACCAATGTTCAATCCATCCAAATGAAAACATAAAAACTAAAATGCTTCAGAGTTTGCTTGAATATAGAAGAAACTATCGACGCATAACTGGTGTGAGGAAGCGTAAATTTATTTCTTGAATATAGAAGAATCATTTGAAATCAGAACTGATTTGAAATCCTCCCAAATTCAGGGGTTCCAAATAGTAAAACATGAACCTATCATGCCATGTTCTATGACCCTTTTTGGAGGCTTGATTCTCTGATTGCTGTAATTACTAAAATAGGCTATTTGTTCAATATTTGCAGAAGGATATGGGAGGCAGAGGAGTCATTGGTGACAAATGGTCCATGAGGGTTCTCTGGGTCTGTGCTCTTGGAAGTGCAGTCGGTAAATCCCTTTTAACGCATGTTTGAGGGTGATTTTGAATTGGTTAAAATCACGTTCTGTAATATGTTTTTAATCATTCAAAATCAATTTCGAATGGCATGGAATTTCAGTTTAAAAGTGTAAGATCAAACTTTGGATTGATTTGAATGATTAAATGAATGGTTAGGAGTGATTTTGAGTATGACAAAATTATAATGCACTTTATCTTATTGCACATGAATACTTATCTTTTGCACGAAGTTTACTTTGGATTGATTTGAATGATTAAATGAATGGTTAGGAGTGATTTTGAGTATGACAAAATTATATGTACTTTATCTTATTGCACATGAATACTTATCTTTTGCACGAAGTTTACTTTGGATTGATTTGAATGATTAAATGAATGGTTAGGAGTGATTTTGAGTATGAAAAAATTATATGTACTTTATCTTATTGCACATGAATATTTATCTTTTGCACGAAGTTTACTTTGGATTGATTTGAATGATTAAATGAATGGTTAGGAGTGATTTTGAGTATGACAAAATTATATGTACTTTATCTTATTGCACATGAATACTTATCTTTTGCACGAAGTTTTCATCTAATTAATTAAGAGTAACATTCTTTATCTTCATGAAGGTATAACGAAGCTTCCTAACTTGATAATTATTGTCATTTGTCTAGGTTTGTATATGGTTGCTCAAGAAAGACAATTACAGAACAGGCAAAGAATGTTGGCTGAGAGTCTGAAAGACGCGGAATCAGGAGGCAGTGGTGAAAATGTTTAGGCACCTCAGGGCGTTGTCGAAATGTGAGCTCTCTCGTTTGCAAATTGCTTCCATCCCTTATGGTGGCTACAATTCAAAACTGTGAGTTTCCAACAATGTGAAATAATTAGATCCATGTTTATTAGTGATGGACTTAGATTTTATTTGAATTCATGGGATACAATAATTATACTGAATCAGTGTCTAGTGGGCCATTTTGAGAAATGGGATTCACAAACACACATCTCAGAAGTTCATAATTTTCGAAAACGTGCTTTTGATGTTTTCACTAGTCAATGACTTTGATAAACCTATTCACCTTCTCCTTTGATATTCTTTAGGGTAGGGTATTACCTTTCCAACACCTCATCTTTCTTTGAAAGCCAATCTCTTTGTTATTCTGGATGAGCTTACAAGTATGATCGTTAAAGGAAGGTGGAAAGCCTTGAGGCAGAGCATTGTACTTAGAAATGGAATCTCTATCTCTCCCTCTCAGCTCTTTCTTTCTTGAACAAGTTTGAATCTTCACGAATCTCATTTCTGTGACCATAGTAGATTCCTCCTCGGTGTACCAGAATGGAAATCTGATTTAAACGACATTGTCTTCTAGCAAAATCTATGGAGCTGGTCAATGCTCAAGAGTCGAGACTCATCCCCCCCACCTCTAATTTAAACAACATCGTCTTCTAGCAAAATCTATGGCGCTGGTTAATACTCAAGACTCATCCCCCACCCACCTACCCATCTTTTATTTCATCACAAAATTCTTCTCCATTCTATGCACAAAACCAATGTATCTCTGACTTTTTTATTTTAGCAGGCACATAATTCATTAGAGAAAGTAAACCCTTCCTTCTTATTAGTTAAACCAATTCCTAACCATTCTTCTCCACAGGCTCATATCTAAAGAAGATCAAATTCTTCCCAAAGGAAATTACTCGTTACCCCATCAAAACTCATGAAAAGCTTCAACGTTGTATGCTTTACATGGCTATTTCACTCGCTGGTGCTCTTTTTGTAAGAATGCTACGTAGTCACACATCCTTTAGAGAATGAGAAGAGATATCTTTGGGTTAATTTCATTGAAGCCTTCGTTTTGGTCACATGGAACCAACTAAACCATAGAACCTTTTGGAGCAAGGAAAGGCTTTTTGATCACCTGTTGGGATAGTCCTGTAAGATTAGTCAAGGTGTCCGTAAGCTGACTAGGACACTCGCGGATGTAAAAAGAAAAAAAGCAAAAAAGATCACCTGTTGGGATAGGGATAGTATTACCACCTTAGCTTTATCTTGGTGTAAATTGTTACCTCTTTCTAAATCTTACCTTTGTATCTCCTACTACCAGTTTTTTTATAAAACAAATCTCTTACTACCAGTTGGAGAAGTTGGGAAATCTCTCTCTTTTGATTTGTAATTTCATAAGTGAATGAAATTGTTTCTCATACAAAAAGGTCAGGAAAAAAAAAGGGAGAGAAAACATTCGTCTCCAGTCTCCACAAAGCCCGCCCACCATGTGAATCTCCAGTGTTCATCATGTTCTGTGCACAACTTTCACCATTTAATTTTGTCCAAACCTAGTTACAAGTTTTACCTTACCACTTGACTGTTATGAAATTTGAACCGTGTGGGATATTTTATCTAAAACAAATATCAAACACATTGTTACAGTTTGGATGTCGTTATCTTTGTGTTAAACTACTACAACAATAATAATAGTAATAAATAAATAAATAATTTCTGTACTTTACCCTTAGTGTAAAAACCTATTAGGAAGAAAAAAGAGAGAGAGAGACGTGGAATAGTGTGGTGATAAATTGAAATGGTGTGACAGTTCAATTCTTGTATTAGATCACATCACAATGTTTTAGGACCAATTGCTCGTTGGACATCCAAATAGATTTCTACTTTCAAGGAAGTTTTAAAACTTTTATGAAAGATGAAAGTTTAAAGATATGTTGCAACTTTTGACAGAACACAAGATATTTTTTTAAATAAAAGTAAAGTTTAGGAATTTTTTTTATATAATTTAACTTTTTATCTTTTTGTTGCATTTCTTGTTCTAAAAGTTCGTTATCAAACAACAAACTAGATGGACTTTTTTTTTTTTTTTTTTTTTTTTTTTTTTTTTTTTTTTTTTTTTTTTTTTTTTTACAATATGGGAATAGAGGAAACAAACCTCTAACTTTGAGATTGATAATACCACTCTATCAGTTGAGTTATGCTCATTTTGGCCAATGGACCAAATGTAATTTCAAAATTATTTTTATGAATAATGATAATAGAGATCAAAGTTACATTTAGCTTGAATCACTATTTAGCTTCTATACAAGAACTTTCTACATTCATATGGCAAACATCTAGTTATTTGAAACATGTTGAATAATAAGTTAGGCATGTGCTATTTAGTCCTTCAATTGCTTTTTTTTTTTTTTTTTTTTTAAAAATGAAAAACCATTTCATTGATTGAATGAAATATTCAAGGATATATAGAAAGGTGTAATTCAAAGGAAATACAAAAGATGTTTTCAATTTGCTACAATTGAGTTCTTCAATTGTTAGAATATCATAACAATTTATTCTCTGCTGCTAATAACATTACCAAATTCTGACATGGCATGTATAAATTGATATATTTTTGTTGAGTTGATATGATGTAAATACATCAATAAAATTTAACAATGTGGAAGGTGAGAATTTGAATATATAGGACCCGTTTGGATTAAAGTCAATCCAAACGAGTCTTTAATTTCTAAAACAATCAATTATGTTTTAACAAGTTGAGTTATATTCATGTTGGTTTAATTACTCAAATAGAAGCATTATTCAAAATTTATAAATGTAATGGAAAGATATCAAAATTTAGTGTTAAGTAGAGAATGTTTAAGCAGTAAGATTGTTTCTCAAAATTTAAACCTTTTCTTTTTCTTATGTAACTAATCCCATATGAATAAACACGTAATCTCTACATAACAACAAGAATTTCATGACCACTAGATTCCTGGGAAATAAAACCCAACACACTGCGCTTTACCTTCACCAAACGTTTCCAACTTCAGTTCCTTTCCCTCATATAAAAACCCTCTATTCATCTTTCACTTCACACCCATCCAAAGCATCAAATTTCCACCAAAAAAACCATGGCTGGCTTCAAATATTTCCTTCTCTGGCCCTTTGTTTTCATCTGCTTAAGCTACACCTTCGCCAATGTAGTCTTCAACTCCAATGATGGATCTGGTTCCGATCTTAGGGCTTGGCCAATACCCGACCCCAGTGCTGGCCCTGGAGTCGATAGAGGGGTAAGTAATGTCGGGGCTGGTCCAAGAGCCGAGCCGAGAGCTTACCTAAGAGACGAGGGAGGGGTAAGTAATGTTGGTGCTAGTCCGAGAGCCGGACCAAAAGCTGGCCTAGAAGGTGAGGGAGGGTTAAGCAATGTCATTACTGGTTCGAGATCCGGACCGAAAGCTAGCCCAGGAATCGAAGGAGGGGTAAGCAATGTTGGTGCTGGTCTGAGATATGGATTGAAAGCTGGTCCAGGAGTCGAGGAAGGGGTAAGCAATGTCGGTGCTGGTCTGAGAGCTGGACCGAAAGCTGGCCCAGGACCTAAGGTAGGGGTAAGTGGTAGTGGGGCTGGTCCGAGAGTCGGGCCAAAAGGTGTTAATTCAATTGTTAATGGAGTCGAAGTTGGAGTCGGAGTTGGGTACAGGCCAGGATTTGGTCCTCCAGGATTTGTGCCTCCAGGATTTGGTCCAAGGCCAGGGTATTGGCCTGTTAAACCGTACGATGAATGCACATTGGGCTATGTTTGTCCATCAAATGAATGCAGCAAATTTGAGTATGGACCTTGCGAATCTTATCACTTTCGTCCATTAACGGCTTCTACGGACCTGCACGAAGTTGGCATCAATTGGGCCAATAGCAAGCCTGTTGCAACGACCCAACATGGCGGATCTGGACCAGTTAATCACATCGACTCAGCCCACTAAGAAGGCCCAAAATGGTGTCTAATTAAATGTCTTCGTGGCCATCTCCTTCCTATGATGCAATATTAAATAATCTTATTTCACCTCTTAAATAAAAAAGAAAAATAAAAAGAAAATAAAGCTGCAATATTTAGTACAATCTTATTTAATATTTTATTTTTCCATTACTCTATTCCCTACTATCATTTATCTATCACAGATGTCAAATTAAACTACGTTTCTTCGATAAATGTCACATCTATATATATACATTAATGTAAATTTATTATATCTGACGCTGGTAATGACATAAAAGGAAACTTAAATCTATATAAACTTTACTAATGTTTCATATTTTAATGTTTTATATAGTTAATTCAATCATATTGTTTTTTTATATAAACCAATTAATATCAAATTATATATATACTCAATATACGGGTTAATTAGAAAAAAATTATTTTTTGAAAAAAAAATTAGGCATAAAGGTTAGATTTAAAAAATATTAGAAAAAATGGGTAATTTTTTTTGGCATTATCTGAATGTGAGAGACGCATTCAAGGTGTTGACCCAGTAGAATTAGTTATTTGGATTAGTGGTAAATTCAGAAAAAAATTAGGTGAAAAGGGTACCTTTCAAAAAAATTAGAAAAAGATGGTAGATTTTTTGTCCATATTGGAATGAAGAGACGCATTCCAAAGAATTTTCTGGCTGTGATAGGGTGTCAGAATCCTCATGATGCGTTTCTTGGAATTAGATGGAATACTTTTGGTTAAATTCAAAGGTTTGATTACTTAATTTTTCATATGACTTAATGGCTAAAATGACTAATCAATTATTAATTAAAAAATAAAGTTCAAACTTTAACAATTTTAGAGTACAACTACGATGTGTTTATTCTTGTCCAGAAGAAGATCCCTTGTTATGCCTAAATCGACCTTGTTGAGTTATATAATGTCTACGATCTCCACGACCTCTTACATTTGGACCTCTTACATTTGATGGTTGGCTTCCGTTTGTAAATTGTACATCCTCACTACGATGTCAATATGTCACATATTGATCATAGACATCTTGACGAGATTGTGAAGTTTGGTCTTCTTCCATATTTAGTAGGGGTGATCATCGGTCGGGGGCGTCAGTTTTGGGTCCAAACCAACACCGACTGTCGATATATCAGTGCATTATCGATCGGCGCTTATCAGTTTCGATGGAGTTAGGAACGCCGGTCGATCAGCTGCTCGATCGGCCGGTCGAATATGTCGGTTTGTGTCTGTGATAAGTTGGACGAGAAATAAAAGAACAAACGAAAAAGTAGAGGTCGACTCTCGGCAAGAGAAAAAAAAGGAAAGAAAGAAGAAAGAAAAAAAAAAGAAAGAAGAAGAATGGTAGAGAAAAGAAGAAGAGAAAAAAAATGAAAGAAGAAGAAAAATGGTAGAAAACAAAGAAATAACAAAGAAGAAAGAAGAAGATAAAATGGTAGGAAAAAGAAAGAGAAAGACAGGAGAAAGGAGAAATGTGAAAAAATTAAGAGAGAGAAAGGAGAAATCTGAAAAAATTAAGAGAGATAAAGGAGGATGAGATAGTGAAAAAGAAAAGAAAAAACTGGAAAAGAAAAAGAAGAAAAAGAAAACGAAGGGATCACGTTGGAGGGGAAACAACCCTATCAAAAATAAATAAATAAAATAAAGATTGTTTTTATAAAAATACAATTTTAAAAAAAATTATTATTTTATAAAAAAAGGTTGTAGGTAATCATTACCTATGAAACTAGCGGCTGGTTTCGTCTACCATAAATGGTAAGATTAGAACTTTTCTTTTTTTAATGCAGATGTAGAGTCGGTCGGCACAGATGGTTCTCGACCAGTTTGGAGCTGCCGCCCGACTATTGGTCGGTTTGAATTCTTTATAAACTGACTTCGACCGTTTCATGTATCCTGCCGCCCGCTCGACTTTGGTTTGGTCAGTTCTGGTCGGGCAGTTCGATTTTTCGGCATGTCATGCTTATCCCTAATATTTAGCATATTGAGAGTTGTTGGAAAAAGTTCAAATGTTGATGATGTTGACATCATAGAACTAGGTGTAGAATGATCGACTGAGGTTGTCAGATATTCATCCTGAACATCAAGTTGAATTGGGACATCATGATGTCTAGCGGGATCACCTTGTTCTTCATCGGGGGCATCACCATCGAAATATTATACTCTATATATCGATGTGAGTGTACGCAGGACCGTTCTAGCTGTTCCAGCCATTGCAGTTGTTCTTTTAGATGTTAGCATATTTGTAAAATATTGCTGAAATAGAATTGAAATATATTAGAACAATTAATCATGAAATTAAACAATAAAATTAAATCATCCTATTAAACAATAAACTCATACCAAAAAGTGATACGATGCTTTTGCTTTCGTTATGTATCACCTGCTAATATTAGAATACCAATCAATGTATCCAAGCTCAACATCTATACCATTGTTAATGGGAGGTCCACTAACAATCAAATTTTATCGATTCTCTCAAATTGATATTTGAAGGGCCAAATATGAAGTCAAATCTCGCTCATGTCTGTCTGGTAGATCATGTGAATGTAGTCGTTTGTCCGTATCGCAAGGTTTTGGAATTCGTTGCAACCTCCTAAACTGGCGCATCACACAATCTGGGTAATGTCACTTTACCAAAAAAAATATATGAGCAGACATATGAGCGGACACCTGGATGTCCATATCTCATGACCTTGAATACAATAAGGTAGCCATCTACGGATTAAATGATTATATGACTCCCAAATAATCTACGTATGTTTCAAATTCCATGAGTGAGTCAACAAAATGAAATGTTATTAATAGATGGGTTATAAATTAATATGATCTTACTTGGTTAGGGGCAAGTGTATTCAATATGTATCTATCATGCACTAACACATGCATAGACGCTCTTATAACAGAAAAATTGTCATTTTACCTACACCAATTAGAAATCAAATATTAGTGGTTATTAAATCACAATATAAAATATAGAGATTAAATGTTAATGAGTTAAAAATGATTACCATACTGCTAGTCGTCTATCACCCAAATTGTTCTCATACCGACGGAGTCGTCGATGTGCTAAAAGAGGAAACCGATCTCATGCCCAAATTTGCAGTAACAGAAGCGGACCTGCTATGTCTTTGCCATCGATAACTGCACCTTTGCATAACTGTCTATATAACCATGCAAGACAACCAACCCCCAACTATATGTCCCAGCAATATAAAAATCTATTAGTAGAAGGAGATACATAAGTGCACTCTACTGTTGGTTTTATCCGTAAATACCAATCCTCCAATCAATGTAAGAATATAAGCTCGAGCATATCGTTGGAGTTGCTCTTCATCAGCGTTAGCTGGTAGATGAGCGAAGTTGTTAAATTGTTAGGCTAGCCAAGACAGGCTAAGATAACCTCTTTTAAGAACATTGTCATTTGTTGTTACTCATAACAGATTGTAACATACTTGTTCCCAATTATAATTAAGTGACTCGATCAATGCTCGCCCATTAATCAGAAGTCCAAACTGGATGACTACATCCTCTAGAGTAATCGTACACTCCCTATGCAACATGTGAAATGTGTGTGTCTCTTTTCGCCACCGTTCCACTAATGCTGTTATCAAATGTCAGTCTAGTTGTATAAATTTAATGCATGAAACTCTATAAAATCTAGATGCTCGTAAATAATTTAAAATACGAGGGTATAAATCGTCCTGTCTCTGAACCACAACCTCTCGACGTCGACAATGTATAGCATCGATATGCTCGTCTTGCCAAACAACTCGAGATTGATAGCTACCTTGTAGATATAAAATCGAATAATCGTATGGTCCTGTGTTAATACCCTCGTCCATCTAACGTCATTTACATAACATAACAATTAACACAAACAATTAATATAAGATTATAATTAACACTAACAATTAATATGATGTAACAATTAATACTGATAATTTGTGAAGCAAAACGGTCTCATTTGTATTACTCATCAAAGAAATAGTTTACATTCAACATATAATAAATTTTTTAATATAATGTTCGTTAATGTTCTAACATTAATTTTTTTTAACAATATTACTCATCTCAGCTGCAATCAAATTGAAGTCTAATTGACTGTGATCTTGACTCATTCTTGTATACCCACAAGAATGAGGATCATTATATTGTGTAATTTCAAATTTACCATATTTTTTATGACAGCAGACACATAGTCTCCATGTGCAACCATTGTCGTATCTCTTACACCTAACAACCCATATGTTCTTTTTTGACTCAACGACTTCAAAATTTTGATGACGATTGATTGAATAACTTTTCACTGCATTTTTAAAATCGAACTTTGAGTTAAATACCATCCCTGTACTCAAAGAATCAGATCTAGTATCTTGTCTCTCATTACTTGAATCAGGTTCAATATTTATGTCGTTTAGGTCTATCTCATTGAAGGTTTCAGGGACATCATGAACATCATAAAATCCATGAGTTGGTTGAGGTCATGAACACCACAAGAATCATATTAGTATCTTGTCTCTCAATGCTTTTCACTTTTATGTCGTTCAGGTCTCTCATTGAAGGTTTCATGTCTATCTTCATATAAGTATTATCCGTCAAATTGAATTCAACACATTTATAAAGGGATTATGGGATGCATTATCTATAGATAGAGATGATGGGATAGAGGTAATATTTAGATATGGAAGCAATGTAGGAGGATCTACTTTCTACATCCATATCTCATTACGAAGTGAATCTGATTTAAGGTTTATGATGAGCAACGCTCCATCCCATCTAAATACAGTGAATCTCTATATTCCTCAACCAAACATCTCAAATCAAACATCAAGAAGGGAAATTGAAAATAATATTGAGGTCAAGTCATGAAGAGAAAAATTTAGACCAAATTATCGTCACAAATTTAGAAGAAGTTGAAATAGAAGATGATGAAAGTGATCTAGAGCAACCAACTCATGGATTCTATGGTGTTCATGATGTCCCTGAAACCTTCAATGAGATATACCTTAACGACATAAATATTGAACCTGATTCAAGCATTGAGAGACAAGATACTAGATTTGATTTTTTGAATACATGGATGATATTTAACTCAATGTTCGATTTAAAAGATGCAGTCAAAAGGTATTCAATCAATCGTCATCAAAATTTTGAAGTCATTGAGTAAAAAAAAGAACATTTGGGCTGTTAGGTATAAGAGTACGACAATGGTTGCACGTGAAAATTATGTGTCTGCTGCCGTAAAAAATATGGTAAATTTGAAATTACACAATATAATGGCCCATGTTCTTGTCTATATGCAAGAATGAGTCAAGATCATAGTCAATTAGACTCCAATTTGATTGTAGCTGAGGTGAGTAGTATTGTTAAAAAAAATTCATCCGTTAATGTTAGAACATTACATGACATTATATTAAAAAAATTGTTACACATGTTGAATGTAAACTATTTCTTTGATGATTAATATAAATGAGACAGTTTTGCTCCACAAATTATTAGAGTATTAATTGTTACATCATATTAATTGTTAGTGTTAATTGTAATCTTTTATTAATTGTTTGTGTTAATTGTTATGTTATGTAAATGACATTAGATGGACGAGGGTATTAGCACAGGATCATACGATTATTCGGTTTTATATCTACAAGGTAGCCATCGATCTCGAGTTCTTTGGAAAGACGAACATATCACATTGTCGACGTTGAGAGTCTGTTGTTCGGAGGCAGGAAGACCCAGACCCTCGTATTTTAGATTATTTACGAGCATCTAGATTTTATGGAGTTTCATGCATTAAATTTTATACAACTAGACTGACATTTGATAACAACATTAGTGGAACGGTGGCGACAACAAGAGACACACACATTTCACATGCTGCATGGGGAGTACGATTACTCTAGAGGATGTAGTCATCCAGTTTGGACTTTCGATTAATGGACGAGCATTGATTGGACCACTTAATTATAATTGGGAACAAATATGTTATAATCTGTTGGAAGTAACAACAAATGATAATGTTTTTAAAGGAGGCCGTCTTAGCTTGCCATGGCTAGCCCAACAATTTATCAATTTCGCCCATCTACTAGCTGACGATGAAGAGCAACTCCAATGATATGCTCGAGCTTATTTTCTTACATTGATTAGAGAATTGGTATTTCCTGATAAAACCAACAATATAGTGCACTTGATGTATCTCACAGTAGATTTTTATGTTGTTGGGACATATAGTTGGGAGCTAGTTGTCTTGCATGGCTATATAGACAGTTATGCAAATGTGCAATTATCCGTAGCAGAACCTCTTATGTTTAATTTGGGCATGAGATCGATTTTCTCTTCTAGCACCTCGACGACTCCACCTATATGAGAACAATTTGGGTGATAGACTACTAGCAGTACGATAATCATTTTTAACTCATTAACATTTAATCTCTATATTTTATATTGTGAGTTAATAACCACTACTATTGATTTCTAATTGTTGTAGGTGAAATGATGACTTTTCTATTATAAGAGCGCCTATGCATGTGTTAGTTAGTGCAGGATAGATACATATTGGATACACTTGCCCCTAAGATCATATTCATTTATAATGCATCTATTAAAAATATTTCATTTTGTTGACTCATTCATGAAATTTGAAACATATGCAGATTATTTGGGAGTCATATAATTATTTAATCCGTAGATTGTCACCATATTGTCTCCAATGTCATGAGATATGGATATCTAACTGTCCACTCATATGTTCTTTTTTGTGGTAGAGTGACATTACCCAGATCGTGTGATGTGCCAGTTTGGAAGGTTGCAACGAATTCCAAAACCTTGCAATACGGACAAACGACTACATTCACACGATCTACCAGACAGACATGAGCGAGATTTGACTTCATATTTGGCTTCTCAAATATCAATTTGGGAGAATCGATAAAATTTGATTGTTAGTGGACCTCCCATTAACATTGGTATAGATGTTGAGTCTCGATACATTGATTGGTATTCTAATATTAGAGGCGATACATAACAAAAGTAGGAGCATCGTATCACTTTTTGGTATGAGTTTATTGTTTAATAGGATGATTCGATTTTATTGTTTAATTTCATGATTAATTGTTCTAATATATTTCAATTCTATTTCAGCCATATTTTAAAAATATGCTAATATATGAAAGAACGGCTGCAATGGCTGGAACAGCTAGAACGACCATGCGTACACTTACATCGATATATAGAGTATGATATTTCACAGCTAGACATCAGGATGTTTCAATTTAACATGATGTTCAGGATGAATATCCGACAACCCTAGTCGATCATTTTACACCTAGTTCCATGATGCCAACAACCAACACATCAACATTTGAACTTTTTCCAACAACTCTTAGTATGCTAAATATAGAAGAAGGTCAAACTTCACAAGCTCGTGAAGATGTTCATGATCAATATGTGACATACCGACATCGTAGTGAGGATGTAAAATTTACAGACAGAGACTAACCATCAAATGTAAGAGGTCGTGGAGATCGTGGACATTATATAACTCAACAAGATCGATTTAGGCGTAACAGGGATCTTCTGGAAAAGAATAAATACATCGTAGTTGTACTCTAAAATTGTTAAAGTTTGAACTTTATTTTTGAATTAATAATTGATTAGTCATTTTAGCTATTAAGTCATATAAAAGAAAATAAGAAATCAAAGCTTGAATTTAGAAAAAGTATTACACCTAATTCCAAACTCGAGTTAAAAAAAATTAACATGGACGGTAAAAAAAGAAAAAATACATTAAAAACAACTTAATTTCTAAAAGGTTATAAAAAATAATTAATTATAAATTTAATTTTAAAGTCTTAGATCAAAATAAATTTGGTTAGAAAGTAAAAAATAGAAAGAAAGAAAAGGTGAAAAGAATAAGAAAGAACAAAAAAAAGAACTTTAAAAAAAGTGAATAAAAAGAAGAAGAAAAAAGAGAGAATGCATAAAAGAATAAGAAGAAGGAAATAATTTTTATAACAATTTTTTTTAAATATAATAAAGGAAGAAAAATGAATTTGAAAGATATTAAAGAAAAAAAGAAGATAGTTTTAAAGATATTAAATGAAGAAGAAAAAAGATTTTTAAAGATAATAGAGGAAGAAAAAAAGAGATTTTTTTTTTTTAAAAAAGAATTTTAAAGATAAAAAAAAAAAAGCATGAATAACTCTTGAAGGGATGCATTCTAATATGAATAAAAAATCTACCCTATTTTCCTAATTTTTTTTAAAGATATCCTTTTCACCTAATTTTTTTTTCTAAATCTATCCCTAATCAAAATAACCCATTCTGACGTGGTCAACACCTTTATGTCTAATTTTTTTTTTTCAAAAAATACCTTATTTTTCTAATTAACCCGTATATTGAGTATATATAATTTGATATTAACTTGTTTATATAAAAAAACAATATGATTGAATTAACTATATAAAACATTAAAAAGATGAAACATTAGTAAAGCTTATATAGATTTAAGTTTCCTTTATACCCTTACCAGCATCATATATAATAAATATACATTAGTGTATATATATATATATAGATGTGACATTTATTGAGAAAGTTTCGTCTAATTTGACATCCGTGATAGATAAATGCTAGTAGAGTAGTGGATAGATAAATTATTAAATAAGATTGTACTACATATTGCAGTTTTATTTTTCTTTTTATTTAAGAGGTGAAATAAGATTATTTAATATTGCATGATAGCAAGGAGATAGCCATTGAATTGCATTAAAAAGTGTAAAGTTAAACATTGAATTGATTTTGAGTGATTCAAAATTCTCCTGAAATTTGCATTTTGTGTTAAAAATACCTTTGAATTTTTAAAAGTTCCAAAAATACCCTTAAATTAAAAAAAATACCCTTGTCGTTAGTTTTGGATGGATATCGTTAAAGTTTTGTTTAAAAAATACTCCTAAACTTTCAAAATTTTCAAAAATACCTCTAAAGTTTCAAAAATATTCTTAAAACCTTTTTTTTTTAAAAAAAAATACCTTCACCGTTGGTAAATTAACAAAAATTGTTAATACCTCGTTGGAAAAATAATTCTAATTTTTAAATGTTTCTATCGTTAATATGGTGATCAATTTGTTATAAATTTTCTTAAATTCGAAAGAACCAATTTTAAAACAAATTATATAGATATCCTCATTTTTTTTATTTAGATACTCTTATTTTTCTAATTCTTGCACGAAATTTTTCAATAACCAAAATAAAAACTAAAATTTTAAGTTAAAACAAAAAATCTCACAAAATTCCAAAATCAAAATCTCCATTTAAAACATACCAAAACGATAAATAGTCAAATAAAAAATGTATTTGGCTATTAACACACGCTCAACTACTAACATACAACTTTGTTAAAACATTTAAGTCCTAAAAATCCCTTGGTGGTTTTATTATTTTCTTTCTTCTTATCATAGTTCATATACCTTAATTGAAGTGTGCAATTTTATTTATTTTTGTCAAACATTTAACAAAAAGGGGAGTAGAAGAGTATTGAAGAAAAATGGAAAAAATAGAGAAGTAAGATTGGACTAACAATTTTTGTTCATATAATGGTAAATGTATTTTTTATCTCATTTTGGAAATTTAAAGGTATTTTTGAAACTTTTGAAAGTTCAACTGTACTTTTGACACAAAGTACAAAATTTAAAGATATTTTGTATAATATAGCCTATAGAAAAATTTCCTTTTCTCAAACCCATTAAAAAAAAATCTTTAAAATGTTGTTATCTTCCGGGCCTTTCTCTCTCAAATATCATATTTGTTATTTGGCTTTCTCTAGGAAAAAACAAAGGGGTGAAGAAACAAAAAATCCCAAGAACAAAGTGGAGAAACAAAAATCCCAAAAAAAACTATTGCAGAAATGGGTTAAAACTTGTTTGATACAACAATTCTGAATAAAAAAACAGACAAATTTTCATATTTGAGCTTGCCCTGAATTCAAACTTCTATTAAAATTTTAAGAGATATTTAGATATTAAACCCCATTTGAAAACTTATTTTCATAAATGTCTAATTTTATTATTATTTTCAACAATAAGATTTTATTTGTTTTTTTGGTTGAAAATGCCTTTTCCGTAGGTGGATGATTATTATTTTTTTTTTTCATATTTACGATAATGTTGGAGAGAGAGTCAACATTTATATGAGAGGATTAATTTCTTTTGTCTTTTAAATTATTTGAAAAAAAAGAGAGAATATGTATTTAATTAATCTTTCAAAAGGATTGAGATTTTTAATGGAATTTCTATATTTTGATTGGTTTTGGAGAGAGAATGCTCAATGCCCTTAATTGGTTGAGATTTCAATGCTATAAGAGAGATTTTCATAACTTTTTTTCGTTTTTTTTTTCAAACGGCAACTTCATCTTCTTCCATGTTTCATCTTCCGGCACCATGTTCTTTTCTGGCATCGTCACGACAATTTTTTTCTCTACTTTTTTTATTTTAATTTTCTTTTCCGCTAGATTCTTCATTTGATATTTTCCTTGTTGGCCTTTGGGCCATTAATCTCAATTAATTAATTAATTAATATTTTGATAATAACAAACCTATTTTTATTCACTAATAATTTTAGTATGTTTTGAAGTGTCCATTATGTAGAGCTCGAAATAACGATTCCAACGCAATTTGAATCACTCAAATCGGAGCTCAAATGAAAAAGATATCGCCAAAACAAACTTAATGAAAAAATATCCAATGTCGATGACGTGGCGGCCAAATCATCAAAGTGGACCTACTAAAGGATGACAAGTAGAGCAATAGATAAATGACACATGTGGACTTTTGATTTTTGGATTGGTTTCAAAAAGAAAATGAATTCAATATTATGTTATGTTTGTGTCTAACGGTTAGTTGGACACATGGTGAGCAAAAAAATTATATTATTTCATGTTTGTGTCTAACGGCCAGTTGAGTTTAAATCTCCACTGTTCAATTTTCTTTTACCAACATCCAATGACCCAAATTGAATTTGGTTTTCTCCTATCCCATCTCTTTTTAATCTCTTCACCTTCTCCAAAATTAAAAACAACAATTACATATTTTTACAATCCTCAAAGTCACCATTGTTATTATCTCAAAGCTCTCATTTTTTTTCTTTTCATGTTATTCTTGAGAGAGGTATATTGTATTGTGAATATTTATTTATTGAGTGCTTAAATTTGTAATTCTACTCTTTGAGAGAGTTTTTCTCATCTTGTTCTTCATTTCCAAATTTATTGCAAGGGTTACTGATATGAATCGCCCAACGCATCAAATTATTATTTAATAATTTTGATGTAATCTAATAATTTTCAATTTTATCTTTTTTTATGACATTTAAGTAGGGGTAATTTTGTCATTTTACTATGTTGTATTAGGGTTTTATTAGGAGGCTATTTAAAGCCTTGCCTTTAGGTTGTTTGAAACAGTTTTGATATTTTTAGAACTTAGGGTTTTCTTAAATGAGAATTCTTTGGTAGATGACATAGTTTCATCACCCGCCACTTTTGCAATTCTTGAGTCAGGGTTGCATGCCAAGAACATTCAGGTAAGTCTAATCATCTTGCTTGTGGAGTGTTCGAACTTGGAGTAAGGAACTAGTTCTCCTTGTCTCTTGGTCTTCGATCAAAAGGTAATCCAATTCTTATCCTTTCTTTTGGGATTGTTGTCAAATTGAATTGTGGGTTTTAGGATTTGTTGTTAAGGGTTCAACAATTGGGTTCCTAATTTTCAAATTGCTAGGATTTTCATATCATTTGGTATTAGAGCCTAGGCTCTATATTGGATATATGTTTTATTCAATTGTTTGGTTTGTTGAGTCTATTTCTTGATTAGGGTTCTTGTTGTGTTGTTGTTTTGAAAAGAAAAAAAAATTCGAAGTTTGGGGGTCTTCGATTTCAAAATTGAAAAAAAAAATTAAGTAGACACGTGAAGCAAGCACATTAATTTTTTTTGGAGTCGGTTCTACGATTCGGAAGTAGAAAAAAATAAAATTAAGCAGGCACGTCAAACAAGCACGTCAATTTAAAATTAAAAAAATTGGACGTCGGTTCTGCGATTCAGAATTAAGGAAAAAAAAAACAGGCACGTCAAGCAAGCAGCAGCTCAATTTTCATGAGTTTTAAGCTGCTATTTCAAAAGCGTATTGCTTATTCAAATCAAAATTTGAAATTTCTTATAATTTAAGTTAGGGTTTTGGGTAAAAGTAGTGTCTTGAATTCCTAATTCTTGTTTCCTTTTTATCATTAATTTGTCTAGTTGTTTGTCATTCTCTTGTTCATCTTTCATTACTCTTTGAATCTTGAATATTAAATTCTTGATTCTAAATATCTTATTTTTCTTGTTTTCTTGTCTAGTTTGTCGAATCCTTAATATTAGATTCTTGATTTTTAGTTTTCATTTTTGTGGAATTCTATTGGTTCTTTGCTTGAGTTTGACACTTTAATTTGCAATCAATTTTTGCTTGATTTTGTTTCTAGCTCGCTTCTCTGATCATGATTGCAAAATCTTGGCTATCATTCTATTGAGAGAGTTCATATTTGTGAGGGAGTGCTACATATTGAGTGCAAACACGAGTGACTATTCATCCTTTGAGTGAAATATGTGAGAGACCGATTATGAGGTCCAATTTTCTTTATGCTAACATCTTGCAGTCATGCTCACACAAACAAGAGCGTCAAGAAATGACCATCATGTTGACCGAAATAAGCTTCCATTGTTCTTTGGAAGTATTTCATATCCAAAGGAGTATATTCTTAGGGAGGAATAAATTGATACTATATTTGATCACTATCATTATATTGAAAAGGGAAAGGTAACACTTATTATTTCTACATTTGAAGATTATGCCCTAACATGGTGGATTAATATATTATAAA
This sequence comes from Lagenaria siceraria, assembly GCA_002890555.2. Taxonomy (NCBI): domain Eukaryota; kingdom Viridiplantae; phylum Streptophyta; class Magnoliopsida; order Cucurbitales; family Cucurbitaceae; genus Lagenaria; species Lagenaria siceraria. The sequence goes on along the minus strand of CM016483.1, from coordinate 9,114,785 downwards.
AAATGAGTAAAAATCAAGAAACATCTTCTTGGAAAGAGGTTAAGGTTCTTATGAGGAAACATTTTGTTCCTAAGTCTTTTCACAAATTGGAAACTTTGAGACAAGTGACCAAAAGTGTGAAAAAAATACTATAAAGAGATGCTTTTGTTACTTGAGAAGATTGACCTGTATGAAGATGAAGATATTGTCATGAATCGATTCTACAAAGGACTTAATGAGGAGATCGCTAATATGCTTGCTGATCGAGAAGAAATTTGACCTTGTGCAGATTTAGAAGAAATGATGCATGTTGCCATTAAAATAGAAAGACAACTCCAAAGAAGATCATCAAGGTACACTAAATCTAAGTCTAGTTTCAATATCAACACATTAGTGGAAAAAAATAATGTACCTACCATATACGAGCATTTTGAGAAGGTGGATAGTAGTAAAGAAAACCTTGCTTATGTTGCACCTACACATGATAATGATGTTTTGCCTTCTAGATCATTAGATAGCAAGGAATTACATGGTTGTAATCTTACTACTATTGTTGAACCATTTATTTCTGGAGAAGCATGTGTTAGTAGTAGTGAGATAGAGAAAGTAGATGGTAGAGAATTTGAAACTATAATACTTTGGGATAACGTTGTCAGTCCATTAGAAGCCAAAGTAAAATTTGATCCTACTCTTGTATCATCACTTCCAAGAGAAGTAAAACTTGATGTGTGTGAGTTGAAAAACAAAAGGCATGAAACCGAGACAAAAACAATAGAAATATACGATGGAGAAAAGCATGTGAAGAATACTCGGTCTATAGATAAAAATGAGAGAAGCCAATAATACAAGTTTGGAAATTTATGAGATTACATGGTTCTTAGTTACAAAACAAAGCATTCAAGATTTTCTAAACAAAAGAGTTTGTTTTCTAACAGGTGAGCTTCAACCATGTTTGCCTAGTTTCTCTTTTGAGTTTTTGCAAGAGGTTAAAGCATTGACTTTGAAGCAAAACTCAAAGAATGACCCTAGTTCTTTTGATTGTCACAAATTGAATGAAGATTGGAAGGGCCGATATTCTTTCCATTATAGATGGAATCCAAGACAGTGTCAACCTTTGACATCTCTGTTGGACCGATATGGTAACCCTAGAGGGGGGTGAATAGGGTTTCTTTAAGCTAATGAAATTTTTTTCCTAATGTGGGCCCAATGAAACAAATTAATACACTTTATACTAACAAGTAATTTAAACAAGAATTTCATGCAAATAAATTCAACCCAAAGTAATCAAGAAATTAAAAGTAATACTTTGAAGCACTCTATTTAATTCTAATAATAAGATTGGTAAAGATATGCAAATTTAAGAACTACCAATCAAAGTAAACAAATATGACCAATTAATTTCAAGGAATAAAAGTTGCAATTAATTTCAAACAATAAACTATAATAGCAAATTAATTGCAAAATTAAATAGGAGAGGGATAGAGAAAATGACACCGGAAATTTATAGTGATTCGGCACAACTGGCCTACATCCACTTCCCAAGCTCCTCTTGGGTATGTCACTAGAAACCTTGACTCTTTCCACGGCTTAGAGTCGAACCGCTACAATGTTCCTTTTCCGGGCGCAAGAACAAACCCGATCCTTTCCACGGTTGAGGATCAAACCGTTACAACAACTCTTTTTTCGGGATCAAGAGCAACCTTTACAAAAGTTTAGAAATGAAGAACAAGATGAGGAAAACTCTCTCAAAGAGTAGATTTACAAATTTGTAGCACTCAACAAATCAATCCTCACAATACAATAAATCTCTCTCAAGAATTAGATGAAAAGAAGAAAATTGAAGCTTGGTGAGAGAGCAACAATGGAAGCTTAATGAATTATGGAGGATTGAAAAATAATAAAAGTTCTTAAAATTTGGAGAAGATGAAGTGTTTAAAAAGAGAGAAAAGTTGTTGGAAACTACATTAAATTTGAACCATTAGATGTTGGTAAAAGAAAATTGAATGGTTGAGATTTAAACTCAACTAGCCGTTAGACACACACATAAAATAATATAAAATTTATTTTCTTTTAAAGACAACTAGCCGTTAGACACAAACATATAATAATATTAAATTCATTTTCTTTTTAAAACCATTCTTTTTAAAACAAAAAAAAATCAAAAGCTCCATGTGTCACTTATCTATTTCTCCACTTGTCATCCTCTAGTAGGTCCACTTTGATGATTTGGCCGCCACGTCATCGACATCGGATATTTTTCCGTTAAGCTTGTTCCAGCCATATCTTGTTCGTTTGAACTCCGATTTGAGTGATTCAAATTGCGTTGGAACCGTTGTTCCAAGCTCTACACAATGGACACTTCAAAACACTCAAATTGTTAATAAATAAAAACAGGTTTGTTATCATCAAAACATTAATTAATTAATTAATTAAAATTAATTAATTTGAGATTAAGGGCCAAAAAGCCAACAATCTCATGACTACAAGGTTGCTTTACAAGAGAGACCGTCCAAGAGAGGTGCTAGGAAATTAACATCATTTTCTTCCCATGACTTCAAAACTGCTTTACAAGGCTTTGATTTGGATTCGAGGACGAATCCTTCAAAAGGAGGAGAGAATGATATGAACCGCCCAAGGCATCATTAAATGTAATTTTGTCATTTTACTATGTTGTATTAGGGTTTTATTAGGAAGCTATTTAAAGTCTTGCCTTTAGGTTGTTTGAAATAGTTTTTGATGTTTTTAGAACTTTAGGGTTTTCTTGAATGAGAATTATTTGGTAGATGACAGAGTTTCATCACCCGCCACTTTTGCAATTCTTGAATAGGGTTGCATGCCAAGAACATTCAGGTAAGTCTGATCATCTTGCTTGTGGAGTGTTCAAACTTGGAGTAAAGAACTAGTTCTCCTTGTCTCTTGGTCTTCGATCAAAAGGTAATTCAATTCTAATCCTTTCTTTTGGGATTGTTGTCAAATTGAATTATGGGTTTTAGGATTTGTTGTTAGGGGTTCAACAATTGGGTTCCTAATTTTTAAATTGTTAGGGTTTTCATATCAGTTGCTCTTGATCCCTAAAAAGAGTGGTTGTGACGGTTTGATCCTCAACCGTGAAAAGGATCGGGTATGTTCTTACACCCGAAAAAGGAACATTGTAACGGTTCGACTCTAAGTCGTGGAAAGAGTCAAGTTTGTAGTGACATACCCAAGAGGAGCTTGGGAAGTGGATATAAGCCGATTGTACCGAACCACTATAAAATTCTCAGTATCAATTTCTCTATCCCTCTCCTATTTATTTTTGCAATTAATTTGTTATTATATTTTATTGCATAAAATTAATTGCAAAATTTATTCCTTGAAATTAATTGGTCATATTTGTTTACTTTGATTGGTAGTTCTTAAATTTGCATATTTTTTACCAATCTTATTACTACAATTAAATAGGGTGCTTGAAAAGTGTTAGTTTTAATTTCTTGACTACTTTGATATGAATTTATTTTCATAAAACTTTTGTTTAAATTACTTATTAGCAAAAAGTTTATTAATTTGTTTAATTGGGCTCACATTAGGGAAAAAATTTCATTAGTTTAATTAAACCCTATTCACCCCCTGTAGGGTTGCCATACCGATCCTACATTCCTATATTTTGATTTTTGTTTCAGTTTTTTGTTGCAACTTTCGATTGGCTTTTGGCGGCAATTTTCAAGTAGATGGGTATGTTTTATGCATGACAATTTTCAGTTCGTGTGTATGTTTGTTTGTTTACGTGTTATATTCTATTGATTGCTTAGATTATTACTTGATATATTATGTGAATGTGTACGGTATATGCTAGGGTTTATGTTGTGTATGTATTTGTAATCTTTCTTGATATATAATATGAATGTACCTTATTTATTTATGGAAGCATAATTATGTTCAATTGTTATTTACCATTATATATATTATATATGATATGACCCGCAAACTTTATAATATATATATATATTATTATATTTAGTTATCGTTTGCGTTAGGAGTGTTATAAAAAACTAAAAAATGGAAAAACCAAACCAATCCAAACCGATCCACTAGTTTGGTTTGGTTTTTTAGTATAAAATTGGACATATTGGTTTTTATTTGAAGAAAACAAAAAATATTGGTACAGATCGAATTTTGAATGGAAAAACCAATCAAAACCAAACCAAACTAAGAGTATGTATACTCTTAAAAATAAACTCTAACAATATTAGGTATCTTTTAGTGTTTTAATTATTATGGAGTGTATGATATTTATTTAGAAAGTACAAAAAAAAGTCCAATTTCAATCTATAAAAAAAGAAATAGACTCAATTTTAATTTAAAATTATTAAAAATAACCAGTACAAAACAAAATTAAAAATAAAAATTAAATTTTGAAAGAGAAAAAAATAAAACGTGAAAACCAAAAACCAAACCGATAATAAACCAAACCAAATAAAAACCAATCCATTGGTTTTATTCTTTATTAGACATCAGTTTGGATCTCTTCTTTATAAAACCAATTGGTTTGGTTTACTTATTGGTTGATCCCAAAATCGATAAAATCGAACCGACTATCACCCTTAATTTGCGTGCCAATTTTCTAGTATATATGGTATATGATAAGACCCCTAGACATTATAATGAAAACATCATTAAATTTAGTTATCGTTTGTGTGCCAATTTTATAGTATATTTCAAATATGATATGACCCTCAGACATTCTAATATGTACATCTTTATATTTAGGTATCATTTGCATGACAATTTTATAGTATATATTATATATGATATGACCCCCCAGACATAATTATGTTAAATTGATAGCTACCGTAGTATATATTGTATGTGATATGTCCCCTAGGTTTTGTAATATATACGTCATTATATTTAGATATTGTTTGCATGCCATTTTTATAGGATATGACCCCAAACATAATTATGTTCAATTTTTATCTACCGTAGTATATATTATATGTGTTATAACTTCCAGACTTTCTAAGATATACCTAATTATATTTAGGTATTGTTTGCGTGCCAATTTTATAGTATATGTTGTATGTGTTATGACCCCTACACATAATTATATTTAATTGTTATTTACGGTAGTATATATTGTATGTGATACCACAAACATTTTAATATATACATCATTATATTTAGGTATCATTTGTGTGTCAATTTTATATGATGGTCATTTCAATGAGAGAGACAATTATGTGGATTACAAATTAATAGAGATTGCAATCATGATGGAATGACATTTATTGAGTTAGAACAATCCATTATTGGGAGCTTATATTCTATATGCAATTTTGCGCCCCCGCAGTTGTTTGTTTCTATAAGATCTAAGGATTTCATAAAAAAAAAACTTGGACATTAGTGACGATAATGATGTTAAATGGTTGTACAATTTTGTGTCTGTTAGGGTTGAACAATCGTGTGCCATAATTGTTGAAGCAAAAAATGCTCTAGCATTAATTATGGATGATACATTAATTGTTGGGTCAAGCAGTAATCATGATTCTCTTAAAGGACGATTTTTTCATAGTATTGATATTGCTAAGTTTTCCCTCAATTTCCAAGTTAAGGTGGATAACATCTTTGCTTCATGTTTTGCGATCTATTGCGATTAGAGACAACTTTTAGCATAACACCATAAAATCATATCGTGATGTTTTGGTGGTTCGGTGTGTTGTTGATGCCTGTCATTGGAAGATTCAAACTACTCGTTTTGGGGATGATAGTAGTGATTTATGGATTATATCTAGTTTTGACAATGAGCATACATGTTTGTTAGATATTGTAGTGACAGATCATAAGCAAGCCACTTTTTCATTCATTAAGGATTATATTTTGAGGAAGATTAGCAATTATGGTAACGAGTTAACCACTCCAGCAGAAATCGTACATTATATACAATTCGAGCATGGTTTGAACATTAGTTATTAGAAAGCTTGGCGTTCTCGTGAAGCTGCATTGAATTCAATAAGAGGATCTCATAAAAACTCTTTTAAAATGATCCATTCTTTTGCTTATATGTTGAAAGTGAAAAACCCTGGTATATTCTAAATATGTTTTTTCTTTACTTGTATATATACTTCTAGTTATATTGTAAGTATCTGTTATATAAAGTTCTATATGTTATGATTTTGTAGGTTTGATTATTGATTACCATATTGATGAGGATGACAGATTTGTATATTTTTTTCATGTCATTTGCTGCATTGATTTTTGGTTGGAAGCATTGTCGTCTAGTGATTTCTGTGGATGGCACATCTTTGAAGAGTAAGTATGTGGGACTTTGTTAACTGCTACTACTCTAGATGCCAATGATCAGATTTTTCCATTGACATTTTATGTTGTTGATGGAGAGAATGATGCTTCATGGCAATAGTTTTTTGTTCGATTGAAGCAAATAATTGGTGATCACGGTGATATCATGATTGTTTCAGATCGACATAAGAGCATAATTAAAGCAGTTGATTTAGTACTTCCCAATGCCTATTATTGTATGTGTATTGTACATTTGTTCAAGAATATAAGCTAATTGACCACATTTTTTTATTCATGTGCCAAAGCTTTCAATGTTGTGGAATTTGAATATCACACGTTAATTGGAATGGAATTCTCGAAGCGGTAGTGCATGCAAACTAGGTAACTAGAATGATGAAGTAAGCTTTACTAGTAGGTGTGTTCTTATTAGGTAGAGGAGCGATTTCATGGAAGTTTGCAAAACAGACTTGTATAGCGAGGTCCATCATGGAGTCTAAATTTATTGCTCTAGAATTAGCAAGACAAGAGGTAGAGTGTCTTAGAAGCCTACTGGGAGATGCACCATTGTGGGGGCATCGGTATGAGTGGCTTAGAGCCTACTGGAAGATGTACCTTTGTGATGTGGCATCAATACCAATCTCTTTGTACTGTGATTCACAAGTTGCCATAGGAATTGCCAAGAATAGTGTGTATGATGGCAAGAGGAGGCATATACGCCTTAGACATGGAGCTGTGAAACAGTTACTGAAAGGAGGATTATCCCATTGGAGTATGTAAGGTTTGAGAGGAATTTAGCAGATCCTCTCACTAAAGTCCTAACAAGGAGAGTAATTCTAGAATTTTCAAAAAGTAAGGGATGTTGGTTTTTTGGCCCTTAATCTCAAATTAATTAATTAGTATTTTGATGATAACAAATCTGTTTTTATTTATTAACAATTTGAGTGTTTTGAAATGTTTATTGTGTGGAGCTTGGAACAACGGTTCAATGCAATTTAAATCACTCAAATCGGAGTTCAGACAAAAAAGATATGATCGAAACAAGTTTAACGAAAAATACTCGAGGTGATGACGTGACGGCCAAATAATCAAATTGGACTCAATTAGAAGGTGACATGTAGAGCATTGAAAGGCTGGCAAATGATTGGCATTTGATTTTTGGATTAGTTTTAAAAAGAAAATAAATTTAATATTATTTTTTGTATGTGTCTAACGGCTAATTGTGTTTAAATCTCCACCATTCAATTTTCTTTTAACACCATCCAATGATCCAAATTTAATGTAGTTTCCAACAACTTTCCTCTCTTTTTAAACACTTCATCTTCCCCAATTTTTTACAACAATTTCATATTATTTTCAATCCTCCATAAAATACAAAGCCTCCATTGTTACTCTCTCCAAGCTTCAATTTTCTTCTTTTCATCTAATTCTTGAGAGAGATATATTGTATTGTGAGGATTAATTTATTAAGGGTTTCAAATTTGTAAATCTACTCTTTGAGAGAGTTTTCCTCATTCCATATCAAATCTATTGGAAAGAGTTGCTTTTCTATCCCGAAAAAAAAGTTGTTGTGACGGTTTGATCCTCAACTGTGGAAAGGATTAGGTTTGTTCTTGGACCCGAAAAAAGAACGTTGTAGCGGTTCGCCTCTAAGTCGTGGAAAGAGTCAAGGTTTCTAGTGATATACCCAAGAAGAGCTTGGAAAGTGGATGTAGGCCGGTTGTGCTGAACCACTATAAATTTCCAGTATCATTTTCTCTATCCCTATCCTATTTAATTTTGCAATTAATTTTTCAATACATTTTATTGCTTAAAATTAATTGCAATTTTTAATTTTTGAAATCAATTTCTCATAATTGTTTATTTTGATTGGTAGTTCTTAAATTTCCATATTTTATACCAATCTTGTTGTTGATATTAAATAGGGTGTTATAAAGTGCTAGTGTTAATTTCTTGTTTAATTCAAAGTAAAATTATTTGCATATAATCATTGTTTCAATTACTTATTAGTAAAAAAATGTATTAATTGTTTAATTGAGCCCACATTAAGTAAAAAGTTTTAATTAGTTTGAAGAAACCCTATTCACCCCTCTAGTAAATCAGAGCAAGGAGCTCTTCTACGTAAATTATTTTTCAAGTATTATTTTGATACTTAAAGTATCTTATTAATGTTTTGAAAAATTATTTGAAAGCTTAATTGCTAGAACTATGGCAAGTTTAGAAGGTCAATGTATTGATAGAACTCCATTCTTTGATGGTATTAGAAATTATGATGTTTGGAGAAATAAAATGAAAACTTTTATGCTTGCTATGGATTTTAACATTGTGTATGTTTGTGAGCATGATTTGTCAAAGTTAGAATTGACTAATGAGTTACTTACTTTTAATGCTAAAGCAATAAATATTATATATTGTGCATTTGATAGATAAATATGTGATAAAATCTTACATTTTGAATATGCATATGATTTTGAAATTTTCTTGGTAATTTGTATAGCTTTTTGGAAAGGGGATATTGTTGGCTTTTTGGCCCTTAATCTCAAATTAATTAATTAATTAATTAATAATTTGATGATAACAAACCTACTTTTATTTATTAACAATTTGAGTGTTTTGAAAGGTCTATTGTGTAGAGCTTGAAACAACCGTTCCAATACAATTTGAATCACTTAAATTAGAGTTCAAACAAAAAAGACATAGCTGAAACAAGCTTAATAAAAAAAATACTCGAGGTGATGACGTAGCAGCCAAATCATCAAATTGGACTCAATTAGAAGGTGATATGTGGAGCATTGAAAGTGTGGCAAATGGTTGCCATTTGATTTTTGGATTTGTTTTTAAAAAAAAATGAATTTAATATTATTTTTTGTTTGTGTCTAACGGCTAGTTGCCTTTAAAAGAAAATGAATTTTATAATATATTATGTTTGTGTCTAACGGCTAGTTGTGTTTAAATCTCCACCATTCAATTTTTTTAACACCCTCCAATGGTCCAAATTTAATGTAGTTTCCAACAACTTTCCTCTTTTTTAAACACTTTATCTTCTCCAATTTTTTACAACAATTTTATATTATTTTTAATCATCCATAAAATACAAAGTCTCCATTGTTGCTCTCTCCAAGCTTCAATTTTCATCTAATTCTTTAGAGAGATATATTGTATTGTGAGGGTTGATTTATTAAGGGCTTCAAATTCGTAAATCTACTATTTGAGAGAGTTTTCCTCATTTTGTTCTTCATTTTAAATCTATTGTAAAGGGTTGCTCTTGATCCCAAAAAAAGAGTTGTTGTGACGGCTTGATCCTCAACCGTGGAAAGGATCAGGTTTTTTCTTGCGCCCGAAAAAAGAACGTTGTAACGGTTCGACTCTAAGTCGTGAAAAGAGTCAAAGTTTCTAATGACATACCCAAGAGGAGCTTGGGAAGTGGATGTAGGCCGGTTGTGCCAAACCACTATAAATTTCTGGTGTCATTTTCTCTATCCTTATCCTATTTAGTTTTGCAATTAATTTGTCATTACATTTTATTGCTTAAAATTAATTGCAATTTTTAATTCTTGAAATCAATTGCTCATAATTGTTTATTGTGATTGGTAGTTCTTAAAATTCCATATTTTATACCAATCTTGTTGTTGAAATTAAATAGGGTGTTATAAAGTGCTTATTTGCATATAATCATAGTTTAAATTACTTATTAGTAAAAAGTGTTAATTGTTTAATTGTGCCCACATTAAATAAATTTTTTAATTAGTTTGAATAAACCCTATTTACCCCCTCTAGGGTTGCCATACCGATCCAATAAGGGTCTCAAATCATTATTGTGGTCCATATCCATAGCCCTTTATCTGGGTGGTCTATTGCGATAGACTTGATGGTCCATAGTCCTTCATTTAGGTGGTTCTAATACGGATTTGATGAATAGAACTAAAACCTTTAAAAATTCCATAGCCCTTCCTTTGAGTGGTTCTGGTATGGACTTGATGGATAATTGTAAAATCTTCCTAGCTCAGTTTTGAGTAGTTTGTCTTTGATAGACTTAATGAAATTGGTCTTGGTATGGACTATATGTGAAATCTTCATAGCTCAATTTTTAGTGGTCTATTGCGATAGACTTCATGAAGCAATTAACGTGAATGTGAAGGTGTGACTGTCTTCTATGAAAAGGTTTAAGGGTCTTTTTCTGGAGCTTTCATGTTGACCCGAGGTTCAATGTGCATGACCTTAAATAGCACGCTTTTATCGCGGAATCAATAGAAATTTAAGGAGTAAAACGTATTGTGGGAGTCTCAACCATAGTTATTGAAAGTTCAAGAGGTAATTCACTCTTTTTAACAAAGTTGTTGCCCCATTTCACTATGCATCAATTTAAATCGTCAAGATATTGATGTTTAAGTTTGTTCTCCTATCTTTGCTCAGAAAATGGGTTTTATAAAATGTCCTTTTGTTATGTTTGCTATATCAGTCATTCGCGGGGATTGTTGGAAATGACTTTAGGTTTTTTTAGCTCATAACAAAAGAAAAAGGAGCTTTTAATAGTTTGTAACCCTTTATTTAAATTAATTCCAAGAATTAATTAGTAATAATTATTAATTAGTAATAATTATTAATTAGTAATAATTAATTCTTCAATTATTAATTCTAAAAATGGTTTTTATTTAATTCTTCAATTAATTCTAGAAACAGTTTTTATTCTTCAATTTTTTTTCTTTTAAATTGATTCTCAGTTGTTAGAAAAAAGGGAGACAAAACAAATGTCTTTATTCTTCCTCATATTTTTCTCTCTAGATCTCTATTTTCTTAAATTTTTTTTCATTGATTCCATTACTTTCTCCGGCGAGTGCACGCCTGAATTGGGAGGTTGTGTTATTCCTAATTTCAACCCATTCTAGTGTTGTACCACACGTGCATTGCACGTGTTATTTTAAACTTATTTAATTGTGAACTTATAATACTTTGTTTAATTTTATTTAATTTAAACATTAATTAAAATTAAATACGCATATATTTAAGGAAAATTATTATAAATATAAAAAATATTAAACTGTTTACAAATATAGAAAAATTTCAGTGTCTATCAGCGATAGAAGTCTATCGCGGTCTATTGCTGATAAATAGTAAATTTTTTCTATATTTATAAATAGTTTGCGTGTTCATAAAAAATGCGTTCAATGGGATCTCCTCAATTACTAATTCATCTTTAAAACTGACTTAGAGACCTCATGAACTATATAGAGATACATTCATTTGTAGGTGTATTTATATTTTAATATGGAAAGAATTTGAATGGTCACGCATATATTAATTTTCTAGGAACAAATAAACATGTGTTCAATTCTTTAACATTTCATTGTTCATTTTGACATTTATATTCATAGTTATTTAATTAATACCTCAATTTAATTAAATTTTAAGAAAATGATTATGTAATTTGAAGTACATAAAATATATGAAATATAATTTGAATTATAGAAATTTCCAAAAATCTATGGTACAACCGTCTTTTGTAACAAAATATCAAAACAATTACCTTATGCCTAATTGAAACATATAACCTATTTTTTTGTTGTACCCAGCTCCTCCAACAGTTTCTCCATTGAGCATCCCCTCTGGTTAGAATAATTCAAACCATCAAAGCAAATAGTTAAGTGATAAATTTAAAATATAATTATTCATTGCTCAATGTCATAGATACTGAAAAACTATTGATGCTTAATCTTATAAGTATTTCTAATTTTAATTAAAAGTAAACATAATAATTAAAAAAATACAAAATAAATCTATAATAATAACATGTTGGTAAATAAGAAATCATTTATATCTCAACTCTTACCTATATTTTTCTTATAAAATCGTATCATATACTTCTAACCTATTTTTGCAGCCATTATGGATAAAGTCCTCCTCTTTCAATGTTCGTCTTATTCAATAGTAGCAACAACTATAAATGCCTCCATTTTATTGACGATGACACCTTTTAACAGTTGTATCAATTTGAAGGAAGCAACTAACATATAAAAGAAAACCTAACTATAAATTTCTCAAATCATGAACTATGGTTATCAAATTTGTCAAATCAAATGATAATATAAAATGCAAACTTAATAACTTTACAATTTTGATACAATCTCTAGATTTTGTATGCTACCTTTATCTTTCTACCGTAAAGATCCCACAATCTTCTACTTTGTCGATCTTTTTTTTTATTATTTTTTTATTGGTGACTCAATAAATGTTTTCATATTTATATGCTCTATTTGTTCATGGTTGGAATTTGAATAGTTGGATGTTTTTTTTTCCATTATAATTATAATAATAAATTTTATTTTAACCTACAAAGAGTGTGGAAATTCAACCTTACAAAAAGAGGGAATTCATTGTTAAAGTAATTAATTATTTCAATTACAAATATTTTGTTTTTAATATTTGCTCCAAGAAAAACTTGTAATTTTAAGTACTTTATTTTTTGACCTCTTGATTCTAGTACGTGGATTGTAATTATAATGCCTAAACTTTATTAATTATTAATTTATATTGATTCTATTAACCATATTGTTTTATTGTAGTTAGTTTGTTAGTATATATGGTGTACTAAATTTTTAGTTTGTTAGTATATATGGTGTACTAAATTTAGTATGTTAACTGGTTAGTTTAGTATAGTTAGTTTGTTATGAGTTGATATTTTGTATTCATATTAATCAAGAGTGAAATAATAAACACATCTGATTTTTATTTACCTCACACTACTTATTATGGTATAGCATTAGCGAGACTCTTCTTCGCCAAATTGGGATTTAGGGCTCGTCATATCTAATCGCACTCTCTTGCGATTTTCTTTGTGTTTTTTTCTCCAATTTTTTTTCTTCTTCTACCTTTTTCTTGGATTCCTTTGCAAATGACGGAACCATCGAACAAGACTTCACAATCGGAGGATTTTGTCATAGGTTCAACTAATTTAGATGTTCAATTGAATCTATTTCATCTTTACCATTCTTTCGGACTCACAACCGTACTTGTCACTCAACGATTGATTGGAGCAACCAATTACAATTAATAACATAAGAGTATATAGTTAAAAGAAAATGGTATGTTTATAATTCATTGAAAACAAAAAGGATATTATAGTCTAAATTTTTTTTTCAAATATTCTTGCTTTTTAGTGTATATATATATATATATATATATATATATATATATATATATATATATATATATATATATATTATAGACTAGTGTTTTACCACGTACACGTGTATATTTTTTTTATTAGTCTAAAACCACTTAATTTTTAGAAAAAATGTTAATAATTTTCATTATATTAAAATTAATTTTAGTATGTTATTGTGTCTTTTCTTTTATTTTGTACGTCAATTATCTTTATGTTTATTAATTCAACTACAAGAATTTTTTACCGTGTTGGCGGTTTTTTTGTCGACACAACAAAAAACGTCGGCAAATATGATTTATGGCGACGCATTTTCCATGCGTTGACATAACTTCATTTCTACTGATAAAAATATATGTTAAAGTTGGGTTTCTGCCGACGTTGTTTCTGCCTACGCAAGTTGCATGGGCAGATATTTTCAGTATCGGCTGACGAAAGGTATGTGGGCAGAAACCTTTTAAATTCCACATTTTTCTTTTTTTCCCCACACTTTTTAAAAACCCTACCCAAATTTTATTTTTCCCCACACTTTCTTTTCTTTTTTTTTTTTCATTTCCCTCTTCACTCGCCCCCCTAATTCCCACGATTTTCACATTCGCTCAAACTCATTTCACTCTCCACAGTTTCATTATCACGCAAAACTCACGACCCACGACTGCCGCTTGAACCCACGTTCGTTTGCTCGCTGCCACTTGACCCCACATCCGTTCACTCACTGCCGCGCCGTCTCACGTTTGTTCGCTCGTTGCCGTGCTGTCCCACTTCCGTTCGCTCGCCGCCGCGCCGTCCCACGCCCATTCACTTGTCGTCGCACAGTCGTTCGACCCATTTGCTTGAATATTCAATCCCAATTAATCTCTGTCTCTCTCTCTCTCTTTTAATCTTCCTTTTTCACTCTGATTTGTTTTTTTGGAGTCGATTTCTCTGATCTAGTGACAACTATTTTGATAAAAAATGGTGTTTGTTGAAATAAGTTTCTAGTTCCTTTTAGAACGTAGTGAATAGCTTGGTTGTGGGTTTTTTTTTTTTTTTTTTGGATTAAGATGAAAAATGTTTCATGTTGATTTTGCAAAAGTAAACATTATATTCAAATTGTTAGCTTTTAATTTCTTCTTGTTCTAAATAGAAAATTTTGAGAGAATGAATTGAGGAAGAAAGAAACATAAACTAAGAAGAAGAGCTTGTTATTTTGTAGAAAAATCTAGAAACTCACATATGGTTGTAGGGATTGAAGAATGTTACAAAATTCCAAATGTAAATTTTTTTTACTCTTAATTATAATTAATCTAAAATCATTAATTTTTAGTTAATTTCTAAAAAAAATTAAAATCTTTTTCCATTTTAACTTTTAATCTGTTTCTAGTGAAAAAAAACGTAGAGATTTGAACCACACACACCTTGCGGTTACTAACACCCTCATATGCCAATTGAATTATTCTCAGTTTGGCACTTTTAACTTTTTTAAGCTTTCTAATTTTCTTATATAGAGATATATGCATTGAACCGCCACAAACATAAGAATAATACTAATAATATGTCCCAAAAATGTTCCTTTACTTTCATGTGTTCCATTAGTGTTTTTTTTTCTTTGTAATGGAATTATTATTATGTTGAAGGTCTAGACAATAATACCCAACATATTCGCACAAGAACACCAACTTGATTTGTTCCTTATTTTCTGTTATTGTTCATTTTGATTTGATTTTTTCATATTACATCTAAAAGGCTAGACTCCGCTCATATTGTTTTCACAGTAGAAATTAACCATAATAGAACTATTTAGGTTGTTTTGAGAGTTAACAAGTCTCTTGGACACTTAACTCATGTCCAGTTAAAAGGTAAGACACCAATTAGAATTTCCTGATTGGTTTAGAGTACATGTAAGTGTTGTTCTCAAGTTTGAAATTCAGTTTTTAATGAGTTAATACTAAGTTATTTTAACCTACATAACATATGTAGATGTACTCATTACGTGAAAGAGTTGAAGCATCTGATGATCTTTACTCAACAGCGTTGGGGCCTAGTAATCAAGTCCGCACCTACAATGGTTGCTTTATCAATGGAGTATGTTTTCATTACATAGAGCATGACAATTGTGGGGTTACCCAGAATAGTGAAATCATGGCATATGGAGAAATTAAAAGTGATGAAACAAATTATTATGGTGTGTTGCAAGAGGTCTTAGACTTAGAATATCCTAAATGTAGACATGTTTTTCTTTTCAAATGTACTTGGTTTGACACGGATGTTAAGAAGAACAAATTTCATTGTGATTTAGGGTTTAAGTTAATCAATGCTTCTCGTTTTTGGTACGCGGATGACTCATACATCTTAGCTACTCATGCCATACAAGTTTTCTACATTGACGACCTTAAACTTCGTAAGAAATGAAAAATTGTGCAAATTGTCCAAAATAAACAAATATGGGACATTCCAAAAGCCGAAGAATTAGAAAATGACAATCTGGAGTTGTTAGAAGTAACTAGCTCGATTAGGGTTGATGAATCCATACACGATATCACATTCTGTAGAGGTGACGTTGGTTGTTGATTATCAAGAGATACATAATCAATTGAATAAGAGTGCACCACTCCCAATCGATGATGACTTTATAAACAATGAACCCGAACATATAGAATCATCTACTGAAGAGAGCTCAAAAGGAATTCAATCTTTAGAATCTGATGAACAAAATAGTGAATAAGGGTATAAAGTATGTAGTTAACAAATTTACCTATTAAATATTATTTTCAAATATAATCACTAAAATTTGATTTTGCAGTGCCATGGTACGTTCGGAACAGGTACAAATGGCATTGATTGAAGCTGAACATGTGAACACTCCTGCAGTTGATTCTTCCACTAGGCAAGACGACCCTAGGACATCATGTATTAATATGATATGTATATTTACTTACAATATGTTATTGAAATTATCAAAAATTTGTATTTCTTTTAGGATCTCAATCACGATCTAAAAAGAAAGGTAGGCGTGTGAGAAGACATGGTCGGAACATAGAATTGGATAGATATGTATCTACAAATGGAAAAATCAAGATTGGCATTGACGATGTTGTGGAAAAATCAATATGTGCTTTTGCCACCAAGTTTGTTTTGGCCATTGGCATTATAGTACAAAACACCATTCCATTGAGTTGTGAGAATTGGAAGGTTGTACCATGGAACTCGTGATTGATCGGTTGGAGGTATGTTTGTGTTTCTTTTATGTTTTTTAAGTTGTTTAAAATTTAAGAGTAGACTTATACATGTATTATTGAATATGCAAACATGTTTTGAGTTTGACTTAACAAAGATGGTTGTAAGGAAGTACTTGGAAGATAAGATGCAATCAATCATCGAAGAATATAGAGCATACTTGCACAAAGAATACTATGAATTTGAGGACCCTGTTAAAGCTCATGCCAATCCACCCATAAGGCTAACGAAACCAAAAGATTGAAATATTTTGTATGATAGATGGGAGTCAGATGAATGGAAGGTATATTTTTCTCAGTTTAACTTATAGTTTTACAAGAATTTGGTACTAATTCCCATCACTGCTTGTATTACAAAAAAACAAGAGACGAACAAAAGAAGTCGCTTCGCTATCCGTTTCAACCACATAACTGGGGCGAAGTCATTCCTCCAAGTTCAACATGAACTGGTAAAGTGCAATGTAATTATTCTTTTGTACCATCATCTCATATTTTTTTGACTAATCTTAATTGTATTCTTTTTATAGGCGACCCAAAATCTATAATGTCACCAACTAATAACGTGTCTTCTGCATGTGACAAAGAAAAGAGGACAAAGTGTTGGGTTTTATGCCCTAAAACTCGTAGATAGTAAATGTTGTATTTTGACCGTCATTAATAAATTTTTATTAATTATTATTCAATAAATGTTATTTATTATTTTATCTTGATTTAATAACCCTAAAATCCAATAAATTAACATCATAGGTTGTTTTATGAGTCTTGAACAATATGTAGAGACATATGGGGATTAATGTTCAAGTTACAGCCTAAAGAGTCTATAGTATAAGGATAAGACTGGGTACCTTATCCTGGTAACACTATGGATACAACTTGCTTTGTATTTGATACAAACACAATGATCCAACGCGTTCGTGTAGGAGACATGTGAGTGGGGGGTATCCTATGCAATGAGTTTGCATAAGACTGGACCACGAAATAGTAACCACTAGATGTAACTCGATTGACTGGTTAGATTTCTATTTCAATAGGTTGACCTAGGCAACTTAGTCTAAATCTTGAGTATATTATGAACTATTGTCCTTTGATTTGTATGGGTGAGAGCGGCTAGTTTGCCAACTCAATATGCTTACCATTTTGGGGACGAGACCGAGTGAGGAGCTAGAAACATAATTATACAAGATGGATTTCACTCCTTCCTGACTTTAGGGTAAGTAGAGAAGTGTTCCCTTAAGTGGTGTCTTCGGGACTTAAACAAAGGGCCCTACCCTCTCACTGGCCCGAGAGGGGTTTCTGTTTGATGGTTGGACATAAATAAGTTGTTCATTAGAGGAGCATTAGTACTTGAGGATTTAGAAGTAACCCAGGGGTATAATGATAATTTGACCCAGTTGGTGTTACAAATACTTGTGAAGGACTAACTTGTTGTTATTGGTCTATATCCATGGACACAGAAATATATCTACAATGAGAAGAGTGCAGCTGTGGGTCTTTAGTGGAGTGTACCCACAGTTAACGAATATTGATTAATGTGGTTAATGCGTTTAGCCCGTTAATCTCATATCGTTGAAGCTTCTGATCGGTAGGTCCATTAGATTCCCTTCCTAGCTCGTAAAGAATATTGAGGTAATTAATTCTTGGATGAAATTTGAAAAGTTCAAATTTACTAAGGGAAAAGTATAATGTATACTAATACATTATAATATAAAGTTTATTTTATAAATTAAACTTTATAGTATAAATATAATTTTGGATATGATTCAAAATTAATTTATGAGAGAATTAAATATTTGAAATTGTTCAAATATTTTTTATATGAATTAGATTTATATTAAAACTATAGGTTAAAATTAAAGTGCATTAGATGCACATTAAAACTATAGGTTATGAGGGAAATATATTTGAATTTGATTCAAATGCAGGTTAAATTAAATACTTGATATTTAATTTGGTAATTAATTAATTGGAGAATTAATTAGTTATTTAATTAAATTAAATTTGATTTAATTAAATTAATTGAATTAAAACTATAGGTTATACGAGAGATGTTCATTTAAATATGATTTAAATGAATTGGTTAATTAAATTAGATTTAATTAATTAATTATTTATTTATTTATTTAATTATTAAATATTAATTAAATTTATTCATTTTTTGTAACTCCCATGTAGGAGAGTTACTTAATACGTGGGATAATACCCACGTATCCTACTTTCTCTCTTTTTCCTAATAAAATCTGCAACAGAAAGAAAAGTAATTAGTGATTTTACGTTCTCTCTGAAAAACTTCTCTCAGAAAGAAAAGAAAAACAGAGCTATCTTTGTATTTTTCTTCCCTTACCTTGGTTCCCACAAACCTTTCCTCAAGGTTCAGAGAATAGGAAGGATTCCAAGTGGTGGTGATCCAATTTATTTTTTCCATCAATATGTAAATATTTTTTTTCTTCTCTGTTTTTTTTTATACAACATGCTTAACCTAGGTTTTTAGTTTTATTTTACCAATATAGTGGTATTTTCGAAATCCAAAAATTAATTTTGAGTTAGGGTTCTGATAAGTTTTCGCTGCACTAGGGTTTTAATCCCTGCACAAATATGATGGATGAGCTAACTAATGTGAAGGAAAAATGCGCAGCGATGACGAAACAAAATGAGGGTTTACTTACTCAACTTAGAAAATGGGAAGATAGATGATCCGACGTTCAAAAATTGTTGGTGCAAGAAAATGGAGGGGATAGACCTTCAAATACTTGGTTTTTTTTTTTTTAAAATTAAAGTTCAAAATTATGTGTGGATATCCTGCAGTTATGGTAGCTAATTCATGCATTTAGTGCATTTATTATATGCTTGAGTTGTAATGTGTTATGGCTATCCTGCAGTTATGGTAGCGAATTCATGTATTAAGTGCCTTTATTATATGCTTAGTTGGTTTTGAATTGTGGTTATCCTGCAATTATGGTAGTCAATTCGTGCATTTTAGTCACACTTGGACATTTTAAAGTTGTGTTGGGAGTTAAAGTGTCATTTAGGCACTTTTTAGGTATCTTTTAGTTGGTTTTGAAACTCAAAAGGACACTTAAAGAACTATTTTTGTTGTTTTGGGAGTTAACAAGTCTCTTGGGCACTTTTTAGAAATTTTTTAAGTTGTTTTGAGGGTAAAAGTGTCACTTAGATACTCTTTAGGTTCCTAGACACTCTTTAGGTTATTTTTAGGTTGGTTTTGAGTTGAAAGTCACACTTGGGCACTAAAGTTGTTTTGGGAGTTAAAGTATCATTTAGACACTTTTTAGTTGATTTTGAAACTGAAAATGACACTTAATACCTATTTTGGTTGTTTTGGAAGTTAACAAGTTTCTTGGACACTTTTTAGGAACTTTTTAAGTTTTTTTTATAGTGAAAGTATTACTTAGACACTCTTTAGGTTGTTTTAGAATTTGTTTAAGTTGTTTTGAGGGTGAAAGTATTTTTAGGTTGTTTTGAGTCTCTCATATTAACTACGTAGACACTTTTTATATAGCATATGAGACTTTAGTCATGCAAATGAATTTACTTTATTAATTTTGATATATGCTTCGTTTCAAACATGTAAAATTGAACTTGTTGTGCTTATTGGACTTTAATATTCTTTTTAAAGTCTAAATATTTTGAAGATGCCAGAAATGTGATTTCTTGTGAAGATCAACTGACCAAGTGAAACATTTTTTTGTGAATACCAACTGACCAAGCAAAACATTTTTTGTGTCCTTAATATTTTTTTGTTCATTTTGTATAGCCAAAATGAAAGCTAATAGTTCAGTAAACAAACAAACGAATTGTTGTTGGGATGATATATTTTGGTCAAGGAATTAATGACTAAATACATTTTTTAAATTTATTGTTACAATATTGAATATATTTTGTTACATGAAATTGAAATTATTTTTATTTTAAATATTGATCTCGAAGCATATAATAATATAATAATAAATTTGCTGGTAATTATAGTGCTATGTCGACGTTTCGTGCGTGGGCAAAAATGAAACTTTTGTCCACGTTCACCTGTGTGTTGGCAGAAAACACTATCTGCCGACGTATCATGCGTGAGTATAAAGGTTTTTTCAGCCCAGATCCTAATTTCTGCCCACGAATCATGCGTGGGCAGAAATCGAGTTTTGGTGACGGAAGTCGTAGCATAGGCAGAATACACGTGGGCAGAGATGCAATTTCTGCCCACGAATGTTGTTGCTTGGGCAAAAAGTGATTTTTGCCGACATTAGTTGCGTGGGCATAAAGGTTTTTCTACCCACATGTTTCATTGCATGGCATTTCTGCCGACGCAATGTCAAAATGCATGGGCAAAAGCTCTGCCACGACCTTCTGCCCACGCTTTTCTAAGGATCTGCCGACATTTTCTTGCGTGGCAGAGACAAAAATTCTTGTAGTGATTCATGTACTAAAAAAATTGGTTAAAACATTTGAAATCTAAGTTAAATAAAATATGTTATTAAATAAACATCATACTTAAAATTGCGTCATATACATACAATTATGCAGTCACTCCATGTATATATTTCATCCTTAATTTCATGAACAACGACATTTGAATGATTATTAATTATTTTGTTGTACCAATAAGTATATACTTATTTTCACAATAATATTTTGAATCAATAAGTATATACTTAGTTCACAATAATATTTTGGTTATTTATTATTATTCTTTAATATTATGACTATTATTCTTTTACTTTTGTTTACCACGTGTGGGTGGAGGAATTATTTTTCTCTTACTTCAATTTATATATTTACAATTTTTGTCATTAACCATTAAATATCAATTGTTAATTAGAAAAAAAAATGAAATTTAATATCACCATTATTCATAATTTATTAACAATTTCTTTAGGCATGATATTAAATGATTAAAATTAGCCTACTAATTTGGTTTCATATCATATTTAAAGTGTACTTTTAACTTTTAATTCTCACATTTTAAATTTTAGTATATTGTGTTGATGTTTAATTAATTAATTAATTTACTTTTTATAACCGATTAATAGTTTCTTTAGACATGAGGTTACATGATTTTTTATTTCAACAAAAGAAACATAAGCATGCAATTGATTGATCAATAATTTCTTTTCTAACATGATTAACAATTAACTAATTATAAAATAACAATAAGAAAACAATATATAGTATCAAATAAAAAATAATGACCCTCTATACACATTTCTTAGATTTGCTCACATCTTGATAATTGCAAAAGAAACTCTATTTTTCAACTTCGTCAAAGTGAATTCTTAAAGTAGCAAGCATAAGATCCAAGATTTTGATTTGACATGTGCATTCTTGCGACTTGAACATAAACACAAATATCTTGAGATGCTTTGGAGATTAGAAAGACCATGTGAAAAATGAATTGAGAGAACAAAAATGAAGAAAGATTGAAGTTTTGAGTGTTAATGAAAAAAATGGTGAAGAAACCCTTTTTTATAGTAGTAGAAGGTAATAGTTACAAAACTATTTGAATTCTAAAACTCTTAAAATTCTATTAATTAAAAGGAAAAAATAACTTGTAAGTTGGAAGACCCTCTACATTTCAACCTTTAAGTTTCTATAACGTATTATTGATTAAGAATTAATGAATTAATTTACTAATTATAATTAATTGTTAATGATATTTGTGTAAATAAGTAAAATAGAGAAGAGACAAAAGTGTCCAAAAAAGTTTTTCCAGCATCCTCACTTTTTCATATATTATAGATATAGATTATAGATAGAGTAGTTAAACAAATACATATGCTATTAAGTTAAACAATAATTGTAATTCGATGGACAAAAATTAATAATTAAAAAAATTTCTCTATAAATTTAATATTTATTTTAAAAAAGTTACAACTTTTAGTTATTAAATTAGTTAGATTAAAATTATATTCACATGAACCATACTATATTAACAACTAAATAGTAATATAAAAATATAAAATTAATCTTAATTAATTTTTGAATAAATTTATCAAATAATATTTTATCTAAATTATAAACAAAGTTTTTATTTTGATTTTTGTAAATAAAAATAAATGTGCATTTACATGTGGTAAAATACTAGTACTAACAAAACACACAAGGCAAAAATGCTCATAAACTCATAATTTTAATAAAATAAAGTTTTTGCTCAAATATAAGTTTGACTATTGCGTAAATTAACTATTTGAATAACTTTGCCAAAATTTAATAAAATTTTAGCTATGACATCGCTTTCCCTTACAAATTTGTCAATCTCATATTATATATGTGTTCTATGATTTTTTCAACCCATAATATAATTTTTTTACAACTTTGGATGGAAAACTTTTAGAGGGATAAAATTGAAACACTCTTTAAAAGTTAAAAGTTGCAACACTCATCTTGAAGGGTAAGTTGATGAAATTAATTTAAATTTATTAGACATTGACAAATTTAAGGTCAAAAATGATTTCTTTTTCTTTTTCTTTCTTTGTGTGGCAAATGAAGTTTTTTTTTTTATTTTTTAACTTTTTGATCACTAACACATTCATAAGCCAATTGGGCTATCATCGATTGACAAATAAAGTTATAAAGCTATAGTTGATTTACTTGTTATTCTTACATATATTTGTAGGCTATTTTTAAATACAATGAACCAAAATAATTACAAATATATCAGGACGTTACTGGCTATATTTGTAAATATAATTTTCATTTATAGCTATATTTACAAATATAGTTGATTTATAAATATAGTGATAGATATTGTAGACTACTATAATTTATTACTGATAAACACATATCGTGTATCACCAATAGACTCTGTGTTTATAAATATTTTTTCACAATTTTGCCATTGAAGATAAATTTTTATATTTTTATAATCCACATATTAAGATAAAAGAAAAAAAAAAACATAAAAATCGACATATATTTTGTTCTTCCGTCTCTACGGTTGAAATGTTTATATCATTGAAGGAAAGTAGAAAATTGGAAACCGAAAATTTTTCATAAGCAGTTGGTTTGGTAACTGGTCGCCAAAAATGGAGCTCTCGTTCTTTCTCTCAACCTAAACAAGGAGAATCGAAGAAACAAGAACTAAATTCTAGAGCTTCTCAATCGCTTACGACGGCTATAGATCTGCTTCCAAAGTTCTGGAGTCTGCACTGATTATACTTGAAGCATTGGAACAATGGATCGGGTGCTAAAGGCCGCAAGAGCATCCGGCTCTCTTAATCTTTCCAATCGCTCTCTCAGGCAAGTTCTTCATTCATTTACACATCCTGATCATTACTTTAAAATCCACTAAAAGCTAAGATTTAGGAGGTACCACTTTAATCTTGTTATGATCGAAGTGCATGTACCTGAATTTTTGGTTATAATCTTTAGTGATGTGCCAAGTGAGGTTTATCGGAGCTTGGATGCAGTTCAGGCGGACGAGAAGTGGTGGGAGGTAAACTTTCTTCACTTCCGACTTGGAGATTTAAGAATTGATTTTACATCGTTTCGTTCATTGCTTTGTTTTTGCAGGCTGTGGAGCTACAGAAGCTAATTCTAGCTCATAATAACATTCAATTGTTGAATGAAGAACTGAGGAATTTGTCTTCTCTTACTGTATTAAATGTTAGTCACAACAAACTTTCTGAACTACCAGCTGCAATTGGAGAGTAAGTTCTGATTTTGTATTTTCAGTACTCGTTTCTTAGACAAAATTTTATGATGGTTGTATTTTGGTAATTCTTACGCCGTTATTAATTGACTTTTTCAGGCTTCCTGCCCTAAAGCTCTTAGATGTGTCCTTCAATTCATTAATGAGAATACCTGAGGAAATTGGATCCGCCACTTCACTTGTCAAGTATTCCTCTTCCCTTCTACATATCCCCGTAGATTGATTTTTTCAGAATTTATGAGGAGAGAATCTAGCTAAATATTTTCTGAAATGGGAGATCGTTGATGAATTCATCTACCTTAAGTTTGATCTTTTAAATTTAATTTTAATTTTTTTTTTTTCATTCTATGAGCATCTAGGGGAATGGTATTACAAGGACATAAGGAACTGCAGAATTGATTGAAGTCAGCTAAAATTCAATGTTCAGTGTTCTTTATTTGAAGTGAATATCAACTTTGCAAATTGAAAAATATTTTGCACTCATACAGACGTGATTAATCTTCCTCTCCTTCACCTCGTCTTTTTTTTTTTCTTTCCTTCAAAAAAAACAAAACAATATGTGAGATTTACCATTCCTGCAATTATTCACTTCTAATTGTAGTTCATACATGCCAAAGAAATCCTTTTTTAGTTTTCTACATCGTTTTCATTTATTCATTTTTTTTTAATCATTGAGCCTCCAAGTGGACATGGACATCAAGAATTTTTTACCTGTTGCTTAAATTGTTTCCCTTTAGATTTGACTGTTCAAGCAATCACCTTAAGGAACTACCAGGTGGACTTGGAAGGTGTTCAGATCTGTCAGATCTGAAGGTAATTGTTTCCTACTGTGATCTGCACTCACTTCCACATCCCGAAATGGTCTGCTTCTTGAGCAGTCTGCCTTGACTGACCTTGTCGGCCCTTTCCATCTCTTAGTATAGTAACTTTGTAATAACTTCCCACAATTATAATGGATTATGGGACCTGTTTTCTTTTGCCATCTTATGTTAAGTTTATCATTGCTGGTATCCTAGACGGTAAATGTTGCCTGTTCTCTCTCCTATGCTAAATTTCCCTTCAGTTGATATGAAGGTTACATGGTTGATTGGGTCAGTTGATGGGGTGGGATATACCAACTAATAATTAATGATAAGAAGGGTCTTACTTATTTGTTTTTAGCATAATGTATCAAGCAATGTTTCTTAGTGTACTCTTCCTCAGGCATCAAACAACTCCACTTCCAGCTTGCCTGATGAACTTGCAAACTGCTCAAAATTGTCAAAGCTTGATGTGGAGGTAATGTTAGAGAATATTAATTTTTAAACGGGTCTGATGAAAAAAGTTTATGTTTGGTCTAGAAATGAAAATAGTAATTCATTTCTAATGTAACCTCTTTGTTTGGCAGGGGAACAAGCTAACGATGATATCCGAAAATTTGATTGCATCATGGACTATGCTCACTGAACTTAATGCATGTAATTTTGAAGTCTTGACCTGTCCATCTGATATTGTTGAATCATTTATATTTTCGATTACTAGATTTGAGAAATATAATCTTACAATTAATATTTGCAGCAAAAAATTTGCTTAATGGATTGCCTGAGAACATTGGTAGACTATCACGCCTCATTCGCTTAAATATGTTCCAAAACAGTGAGTTTTTTGGCTGATTAGCCCACTTAATCTCCTTTATTTCAATAATTTAATCTTTTTCTTTCATGTTTTAACAAGGCTTTTCCAAATATATCCCCTCTGCAGAAATTTCATCAATTCCACCTTCAATAAAGGATTGCTGTGCGCTTGCTGAGTTACATATGGGGTAGTGTTCCATCCATTACCATACACTTGGTTTAGATTGTAATGGGTTTCTATTGTTTGTTCTTTTTCTTCTTTTAACATTTTAATTTGATTGAGTAATGTGATTTCAAATTAGGAATAATTCAGTGAGTATGCTACCTGTGGAGATTGGGGCACTTTCGCATTTAGGGACTTTAGATCTGCACTCAAACCAGGTAGTCTGTTCATATACATATAGTTTTTACCTATATTTTCCCCCCACCTCTATAAATGGATAATAGAGAATAGGTAAACTATAATATATTGGAAAACTGTTGGAGGAAACTTTACTGCTCTTTGAAATGTTGGCTAGGCTAAACCTGGGATAAGTGAGCATTCAAACATAAATAAATTCTACCTTGATTTTTCCAGTCTCATCCATTGCTCAGCATATAATATATTGCAGTATAGCATGGTTTTTTGAGCTCTGTAACATTTTTTGTTTAAAGAAACCAAACTTTCATTGAGAAACATGAAAGAATATGCTCATAAAAAGAAACCACACGAAAAATCCCTGCAACATTTTGGATGGAAATTCATTTTTCTATCTTGCATTTGTTCTTTCTCAATAAATTTATGTTTTCTCTCAACAAATTTTATGTTCTGGGCTAGTACTATAAAAATTTGTAAATGCTGTAAACGAAAAAAATGTTATCTTAAATTACGAATATTTAACTTCAAAAGATCTAATGCATAACCGTTTGCTAAGCTCAAATAACTCAGTCTATTAATGAAATGAAATTGCCATGAAATTCAGCACCGTGGTCTTTGGTTATGGGCATACTTTCCATCACATATCATTAGTGTGAAATAAACTGCATCGAAGACAGCGTGGAGTTTTCCAATTCTTTAGTTTGAAAATGAAAAAAAAGGGGGTTCAAATTCATTTTTGGAGCCGATAAATTAGTGTGGATTAGGTTGGACTTGGAACAATATCTTCTGCAACTCTTGGTTGGTGATGTAACATTATAAATAGATACCTATTTTGCGATTCATATGAAGGAGGAATAGTATTTTAGCTCCAAGCAGTCGATGGATATTCTCAGAAGTATTGTTAGTTTGTGAGGGGTGTACTAAACGTTGGGTTTGTTAGTGAAGGTGATTATAATAAATAGAGTAAATTGAAGGGGTAGGAGATGGACATAATTTGGAATTAATTAAGGGGGAGTGTTGAGGATCTCACATCGAAAGATGAGTTACTGATATGGTATTAGAGCTAATGATGCCTTGGTTCAAAAAAAGGAAGAAAAAAAAAAGATACCCAAAAATGGTGAACAAAAGAGGCACCATCTTGAGGGGTTATGTTGAAGATCTCACATCGGAAAGATGAAGAGACTTCCTAATCTTTATAAGATACATGAGTTAATCATCTCATTGTCAATTAGTTTAGATGAAACCTCGTGTTTTTCTAATAGGGAGAATGAAGTCTTTCAAATCCTTAATAGCTATTGTAATTTTTCTTCATATTAGAATACAATTTCAGCCCAATTTTTGTACTTTCCAATTTCCAGATTGGGGTTTCTATCAAATTTGTACTAAAAGAAACATTTGATTTCAGATTTAGATCTAGAAGAAAGGAAGACATTACTATAAATCTATTGTCTGTTGTTTTGCTAGGGAAGACTTTTGTGGCAGGTTTATTGTTTTGTGATTTCTTGGGGAGTGTGTCTTAACAGGAATAGTAGGATAGGTATTTGGAGGAGCTGTGGGAGATGGTGAGATTTAATATGCCTTTATGAGAAATTGATTACAAACTAGCACAAGGCTTCATGTAGAAAATCAAAATGGAGTTGCACAAAGGAGGGTTATAATTCGAGGGCTAAAGGAGTTATAAAATTCGAATTGGTGTGTCTGCAATTGAGAATTTATGATTACGCCAGAAGAAACTCATGTGGGATATACCACCAGAAGAATCAAAGAAAACTATCCAAGGGAGTACACAAATGTCTAAGCATGAAGGTAAAAGGTTCCAGCACTGGAGGATTACTAATCAATGAACCCCTGAAACCTAATGGCAGAAGGGAGACAAATACCTATGAAGAAGTGAAAGAGAAGATTCTGGCACATGGTGGAGGTGAAAGCTTGCTGGCTTAAATATCTCCAATGTGTGGAAGGGGCATGAGACGCTGATAATGGCAGGGGTGTGGTTGAGGAGCTAAATCATACAATAGAGAAGCCATACACTCGTGTACTTCACAACTTCAAGGGTGGAGAAACTTCTGGAATTAAATAGGGTCATGGGTTTGGACTAATTTAAATGAAAAGAAAGCCAAACTGGAAGGGAGGAGTCTACATACAGTGTGCAGGTTAGGAATAGGGATAATTTTGGGGCTTTGGAGTGGGTTTAAATTAGCTATAAAAAATATTGAAAGAAAACAAACTGAATTATTTTAAAAGAAAATTGACCAAAAGATCAATGACCCTTCAGGAAGTGTGTTCTTGAAACAGAGTAGTGTTAGGAACATTATTAACATTATTAGGCTACTAGGGACAGAGTGGTTTTGAATATCACATTGGAGGAGTTGGAGACAAGCATATTTTGGGATTAACTTTTGGAGAGATTCTCTCAAATTCTTAGTATGAACTATAGCGTTCTGTGTTATTTTAATTTACAGTATAATTTCAAACCTAATTTCATACTTTCAATCTTGGGATTGAGTTCCCATCAACATTTTTCTCATGAACTACCAAATTCCAGCCTAGAAATTGAGATCAAAATAAAACACTTTTGCCCTTGGTTGAGAAAATTCATGCTAAAAGCTTGCAATTCGGTACATAATTACCCACACGATATTGAGTAAAAATATTAGCAAATCTTGCATAGATGGAGAATAGTTCTTTTTTTTTTTTACTCTAGAGAAAGTGGTTCTTCATATGGATTTACTATCTTGTATTGTACATTTAAATTATATATTCTTTACATGTCATTAAATAAATCCTCTTACTACTTTGGTAATACTTGGGATTCTAGTGAACACGCCTCCTTACACTATATGCAGTTGAAAGAGTATCCAGTTGAGGCATGCAAGTTGCATCTCTTGGTCCTAGATCTTTCAAACAATTCATTGAGTGGACTGCCCTCAGAAATCGGTAAGGTTAGCAGATATAATCTGAGTGTTTGAAATACTGACAAATTATTAAAAAATTCATATTTATATAGATTCTCCTCTTGCACTGTTTGTAGAGCTTGTAGATGTTAGTGAACTAAGTTTTACTCCACTTGATCCTCATTCTCTAGATGTTTTTAGAGACAGTAAAAGATTAGTTGCATCAATTCTTATTCTTTTCATAAGCATAGATCAATGTAGTGCCAGAACTTATTGAGCAAGTGTTGCCTTCACTTCACTTGCCTGCTTCTGGAAGCCGAAATGTATTTTTCTTAGAAGCACAAAGAATGCCTCTTGCATTCTTTTGAAAGTTAGAGTTGCTGAATGTATAGAAACTTTAATTTTGGCTGGAAAAACTTAGAAACAACATGGTATTAGTGCCTTTCTTAAAGGACTAAAAGGAGGACTGACGGGAGATATTAATTTTGATCCTTTCTGTAGGTAAGATGACTACTTTGAGAAAGCTCTTGCTCACAGGCAATCCCATACGTACTCTTCGAAGGTGTGAAAGTTCTGTTGAGTGTATTCTTACCAACCTAATGCTTATAAATAGCTTTCCATTGTTTCATTTCAATGAAAAGATGACTAAATTTTGATGCTTCCTTCAATGCTAGCTCACTAGTTTCTGGGCCAACACCTGCTTTACTGAAGTTTCTCCGAAGTAGACTTCCTGAAAATGAAGGTTCAGTATTTAATTTTATTTTTACTATTCGGGTAGGCCATTTATTATTTCACATCTGCAGTCTGTCTTCGTTATGGTGTTTAAATAATGTTCTTTTCTAGAGCCTGAAGCTAGTAGAACTCAGAGAGGGGATGTAATAACTATGACAGCTAGAATGTCTATCACTTCAAAGGTATCGCCTACTGTATCTATTTAAAAAATTTCAAAGTTTATATAGTTTGTCTTCTGTTATCCAATGATGATTTAAAACTAATAGTCCATTACATACTTGAAAACTACAACATCATTCATGAATATAGATAAATTAATTTACACACAAATCCATCTCAGTCCTCAAGGACACCAAATAAACAAAGAAAGATTACAATACACATTATAGAGAAAAAAAAGATGATATTCCAAAAGATAATCTCGGTGGATGTGATAATGATGATTATGAATGAAGGTCTTCTCTTCAAGCTCTGGCCTTGAATGGAATGGCTTTGATGATGATCAGGTGGTAAATAGCAGCCAAAGCAGCCCCTATGAAAGGTCACACCCAAAAGATCCAATGGTCATCCCAATCGTGTTGCTTGTTGTAGAATGGTGAACCTAAAGAGGCATCATCTTGAGAGGACATGTTGAGAATCCCAATAAATATGCTCTTGAGCCGTCATCAGTCCAACCTGTTCTCTGAGCAACTGCCGAGAGACAGTCTGTTTTCATCATCCTCCTTAAAGCTAGTATTACTCATTTTTAGATGTTTTGTTAACCATCCAGTTTCTTGTTTTAAATTCTTTTGAAGTATTCCTAAAATGGGGCAAAACTTTCAGAAAATATTATAATCTAGTTTCTTTCTATTCCATTTTTGCTCTCCTCATTTGTACGCTTTCGAAGCTGGCAAGTGGCAACAATGACATCCTCCATTTCTCTATGATTTTGGATAGCCACTTCAAAATAGGACAACATTTAAAAGGATAAAATACAACTAGTATTATTATTATTTAATTTTTCTTTGGGATTTAGAGTGGTATTAGATACTATAAAACCTATATACCTGTTTAATCCATGTTATATGTATTGTTTTATGTTATATCTACTAAGTTTTATTTCAACTAAAAAAAAAAAAAAATTATCCAACACAGCTTGGTTTTATGTTAAATTTTTTCAAAGAAACAAGAAAATGAAATGGTTCTCTTTCTAGTTCTAAAAAGACTAGAAATAAGAAACAAGAAACACAATACAAGTTTTACCAAACAGGTGTTTACTAAACTGGTTCCAGTGGTGCAAGAATTTGATGAGAAGGTCCTATATTAAGTCTCGAAGTTTCTAATTACAAACAAGCAACAAAAACTGGTTGGTTCATGTATCATTAATGGGGTGGCACAAAGGTTTAAATTAGGTGCAATGGTCATCTGCGGAGGATCATATAATATGTTATCCACGTATCGTTGCTAATAAGATTTGTTGCATTTGGCTTTGTTTACTCCCTGTTACTAAAGAGTACTTGAAGTAGTTAATCTTAATGTGCATGTGATTTTCCCTTTTATCATTAATTCATGCTTTTCTTGCTTTAAGGAGCTTTCTCTAGAAGGGAAAGGGCTGAGTGTTGTGCCATCAGAAGTTTGGGAGTCCAGTGAACTCATGAAACTTGATCTGTCAAAGAATTCCCTCCAGGAGCTACCAGTTGAACTTTCCTCGTGTAGTTCACTACAGGTATGCTTATTTTATGCATTGCACAATCAATGAAATGATTAATATAGTTGAGTTCATAGGAAATACTCAATTTTGACAAACAACTGCTGATCTCAAAAGTCATGGATGTTAGGAACTTCAGTGTAAATTTTGAACTGTAGGAAAATATTCTTGCTGCAGTTAGATAAAGCCTCATTAGATGCAGAAACTTAGGGCAGCCAGTTTGATTTCACAAGTATAAAGGTCAAATTTCCTTCATCACTGCATTTTGCATTTGTGTTTTTCCTGGAAAATAAAATGTGCAGGATTTCGCCTAAAATACCCATTCGGACTTATATGGGAATAGTTCTGAAAGTCACGTAGGTTAACTATTTTTAGTTAAATCTTTTCAAGTAATTGATGGCATTAATTCATCAAATATATGTAGACCTTGATTTTGTCTAGGAACAAGATTAAAGATTGGCCAGGTGCAATTCTCAAGTCGCTACCTAATCTCATTTGTTTAAAGCTGGACAATAATCCACTTAAACAGGTAAAAAGTAATTTGTGGATGTACCCTGTTCTTGTTTCTTTTTATTTGTTTATTATTTTTATATTTATTTTAAATTCGAGAGATGTTCTAGAGTCAGAATTGTACATTGTGACATTTTAAAAGAAGTTTTAAATTCTGAAATATGATATTTTCTCAAAGGATTTAGCTACATTGTTGTATTTTTAAGGTTGTACATTCATTACAATGATAGACTGGTGGCATAGCTTTGAAGTTTTGCGTTATTTTTAAATTTATTGTTTTCTGACATTCTAGGCATTGGACTGGCCCCTCCTTTTCCTAGTCTAGAATGCTGAACAGGAGACTGATCTCCTGTAACTTGGCTTCTTTACTTATAAAAATCTAATCAGGTGATGTTACTTGATTTTGTAGATTCCGTCAGATGGATTTCAAGCGATTTCCATGCTACAGGTTTTAGATCTTAGTGGTAATATAGCATCCTTGCCAGAGCACCCAACATTTTCCAACTTACCACTTCTGCAAGAGCTTTACCTAAGGTTAGTTCACAAGAAATTGGGATATTTTCCAGTCCTCCAAGATTCCCCTCGTGCTTTCATGTGTTGTGTTCTCGTGTCTTAACAACATATGTACTCTAATGTAATGACTTTTAATTAACAGGAGAATGCGGCTACATGAAGTTCCATCATCTATATTGGGCTTAAGGCAACTGCGGATACTTGATTTGAGTCAAAATTCAATTCAATTAGTTCCAGAGGTAACTTGTTTCGTTAATTAATTAATAGTGTAGTTGCAATCCAAGAGGCTTTCATAACCATCATAGGTTGACCTAGTGGTAGTGGGAACATAAAAAAAAGCCAAAGCGCTAACGGTTCAGGGGTTCAATCCATGGTGGCCACCTACCTAGGATTTAATATCCTACCGGTTCCTTGACACCCAAATGTTGTAGGGTCAGACGGGTTATCCCGTAAGATTAGTCGAGGTGCACGTAAGTTGGCCTGGACACTCACGGATATCCCAAAAAAAAAAAAAAAAAAAAATCCAAGAGGCCTTCATGGCGAGATTCAAATTGGCATTATCAGTTTGATTAGCAGATGTTCTTATTATCTGAAAAAATATTGATTAGAACAGATGATTCTTGCTAAATCATCTAAATGACATATTATTTAATTATTAGCAATTTTGATGAAGATTTATTTTTTTTTTGGGTTGAAGGGTCGCACAACAGTTTCTACTAGTTTAATGATTTACTTTTACTTTTCAAGTTTTCAAGTACAGCAGTTTCTAGGATCAAATTCATGGGCTTCAAATACATGTGCTGTTGGAAGATAAATTTCAAGTTTTCATACTTTTAGCCGGGGACAAATATCAGAGGACTATGTCCAACATAAAGGCTATTTTACTAATTGCTTCTAGTGTCTTAATTTGCAAGATCTATTAAGTTCATAAGCTTAGACATATATTATATTTTCCCATGTACCTGCCACTAGTTCAATCCTCTATTCTGGTTCTCTGATTCATCTTTGGTTTGGTGCAGGGATTGAAGAATCTTGCTGCCCTTACTGAGCTGGACCTATCAGATAATAACATTTCAATGCTCCCCCCACAGCTGGTAAGAAAATGGATGGCATTTTGTAGAAATTTTTAGTTTATATGAAATACCTTGCATAATACATTCTCTTGCATTTATTGTCTCCCTTGATGGCTTATTTCATTTTCTATATTTGGTTCTTAATTTTAAAAGAAGGTTGTTTAGGCCCGTTTGGTAAGGATTTGATTTTTGATTTTTGAATATTAAGCTTATAAGTACTACTTCCACCTATGTAAAGCAAATAGTGAAAACAAACATAATTTTCAAAATTCAAATGCTTATCAAATGAGGCTTTAATAACCCATTCTATTTTTAGTTGTAAAATTTTGAGAAACTTTTCTAAAATTGTAAGTAAATATTAAAAACTATAATTACAACTAGTGAGGCTTCATTAATCTATAAAGATTAGTTAAACTAAATCCAAACGTAAGAGATTATTACTTCCAATACAGCATCAACTCAAATTGAAACTAACTGGGCACTCTCAACTCTCAAGCATAGCTTAATGGAGACAAGGGATTTATATATACTATTTTAGAATTTCTATCCCAACATTAAAAAAAACAAGGAAAAAAAAAAAGAAAGATTGAAAAACCAAGCAGGACCTGACTATAATTTCACATAAAACTAAATAACACTACTAACAGGTTTTTTATCTTCCAAAGTTTCAATCTTTTTTCTTAACATCCTCTAGCTATAATTCAGAAGGCAGCCTCGATCACTAATATTCTGTCACTTATCTCATCTCTCTCTTTAACAAAATCTCTTGCTGACACAAACTAAGAACTTACATTTTTTTCTTTTAAAAAAAAAATCAGAGCTTGCTTGAACCCAGCCTACAGGTACTGAGACTGGATGGAAATCCACTAAGAAGGTACGACAATGCTTCATTTTGTTTCTTCCCTTTTAACATGAAAGTAAACCCCTTGCATAATCTGTACTGTACTATGATGAATTTTTCCTATGTGTTAGTATTTGTTAACCAGTGGTCATATTTCATTATACAGTATTAGGAGGGCAATCTTGGACAAAGGAACCAAAGCTGTGTTAACATATTTGAAGGATAAATTGACTGAGTGAGTGACATTAGCCTTTTCATGCGATCTATAGAGAAAGATATTGATGATTGGTCAAGTGGAAATTTGATTTTTTCTTTTTTAATGGAAATTTAATTGTTTCTTATTTATTGTGATTCAAGATATTTGTATTTGGAATTTTGGATGACGGCTTGTAAATATAACCTTGTAGGGTTTGATAGTGACTCTACTTTTCTGTTCTTAAAAAACAACCGAAGTTTGTTTGTTTGTTTGTTTGTTTTTTTTTTTTTTTTTTTTTTTTTTTTTTTTTTCCAATTTAAGTGTTTAGGGGGGAAAAGGAAAACATGCTGTGTTTTAAAATTTAGCTACTAATTGGAAAGTATCCTTTTGAAAAAGAATGAAATTGAGATCAAAATGT
The DNA here is from genome assembly GCA_002890555.2 of Lagenaria siceraria. NCBI lineage: Eukaryota > Viridiplantae > Streptophyta > Magnoliopsida > Cucurbitales > Cucurbitaceae > Lagenaria > Lagenaria siceraria. The sequence goes on along the minus strand of CM016483.1, from coordinate 9,079,673 downwards.
TGGAAGTAACCAGCTTTATTTTTAAATTATAAAAAAAAAAAAAAGAGGAAATGAAATTGGTTCCATTTTTTTTAATTGTTTCTTATTTATTGTGATTCAAGATATTTTTATTTGGAATTTTGGACGGCTTGTATATATTAAGTATATCTACATAACCGAAGGCTTCTAAAACATATCAAATAAACTCAATAGTCAATACTTGTTAAAATTTATTTGCATTTTCTTACAAAATTTCAAGGTTTGCAACGAATATGAATTTGGTTTTGGGCTAATAAATTTGAAGACTATTGGGGGATTAATGGGAATTTCAAAACGAAAAGTAAAATTGAAAGCCAGAAAGATTAAATAAAATAGAAAGGTATATGGCAGATTAAAAATAAAGTTTAAAACCAAAAGTATATCTGATTATATGCCAAAAATGAAAAGTACATTTAAATGAAACTAAAAAAGAAAGAAAGAAAAACCGTAGTTTAACTAGCTTAACATTGGAAATCGTAAAAAAATAATCTAAAAAATTTTCATCACAATTTTTGGCAATAGCACTTGTTTTTATAATAGTTTTGGTTCATTTTTGGCTGAGCTTGATCTTGAGATTTGAAGAAAATTTTGAAATTCTTTTGATGCCACGTGTCTGGTTATTTTACTGAAATGTGATTTTACCTTTTATGTTCTAAATGAATTATTTATGTTCTTTTAATTTACTTTTTCTGTACCCACCAATTAGATTGCAAAAGAATATTTACTTGGCACAACGTTTACCTCCTCTCTCTGGTCCTGCTTCCGAGCTTCCTCCTCAATCCTTAGACATGTGATGAGACTTTCCAAAGAAAATTCCTTGGTCTTGTGCCTTAAGGTATTTTTTAAATCCTTCCACAAGAGGGACAGTTTGTCAATAATAACAGCAACTTGAAACTGTTCCTTCAATGGCATACCTTCGCTTATAATTTCGTGGGCTATCTTCTGTAGTTCATGGGACTAGGCCTCACAGACTCGCCATCCGTCATCTGGAGGTAACGGCTGACGGCATATTTCTTTGAATCGGCTTCCTCGGTGTCGTATTTTTTTCTATAGGGCCTCCTATACTTCTTTTGCTGTCTTCTTCGAGTTGTAATAATCATACAGATCATCAGTCAAACCATTTAATATGAATTTTTTACATAAAAAAATCATTTTCTTCCCAATCGGCAGCCTCCTTGATTTGTTGGTTGGTTGGATTTTCTTTTGGGACAACTGACTTTTTCATTGTGCACGAGTCAACGACCTTCTTGACAGTAAGAAAGAACAACATCTTTTGTTTCTACAGTTCGAAGTTCGCCCCTTCGGAGCAGAAAGACCAGTTGAGATCAGAGCCCATGATATCGTTCTGGGGCATCACAACAGTGGCAGATGAAAATGTTTTAAAATTGTTGGAACCAGTGCTGGATATGCGTGGAGTAGTTGGACGCCTGACAGTTAACGTCTTGACCTCAACGCACAAAACTGGACGCCTGGTAACCAACGGTTGGTGATCAACGCCTGGTTATGAACGCCTGATGCTGGACGCCTGGTAATGAACGCCGGCAAAACAAAAACTCATGAAGGCCTGAGTCGCGGAGCTCGCTCTCTTTAAGACATTTCGCGGCTCTATCCAAGGTGCAAGCAGTTCGGAATTTGTTGCCACGCCATCCCTAGGATAAAACAACCCAGAAAAAAAGTGTCTGGATTGGAACTTGCACAAGTAACGATCGGAATATTCACACTCTTCAAATGCTCGAAAAACGAGAAATAAGAAAATTATGAAAGCTCTCACCCAAAGAATTTTTTTGGTCCCCTTTTTATATGGTGAAGCCAGCCTTTTATACACCTTAAAGGCCAATCGATGCATGTTGGATAAACGCTCGACCATAGAACGTGTGCTGCAAGGTGAGCGCTTGTCCACCGAACGTGCACCGAGAAAATGGGCGCGATGAGGGGCAAAATGGTAAATATCATTTTATTTTTCATTTTAAAAAATAATAATGAAATAAAATAAGTCACCTCACCACAGACGACGGTGAGGGTGTGAGGAGAAGCCACCAAGCCCACCTTGGCCTATCTCCTCACTCGTCTAAAACATGGGTACCCCTTGAGGCCCAAGCCCAATGCTAAAGGAGAGGTAAATAAGGTGAGATCCCCCTGCTTATTTAAATAATGCGGGATTCTCACTCTCCCAAAATTCTATTTTTTGTTTAAAAAACTAATTTTTCACCAACAATTTATCGTTCTCCAGTCTCGGCAAGCAAGATGGCCGGTGATGGTTTCAGCTAAGCTATAATGAAGGTGATGGGATAAGTTAACTATCCCGAAGAGCTCACTTGTTATGTCTTGAAAACATGCATTGTTGCCATCATGGGGGGACCCATCTTCGGTTATGACATCAGTATCTCTCGTAATTGTTTATTCCAAATTGTTTCATTTCTCTTCTTTTTCTATCTTTATTAGATAAAAATAGAGGTGGGTAACGACGAGAGTAATCATGCATTTTATAAAAATTGTAAGATATTTTCATCTTTTCAATGTGAAATCTTCAACATTATATTTACAGTTTTCACTCGTAGAGAGACTCCCCTAGATCATGCAAGATATATATTGTAGATCTCCTTCCTGATCCTGACAGCGCTGGAGGTTGGGAAGGATTTTTCCAAAAACTTCTTCTTCAGGTCAGGCCAGGTGGTAACACTCCATGATGGAAGGAAATAGAATCAATCCTTTGCATCATCCTTGAGGGAGAATGGAAAGACTCACAAGTTCAGTTACTCCTTAATCACATCATGGAGGCACATGCCATCACACACAATGTGAAATTCCTCAGGTGTTTGTGAGGATCCTCACCTGCACATCCATAGAAACAGGAAGTAAGTGAATGAGACCAGTTTTAAGTTTGAAATTACCTATCGTCTCGAGATAGATAATGCAGAGGGGTTGTTGGGTCAGGTTTGGGGCCGCGAGGTCCCTCAATGTGTGCTCAGCAGGCTGTGCCGTTGTTTCTTGTTCCTCTTCTTTTTCTGAATACTCTTCCTCTTTAGTGACTTCTGCACGAATTTGTTCTTCTCTAGCTATTTGTTCTTAAACTTCTCTCCTTCGTCTCCTGTCCTCCCATCCTAACTTTGCATAATACAACAAAAAATTTCAATCATGGGAGGATCAGGTCATACAAAAAAAAGAAAAATCTAAGAACAAACAAAGAACCGTAAACCCTTCAAAAGAGAAATTTCTTGGCTCCCCGGCAACAACGCCAATTTGGAAAGCGGATTTTGTCGCTCAAATCCATTCCAAATGATTAAATGTACTCACCGGTAATAGTAGTAAGGTTGGGTCGAACACAAAGAGCTCACAAATTTCTCAGTCAAACGGTTTAAAGCCCGGGGGTAACCAATGGGGGGGGGGGTTGGAGATTGGGTTGTTTGCAAGAAAATTTATTGCATAAAATAACAAAGCGCAAAGTAAAGGTTTAAGAGTCAATATGAGAAGAACCTAGCTTGGGTTTCTTTGAAAATTCCCTATTCATCATACTTGATCATCGAATTTTCATTACTTGAATTAAGTATTTGCTTATACCTAATCTAATTCATTAGAAAAGCTAATTAATTGTCCTAATCAACTAATGAGTCCAAATTGAATCGATTCAAAGCATGTAAATTATAATTTGTCCTAACTGCATTAAGATCTAGGGAAACATTAGGTGGAATAGCTAATTTTCAAGCATCTAATTAGACATTCAATCGATTTAATCCTAGTTAGAACAATACTTGTCGTTGTGGATTCGCAAGTCAACCTAACCTATTGCTTCTTAAGATTAACATACAGTCAAGTGTCACGAATATACCTTAATCAAAGTGGTACTCATAAAATCCATAAGCGTATGATAATATGATAAAAAATCTAATTGAAATCAAAATAGAATCAATCAAATACATACTACCAAGTTCAACTTCTCAAGAGTACATGAAAATAGGGAAAAATTCCTAAAACTCAAGGTAGGACGAGTTACCTTAGCCCATAATCGACATATATATTGATCAATGGGGAAAAGTTTTGATATATAAATTGACCAACAGGGAGAAGAAAAGAGGAAAAAATCGTCCTTGGATCGACTAAAATCGACAGATGAACGACCTAGGCAGCCAAAATTTTCTTCTATAAAATCGTGATAGCGCGTGGCGCTATGGAGCAGACTGCGGCGCTGTTGCGATTATGTGCGTGAATCCTCTACGCAGCGTCGCAACACTGTTGCTTTAGAGCGCTGAGTACTTTTCACGAAAAAGCAAGTGTCTGTCTTGCAACGTCGTGTTGGGGTTGATGCCCTAAATCTCGTGATCTTGTATTGTATAAACTAAATTATTTATTTAATAAAATAATTGTCATTTTATTTGACATTTAGTTGCACTAACCCAAAAAAACTAATAAACTAAGATCCTAGGTTATTAGTAGTAACTTAAACACGTATGTAGAAACATACAAGTGGATCATGTTTAAGTGATAACCTAAACGGTCTGTAGTAGATGTATAAGGCTGGGTACCTTATCCTGGTAACACTACGGATACGGCCCACTTTGTGATTGTTCCAAGTGTTGTAAAGTGTCACAAACGTTTAGATCCTAAATGTTCATGTAGAGACATGTGAGTGGGGGTATCATATATATGTGAGGCATATATAAGACCGGACTGCGAAATGATTAGTCTCCCGGATTAACACCGTTACTTAATGAGACTTACATTTCACTAGGATGATCATAGGTGACTCGACCTTAATCCTGAGTCAGGTGTGAACTCCTGCTTGTGAGGGCAATCCTTTGATTTGTATGGGTGAGAGTGGCCAAGTTTGCCGATTCAATAAGCCTACCATTTTGAAGATTTTTCCAAGCAGGCAGCTGGGAACTCAACTGTACAAGAAGGAATTCATGTCTCATGAATTACTCCCTTAAGAGCTGATGTCGGGTCTTGAACAATGAGGCGCCTCACCCTCTCACTGGCCAGAGAGGGGTCTAGCTCATAGTTGTACTATGACTAAATTGTTCATTAGAGGGATCAGTGGTACTTAAGGAGTTAGAGGTAACATAGGGGTAAAACGATAATTTGACCTAGCTGTTGTTACGAGCAATTTGTGAAGGGTCGACTCGCTGTTGATTGATTATATCCGTGGACATAGAAATATATCTACAGTAAGAAGAGTGCAGCTGTTGATCTTTAGTGGAATGACCGACAGTTAATGAATGTTGATTAATTTAATTAAAGAGTTTAATTAATTAATCTCATAGCATTGGAGCTTCAAATTGATAGGTCCATTAGGTCCACTTGCTATCTCATATAGGTTAAGATGACAGTCAGTTGTTTTGGTTTAATTTGAATTGTTCAAATCAAGTTAAGGGAATTAATTGTATGAGATACAATTAAATAATATATATTGTTACATTATAATATAAAGTAGATTTTTATATGAAATGTAAAAATTAAACTTTATAATATACATGAGAGTGATCCCCAGAAATAGGGTAATTGCTATAAAATCATGAGAATTAATTGCATGATTAATAATCTAAGTTTTTTAAGTTAGCCACAAAAATATATGTTTAATTGCTTAAAAGGTGATTTTTAAGGAAGTTAAATAGGAGTTGGAGTCGATTCATGTTGTTAAGTGTCGGTTAAGGTAGATTGTGGGCGCAATTTGATCACATACGATTTAATTTCTCTCAACTTGACAGAGCAAAAATAAGTAGGCGCATGCCAGATTGTGTCTGAGTCTAGTTGAGAGAAGTAAATGTACATGGGCTCATAATACAATATCCATCCGAAGGTTGAAACTACTTTCAAATCCCATCTTTCTATTATATTTTTTTACACCATTTTTTCTCTATTGTTTTCTTACTGTTTTCGAGCACTTAATTTCTTTATTTCTAAAGTACACTACAAATCAAATTTTTTTCTTGGTTATCATTGGTTGCAAATTTAGAGGTCTTTCTTTTGTTAAAATTGATTTATTGTACTTCATTCCTTTGGGATTCCAATACTTGAACTTGTCCATTTGATATTACTTATCGGTGGTGTATACTTGCACCTAGGGACGTTTATTCTAAAGCCCATCAAAAACCTATTACTAGTAAAGTCATGTTAACATTAGCTCTTGCTTATGGCTAGACTATTTGTTAAATTCACGTTAATAATGCCTTTTTATATGGTTTGCTAAAGAATTTTGTGTTCATGGAGCAACCAGCAGAGTTTCAAATAAATGACACAACACATTTTGTGTGTAACTTACGAAAAGCTCTGTATGACCTTATATATAGTTTAGATTGTTAGGCTGAGTCTTATATATAGTTTGTTTTGTTAAGTATTCTGTTAGTATTCTTTTCCAGATATCTCGACGGGATTCTCCTTTGCATAAGTGTGAACTATTTGTGAGAGTTTTTTCCTAGGCTTTATATATATATATACACACACACACATACACACATGACTGAATGAAGTTTATCAAATATATATACATTTATTCATTATTGTTACTGTAATGGGTTGATCAGTTTATTTCAGCACTTGCGATAGTAAACGTCAAGAGAGTTGTCTTTTTCTTTGCTAACACACTACCATTACCATCATCATTATATATATACATATGGAATGGTGTAGGTTTCAACTTCTAACGTTTTTTTATAACCAATATGTTTTACTTCTTTCTAATAATAGTGCTTCTTTTTTTTTTTTTTTAGTATAATCACGTGATTACTAATATACTCGTATGTTAATTGAGCTATAATTTATTTTAGAAAAAACAATAATTAATACAAATTTGACTCAATTATATTTAATTTTTATATTTTAACTTTTATTGAATTATTTGTAAATCTTAAGTTAAAAATTATTGGTTAAAAAATACATTTGGCCCTTGAACTTTCATGAAAGTAACATGTTTAGTCCCTAAACTTTAGTTGATAACAATTTAGTCCATATATTTCAAACGTGTAATGATTTAGTTCTTGAACTTTGATAAGTAACAATTCCGTTCTTGTACTTTACAATGTGCAACTATTTGGTCATTAGTATGAAAAATATTATTAGGTTTCAATGAAATTTCTTACGCATGTAAATCAATAAATTTATTGGGAACCAAATTTTTTTTTTTATAAACTATGAACCTAAGTTGTTACATGATAAAAATGACATTTAATTTTGAAGAGAATTTTCATGATAGAGATTTAATTGTTACAAACCGTAAAGTTTATGGACAAAACTATTACTTATTAAAAATCAAGAACTAAATTCTCTTAAAAACTAAAGTTAAAAAACTAAATTGTTAATATCATGAAAGTTTAGGGACCAATTGTGTTTTTTAACCAAGATTATTTTAAAGCATTAAAAACACGTGGCAAGGTGTCACAGTCACATACCGTGTCACTCTTCCTTGAGCAAATCAATTTAATTTAGTTAGCCAGTGGCACAATAGATGCATCTTGCAACCATCATGGGTTGGCCTAGTGGTAGTGGGAACATCTAAAAAAAGCCAAAGGGTTAAGGGGTTGTGAGTTCAATCCATGGTGGCCACTGGGATTTAAAAAATGGAGTGAGAGAAAAAGTTTTGAAAAACGTTCAAAAGTATCTCATCTCAATGCTTTTAAAAAAATAATTATTCGCCTAGTATAGTATTTTTACTAATAATTTGGAAGTTAGAGGTTTGATTTCTTCATCCCACACATTGTCGAAAAAAAAATGAAAAGAAATATTCAAAATAAATTGGATGCTTGTTGTCATAATAAATAACGAAATTGACCTATAAAGTTGATTTGCATGTGAAACCTATGATCAAGCTTTACAAAAAGAGGTGATAATATGCTATTTATTTTTCCTACTTGTTTTCAGAATGTAAAGCACGTGACGTCTACCCCGTATAATGATAATAAAGGTTGAATAAAATTTTAAAATTAAAATTAAGATTCGTATAAGATCTTGTTTCGGTCTTTTGGACGACAATAGTCAACACACAATAAGATGTTTATTTATTTTCATTTTCTTATCTTATAATAATAATAATAAAAAACAAAAACAAAAGTTTTGTTCTTTTGTTCTAAACAATTTTACCTATAAACTTGATAAATTTAATCAATTTTTACACACTAAACTTTAAATTATGTTAAATTGAACTCACCTACTAATATCAACAAAAAGTTATGTAAAGCTCATTAATTTAATTGAAGATTAGGCTATAGCAAATCATTGCACAAAATTAAGCACCGACAAATCATAATGCAAAATGTATAATTAAGCACCGACGAATCATAATTAATTGATTTGCAATTTTGTTTTTGTCAGATCTTCGTCGATACAATTTCGTTTTAGCTAAATGACCACTCGTTTTCATACGTTTTTCTGTGCTCTTTCCTATAATTTATAAAAAAAAAAAAATGTCAAAGAATATTGAATATAAATGACCTTACAACATTTAAACTTCGATGAATTTTACTTTTGGAGTATTAGAGTTGAAGATTGTTTAATTTTTTTATAGAATTACAAGTATGGTTGAAAAGAACACAAAAAAACGTATGAAAACGAGTGGTCATTTAGCTAAAACAAAGTTGTATCGGCAGATATATGACTAAAACAAAATTGCAAAACAATCGCGCACCATGAGGTCAGCGATCGCGCACCATGACATCAGCGATTGCGTACCATAAGGTCAGTGATCGCGTACCATGACATAAGCGATCGCGTACCATGATGTCAGCGATCCCGCACTTTTTCTGCACATACGATAATTTTGTTTTTGTCATATCTTCGTCGATACAACTTCGTTTTAGCTAAATGACCACTCGTTTTTTCGTGTTCTTTCCAAATATACTTAGAAATTGAGCAAAATGTTGAAGCATCTCTACTTTTAAATGACATTAAATTTTTGTTTTTTGTTGTTGAAAGAGAAAAGCAAAAGAGATGTAGAAAATAGAAGAAAATGTGAAATATTTAATAGTAAGGGTAAAAGTGATATTTCACATGCCAGTTGGGTCAATAGCAAACAAGTTTTTGGAAAGAAGTCAGTCATAGAAAAGTTTTTACTTTTTCAGGTCATTTTAAATAATTTTCCTACACAAATCTAAAGCTTCCCATCTCACATTTTGTAGGACCTGTTTAAAATGACCATGTAAGCGCTCAAGGAAGTATTTGTAAAGATAAAAAGTGGAAATTTTTACCGATAGAAAAAATGTCAAACTATTTCTAGAAAATAGCAAAAAAAATAAAAAAATACTGATAGACATTGATAGACTTCTATCAGCATTTATCAGTGATAGATTTTTATCATTTCTATCACTGATAAAACCTGATAGACTTCTATCAACATTTTACAACTATCTAAAAATTTTGCTATTTTATGTAAATAGTTTTCTTCTTTTTCTATTTTAATTTTTTTTTTTTGATTAAAAATGTATTTTTAAGCACTTAAAAAGTCAATCCAAACATGTCCTTAAGTTGACCTACAACACTATTTCCGCTCATGTTTACGGCACTGAGGATGACAGACATGAAAATATGCAATTTTGGAATGAGATTTAAGAGAGCTTCCTCTACAAGCCAATCAATACTGCTAATTGTTATGCCCAAATTAACAGAGGAGAGAAGCATTTCCATTAGAAACTTTGAGTACATGATCAAACAACGATTTCAGAAGAGGCATAGAAGGATTAAATTCCATTGGTTATACAAAAATGATGAAAGAATAAGAAACAATGTCCTGCAACACAAATGTTCATATTCTAATAGCAGCAGTTGAGTACATGATCAAACAACGATTTCAGAAGAGGCATAGAAGGATTAAATTCCATTGGTTATACAAAAATGATGAAAGAATAAGAAACAATGTCCTGCAACACAAATGTTCATATTCTAATAGCAGCAGAATATTCTACAGCTCAACATCACATTGGCCTAAATGATCAAACGAGCAAATGTTTTTTCATACCGACACAAAAGCTGTCGACCACGGAGTTTGGTTGAAACATAGAATAGTAGAGAAAGACAACCTATAGGCCTCTATAAACTGGATTGAAAACTACAAAGGTGGAAAAGCAAAACTATCTTGAAGTGGAACATGATTGAAAACGATGTTTACAAATCTCATTTGTAGGTACTCATGCCAATGCCGGTGTCTTTGTTGTATGATTGAAAGCTCTCCCGGGCCCTCGAGTAGCAAACGTAGTAGAACTGAGAAACAATGGAAGTGAAGAAAATGAAAGCTGCTCCTGCAGCAAACACTCCTCGTCTCAACATTTGACAAGAGGGAGGAGTATCAGTAAGCACTGTTCTGTACTTGGTGTGATATGCATTCTTAGCCGAACCCGCCAACAGGCAAATCTCGGCGATGAAGAAAAACACCCTGAAACAGATTATTTCACAACGATAGACAATATCATACCATGATACCAGTATAAAAAAACCATCTGTTTTTGGTACAAGAATTCGATGCCAAAACATATTGGTATGCTCTACTTACCAGCAAGTTATGAAAAGAATGACTGCCCAAGCCCTCGAACCACCAGGACTCAGAGGTTTGCCGCAGCAAAAGCAGCGGCTAGCCACCATTATGAGGATGTGACTAGCCATCAGGAAGAGAAATGCTCCAACTCCTAATCCAGTTGAAATGTCTGAGTCATATACACAATAGTTTTTTTTTGCATCTGTGTCTTCAACTATCTTTGCCTGTGAAACGATTTCAAATCGTGCTTCTTAACCAATGATTAAAATGCCAGTATCATTTACAAAAAAAAGAAAAAAAGATACAAATGCTTATGTTAATTCAAACCCGGAGAAAACTTATTGAGATTCAAAGTTTATAATATCTGTAAGGAATTAAAATACTCATCTCAATTCAATGAGCTTATGAAAGAATAATATGAAGCCATTATAATATTGAAAGCTTTTAGAGATAAATATCTCCTCCTTTGTATGAGTACAACAGAGTAGAATGCATAAGTATTAAGTACTTGAACTAACTCTTTACAAAAAGAAGACTATTATTGAATTTCAAACAGTCCCCCACTGAATTATGAGTTTGGCTGTTCTTGTAGGGAGCAGGTAAAGAAAGTAAGGGGAAAATAATGGCTTGTGAGTCAAAACCAAACAATGTGGGACCTAAGAGATCAGATCTGCCTTTGAAGAAGAATTTATCTTTTGATGGGTCTTTGAGATCCACAGATCTCTCCTTAAAGAAAGTTTGAGCAATCTCAACCTCATCCCTGAGTAATATCGGTGCAGTGGTTAAGCATCCTTCGATGAAAGTGTAATCTTTCAAGAGTTGCAGATCTCTCTTTCAAGAAGGTTTGTAAAATATCTTGCTCTGCCGCAAATAATATCCGTGCGACGGTTAAGCATTCTTACACAAAAAGAGGAGTCTTTCGAAATTTGTTATGGTGTATCACCACCTCCCATCTATGGTACAAATCAAATCCCAACAACAGGAGACTTCCAGTGAAGAAATCATATTTTGCACATCAGGAAGTCAGAAATCCCAAAGATATGGTACAAAATGATTGTTCACAACAAATTTGTCCACAGTGAAGACATCATCTTTAGCTCATTAAGAAGCCCTAAACTAAGCAATTGCAAAGATATGATAAAAATGAATTATATTTTATCCTTCACAAGAAATTTCCATAAGAACAGCACAAATTGGGGTTTAAGAAAACAAATGAAAGTAGATCCGAGCGCTTTTCCAGTTGAAGCAAAAGACTTCCCTTTGTTTGGCCAATGAGACAACCAGCAGGAAAGTTCTAAATCTCTTTAACCTAAAAAAACCAATTTGAAGGGAAAGATTCTAGCTTTTTATTCTCTCTCTACGGCTGAAAGAACCCATATTCAGAATCAAATGAACTAAGCAAACCCAGAAAAGAAAGCCTATAAATCACTAAGATTTTTCAGTAAAGGCAGAAATTTTCACTAAAATATGCAACAATGAAGAGAAATAGTAAAGAGAGAGAAAAAGGGGAAAGGGCATGAGCTTACAATGCTTCTCCTTTGCTCAGCTGCAATGGCCAAGCCAAAAGCAATGACATCAAAGACAAAGACAGTGAAAAGTAGTAGCTTTGACGCCATTGTTGAGCAATTTCAGAGCTTTGCAGATCTGTCTCTCTTCGTGCCTTTCTTGAAAGCCTTTTCTAATTTCTACTCTGTTCTCTTTGAAAACAGAGGAATAAGATTGGTCTTATGGTCTGTAACAGATGTGCTGTGTTCAAAATTCTAAGGAAAAAAAAAAAAACAATAATTGGAAACAGTGAATAAATAGCAAAAGAAGCCCAAATGGCATTGCTGTAATAAAATTGTGTCGACTGGCGGGGACAAATTTGTTATTTCAATACTACACCTTCTGTCTTTCTTTCTTTTTTTTTCCTTTTGAAAAGAGTACTAGACCTTTTTTGCTAGCCTTGCAAAATTATGTTTGTTGTTTGCCCGTCTACCTTAGAAGTTTAGTTTTATAGATCTTAAAGTTAATTGTTTGTCTAAATTGACCATTTAGATCTATATGGTAGGTTGAGCTCAATACTGAAGGAGTTGGATAATAAATGAGTGTTGTAAAATCAATATAAGACAAAAGCTTAGACATAAAACTTCATTGTTGACACTAAACACAAGGTAAAACACTAATTGTAGTTGACTTTGTCTGCCCATCAAGAATCTTACGAAAGATGAAAGTAGCACTTATGCTAGAGAGGAAGGGGACAAATTGCAACAATAACGATTATGAAATTTTTGCACCCACTGTAGCTGATGGAGGGAAAATTGAGTTCGCAATTGACCAGAAGTAAACAACACACCATACTAGCCATCAAATTGAGAATGGTAGTACTCCATTCAAGAAAAATGTAGTGCAAATTATGGAAGTATTTCGGGTGCAAAGTTAGTTATAATAATATGTGATTATCATAGTCTGTGGAGTTAAATAGTTTGTGCTTGGAGTACAAATTATTTTAGCATGAGTTTAGGAAGTATGTTGATGTGAATTCAACCATTGAACCATTACATGTACCAGAGGGAACAATTACAAGAAGCAAGGCAAGGAAGATTCAAGAGGCATTCACACTACATCTTCAAAAGCTAGCAAATTCACGAGAAGCGACAAATAATTTTGAACCCAAATTTATATCAATGCTAGTTCAATAAGTCAAGAAGAGAACGACATGAAGATGACACGGGAAAAGTCTTATGTTTGGAAGATGGCACAGTGGACAAAAAAAGTGCGCAGATTTTGTGAAGAAAATGCTATCAAATGTGCACTGCTTGGAAAAACGTGATGTCAAATCTTGTCAAACGTGCACCTCAACTTTGCCGCCTTCTAGAGGAGAGATATTTAAGATAATTTGGAGACTTTCTATCTTTTTAGTTTTGCATTTTGACTTATTAAATAGTATGCAATTAAGTTTTAAGTTCCTAGGTAGAAATTTCTACAATTTGCATTTAATAGTGTTTGAATGACTTTTGGGTTCTTGGTCATATCCACAACCATTTAGCCTTTAAAATGACTTGTAATACTCTTCAAAACTCAGATTATTGATATCAAAAAGCTTGTGCATATTCAACTTCTTTGGTGTTTATTTCAAATCTTGCTTTAGATTTGATGTTTAAATCAATTCATTAGATTAGGATTGATCAAGCTAATTCTAGAGTGAGTTGTCTTAGGATCAAGAGTGACCATCAAAGATTCTAAGTTTGATCTAAGTTAGTTTTCTTTGTGAGTGTTTGCAATGATCCTAGAAGGACCTCTAGCTTTGCATCCAACAAACATTGCGGGTGCGTATCATATGTATTTGGAGGCTAACTGTTTTTTCTTTCTTTCTTTGGGGTTGTTTGGGGCGCTGAGTTGAGATATTATGTCTGGAGATATGATGTGTGTGGAGTTTATATGTCTGTGGAGTTCATATGTCTATGTTTTGGCTGTTTGGGGTGCTGAGTTCATATGTTTGGGGTATCTGGTGCAGTTTTTTTTACATAAATGGAACTGCCTCAATTATACTTAAAAACTCTCCTTATTCTAGGTGAACCCCACAACAAAAATAAAAATAATCTCATTAACAAATTTGATAGACAACCCCAAGAAAACTAAACAGATTTTACTTGGAAATAATTGATCAAAGATCAAGAAGAAAGAAAAACTTGTTCCTAACTTCAAGATTTCGAACTTTCCACAATCTAATTGATCAGACTAGATTGAAAGTTCTAAAACATGCATTCTGTTATAATAATACAAAGAAAGCATAAAACTTGAGAGATTAAACTCTAAAAATTCATTCAAATCAAAATTTTCTTTTAAAATGTAAAAATTACAGCCCTATTTAAACTAATTGAAAAAACACTATGAAAGGACACAACCTTTCACCAAATTGTCTAAATTCATCTACACTCTTTCAACTACCCTAATAAATCTAAATACATGAAATTAAATTGGATACATAGGACATAAAATATGTGAATGAATCTGAATTTTTAGATTTATTATGACTCTTGGATGAAAATGTGTATCTTGAAGCTTGAATGGTTGCAATTTTTCACTAAGGGTAGGAACCTTAGCTTGGAAGTAACTCTTTAATGCTCATGTCTATTATTTCTTATCAAAACTTTTTAATTCAATAATTCTACATATTTTTTTAAGCACACGTGTATTGTTGGTAGTTTTAGAAAATGGAGTTTAGGATTTACTTTTGGATCATGCATTTCATTTTTTTTTAATTTAAGCAATCATGTTACAAATTTGTGCATGTGATGTTTCTAGTTAAGTCATTTTTATTTTAATACTTTTGATAAAAACTGTTTAAAATAAAAACCACTCATGTGTTTGATAATTTTTTCTCAATAGTGATAAGCGCCCGCTATGTTTGTTGGATGCAAAGCTAGAGGTCCTTCTAGGATCCTTACAAACACTCACAAAGAAAGCTAACTTAGATCAAACATAAAATCTATGATGGTCACTCTTAGATCCTAAGACAACTCACTCCAGAATTGCTTGATCAAGACTAATCCAATGAATTGATTTATACATCAAACCTAAAGCAAGATTTGAAAGAAAAGACAACACCAAAGGAGTTGAATAAGCACAAGCTTTTAATAACAATAATCTGAGTTTTGAAGAGTATACAAGCCATTTTAAAGGCAAAATGGTCGGGATATGACCAAGAACCCAAAAGTCATTCAAACACCATTAAATGCAAATTGTAGAAATTTCTACCTAGGAACTTAAAACTTAATTGCATACTATTTAATAAGTCAAAATGCAAAACTAAAGAGATAGAAAGTCTCCAAATTGTCTTAAATATCTCATCTAAAAGGCAGCAAAGTTGAGGTGCACGTTTGACAAGGTTTGACATCACGTTTTCCCAAGCAATGCACATTTGACAGCATTTACTTCACAAAATCTGCACACTTTTTTTTGTCCACCATGCCATCTTCCAAACTATAAGACTTTTCCCATGTCATCTTCCAAACTATAAGACTTTTCCCATGTCATCTTCATGTCATTCTTTTCTTGACTCATTGAACTAACATTGTATATAAATTTGGATTCAAAATTATTTGTCGCTTCTCGTGAATTTGCTAGCTTTTGAAGATGTAGTATGAATGCCTCTTGAATCGTCTTTGCCTTGCTTCTTGTAATCGCTCCCTCTGGTACATGCAATGGTTCAATTGTTGAATTCACATCAAATAGTGTTTTTACATATAAATTGTTTGATTCCTTACATGATTAAAGTGATTGTATGAATGTTCAATTACTATAAATAATGACTCTAAAATACTAATGAACTAATAAAAAAATAAAAAAATCAACGTTTTGATGGAACTTACGTACTTTTGTGTCAACAAAGATGTTTTTATTGACAATTTTGTGTGACAACTTAAATATAAACATTTAGGGGAAGTCAAGGCGCTGAGTTGGTTATTATAGTCGGTGGGTTATAGTAGTTAGTGTTTGGGGTGCAAACTATTATAGTCTAAGTTATAATAGTTTGTGGTTGGGGTGTAAACTATTTTTGTTTGGGTAGAAAATAGTAAACATGGTAACAAAGAAAAAAAGAGAGGATGGGTGAAAAATAGTAACACTGTAGCAAAGAGGGTTTTGAGTAGTAGTCATAATTTAAAAGAGAGAATGTATCAACAAAGCTCAAATTTGTAGTAGTCAAAATTTAAAATAACGGTCGTCGGAGTTGGTGGAGTGACCGCCATTGGAGGTTGCCGGAGTTGGACATCAACAATAGTGGTTGGATGTTGCCAGAGTTGGCCACATGTGGTGGTTGTCGGAGTTGGCTGTCGGAGGTGGTTGTTGAAGTTGGCCGTCAACAGTGGTGGTTGGATATTGCCGGAGTTGGCTGCATGTGGTGGTCGTCGAAGATGGTCACCGGAGTTGGTCGTCGGAGATGGTCACCGGAGTTTGGCCGTCAGAGGTGGTCGCCAGAGTTGGCCGTCGCACGTGGTCGCCAAAGTTGGTCGTCGGAGGTGGTCACTGGTCATGTGAGCTGAGTGCACTGTTGGGGGACATAGTATAAAATGTCGGTGACATACGAAGTTGGCCTCCCAAACGATGAGTTGAGTTCATATCTCAACTCATCTCATCTCATCTTCCACCCAAACACCCCCTTTCTTTCTTTCCTAATTTTTTGTATTATACAAGTGGATCAGGTATGTTACATATCATATTTTGCAAATAGAAATCATAAAAAAATTTGTTTAACATGTCATTTGATCTTTTTTTAGCCTAAGAAACTTGAATTAGGGCATGTTTGGATTGCATAAAAAAAACTTTCAAAACGACATTTTCATTTAGGGAAATTTTTAAAAATAGAAAAATAAGGGAAACTATTTACACAAAATAACAAAATTTTTAAATAGTTGTGATAGACATTGATAGAAGTCTATCAAGGTCTATCAACGATAGAAATGATAGAAGTTTATCACTGATAGATGTTGATAGAAGTCTATCAATGTCTCTCCGTGTTTTTTTGCTATTTTTTGTAAATAGTTTAACACTTTTTCTATATGTGAAAATTTTCCTTTCATTTAAACACTTTTTACATTAAAAAAAATCGTTAAAATAAAAATACTCATGTGTTTGGGTACATTTTCTCAAGAGTGTTTATAATCAGATGAGTTAGTCGTAGGAGTTAGTAGTTAGAGTTGATCAGCGAAGTTGGTCTCCAAAGATACTTGCTGGAGGCCCAAAGTAGTCATCGAAGGTGGTCGTCGTCAGAGTTAGACATGAGAGGTAGTTTCCATTGAAGTTGGTTGCTGGAGTAATTGCCAAAGGTGGTTGGTGGAATGGATCGTCGGAGTTGGTCACTAGAGCATGCCGTAAGAGACCGTAGTCACCGATGATGGTTGTTGCTAAAGTTGGTTTCCAGTTGGTGAAGCTTTTGAAATCATTGGAGGGAGAGAAAGTTAGCTATTTTAACCACTAAATTGTAAAATAGTATTATTGTAGCAAAAGAGGGGGGTTAAAATAACTCTTACCCCCATTTTCTTAACACACACCCAAAATGTTGAGTACACTATTATCGTACACTCAACTCATTCTAAATTGGGGGCCAAACAACTTTTATAAGCTTTGTTTCTAACAAAAAGTTGATGGTGGACCGATTAGAACCTTGCCTTGAAATTAAAAAACTCTCCATTAATGAAGTGAAAAAACTAGCATAATCATAGAAGTTAAAGAAATATAACTAAATAAAAAGGGTCATGAAATTAAAACACCCAACGAGATTACTATAATTTTCCTTAGAATTTTTTTTTTCTTTTTAAATAACAAATAAGTAACACGTGACTTAGGGCATGTGTGGCAAACCTTTTCTAATGGAGTTAGATCGAAAGAGGAATTTAATCGAACAATTATTTAAAGTTCAAGTTTAAATAGATAAAACTGGAAGTATTTTGTTTAAATGTATACAATCTGTCAAGTTTAAAGTTTAAAATTGATGAAATTAAAAGTTTATGATTAAAATTGAAACAACCTTCCAAATAGAGTAAAAAACAATCTTTTTCAAATAAAAGAATTGCAGGTAGATTGCAGTAGGCATTACAAGACACAATTGTGTGGTAGTTCATACACTTAAGCAGAATCATAGTTGTATCTCTCTGATCTTTGACATCTTTCATATCTGTTTATTTACATCTTTTTATTTTTATCAAACACAACACTCAATATATTTTCAACAAATACCATCTGTTGCAATTTGATAAAATTTTTACTAATAACTTTCGATTATATCAGTTTATATAAGTTCGACTCTTGGAAGATTTCGTATTATTACTAGACGACAATGTATGTTTGCACTTAGAAGTTAATTCTCTTCCAAAGAGATTTGAGATTTAGTAGCTATAAAATTTTTGGCACTGCAAAAAGGATGTCATTTCAACTTTAAGCAGACAAGCGTCATCAATGGGGCATACATGGGCAACCTTCACTATGGGCAACGCTAGTTGCTTCTATCAATTAGATTTTTTGAAATTTTTTTCTGTTTGTTGTAATGGAAACCATTCATATAATTAACCCTGGTTTGTTATCTTATGTAGGGCAACAAGGAATTTAAAACATGATTTTGAAGTTCAACCTCAATACCACCATTTTTTCTAACAGGAAACATAATAACTGTAGGATTGATATTGTTGATATCGAAAATCGCACCAACGGTGAATTTGTATTTCTCGAGGAAAATTAGCTCAATATCTTACAAAATAAACAAATCTAACACCGATGTGGTATTTGTTGAGAATATGAAAGATTACAATATTAATTAGAATAATGGAAGTTTTAGTATTAAACTTGACTTATAACCTTTGGCTTTTGTAACCAATAGGGCCATTGAGTTTTTGGGAGTTTTTAGAAGTTATGTGAATTAAGTAATATTTATGTTTTCTTAACCATTGAAATTTTATGGCTATATTTTGTAAGCCTATATAAAGGCATGTTTAGTTGAATCAAAGTATCACTTTCTCCACATTGGTGTCATCCACACATTTTTCTCTTATAACAAAGTGGTATCAGAGCTGGCAAGAAATTTGAGAGAAAAATGGCCAATGGTGGGATGTGTATCGCCCCAACTCCTGACACTTCTACTAGCACATTACCACACCCCAAAGACTTAGATTGAGGACACAAAACAAAGGCTCAACCTCTTGTTAAAGAAAGTCTTTAACTAAGAAATTAGATCAATAATTAAATAATTAAATAATTCAAAATCCTTTATATAAAAAAGAAAAAATAAATAAAATTAAACCTTGATCGGGGTACCCCTAACCAACAAATTAAATCAAGATAATTAACGAAAAAAATAAATAAAAAGAATAAAACCACCGGTTCAAAACTGAACAACCCACTAAGAAAAACGTGAACAAACGAAAGGCAGAAGCCTCAACGTGTCCCTACTTGGCCCGGTCACGAATTCTTCCTGTTGCCCGCCAGTCCGTTTCTGCCTTTACCTAAAATTCATAAAATGAAAGGAGTGAGTATAAAACTCAGTAAGTAATCCCATTGCTGGGATCTTTGTGTACATAGGCAAGCTGCCCCGTCACCATGCCTAGCGGCCTGAGGGCACGCCGTCAATACTGAAGGGTGAGCGTGACGACCCACACTATCGAACATGGGGTGAACCTGTCGGTCCACGCATGTCTAGTGGCCTGATGGCACACCGTCAAAACTGAAGGTGAACCTAGCGATTCACATTATATAGCATGGGACGAAACAGACATCTAGCATCGGATTCAATCATACATACATACATAATTACTAGTCACGAGATTCGGTCACACATACACACATACATAATTAGTAAATTTTTCAGTAGTCAGAGAGGTCCTAAACATGCATGTTAAGTTACGGCAGAGTAATACAGTACTGTGACAGGCTGAGGCCTGACCTAAAGGTCAGCCCAGCAATAGAACCACTTACCTCGAACTAAACAGGAAACAATCGCGCCCTAAAACCTTGTGCACCAAAACTCCAACCCTAAAACATAACCCAACCTTTTCAATTAATAATGAAAGCGAACTGCCAAAATCATATTTAAGTTCTAGTAATCACATACTTACCCAACAAGTATTATGATCCAAACCCCCTCCGAGCTCCAATCAAACCCACAAACGGTTACCGCCTAATATCCAACGAAATTAATAATAATGCGTTGAAGCCAAGACTTGATGGGTACAACTTAAAACTTTAGGAATCCAAAAGAAACCATAACCTTACCCCGAACCCAACGGCGCGACTGTCCAAGCGACTCTGGTACTGGCAGCAACCCGAATGGCCAGATCCGATCGGCGGCGATTGGCAGACAGCTGATGGCAAGCGGCTGGCAGATGTCCACAACACGAATCCGACGATGGTGAACCAAAACGAGCGGCGACCAGCACGAGCGACGACGAGCGCGAATCTGGCGAGCACGAGCGACGATGAATGCAGTGGCTTCTCGGCTTGGCTTCTCGACGACGCGCGGACGGCGATCGAACGGCAGCGCGAGGTGAGGTCTGAGCGACGGCGAGCAAATTGCGAAGGAGGTTGTCGGCGGCGCTCATGAGAAGCAGACGAAGAACGGGGGCTGCGACGCTCGGTGAAGAAGAAGAAAAGAATAGGGTTTTTTTTACCTTGCACGCAGTAAGAGGCAACCCAAATATATATATTATAATAAATATATATTAATATATATTATAATAATATATATATAATAATAAATCATAATATATAAACATATGTTTTTATAATTTCTTTAACTCTCTTTCTTCCAAAATACCTCAATTCTCCCAACATAAAATCCAATTCAAACCCAAATAAAACCAAACAATTACTTTATTGACACACGGAAATTTGGGACGTTACACTCCTTCCTCCAAAAAAACTTTCATCCTCGAAAGTCTCAATCTTGAAAAAGCTCTGGGTACTGAGTTCTCATTTAATCTTCTCGCTCCCACGTTGCTTCCTTGAACTAATGGTTCTGCCACAATACCCTCACCTATGCTATCTCCTTGTTGCGCAGGGCTTTCACCTCTTTTGCTAGAATTTGGATCGGCTTCTCTTAATAGCTTAAGTTCTCTTTCAACTGCAATGGCTCAAAATCGACCACATGAGACGGGTCCACCACATACTTCTTCAACATCGAAACATGAAAAACATTAAAAATGGCAGAAAGAGACGGCGGTAGCGCTAACCGGTACGCCACAGGGCCTATTCGTTCCAACACCTCAAAAGGTCCAACGAAACGGGACTTAACTTCCCCTTCCTCCTAAATCTCAGGACGCCTTTCATAGGTGCCACTTTCAGAAACACGTTATCTCCTGCCTCAAATTCCAGATCCTTACGCCTGACGTCGGCATAACTTTTCTGTCTGCTCTGGGCCGTCTGCATTCTTGCCCTGGTCTTTTGAATGGCTTCGTTTGTAATCTGCACCAACTCGGGTCCTAGCAACTTGCGTTCTCCGACCTCGCCCCAATACACAGGGAACCTGTAATTTTTCCCATACAAAGCCTCAAATGGCGTCATGCCGATAGTAGCCTGGTAGCTATTATTATATGCAAACTCCATAAGGTGCAAATGAGAGTCCCAACTCCCTGAAAACTCCAACGTGCAGGCGCGTAGCATATCCTCCAGAATTTGGTTCAAACGCTCTGTTTGACCATCAGACTGTGGGTGGAAAGCGGTGCTAAAATCTAACCGAGTACCCAACGGTACTTGAAGACTCTTCCAAAAACTGGACGTGAAACGAGGGTCCCTGTCGGACACGATGGACATTGGCACCCCATGTAGCCTCACCACCTCCTTTAGATAAGACTGTGCCCACTTGTTCACTGAATATGTAGGCTTCTCTGGAATAAAATGAGCTAGCTTTGTGAGTTTGTCCACAACTACCCATATCATCGAAAAGCCTTTAGCCGTTCTTGGCAGACCCAGTACGAAATCCATCGACACGTTCTCCCACTTCCACTCAGGTATGCTTAAGGGCTACAACAGACCTGTCGGTTTCTGCCTTGGGGCTTTCACTTGTTGACACACTAAGCACCTACTGACAAATTCTGCTATCTCTCTCTTCATATTGTGCCACCAGTAGTGTCGTTTCAAATCTTTGTACATCTTGGTGCTACCTGGATGCACTGCAAACGGCGAGTTATGAGCTTCTATCAACAATTCCTTCATAAGGTCATCATCTGTTGGTACACATAGGCGTCCCTAATACAACAGACCACCACCTGCGGAAACCAAGAACTCACCTCCCTGCCCTGCTTCAACCAAGTGGAGCTTCTCAATAAGATACGGATCGCTGACCTGAGCATCGTAAGTCTCCGCCTCAAGGTTGGTTGAACTGTCAACCGTGCCAACTGGGAAGTGACTTCCCCTACTATTACCACGATTCCTGCTCGCTCGAACTCACGGCGCAATTGGACCTGCCTGGTAATTAAAGCTGCTGAGTGAACTGTCTTTCTACTTAAAGCATCTGCTACCACATTCGCCTTGCCTGGATGGTACATAATCTCACAGCATAGTCTTTCACCAACTCAAGCCATCTGCGCTGTCTCATATTCAACTCCTTCTGAGTGAAGAAATATTTCAAGCTCTTGTGGTCTGTAAAAATTTGTATTTTCTCCCTATACAAATAATGTCGCCAAATCTTCAAGGCAAAAACCACTGCCGCTAACTCCAAGTCATGAGTGGGGTAGCTTCTTTCATGAATCTTCAACTGGCGGGAGGCATAAGCAATTACTTTACCATGTTGCATCAACACACACCCCAGCCCTTTCTTTGAAGCATCCCTGTAGACCACAAAACTCCCTGATCCATCTGGCACTGTGAGAACTGGCGCGGTAACCAATTTTTGCTTAAGATCTTGGAAACTGTCATCGCAAGTTTTACTCCAGTCAAACGATTCTCCTTTCCTAGTCAACTGAGTCAAAGGAGTGGCTATCTGAGAAAAATATCTTAACGAACCGACGGTAATAGCCTGCTAAGCCTAGGAAGCTGCGCACCTCACTGACTGTCGAAGGACGCAGCCATCCCAGGACTGCCTCGATCTTAGCTAGATCCACCAATACTCCCTCCTTCGACACCATATGCCCTAAAAAGGACACTTGGCGCAACCAGAACTCGCACTTGGAGAACTTGGAATACAACTTGTTCGATCTTAGTGTCTCCAAAACTTTTCGCAAGTGCTCCTCGTGTTCTGCCTCCGTTTTGGAATAAATTAGAATGTCGTCAATAAACACTATCACAAAGGTGTCCAGGAATTCCTTGAACACTCTGTTCATCAAGTCCATGAATGCTGCAGGAGCATTGGTCAGGCCAAATAACATTACAATAAACTCATAATGCCCATACCTGGAACGGAATGTCGTCTTCGCAATATCACTATCTCTAATCCTCAACTGATGATACCCCGAACAAAGATCAATTTTGGAGAATACAGTAGCTCCCTATAACTGGTCAAATAGGTCATCAATCCGAGGAAGAGGGTACTTGTTCTTAACTGTTACCTTATTTAACTCCCGATATACATGCATAAACGCAATGACCCATCCTTCTTCCTTACAAACAACACTGGCGCACCCCAAGGTGACACGCTCGGCCGTATAAAATCCTTGTCCAGCAACTCTTGCAGCTGAACTTTAAGCACTCTGCAAGGGCCATTCTGTAAGGAGCCTTCAAGATGGGAGTCATACCTGGTTCCAATTCAATGGCAAAGTCTATCTCCCGGTACGATGGTAAACGGGAAATTGACAAAAATAGCCTTTTTAAACATTATTTTTATAAAAATAGCCTATTTTTGAAAAACAAGTTTTTTTGGACCCCTTGATGATGAAAATGATGTAAGCAAGAGAAAACTTTGTATGTAAAATTACCTTTTTGCCCTCCACTACTTAATAAATTTATTATATGTGATTAACAATCCAACTAACCCCATAAAATTAAATGTTTTTCTTCTAAATTAATTTAACCCACCAAAAGTAATTATTTTTATTATTTAATTAATTACTAAACCCACAAAATTAAATTTCCTACTCTATCCAAACTTATTACATCCACCAACCCCTTTAACTACACACAACCACCCCACACAACTCTCTACCACTCATCTCCCTCTTCACACAAAATTTTCTCTCAAAATTATATTCTCCTCTTCTCCTAAAATTCTCACAACTCTCTACCACTCATCTCTCTCCACACAATTCAAAAAAGGTATGTATTTTCTTCATTCAACTACATTATTTTCTTTAATTTTGTTAAATATATCATGTTTTAGTACAATTTTTACTACTGGCCCACAACCCTATTTTTAATCTATTTTGTTCTAACCCACAACCCTAAAAAACACTGTAGAGTTTCCACCTGGTGCACCAGGCTTCTTTCCAAGGGTCGGGCCTCCACCGGGCTTTTCCTAATAAGTGTTTCAAATTAGGACATGTCAACTCTCTGCCCCGGCCGAGTTTCCACCTGGTGCACCAGGGACCGGGTTCTCACCGGGTTTTAGAATTTAAATGTAGATATATACTGTAGGCCCGACCGGGCTTCTTACCATAGGACCGGGCCTCCACCGGGCTTCACCAGGGGAACGAATTTGTGGTTTAAAACTGGACACGTATGCAGCTAAGCCCGGCCGAGTGTCCACCTGGTGCACCAGGGACCGGGTGGAAACCGGGTTTTTTCTTTTCTATTTAACTTTTATTTAATTTTTAATATAATTTATCATCTCCCTTTAACATATATATGTTTTGTTTAATATAATTTTACAAATTATACCTTTTTAAAATAGTTTTAATACAAATTATATCTTCTTAACATAGATTTTCAAATTATACCATTTTAGATCATTCCCTACTTATTACACCTAACCAACCAACATTTAACTCTCATACCACCTTTTTACCTACCATAAAAAACCCATTAATTATTTTAACAAAAATCAAAACATACACATCCACAAACTCACCTAAATCACATAATTCTCTCAAATCACCTTATTCTCACAACTCATCTACTTCTCACAACTCACCTAATTATTCACCACCTAATTATTCACCACCTAATTATTCACAAGACTACTCAAAGTTTGGTGAATGTATGTATTTCATTTATTTAACATGTTATTTATTGATAAGCCTCTTTCAACGTTAGAATCAAATACTACTAACGATTTAGGGTTTCTCACGATTGACTGATTTTGATTCTACTACTTTTTGGTGAGATACATGCATTTTAATTGACCCAAAGTTATTATTTATATTCATCTAACATTTCCACAAGAAGTAGTTGAGGTTTGGGAAAATAGAGAAAATAGGAAATAGTTCTTTTTGTGTTGAAGCCCGGCCGGGCTTCACCGGGTGTAGACTGAGTCAGGTGGCCTGGTGCAGCCCGACCATGTCATTACTCGGGATACGCCCGACCGGGCGTAACCCAGACAGGGTATGGCCTAGGGTTGACCCCGGGAGGGCCCCGGCTGGGCGTACACAGGTTTACCCGTGACCGAGCCCACTCAAGAGGGATACCCGGTTATAGCCCGCCTGGGGCAATGTAATATTTGTAGGGTTTTCATTTTCCTCTCATACCCGGTTACAGCCCGGCCGGGGCAATGTAATATATATATATATATATATATATATATATATTTTTTTTTTCATTTTCCTCTCCTAGTTTTGTTTTATCTTATTTGTTGTTACAGGTATGCCTCGCGTTTGGGTTTGCTTTGGTGGTGTTTGGTATGAAAAGGAAAAGGATTACGATGGAGGAGAGATGAGGGGATTTGACATAGAGATTGGAACGACGTATGGTGAATTCTTGGATGAAGTTTACCGGATAAGTAGTATAAATCCAGGTCAATACAATCTTGTGATCCGATGTATACTCCAATTAAAGTCCAAAGCTCCTGCATTTGTCATTCGTAATGACAAAGATCTTCACACATTCTTGACATGGAAAGAGGTGTCGGTAATACCTATCTATGTATCAACAGTTCCACGATCTTCAAGTACTGAAGTATTACCTCTGCAGAATCCCTCGAATAAACACACTGAAGAAATTTCATCAACGTCCAGGCAAGTCTCTTGCAAGACTGAATTCACATTTTTTTTTATCCAAACCCACCAATTACTTCGTTGGAGGATGATGTAGATCAAAATCAATATCTCAATGATTGGGATTGGAAGGAGCCAAGTGATGGTGGATACGAGGTTGAGGGCGAACCCAGTGAATATGCTGAAGAAGAACCTACTCAAGATGCAATATGTTCTCATAACTTGTCCCACCGATCTAGTAGTACAACAGTCATGCCAGGTCAGTGTTACTCTTCTGAGGATGTAGAAGTTGGTGATATATTCTTATCTAAAAAAGATTTGAAACTTCGATTATCTATGTTAGCAATTAGAGGTAACTTCCAATTTAGGGTGAAAAAGTCGAATACGCAATTATACAAAGTTAGATGCATTGTAGAAGAGTGTGAATGGAGACTAAGAGCCGTTAGAATGAAAAGTTGTGAAATATTTAAGATTTCAAAATACGATAATGTACACACATGTAAGAATGAAATATTGACTACGGATCATCGACAAGCATCTAGTTGGGTTGTAGGACATTTAGTAAAATCCAAGTTTGAAGATATTAGTCGTTCATACAGACCCAAGGATATTGTGAAAGACATAAAATAGGAGTTTGGAGTTAGTCTAAGTTACGATAAAGCATGGAGGGAAAGGGAAGAAGCGTTAGTATTAGTTAGGGGGTCACCGGAGGAATCTTACAGAATGTTACCCAAGTTTGGTGAAGCCCTACAAATTGAAAATCCTGGGTCTGCCTTTGCATATGAATTGACCGAAGATAAATATTTCAAGCATGTATTCATGGCTTTAGGTGCTTCAATTAGGGGGTTTTTAAATTGTATTCGCCCTGTCTTAATTGTGGACGTAACCCATCTAAGAGGAAAGTATAGTGGTAAACTACTTCTTGCGACAGGGGTTGATGGAAACAATCAAATATACCCAGTTGCTTTTGG
This sequence comes from Lagenaria siceraria, assembly GCA_002890555.2. Taxonomy (NCBI): domain Eukaryota; kingdom Viridiplantae; phylum Streptophyta; class Magnoliopsida; order Cucurbitales; family Cucurbitaceae; genus Lagenaria; species Lagenaria siceraria. The sequence goes on along the minus strand of CM016483.1, from coordinate 9,052,683 downwards.
TATATCCGGTGGTGAGACCGATGAATCTTGGTTGTGGTTTTTTCAACAAATAAGACTTACATTTGGGGTACTTCAGGATTTGGTTATTGTGTCAGATAGACACCCCAGCATTAAAAAATCAATTGCAATGGCATACCCAGAAGCATTTCAATGTATCTGTATCCATCACTTGGGCGAGAACTTGCTAAAAAACTTCAAGAATAAGGATGTATTGCAGATTTTCGATAAAGCAGCTAGGTCATTTTCTGAGTCAGCTTTCAATTACCACTGGAGTCAACTTGCAGGTATTTCGATAAGGCTATTTTATGGGTTTTCCATGGATTTTGCATGGATTTTTGCATGTTTAGGGTTTTCATGGATTTTGCATGTGTTTTTGCATGTTTAGGGTTTTGCATGGATTTTGCATGTGTTTGACATATTTAGGGTTTTGCATGGATTTTGCATGGATTTTTGCATGTTTAGGGTTTTGCATGGATTTTGCATGTGTTTTTGCATGTTTCGGGTTTTGCATGGATTTTGCACGTGTTTGGCATATTTAGGGTTTTGTATGGATTTTGCATGTTTTGGCATATTTAGGGTTTTCCATGGATTTTGCATGGATTTTGGCATGAATTTGCATGGATTTGTTGGTTATCCAGGTCCGCGAAAGTATTTAGAAAATATCGGGATCAAGCAGTGGGCACGAGTGTATCAGTGCAATCGAAGGTACAATCAAATGACAACAAATCTTGCAGAATCCATAAATGCAGTTCTAAAAGATGCACGACAATTACCTATCACAAAGTTCCTAGACCATATTCGTGGTTGGTTACAAAACCTGTATTATACACGTTGAACCGAGACGTTGTCCTGCCAATCCAGATTATCAAGTTACGCAATGGATATACTGAAAAATGAGGATGACCTAGCAAGTAGATATCAAGTTAAGCCGATCGACCAATATGAATTCGAGGTCGTTGACGAGGGGTTGGGAGGTCGGGTCAATATTCACGCAAAAACTTGCACCTGTCGCAAATTTGATTACTATCAACTCCCGTGTTCACACGCGATTGCTGCATGCCGATTTCAAAATATTGATCTCATAACTCTCTGTTCTAGGACATACTATACAGAATCCGTACTGGATGCTTACGCTGAACCTATTCGTCCACTTGGTCACATTTCGGAGTGGAAGCATTCACCAGATTTTGTTGATACCGAAACATTACCTCCAAAAAGAGTTCCAAGAGTAGGTCGCCCTCGAACGACAAGATTTTATTCTGCAGGGGAAGTTCGTTAGATACACAAGTGCTATAGATGTGGGCAATGGTATGTCCATTATGGGATTGTAGACCTTGATCTTGTGTCTCTTACCATCATTCCTTGTGTCCTTCCATGGCCTAGTTAATTTCTAGGATTCTTTTCTCTTACGACCCTCACAAATTTGAAGAACACGGCTAGTATCCCGAGAACTTATACTGATAACCTACACAATCGTAACGTAAGTGAGAAACAAACCTAAATCGGATAGACCCTAATCCAGAGAAACAAACCCGAACAGCACAATTATACCTAATAAACCTTAAGTCAGCAACTCAACATTACAAATGCATGGAACAGAGGGGGAGGGGGGGTCAATACATCCAACCTAGACCCTAATCCAGAGAAACACACCCTAACAGCACAATCGTACCTAATAAACCCTAAGTCAGCAACTCAACATGACAAATGCATGAAATAGAGAGGGGGTCAATACATCCAACCTAAACCCTAATTCAGAGAAACAAACCCTAACAGCACAATTATACCTAAGGGAGGTGAAGGGTTCGAGTTAGTGGATGAGAGGTTAATATGAATTTGTAGAGTTCGTCAACAATTATTTGTATAAAAAGAAATATAATTAAGTAATAAGGGAGATAACATTGTTTACCAAAAGAGACAATTTTATTTATTCCAGAAGTTCAAAAATTACATAATTAACATAAAGAAAAAAAACAGACAACATTTGTATACTAAACCCTAAACAGCATGACAGTTCCTATCGTTGCCCCGCTCATACCTCGTCCATCTGCTCGTGAACACTCGAGGCTTCGTCAGCTACAACTGTCATGGGGTCGACGTTATGGCAATCATCACCAACCCGATGATCATCACCAACTGGACTTGTCCGCTCGATCCGATCATGAGCACTACTCCGGTCCACAGACTTACCCTACAAAAAAAAAGTCTTAGTACGTCCTTAACCCTAAAAAATAATTAAACAATTAAAGTTAATACTAGTTTATCAAACCTTGGACAGTCGACGGATGGATTTCTTTATTGACTTAACGTCTTTCTCCAGGCCCGCCACTCGCTCGTTAATGGACTTCACGAGCTTCAACAACTTTTTTAGGGGTTTATTTTTCTTCTTTTTCCTCTTCCTCTTTTGACCATCCTCCTCTTCATGGGTATCATCAATATCATGAGACATTGAAGGCCCAGCGTTCTGAGCATCATGAGTCACAGAAGGGGCATCTAGTGCAGGTGGTAGTGGTGGGGCTTTAGGTGGCAAGACAACACGTTCCAGGAACGCGATCTCCTCGTCAGTTGCCACCAACTCTGGAGTGATAAATACCTACAATGAAAGATAAGATTGTAAGTTAAATAAACCGTAAAAAGATTAATTCCTAAACCCTAAAAAAATAACGTACCTCTTCAACGCCAAATACATCATCCCTAATGAAGGCGTACGAAGGAAGTGAGAGCAAGACCAACGACGAATGCGTGGAATAGCATTATCGTTCAACCTATTCGCAACCCGTTGCGTCAGCGACGAAACAGTCTCGTACGCCCAAACCTACATAAAATATATCATGTTAGCCAAATAATAATGCAAGAAAAATATGAAACACTGAAACTAGTTATAGAAACTAACCTGAAAAGCATGAGGGAGTCCATAGAGACTGTCCCTACTCTCATTCCACTTATCAACCTTGTCCTGCAACCATTTCTTCAACCTCTTCATTGTCATGTCGAAGATATATCTACCCCAATCTACGTTGCAGAACATCTCTCAATCGTCTATAAACCCTAAAAACTCATAGTTCATACTAGCCTTCCTCTCCCTCCCCATCAATCCAAACTCAATAAAATAAAAGAAGGATATCTTAACAGCATCCTCATCGTCTTCGAACACGAGCGATGGGTACTTAGCATCTAACTCGTACCCCTTTAACCCCTCAACCATGTTAAGGTATTTATCCCTAAGTCGAACATGTGAAGTACCTCTATCCCTCCGTACAATTTGGTGTTTTAATACAGTCACCAAATCAAACTCCCTACGTCCAAATGACACCCGTGTGTTCATTAGGTTAAAGCTAAACACGTCCCTCCTATTCTCCCTTACCTCTCGCAACAAAATATAATGAATAAGAGGACCATTAAACATTATATTTGAATCAAGTAAAACTCCAAAACAGGTTTGCCTAAACATATCTAATTGGGCTGGGGTCAACTTTTTCTTAATGCTCGCTTGAGCCTTTCCTAGGTGGGCACAACAAGTAAGGGCAGCAGGAAAATAGTTATCGGGACTTATTTTTAGTACCAAATCCATCCTGCATGATATACATATACATAGTCAAACAGTTGAAGTATAAAAATGTAAATCCCGGTCTAGGCTCGGCCAGGGCCAGGACCGGGCCAAAAAACAGAAGCCTCTAAAAATGTTACCCCCGGTCAAGGCCCGGCCAGGGCCAGAACCGGGCCAAAAAACAGAAGCCCCTCAAAATGTTACCCCCAGTCTAGGCCCGGCCAGGGCCAGGACCGGGCCAAAAAACAGAAGCACTAAACCCTAAACACCCGATCTAGGCCCAGCCAGGGCCACGACCGGGCCAAAAAACAGAAGACCCTAAACCTTGAACACCCGGTCTAGGCCCGGCCAAGGCCAGAACCGGGCCACAAAATAGAAGCACCTAAACCCTAAAGACCCGGTCTAGGCCCGGCTAGGGCCAGAACCGGGCCTACATCCAGAAACTATACCTCGGTCTTTGCTCGGCCAGGGCGCCCAGTCTAAGCCCGGACCGGGCCAAAATCAGTAGCTCCAAACCCAGTTTGACCCCCCATGGCCTTCCCGGGCCAACATCCACAAACCCTACCTCGGTCTTGGCTCGGCCAGGGCGCCCGGTGTAGGCCCAGCCCGGGCCAAAATCCAGAACCCCAACCCCAACCCGTTCTTACATAACCGGTTATGGCCCGCCAATGGCCCGTCCGGGCCTAAGCCCTAAACCCCTGAACCCGAACTCCACCCGGTGAAGCCCGGCCAGGCTTCAACTCTAAACCCTATACGCCCGGTGTGGACCTGGTGAAGGCCCGACCGGGTATTTACCTCTTCTTCCCCAAACTTCCCACCCTGTGCAGGCCTGGTGAGATTCGTATGATGCCCGGCCGGGCCTACTCTATACACAGACTGAACAGATTTCGTTTTTCGTGGCAAAAATCAAAATAAACACTACAAAAGTATTCAGACAACACCGACAATGTATTTTAAATGACGAAACAACCCAAAAGGTAAGATTTTTTGGTCAAAATCTAGAGGCCAATAAAATCCTAACTGAAAATAGTGAAAAAACCATCCTAGTGAATACAAATGTTGATTTTAAACATGCAAAACTCATTGAGACAGTAGAAGAATCCTCATTTTTAAAAATGAATCAAAAAATCATCAAACAACAAAAATCCGCGAAAAATGAGAAGGATCGAAATGTACCTTGAATGAAACCTTGAAAAATCGTTAACGAAAAATGGAGAAAGGAACTCGTGAGTGATTTCTGAATTTGGAGATCAAAGATTTTGGACCAAAATCTGAGTTAGAAGAGAAGAAATGTGAAGAGAAGGAAGGTGAAGAGGTGGGAGAAGGAAGGTGAAAAGGTGGGAGAAGAAAGAGTGAGATTATTTGAAATTTTGAGGGTAAAATGGTAATTTCACAAATAAGAGTATAATGGTAATTTTCTTAGTTTGGGTAAAATGGTAATTTTATATTTTGTAAAAAGTAAAAAGAGTTTAAAATGAAATAAAAAAGTTGAGGGGGTTATTTGTAAAAAAAAACTTGTGAAAGGGTTAAAAATGTGAAATACCCAAGAAAGAGTGAGATTATTTGAAATTTTGAGGGTAAAATGGTAATTTCACAAATAAGGGTATAATGGTAATTTTCTTAGTTTGGGTAAAATGGTAATTTTATATTTTGTAAAAAGTAAAAAGAGTTTAAAATGAAATAAAAAAGTTGAGGGGGTTATTTGTAAAAAAAAAACTTGTGAAAGGGTTAAAAATGTGAAATACCCATGGTAAACCTGGAAGATCCTTTGGAAAGAGGTCTGGATAATCTCTGACAACTGGCTCTGAGGTCAAAGCGACCTCAGGTTCTCGGGTATCCACCACACTAGCCAAGACATTCCTAATCCCCTGATTAAGTAGCCTATGGGCTTTTAGGGCGGAAATCACTTTGGGCAAGACCACGATCCTGATCCCTTTAAACTTGAAGCTGGTCCCCACGGGAGGATTGAAAACCACCTCTTTACGGGCACAGTCAATGCTGGCATTATTAGCAGCTAACCAATCCATGCCTAAGATAACATCAAAATCCCGCATATCCAACACTATCAAGGTTACATCTAGCGGGTGCCCCGCTATCACTAGCCGACATGCCTTAACTCTCTCACTAGCTAACACAAGTTCTCCTGACGGAGTCGAAACTGATAACACATAATGCAGAGGTTCTAGTTCTAACATGGCCCGCCTCACAAACAAAGATGAAATGAAAGAATGCGACGAGTCTGAATCAAATAGAGCTAAAGCATAATACCCCAAGATAGGGAGTGTACCTGTCACCACTGAATTAGATTTGTATGCCTCTCGCCGAGTTGTAGTGAACACTCGGCCTTGCTGCTGCTGCTGTGGGGCGCTCGAACCCCTCTGACTAAAACCGGTAGATTGGCTTCTACTACTCGACCTGTTTCTGTTAGAGCATCTGTCAAGTGAATGTCCCTCCTCTCTGCAGTGAAAACAAACTCCAAAGCCAGCCAGGCATCGTCCCCAATGTCGCCTTCCACAAGTGCCACACACCGGTCGACTCCTCTCTACCCAGCCTGCCTCTGAAGCTTGCTGCCAATAGTGTCGTAAGGGTCTGTCTGAAGACTGATCCCTCTGTATTAGCTCAGGCGCTTTCCTCTTCTACCCCACGGAAATCCCAGCTTCCAACTTTTTATACTCACTTTCGTCCCTGGCATCCGCGTCGATCTTTACGGTGGCACGAAGCGCTAGGGCGAAAGTTTGAGGCTCTATCGCGTGCACCAACCCTCGTATTCCGCTCCTCAAGCCTTGAATAAACATTTTTGTCCTGTCCTTTTCGGTGGCCACAAGTTTTGGGGCAAAATGGGACAACTTGTCGAATTCCTGCTCGTACTCCTCTACCATCATGGTTCCTTGCCTCAAACTCAAGAACTCTGCTTGTTTACTGTGCCGGGTGTGGGTCGAAAAGTACTTTTCGTAGAAACACTCCTTGAATTGCTCCCAGGATGCAAGCCCTTCATTCGTGTCTATCGTCTTCTCTGCTGAGCGCCACCAAATTTCTGCATTTTCTGTGAACATGAACACGGCGCATTGAAGTTTCTGATCCTCTCGACACTTCATATCACGAAAAATTTTCTCAATCGTTGACAACCACATTTTCGCCTTTGTAGGATCCTTCAATGACCCATCGAAGGTGCGAGGGTTATACTTCCTGAAATCTCTTAGATGTTTAGCTTCAACAGATAGGTCCTGCACATTCTATTGTTGGGCCTGACCCTGTGGTGCTTGAGCTGGTTGGACGGGTACCTGCTGGGACTGGGCGAACTGGGCCAGTTGCTCATCCATCATCTCTTTCATCTTCCCTAGCAACACTTCCCCTATCGCTGCCGCCATAGCTGAAAATTCGACCGGGGTGCCTGTAGGCACATTCGTACCCTCCGTTCGGCCCCTGGTTCGGGTCTGCTGCCACCCTGACCTAGAAGGGTCTCTAGGCGGCAAGGGTCCTTCGGCGCTGGGGGGTCCGGGCCCACGGGGTCTTGCTGTATGACTCTGACCTTTTTCTTCCCCTTGTCTTTTGGCGCCATCACCTAACAACCACCTGTAAGACTTCTTAGCAAACACTGCATCATAAAGAAAAGGAGGCCAGCCTACACAACAATCAAACAAGTATAGTCTCGCATGCACACACCCAAACATACTTATACATTTATACTTTGATTATGAATTTTATTTAAACATACCTGGCGGCGACGAAGAACCCGTTATGGCCAAATGAGACAACCTGGACTTACATTGTAAGTCAGTCTACAAAACCTAAGACTTAGGCTCTGATACCAACTGTAACGCCCCAACTCCTGACACTTCTACTAGCACATTACCACATCTCAAAGACTTAGATTGATGACACAAAACAAAGGCTCAACCTCTTGTTAAAAAAAGTATTTAACTAAGAAATTAGATCAATAATTAAATAAATAAATAATTCAAAATCCTTTATATAAAAAAATAATAAAATTAAATCTTGATCGGGGTACCCCTAACCAACAAATTAAATCAAGATAATTAACGAAAAATAAATAAAAAGAATAAAACCACCGGTTCAAAACTGAACAACCCATCTAAGAAAAACATGAACAAACGAAACGTGGAAGCCTCAACGTATCCCTACTTGGCCCGGTCACGGATTCTTCATGTCGCCCGCCAGTCTGTTTCTGCCTTTAATTGAAATTCATAAAATGAAAGGAGTGAGTATAAAACTCAGTAAGTAATCCCATTGCTGGGATCTTTGTGTACATAGGCAGGCTGTCCCGTCACCATGCCTAGCGGCCTGAGGGCACGCCGTCAATACTGAAGGGTGAGCCTGACGACCCATACTATCGAACATGGGGGTGAACCCGTCGGTCCACGCTTGTCTAGTGGCCTGATGGCACACCGTCAAAACTGAAGGTGAACCTGACGATTCACATTATATAGCATGGGACGAAACGGGCATCTGGCATCGGATTCAATCATACATACATACATAATTACTAGTCACGAGATTCGGTCACACATACACACATACATAATTAGTAAATTTTCAGTAGCCAGAGAGGTCCTAAACATGCATGTTAAGTTACGACAAGGTAATACAGTACTGTGACAGGCTAAGGCCTGACCTGAAGGTCAGCCCAGCAATAGAACCACTTACCTCGAACTAAACAGGAAACAATCGCGGCCAAAAACCTTGTGCACCAAAACTCCAACCCTAAAACATAACCCAACCTTTTCAATTAATAATGAAAGCGAAATGCCAAAACGACAATTAAGTTCAAGTAATCACATATTTATCCAACAAGCGTTATGATCCAAACCCGTTCCGAGCTCCAATCAAACCCACAAATGGTTACCGCTTAATATCCAACGAAATTAATAATAATGTGTTGAAGCCAAGACTTGATGGGTACAATTTAAAACTTTAGGAATCCAAAAGAAACCACAACCTTACCCCAAATCCAACGACGCGACTGTCCAAGCGACTCCGGCACTGGCAGCAGAGTGAACAGCCAGATCCGATCGACGGCAGCATGCGGCGGGAGCGGCAGCGACGAGCGGCGACTGGCGGACGACTGATGGCGAGCAGCTGACAGACGGCGACGAGCGCGAATCTGGTGACGGTGAACCAAAACGAGCAGCGGCGAGAATGAGCGACGGTGAACGCAGCGGCTTCTCGGCTTGGCTTCTGGACGACGCGCGGACGGCGATCGAACGGCGGCGCAAGGTGAGGTCTGAGCGGCGGCGAGTAAATCGCGAGGGAGGTTGTCGGCGGCGCTCACGAGAAGTAGACGAAGAACGGGGGCTGCAGCGCTCGATGAAGAAGAAGAAAAGAAAAGGATTTTTTTACCTTGCACGCAGTACAAGGCAACCCAAATATAAATATATTATAATAATATATATATAATAATAAATCATAATATATAAACATATGTTTTTATAATTTCTTTAACTCTCTTTCTTCCAAAATACCTCAATTCTCCCAACATAAATCCAATTCAAACCCAAATAAAACCAAACAATTACTTTATTAACACACGAAAATTTGGGACGTAACAGGATGAGTTCACTTCAAATACCAATGCTTACCAAGCTCAACTATGACAGTTGGAGTATCAAGATAAAAGTATTACTAGGAGCACAAGACATGTGGGAGATTGTCCAAAATGGTTTTCAAGAGGCGGAAACTAGAGCTAATCAAGCGCAAAGTGATGGGCTAAAGGAGAGAAGAAAGAAGGACAAGAAGGCCCTCTATATCTTGTACCAATCAGCTGACGAAGACACATTTCAAAATATCTGCAATGCCGAGACGTCAAAGGTAGCATGGGACAAGCACCAATCGACTCATAGAGGAGCTGATTGTGTTAAAAAGGTACGATTACAAACTTTACGTGGTGGGTTGAATCATTATAGATGAAGGAGAGGAAGTGATGGGGAATATCACACCAAAATTATGACTGTTGTCAACCAATTAAGATGGACCAGTGAAGAAATCGCCGATGTTCGTGTCATGGAAAAGATTCTATGGAGCCTAAAATCTAAGTTGAGATCATCCCCATGACAATCGAGGAGACAAAAGATCTTAAGACTATGACGATTGAACAATTTATAGGCTCATTACAAGCCTATGAGGAGTAAAAGAAAAGAATGGAGCAAACGGAGACCATTGAACAACTTCTCCAACTCAAACTCAATGAGGAGAATAGTCGTAGACGTGGAAGAGGTTGTGGTGGTCGAAGTGAAGCCAACACCGACGTTTCTCAAAACTCAAATGAATCCTTTAGAGGAAGAGGAGCTAGAGATCGATGCTGTAACATCCCAAATTTTTTTTTCAAGTGTTTGAACATTAATTGTTGGGATTTATTTGAATTTGGTTTAATATTTTGGATCTAATACTTAATTATGGAATTCAAATTTGAATTGGATGTTTATTTTGGAGAATATGGTGAATTTTGGGAGAAGAAAAAGGTATATAATATTAATTTAAATATATTATTCTAATTTATATATTATAATATATAATATTAATTTATGGGGGTCTCGATTTACGTGCAACTAAAAAAAGAGAGAGAAACTCTTCTTCTTCCTCGCGCCGCTCAGTTTCTCTCCACCGTGCGTTCGTCTGCAACTGATCGCGTCTCACAACCGCTCGTTGAGTTCCAGCCGCCGCCGCCGTTCGTGCCTGTCGTCGTTTACACCCAGCCGCAACGGCCGTCGGCGTTCGTAGCCGCTGCTCGATCCGCGATCCGTCGCGTCGTAGCGCCGTTTCACGCCGCCGATCAGCCACCCCGCTGCATCGTTTCTCGTCGTTTCTGTTTTTTTTTTTGGGGGGGGGGCTACAATAGGTTCACTGTTCGATTCAGGGTAAGATTATTCCCTTATTTTGGATTCCTGACAATTGTTCTTAAAGTTGGGTTTTGGGGTGAAAGCCATTCGCTTGTGTTTTGGGAAGAAGACTTGAAGGTGGTGGCTACTGGTGGCTATTTGTAAAGCTTGGATTTTGCGAGGGCATTTACTGTCTGTTTCAGATAAGGGGTTCTATTGTTGGGCTGACCTTCAGGCCAAGCCTCAGCCTTCACAGCACTGTATTGTCCTGCCATAATTTTTAGCATGCGTGTTTATGACTTATCTGGCTACTGGCATATTTATGACTTATCTGGCTACTGGCATATTTATGGCTTATCTGGCTACTGGCATGTTTATGACCTCCCTGGCTATTGGAATTTACTAATTGTGTATGCGTGTATGCATGGCCAATCCTGTGCTTACTACTTCTGTATGTACGTATAACTGAATTTGATGCCAACGCCCGTTTCGTCCTATGCTATATGATGTGAATCGTCAGGTTCACCTTCAGTTTCGACGGTGTGCCATCAGGCCACTAGACATGCGTGGACCGACGTGTTCACCTCCATGTTCAATGGTGTGGGTCATCAGGCTCACACTTCAGCATTGACGGCGTGCCCTCAGGCTGCTAGGCATGGTGACGGGGCAACTTGCCTATACCCCTAGAAACCCCAGTAATGGGATTACTTACTGAGTTTTATACTCATCCCTTTTTATTTCATGAATTGCAGGTAAAGGCAGAAATGGACCGACAAGCGATAGGAAGAATCCGTGACTGGGCCAAATAGGGACACGTCGAGGCTTCCGCATTTTGATTATTCATGTTTATCTTGGATGGGTTGTTCAGTTTATGAACCGGTGGTCTTTTTTATTTATTTATTTTATTCGTTAATCACTTTGACTTAAACTGTTGGTTAGGGGTACCCCGATCTAGGTTTAGTTTGATTTTCTTTTGTAAAGGATTTGAATTATTTATTTATTTAATGGTGGATTTAATTTCCCTTTTGTGGAGCTTTGTTTTCAATCTAAGTCTTTGGGGTGTGGTAATCTCCTGATAGTGAGTGTTAGGTTATTGGGGCGTCACAGAGGCCATGGAAGACATGGTGGAAGGTTTGGGAGAGATAAATCTCAGGTAAAATATTACAATTGCAATAAATATGGACATTATACGAATGAGTGTTGCTCATATCAATCAGAGTTGATCGATCAGAAGCAGCATGACCATTCAATCACTAGCACATCCAAAGCCCATGAACGGTAGTCCAATTATGCAGAGGAGAATGAAACCTTATTCATGGTTTCAAAGGGAAAAGAAGAGAGTCAAGATAGCAAGTGGTATCTTGACATTGGAGCCTCAAATCTCAGCTTATGCGGTCTATTTAACAAATCGAGCACCAACCAAAAGTGTACTTGACAAGACGCCTAAAAAAGCATGGAACGGAAGAAAGCTTGGAATTTGTCACTTTAAGGTATTTGGAAGTATTGCATATGCTCATGTGTTAGAGGAAAGAAGGACCAAGCTTGATGATTGAAGCGAGAAACTCATATTCATCGGCTATGATGCAAGTTCAAAAGGTTATCGCCTTTACAATCCTTTGAATGGGATGGTAATTATTAGTCGTGATGTTGTTTTTTATAAGGAAGCTTATTGGGATTGGAATATACAGACAGAGGAGTATGATTTTCTTCTATACTTTGAGGAAGACAATGAGCCAACCAGGGAGGAAAGGGGTGAAGTTTTGCCCATTCCAATATCACCCTAATCAATCGATCAGTCATCTAATGCATCATCCAACATAACGAAGACAGTTTCCCGTGATTTAAAGAATAAAATTGGCCCAAGAGGTACCTGAAGTCTATAGGAACTTAATGAGGTAAGTGAAAATCAAAATGACATATTTTCTATTATATTTTTGGTGATTGTGGGCCCATTACTTTCCAAGAAGTCATTGCAAATAAAAAACGGAAGGATGCAATGGATGAAGAAATTCGAGCGATAGAGAAAAACAACACATGGGAGTTGACCAAGCTTCCAAAAGGACAAAAACTAATCGAAGTGAAGTGAGTTTACAAGACAAAGAGAAAGGTCGATGGCAATGTTGAGAGGCACAAAGCGAGACTAGTAGGGAAAGGGTATAGTCAACAACATGGCATCAACTATGATGAGGTATGTACTCCGTTGTTCGCCTTGAAACTATTCGTTTGATTATTGCTTTGGCAGCCCATAATCATTGGAAGATACATCAAATGGATGTCAAATCGGCATTCTTGAACGAAATTCTTGAGGAGGAGGTCTATGTGGGAACAACTGTCGGGTTATGAAGTCAAACGTGAAGAAGATAAAGTGCTTCGATTGAAGAAGACTCTTTACGGTTTGAAGCAAGCACCGAGAGTATGGAACTCAAGGATTGACAAGTATTTTAGAGAGAAGAAGTATATGAAGTGTCCTTATGAGCATGTCCTATACATCAAAATGCAAGGTGAAAGCATATTAATCATTTGTTTATATGTTGACGATTTAATATTTACAAGAAACGATCCTTGCATGTTTGATGAATTTAAAAGGGAGATGACAAAGGAGTCTGAAATGACAGACATTGGTCTCATGAGTTATTATCTTAAGATCTGGGTCAAACAAAGTGAAGATGTGATTTTTATATCTTAAGAAGGCTATGCTAGAGAAATACTCAAAAGGTTTAATATGGATGATGCTAATCCGGTTGGAACACCAATGGAATGTGGAGTCAAAATCACCAAACAAAATGGACAAGAGAAGGTAGATTCTACATATTTCAAAAGTTTAGTTGGAAGTTTGAGATATTTGACACGCACAAGACCAGATATTCTTTATTCAGTTGGAATTATTAGTCGACTTATGGAGGAGCCGACAACAACGCATTGTAAAATGACAAAGAAGATACTTCGTTACATCAAAGGGACAATTAGGTATGGTCTTTCCTATGTCTCTTCTAGAAATTTTGATATTGTTGGGTTAATGTGATAGTGATTGGAGTAGTAATTTGGATGATCAGAAGAGCACTACGGGGTTTGTGTTTTTTTTATTAGTGAAGCGTTCACATGGATGTCAAAAAACCAACCCATAGTCACATTATCAACATGTGAGACGGATTACGTAGTGGCGATTTCATGTGTATGTCATACAATTTGGCTAAGAAACTTAATGAAGGAGTTGAAGTTTCAAATAGAGGATCCAATGAAGATTTTTGTTGACAATAAATTGGACATTGCCTTAGCCAAAAATCTAATATTTCATTGAAGGACCAAACACATTGATACTCGATTTCATAACATTCGAGATTGCATTACGAAGAAGAAGTAGAACTCAAATATGTCAAATCACAAGACCAAACAACGGATATTTTCACGAAGTCCCTCAAGTTGGAGACTTTCATCAAAATGAGGAGTTTACTTGATGTAACAAATCAAGTTTAAGGGAGGGTGTTGAGAATATGAAAGGTTACAGTATTAATTAGAATAATGGAAGTTTTAGTATTAAACTTGACTTGTAACTTTTGGTTTTTGTAACCAATAGTGTCCATTGAGTTCTTTGGAAGTTTTTAGAAGTTATGAGAATTAAGTAATATTTATGATTTCTTAACCATTGAAATTCTATGGTTATATTTTGTAAGCCTATATAAAGGCCTATTTAGTTGAATTAAAGTATCACTTTCTCCACATTTGTGTCATCCACACCGTTTTCTCTTCTAACAGTGTTGAGCCAAAATAACTATGATACTTAAGTTAGAATCAGGTTTGAAAATGGCTTAATTGTAGAAAATAAATCTCAGTTTAAGACATACATTTCTCCGTCTAGGGCCTGAAGATTATATAGGTTGAACTCTTCATAACTAAAGCTAGCTCGACCTTTCTACTTCTGAGTCAATATTCGGGCTTCCTTCAGTCGTTACTTATCTAAACTAATACTGTTAAAGTCGTTACATAATCCGGCCATCAATATATCTGGCTTTTGGATGACTTTTAGTGCCTAACTAATAACTATTGATGACTTTCTCCACTTTTGATACAATTATTGCTTAATTATTAACTCGGTTGCAAAACGGACATAAATATCTCATTATTCTCAAAATTAATTATTTAACGTGGGTTCACCTGGATGGCTCATGCATGGCTTTTTGAGAGTCTAGGTCATATCAACTCTCTCTCTCTCTTATTACACATGCAAGCTTGGCTTTGCATGGTAAGTCATGCAAAGTTCTCTTCAAAACATCATGCATGGCCAAAGAGGTCATGCTATCTTTCATTTTGATCATAATTTGCATGGCAAAAGAGCCATGCAAGCTTATTTTCATTGGGTTTAGACCCAATTAAGAGAAAAATAGGGAGGTTGTCGACCCCCAGCCGAGCTCCCCTACCGACCCCACTATGGGGTTGGTTTCTTTGGTGTGGGTGGGGGGGGGGTTGACAACTTGCCGATCCCTCCCTTTCTTATTTTTTTTATTATAAATATATATATAATATATATATTTTTTATTCTTGTGTATATATACATGTGTGTGTATGTGTGTGTAAATTCTAATATAAAATTGCATGCATTACATTATTGCTCCCAAATGGCTAGAAACCACTAAAAAATTTCTCGACTTGACCTCTCAGCTCGACCTCCCCTCTTAGCTTAAATGGGTCGAGCTACCTAGGTTCATTTCCTTAACTTCGGGCCTAAATGAATTATATTGCCCATAATAGGTTCTTGATTACCACATTCCTAATCTTGGTTTTAATTTAATTGGGTTTAATTTTACCCTCTACAGTTGCCCTTCTTTCGAGCTGAGCTGGGTGTAGCTTCTAACGGAGCTTAGCTCGGAAGTGAAGGAATTGAATTCCCAACGGAAGCGATTTATCGCGTCGTGATTTCAATTATTCAATTATGAATTTAAAAAACAGAGAAAATAGAAAAGAACATGATAAACAACATGCTTTTTGAGAAGGAAAAGAAAAAGGAAGAAGAAGTTACTTACCCTTGATGAATCTTCTTCACAAAATCCTTCTACAAAAGGATAAGGACACTACCACCAAAGAGCACTCACTATTCTCAAGGTTATCAAATCCATGGAGAGTGGTCTCCATTTGTCTATTTAAAGGGAGGAAGAAGAAGAAGTTATCTTTTCATTTAGAGAGAAATTATGGAGAGAGTTAGTGGGGAGGATTTATGGAGAAAAAAAACTCCACACCATGGGAGTTATTATTTTCTTTAATTTAATTTAAATAAATTAATAATAATCATATTCACATTATTTTTAACCCATAGTTTTATATGAATCTCATTCATATAATATTTAATATTTGAATCTCATTCAAATATTTCTCTCATATATATTATAAAGTTTAAATTTTACATTTCATATAAAAATCTACTTTATATTATAATGTATTAATATACATTATTTAATTGTATCTCATACAATTAATTCCCTTAACTTAATTTGAACAATTCAAATTAAACCAAGAAAATTGACTGTCGTCTTAACCTATATAAGCTAGCAAGTGGACCTAATGGACCTATAAGTTTGTAGCTCCAATGGTACGAGATTAATTAATTAAACTCTTTAATTAAATTAATCAACATTCATTAACTGTCAGTCATTCCACTAAAGATCGATAGCTACACTCTCTTACTATAGATATATTTATATGTCCACGGATATAATCAATCATCAACGAGTCGACCATTCACAAATTGCTCGTAACAATAGCTGGGTCAAATTACCGTTTTACCCCTATGTTACATCTAACTCCTTAAGTATTACTGATCCCTCTAATGAACAATTTAGTGATAGTCCAACTATGAGCTAGACCCCTCTCTGGCCAGTGAGAGGGTGAGATGCCTCATTATTCAAGACCCGACATTAGCTCTTAAGGGAGCAATTCATAAGACATGAATTCCTTCTTGTACAGTTGAGTTTTCAGTTGCCTGCTCGGACAAATCCTCAAAGTGGTAGGCTTATTGAGTCAGCAAACCTGACCACTCTCACCCATTCAAATCAAAGGATTGACCTCACAAGCAGGAGTTCATGACTGACTTAGGATTAAGGTCAAGTCACCTATGATCATCCTAATGAAATGTAAGTCTCATTAAGTAACAGTGTTAATACGGGAGACTAATCATTTCGCGGTCCGGTCTTATATTTGTCTCACATATATAGGATACCCTCACTCACATGTCCCCAAATGAACATTAAGGATCTAAACGTTTGTGACACTTTACAACACTTGTAACAATCATAAAGTGGGTCGTATCGTAGTGTTACCAGGATAAGGTACCCAACCTTATTCATCTACTACATACCATATAGGTTATCACTTAAACACGATCCACTTGTATGTCTCTACATACCTGTTTAAGTTACTACTAATAACCTAGGATCTTAGTTTATTGGTTTTTTGGGTTAGTGCAACTAAATGTCAAATAAAATAACAATTATTTTATTAAATAAATAATTTGATTTGTACAATACAAGTTTACAAAGTACAAGACCACGAAATTTAGGACATCAACCCCAATAGGAAGCTCTTTCTCAAGCTTGGGGCGTCCATTACTTCAAACTCAACCTTGGTAAATTTTTCATTTTACATGTCGAATTTCCTTCTAATAAGAACTCACCTTGCCACCAAAATTCACCACATTTCACTCATTCTTCTTTCTTCCATTTTTCTAAGCTAATTTCTCTTTTAGCTTGTCTTTGTCATGGAACCCATTCAAGCCTTAGATTCTAGGGTCAATGTATCAACTGACTCCGACGATGATTTTGTTCCCTACCGTAGGCCTCAAAATCATATCCGAAGGGAACGTGGATTCAACAATAATGATTTGGTTCCTCACGTTCCTTCCTCGGACCCACTGACCATGAATATTTTAAACTTACTTAGGAGTAAGTTTAAGATTCCTAACTCCGTCCATATGAGAATCCCTTCTAACCCACATTTAGGAGAAGTAGTTTTTTATCCTTCAATGTTCAATTACGGAGTAAGACTCCCTCTTCACCTCCTTATCCAATAATTTTTTACTTATGTAAATGTAGCACCTTTTCAATTATTTCCCAATTCTTATGGTGTGCTCTTAGATTATTACTTCCTTTGGCTCCAATTAGAAAATCCAAACCCTATCACACCGGAGGAATTTATGTCCATCCATACCCTTAAAAAGGGCAAATCCTCATACGACTCTTATTACATTACTATTCTCAAGGAAAATTCCATTGTCCCATGCCCGAATAGCACTGGCTTGGACCAGACTACGAAAATTCTTCTCTCCTGGTCCCAATCGAGTTTCAGACTTTTAGTAAGTTTCTCACATGCTAGCTCGATGAGGACCAACTTTTACAACTTATGCTTACAAAAATTTTCTTTTTGCTTTGTACAATTGATTGCAAGCCCGCCTTAATTAGTTCAACAACCACCTTTATAGATTTGACCCTCTCGATTAACGACCCACTTTGTCATGGTCCAAGCTTAGTGCAACAAGAACTACTTAACACGTTTGAGCTCGACCTGTCAACCCAAACTGGTGGTTTAAGCTTGGCTCAACAAGAGTTTCTTGACACCTTTGACCAGCTCGATCTCCCAACCCACATTGGTTTGACTGACTTTCTTTTTAACACAAATGACTATGGGAAGTTATCAATTTTAACAATTTTCAATTGTTCTAAAAAATAATTGTTAATAATAATAAAATAAATTATTATCAATTAATTGGTTACGATTTTCATTTAAATAAATTATTATCAATTTTCCTAATAAAAACAATAATAGATATGCAATTTGAAAATAAATAATTAAAATGCTAAATTTTCATAATTTATAAAAATTAGAACTCAATAATTACAACATCTTATCTTAAATATTACAACATCTAAAGAATTAAAGTAAATAAAATCTTAAACTTACATAATTAAAACATTAATAATTATTCTAACAAAGTCTTCAATTACATCAAAGGTACACAAATCACAAGTCAAGTTACAAGTACAACAACATAATTTTTTTAAGACAAGTCACAACATAGCCAAGAAAGTCATCAATGAATTTCATCCAACTTTGTAAGAGATGATTCCTGAAATAAAAAAAAAACAAATATTGTACAAATTATTATAAATCAATATTAAAAAAATAATAAGAATACACAAACTTATAACTTACATCATCTGGATCTCGATCCTTGAGAACAGTTTTCAAAACTTTAGTATCTACGATAGTATGCTTATCTATTTAAGACACATACAAATATAATTAGGTAAATGGTAAAAACTTTTCAAATAAATTAAGCGATAATATTAACTCATATCTTCAGCCCATAACCAATCTTAAGTACACATCAAAGCTTCCAATAAGTTCACGTGAATTTGAAACTGATGTGGACCTACATGTCTACCACCAATATTAAATGTAGATTCAGAAGCAACAGTAATGACAGGAACAACTAGAATATCTCTAGCAATTTGATACAAAATAGGATACTTTACTCCATTCAACTTCCACCATTGCAAAATGTTAAAGTCATTTGAATGAGGTAGAAGAGTCTCATCTAAATAATGATCTAGCTCTAATTTTTAATTGTCAACATTTTCCACAATATTAACAAACTCTTCAAACCTGAGATATCGATCTTTCCTATGAATAACAGAAGTTGAACTACTACTTCCATCTCACCTTGTAGTCGAAAAACTAACTGAGCTGAAAAAGTAGATTGTGAAGATTCTTCTATTGTACTTGAATTTGAACTATAACACTTCATCAAATCACAACACAAATCTTGAACATGTTTAGTTTCAATAGTATGATGAGATCCATAAATTTGAGGAAAATAATACTCGATCAATCTCATTTTAAACCTAGGATCTAATACTGTAGCTATTGCCAACACATTATGAATCACACTCCAATATTTCTCAAACTTAGCAATCATTTTTTATGTCGTTACCTGTATCTCCTCAACATCAAAATTAAGAAACTTAGAAAGTTCCAACCTAATTTCACAAACTTCTTCAAAAAATACATTGGAGGTTGGATAACTTGACCTAAAAAATAACTCAGTTATCAAGTAAAAAGGTTTTAGTCTATCACACATTTCTTTTGCAAAACTCCCGTTAGTCTCTAAATGAAAACATTTGTAAAATGGTTCACGTTGTTTTAAACGAGGAAAAACATTCTTGTATTCCAAAACAGTTTTCAGCATCACAAATATCGAATTCCATCTTGTAACACAATCAAGACCAAGTTTTTTTGTGCATGAAATTTGTAATTGTCAAGCTGCTTCATTGATTTTTTCCTTTCTTTTTGCAGATATAGTCCAAAAATGAACAGTATCTCTAATATTCTCTATACCATCAGAAATTACAGCCAATCCATCTCTCACTATCAAATTTAAAATACGTGCACAACAACGCATGTGAAACAAACTTCCATGCAACGACAATGTCCTTAACTCTAACTTACTTAACAAAATCTCAACCATTGCATCATTTATCGAAAAACTATCTACTGTTAAAGTGGATAATTTACGATCTATGTTCCAATCGAGTACACACTCTAATAATGCTTTAGAAAGTAACTCTCCAGTAGGTTGATGTGGCACATGTACAAACCTAGTATTATGTAATAATATGTTAAAATGAAAACTACTTCTATTGTTATCTCAAAAATACATAATAACATAAAAACATTTAAATTACCTCAAAAGTCTGATTTGTAGGACCCAAGATTCATCAATGAAATGTGCAGTGATTGCCATGTATCCCTTCTTCTAGCTAGTCGCAGTCTACATGTTCGTAGTAAGGCCAACTCTACTTCTAATGTTTTCCAAAAACTTCATTGTTTTAATTCTCTCTTCTTCATAAATTTTTATTATATCCCTCCTCATTGTGGTTCTTGAAACCATCTTAAACAAAAGTTGAACACCACTCCTAAACTTTATGAATTATGTGTGTTCAACCATGTTAGGATATTCATGTAAAATTATAGCATAAGCAAGGTCTCTTCTATAAGCTTCATAATCAAATAAGGTTGAATTTACCACAATTTTTTCCTCGTTGGTTTTATTGGGTCTCAAACAGGATTGCCTAATGTTTCTTTGTCTCCATAAGGGACATATTTTGAAATGATCATGTAAATGTTTTGTCTCATTTTTAGATTTCCTCCTAACTTTTTTCCACAGTAGTTACATATTGCTTTCATGGTATCATTTATTTTTTTTGTCTTTTGTAATGACTTCATACAATTGATGTCAACCTATTATGTTTTAATTCCTTACCATTATCATCACTATCTAATGCAATAGGGATAGATTGATCATTACCACTTGAAAATAACACTATTGATTGGAGTTGATTCACTCATGTTCATAGATGTTGGAGTACTAGCTTGTTCTAACTCATTGTTATTCGATATAGTCAATTTTCACCTACAATAGTCGAGAAGAATGTAAGTAAATGAGAACCACATACAAACATTCAAGAAGAATATAAGTAGATGAAAATCAACCCCAAAACAACAAATAATTAGAAGTATTTGAAGGTAGACAAAATTATTTGATTATTTTTCTATTTTTTTATTTCTATGATTATATTTTCATCAAATTTATATATTATTTCCACTAAATTCTACAGTATAATTCACGTCAATAAGATAAAATGAGGCCATGAACATAGAGTGAACCACCCTTTTATTTATTTATTTCTTTTCGAGAAAATTACAATTTTTGTCTCTTTAGTTTATCAAAACAAATACAAGTAAAATAGAAAAAAAAAAAAAGAAAAAAGAAACTTGAAGATACCCATTTGAACAGAGATGGAAAAATAGATTATAGCCAAAAAAAGAGAAATTGAAGAACAAAGCAAGAAAGGGAATACAAACCCATAACCCCATTTCATTTCATTTTCAATTTTTCATCATTCTTTGCTAAAACTCTCCCAAAAATCAAGAGTTTTATAAACAAAAGAACAAGAAAATCAGATATGTACGCTATCTTCATTTGCACAGCTTAAAAACCTTCATTTGCATAGAAATCAATAGTCTTCTAAACATAAGAAAAAGAAAATCAAATTTATACACTACCTTGCATTGATTTAATGGGGAACGACGACGTGAGGGAGAGATAGAGATTGACGGCAGCAGTGCTTGGTTACTCAACGGCGACGTGACTCGTGCGGGAGAGAAAGAGACGAGAGAGAGAATGAGAGGGAAAAGGGAGATTGGCGGCTGGTGTCGGGGCGTGAGGGAGAGACAAAGATGAAAGACAACAATGTGAGAGCCGAGAGAGAGAGACAAAGCCAGAGAGACGTGTAGTGGAAAGGAACTTGTTGGTTTAGGTTTTTGATTTTGTTATTATCTATTTATATATAAATTTATTGTTAATATTAATATTAATATATATATATATAATTTATTTAAAATAATCGAGCAGGGCAAGGTGGGGCCAGGGATGGGGATTACCCGTCCACGCCTCAAATGGGAAATGGGGAAAAAATTTCCCACTCCCTCCCCATTCCTCGTGTATTCAGGAATTTTCCACCCTCTTCGAGGCAAGTCCCCACGGATTTAATGGATATCTCTAGCGACAAGGTGCCAAACTGATGGCATGGTGACCCTAGATCGGATATTGCACAAGCCCACCGAAGCCTTCGTTCGGTAAAGGATTCTGTCAAATCATATCCTTATTTTTTTTTAGCTAGCCATAGATATATATCATCTCATCTTTATTGTTTCTTTTTTTTAGGTGTCTTATGAAATGATGATGTCCTGCCAGAAGTTATATGACGAGATAGAAGATCACAAGCGGAATCATGTAAAGTTGCGTGGGGAGATGAAACTTCTCAGGCACAACTATGTCCCTCGAAGGGAATTTGATCGGATCTCAACTTTATATGCTGAGGTGTCTACCAAACTTGTTGATTCTCAAGAATCTCTGGTAACGCTTCAATCCCAACACAATGCTTCGACCAATGAGCTAAGGGGAAAATTAACTACTGCCAACATAGAGCTGCAAGAAGCTCGGGCCAAGTTATCAGATGCCAAATATCTGGTTGAAAGCTTCAAACAAACAGAAGCCTACTATTAGATGGAGGATATTCTTGTTAAAACAGAATCTAGATACAAACTTGTTAAATAAATAAAATACAACAGAATATATATATAAAACAGACAAAAAAAAAAAAAAAAAAACAGAATGAATCTTAAATAGAATCAGAATGAAATCACACTAAATTAAATCCCAATATAACGTTGTTTGGGGCAAATGAACAGTAACACAAACAACCAAAAGAAAATTTATGAATGTGAATTTAACGGGAACAGAAATCTAAAATTGTCTTAAGATTGTTAACTACACCAAAACATATAAAATGATAAAAACAATATACAAGAACTATCTTAGCCCAACGAATTCACGTTATCTCCTTAAGACAATTTTACTCACTCTAGTGCCTGAGTTTCGAGAGTAATTGTCTCCCAGGATAGAACAGATTACCTTTCTTCTGGAGGTAGCACCCTGTCCACAAGATCAATGAACTTGACTTTCTGGATATACCAAACTTTTACAATTTTGAAATAGTGAGAATTTTTTTAAAGAAGAAACTTGCTGATAAAAAAATCTCATGTAAAAAAAACAAATTGAAATAAGGTCATATTTATAGACTAATTCGTGGTCATTCGAATAGTCGTGTCCTTTCTTCAATTTGGTTAATAATGAAACAATGCAATCATTCATGAAGGAACACAACTTATGGATTTTAAAAATATGCAACCCTACACGAAGAGTTACCTACCATTTATTCCAACAATGTATTTTCTAAAGTTGGGGGTAGAGATTGATACGTGGAAATTAGCATAATTTTGAATATTTTTTAGCATGAATAACATGATTAATGGGTTGTATACTATGTGATTATGATAGTTTAGGATGTGCTTTAGGTATGTTTTTTATCTGTAATTGTTGGGATATGATAAATTAAGCTTATAAATGCTACTTTCATGGTTAAATAAGAAATTTTGACCAATCACAAATCGCCACATCATTTCTCAAATTAATGATGAAATAAAAAAAATTAATTATTGAATTTGAAACTAGTTTACAAGTTGACATTTTTCCCAAATTAGAAATTAACGACAAAAATTGGCAGATTTCGATAATGCTAGGTGTTTTCGTCAGCAGTAGTGTTCGATTAAATAAGCTAGATTGATCTAATTGGGTAGTGATATTTGAGTCATGTTCAATTGAACTAAAAATAGGCTCTTTTTGCCTAAAAACCAACCAAACCCAAAACTCCATTGATTGGGTCCAAGGGTCGTCCAAGCCCAAGCTCACACTATTTGATGGAAGCTCTATGGATAAAGGAGCTCTCCTTCATTGTAGGGGTTCAAAAACCAAAAACTCAAAGAAAACTTAGAGAGAATTCTCCAACTATCAGAAGACGCATTAAGCTCTTGAAGACTGAACATAATCTTTGAAGACTTAAGTTCTTCGACGACATCTGAAGTATCAAAGACTTCAAGATTTCGATCCAACATACAAGATCAACAAGCCAAAGGTCGATCTAATGTATAAGATAGCAAGTCAAAAGCCGATCCAACATACAAAAATCAACGAGCCCAAGGTTGATCCAACGTACAATATCAACAAGCCAAAGACCGATCCACGGTATAAGATCAACAAGTAAGATTCAGCAAAATTAACCAGTCAAGTTCCAATGTAGAAGATCAACAAACATGGTTTGCTCGGTAATAAGCTCTCCAGCTCTCGAGTTAAGTATATGCATGTGAGAGAGAATCAGACGATAAATATTAGGGATTGTACTACACCCAAATTCAAATCAATGAATTCAAGTTTACTCTATGTAATAAATTTCTTGATTGAAATCTTATGTGAACATTTACTTGTATTTTTTTTTTTTTTTTTTGTCTTTTTATCTACTTTTCAGGACTTCAAAATTTTCAAAATCTAAGCTATGTGAAAACTATATATAGTTCTTACCAATATTTAAAAAAAAAAAAAAAAAAATTGACTAACCATTCAAATATGTTTTACATGAAAAAATACTAAAGAAATTTTGAGAAAGCAAAAGTAAATTTTAAAAATAGAACATTAAAATTAAAATTAAAAATTTTGGGTAACTACATGAATAGACCATTTGGAGAACGAACTTACACATATGTTAAGCAACTTTGGGAATGGCTTAGCTTATTGAAGTTACATCCTTTGCTCCATTACAATTGTTTGAGTGTAGCTTATTGAAGTGGTATATCTTTTTATGTATTGGTGTGATGTAAATCATAGATATGAAAAATCATGATTTAATATTGGAGATATGTTTGAACGAACAACCACACTCTTTGCCTCAATATAACTATTCGGGTCGAAGTGGTTAAACGATGAATAGTGTATCTTTATATGTATGGGTGTGATTTAGACCCTAGATATGAAACATCATGATCTAACTGTGAAAATATATTTACAACTATTCAGGTAAAAAAATATAGAAAACTATTCTAATATATTAATTAGAATCCTTTTAAACTTTTTTCTATGTTAAAATAAAACTATAAATTTCAAGTACATCACACATATTATGGACTAGTAAATATTAAGAGGTGCATAAAATTCAAGGGTAAAATTGGAAGAAAAATGTTGTAGGCGATTGAGTCAATAGTAAAGCTGGAATTTTCCTAAATATTGACATTTGCATAATTTTTACTAACATAAAAATCTAGACTTGTTTGTAAGGCAACTTAATTCTGTTTTATGTTTTTAAATTGATTGAGTTTAGTAAAAATGATTTTTTCAAATATTATTTTTAAAATTGTTTTCAGATTTTGTAATCCAAATAATTCAAATTCTAAAAAACTACATTTTTATGTTTTGAGTATATCTAAATTTTAAATTAAAATATTAATAAATATAGTATTTCACGTTATTAACTCAATTCATTTTTGTAAAAATAAAAAAATATATAAATATAATATGTTATGATATATATTGTCGAAATAAACATAGTTTAACTAGCGAAGTGCTTATACTATCAATCTCGAAGTCAAAGTTTTATGGTTTATAAATATATTATTATAAAATAAAATTTAAACAATTCTCTAAATTGAAACTAAACTCTTTGATTGAATACATTGTGTTTTGAACTTCTGTTTTGAGATTTTCTACCAAATATAAATTGCTTTCCTTTTTCTCTCCTTCTTTTCCTTCTCCCATTTTTGCCCTTCCAAAACCTATATATCCCCTTGATTTCCCCCTCTAACCCTTTTCCTAGAAATTTTGGACATGCCTTCTTTAAATTTTCTTAGTCAAAAATATATTTCTTACTATTTTTTTTCTCGTGCACTTACCTAACATAAAGCGTGGAACTATCAACCTAATTGTAACAGTCATATCAAATAATTTATTTCAAGTCAGAAGATTTTTTTATTTCTCTTTATAATTTTTCATTAGAAAGTAAAAGAGAGTATTCAAATATTTAACCTATGACTTGACCACTTAATTATATAACTTTATATAAATTATATAGTCATACATCAAACATACCATATTTAAAATAAGGGGAAAAAAAAGTATTGTCAAAGTGGCATAACTCAACACTAATTAATATATACTCTTTTCTTTGAAATTATATGTTCAAATTCTCATATTCTACTTTTATCGTAGTACATTTTATTATTATTTTACCATATATGACATTACAAATTACAAATTGAGAAGAAACAAATCAAAGTTTACAACATCAACTTTTAAATATTTACGCTAGGATTAAGCTAGGTAAGGACAAAATTAGGAAACATAGACCATGTTGGAGTCATATCTCACCTCTAATTCCTAGAAAGTGAAAACCAAATTCATTTGTAAGTCGAAGAAAAGGAAATAGCTGTGAATAAATGGAATTTCTACATAAACTTGAGGTTGACCCATTAAGTGGGCTGAGATTTTTTTCTTTTTTCTTTTTCTTTTCCAATGGATATGTATTGTGTAACGTATTCATCACTTCATCTAAAAATAATAATTTATTCAGAATAAATAATGAAGATTTAATATTTAGTTGTTTTATAATGTCTTTAGTTGCTGCCGTTTTTCTTAATATAGTTGAAATCTACGAAATAAATATACTTTTTAAACTTTTCTTGCCTACTTTATTTTGGGTCCATAATCTTTAAAATATAATGTTTGCTTTTAAATTTAGTGAAAACTTCATTTTAGTTTTTTTTTTTTTTTTTCAAACTTCATTCTAGTTTTTTTTCCTAACAATTTCTATATGTGAATCAAATACTTGATCTTATTATTTTTCTAACAATTTTTTTCTAAAAAAATGCAGAATCTATTATTTAAGGATTAAAATAGTATATTTAATTTGAAAATTTAGAGTAGGTTATTTAAAGACCATTAAAAATAAAAGAAAAAAAAAAACTTAAAATTTATATGAAAGAGAGAGACCTGTACAAGCCGAGTCGGGTAGGTTTGAAAAGGAAAAAGAAAAAGAAAAGAACAATTCGGTTGATAATGTTAAATAATAGAAGAGGGAAAAGGAAAGGGAAAAGGAAAAGGAGAGAACATACAAAAGGCTTAAAAGAACAAAAAAAAAAAAAAAAATATGAAGAGAGGGAGAGAATAAGTGGACTTTTCCCCCAACAAGACAATTAAGAAAAAGTCAAAATATTGGAATGAAAAAGAGGAAAAAATTTCTATTTACACACGTAAACTTCGGGTTGTATCAATTTAAACCGAACTAATAATTATATTAATTTAAATATTGAATTCATAATTGTATCAATTTAAATCATGAATTTTTATAAGTGTATTAATTTATATTTGTCTTTTGATTTAGTTTGAAAAATATCATGTGTGACCTTTAATTTTTTTCAACTAAACTTGTAAAGGGTTGAAATGAAACAATTTAGAATATTTATTAAGATTATATTTGGAAATTGTTAATGTAATCAATTTTTACACATGTGTAAACTTCTTTAAATGTCAGATTAATAAAATGAACGATTAGAATTGATGCATGAACAATTTAAAAAAAAAAAAAATCTTAACTGAGAGTCTAAATTGATTCGCTTACGAAAAGTTTCAAAATTTAATTTGTAAAATTATAAGTCTTCCATACCGAGTTGAGAATATAAAAAGTGTCAAAAACTGTTGAAATCTAAAATAATGGAAAAAAAGTGAAGTGCATCAAGATCAAGCTTTTAGCAAGTAGGCATAAACATAAAATACAATTTAAAGGAAAAATTTTATTAGCCCGAAGAGTAAGAAAGAACATAAAAGACAATAAAAGAAGTGAAGTATAGTATTTAAGGAAGAATCATCTTTGTCTTTTGTATAGTTCAACATCATGAGAAAAAAATTTAAAATAAAAATAAAATTTTGACTTTTGTATAATCGTTTGGAATCAGTAACGGGTGGTTAAAATATTTTTGGAATATTGGTAAATATGGCAAAATATTTGGAAAACGATTTTTTATTAATTCTAGTTTTATCCTTCAAAAATAATATCGACGACATATCAATTAGGAAAATTGGACTAGATAGCAAAAAATGAGGTGTCGTTTGGATATTTAGAAAAAACTAAAAATAGTAAATTTTTGGCAAAACGTGTGCCACTCACGTGAAGCTATTTTTTTTATAATACCAGATTTGCCCTTCGTGTAGTCTTCCATAAAAAATATTGAATATAGTTTAATTGTTGTAGCGTAAATCAATCTGAAATGGAAATGTTGTAGTTTAACTGAACTCGTTATCAATTTCGAACTCTACGGATGTTAGAGAAAAAAGTGGCACATTTTTTGCTCGACTTGAAATTTGAATTGGCAATTTTTTCTCATATTTAATTTCTATAACTACTTTTCGAATCGATTAAAAAAAATCTATCTCTAATCTTTTATCTCTCTATTTAAGTTTCAATTTATTGTAAATTTTTAAATTTACATTATAATTTTAATTTTTTTTTGTTAACTTATTTGATTGTTATTAACATATTTAATTTCAACTGAATGATTCATTTTGATTCTTCGATTTTTTTATTAATTTTAGCACTTATCATATGATTATAGTTCTATCTATATTAGTTTTTATCAATTAACTAACATATAGTTACACATACGGTGTAATAGTAATATGAAGCTATAAGATTTAACTAATTTACATTTACACATACAATGTAATTATAATGTAAACTTATGAGATTTTAACCATCATTCTTTTTCGCGATTCGTTATTATAACAGAATTTTGTATCTTCCTGATTTTTTCCATGAATATCTATCCAAATCTATCTTTTATTATCACATCCAATTTTATTTTATTATTTGTTTATTTATTTATACATTTTCTTATCAAATTCGGTTATATCTTATTTTTTTCAATTTGTTAATACATTTTATTATCAAATTCAATTTTATGTAACCTTCTTTTTTTCAAATTGATTTTGTTTTATCTAATTCTTTTTCAATTTTTTTTATACATTTAAAGATTTGAATTCTTATCACGATTTATCTATTTTTTTATTTCATAAATTTTTCCGTTTATATTATTACTATTTATATAAGGAAAATTAATATAAACAGAAAAAATATCAAACTATTTACAAATATAGAAAAATTTCATAAATTTTTATCGCAACCTATCACTCAAGCAATAGAATTCTATCACGACTTATCGCTGATAGACAATAAAATTTTTCAATATTTGTAAATAGTTTGACTTATTTTTCTATATTTGAAAACAACTCATTTATATAATTTATATTTTTAAAACGTAATATAATAATATAATAATTTATACTTTGTATTTAAGTTGATAAAAGCTTTAAAATTTGTAAATTTTAAATTTAATAGGGAAAAGTATAAGAGTAACCTTAATTGGAATTATATATATATATATATATATATATATATTCAATTAAAAAAAACCCAATAAATTTCAACAAAATTTGAAATGTCTAGATTTTGTTTTAGAATCCAATTTTAATATCATTCAAATCAATAAAAATTAAAAAAAAAAAAAAATATAACCCTACAGGCTACGACTTTTTTCCTCTTCCCACTTTTATTGTTCTACCATTATCACAGCCGCATACCATAC
Organism: Lagenaria siceraria; assembly: GCA_002890555.2. Lineage (NCBI taxonomy): Eukaryota > Viridiplantae > Streptophyta > Magnoliopsida > Cucurbitales > Cucurbitaceae > Lagenaria > Lagenaria siceraria. Next base: position 9,023,175 of record CM016483.1, on the reverse strand, counting down.
AACTTACAGGTTAAGGTGTTGTTTTTGCTTTTTCTCATTTTTTTTGTTTATTCATGAGTCTCAAATCGACAGTCATACAACTCTCATCTATGATTTTCTTTCTTTCAATCGTTTCTTCTTCTCTGATGTTGTCACTAATTATTGATTGTCAACAAGATCCATCTCTTCTTTTCTTTTTGCTATTCTTATTTCACTATCTACTTCAACCACAAACTACCATGCTAAATCTTGTTTTTTGTTGCAATCCTCCACCAATTGGTTGCTTGCCTTAAAAATGTGCCCGATTCAATCTATTTTTGTAGCAATATGTTTTTTATTTCTTTTTGTGTAGATATTTGCATGTAATTAGTGACCTGTAAAACACTTAAATACAATGTATTTGCATTGGTTTAGCTCTTTTTGGTATGGCCGGTTGGTTACCATGGTAATTATTTAGTTAGTTTTTTTTAACGTTTTTGCAACTTATGAATGTTAGATATTTATTTGTGAGGGAAGTTTTGACAATTTGTCATTATTATTTTTAATTATTTAATTCAATTTTGTCATTTTCACAATTTTGAAATTTTTTGCTATTTTTATCCATAAAATCTCTAAATTTGCTATTTATATAGTCAACCCTAATCATTAAGCTATATCAATAGCATATCAAATTGGTATATCCAACTTTCATAATTAGATATATAAGTGATATTCATTCGTTCAGTAATATAACAAATTAGGTATATCTAAATCAAAATTCACACACACATATATAACACAAACATTTAGGTTATATAAAACATGCATTTCATTTAAGACATGTAAACAATACAATACAATACAATTTAATAAGAGAAACTAAGCACAATAAATAGAGCATTTTAAAAAAGTAGAGAGAGAAGTAATATATAAAAAATATCATTAGTATATTAGCATTCATATTGAGTATATATCAATATATCATCTTCATATTCAACACTCATAATCAGACATAACAATCATATATCCAGTCAAACATATCAATATATATCATTATTCAATTATATATATTGGGAAATTACCAGAAATAATTTTCAAATTTTTTCACTTTACACTTTTTTTTTAAATTCATTAAAATAGTTTTTCTCGCTCCTTCTCGGTCGAGATCGACATCGAGATTTGAATTAAAAAATAATAACTTTTTCATCTTATATCCAAACTATCAATTCTTTTAGGCTTTCTTGGTAAAATTTTGGTCAGGATGAACACTAAGATCTACATAATTTTTTCAAATATTATGCAATCTTTCTAAATCTTATACCAACTCTTTCATCTTTTCAAATTTTCTCCTGTAATTTTTACCAAATATTATATCAAATCTTACCTAGTCTTCCAAATCTTATGTCCAATTTCTGTTTTCATGAATTTTCAAATTGATTTATTGACTATTTAAATGAATTTACCAATTATATTTTCAAATTTTTCTCAAAATTATGTAATATTTAGCAGTCTGATTTTTAAATTTTGGAAAGGTCAAAAAGATTAGGTAAGATTTGAGAAAATTTTATGGATCTCATTCTTCATCATAGCTCGATTCCACCGAGAAAGCCTAAACGAATCGATATTTTGGATATAAGATAAAAATGTTAAACATTTTTATACAAATCTCGGTGGTCGATCTCGGTCTGGAAGGACCAAGAAAAACTATTTTATGAGTTTTAAAAAAAAGTACTAACGGTGAAAAATGAAAAATAAAGAGAGTTATATTTGACAATTACAAAATATATATTAGGTATGTATCCTCAATTACTAGTTTTGTAAAATTGAGAAGTGATTGCTATTTTTGCAAATTCCTAGTATTTCTTTTTTCTATTCTTGCAAGTGTCCCATTGTGTTTTGTTGGAATACTTTCTCAGAATATTGTTATCAACTATTCAATATTTTCATGCTTCAATTTTTTCATTTGAGCACTCTTAGAAAGAAAAATTACTCGTGTTAGGAAAAAATGCATTTAAAAAAAAATAGAAAGTAAAAACCACCCATAAATTAAAAAGTCTCAAATTTTTAGTTTGAAGAATTATCTTTATAGAACATTTACAATATGAGACTATAGCTTGACAGTAATCTTTTTAATTATTATTTTAAAATAAATTTTATTAGTTAATTTCATTGATAAAAGACTTATATATCTCAAAGATATGTGTGTACTTTGGGGACATTCCGAGGCTGTGAAATATCATAAATCCATATTAGAGCATATACTTTGTTTTATCGTAACCTTATTAATTACAACAATTTTATAAGTATAATGTAATCTAAATAATAGTTTTTTTAAGGGTGTAATCTAATCATAGTTCAAATTTAAAGTTTGATTTTATAATTGTGGTAATCTAGTTTTGATATGAGAGTGTTGAGAAGTTGTTATAAGAATTGATATCAAAATCTTGACAAAGTAAATAGTATCACTTTCACGTGAGAACAACGATAAATAATGAGAAGGAAATAGCATAAACCTGCACACTGGGATAATGTTTGCTACACACTTCATTGCTTAAGTTAAAGAGTCAGTAAGTGCAACAAATTAAAAATTAGTGAATGGAGATCAATGGACTTACTTTTCTGGAGCTATAATGATGTATTTTGAGAGTAGATGACCAAGATTATCCTAAATAGGATTTCATAGCTCATAGGACTAGAAAACATGTGAAGAGCATGTCTCATTGGGCATTTTACTTGGCTCAGCCTCGGCTAGACCAAGCACCTTAGCTAAGGTCGAGTACCTCGTGCTTTAGGTCAAGACCCAAACCGATCCTCTCCCCTAGCTAGGTCTATTCTGGACCTAGGACACCATTTTTTGCTCGAATTTTGTTATCTTCCCGATTTATGTTACTATTGGACAATAAACAAAATAGAATCAAGTGAAAGTATCTATAAATCACTAACAATAGTCTAAATGGATTAAGTTAGACATGTTTGGAGTTTAAATCAATATAATTATTAGCTAAAATCTTAATTGATAAATTTTTAAAGCTCAGAGTATAAATTCTTATTTTTCTAAAATATTTTCAAGAAAAGAATTACAAGAAAATTGTTATCAAATCATCTTACTTTTGAAAACAATCTAATGTATACAAAATTAAGGATATGTTTGGGAATGATTTTGGTATGACCAAAATTATTTTTTTTTAGCCAAAATCACTCCCTCTTTAAAATGATAATATTTGGCAATAAGAATTGATTTTAAGAAAATCTAAAATCATTTAAAATTGATTTTGAAAGAATTAGTTTATAAATGATTTTTGTTGAAGTGATTGATTGGGAATCAATACAAAAAATGACTATATAGTTATATTTTGTTGAAATAATATTGATTAGCTATTCGGGAAACCATTGATCAAACAACGACATACATTGTTTGTCATTAAAGTTTGCTTAATAATATCTAATTTAAGTATTTGTAATGTTACAAAATAAATAGATTGCTTGAGATATATATATTGAATTTTCTTTCAATAATTACTATATACATTTTTCTTAACCAACATATCATGAATATAAAAAATTGACAACAAAATAAATTAAATAAATTAACAAAAATATATATTTATCATAATTATCGAGTTAAATAATTTGTCAAATAAAAAAATATCTTTTTTATAATTTGGCAACTCTAAATTCATTTTTAAATCACTTTTAAGAGTTTGGAATAAACATAAATATGATTATATGAAAATAAAGTTTATAAAATTATTGTAATTAAATTTCTTTTTATAAAATCACTACTTCAACTATTTCTCCCAAACTTTATTAAATCAATTTAATATTAAAATTAAAAAAAATAACTCCACATACTTAAGTAAATTATTATTTTCTACCAGAAATATGAATATCTAACGAAATAGAAAAGTATGTGTGCTTCATTTTCATAGTCATTGAAGCTATCATATGTGATTGGTTGAAAATAGAAAGAAAAAGTAATTAACAATATATTTAAAAAAAATTAATAATAAATCCACTTTTGCTTGTTTTAGACACCAACTAATTTTAATACAAGTTCATTCATCAATCCAAACCATAAAATTCAAATTATTTAAATCAAAGTTCAATGCAAAACAAACTTACTCAATTTAGTTTGAGCTAAGCTGGTTGGTTTCTTAGGCTGTCAAGTTATTCATGAATAAATATTATCTTTCTTCTCTCCCAAACATCTAACTATTAAAATTAATTTATAGATATAAACATTAAAAATGAAAGATTAGTCTTAAAATTTTAAGTTTGTGCCTATTTAGCATGACAAGGATTGAAAAATTGTGATATCTTGCCGATTTATCACTGATATATCGCCAAATTGGGAATTTCGATAAAGTTAATGGGGTGAACATCTTTTTTCACGAAAAATCGATGAAATCGGCGATATATTGTTTTTTGGATTTTATCTTTATCAAATTGACAGACGTGGATATATCGCAGAATATCGTGGATTTATGGGCGAAATATGGTGAAAATTTGGGTTAAATATCGCCAAATATCGCTTTTAATTATTTTATTTTTTTTAAATACATTATTTTTCACCTCAAATTTCTAATTAAAATTGTGGATCAATTTTTTTCAAAAATTAAGATATTCCAATTTATTAAATTGAAGACTTGTCTATATTAAATTCCAAAATTCAAACAAAATTTCAACATATTCCAAAATCATTATTACCTTTCTTTTCTAAAATTGAACATCAACTTATTCTAAATTGTTCTCTCAATTTCTAATCCAAGATTTACCTTTATTAAATTGAATTTCAAAAAACAAATAACATATATTAACTCTAAACATAATTCAAATTTTTTCCATTGAATTTTCACATCATTTCATCATTTAAAAAAAAACATATATTAATTCCAAACATAATTCAACATGTATTAATTTCAAATCTAATACAAATTTTTTTCATTGAGTTTTCACATCATTCCACCATTTAAATTTTCATTTCCAATAAAAGATAATTTGAAAAAATAACATGTGTTAATTTTTAACCCAATTTAAACATTTTTCATTGAGTTGTTACATCAATCCATCATTTAATTCTTCATTTTCAATAAAAAAATAATTTAAAAAATAACATATATTAATTTTTGACCTAATTCAAACTTTTTTATTGAGTTATCACATTAATCTATCATTCAATTTTTCATTCTCAATAAAAATAATTTGAAAAAATAACAAATATTAGTTTTAATCCAGTTTACACTTTTTTGCATTGAGTTTTTACCTCAATCCTTATACCATCTTAACTTTAAAAAATATATAATTAATAGGTCATTAAACTTTCAGATATCTGCTACTTAGTCCATGAATCTAATTAGGTTCTTAAATTTTCAATTTCGTGTTCAATATGTCCTTATAATTTGATATATGTCTTATAAAGGGTGGTCGTTGACCTACTTGACATTTTTTAAAATTTACAAACCTATTAAACACTAATAACAAAAAGTGTAGAGCTGAATAGTCATAAAATTCAATTTTATATTTAATATATTAGAAAATGATTAAGAACTTGAATATATCAAAGACCTATCAAACACTTTTAAGGTTCAATAACTTTTTGGACACAAAAATGAAAGTTTAAAAGTCTATTAAAAACTTTTTAAAGTTTTAAAAGTTTAGAGACTGTTTAGAAAAAAAAATTAAAAATTGAAGACTAAAATTATAATTTAACATAAATGACTAAATTATAGAATATACCTCTGAGTTTTGTTCTTTGTTTAAAAATATCCTTGGACTTTCAAGGAGTTTCATGAATACTCTTAAACTTTTTTTTTTTATTAAAAAAGATAAATAAAAAAATATCATTACTGTTTCAAAAATACCGGTCATGAACTTTCAAAAGACGTTACATTAATTTTCTTAATATTTTTTTAAAAGTATAAAAATGGACTTACTATTTCAATCTATAGATGGAACTCGTTTATCGGTACTCTATCACCTCCATCTTCCATTTTCTCTATCCTCTACTTCAATCTATAGACTAAACGCTTCCCCATTCTTCCCTTTTCTCTCTTTTATGCAATTTCCTCTTGCTCCCCTTCTTCTATTCCTCGATCTCTCTAAAACTAACTCTTCATTCAAGATATATAGGCTATAACAAAAAGAAAGAAGGAATAATGAAACCACAAAGATAGATCTTAAGGACTTAAATGTTTTAACAAGTTTGTACAATAGTAGGTTGAGCGAGAGTTAATACATTTGGGTTTAATAGAAAAGAAAAAAAAAGAAGAGAAAGAGAGAGAGACGTTGAGAATTTGTATCATAATTTGAGGACAACCAATGAGAGAGGAAAGAAAAAAAAAAAACATATGCAATACCAAATTTGTAGAGATGAAGATTTTGTTGATCATCCTTTTTACAGTTCAAATTAGTCTATTTATTATAGTCAGATTACAAGGGTTCTCAAAAGATGGAAGATGATATTTTTTTTTGTCAGCCACTTTTGAGTTTTGTATTTGGCGAATGATGATTCATCATTTTGCTAAGTTTTAAGGAAAATTTTGATCTTGGGATTTTGTTGGTAAAATTTTGGGTTCTTTAGTTGATGAGAAGAAATTGGATAAATAATTAGTACAAATTGTAGAAAATGAGAGTATCTATATGAGTTGTTTTCAAATTAGTTCTTTCTTCATTCAATATAATTTCAGGTGAAGAAATTTCGGGGGCATGCTAAAAAAATGAGAGAGCGCTTCCTGTTTATTTAAAATTATGATATTAAAGACGAAAGAGAAAAAAAAAAAGGAGAAATGAAGAAAGTTTTAGAGATTGAAAAATGAAAGAAGGGGTAAGAAGAATAATGAAGAGAGAGAAAAAGAAAAAGAAAAAGAAAAATCAAGGAAGTATTTTTTTTTTTTTTTTTATATCCGTGAGTGTCTGGGCCAGCTTACGCTCACATCGAATAATCTCACGGAACAACCCACCCGACCCTACAATAGACGGGCTGCCAACTTACCCCTAAGATATTAAATCCTAGGTAGGTGACCACCATAGATTGAACCAAACCAAAAAAAAGAAAAAGAAAAATCAAGGAAGTGTTAGACCATAATTAACCATTTTCATCCATATATTAACTGTAAAGACATTTTTTAACTTTGTTTTCAAAGGTCAAAAGTATCCATACAACTTTTGAAAGTTTGGAGGTATCTTCAAAACAAATGGGAGTAGTTTTATATTTTTTTTTTGGTTAAAGTTGAAGGGTATATTAATAAAATTTTATTTAAAGAAAAAGAAGAGATTACGTACATAAAGGTAAAGGCCATTTAAAAAAGTTCATATTTTGAGGCCAACATTACAAACAGTGGTTCCATATTACTGGGTCAAAGGTTTCATTTTACTTTTTTTCCTTTCATTCCTTTTGGCGCTTTCGGAAAAATAAAGAAAAAAAAATTCCTGTCAACTCAAAGCCAAAATATTTTCCCGTTTGATTTTCAAATCAAATGTCTTATTCTCCTTCTCCAACCTTTTTTTCTTTGTCTCATTCAAATTCCCCCCTTACAAATTACATATATAAAAACCTCATTAATTCTTCCCTCAAAACATAAAAAAGAAAAGAAAAGAAAAGAAAAGAAATACTCTTTATTCTCTGCAAATTACAAATCAAAAGATTATTTCTTCTGTTTTCCTTTCTCAAGAAAATCAATAACTCCGATTATGAACCGTGTGGCGATCAGCGGTGTTGCGAACATTACGCCGAGGCAGTTTCTAGCTCACCTTGGGAAGAAGGAGATGAAGGGTATTGTGAAGCCTTGTGATGTGTTCATAAACCATAGAGGCGTCGACACGAAGAAGACGGTGGCAGCATTGCTGTACGACCGGCTGGTTCGGGTGAACCTGAGGCCATTTCTCGACTACAGGAATTTGAAGCCTGGAGAGAAGCTGTTCGATGAAATTCATGGTGCCATCAGACAGTGTAAAGTTGGTGTTGCTGTGTTTTCACCTCGTTATTGTGAGTCTTATTTTTGCCTTCATGAGTTGGCTATGATCATCGAGTCCAACAAGAAGGTATCTTACCTTTCTCTTCTATTATTATTATTATTATTATTATTATTATTATTATTATATTTTATTTTATTTTTTAGCATTGTTCGATAGAGTTTATCATTACCAATTCCATCTACCATAATTTTTTAGAAAAAAAATTATCAAAATTTAGGAGTATAAATTGATATTTGTACTAATTTAATATACATGTGATTTAGAAATATATCCCTATTTTGTTTATAGGTTTTTTAAATCAAACTTATAAAAGTGATTTGTTTTTAGGAAAAAGATCAATTTTGATAATCAAATGTACATATATTTTATAATTTATTGAATGGAAAAGAGAACTCTTAAATGATATATAAACATTTTAAAGTTTGGTTATGATATACATACATACATACATGGATTACTTTTCTTTCATGTATTTTGTTTTTTAAAAATGATTTTATGATCATTGTAGTTAAAGTTTAATTTTTTTTAGTAGAAAATAAAATTTTGAAAATTTAAATCTGGTTTGATAATCAGTTGATTTTTAAAAATTGTGTCAATTTTCTCACTAAGTACCCTTTGGATTTAGATTTTTCAAAAACAAAAAATCTAAATCCAAATGGTTATCAAATTAGGTGGTCTTCCTTTTATTTTAGTTTGAGAGGATATGCATTACTCCTTAAGCAAACCCTTATTTTCGAAACAATGTTTGTTTAGTTTATGAATTAGGGTTTTAGCTTTTGTTTATGATTGACTTTAGTTCTTTTTTTTTCTATCTTCAAAATTTAAATCTATAAAAATCGTTTGGATTTATATTGATTGAATACCTTTCAAAGCTTAGCTAACTTCAAAAAGAGGGACAAAAACAAAAAGGAATTCTGAAATTTCAATAGAACTTTTGAAAGTATATTAAAGTTACAAAGAAAAATGCTAGTAACTATAAACACCTGAAAAAAAAAAAAACATGATCATCAATATGAGTCTATAGCTCAATCTACATAATTTCGATCGAGGTAAGATATTCAAATTTCTCATCCTCCATATTGTTAAACTAAATGTGCACTAAATCACATCATTGAATGCCAACATTAATCTTACACTAGTATTTGCCAATTTTACAAAGAGTGAAAATAACTATCCTGAAAATATGAAAAAAAATAATTTAATTTTTCATTCTTGAACAGGTCATTCCTATCTTTTGCGATATAAAAGCATCTGAGCTTCGCATAGAGGATAATCATGAATATGAGATTGATGAGCTGAGAAGGTTCAATTGGGCTCTTGAACGAGCTAAACGGTTTGATGGACTCAAATTTAATTCCTCAAAAGAGTAAGTAAGATGGAACAAAAATATATATATATATATATATATATATATGAATATAAAAGGGTTGTTTTCAAATATAGAAAAATGAGTCAAACTATTTACAAATATAAAACTTTTTTACAGTCTATCAGTGATAGAACCGCGATAGAATTCTATCGTTTTCTATCGCTCAAGCGATAGAATTTATTTGCTTGAGCGATAGAAAGCGATAGAATTCTATCGCAGTCTATCATTGATGGATTGTAAAAGTTTTCTATATTTATAAATAGTTTGATATTTTTTCTATTTATAGTAATTTCCTAATAGAAAATTTATTATATATATATATATATATATATATATATTTAAAAAGATGCATACGTAAATATTTTTAAATTAGGTTAAAATACTATCAGTGTTTTTTTTGCTATTTTCTATAAATAGTTTGACATTCTTTTATACGTGAAAATTTCTCAAAATTACTATTTGATTCAAATACTTTGAGTTCTATTTTATTTTCATTGATGTACTTTCAATTATTTTAATTTAGTTTAGTATTTTTAATAAATCTTAAAGTTACTCTATCTACTTCTAATAAATTTAGAAGTTAGTTTTTATCAAAATTGGATATACAATAATAACAATTTTTCATGCAATAAAAGACCCATGTAAATATATTTCTAAAGTTTATAAAGAAAATGTTGATGGAAATTAACTTCTTTTTTATTTTAAAAAATAACCATAGGAACTAATAATGTTAAAATTTATTTAGAGTATAACCTATATTAAAATGACCTTTTTTTTTTTTATTAAGATGAGGTATGTGATTCCGAGTTTACTAGTAAATATGAGGTTTGTGATTCTAATTCCCTTACTCCTACTTGTTGTACTAAAAAAAATAGACCTTTTTTTTAATAAGATGAGAATTTTTTTTAAAGGTTTATTTTTTTACAACGTCAACATATATTTTAAGTGGAGGTAGTGCATGTTGGTGTTCTAACTGTAAAGGTCTTAACCCTAGAAGTAATTACTCAGCTGTGTTTTTCCCTTTTTCCTTTTTTCTTTTTTCTGAGAACAATTACTTCAGCTGTTTTGTGCAATGAAAGTTTGATCAAAAAAGGTGAATGCACAAAATGTAAAATTTTAAATTTAAATGATAGAATTGAAAAATAACACAAATTTTGTAAATAAAATAAAATAGTGCATCTTAATGAATCAAAGAATAAAGTAGGAATTATTGTTTCATAAATTTAGCAAAGTATTTTCCCCCCCTAATTGATTTATTTCATTATTTTCTTAGGACCTTATCAGAAGTTGTCACGAAGGCTTCAAATATCGTCATAAGGAGTTTGATTGAGATGGACTGAAAGGATGACAAAGTTAGGGGAACATCTAACAGTTTTTTATTCTTTTATACATCGTTTAATATTAATTATTTCCCCTCTCACAAAGAGAAATATATTATAATTTATTGAGATCCTGTAATTCTTTAATATTAATAATGTAAAAAAAAAAAAAAAAAAAACTTCATTCATACTTAAACTTTTACACATATCTTATTTAGTTACTTGACATCGTATTTAGTATTTTGTTTTTGATAATTAAACTTTTCATTAAAAAAATGTTGGATAAATTACAATTTTGGTTCGACCTTAAATTTGCAATTTGTGTCAATTTAGCTCAAACATTTTAAAATTAAACAATCAAGTCCCCAATTTTCTAAAAATGATTGATTTTATCCTTGAATTAACAAAATCAATTAAATAGTTAAATGGCTAAGAGGTCATGGGTTCAATCCAGGGTGGTCACCTACTTAGGAATTAATTTTCTACGAGTTTCCTTAACACCCAAATGTTGTAGGGTCAGGTGGGTTGTCTCGTGAGATTAGTCGAGGTGCGCGTAAGCTGGCCTGGACACTCACGGATATAAAAAAAAATCAATTAAATTGTTAACGATGTAAGATAAAAAATGAAAAATTACATATCTCTAACCATAACAATCAAATTTGAGAAACTAATTAAAAGTGACTACACTGTTGTTAGCCTATCCAATGCTTTAATCTGAGTCCTCAGACTTCTTTTGTTAGGCTAAAGACTCTAAGGGTCTGTTTGGGAGTGATAGTTGGAGTGGTGATTTTAGTGATAGAGATTTTGGAACAATTTGATTTTATAAAATTGATTTTTAAACAATCAAACCTATATTTGGTTCTAAACTTTTAAAGTGATTTTCAAATATATAAAAGTGATTTTGAATTTATCATGTTTGGTTCTAAAAGTAATTTTAAAATTACCAAATTACTAAAAAGGGTATTTTATATTTGGATTTTTGTTTTTAAAAAATAATTATAAAAATATCTAATTTTATTAATTTATTTTAATGTTAAATTATTGTATGCATAATTGATATGTGAGGTAAGAAAAATACACATAATAAAAACAAAAGAAAATTCAAAACATATATCTCATCCAATCTAGAAATTTTTGTATCATTACAAAATACTTAAACTAGATATTATCTATTGAAATACAAATTGTATAACAAAAACATTAACGAGATATAAGAAGTCTTGCAATTTTCTTCCGCTCCATCAGAAAAGTAGAGAGACTAAAAAAAATCAACAAGGATCGAAGACAATGATTGAAATATCCCAAAAAAATTGTTCATATAGAGAGGAAAAGCCACGAAAGGAACAGAGTAAATAGTAACAAAAAACTAAGGAACGATACAGTGAAAAAGCAACAAAAACTGCTAAAAATTAAAGCTCATCCATGTGAAAATAAAATTACAAAAAACAAAAACTTACTGAAATCAGCACTACCACAAATAGTTAATGGAACCAAGCGACGGACACGAGAGAGAGGATGTATCGGCTGAAAGAGAAGGAAGAAATGGATAAATCCTATCCTTAAATATGAGGAGCAAATTTGGTGTTCTAAATTTTTTTATCTGATTCCTTGATAATCACCCCCAACCAAATCACCAATAAACTGATACCTACAAAATCAATTTTTAGTGATTTCAAATTTTTGAAAAATCAATTTTATGTGAGTGCCAAACATCAACTTTTTATAAAAAAAAAATGATTTTGACAAGAGAAAAAGTGATTTTGACCATGCCAAAATCACTCCCAAACACACCCTTAAGCTTTGCGTAAAAATCACTTTGTATATTCTTCTTCCATAAAAAAGAATAAGATGGAATATAATCGATTTAAATAAAAAAAAAATCTAACCATGTAACCCCCCATAACCCATAACTTGAGAGATTTTTTGGGTAGTGGGCCACTAACAAATGGTAAGAGGTAAATTCAAAATTTTGAAATTATTTTAAATACTAAAGTATATATATATATATTAAACAATTTACATTCTCCCACTCGACCCACTAAACATATAGCAAAAAACTCTCTGAACAACTTTAGACTCAAACAAATTAATTGAACACAAGAACCATAGTGATAAATTCCCTTATATGTCAAGAATTACCTTCTATGTATTACTATATATTCAACCTACTTGGAAGAGTGCATTTTATGTGGCTAACTGTTGCTTTATGAATAAACTTCTAATGTCCATTTAGGGTCTTACTTTATTTTAGTTACCTTACTGTTATTCTCCAAACTTTATGTATATAAACAAATAAGAGAAGACAAATATGATATTGGAGTTTTATAAAAATACTACAATAAAATGAGCATTTCAATTACATAGAACTAAGTCCTATATGATCTACATATATCTTATATAACTTAGGTGCTAAGCCCTTTGTCAATGGATTTGTAATCATTGACCTAGTATCAATATGTTCAATGAATACGTCATTAGACTTAACACACTCTCTAATGGCTAAGTATTTAATGTCGATGTGCTTACTTCGACTTCAACTTCGACTTTTGTTATTCTTAGCCAGGTACATAGTAGCGAAATTATCGCAGTATATCTTTAATGGTTTGGAAATAGAATCCATCATTCCAAGTCTAGAAATAAAACTCTTGAGCAAAATAGCCTGTGATGTTGCTTTATAATAGGACATAAACTCAGCTTCCGTAGTTGAAGTGACTATTATTGTTTGTTTGCACTTCTCCAAGAAATAGTTCCTCCAACTAGGAAAAAGACATATCCTGATATCGATTTTCTGCTATCAGAATATCCAACAAAGTTTGAGTATGAATATCTAATCACTTCTAAATGATTAGAATATTTGTAAGTAAGCATATAATCTTTCGTTCCTTGAAGATAACACAACACTTTCTTTGTAGCTCTCCAATGATCCATGCTTGGGTTACTTTGATATCTTCCCAACATTCATACTACAAATGTTATATCAGGTCTAGTACAAACCTGAGCATACATCAAGCTTCCTACTACATAAGCATAAAGAATGTTTTTCATCTATTCCCTGTAAAGATCATTCGTTGGGCATTAACTCAAACTAAATGTGTCACCTTTAATTACAGGTGTCAAACTATATGAATAGTCGTTCATATGAAATCTTTCAAGAACTTTATTAATATAGGTTTATTGAGACAATCCTAATAGCCTTTAAGCTCATCTCTTTTAATTTTTATGCCAATGACATAAGAAGCTTCACCCATATCTTTCATATCAAAAGTTTTTTAGAGAAACTATTTCACTTCATAGAGCAAACTCAAATCACTTGAAGATGTCATCTACATATAGGATTAAGAAAATGATTTTGCTCCCACTAACCTTATGATATATACATTGATCCATACTGTTTTCTTTAGAACCAAATGAGGTAATAACATCATAAAATTTTAAATTCCATTGGCAAGAGGCTTGCTTTAACCCATATATAGACCTTTTAAGCTTACATACCAAGTCACTGTTTTTACTCAAGATGAACCCTTAAGGTTCTTTCATGTCTACCTCTTCCTCTAAATCTCCATTTAGGAAGGTTGTTTTCACATCCATTTGATGTAACTCTAAATCAAAATGGCCTACAATGCTATGATTATCCTAAATGAGTCCTTCTTTGAAACTGGGAGAGAAGGTTTCATAATAAACTTCTTTTTGTTGAGTGAAACCTTTGGCTACAAGTCTTGCTTTATATCTTTCAACATTCCTGTAGAATCTCTCTGGATTTTAAAGACCCATTTACAGACCAATGGCCTTGAATATACAGTCAATTTGAAAAGATCCCAAACTTGATTACTAGTAATAGATTTTATCTCATCCTCCATAGCATCATACCACATAATGTGGATTCTCTTCCACTCATAGCTTGTGAAAACGTGATAGGGTCATTCTCAGCACCAAAGTCAATATCAGATTCTTGTAAATACACGAAATAGTTAGAAGGAATAGCAGACTTTCTTGCTCTTGTAGATCTCCTTAATGTTACATCAACATCCTCTCTTGGAGAATTTTGGCTAACAGGATCTACATAAACAATATCAATATTGCGAGGTTCATCATTATGTAGTTGCTAAAAAAATTTCAATTCTTGATGAATAACTTGAACAATCACAATAAAACCTAAAGTCTTTAGACCCTTATGTTTGGATTTATGTTCTAAATCTCGTAGTTTGTATTGTGTAAAAAAAATTCATTTATTTAATAAAATAAAGAGATATATTATTCAACTTTTAGTCTTGTGTAACTCAATCCAATAAACTAAGATCTAAGGTTATTTAATGTAGCTTGAACAGTTTGTGATAGACATACAAGTGGATCGTGTTCAAGTAATAACCTAAAAGATTTGCAGTATATGGATAAAGTTGGGTGTCTTATCCTGGTGACACTGCAGATACGACCCACTTTGTAAATGTTACAAGAGTTGTAAGTGTTACAAGCGATTTGATCCAAATAGTTCATGTGGACACATGAGAGTGAGGGTATCCTATACAAAGAGTTTGTATAAGACCGGACCACGAAGTGATTAATCTCTCTTCATAACATCGTTGACTGAAGAGATTAACATTTCATAGAATAACCGTATGTAACTCGATCTCAATTCTGGGTGAGTGATGGACTCCTATCTATTAGGGCAAGTCTTTTGATTTGTATGGGTGAGAGTGGCCCGCATCACCGACTCATTAAGACTACTATCTTGAGGACTTATCCAAGTAGGGAGTTAGGAACATAGCTACACAAGAAGAAATTCGCTCCTTCCCGTCTTTGGGGTACGTAGATGAATTGCTACCTTAAGTACTGATTCCGAGTCTTGAACAAGGAGACCTCACACCCTTATTGGCCCAAAAGGGATTTATTTTATAGTTGGACTATAAATTGATTGTTCATTAGAGGGATTAGTTACTTAAGGAGTAAGAGGTAATTACAGGGGTAAAATGGTAATTTGACCCAACTTTAATTACGAACAATTTGTGAAGGGTCGACTTACAAGTAATGGTTATATCCATGGACATAGAAATATTTTATCGTACGAAGAGTGCAATTGTGGGTCTTTAGTGGAGTGACTCACAATTAATGAATATTTATTAATTTAATTAAAGAGTTTAATTGATTAATCTCGAATTTTTGGAGCTTTTAATCTATAGGTCCATTAAGTTCCGCTGCTAGCTTACTAAGGGTAAAACAAGAATTAATTAGTTTTTGGATAAATTTGAATTGTTAAAATTAAATAAGTGAATGTGCATTAATTGTATAAGATACGATTAATATAGGTATAGAGATACATTATAATATAAAGTTAATTTTGAATTAGATTCAAAATTACACTTTATAATATGAGATTATTAATGTTTGAATAAGATTCAAGTATTAAATTAATATGAATAAGATTCATATTATAAGGAAATTATATGATAATTGTATATGATACAATTAATATAATGTATATAGATACATTATATTATAAAATTAATTTTGAATGAGATTCAAAATTAAACTATATAATATGAGAGAATAATATATTTGAATATTGAATAATATTAATGAGATTCATATTATAACTATAGATTAAATTTATATAAATGAGATTTATATTAAAACTATAGGTTATGAAAGAAAAATATATTTGAATATGATTTAAATGTGATATTAATTAAATATTTGATAATTAATTAATTAAAGTTAATTAATTAGATTAATTAATAATTATTTAATTAAATTAAAATTAAATTTGATTCAATTTAATAAATTAAAAAATAACTCCCCTACAGTTACAAGGGAGTTAGAGGGAGTGGGTTGAGGGGACTTCTCCCCTCACTCATTATGTAGAGATTAACTTCTCCGTTTTAGTGGAGTTGAAAAGATGTTGAAGATCATACAATCACTCTCTATCTTTTCATCTCTCTAAAAAATTGCAGGAAAAGAGTTATTTTGTAAAGTTGAAAAGTTTTTTCCCTTAGTACTCCAAAAAGAGGTTTCCACAAACCTAATTCTTGCCGGAGAAAAGTGGGGAAGACTTAGTGGTGGCATCTTGTTTGAGATCCAATAAGATTGAAGAGTTCGTATAAATTAGTGAAGAATTGGAGAAGATTGAAGAGTTTTTTTCAAAGGTATTTTCTTTACCTTTGAAGTTCTTTACAGTTAAAAGTATGCTTAATTAATTTATGTTTAAACTTCTCTGTATTTATTTGTAAATTCAAAACGTAAATTAAAAGCACAGGGCGATCAATTGCTTCTACATGGGATTCAATCTCTTCACCTTCTACATGGCCAATGAAATGACACTGATTGTTCGTGGGTCTTAGCAGGACAACCCCATGTATGTATGCCTTAAACTAGATTTCCAACCATTCCATAACTCAAAAGGGATTTTAGGAGTTTCCTTGGTTGGAACTCTATTTAATACATACACAATTGTTTTAAGAGCTTTCACTCCACAATGACAATGGTAAACTAGAGTTACTAATCATACTCCTTATCATGTCCATTAATGTTCGGTTTCATCTTTCAGCTACACTATTCTGTTGTGGCGTATCAGACATTGTGTATTGTGCAACAATACCATATTCTTTAAGAAACCTTACAAATGAACCAAGCTTTTGTTTAGATCTTGTATATCTACCATAATATTCACCACCTCTATCTAACCTCACAATCTTGATTTGTTTTCCTAATTGTTTCTCAACTTTTTCTTTATAGACCTTAAAAGCATCTAGTGCTTCACCCTTATTATAAAGCAAGAGAAGATCTATAACATGAGTAGTCATCAATAAAGGTAATGAAATATTTATGACCATTTAAGCACACTTTTAGAAGGGCACAAATATTAGTGTGAATTATTTCTAATATTTCAAAACTTCTTTTGGCACCTTTATTGGTTTTTGTTGGTCTACTTTCCTTTAATACAATCCACACAAGTACCAAAATTAGCATAGTTAAGATTCTCAAGGATTCCATAATTTATTAATCTCTTAATTCTCTCAATGGAGATATGACCTAATCTCCTATGTCATAATATGGAAGATTTTTCATTCATAACATTTTGCTTTAAACCAGTATTACCATGCATAGTCATAGGTTGAAATCAGAGGTAGAATTAAGGTGAAGTTTGAAATTAAAAGACCATCAAATAAGGAACCATAACCAACAATTACATTGTCTTTAAAAAGGTTAAATGAACTACCATAAAAGTTAAAAACATATCCACAAGGCAAAAGTTTAGAAATTGAAATTAAGTTTATGGAAAAAGAAGAAATTGTAAAAAGTTTTTGCAAGGTCCAAAACAAAGTTCGTAAACAAAACAAGACGACATGTTCCAATAGCTTCCATATGTGAGCTCATCTTTCTGCCTGAATAGATAAAAGATTCACTTTCTGTTGGTTTTCAATGGCTTAGGAAGCCTTGCATGGTATTAGCAATATGGATTGTAGAACCCGAGTCAATCCACCATGTGTTATGAGAAATTTTACACATATTAGATTCATAACATACATAAGAGACGAGAGTACCTTTCTTTTCAAACAACTTTATGTATTTGGGACAAGCTTTCTTCATGTGTCCTTTCTTTTTGCAGAAAAAACATAGGAACGTACTCTTATTAACTTGATTAAGAGGTTCCTTTCATTTCCCCTTGTTTACAACTTTCTTACCATGAGTCACCAAATGTACACTTTCCACCTTTTCTTGTTTCAACCTTCCTTCTTATTGTACACTTGATCGACCGAGCGTATATGAATGATAAAGATAATAGAAAAATATGGAATAAATAGGTCTACGTGTAAGCATACACGATCGATGAAGTAATAACTTGGAGTATTCCAAGTATCGAATCCCACAGGACTAGATTGAGTTAAAATTCTAATGACTGTGAACCAATGTAACCGAGGTAACCAAAGAGAAAGTTTTAGAATTTTGGTGAAAGGAAACGTAAAAACAATTATCAATGGAAATCAAATAGGGGTAACAATACTATGACCATTCAGGTGTTATGCCTTAAGTGATGTGACCGCATCATACCAACAATGATTTACACATGCACAGAAAACTACACCTATTCGGTCTTGTGTCAAGTTCCTTTAGGAGTTCTAAGCAGCTAATGCCTAATGTTTCCATGGTTAGCTGGATCTTAGATTAAATCAAGTTCAATTCATTTATCCTATGATGTCCCTTATTTCTAAGGCAACATGACCATCCTATGTCTAGGCTCTTAGCCCCATATCCCTTTGTGAAATCCGCTTACACCCTAACCTTCTCAGCATTAAAGCTCCGCTAGATCGTTAAATCAAATGGCCAGTTTAACTTACCGATTTTATCTTTCAAAATCAACAAAGAGAATGTGATTACACAAAGTGGTGTGAGCATTACATAACATAAGCCATAACAACCCTAAGGCTTTCACATTGTCAAACCCCTAAAAATATTTAGCTCATGACTTTTGATAAAATAATCATTCTTATTAAATCATAAACCATAGCTACAATATAACGTTTGATTGGTAGAATGTAGAATGGAAAATAACACAAAAATAATAAAGCTGGAAAAATAGAGACAACTCAAGTAAACTTGGGAGAATCCTCAAGTACAAGCCTTTCCCTAGGACAATTCCTTCTTTTTCAAGAAAGAATCTTGCCTCAACGCACACTTCTGTGGAAGAGTAATCCTAGAGCCGCTACGCCTCAGAGGAACTTTCGTTCTTAAGACTACTAGCTTGAACTTCAAAGAGAATCTCAAGGTGCTGGAAAATTGACAGTAGAATGGAGAAGAAAAGTGATGATTGCGGCGGCGGTGAGTTGTTTCAAGATGTAGAGTTTCTTCGCCTTTTATGGATCCCAAATTGGTTAAGGAGGGCCGACATTTGCATTCTGAAGATTCACCAAGTAGAATCAAGGATTTTTAGCCAAGAAAATCGCGGCTGATTCGGGCAGAATCGGATCTGGAAAATTAGAGCTCGACCGCGCTGGTACATCACTTGCTGCTGTGGGCGCATCACATGAAAATTAGCCAGAAACCTGTAAAAAACGTACCAGATCTGCACTAAATCCGCAAAAATCATCCTTTACACATATTAGTCCTCATTAAGCTCAGTTAAACATATTAAGATCAAATTTAGGATAAAAATCATGCAAGAGCTTATTTTTCACATTAAAAGTGCTAAAATAAATGCCTAATTTCATGCATTTCATAGCATGAATCAATGCACAAGGTCAAAAGTTCATTGATTGACTACTTTTTCTTATGTGTGTTATATGAAAATTTAAAAGGTCCTATTCAAAGGAGTGAATTAAGAATGAAGTGAATCATAAAAGACTCAGAAATCTCTATCTTTATTGTCTTAAGTTAAGCAGCTATATCCCTCATTTTCATTATGTGCTCACGTATACATCTGGTACTATCAAACTTCATAGATGAAAATTGATTCATTAGCGTGCTTGTCATTGTTGTATGTCGAACTAAAAGCTATCGAGACTTCTGACTTAATCAAATAATTATTTGGTTTCCTTATCTAATTTTGTAATATCAGGGTAGTAATAGGTTAATCCACAGAGAGCCAATCGATTTTGTTTTAAATTACTTATTATTAAATAGCCAAAAAGGGCAGGGGGTTTGAGTCGAATTGATTTTGGTTGCTTGAAATAAAATAAAATAAGTAACAAAGAGATGCAAATTGAGGATGAATTGAATTTAAACTTCCAATGAGACAAACACCTAGCTCGAGATATGTTAAGACCACTTTTGATTTTGTTACTCAATCATTGATTAATCATACACATAGCTTGCAATCTCATAAACTTAAACTTAACCAACCACATCTAGAAAAGCTAGAGGGAAGTTCGATAAATCAAACCAGTCCTTATATATGGAAAGCATCTTAAACATATGAATTAATTGCATTAAGATATAGGGTCATTGTTAAGCCGAACAAAATAATTGGAAATTGCCTAATTAAGTGTTCAATGCAAACCTCTCCTAAGTTAGTAAGGGCGAATCAATAAACAACTCTAACTTAACTTTTGTTACTTGACAATCTAAAATCCTAACGATTACGTATTAGGTCAAGATCTATAACAATGAGTTAATCATGCTTGGTTAATCGTTAGTATTCTCAAACACATCCAACAAGTGAGTAAAATCAAAGAGAGAGTTCATATAATCATAAAATTACAAGATGACAACGTTCATAATCTCATGAGTTCTCAATTCAAAAGTTAAATTTAAATCTCAAGTTAGATACTTAGCCTTGATACATGCTTGAATTCACCAAAATAATCGTCAAAGAAAGTTTAAGTTGAATGAGGAAGAAGAAATACAGAGAATCTCTCCAAATAGTACTAAAAACTCTAGTTCAAAACGTTCATAATCTATGCAGGTGGCTAGGGCAATATTAAAAAAAACGTGATGGCGTCGCGACGCTTCAGTCCCTCTTTGCACCAATTTAGCTTTTTGCCCCCGGTTGACACTCCAAACTTCCACTTAAACTCAATTTGTATCGGAATTGACGCTAAGGGCCGGTTCTACCTAAAATATGCTCGATACTGGTTAAATCAAGAAATAAACCCGTAAAATACAAGAACGATCTCGAATTAAGTGAAGCGAGATAACACATTTTTAGTGCTATCAAATCACTCCCAACTTGACTCTTGATCGTCCCCGAGCAAGGTAAAACATGCAATCATGCAGAAATTTAGTTCGCTAAGCTGCAAGGTTCCCTACTCCAATTTTAACAGTCATCCAGGATCATGCTTTCAATCAATCAAATCATTCAAAAGCAAGTAATCAATTTGACACAAGTTTTGGAAACGTTCTTTCAAGTCTATGCATACATGAATTAGTACAAAGCTTATCTAATTAAGCCTATGCAAGCCCATAATGGTCTTATAAAGCCCTCAACTCGTTTTTCCTTTACTTTTGGCTCAGGCACTGTAAAACATTTGAAAAGTATTTTATTTGCTCCTAATTTAGGAGTGTTTTTATGTGATTTAATGTGTTTGCTAGTGGATTTTAGGGTAAAATGATGAAAATTGAGCTTCTAAAGCATCAGAACCAAACCGAGTCAAAATCGGTCAAAGATAGCTAAAAAATCCTAGGAAAACAATGCAGCGTAGAGCAAGAGCATCGCTACGCTACCCCTTTACACACACTCGAGAGCGTAACTATACTCCTTGAGAGCGAAACAACGTCGGGGCAGCGTAGCTATGGTATTGTGCAGTGCAGTGCAAAGCTATGCTGAAATCAGACCATCATCGCGACGCTTTTCCGCAGTGTAGCGACACTGGCTTTCCTATTTTAAATTAAAGATAATTTAGGAAATTGTTTTCTATAAATATGGGGGATATTCAGCAACCCTAATCATGAAATCATAGAGGCAAAAAAAAGTGAGTTTGCCACCAAAGAGAGGGAGATTGATGTTGACTTTTTATTTTAGTCGTGTTACTATCTTGTTTATATTCGATTTATTGGATGCCTAGTATCTCAAGTTTTTCTTAATATCAATCCAAGTATAAACTGATACTAAGATTTCTTGGTGAGAACCAAGGTCGAACACATGGATTTTTGTAACTAATTGTTTGCTTAAATTGAGAATCTTGAGGTGATAAACAATTAAGAGTGGATTCAATTCAAAGTATGAAAACTAAACGAATTAAACTTTTTTTATGTTGCAGCTACAAAACTGGGGGCGACTTATGAAAAATGCAATTTCAGTGATGTGAAAGATAAGGAAAAAGAGTGTTGGAGACCGTCATTCATCAATCTGTCAAATATCAATCTAAATGCATCAATCAAACCTTCAAACACAGTTGGTTCATACCCTTCGGCAGAAAAGTCACACTAGTCATATATCTATGATGCGTGTTAGTTTGAATGACTCTAAGACAAATCCTATTTCTAAGATTAACTTTTGAGTTACAGCAATGAAGCCTATGATTACTTGCTCTTTCGAGTAGCCGACAACTGGCATTAAAATAACGTTCTCACGTTAAAACAATGACAAATGAATGTTCTGCTGTAAATGATCAAGGATTTAAATGTGCTTTCAACAAGATTAATGAACACAGCCTCCAACCCTCGTGTGGTTTAGCTACTCATACTAAGTTGTGAAATGTATGCGAACATGAAGATCAACAAAGAGATATGAAGCAACAATGTATGAAAACTGTTAACTACTTGTAGTTCTTCATTTGATGATAAAACAAGTTTCTAAACACTGGCTATGAACTTTAATGAAAAAAAAAAATTGAAAGAAGAAGCTGTTGGCAAGAGTGTCCAGCTCACCAACAGTGAAGGGATGTCGTTGATATTGCAGATGACAATCAAAGCAACGGTGTAGTCTTCGTCTCTATCGAGCCTCAGTTCACCGCTTTCTTCGTGGTGATTGTGCAAAATGACCCTCGCAGCCGTTGCTGTGAGGAGGATGGAGCTGGTGTGTGGCGGCGCTTCCCACAGAACTAATTGCTGCTAACCCTACTTTTCTTTTTCTTTTTGGGCGGCTTTTATAGTCCTCACCGTAGTACTTTCCATATTGGCACATGGTGGGCCCACAGCGCATTCGGCTCTGTCCTTTCTGACCGCACAATCTGTCTCTGTTTAGCGGTTCATGGTACTGAATTATAGGTTTTGTCTTTATTAGCCATGCGTTGATGTGATCTTCAGCGCATGGTGTCGATGATAGTATTCTGCAAACAAGGCGTTCAAGGGCGTTAATTTTCATCAAGATAATATCTTTTTTTACCATTTTGCACACTTGTGCGCAGAATAAGAATACATTAGAGAATCATGCGTTGAAACGGTCTTATTTTCACTATTCTTCCATTTATTTTGAGTAAAAGAAGTAAAATAACTTGTATTCCTACAAGTTATCAATTGAGTTCAAGAGAGTTTGGCAGTCGTTCGAGTTTTCGAGGCATTGATCAAAGGAGCCATGCCGGTTTCCACAATGGAGGATTCTTCGATAGTAGAGTTCTTCTATTTCTCTCTTACTTCTCTCTTCACTTTACTGAAATTGAATGCAATTATGTTCAGTGGCGTATCTAGAAATTTTATATAGGGGGCACTATGTAATAAAAAAACTGTTAAAAAATGTAAAAAAAATATTCATAGCTCCATAGATAACTAATTTAATACATATTACAACTGTCATCTACGAGTTTTAATGTTTTGAAATCGATCCATGATTTATTATCTAACTTATCCAATAAATCTTTCTCAATATATGCTATAAAACAATCACTGATCTTTCATTTGATTACGCAATCGAGTCTTCACAATATTCAAAGTAAAAAATGTTGACTCCATGGCCTTTGTTGTTGTTGTTTTTTTTAAAAAAATATATATTCATATTGATATAATGTTAATTCTACAAAAGTGAACGATACATATATCCTGACAATGAACGAAAAAATTATCTTATAGCTTTAACTCAGAAATTAATTATAATAAATATATACTAAGTAATGTGAATTTGAAAAATTATGTAAAAAAAGTGAATGATACATTTCAATAGAATATTGTTGTGACTTGAGAGTGAAAATTTAGAAAGAAAAAAATATCTATGATAAAAAAAATTCCATTGGTTTTCTCTTCTTTTAATTTTTTTTTTAAAAGTTAAGGCTAGAAAATTTAACTTAAAGATTTTTTTTTGAAAACCTAAATTCCTTTTTTATTACGGTTATAAATTTATTTTTCAAAAGTACTTAAAAAAGTCTTAGAAAATAAAATTTAATTATAAATTACATGACAATATAAAATAAATTCATTTTTAAAAAATGTAAGTGGGAAGAACAAAACCCACAACCAACACCATCTTAGTGTGGAATCACTACCACTACACCAACTTCAATTTCAATAATAAAATTGATTATATTATATATTGTTAAATAGCACTTAAAATTTATATTAAAAATGTAAAAACCGATAAGTCGAGGGGGGCACGTGCCCTCTGGTCCCTACGTAGATCCGCCGGTGATTATGTTGTCTAAGGCTATGAGTGGTTAGACTCTTTAGTTTTAGGATATTGATGAACTATTTATGAAGTTATGTTAATTTTATAGAACTTTTCTTGTAGATTAAAGAATTCTCAAATGATTCCAATCTAAGCTCTTCAAGCTCCTGCATCTGAAGAAGTTTAGCCTCTCCTGCCACCTTGGGATCCCAATTGCACTGTTTGACATCCCAATAGGCTCGATGTTGGATCTCCACAAAGAGGTGGCAAGCTTTCCCATAGATCTTCTTGTAGGGAGTCATCCTTATGGGGGTCTTGAAGGTCGTACGATACGTCCAAAGTTCGTCATCCAATCTCAAGCTCTAATCCTTCCTGCCAGAATTCACCACTTTTTCTAAGATAGATTTGGCTTCCCTATTAGAAATTCCACCTGCCCATTTGTCTGGTGGTGGTAGGGAGTGGCAATGCGATGTTGTACACTATATTTCTTAAGGAGGGTAGCAATCACCTTATTATAAAAGTGAGTTTCGTGGTCGCTGATGATCGCCTGCGGAAAACCAAACCTGCTTAGAATGTTAGATTTCAAAAAATCTGCAACCACCTTAGAATCATCAGTAACAATGGTCTTTTCTTTCACTCATTTGGAAACATAGTCCATAGCAAGAAGAATATATTTAAATCCACACGAAGAAGGAAAAGGACCCATAAAATCTAATCCCAATATGTCAAATATTTCACAAAATAACATAGGGACTTGAGGCATTTCATTCCTATGAGACAAACCTCCAGACTTCTGACATCTCTCACAAGTTTTACAACAAAAATATGCATCCCTAAAAAGTGTGTTCCAGTACAACTCTGAGTCCAAAACCTTTTTAGTTGTACACTTGGGACCAAAGTGCCCTCTACATGCATGTTCATGGAAAAAGTTGAAAACAGAGAAGAACTCATCATTAGGAACACATATCCTAACTACCTGATCAGAGCAAAAATTCAACAAGTATAGATCTTCCCAAACATAATATTCTGCCTCACTTTTTAATTTAGTTTTCTTATGTCTACTGAGGTCAAAAGGGAGATCACCTGTATCAAGGTAGTTAACAAGATCACATACCATGGTGCCATAGAGAAGTCGTCGATCTAAAGTAAAGTTTGGTCAAGAAAGTCGCCAATAGAGGGTAGACAATTGCCTTCTCTCACAAATATGCTCAAATGGTCAGCCACTGTGTTCTTAAATCCTTTATGATATTTAATATTCAAATCAAGCTCCTGTAGCAGGAGGATCCATCTGAACAGGCGTGAATTTGAGTCCTTCTTCGATATTAGATACCGCAAGGCTGCATGATAAGAGAAAACAGTTATTTCAAAGCCAACAACATTAGATCTAATCTTTTTAAGAGCAAAAACAATGGAAAGAAGCTGCTTTTCAGTAGTAGTATAATTGCATTGTGCTGGGTTCAAAGTGCTTAAGGTGTAGTAGATAAAATGATGTTTCTTATCAACTCTCTGCCTTAAGACCGCTCTTACAACATAGTTGCTTGCATCACACATAATTTTAAAAGGAGGTCCCACCTAGGAGCTTGCACAATGGGAGCACTAATCAAGGTTGCCTTGAGCTAGTAAAATATTTGCCTACACTTGTCAGCAAAACAAAACTCAACATCTTTTTGCAGTAAGGTAGTCATTGGCAAAACAATTTTACTAAAATGTTTGATAAACCTGTGGTAAAACCTTGCAAGCCAAAAAAGGAACGAACTTCCTTAACATTACTGGGGTAAGGAAGGTTACAATGATATCAATTTTTGCAGGATCAACTTCAATACCCTTCTCTGAAATAACATGCCCTAAAACTATTTCACGAGACATCATAAAGTGACATTTTTCAAAATTCAATACAAGATCAGACTCAATACATCGCTGTTGAACATTAGACAAGTTATCAAGACAACTATCACTCCATAGACAATGAAATTGTCAATAAACTGTGAATACAGTTTTCAATGAACTCAGAAAAAATACTCATCATACACCGTTAGAATGTTTTAGGAGCATTACACAGATCGAAAGACATTCGCCTAAATGAAAAGGTTCCAAATGGACACGTGAAGGTTGTCTTTTCTTGGTCTCGTTGGTAAATTGGAATATGATAGAATCCTAAAAAATCGTTAAGAAAACAAAAAAAAAAAAGACTTTCCCTGCAAGACTTTCAAGCATTTGAACAATTAATGGAATTAGAAAATGATCTTTTTTTCGTTACAGAATTTAACTTTCTAAACTCAATACACATTTTCTAACCATTTTGAACTCTAACATGTACATCAATCCCTTTTTCATTTTTAACTACTGTGATACCTGTTTTCTTGGACACCACATGAATGAGGCTCACCCACTCCCTATCAGCTATAGGATTGATTATACCTGCCTCTTGCAACTTGAATATCTCTTTCATCACAACTTCCCTCAAGAAGAAATTACGTTACAAGTGATTGAGAAGCAGAATTACTGAAGATAGCTACATAAATTGTTAGACAATTACAACAAAAGTAAAATTTGAAGCAATAACCTGGAGGATCTTAATAAAGTTGCAAAACACAAGATAAGTTTTACTTTTATGTTATACTTAAATTCAATAGTTAAATTACATATATCACATATTATAGGATTGATTACACTACATGAAGATGGTACAAAGGAACGTGTTAATTAATGCAACTTCTTATGAAATCAATTATTTGGATGCATGAGATTATAAAATATTCTTCAACAACTAGAAGCTGGAGATTTAATTATTCACTGAAGAAAAAATTATCACGAAGAACCCAATTGGGACTCAAACAATTTTCTGAGTAAATATATTTGGTGAAAACCTAGAGACTAGCCACCCCACAGTTAATTAACCAAATTTAACATCCAAAATCTAGGGTCCACCTCGAGTCGGATTAAAGACATGTGCCGAAGTCCGTCACAAAAGATAGACAGGTTAACTACGCTTAAGTGCAGAGCAGGAAAATGAAGAATTGGTTAGATAATGTTCTAATCAACACTTCTGAGTAGGCTTGTTAAAATTAGGATCACCAAAAGTTGAAAAGAATAGCCAACCAAGGGGGAAACGACACATGGCGTCAAGAGAAATAAGGGGAAAAAAAGGCAGATAAAGCGACAACGACTCTGACTTACGAGATAGAGAATTAGACTCGGAAGCTAGTTAACTCTCAATAAAGCTAGCCAAATAATATTTCGGTCGGCTTAGGACTCGAGGGACACCTCGGGGATAAAGAGCAAAAAATATGTGAGAAGCCTACCCTTGAGGTGGGCACGATACAACTCGGCGTATAACTTCGTCAGGAGATAGAGAAGCGCGTTGAAAAATTAGTTAGACCTCAAAAGGTTCAGCTTGGTAGGCCCAATAATCCTTAGCAACTCCGAAAAAGTTTCGTGATGAGGTGGCATGGAAACCGAAGAGGGATAAATGTGCTCCCAAGATAGGTTCTCGGAGTTAAAACTCATGACTAGATAAACCAAAAAATACCGAAAACCTGAGACCAAGGGCAAAAGTGTCAATCACAGAGAAAGAGAAGATTGAGAAGAACCAGGCGGGCCTAGTCGGTCAGGCCCGAGGCCGAGGAGGGTAAAATAGCCCATGGGCTATAAGTCCAACACACAAGAACCATAGGAAGAGACCCAGGCCAACCAAGGAGAATGCCCAATCAGGGTCGGCCACGGGCCCAGTGCAGTCTGGGTAAGCCAAGCCCAATGAGAAGATCTCGAGATATAATAAAAGATAATATAAAATACTATGAGATTTGATTCTAGCTTGCTAGGGATTAGGAAACTCATATCCTAATCCTAGTAGGGTTATAAAACCCTAGATCAAATCCCCTATAAATAGACCATCAAAGGTATTTTAAAACTTCTGACTTCTTCCCTGTTCTATAATTCCTTTTTCTTTGTTTTGCAGGTCCTATCTTCAGTGAATTACAAATTCAAGTGATGATGTTATGTGAGGGTCAGGTGCGTTTCCCCTATTCCAAATTTTGCATCAACATTCCTAATTTTCCGCCCATTGAAGATTCTCATAAAATTTCAATTTATTGTTGGTTGATTAACGCATATTGTTATTAAAATTTTATTTTTTTTTCAAATTTTGAACATATACATTTATATATTACTTTAATTTTCAATTTTACCCCACACACATACATATATACATACATACATACATATATACATACATATATATATACATACATATATATATATATATATATATATATATATATAATACTTTAATTTTTGTATAGTTGAAACTAAAATCTTATTTTCACTTCAAAATTTCTCTCATACGTATGTGTATATAAATATTTTTAATCTTTAGTAAGTTATGATAGGAAGACTAGTGGAATAAACAAAGGTCGACTAGTTGCAAAAGGGCAAATAAGTTCTTAATATTAGGGTTGTAGCCCGAACCTTTTAGTTTTGCAAAAATAGCAAAAAAAAAAAGCACAACCCACAATTTAAAACAAAAAAATGTATGCATGCACCTGATACACTTGATACACACTTAATATACACTTGATACACTTAATACACTCGATACATACTTGATACACCTGATGCGATTAATACACTTGATACACTTGAATTAAAATAATACACTTAGAATTAAAAACAAAAACTTGAACACTTAGAATTTAAAAGAAAAAAAAACTTAAACTTCTTCTCCATCGAAAGCAGCAGACCTCCCACAAGGTCCCAACATCTCTCTTCAAACAACCAACACTGCTCCACACCATCTGCCGCCGACCACCGTTCCACCTCCCTATCGCTTACCTCCATCGACTGCTGTTCTGTCATTGCCGATTGTCGGTCATCGTTTTTCTCTTTCTCTTTCTATCTTTATTTCTCCAAATCTCTCTTTCATCAATTTCACAATCTTTGTCGTTGACTCTGCTCCATCTCTTCGCGACTTATCTCCATCAACAACTGCATGTCCGATCACCAATCGTCGGTTGCTACTTTTCACTCTCTCTATCTTTCTTTCTTTATCTATCAATAAATTGTTTAGGAATTTATGTAATAAAAAAAATCAAAAATTCGTAATTGTTAAACCAGTAATTAATTATTTAGGGATTATATATTTGTTGTATTTGCAAAGTTTGAAAAGTGAAAGTCATCATTTCTAAATCTTAAATTTAATTTGTTACCCAATACAATTTTTTATAAAAAAATATATATTTTATTGGTGAATAATTCTGTATATGTTTATTATTATTTTTTAATTAATATTACTTTGACCTAGATATTATACATCATAGTATTTAAAATTATATTTATATGAAGGTTAGATTATAAGTTTAATTCCTAAATTTTCAAAATTTCATCTCTTAAGTGGTTAAATATTTAATTTTGTATTTAATAGTTTCAAACACATATTTTAGTTGTATTTAATTTTGTTGATTAATTGAACTTTTTTTAATAAAATATTAGGGCTAGGAGGATTCCAATCACAAATCTCGTCGCTAACATATTTATATGTCAGTTGAGCTATAATCACTTTGCATGAGCAAGAACCTAACAATTTCAATTTTGTTACTAATAATTACATTTGTTTTTAAATAAATATTGTTTCAATATTTTTTAAAAAATAAATATATCATAGAACTTGTTAGATACAACATTTCAAATATTTAAGAGACATATATTAATACAAAATAGAAACCATAGAAATATATTAGACACAAATTTAAAAGTTCGTTGGTTAAACATCTGAACTTATATGAATTTATGTCCCCCCACTCCCAATAATGAATTTTTAGATTTGTTATTGCCTTGAGATTTAAGTTTTGTTTCAATTTTGGTCCATATGTTTCAAGATTTACGCTTTTAACTTTGATTTTTCATCAAATACTCACTATCGGTCATTAGTGTTAATATTGTCTATTAATTAATTTAAAATAATTATTAATAATTAAGTTTCACTATATCTCATTACTATTAAAATTAAATTTAAAATTTCAATTAATAATTATTTCAAATTAATTATTTGACATTCCCAATGGCTGAAGGTGAGTATTAATTTATTGAAAAATTGATGCTAATTAAAAGTGTAAATCTTGAAACTCAGAAACCAAATTGAAACAAAGCTCGAATCTAAGGGGTAAAATTATACCATTTTGAAACCTAGAGACTAAATTGAAATCAAAATCAAAACTTGTGTAGCATTTTGAAACCTTAAAACTAAATAGTAACTAAACCTAAAACTTAACGACCAGACTATTAGCCTTCAGTACCATGGTCGATTTCACATTGTCAACGCCACATTGGATCCTGTCCTCAATCTTTTGCTCATTTCTTATTTAAATTTCAATTGGAATGATTTAAGATGCGTTCAAATTGCATTTTTGAGTTCTACATGATGTTTGCTTTGAAATAATACTAAATATATGAATACAAAAAAATCGAGTTTATTAACATCAAATTATTTGGTTTATTTAAAGTTCTAAAGCTAACATTTGACTTGATTGTTTTGTTTTGTTTTTGTTCTCTGTGTTTAACTTTTTTAGAGTTCAACAAAATATTTGAGGTAAAAGAATTTAAACCTCTGGTGATCTTCTGAGTCAATTCATTCACTTATGCAAAATATGAAGGGATGAATATTCAAATTAAAAATACACAAGTGTGGCTATATCAATTACAATAGTTAAGGTAATATGCACAGTTTTCCAAAAGATTTTACCTATTCTTTGTTCTCACAAAGTTTTCGGATAAACATGTTTGTGAAGAGTTGAACATGTGTTTATGTTAATTTATAAGGATGTGGTTCAATTTCTAGTTTTGATTATCTGAGTCTCTTTCTTGATTGTATACACTTGATTTGAAGAAGTTGAGCAAGTGAATGTTCTTGAAATTGAAGTCTTGAAAAAACGTTTGTATCTTTGAAAGACTTGTGCTTTCAAGGCGAGTGTTCGGCTTCAAGTGCTTATTAGAGAGTCTTTTGATTGAATTTTTTCTAGGCTTGCTGGAGTCTAAAATTTATGATCCTTTCAAATGAAAAGAACTTATATATTAATTTATGATCCTTTCAAATGAACATAACTTATATATTTATAAAGTTCTCAGGTTGTGAAGGTTTGAAATTGTGTTCATGGACCTAGCTGTTTGGCTCAACTAATTCAATTTTAGGTCTTGTGTTCATGGACCTAGCTGTTTGGCTCAACTAATTCAATTTTGGGTTTGGTTGACGCCAAATTAAACCTATCCAACAAGAGAAATAGCATTTTTTTTAAGTTTTATTTTGGGAAATAGAAAGATGTTTATAGGTTAGGAAAAATAGCACAACAAAATTAGATTTAATTAATTACTAATTACTAGATTACAAAAATAACTCAAATGATATCTATAATTAATTTATTTCAAAAAGATCGTTTTTTAAAAATCATAACAACCTAAATTTTATTGATATTTAAAATAGTTTTTTTTATTTAAAAAAAGAGATATGATTCAACCACCTAAAAGCTAAAATGTGATCTAAACCTTTCAAAATAAAAGATTGACCTAACGACATAAAAAATATCTAATGATTGAGATAATAAAAGAATGAATTACAGTGTAATTCATAAAGATTCAAAACACAAAAATCCCATTCGAAGTCTTAAGCTTGAAAAACTCTCAATTGCAAATTAAGATCGGTTGGCAGAAAAAAAATTAATTACACTGTCATTCTTCTCTATAAATTTTTTTTTTTTTTTTTATTTAATTTTTCCAGAAATACTCTAAAAGCATTTGAGATCATAAATAAACGGAAGGAGGTACAATTGTACAACACATGGATGCGACATTACAAAATCTAAACAATATCGTGGGTTATGAGTATTCTGTAAAGAACTTTCGAATGAATTCAACTGATTTCATTAATTCTCTCCCAAAGAATGCTTAACACTGAAGACATTACAAGTACCGGAGAAAAACTAAAGTTTGTTACAAAAACCAACAGAATTATACAGAAACTAATATATAAATAAGATGGGCTTCAGTATGTGGGCTTAACGAAATTTCAAACCTAGGGGTGATCATGGCGGTATTAGTACTGACGATAATATCTAGAAAGTTGGGAAGAAGAAAATCAAACATGAAGTGAAGATCCTCGATTAACCCTAGACCTCTATTCTCAAATAAATTCTTCTTTAATCGGGCTACATTCTTTTGAGTACATAGTTGTTAAAGAGAAAATTGATGGTGCTCTCTACAAGTTGTCATCCCATTTACCATAAAAAAAAAAAAAAAAAAAATCTTAGTAGTTAAAAAATCATAGCAAGATAAAAATAGTTCTAATAAAACAACAACAAGAAGGTATAGATGCTTATTTGAAAACGAATGGAAAAACAACAAACATGAGAATCAATTCAAACAAACGAAGAACAAGAAGCTTATGAATGCTTATTTGAAATCAATTGGGAAAAAAACAAAATATCAGAATCCATTTGAAAAAATTGATATTTTAATTAAAATAAGTGTTTAAAGTTTAGACTATTATAAATATAAAAAAACTACCAAATAAGATAAAATGATATAAAATATTAAAATCAGAAAATGCAAAGATAATTAGATAAATTAAGATAATTTGATATTTGAAAATAGAATCGAAAATACACAAAAATATTTTGATAAAACGAACAATTAGATAAATTCATATTTGAAAATAAAGATTTAATCAAAATTTAAGTTTAAAACCAACTGATCCCGATATTTTTTTTTTGCTATAATTAATCAGATTTAATTAGACTGTATTTACGGATTATGAGGCCATTTTGAGATTTCAAAAAAGTTTGATCACATGGAAAATTGGTAGTTTACTATATTTATGATGGTATATGTGTCTGAATGAAACTGTAATTTGTGCTATAGGACACAATTTCCCTTATGCTTGGTTTAGATTTAATTAAACTTGAGTCCAAATATTAATACTAAGTTATTGTTTCAAATTAGTTTTTTCAACATGTAACATCTTACTAATTTATGTCTTTAATTTTAATTTAAAATCTATGTCAACTTTTAATTAGTCTCAAATTCAATTTTGTAATTTCATCATTTATTTGAGAAATGACTGGGATAATTTGTAATGGTTCCAAAAATTTTCATTCAAAAGTCCCATTTTCTAAATTTATTATATCTAAATTTTTAACTAAAGTTTAGTTTTCAAGCACGTTTTTTTTTTATCATTTTTTAATTAATGTTTTGAATTAAATTGTTGTGATTCCGATTGGTTAAAATTTATTACCTGTTTAATTATTTATTGATCAATTTGACTTTTTTCCTACCTAGAATCTGTTAATTAAATTTATTAAGGTGATCATTAATCAGTATAATTAAATTGCAATTAAATTCTAAATTGAATTACACAAACAATTAGGTCTCTTTGCTTGTTAAAACAGTTTTCTTCTTTTAAGTATTGTTAAAAGAATTTAATTTTTTTTGTGTTTATTTTTCAATGAAGATTATTTGAAATCCTGTTTATTTATGATGAGTACTATTTGAAAATCCTCTTTAGTTAGGGTGAATACATAATGTATTATTTTTCCATATGGACACTATATAATTTTAGTTTGGTTTTTGTATGTTCAAGTACATTTTGAATGGTATTTATATTTCCACTGAAATATAAAATAATAGATAATCAATAAATTACAAAATAATATTTTCTTAAATTAAAGTATAAAAAAATGTAATTACAGAAAATAAAAAAGCTTAAGTCTTTCTATTTCTTTTAGCTTTAGTATAATTAAAAAATATAATTAAAAAAAATGAAGTATAAAGAAATGTAATCAAATTCTTTTCTTAAATTGAAGTATAAAGAATGTAATTACAAAAAAAA
Organism: Lagenaria siceraria; assembly: GCA_002890555.2. NCBI lineage: Eukaryota > Viridiplantae > Streptophyta > Magnoliopsida > Cucurbitales > Cucurbitaceae > Lagenaria > Lagenaria siceraria. Next base: position 8,988,721 of record CM016483.1, on the reverse strand, counting down.
AAAAAAAAGTTTCAACTTTGTTTTTTTTTTTTTTTTTTTCTTGAATAGTATAGTTATAGAAAAAGCAATCAAAGTCCTTTCCTAAATTAAAGTATAAAAATGTAATTATAAGACATATATATATATATATATAAGGGCAAATTGAAAAAATTACTCTTGAAGTATGGTGGTAGTTGCAATTACAAACTTAAACTTTTTATTGTAAAATTTGGGCCCCTAAACTTCAACCAGTGTTAAACTTCTACCCTCGAGCTTATAATAACTATAGAAATTGAACCCACAAATGATAAAAATTGAACCCTCAAACTTATACAAATTATATATTTATACAATTTGATCCAATCTGATCCAATTTTAACATTTATGCAATTTTGAGAGTTCAATGTTTAAAATTGAAAATTTTAGGCTATAATTGCAACTATCAACAACTTGAGGGGTAGTTTTTGCAATTTACTATTGTAGAAAATTTTCATATATAGAAAAAATGTCAAACTATTTACAAAAAATAGCAAAAAAATACTGATAATTATTGATAGACTTCTATCAACATCTACCAGTGATACACTTCTATCATTTCTATCACCGATAGACTCTAATAGATTTCTATCGGCATCTATCACAACTATCTACAAATTTTGCTATTTTGTGTAAATAGTTTCCCTTATTTTTCTCTGTTTAAAAATTCTCCTATATATATATAACAAGTTTCAACTTTGACCATTTTTTTTAGGTTTAGTATAGTTATAAAAAATGGAGTATAAAAAAATGTAATCAAATTTCTTTCTTAAATTAAAATACAAAAAAATTAGGAAAAATTACCTTTTGAGTCCCTGAATTTTTAGGAATAGGTGCATTTAGTCCGTAAAATTTCAATTTAGTCAATTTAATCTCTCACTTTTGTAAAGTAAGTTTAAAAGGTCCTTATACCTATTTTTGAAATTAATTAGATATTTTAAAACCATTTAAAATATGGATATGACATTTGTAAATTAAAAATTAAAAAATATATTTCCTCTCTCCTCTACCATTCTTCTCTCTCATCATCCTCTCCCTTTCTCCCTGGACATATGGCCCCTAACAGTTTTCTCATGAAAAATTAGAGTGAACAGGGATTGAAAATTTAGTATCCTTCTTTACTTAATTATGAACACGTCCTATCTGATTCTCACTTGGACCAACTACACCATCTCCAAATCCAACCAATTGGAACATGTGATGACATTTCATTAGGTAGGTGGGAATATATGGATTCGAGCAGGAGAGAGGGCGTGATGGAAATTATGAGTTCAAAAGAATGGAAGTGGCCAAGGGGATGTATACACTGGAAAGGGGGAAGAAGATGAAGAGGGAATGACGATGGTGGAGGGAGGGAAGGAGAGAGGAAATATTATTATTATTATTGCTATTTATTTACAAATGTTACACCTAATTTTAAAAAAAATTAAAAAAAACATTTAATTAATTTATAAAAATAGGACTAAGGATCTTTTAAGGCTATTTTGCAAAATTTAGAGACTAAAATGTGCAGATTAAAACTTTAAGGACCAAATGCACATATTTCTAAAAATTTAGGGACTAAAAAGATATTTTTCATTACAAACATAAAACTTAAAAAAGTTTGACTTTGACATTTTTTTGTAGCTTAGTTAAAACGAAGGAAGTATAAAAAAAATGCTATCAAATTTATTTCTTAAATTAAAGATGTAACTAAAAAAAAAATTTAAAATAGAATAATAAAGGAAACTATTTACACAAAATATCAAAAGTTTTAGATAGTTGTGATAGACGCTAATAGAAGTTTATCAGTGTCTATCAGTGAAAGAAATAATAGAAATCTATCACTGATAGATGCTGATAGAAAAAGTCTATCAATGTCTATCAGTCTTATTTTTTTACTATTTTCTGTAAATAGTTTGACATTTTCTCTATATGTGAAAATTTTTCAAAAAATAATGATAACTTTGACATTTTTGTTTGTTTTAGTATAGTTATAAAAAAATGAAACTAGAAAAAAAATATCAAACTCCTTTCTTAAATTAGCATACAAGAATGTAATTAAAAAACAAAATTGAAAAAGTTTTAACTTTGAATTTTTTTTTTCCTTTTTTGAAGCTTTAGTATAGTTATAAAAAATGGAGTATAAAAAATATGTATTCAAATTCCTTTCTTAAATTAAAATATTTAAGAAAAAGTAACTAAAAAAATTAAAATTTTCAACTTTGACTTTGACTTTTTTTTTTTTTTTTTTTTTTTTTTTTTTTTTTTTTTTTTAAGCTTTAGTATAGCTATACAAAATGAAGCAAATTATTTTCTTAAATTTAGTATTACGAAAAAGTAATTATAAAAAAAAAATTGAAAAAGGTTGAACGTTGCTTTTCTTTTTTCTTTTTTTCTTTTCGTTTTACTATAGTTATAAACAATGGAACATAGAAAAGGTAATAAAATCCCCTTAAATTATAGGAGAGTTTTTAAAAGTAAAAAAAATAAGAGAATCTATTTACACAATATAGCAAAATTTTTAGATAGTTGTGATAAACGTTGATAGAAGTCTATCAGAGTTTAGATAGTTGTGATAAACGTTGATAGAAGTCTATTAGGGTCTGTCAGTGATAAAAATGATAGAAGTCTATCACTAATAGATGTTGATAGAAGTCTATCAATGTCTATCCATGTTCTTTTGCTATTTTCTGTAAATAATTTGACATTTTTTCTATTTGTGAAAATTTTCCTAAATTATAATAAAAAAATGTAACTACAAAAAAGTTGTAAAAATAATAGGAAAAAAACTAAACATTAACCATAATAATTTCCATCTCAAACACAAAATTATATAACACAGACTACTATTTTAGTCAGAACCCCCACATAAACAATCATAGTGTAGAAACAAATGTTGATCATTAGTATGTTGTGGAAGGACACAACTTCCTTGAAAGTAAAATTTGGCGTGACCTTGGTGCTAAATCACTTCTTATCAATTGCTTTCCAACATTAACACAACACCCTTCATCAAACGTGCATTCATCAGAGAATGGTTAAAATGAAATAATAAACCCCAAATTTAATAAGGTAAGTAAAAAAGAAAGATTTGAAATTGATTTCAAATAAAAAATTAGGAAAAATGTTATCAATCTCAATCTGAAACATTAAAGAAAAGGTAATTACATTTTGGTCCGAAACTTTGGAGGAAAAAGTAGTAAATTTATTATTATTATTTTTTATATAGGAGCGTGATTACTTGAACCTACCCTCTAACTGGATGATGGTGGCGTGGGTGCGTGGGGATAGATTCTACTACCACTAAAACCATATTTTACATGTGGAACAACATGAAGTTTTCTCAAATATGATTTTACAATGGACCAAAAGCCTGAGTCATTCCAACACATACTTGGATCTCATTCTTTCTAGGAATTTCATCGGTAGTTTCAACAAAGGGCTTTGTATATAGAAGGCCTTAATCATAGGGTCATATTACACTATTGTCTTATAGACTCCATTTATTTCAAAAATAGCCTAATGAACTACAATTTTTCAATAGTGTTGGGGTCTATTTACCGTTAAGACCTCATCCATATTTTTTTTTATAAAATATATATATTTTTTAAATTACCTAAGGTTTTGGTACCTCCTTCATGCATAGCTTAGATTTTCATGTATATGCCCATTAACGATCCTTTCTGAAAAAAAATAAAAAAGGAAAAAATCATTGGGAACCTCATTCTTTCTCCTCACTCTCCTTTTCATTCCCATCTTCATCTTATTCCTTTAAAAATGACTTCTCTCCCCTTCACAAACCTCACCTCTATCTCCACCAAAGCTTCCAATCTTCAGACGGCATGCCTCCCTCCAGTGACGTGCCTCCCTTCGATGACGCGCCTGTTAAGATCTCGCCGCCGTGGTTTAGTCAGTTTTTCAATATATCGACAGTGACGTGCCTCCCTTCGATGACGAGCCTGCCAAGATCTCGCCATCGTGGTTTAGTCAGTTTTTCAATATATACTGTGATATATGTACTTCTTCAATTTTTTGATATATATATATATATATATTTGTTTATATATTTATATTTCCTGTTTTATGATATATACACCCATATATATTGAACGTTAAGTCCATCTGTGTTTATATACTATGGTAGATGACTTTGTTTATTGAGGTTTGAAATTCAATTTAAAGTTGTCAATCTTACTAGTATGTTTCATATATTGGTTAGAATGTGATAAGATTGAGTCCATCTCTGATTTATATACCAATCACTACAACAAATTCGGCCTTCAGTGTCGGTCCAAAAAATTGGACACGGATCTTTAATGTCAGGCCAAGTGAAAAAAAAAAGGATCTTTAATGTCGGTTTTAGACTGACATTAAAGATACATTAAAACCGACCGACATTAAAGATCCTCTAAAAAAATTTTCAAATTTAATTTTCTTTTTTAATCTTCATTTTTTGTTTCCCTCCTACTCCTTCACTCTCTTTGTTTTCCACCAGAACCCAACTTTCTCTCCCTTTTCTCTCTCTCTATTTTCATATGCAAACCATTAGACCCAACTCGCTCTCTCTCTCTCTCTGTTTTCATACGCAAATCAGACCCAACTTCGTCAATCTCGCCGGCATAGCTCGGCCAATCTCACTTGACGCTCACTCCGTCGATCACGACCAGATCTGCGCCGTTGGTCACCCAGTCCGTGCAGCTCCATCAAGTCTCTGTAGCTACGCCGATCTCTGAGTTCACCCGTCAACTTCGTCCTCTAGCCGCTAGATCTACAACGCCGATCTTAGGTTTCTGCAAATTCGCCAGATCCCACCGCCGTCGACACGCCGAAGTTTGTGCATCTCCATCAATCTCACCTAGGTCATTGCAGATCTGTGCTTGATCTATCCACAAGCGCCGGCGTCCAGATCTGTGCTTCGTCCATCCATGAACGCCGTCATCGTGAGTCCCCGAGCTTCGTCCGTTCACGAGCATCGTCGTCGTCCAAGCCTATTGATAAAGATCCTTTTCTAACGTTTGTTTCTGATTTCTGAAGAAAACTAGTGGTTCTGTCCAAGCCTAAAAAATTGAGGTTCAAATTTTTTCTGAATTCTGATACTGTAGATTGTTCCACAGGTAACGAAGGCTTAAAGTTCTACCTCTTTTTGAAGATTCACCCAATAACTTGCACTATTGAACCTCACCCAATAACTTTCGATGTATGGTCTTCCTCTACTTTCAAATGCTATTTTTTGTTCATAAATTAATTTGATTTCACTTACACTAGTGGTGGAATAATTCACAAAGAATAGTTTATTAAATTAATTTGACTACAGAGTAATCCATGTGGCTAATTTTCAAACTTTTTGTTTCAGCTATATGTCTTCTTTAAGCAAACAAAATATACTCCCATAGTGACTTATTATATGTTTATGGATATCTATAGCAATCTGGTTAAATTTTGGAGTTTTATATTCTTTTGTCAGTGACATTGAAGTGATGTTATTGGTAATAGGTGTTACTCACGAAGCAAGATTGTTCTTAGAAACTTATAAGTTCCTTTCCAACATTGCATCATGTAGACCAAGAATCTGTTAGGAGCTTATCAGAGTTGAACTAATTGAAATTTATCATCTTTTTTATTTTGCATTTTATTTGTTGCGGTGAAGATTTTATCATTATTTTATCATGTTTTGTTTAAACAAGTGAATTCGATTGTTGGAAATGTTTGATGTCTAGTGATTATTTTTGCTTTGGCATAGGCTAGTTGTTGTTCTTTCACTGAGTTTTGTTTTTTGGTTTTTTTATGAGATGTTTTCAACTGTATTGTTTATTAGTGATTGGAAGGAGTTTAATGAATATGAATGTTATAAGAAGATTGAAGTAAGTTTTTTTTTGTTTGACCTCTTGTAATGTTATTCTTTGCAGAAGTGGAGAGATGTTGAAGCACTTAGCTCAATCGAACAGGTACTCTTATATATCAGGAAGCACTCCAATGTTAAGATTGCAAAAGTATTTTTCAATGCTTTGGGTTGTTTGAGGATGGTAAATGTGGCCTATTTTTTCATTGATGGTGGTTCACCTTTTGCACGGAATATCTTACACCGTAATTTTTTTTCTTTACGTCTTCCTTAATCCTAAAAAAGATTGTCTCATTTTGTGGTTATGGACCTTGCATTTGAAATTGATACAATACCAAATCTCTATCAAATACTACTAGTGCTACAATTAATTAATTTATGTCTCTTCCAAATGTTTAAAGTGTGAGATGATTCTATTTGTTTTTTAGGTCCTCTGAAGGCCTTTTTTGCTATCAAGTTCAGTTCATGCAAGATCAATCTACTGGTTCAGACAACTGGATTCTAGTATACAGCTTGGCACACTTTTGATTGGTGAAGAATGATTTTGCATCCATGAAATTACTTGGTGAAGTTCCAACAATGAACTTAATTATACTTGATGCCCTGCTCATTTACAATTGCTTCTATTTGGTGGCACAAATTTTTTTAACATTTTATCATGTTAAACAAATTGATTTAGCAGAGCAGGAGAACTTTAGCATCTGATATATGGTGATAGATTTATTTTCGATCTCAAATTCGTTGTTGACATTCTCCAAAGGCCTCATAGAATTTTCTCTTCTCTTCTCTTTTGGGTTATTATTATTATTATTATTATTTTTAAGTTCCATGACTTTTAAGAAATATTGTCCTTCCTCTTTTGTTTGTAGTTTCATTTTAAATTTTCCAAGGACTAGGTGGCTTGAACCATTTCGACACTTCCTTTTTCAACCATAATGGTCTATCTAAGGTTCAATCACTTCCCAATTTAACTTATATCTGTTCTCTATACGGAAATTTTTTTGGTATATGAGGCAATCGAGTTCTTTTTTGCTAAGTAGTTGATGATTAGTTGATTTCATTTTCTATTTGATTATCGATTCACTAAGATGCTTAGTTCAGTTATGGGGATATCGCGGATTGCTCTTCAAGCACGTTCCCAAACTAATTTAGGTACGTGAATATTTGATTGTATACATAAGTAGAGTGGGCATTGTAGTAAGACTTAGTATGTGAATATTTAATTTGTTATTCACTCTGGTGCAACCCCTTGTAACGCATATTGTCTTGGTTATTATTAAACTCAAAACCTGAAAATATGGAAGGTACAAATAAAGATGACCAAGGAGGAAGGTCTTCACTTAGAGTGCTACTTTTCTAAGATAAATTTCTCACGAAAACTTGAAAATGAATTAGCTTGATTTTTTTTTTTTTTTTTTGCAGGATTTTGAAGGAGACAAAATATGTACACATAAATGGAGAAAGTAAAGTCCGTTTCACAGTGGTAAGTCTTGCAAAAAAAAATTCTTCCTCTAAGTTTCAAACTCCACTCCACTCTAAATTCCTTTCGGACTAAATTAGAGTGTTTTTGAATTGTCCCTAACACTTGAAAACTCTTGTTTGTGGATTCAGACTAGTTTTGGACTCTTCAAACTCGTTCCAGTAAAGACCCTAGCCTTTTTGGTAAGATATTTAGGTGGTAATGTTTTGTTTAGACTTTTCAGTTTTATTTTAAGTGTTGTAATTTAGTTTATAACATTTGGAGCTCTATTTGTAGATAGGTAAGTTTTAATTTGCAGCTTTATTTGATATATTCTTAATATTCTCAATTTTATATACTTAAGTAAGTATATCTTCTTTGCAGATTGTTTTGTGATAGGACCCTCCAGACAACCAACTTTCTTGATCTTTAGACTTTAGAACTCTACGTAATATTGATCGTTGTAACTTGTTGATAGGTTACTTAGTTATTACATTATGCTATGTATTTTATAATTAAGGATCATAACTTGTCTTGTATTTAAAGTTTTGTTTATCTTTATAAATTGAATGTAGTTTGTAGAGAGACGGATAATCATATTACTTCTATTGGAGTGAATTAATTAATTGTTGTGCTTGTTGAAAGTTGAGTTATGGTGTATACAAATATCATATTACTTTTATTATATGTATAGAAATATTAATTTTGTTAGTCAGTCATGTATGCAAATAATAATTTTTTTTAATTTTTTAATAAAGTAATGATGACGGACATTGCCTTTCACAGAAAATTAATATTTAATGACGGGCAAATACATTTAATGTTGGTTAGGCTACCAGCATTGAGGGTGTCAGTGTTCAATGTCGGTCATCTATAATGTCGGTCAAAAACTGACATTAAAGACATCAATAATGTCGGTCGAAAACCGACATTAAAGTCGACCGGCATTAAACATCTTTAATAACACGTTCTTCGATGTCGGTCACCTGACCGACACCGTACCCCAATAATGTCGATTTTTGACTGACATTATAGCCCATTTTTGTTGTAGTGAATGTATGTTGACATACATATATAAGAACATCGAGAAATATATATGATATATACACCCATATATAATATATACATATAAAAAAATCGGGAAATATATTACAGACACAAGCGATACCTAATTAGAAGTGCATACATATCTAAATATTTAGGATATATCACCAAATAAAAAATGGAATATATTAAATAATACTCCAAACAAACAATAGAAATATATCAAATAATAGCAAAAATCAAACACGAAAAATGAAGAAGACGGTAGAAATCAACAAGTTGCAAATGTTTGATACGTTAAATGAAAAATAAAATCATATTAAAGGAATTTTCTCTCTCTAATTGAAAATGGAAAAAAATCATATTAAATTCATTTTTTTCTCTCCAATTGAAAATGAGAAAAAATCATATTAAATGCATTTTCTCTCTCTAATTGAAAATGAGAAAAAATCAAATCATATTAAATACTATTTCTCTCTTCATAATAATTGCATTTTCTCTCTCCATCACTAAATTAGATTTGTAAACAAGGAAATATATAAAAAAAAGGATATGAATAAATGGAAAAAAGGATAAAATTGTCCAAAATTAACCCTAAAAGCCTTCTTTAAAAAAAATTCAAATTTAAAGACATTTATGAAATATATGACCCAAAGATGATTATTTATGTAAAAATCCCAAATGCGGGCTTTCAATGACAACAACAATCTAATGAAGAAAAAATGAAAAAAAACAAAAAACCAAATGATTTCCAAAGAGACCAAAACTTCACAAACTAAAGATGTCTCATTTTGAAGTGTTGAAACAAAAAATGTATTTTCTGTTTATTTAATAATTGTTTTTTAATGTTTCACGTTATTTTACCAACTTCATCTTTGATTTTGTACCATTGCCATTTAAATTAATAAATAAGTAATGATATGAATTCCTAGCAAGTGTCCATTCATATTCCCAAGTGATCCATACCCACTCTCAAACTGTATATATATAAAACTCTTAAGAGCGTTTGGTATTTGAGTTTGTATACTAAAAGAAAACACTCACATTTTCCAACTGCCAAAAAAACTTATTAAAAGAGAGAAAAATCAGCTACCTACATTCTTCTCTATATATTTCTCTCCTCCCAAGTGTACAAAAGGGATAGAGAGAACTAATTACTTGAAGAAAATTACAGGGAAAAAATGGCAGATATCGAGGCTCAGACGAACAAGAAGACGGAGTCAGATCGTTCGAAAGCTGCTGCCTCTTTTAGGAAGGCAAATCGGCCTGTCACTTGAGGGTAACCCAAAAAACAGCCATTTACATCTTTCAAACATCAACAATATCTTTCAACATCATTCATGTTCTTTTAGGTTCTTTTTTATTCAAGTATATAATATAAAATAAAAATTTTCTGATCCTAACCGCTAAAGTCTTGTTTGATAATGTTTTGGATTTTGGTTTTTGAATATATATTAAGTTTTTAAACACTACTTTCACCTATAAATTTCTATGTTTTGTTATCAACTTTTTATTTATATTTTTAAACACCAAGTCAAGTTTTGAAAACTGTAAAAAATAGTTTTTGTTTCTAGAATTTGACTAGGAATTCAAGTGTTTATGTAATAGAGAAACTCAGAAACACAAATATATATAGTTCAAAAATATAAAACTTAAAACAAAATTGTTATCAAACAGGAACAGTTTTCAAAAATTTGATTTTATTTTTAGAACTTAACTAATAATTCAAGTGCTTCTTTAAGAAATGTGAAAACCCGATGATACACTCAAGCGCATGCTTCGAGTAATAATATAGTTTAAAACGACAACCTTACCTGAGTATTGTCCTTAAAGAATCAGTTTGATATACTTTTAACTATTTAGATATCATTCTAATTTTATCTAGTTGACTGAACTATGATAAGAACTAATATTCATCTAAACTAAATATAGGAAAGCAAATAAATGGTAACAAACGGGATGAAACTAGACATATAACACGTTTTAGGGTATTGACTTATTAATGGATTAACTAAATTAATTGTTTAGCTCTTAGATGGATTAAATGACAACTATAGACCTAGAAGTCTAGTGTCCTAGTATCGTTTTTTGAGCTCAACCATTTCTAACACCTAACTAATAATTTATTATCATGCAATTAATTAATTAATTAATTAGATGCAACATTACGTTCCTTCATTATCGATCTCTATTAATCTCCTATCACTTTCGTGCATACTTAAATAATAGTCTGACATGCTAGATATAACTCAACGTCTTCTCTCTTGAGCAATAAATTAGATCAAAAGTCATCTAAATATGAGTGGTCAATTGTTTTAAAGCATTAAACACAAACATGCTAAGATAGTCCTGGATTACTCAAATCCAAGAAACAAATCAAAATAGTTTTAGCAATCCAACAACTATATCAAAACCCTAAGAACTATGATTCAACAACTCATGGTACGATACAAAATAGAGACAGTTCATAAACTACGATTAGATTACTTATTTGATCATTCAAATCAATGAGGAATTTTTTATTTTATAGTTTTATACTCGATTTCCCTATCATCAAAATTAATTTTAGAAAAATTATAATGTGTAGCAAAAAAATATAAGGGTATTTACAAAACTAGCAATGATTTTCTAAAATTACAAATATAGCAAAAATTTTAAATTTGATTTCTATTTTTTCATTATTCCAATTTTATCCTAATTTATGTATCAATGGACATATTTGATATACTATATACTTGGTATATCAGTCAAAATATGTTATATCATTTATGCAACTATCACCCAGTACCACCAAAGACTTAGAACACACAAACTTAGGTAGGTGGCCACCATGGATTGAACCCACAGCCCCTTATAGCCCTTTGGCTATTTTTGGATGTTCCCACTACCACTAGGCCAATCCATGATAGTTAATTCCAAAATCATTTACAAAAGTAAAATTAAATCCTTGATCGGGGTACCCTATCCAAACAAAAGAATACTTAAATAAAAATGATTAACCAATGACATCAGAGAAAAAGAAAGACTCCAAGACCAAACCACCACGACCCATCTACGACAAAAGACACGAATAAATAAAATGCGGAAGCCTCAACTAATCCCTATTTGGTCCGGTCACGGATTCTTCACGTCGCCCGCTGGTAAAAAGGGCGGTTTGAATGTGGGGGCTGTTCTTATTTTACCCGAAGGGTTTGAATTAGCCCCCCCCCCCCCCCCCGATCGTATTTCTCCCGAGATTAAAGAAAAGATGGACAATCTGTCTTTTCAGAGCTATCGTCCCACTAAAAAAATATTCTTGTGATAGGGCCTGTTCCTGCCTTTACCTGAAATTCATAAGATGAAAGGAATGAGTATAAAACTCAGTAAGTAATCAAATTGCTGGGTTTTCTACTTTACATAAGCAACCTGCCCACTCCGTCACCATGTCTAGCGACCTGAATGCACGCCGTCAAAACTGAAGGGTGAGCCTGATGACCCACCAAGTCAAACATGGAGGTGAACCCGTCGGCTCACACATGTCTAGTGGCCTGATGGCACACCGTCAAACATGAAAGTGAACCTGTCGGTTCACATTATGTAACATGGGATGAAACGAGCATCTGACATCGGATTAAGTTATACATACTACATAATTTAAGCATGGGACTCAGTCATACCTGTTGGCTTTTTAGCCCTTAATCTCAAATTAATTAATTTTAATTAATGATTTAATTAATATTTTGATGATAACAAACCTGATTTTGTTGACTAACAATTTTATTATTTTGAATAGCTCATAGCGTAGAGCTCGAAACAACGATTCTGATGCCTCTTGAATCACCAAAATCGGAGTTCAAACGAAGAAGTTATCGTCGAAATAAAGTTAACGAAAAAATACCGAGGTGGTGACGTGGCCAAAATTAATAATCAAATTAGACCGTCACTTGGAGCCATAGAGGGAGTGACACAAGGGGCTTTGTTTTATAATTGGTGGATTTTAATAAAACTAGAAGATATTGATTTTGAAAATAATAAAAAAAATGATTTTTAAAAAGAAATGAATTTAATATTATATATATGTATGTGTCTAACGACTAGTTGTTTTTAAAGTAAATGAATTTAATATTATATATGTTTGTGTCTAACGGCTAGTTGATTTTAAAATTAAAAAGAAAATTACTTTTTTACTTTTAATCTCAACCACTCAATTTGCTTTTTACACAATCCAATGGATCAAAATCAAATTCAATTTTTTAGCCCACTTTCCTCTCTTTTTAAACTTCATCTTCCCAAAATTGTTTCAACATTTTTTCACACTTTTCAATTCTCAAAATTAGTAAAAAGGCCACCATTGTTGCTCTCTCTCCAAGCTTCCAACTTTTCAATTCTCAAAATTAGTAAAAAGGCCACCATTGTTGCTCTCTCTCCAAGCTTCCAATTTTTGTTCTTTTCATCTTATTCTTGAGAGAATTTTCTATTGTATTGTGAGAATCAAAGTGTGTAAGCTCAAATTTGTATACCCACTCTTTTAGAGAGTTTTATTGAGTGATTTAAAGCTTTCAACAACATTGTAATGGTTTGATCCTAACCCGTGGAAAGGATCGGGTTTGCTCTTGAACCCGAAAAAGGAGCAAGGTAACGGTTCGGCTCTGATCCGTGGAAAGAGTCAAAAGGAGATTTTTAATCGAAATCCCGAGAGGCGCTTGGAAAAGTGGATGTAGGTCGAGTTTGACCAAACCACTATAAAAATTACGGTGTCTTCTTCTCTAACTCTTTCCTAATTATTTTTGTATTTAATTTTAATTGCATGTTTTTGTTGGTTGATATTGATTGAGTTTATTGTTACATACTTTTTATCAATCTTGTTATTTGGCATCATTTAGGGTTTTTATTAATTTAATTTAAAAAGTATTTAATTAGTTTAAATTAAGCATATTTCTTAAAAAGTTTAATTAAACTCTATTCACCCCCTCTAGGGTTGCCATATCGGCCCAACAATACCTACGTACATAATTAATAAATTTCCAATGGCCAGTCATACTTTCAGAGATCCTCAACATGCATGTTAAATTATTTCATAGGCAATACAGTGCTGCAATAATGGAGTTGACATGTAAGGGCTGAGGTTTGGCTTGAAGGCCAGCCCCAACAATAGAACAGGCTAGACCCAACAATAGAATCACTTACCTCACGCTATGCCTTAGCCAGTCAACAATTACACGTTTCTTGAACCCAAAAATCAACCTATAACACAACCCCAATTCTAGTTAAAACTAATAGTTACTGCCCAATCCAATTATATTCAAAAGTTCCATTACTTACCCAACGGCCAAGCGTCCCAAAATCAACCTCAAACTTTCGTTGGGCATGGCTCAGGACCTATCAAGTCCTTGCACTCAATCTAACTGTGCTGCGCAATACCCAAACGAAACGAAATTCAAATTCAGAAAACGCCTAACACGAGCACCAAACCACAAAAACATTACCTCAAAGAACTCAACGAAACCAGAAAACAACGACACCACCGACGGCGGCAGATCGCTTTTCGAGCGCCCTCGACGGCCGAGGGCTGGACTGGCTCTGCCGACGGTGAGATTGGACTGGCGCTGCGATGGCGAGACTGACGACGAGGCGGCTGGCGGACAGACGACGACATGAACTGGCGGACAAACGGCGAGCGGACGAGCGACGCGACTGGTGGACGCGTGGACCGACAGCGAGGCGAGGAGGTTGGCGGACGCGATCGGTGCGAGCGGCTAGAATGAGGGTTGCGACGCAGCGAAGAAGAAGAAAAAGAAATTTCCTTTTTTTTTATTTGCACGCATTACGATGCAGCTAATATATATAATTATATATTATAATAAATATATATTATAATAATATACATAATAATAATAAATAATATATATATATATATATATATATATATATATATTATAATTTCTTTTACTCTTTTTCTTCTCCAAAATACGATGTATTTCAAATTCCCAAGAACTCGCCTTATATTCAAAAGACAATTCAACACCAAAAAAAACTTGATAAATAAAATCACAACCCTTGAAAGTGCGGGACGTTACAGATAGTATATCTTAATTAACTAATATGCAAAATATAAAATATATCAATTAATTTATTCTATTTTCAAAATTTCTATATGATTTTGATGACATGTAAGTTACATTTAATTTGGTATATCAATTGTATAATGTATTTATTTCAATTTCGCATATATATCAGTTGATTGATATACCATATTTAAAAAGAAAGAAAAACATATCAACGATATTGTTGGTATACTAAATATGAAGTATATAATTGAAAAGATATATTTAACTTAAAATATAGTTGAGTGTGTGTTAATAGTCAACTACATTTTTCTTGTACTTGACTATTTATCGTATTGATATTAAGAAAACTTCAAACAAATTAATTAATGTATTGACAATAGGAGCATTTTTATTTTTATTTTTTGAAATTTTATAATTATTTTTTTAAAATAATAAGAGAATTTTTTTTTAACTTTTTTAAGTTTTAAGATATTTTTTACACTTTTAAAAGGTTTAGAAGTATTTTTGAAACAAAATACTGAACGATTTCCATTCAAAACTAACATTAATGGTATTTTAAAATTCTTTTAAAAATTTAAGAGTATTTTTTAAACTTTCAAAAATTCAATAATATTATTGACACAAATTACAGAGCTTCCAAGTATCTTTTATAATTTAGCCAAAATTTATCAGATTGGGTGAAGTAACATTTTGGAGTTGTTTGTACACAGTTCAATGACGTAAATTACAAGATCAAATCCAAGCAAAAAAGCTTTTCAATCCCAAACAAAACGAAATGGGAGGAGAAAACAATACTTAAAGGACTAAGCGGGGTGGTTGGTCCGGGCGAGATGTTGGTCACATTAGGTCCATCAGGGTCCAGCAAAACAACTCTTCTGGCGGCGTTAAGCGGGCGACTCGGCGGACGTCTCGACGGAGCCATAACGTACAACGGTAAGCCCTTCTCGAGTGAAATGAAACGAAGAATTGGTTTCGTTACACAAGATGATATTCTCCATCTCCATTTGACGGTAGCTGAAACTCTAGCCTTCACTACCCTTCTAAGTCTGCCTAACACTTTAACAAAACAAGAGAAACTAGCGGAGGCAGAGGCAACGATTTCCCAGCTAGGTTTAACCAAATGCAAGAACACCATCGTTGGGAGCCAAATTCTAAGAGGGGTTTCTGGAGGAGAGAAGAAAAGAGTCAGCATTGGCCAAGAAATGCTTGTAAATCCCAGCTTGTTGTTTTTGGACGAGCCGACGTCGGGGCTAGACTCAACCACGGCTCAGAAAATTGTGACGATTGTGGGGGAGTTTGCTAAGGGAGGGCGGAGCGTCGTTATGACGGTTCATCAGCCATCGAGCCGTCTTTTCTATTTGTTCCATAAGATCTTATTGCTATTGGAAGGAAATGCAGTATACTTTGGAAAGGGATCGGAAGTGATGGATTATTTCTCGAGTAATGGATATTCTCCATCTGTGGCTATGAACCCTTCAGATTTTTTGTTGGATCTTGCTAATGGTATGTCATTTTCTTTTGCCTTGTTTTTGCTTCATTTCCTTGCTATGGTTCTATTAAAAATATGGTTTTAACTATAAGATTAATTGTTAGGAAAAAAACATGGGTGGAGCCCATGTAGCCTGGACTCCACCTATTTATTGTGCAGCCCAATTAGCCCCCAATAAAAATCTGTCATGTGGTAGTTTTTTTAAATGATTTTTAAATTTTTTTTCTAATTTATATAAAAAGGTTGCATGGGAATTAGGTGCAGTCTCTAAACATTGCTCGATAATTGTTTTAGTTGTTGTACTTTGTATCTAATTACTCTATATTTTAAAGGGTAACGATAGGTTGCACCTAATATCTCATGCATCTCTTTCTTTTACACACAAAAGAAAAATTAAAATCAATTCACTAAAAAAACCTGTCACATGACAAATTTTTATTGAGCAATTGCATGATAGGTGCAGTCAGTACTCAAATTTTTTTTTTCTATTTTAAAAGGGTTCTAAGTTGTCAATTTAAGTAATGTATATTTGCACTGCCTAATCATGTAGTAAATGATTTGAATCAATTAGACACAAAATTAAAGATTGTCTATGTTGTGAAAAACCTTTCCAATACTATAATGATCATAGACTATATAACAACTAACTCAACGCCTTAAAAAATAATATAATTAAGCATTTTTCTCAAATGTATCTTTCAAATTTACCCTTCAACCTCTCCAAAAGTTTCTTCCAACAAAATGAACAAATGATAGGAAAGCATAGATCATCAAATTAAAATAAAGGTGACTCATACCTTCATGTTTTGTATTGGTGAGGTACATGCAGGTTTGTCAATGAATGATCCATATGAGGAACCAACAATAGTTAAGCAAAAACTTGTTTCATCCTATAAGAGCAATATCTCTGAAAAGTTAAAGTCAGAGCTACAAGAAAGTCACTATGATGAGCATTGGTGTAAAGATGGATCTGATGAGGACAGCAAGTTTGAGATTTGGCCAACAACTTGGTGGCAACAATTTTGTGTTCTGTTGAGAAGAGAAATTAAGGAAAGGAAGTAGGAATCCTTCTCTGTGTTAAGGGTTGTGCAAGTTTTAGTGATTGGATTCTTTTGTGGATTCATATGGTGGCAATCTGATGAATCTCATTTACAAGATAAGGTTTGATCATTTTTCTCCCTTTTCTCTCCAAATTCTTTCAAGTTTTACTCCAAATGCATTTAAAGATTATAAGAAATTATTGTAAAATATCAAACTATTTATAAATATAGAAAAATTCCATAGTCTATCAGTGATAGACCGCGATAGAACTCTATCGATCGTGGTCTATCGCGGATAGACATCGATAGATCAATACTATTGATCGTGGTGTATGACAGAAATTTTTTTCTATATTTGTAAATAGTTTGACTCATTTTTTTTATATTTGAAAACATCCCTTTAATTAAGGAAAATTTTCACAAATAGCAAAAATATCAAACTATTTACAGAAAATAGCAAAAAAAATACTGATAGACATTGATAGACTTCTATCAGCATCTATTAGTGATAGACTTCTATCTTTTCTATCATTTCTATCACTGATAGACCCTAATAGACTTCTATCAGCGTCTATCATAACTATCTAAAAATTTTGCTATTTTGTGTAAATACTTTCCCTTAATTTTCTATTTTTAAAAATTTCCTTTTAATTAATGTTTTTTACACCACTTTTTTTATTTGCTTTTTTGGTTAAATATCATTTTGGTCCTTGTATTTTGAGGTTTGTTCAATTTTAATCCCTATAATTTCAAATGCTCAAACTCAATTTTAGTTCTTATACTTTTAATAAATCTTTAATTTAGGTCTCTCAAAGTTTTTTTTTTTGTCGAAATTTGCTAAATAATAATAATAATTTTCATTCAATTGAATATGTTTTCAAATTTTAGAGTAAAAATGCTAATAAATAACATAAAGTTTTTTAAAAAATCAACAATAAACAAGCAATAGGGACTAAGTTAAAATTTCTTGAAAATAAAAAGACTAAAATTGAACAAATTTCAAAGTACAGGAACCAAAACAGTATTTTAATCTTATTTATTCATATTCTTAATAGGACAGTTTTCAAATTTAGTAAAATGAGCCAAAATATCTACAAATACTATTAGTGATAGACCATGATAGACGCTAATAGACATCTATCTGTGTGTATCAGTATATATAATTGATAGACAGTGACATTTTGCTATATTTGAAAATATTTATAGCAGTTTTGTCATTTAAAACAATTACCCCTTCTTAATACTTGTCTTTTTAAAGTGATAGGACAGAAAATATCTATTTATAACCTTAAACTTTAAGGGTTGTATCAATTAAACCCTTAAATTTTGTAAAGTGTATTAATTTATACCATTTATTACATTCCATTTGGAGAAATATAATGTGAGACTAATAATTTTATCAATTAAATCTCTAAACTTTCAGAAACGAATCAATTTAGACTCTCGGTCAAGATTTCCTTTAAAATTCATCACGCATCAATTCTAATTGTCTATTTTATTAATCCAACATTTGAAGAAGTCTACACAGGTAAGAATTGATCCATGGGACAATTTTCAAAGGCAATATGAATAAAAAGTCTAGATTGATTCACTTATAACCATTTAGAAGTTTAATCGATACACAATTATAAGTCTCACATGATATTTTTCTAACAAAATCTGAAGGATGTGTAAATTGATACAATTACACACATCTTCAAAGTTTAAATTGACACAACTATTAGTTTAGAGTTTAAATTAATTCAACTTTGATTATGGTTCCTAACACCAAAAGTAAATGTGTATATATATGTGCGTAGCTTGGACTTTTCTACACCATAGTAAGCTTTTGGGTTTTCTTACCTCTATTGAAAGCCATAAGCACCTTCTCAAGAGAAGAAAAGATACTTCAAAAGGAGAGATCCTCAGGAATGTACAAGCTTTCATCCTACTTCATATCAAAAACAGTGGATGACCTGCCCTTGGAGCTGGCTCTTCCCACTCTTTTCACTCTCATAGTGTATTGGATGGCAGGCTTAAAACCAACTCTTGCACATTTCTTGGCCACTTTGTTTACCATTCTCCTCAATGTTTTGGCGTTTCAAGGCTTTGGCTTTGCCATTGGCACACTTAACATGGACCAAACTGCAGCCACTGTATTTGGATCAGTCTTGGCTTTGTCTTTCAATATAACACAACTGGATATTTTGTCCAGAATGTGCCTGAGTTTATAGCTTGGGTTAAGTATATTTCTATTGGTCATTTTACGTACAAGCTTATGTTGATCTCTCAGTACAAAGCTGATGATACTTATCCATGTTCTATCTCTGGAGGGCTTTGTAAAGTTGGAGAGTTTCCATCAATAAAGCAAATAGGCGGACTTGAGGGAAAAGCCACAACTATTCTTGCATTGGTGGCAATGATTGTTGGATATCGTCTTATTGCTTATATTGCTTTAATGAGGATTGGTGTCACCAAGCAAAAGTAGAAAATCTTGATAGTTTTTTTTTTTTTTTTTTTTTTTTTCTCTCTTCATAAAACTAAATGTAACTAGTAAAGTATGTCATAGTAGTAATCAATAAGGAAATTATGAAATATGGTGGAAAAAGGAAATGATAATAACTAGAATATCCTTATATTTATATTTATTTTCTCCACTACTTTAATTTACTTTACCCTTTCCTCTTGTAATTAATTATTAATATATACTATGTATATGGGGCGAAATATATTTTTCTAAAGTTTGAGAAGGAATATTTTGGTTTGATAATGATTTTTTTTTTAAGTTATACTTCTTTTCAAAAGTTTTTTTTTTTTTGTAAGTTTATCACATTCTTTAAGTACACTCATATTTTAATTCTAAGCATAATTTAAAAAATAAAATAAAGTTTTCAAAAACTATTTTGTTTAGTTTTTAAATTTTAGTTTGGTGTTTTAAAACATGTTTAAAAAGTAGGTAATAAAACACAAAAAAAAAAAAAAAAAAAAAAACCACTATTGATGGAAGTAGTGATTATTAAAGCTTAATTTTCAAAAACTAAATACCTAAAATAAAATGATTATCAAACGAAATTTTGAATCTACCTATTGGAAGAAAATAAGTTTCTTAGAAGTAGTTATTATTGGAAGAAAACTTTTCAATGACACGTAATAAATGTTAGGAATTCCTTATCGTGCTACTTGGTGATTTTGTGACTTAACGATTACAGATTAGGTTTAAATCTATAGCAATTGATCATATAGACTCAACTAGTTTGTCAGACATATTCAAGAAAATACAATCATGAAGATTTAGCAAGATGAGAATCCAAAGATAAGATAAAAATTAGATGAAGTGAGCAAAACTCTCACAAGGTTACGTCAATGGAGAAAATCGTCTAAAACCCAAGCTAGTACTTACTTTTTTTAGCCCATAGAGGTCTTCATAATCAATAGAGAATAGAAAAAAATGCATTAATACAAGCTAAATTGAAAAAGAATAGAAGAAAAAGGTGAAAGTGTAGTGGGGGAATCGAGAAAAACTGAACAATGCATGATCTAGGTGGCTTAAAACATATATATAGGTTTGGCGCTGTAGCGCTGCCCGCAATGCTGCATCTCTATGGGCTTTCAATCAGAGCATTTTCGCGCATACAAACTTCCCCTATCATGACGTTGTTGCGGAGCCACAGGGCAGAGCTTTCATCATCTCCAGTCCCTGTGAACAGCGTCGCGTGCAAGGGTGCTGCAGCACCCACCAAATGACATGTTACTGCCCGAGGTGCCATGTGCAAGCACTCATGGGCGCAGTAGCATCTACCCTTAGGGACATTTTGGTAATTTTCTCTTTTTTACCTGTTGATGCTTTAAGGCTCTAGTTTGGTCCATTCTACATTCATAATGCTCGATACCTATTAAATCGTGAAATAAAAGCATAAAACTAAGGAACGAGCCTGAATTAAGTTGAGTGAGACAACACATTTTCGATGCTATTAAACTGCCCTAAACTTGATTCTTGATCATCCTCAAGTAAGGTAGAAATACAGAATCACATAGAATAAGCTCAATTAATTGCAAGGTTTGCTACTCAAGCTTTAACATTCCCTTAAAACCAAGTTTGCAAACAACAATGTCATTCAATAACAAGCAATCAACGAGGCAATTCTAAAAAAAATTTTCCTAAACTATTCATGCATGAATGAGTGTAAAACCCCTTCTATTTAAACCTAAACACAGTCGGAATGGTTTTATATATCTCTCAATTCATTTTCCCTACTCTGGCTTGAAGGATCAAGAGCTAAGTTTCCTAGAGTCAAAGTTGTAGTGACATGTTTAAACGGTAACAAATCTCATTCCTTTCAATATCCTCTTTTTCTTTTTACTCTTTTTTTTTTTTTTTATGTTTTTGGAGAAGAGACCTTATTTAGAGTCTAGACATATCGCGTTCGTTTTGGCTTGCCCATACAGATTATGTGAATGTTCATCCAACTGTAGGTTGCATGTCCTTAAAAGGTGTCTAAGCTTACTCGTTTCTTAGTTACACGTTTGCATAAAGAAAACTACAGGTGTCATAGTCACCATGAGCTACTTACACCCCAAGAAAGAGGAGTCATTCTCTCCTAAATAACTATTTTTTAAAATTTATTATTATTATTATCTTTTCAGATAGATAGATAAGGAGATTGATTGGTTAAGTCTTTATGCATGCATTAGTAAATTGAGTGTTTAGATAACCTAGCGTCTATCACCAAGGCCTTTCTTAGGCACCACATGAATGGGACTAACCCACTCACTATTAGCTATGGGATAGATGATACTTGCCTCTAAAAGTTTAAAATTTTCCTTCAACACTACCTCCTTTAGAACCACGAGCTCTGTCAATCATTGTAGGCAAACATTCCATATACAAGTGGAAGAGATAAGGAGACAAAGGATCATCTTGCTTGTACCCTCGGAATATGGCAATAGAACCATTTGGGTCCCCATTGATTAAAATATCAAAACTAGCAGTAGTCACACAATCCATCACCAAATCGACCCAGGTTAATTAAACCCCAACTTTAAACATAATCTGATGTAAAAATATTAATTCCAATCTATCATAAGCTTTACTGATATCTAACTTTTAAGCCATGAATCCAACCTTTCCTTTCCTCCTCTTATGCATAAACGACATACATTCATGATCCAAAATCACATTATCACAAATTAAACGACAAGACACAAGGCAGATTAGGAACCAAAGACAATATCTCCAATAATCAACTTTAACCTATTTGCAATGACCTTAGTAATAACCTTATACAGAATATTGCAAAAACTAATAGGTCGAAAATTATTTGCTGATGATATATTGCTCTTCTCGTTGACTGATGATTTGTATCTCCAGAATTTAGACTTTGTCATCCAAGCTTTTGAAAATGCCTCAAGTCTGAAAATCTACAAAAATCTACAATCTCCAGTGTTAATGTTGACAATCCCTCATTGCATATGGCTGAAAGCATCTAGGGTTTCCCTATTTCTCCACAACCCATTGAGTATTTAGGCATGTCGTTAGGTGGTAACATGAAGTCTACAGCTTTTTGGGCTCTGATCACTAAAAGAGTTGAGAAGAAATTTAACTCATGGAAGTATTCGTATATTTTCAAGGGTGACAAACGGACATTAATACAATTGGTTCTATCTAATCTTCCAATTTATTATTTATTTGTTTCCAGAGCTCCTATATCTATTTGCAAATCCATAAAAAACTCATGCAAGACTTTTTATGGGAAGGGATAGACAGAAATGGTAGTTCCCATCTTGTGAGATGAGATTATGTCACTTTGCCTAAAGACTCTGGTGGCCTCGACATTGACAATTTTAAAATTGCTAACAAGGCTTTGTTAAGCAAATGGATTTGGAGATACCATAATCAACCACATAGTTTGTGGAAGAGACTTATAAACCTTCACTACTAGAAATTGATTATTTAGTGACAAAGTTTTAGCCGCGCGTGTAATTTTTGTCACTTAAAGTCAATTTATAGCAACGTTTTAAAATTCTGTCAAAAAAAGCAACGAATCTTAAATCAACGTTACTAGTTACTAAAAGAATTAGCAACGTATCTACTAGTGTCACTAAAAATTAAATACTTTTATCAACATTTAAAGTGTCACTAAATATATAATATTTTTTAAAAAAGGGCAAATTTTAGCCACTTTTGATTTCCCTCCTTCTTTCCCCATTTATTTTACAACTTTAACTTCCCCCCACAAAAAAATAAATAATTTTAATCACCAAAAAACCCTTCTTCTCTCATCTCTCCATATTCCAACTATCCCCACACCTACAAAAATCTCACCCATGAAAATCTCACCCACAAAGCTACACCCACGAAGGCGACGGCGACGACAGATGCAACTGCGACCGACCTCGGCTGGGACAAACGGTGGCTGCGACGAACGCTGGTTGCGATGAACGCTGGCTGCAACGGACCAGAATCTGCTACGAACGCCAGCTGCAACCTCCTTCCACGCGAACAAAACGCCGGAGAACAGACTAGCCGACTGTTGTGTGAAAATCCACTCATTTTCAGGTACTTTTGTGCGAAATTTCCATGAATTAGTACCCATTTAACCCCGATTTCTAAACTCATGTAGTTGTTCAACGATTTTCCATCTTTGACAAACCGCAAGCCACTTATTTTTAAGGAACCCACTCATTTTCAAGGTGATTTTTTTTTTTTTTGTGAAATTTCCATTAATTAATATACATTTTGTTAGTATCTATAGCCAATAATTTTTCATCAATTTTGGAGAAACTTAAAGTTGATTGATTTCTAAACAAGAACTTAACAAGTGAATTTTTGAATTCAAGAACATATTAGTTTACTTTTTTAGATTAATTCCCTTTAGTTCCTTTATTTATTGATAAATGTTTCTTGTATATAGAAGAAAGAAGATAAAGAATTGAGAACCTTTATACAAAATCCATAAAATTGGAGTTAAGTTTAAGAATTTAGGAATAGTTTTCAATCATTCCTTATAGGTACTTCATAGAAAATAAAAAAAAATTGGTAAAGTTAGTTTTTCACTTGTTGTACCCCATTTGGCTCCTTTGTAAAACTGGTACTCTTTTTTTTAAAAAAAGTATTTCCACTTGATTTGACGTTTTGGTACTAATAAGATTCTCCCAACTTTAATACTAATTTGATCGCCTATTCAATAATTTACATAAGACTTATATTCTAACACTTTGATTTCTAACTTAGGTACTTTAAGTTGTACTTGTTATGGATCGAAGTTTGATAAATTTAAGAGATCGAATGTCTAGTCAATATTCTAACGGTGTTGATAATTTTATTGAAGTCGCAAAAAATTATTTAGACGAAGAAGGAAGAACAAGATGTCCTTGTTCAAACTGTGCGAATATCAGTTGAAATAAATTAGATGTCGTAGAATACCATTTATATAAATATGGCATGTCTCCCACTTATAGCCGATGGATATTCCATGGAGATAATGTTGATCTTTCTCCATTTTTAAGATCTAATTCAAGGTTTCTAGGTGCAACATTTTCCAATTCAGTTGAGAGTAGAGAAGATGATGGAAATCTTAGAGCAAACATTAGAATTAGAGATACTGTGGATGATGAGATGCTAGAAATGATTCATGATTTGCATGGGCCAATTTTTGAAGAAACTACAAGAGAATCAAATGAGCAAGATGAGACAGATAGAACAAATGGAATATTTCATGAAGTAGAAGAGGAGTTATATCCGGGATGTCTAAAGTTCATTTCGTTTAATTTTTTAGTGAAGCTTATGCACATTAAGGTGCTTAATCGTTGGAGCGATAAGTCATTTGATATGTTGCTTGAATTATTAAACGAAGCCTTTCCAAATGGTATAAAGCTACCTATCTCCTACTATGAGGCTAAGAAAAGACTACGTGACCTAGGGATGGGATATGAATCAATTCACGTGTGTAAGTTTGATTGTGCTTTATTTTGAAAAGAATATGCATCGCTCGACAATTGTCCGTAATGTGGAGAGTCAAGATACAAATCGAATGATAGAAAGGGGAAACAAATTCTACATAAAGTGTTGAGATATTTTCCACTAAAGACAAGGTTGCAAAGATTATTTCTTTCAAAACATACTGCTGAGGATATGAGATGGCATAAAGATAAGAGGTGTGAAACTGAAGGAATACTTCGACATCCTGCTGAGGATTGGAAACATTTTGATGACCAATATCCTTGTTTTGCTTCGGACGCTCACAATGTAAGATTAGCACTTTCATCTGACGGTTTTAATCCATTTGGAAACATGAGCACATCATATAGTATGTGGCCAGTTATGTTCATTTCATATAATCTGCCCCCTTGGAAGTGTATGAAAGCACCATTTACTTTTCTATCTCTACTCATCCCTGGTCCAAAGTCTCCTAGTAAAGAAATTGACATTTACCTACAACCACTGATAGATGAGTTAAATGAGTTGTGGGTGAATGACATTCAAACATATGATAGTTTCAGTGCTTCTTTCTTCAAACTACGTGCTACACTATTGTGGACAATAAATGATTTTCCAGCTTATGGTGATTTATCTGGTTGGAGGACAAAAGGTTATAAAGCGTGTCCAGTTTGCAATGTCGATACAAGCTCAATGAGACTAAAGAGCAAAATTTGTTATATGGGACATCGTCGATATCTACCTTTAACATAAAAGTAGGCAACATGATGGAAAACAAGAAATGCGGGCAGCTTCGAATATATTATCTGGGCAAGATATTATAAATCAATTGAATTCAATAAATTTTCCTATGTTGAGCAAGAATCCTACAAGACGTGATATCAAACGGAAAAAGGGTAATTAGTGAGCATAATTGGATTAAAAGAAGCATTTTTTTTTTCTATCTTCCTTATTGGCAAAACCTTAAACTATGTCATAAACTTGATGTGATGCATATTGAGAAAAACATATGTGATAACTTGGTGGGTACAATATTGAATATCGATGGGAAGACTAAAGACACTATTAAAGCTCGTGAGGATTTAGCTAATTTGAAAATAAGAAAGAAGCTTCACATGCAAGAAATTGGAAATAGGCGTGTCAAGCCTCATGCATCCTACACATTAACTGCTGCTGAAAAAGTGAACTTTTGTACATTCTTGAAATCTATGAAGTTTCCTGATGGTTTTGCTTCTAATATATCTCGGTGTGTTAATCTGAAGGAGGGAAAATAGATGGTTTGAAAAGTCATGATTGTCATGTTTTATTACAAAGACTTCTCTCAATTGGCGTTCGACCATATCTACGTAAGGATATTTCCATAACTATATCAGAGTTGTCAAATTTTTTCCATGCTCTATGTAAAAAAACTTTGAACATATCAGAATTAGAAAAAAAATGCAAGGTGATATAGTACTCATCTTATGCAAGTTGGAAGAGATCTCTCCACCGGCAATTTTTGACGTGATGGTCCATTTAGCTGTCCATTTTCCGTGGGAAGCCAAAATTGTTGGGCCTGTTGGATATAGTTGGATGTATCTAATTGAAAGGTATGTGAATTCTATTATGTTTTTACTTTAATAATATATGGTTTCAAGACATGTAATTTGGATCATATGTATCAGGAGTTCGCAGTATTTAAAACAATATGTTAGAAACAAAGCTCGACCCGAGGGTTCAATTGCAGAAGCTTACATCATAAATGAATCATTAAACTTTTGTTCTATGTATTTACGTGAAATTGAAACAATGTTTAATAGAAGTGATCGAAATAATAATAACATTGATGATGAGGAGATCAACAATAGTGGGCTATCAGTTTTTTTTGGACATATACGATGGTTAGGTGGTGGCCTATTTCGACAATTAACTCTTGATGAGTTAGAGAAATCACCTCTCAAATTGGAAAAGAGGTACGTGCAATAGTACTTCTTAACTGCGAACGTTGGTCAGAGATCAGATGTCTCCAAAGAGGTGAAAAGGGAGATAGTAGAAAGACTTTTGGTAAGTTATTTTTGTTTTCAAAAAATAAAATGTTTGTTTTAGATCAAATAGTAACTAACTTGTTTTGTCCTCTATTTAAAGAATTACTTCATTCTAGACATGGATGAACCTGTGGTACAAGATTATCTTGATCACGAGATGAGTGTCCTACATGAGACTTTCGTTGTTCACTACACAAAACCTATAAACAGTACGACTCTCCAGCTGAAGCACGAAAACACAGCGACAAACGAGTGGCACGAGATTCAGATTGGGCTCGTTTATGTGATCGATGGGAAAGAGAGGACTTTAAGCGTATTTCTGAAGCAACTACCAAGGCTCCAACTACTCTTCCATTCACTCATAGAGGTGGGACTGCAACATTTTTACGCCATAAGCGGAAAAAGGTATGTCACTCATTTTTATATCATGCTAAATACTTCTTAATCTTATAACTTTGGTTATAACCTGTAGAAAGAAGAGGGTACGGGGATAAGTGAGATTGACTTATTTCAGATCACATATTCTAATGAAAAGAAAGGGTGGGTGAATGCAAAAACGAAATATGTAAGTAAAATTGTGTGTTTATTATTATTATTTTTCTTATTCTACAACATATTAATACTATTACATAATTGTATTATAGGATGAAATGATGGCATTAAAAACTGCTTCATCACAAGAAGGGGGTGAACCTCTTCTAGATAAGGAAATATGTGAACGGGTGTTAGGTAAGCGATCGGGGATGTCAAAGGACTTGGTTGGGGACCAAGACTAAGAAATGCTAGAAATGAAGCAAGTTACCAAAGTGCAAAAGAAACAAAAGCAGAGATTGCACATTTGCAAAGTATTGTTGCATCCCAACAAACTACAATTGAAGAAATTTTAAGAAGGATGACAAGTCAAGAAGTTACATCTAACATGGGAAGGAGTTCAGAACAATTTAATGACAATCAACAGGTAATTTTTACAACTCAAATAAGTGTTTTGCTTAAAACTTTACTTTGACATAAAGTGTTGGATTATATTAGTAAATGCAAACTTAGTATAAGTGGATTGCTATGACTATCTTGCAGTTATGGTAGTCATAGATTAGTTTTGCTTGGTTTGAGTTGACTTGATGTTTTTTGTTGAAGACTTTTGTGTTGTTTTGTTTGAGGTCATTAATATGTTGATGAGTTTTGTTGAACTCCAAATTATTTTTAACATGGTTTTGGTGTTTGTCATAGAATATGATTGTGCTTTTGATGCCCGTCCCCCCCTCCACTCCTCCTCATTGTATTTAGGATACTTGCTTGATGGTCCCTTTAGTATGAAAGAAAGAGGTCATTGCTCAAGGTTTTGCTTGGTTTGAGTTGACTTGATGTTTTTTGTTTAAGACTTTTGTGTTGTTTTGTTTGAGGTCATTAATACGTTGATGAGTTTTGTTGAACTCCAAATTATATTTAGTGTGATTTTGGTGTTTGTCATAGAATATGGTTGTTTGTTATAGAATATGAGTTTTGTTCAATTTTTTATCTTCATGTGCTTACATATTTCATTTCTTTATTTGTCAGATATGATGGCTCGATGGTCAAATACAAGATATTAAAGTTGAATTTGGATGGAAATGGAAAGAGTTTGGGTAGGTATTTATACTTTTGTTTCAAAATGAAGTTTCATGTTTAAAAGATCTTTTGTAGGAATATTTGGTCAGCAAACTAGTGATAACTAGTATTGGTACTAATTTTGTTCATCATTTACTCGATATAATTAGTTGATAATTATAATATAGGTCGATATTACTCAAACTCAATTATTATAAAATTATTAAAGTTGTTTATATAACTTGTCATGTTTGTGGCCAAATTGATATTATTTCATTTTCTTCAATGATAGTGTTGGAAATGTGTATCTTCACTTGTAATTTTTGGTTTAAATATAAATTGATTAGTTGAATTTTAATTTGTTGAAAAGATTATAATATATAAAACAATTTTATAAAATATATATTAAATTGAATATTATTTTTTTAATTAATAAAATATTTTTACTGACGTTTTCTATAACGTCAGTAACTCTGAGTTTTGCTAATATATGAATTTATAGTGGCACAATGTATGAATTTCACCGACACTTAAATATGTTGCAAAGATACTTGTAATAACAACAAATCCAACTTTAATTTCAGAGACGCATTTTTCAACGTCGCTGTATATTAGAAATAGTGACAAATAATGTGTTGCTAAAAGTACGTGTTTAGTAACGTGTATGTGTCAGTAAAAGTAGACTTTTAGCGGCGTGAAATAAATATGTCACTAAAATATTTAGCGACGCGGCTATAGCGGCAGTCCTAACGACGCGGGTCTCCGCGTTGCTAATACTTTTAGTGGCGCATTTTGACATTTAGCAACACTTTTTATGCGCCACTGAAAGTGGTTTTTTCTTGTAGTGCTTAACTATGAAGCTTCTTTGGCTAATGCTTTACTTAATGCAAAGCCCATGAAGAAATTGCCGAGTCTATAAAAAACTAGAACACCAAGGACAAATTAAAAGTGTGCATTTTTCAGATGACTGCCATCTTACCCACCTACTTTTTGCCGATGACATCCTCATTTTCATTTTTGCCGATGACATCCTCATTTTCATGGAAGATAGAGACGAGTACTTATTAAATGTGCAAAACATGGTGAAAGCTTTTGAATTAGCCACATGCTTAACCATAAATCGTAGCAAGTCGACCATCTCGGCCATCAATACAAGTCCAAATCGTACAGAGGTGGCCAACACTTTGGGTATTCAGCACCAATTCATTCCGATAAATTACCTTGACACTCCTATGGGTGGAAAATCACAAACTACAACTTTCTGGGAGAAAGTCCTAGAGATTATCCAGAAAAAACTTAGCAAATGGAAGTACTCCCAAATATCAAAAGGAGTAAGACTTACTCTCATTCAATCAACTCTTACTAGTCTCCCTACTTACATGCACTCGGTTTTCAAAGCTCCAAAATCAATATATAAAGAGATTGAAAAGCAATGGAGAAACTTCTTGTAGAAAGATATATAGTAGTGGGGGTTACAGCGCTCATTTGACCAGATGGGAAACTGTCATCAAACCAGAAGAAAAAGCTTGTACGAGGCTGAACAGAATTGAAGACACAAATTACGCCTTACTTTGCAAATAGCTATAGCGTTTCCAAAATGAAGAAAACCGTCTGTGGAAAAGACTGATAGTGGCAAAATATAATCAGAAAACATTTAGAGAAATCTCAACTGAAGGAAGATATAACACCTCAAAATATCCTTGGAAATCCATTTCAAAATGTGTTTACTAGTTTAAAGTAAATTTCTCATGGAAAATTGGCAATGGTAAAAAAATCTCTTTTTGGAAAGGCTCTTGGAATGACAAAAGCCCTTTACTCTATCTCAAATTCAAGAAGGATCAGTAAATGAAGCCTGGAATAGCTAATCAATGGATTGGGACTTTAAACCTCGAAGACCTTTAAGGGACAGAGAAATCGAACAGTGGATGAGTATAAAAAACATCCTTAGTGCTCCTCAGAGTGCTAATGCAAAAGATAAACAGATATGGAAACTCAGCAAAAATGATGAGTTTAATATTTCAACAATAAAGGAGACCTTACATGCACAGGGAAACAACAACAGTACAAATATAAATTCCAACATCTACATGAACCTCTAGAAATCAACAATCCCAAAAAAATGTAAATTTTTTCTGTGGACACTATCTCACCAGAGTATCAATACATCAGATGTGATGCAAAAGAAACTTCCAAAAATGATGCTAAATCCAAATTGATGTACTATGTGCAAAAGCAGTGAGGAGAATATGGATCACCTTTTCATCCATTGTAGTAGAGTTGCATCAAAATTATGGGCTTTACTAAAAGATACGCTTTGCTATCTAGACAAAAACAACAGCATAAGGGATCTATGTATAAACCTATGCAGGAACAAACCAACAACAACAAAGGAGATCATTACTTTTAATACACAATATTTGTTGCGCTATGGTCCATTCGGCTTGAGAGAAACTAACGTACTTTTCAAGGGACTGAAAATAGCACAACAAACTTATGGGAAGACATTTGTACGTTATCAGGTCGATAGCCTTATAGAAGCCGTCTCTTTAAAGACTATAGCCCTTCCCATATAACTATCAATATTCATGCTTTTTTGTACTGCTTAACTTATTGTTCGAGCTTTTCTCTAGCTCAAACGTACTCTTTGTCTCCCTTTTATGCTTAATAAATATATTTTGAAGGGAGATGATCCCTTTTATGCTTAATAAATATAATTTGAAGGGAGATGATGAAGGTGCTAAGTATGTGTCCACCTAGTGGAGATATACTGGTGCACCCCCAAACTCTATGTATCATTTTCTTAAAAAAAAATGGCATGATTGTAATTAATGGATTTTAAAATGAATATTTTGGGCTAAAAGTGTTATTTACATATCCTACTTTTTTAATTAATAATATAGTATATAGTATAAATATAGATAGATATAGATAATTATGTTAATGTAGTTTGATGTTTGTTTAGCAATTATTAGGTGAGAGAGTATAGTAAACATATTTTAATCAAAGTTAGATATAGGTACATTTTGGTTTTGAACAAATTTATTTGTTTCTTCTTTTCTTATTATATATTTTAAAAAAAAACGAGAGAGAGAGAACATTTCTGCATGCTTTAAAATTTCCAATAGAATATCTATTTTTATAAGAATTTGACATGGTTATTAAATTATATTTTATTTGATAACTTTATAATTTTCAACTAGGTTTATACATCCATAGTTCATCATATACCGGAACCAAAATCAATAACTTAAATTAATTACTACATGCAACATTAAAACTTAGTTTACTAAAACTCTCTATCGTTTCAAAATACCGCTGTCAATAAAAATGTTGAAGTTTCATTTTTATGAAAATTCCAATAGAAATATAATTAGAAAGTCTATGAAATTTTCATAATTAGATACATCCTAAACTACACATTCCTTTTCTTTTAAAATAAATAAATAAATAAAATGAGATGAAGATATATAAAAGTTGAAGCAAGAACTTGATGGGCTTAATTTAAGGAAAGAAAAGCTGAAGAGTAGTTAAGTTATGAAAAGAGAAATCCATCAAATTAAAACAAGAAGAAAAACTCCATTATTTATTGAATAATAATAATAATAATGAACGAAAAAACATGTTCATCAATTAAAACCCTCTCATCAAGAAATCTCTTCATTCATTCATTCAACTAAAAAGAAAGCCGCAAAGTGCTTTCTTTTGCACTTTGCATGTACGAAGAAACTCCTCCCTTTCTTCGCCGATCTTCTTTCTCTCA
Organism: Lagenaria siceraria; assembly: GCA_002890555.2. Lineage (NCBI taxonomy): Eukaryota > Viridiplantae > Streptophyta > Magnoliopsida > Cucurbitales > Cucurbitaceae > Lagenaria > Lagenaria siceraria. The sequence continues at coordinate 8,956,523 of CM016483.1, read as the reverse complement.
TATTATACACTGAGAGAAAGAAACGAAGCTAAACCCACCAACCAAAACATGGCAGACATCGAATCTCAAACCAACAATACAATCTTTTTAGGCAAAGCAAATCGCCCACTCACATTAATGGTAAGGATTATTAATATCAATAACATATTTTTTATTATGTTTATGTTCATGTAATTTATCTTATGCAATAATTAATAATGAATCGCAGTTCGAGGACGTGAGTTACAAGATCAAACCCAAGAATTCAAAATCCCAAGAGATGAAAACGATTTTAAAAGGAATAAAAGGAGTGGTTCGTCCAGGTGAGATGTTAGCTATGATGGGTCCATCAGGCTCAGGCAAGACCACACTTTTGACAGCTCTAGGTGGCCGGCTAAGTAGCAGTGTTGTCGGTGGCGGTCGACTAACCGGAACCATTACCTACAATAACAAACCCTTCTCAAACAAAATGAAAAGAAACATAGGGTTTGTTACACAAGATGACATTCTTCTACCCCATTTGACAGTAATGGAAACCCTTGTTTTCACTGCTCTTCTAAGGCTTCCGAATGAGTTGACGGTACAAGAGAAAGCGGGTCAAGCGGAGGCGGTTGTTTCGCAGCTAGGGCTTAGTAAGTGCAAGAACAGTGTGGTGGGGAGTCAGATGGTGAGAGGGGTTTCAGGAGGAGAAAGGAAAAGGGTTAGTATTGCTCAAGAAATGCTTATAAACCCTAGTTTGTTGTTTCTTGATGAACCGACTTCGGGTCTTGACTCGACTACGGCTCAGAGGATTGTTTCCACTCTTTGGGAGGTTGCTAATAATGGTGGGAGGACTGTGGTGATGACTATTCATCAGCCTTCTAGTAGACTTTTTTATATGTTTCATAAGATTTTGTTGCTTTCTGAAGGCAATACCATGTACTTTGGGAAGGGATCAGAAGCTATGGATTATTTTTCTGCTCTTGGTTATTCTCCTTCTGTGCCTATGAACCCTTCTGATTTCTTATTGGATCTTGCTAATGGTATGTACTTTTGATCTTTCCTTTAACAATGGCCCTTTTCAGTGTTTTATGTATAGCCTTTTGGAGGATAGTGACATGGTTAAAACTATTGGAGTAATGATTTTAACGGCTTCAAAATCACTCTCAAACATGTCTTTCACTCAGAAAATAGGAAGTGTTTTGAAAAAAAGAACTTAAATTGATATAGGTACCAATGATTTATGGCATGTTTGTGAGTGATTTTGAAATTGCTATAATCACTTTTATTGTGTTCAAAATCATTCCTGAACATGCCTTTTAACGGTTAAAAATCAGTTTAATGTTATTTTCATTCAATCAAAATTGCTTTTCATCAATTAAAACAAGTTTGAGAGTAATTTTAATCATTTTAAAATTAGTTCAAATCATGTGTTAAAGGAGTAGTTAAAAGCATTTTGAAGGGCATAGAATAAAAAATTGAAGTATTAATTATTTATCTTGAAATGCTTTTTGTTTAAGTATTAATTACAAATATGGTGTTGGATGAATTATTGGCGAGCTCTGTTTCTCTCTATTATACGTAGGTTTGTCAATGAATGATCCAGAAGAGGAGGCAGGGATGGTGAAGGAGAAACTTGTTTCATGTTACAAAAACAATAATATAGCTGAAAATTTGATGTTAGAGTTACAAGAAAGTGATGAGAATTTGGTTGAAGATGGAGCAGAGGACAAGAGTTATGGACGTTGGTCAACAACTTGGTGTCAACAATTCTCTGTGCTGTTGAGAAGAGGAATTAAGGAAAGAAGGCACGAATCTTTTTCTGGACTCAAGATTGGCCAAGTTTTAGCTGTTGCTATCATGAGTGGACTCTTATGGTGGCAATCTGATGATTCACATTTACAAGATAAGGTTTCAATTCTCTATCATTTAATTTCTTCTTTATAAATTTCTTTCTCTATTGTGCTTTAACTAAGTGTATAGCAATGAGAATATGTTTGGGAGTCATTTTTAGTAAGGCTTTTCTCTAGCTTTTGTTATTTGTGTTTTGTATACTTGAGCTCTCCTCTAGCTCATTGTATACATAATTTCTGTTATCTTTGATCTTTTTTGAATGAATCCATCGCTTCGGGCTCTAAGGTGTAATGAGGGTATTATGGATGTGTCAACCTAGTTGAGATGTCCCGATGCGCCTCCTGATTCCTGATTCCTCTTTCCTCTAGTATCTTTGTTCAAAAGAAAAATTATCATTTTCAAAAAGAGTTTTATTAGTGTTTTTTAAAAAAGTTTGTATTGTGTGTTTCTCACATACGCAAATTGGACTGCTTTTATGTAGCTTTCAAGTGCTCTTTCTTCGTGTGTTTCTCACATACGCAATAAAGTATCAGTTCCCTAAAAAAACAAGTTATGGTTAACAACAAACTTTTCATTTGTAGATTGGACTGTTCTACTTCTCCTCAAGCTTCTGGGGTTTCTACCCTCTATTACAAGCCATCAGCACCTTCCCAAAAGAAAGAATGATTCTTGAAAAGGAAAGATCCTCAGGGATGTACAGGCTCTCATCCTACTTCATCTCAAGAACCACAAGCGACCTCCCGATGGAGCTCGTCCTTCCCACTGTCTTCGTCATCATAATCTACGTGATGGCGGGGTTGAAACGCACGGCGGCGAGCTTCTTCGCCACTCTATTTTCTCTAGTCCTAAGTGTTTTGGTAGCCCAAGGGTTTGGGCTGGCCATTGGAGCCCTTGTTTTGGACCAAACTTCAGCCACCACACTTGGATCAGTCATCATGCTTTGTTTCCTACTAACATCAGGCTATTTTGTTCAGCATGTGCCAAAGTTTATTGCTTGGACTAAGTACATTTCTATTGGTACCTATAGTTACAAGCTTTTGTTGATATCTCAATATAAAGCTAGTGATACTTATCCATGTCCAGGTAAGAATGGAGGAAAGCTATGTGAAGTTGGAGAGTTCCCTGCAATTAAGCAAGTAGGTCTTGATGGGAAACTCACTACTGTTTTGGCTTTGGTTGCTATGCTTCTTGGATATCGTCTTGTTGCTTACATTGCTTTGATGAGGATTGGTGTAACCAAAAGGAGCTAGCTAGGTTTGATGATTTTGTTTTCATCTTACCGTCTTCAGATTAATTATTTTATTTTAACATTGTTGGGTTGAAGAAATCTTTAGTTTAGTTGTAGTTAAGAGACTTGTTTTATTTTTGTTCTCTTTGGTTATCTATTTATAAATTTATATGCTAGAATATTTAATAAAAGTTCCCTTTTTTTTCTTTCTCAAGTTCTTGGTATCAAATTTTTTTTTCCTTCTTTCACAATTGAGAAGGAAAATGAGATACAACAATTAGAAAAAACATTAGGGTGCATCCAAGTTACATTTATCTTTTGTACATCCTATTAAATTATCCAATCATATAGTTTACCGCATGGCAAACTCTTCTTACTTCTTTTTAAAAGTATTCTTTTGAACTTTTTTGTATGTGTAATTAGTAGGTTGTGATACATAAAGAAGTGCATCTAGAAATGTTCTCAAGTATTACTCGAACCAAAAAGGAAAAGATATGGACAAAGTGAAACGAAACTCTCCTCATTGCTTCGTTTAGTCATTCTTCTCTTTCCTACTTCTTTATGTCTCTTAATATATCATTCCCCTTTCGTTAGTCCCTGTATTCTCTAAATCAAACCTTTTTTTTAAAGGTATGTTTGGAATAACTTTCTAAATGTTTAAAAAATATGTATTTTTAAGTGGAAAAAAGTAGTTTTAAACATTTACAAAGTCATTCCAAATAGGCTTTGAAAATGGTTGATGATTGAGATGGATAGCAGGAGTATTTTGCAGGTCCAGATGCTTCCATTACAAAGACAAAATGGTCTTAGATTCTTTCGATTCTTATTTTTGTTTTGTGTTTTGTCTACTTCACGATTTATAATCTTAATTTGGTACCTAAACTTTCACTTGATTTTAGTTTCATTTTGATTTTAAACTTTCAAATTTGTTTATTTTACTCCTTGAAGTTTCAAAAGAATAATAATTTTGGTCCTTATCATTACTTTACCATCCAATATCTATTTATTTAATATTCACATTAATCAATTAATAACTGTGATACATGCCCATCGTAACACTAGGCGTGTTCCAAATGACATGTCCAACAGGTTAATCAAACCATACATGTTAATCAAATATAATATATACATGTCCAAGAGGTTCTAAGGTCGTGGAGCCAATCACGTTGGATTGAAATTTCAACAATGAGCCAAGATCACACACACAAATTCAATATCTATTTATTGAATATTCACTACATGTTAATATATATGTCCAGCAGGTACGTCCTAAGGTCGTTCTCAGGAGACCAAATTCTCTCGGATTAAAATTTCAGTAATCAACCAAGATCACCCACACAAAATCTTGCATTGCCTAAACGATCTAATAAAGAATTTCAAAGTTGCACTACAAGAATTTTTGTCAATAGCGACGCAAAAAAATGTTGATAAATTTTAAGAAAAGCGTGAGCAAATTCTCTACCGACGTTTTTTTGCTTAGACAAACAGCGTGGGAAGAAGTCTATCGGCAGAGCTTCTGCCCATGCATTTTGATCTTGCGCCGGCATGCAAAAATGCTCATGCAATGAAACGTGTGGGTAGAAAAACCTTTTTTGCCCACGCAACCACATTATGGGCAGAAGTCATTTCTGCCCACGCATCATGCATGGGTAGAATATTTTCTGCTAGCGGTACAACTTTCGTTGGCAAAACTCGATTTTTTCCCACACATGATCCGTCGGTAGAAGATCTGCCCACATAAAATCCTTCAAGGACAGAAATTGCATTTCTGCTCACACATGATATGTCGGCAGATAGTGTTTTCTGCCGACACACAAGTGAATGTGACCAAAAGTTTCATTTTTGCCCATGCATGAAACGTCGGCATAGCTATATAATTGCCAATGCATTTATTGTTATATTATTATATGCTTCGAGATCAATATTTAGAATAAAAATAATTTTAATTTCTTGTAACAAAATATATTTAATATTGTAATAATAAATGTAGAAAAGATATTCAACCCTTAATTCCTTGACCAAAATATATCATCTGAACAATAATTCTTTAGTGTTTGTTTGTTTACTGAGCTATTAGCTTTCGTTTTGGCTATACAAAATGAACAAAAATATTAAATACAAAAAATGTTTCGCTTGATTAGTTGGTCTTCACGAAAAATGATATTTTCGGCATCTTCAAAATATATAGACGAGAAAATGAATATTAGAGGTCAATAAGCATAGCATGCACAATCTTACTTGTTTGAAATGAATTATATATCAAACAAAAACCAAGAGGGTTACCCGAGTGATCATCGAGCAACTATTGATTTTGAAGCCAAAATACACCCCATGCCAAATTATCGTACCTAACCTAGCTAGGATGTGATATGCTAGCAATAGATTCCACTAAACTATAGAACTCATTGGCAAACTATAAAATGTTTTTCAAGATAGGTGGCTAGAAAAAGATTTCTTTCAATTAAATAGAATTCTAAAAAAAAAAAAAAAAAAAAAAAAAAAAAAAAAAAAAAAAAAAAAAAAAAAATTGGCAAAGTTTCCTTTGAAAACAAGATATTTCTTACCTGAAAAAGATAACATACACTAGCACAATTCAAAACCATAATGGAAAGTGTAGTTTACAATGGGTGGCAATTTGAATATGTTATTTAGTAGGTGTGTCCTCATATTTGATATTTTGCAAATATGGCAAACACTTCAAATCTGGATTTCTAATTATGTTTTATTCCATATTTGCTCTGAAAAAGATGTAACAAGGCTTAGATATGGAAATAACCAAAGACCTAAAAAAAACCTCAAAACCTTTGGATATGTTTACATAGTCGAGATATGCTTCTAATAAGTACTGTCTTGAAGATAATTATTCTCTCTACACCATATGCAAGCAGACTACAGAGATCGTCTCAGCAGAATACAACGACAAATTCGGGTAGAACTACAACCTAGAACTTTCGAATCTGACATAACTTTTGGATACTTGCTACCTACTTAACACATGATGAAAAGAAAGAAAGAGAAAAGGAGAGAACTCTTCAATTTGAAGTGGGATGCTACAAATGAATAAACAAGTTGATATTTATAAGCTACCAACTTAATAACTCTCCAAAATATAAAAATAAAATTAAATAAATACAAAATTTAAAACATTTGTCAAATTTAACTCATTTTAGTTGTTACTTGACAAAAATCAAACATACTCATTCAAATTGAAAAAACTACAAATTTAATTTTCATACATATTAAATTTGTACATGAAACATCATTTTAATTTGATGGTTTCAAACTCTCTTGTTTCTGGGTTGTAATCTGATTGTAATGCTTATGATGAGTTATTTCTTGTTATTGATTGACAATCAATGTTTGAATGTCACTTTTTCATGCTTTAGATTAATCCTTGTTTAAGGTGATAATCATTTAGGAAGAAAATGTTAGATTAACTTGCCTATTGTGAGTCGACCATAAATGGGTATTACTTTAATCAACCTTGAATTAAAACCACATTGAATGAATTAATTAGACGATGAAAATTAGTTCATTTATCTAGCTTAATCCTGAAGCTTAATGCGATTAGTTCGAATGATTAGAGCGGATTCATCTTTTCATGTTGACTAATTAGTTAATTTGGACGGTTGGTAGAATTCTAACCAATTTTGCTAGCTCAAACATTAGATTTGATCTAGAGTTCAATGATCACTTAAATTAATTGGGAGAAATTTCAATTCAAACCCAGGCTAGATCTTTCACTTATCCCATTTCCATTCACTTTTACTCGCATGAAATTAAATTCCGTGCAATTTAAGTCGCTTTTCATTTACATTTCTCACATTTACCAAACAAAACTCCCCTGGTTACCGTACTGTAAGTCTCGAGATTGAGAAACAATAGTGGCTCTCTGTGGTTCGACCCGCACTATTCTACTTAGTTTGTGTAGGTACGAAACTCTTATTTGATCAAGATTATAGGGTTTACGACGCTCTATTGGTCTTCGATCAGCAATGTATTAAAAATTCACTCTTATGTAAAATATTATTTGAACTCTTGTAAATCAAGGCAAAGCGTGAACAAATAACTCTTAAGATAGTTTAATTACTATTAGAATGCGTGAAAACAAATTTAAAGAAAAGAAGAGACAAGTGAGCTCAGGTGGGCTAATGAATGAGAATTACTCTATTTATGGAGTTCTCATGTGGGCTAATACATGTCATGAAATGCATGTTTTAGGATGATACTTAGTAAAATAGTCATTTATATGTGTTTTACCCCATCATATGTTCTTAAATGGATACAATAGTATTATGAAAGTCCTTTTAGTCTCAAAAGTCGATTTTTACTGATTTATGTTGTTTTGATCAACTTTGACAAGTAATCTCAACTGTTCTGAAGAAATTTAGTCAATGCGCCTGCATTGCCTGAAGTTAATACATCCACATCAAAACCATAAATTCTGAAATTTTACCCAGTTGTCTGCAATTGCGTTTCTCATGGTCTAGAGCTATTCTTCAGCATCGAAATTGACTGGTACACCTTTGAAGCACCAATTTCGACCCTCCTACAACTGATTTAGGCCTATAAAAGGATGAGAAACCTTCTCTTTCAAGAATCAAACAGTCCATAGCCAAAAGTTAGTTATCCTTTGGGCAAACTCTTATCTTCCAATCAGAAAACTTCACAAATGGTTGTTTCTCTGAAGTACAAGTTTTAGGTTATCCCGACCCCATGAGAACGAGTTTGAAAAAGGAGAAGCCCCCTAGGGAGAGATTTTGAGAGTTAGAGATTGTTTCAAGGGGATCTTCTACTGTATTTCCAGCATCGTCTTACTTTATTTTAGCACATTTATTTTATTTCATCTTTTATTCTCTTGAACTCTATCTTGTAATCATGGTTTATGAGTTAATGAAATCCATTCATTTATTCTTAATCAGGAGCTAAATTCTCTAAAGTGTTCAATTATGTGAATGTCTCGGAGTAATATGGCTTGAGCAATGCTTATGTTTCATACCTCTTGACTTGTGCATTTCCTTTGTTGAATTTATGAATAAAAATTGTTAAGTTAAATTGGCTATTTAATTTAGTAATCTAATGGAGTCTTAATGCTGAGAAAGTTGAGACATAAACTGATGTCACAAAGGGATATGGGACTCTAAGAGCCTAAAAATAAGACTGACATGTAGCCTTAGAAATAAAGTACACCATAGGGTAAAGGAAATGCACGTAATTAATTTAAGTTTCAGCTAACCATAGAAATATAAGCATTAGCTACTTAGAGCTCCTAAAGGAACTTGACACAAGACCGAATAGGATAAGTTTTATGTCCATGACTAAGTCACTGTCTAGGTATGATGTGGCTGCATTGCTCAAGGCACATCACCCGATTGGTTGAAGCATAGTTGTATCCCTGTTCATCCGTCCTTATTTACTGTTTTTAATTTGTTGGGATTATCCCTAAATCTCATGGGTCTCATAACTTTGTAAAGTGTACATGATGATTCATTTATTCATTTAATAAAATAATATGCATTTTATTTGATCTTTAGATCTGTTTTACTCAATCCAAAAAACTAAGATCCTAGGTTATTAAATGTAGCTTGAATAGTATGAAGTAGACATATAAGTGGATCTTGTTCAAGTTATAACCTAAAAGGTCTGTAGTATATGAATAAGGTTGGATGCCTTATTCTGGTAACACTGCGGATACGACCCACTTTGTAACTGTCACATGAGTTGTAAAGTGTTACAAATGATTTGATCCAAATCGTTCATGTGAAGACATGCAAGTGGGGGTATCCTGTACAAAGAGTTCGTACAAGACCAGAACACGAAATGATTATTCTCACATTATAACACCGTTAACTGTAGAGACTGATATTTCATAAGATGACCATAAATAACTCGATCTCAATCTTGAGTGAGTTATGAACTCCTGTCTATGAAGGCAATCCTTTGATTTCTATGGGTGAGAGTGGCCTAAGTCGCCAACTCAATATCATTTTGGAGACTTATTCGAGTAGAGAGCTGAGAACATAACTACACAAGATGGAGCTTACTTCTTCCCACTTTTAGATAAAGTAGATAAATTTCTCCCTTAAGTGCTGACCCCAGATCTTGAACAATGGGTCCACCCTCTCGTTGGTTGAGAGGGATTTGTTTATGGTAGGACCAAAACATGTTGTTCATTAGAGGATCAGTAGGGCTTAAGGAAAAAGAAGTTATTACAGGGGTAAAACGGTAATTTTGACCCATTTATAATTACGAGCAATTTGTAAAGGGTCAACTTATTCATGACTGGTTATATCCATTGGACACATAAATATATCTACAGTGCGAAGAGTGCAGCTGTGGGTCTTTAGTGGAATAACCCGCAGTTAATGAATGTTGATTTAATTAATTAAAGAGTTTGATTAATTTAATCTTAAATCATTAGAGCTTCTAATCTACAGGTCCATTAGGTCCTCTTGTTAGCTCACTAAGGATAAAATAAGGTCAAATTATTTTGGAATTATTTGAATTGTTCAAATTATTTAAGGGAATTATATATTAATAAAGATTAATATAAAGTATAATATATGATGATATATTATAGTCATCATAAATATGATTTATGATTAAACTAGATATTAAGAGAAAAAGCAATATTTGAATAAGATTCAAATATTAATGTGAATTTGATTCATATTAAAACTTTATAGTAAAATTAGAGTGAATGTGATTCATACTAAAACTATAGTTTATGAGAGAGACATGCATTTACATATGATTTAACTGCATAAATGTGTAATTAATTAATTGTTAATTAATTTATTATTATTATTATTATTTAAATTTAATTAATTAAATATTACTTAATTAATTAATTAATATTTAATTATATTATATATATAAATATGATTTAAGATATAATAATAATAATATTATTATTATTATTAAAATAACTCCCCTACATAATTGCAGGGGAATGGAGATAGTGGAGTGAGGGGAATATAATTTTTGATTCCTAAAAAAAAAAAGGGTTTTTGAGTTTTATTTTTCAAAAATCCAGGTTGAAGGATCACTCCCTCAATTTTTCTCTTTGTGAAATCTCCCTGTCAAAAGTTACATAATCCCACCATTCTAAATTTATCCTAGAGATATAGCCAGGAAGCCCTTTTTTGTGGTGTTCTTCAAAGGTATTTTTACTTAACCTAATTGTTGTGTAAAATTTATTTTGAATTTCTAGTCTCAAATCAAAGACAAAGTGATCAATCGCTTCCGCAATTGGGATTCAATCCCTTCATAATCAACGTTCAACTCAATCACTACTTATTACGTTTGGATACTTTCAAATACTTGATTGCATTTTTTAAGAGAACTTAAACAAAAAACTAGCCTCGTGGGCTTCAACTCTTGGAAGACTCCAAGATTTATTACTTCATTAACAATGTATGCTAGGGGTGCGCATGAGACTAGAAAAACGAGCCGACCGAACCACACACACGTAGTCGATCAAGAGAAGCGAGGATGATGGTCGGTGTTAGTTTGGTAATTGATACACACACATATGCACACAAAAAGTGTATGCTTGCAATTAGAACATGCTCACTATTATTTCTATCACTCATGCATAATCAATCGATCATGGGCTTTGTAGACTTGGGCATGTTGGTCCATGGATCTGGCTCCTTGGGCCTAACTAATTGGATATTGGGCCTTAATTGGCGTTCGAGCCAAACTAAGCCTATTTTTTGGCTCAATTGAATTTGAGCCCAAATATTAATACCAAATTGGACCAAATTATTTTATTCAATCCAACGGTCATGATGAAAACACGTGGCATCATCGAGATTTGCAAACTTATGTCTTCAATTTTAATTTGGGACACATTTCAACTTTTAATTAATCTCAAATTTGATCATTTATAATTTTAAGAAATAACGTGTCGATTTGTGATTGATCAAAAATTTCTCATTCATGTTCTTCTATTTTTTAACTTTGATCAAATCTCCATATCCACTTTTATTCGTTGAAAAAACAAAAACAAAACAAGCATTACCAAGTAAGCTTTTTTCACATAGGAGAGAGAGAGCAATAATGGAGAAATTAGCTTCCGACAATAAAATTAAGTTATATGCGAAAAAGTAAAATAATATTAGTCAAGCAAAGCTCAAAAACAGAGTGTGAAAAGTTGAAAGTAGTGCAGTAATTGCTATTTATTTCAACCATTTTTATGTGGACCAAGTGTTTGTCAAAATTACGACATGACAGGATACAGCTGTGTGGTTGGCCAAGAGAAGATTAATGTTAGTCCAAAATCAACCTTTCTTAAATGGTCCACGGTTTGAATTAAAAAAAAAAAAAAAAAAAAAAAAAAAAAAAAAAAAAAAAAAAGTCAAATTATTAAACTTTGAGATTTCATTTTCAAGGAAATCCAAATAGGTTTCAAGTTATTCACGAGGGATTTATATAAGTTGGTAGGATGTAATTGTTATTTATTTATATTTTCTAAATTTTGATTTTGATGTAATGTCTTTCATACATATTTTATTATTTTTGGGTTAATTATTACTATTTTTTAAATTTTAGATATGATTCAAAAGTTTCATGCTTTGTTAGTTTCATCTTCGTGGTCTACAAATGGTTAAATTTTTTGTTTTCACTCCCAATTTTGAATATTATGTTTTAATTCTTAACTTAAACTTGACATTAAAAAACTCTTCCACTAACTTTCTTTTTCATTGAATCCATTTACTTGTTTTGAATTTTTGATGTTGCTTCTCACGAAATCAATTGTTTTCTTTCGAGCTAAATTATAGAAAATGCCCTTGAACTTTTTACTTTAGGTCAAAAATACTCTTAAATTTTAAAAAATTTTAAAGTACCCTTAAACTTAAAAAAAAAAAATCAAAAATATACTTAATATTATTATATGAACATAAATCCCGAATACCTAATTGCAAAAATAAGTCTAAAGTTTCAAAAAAAAAAAGTTTTAAAATGCTACTACCGTTAGTATGGTGATCAATTTATTTGAAGTTTTCTTGGGTTAGAAAAGAACCAATTATAAAATAAATTATATAGATATCCTCAATTTTTTTCCATTTAGATACACTCATTTTCTCCTATTTTTTCAATTCTTACACAAATTTTCTCATAAACCAAAATAAAAACTAAAACTTTTGAGTTAAAACTTAAAATTCCACCAAATCTCACAAAATTCTAAAATCAATATCTTCCCTTAAAACATACTAAGACAAAAAATAGTCAAATAAATAAATTGTATATGGCTATTAACACACTCAACTACTAACATACAATCTTGGTAAAACATTTAAGTCCTAAAATTCTTTGGTGCTTCCATTATTCACTTTCTTTTTGTTATAGTCCATATACCTTAACTTAAGAAAGTAATTTTTTTATTTAATTGAAGATAAACAAATGTCAAACAGTAAACAAAAAAAAAAAAAGTAAGAGAGTAATAAAGAAGTGAGAAGAGAAAGAAGAAGGAAATTTGAGAAGTAACAAGGTATTAACAGTTTTTATTCATATACCAACCAAAATGGTATTTTGAACTTTTTTTTTTTTTAAGTTTAAAGATATTTTCGAAACTTTGAAAAGTTTGAGTATTTTTTACCCAAAATACAATGTATAGGAGTATTTTTATATAATTCAGCCTTTTCGTTTCCTCAATAAAATTAGAGAAAGAATTAACCATTCCAACTTTCGATTCCACAAATCCATAAAAATGGAGAAGACGAGAAATTCACAGATCTTCTCTCATTTGAAATCAATGGTATTATAGGAATAAATGTAAAAAAAAAAATAAAAAAAAATCATAGTATTAATAATAATTTGCCATATTTGCATTTTCTTTTAAATATTGCAATATCTAAATATTGCAATATCGTTAATTAATATATCTTAAAATGCTACCCATTGCAACAATTACTCCTTATTAATCATAGTTTGTATTGTATTTTCTTATATCATCTACCGCTATAGTAAATATTCTCTAGTTTGTCCCTTCTAACTATATATAATAATAATAATAATAATAATAATAAGGGTTGTTTTTAAATATAGAAAAATGAGTCAAACTATTTACAAATAAAATTTTATTGCGGTAGATGATAAAATTTTGTAGAATTCTATCACAGTCTATCGTTGATAGATGGTGAAATTTTTCTATATTTATAAATAGTTTGATTTTTTTTTTTTTTATAATAATTTCTCTTTATTTTTAATTATGTCTTATTTTTTATTTTTTATTTCATATCCTAAACCAGTGAAACTTTAATCAGAATATCTCATAGATTTTTTAAGCTTTCACGGTCCTCTCCCCTTCATTTACGTAAATAAAAACAATTTTCAAATTCAATTTTAGAGTTTAAGTTATTATGTAGATAATATTTGTAGAAGAAACTTTAGTTTTGTTCAATAGAAAAGAACAAACAGAAAAGATGTGGGGAAAACAGAGTTAACAAGATTTTGTTGGTCCAAGAACTTCTCAGGTAGTGATACAAAAACTTCTCATAATTTTGAGACTATATCTCTTCTCTATCTGTTCCCTTTGCATCACTTAATCTTACCTACGAGAGCTTCGTACTCATCTTCATTATTGGAAGTTTGAAAATTGAACCTAAACACATACTCGAGTCGTTCCCAGTGGTTTCATTTGCCTTAGTCTCGCCTTGGCTTGAGTTGGCCTTGGTCTCGACCTTACCTGCTCTAGCCTTTCGTGATCGAGATTGACTTTACTATAAAGTCAGTTACTATTGATCGTTCATTGATGCTCTTAGCTTATAGTGACTGTCATGTTCACTTAATTCTACTATCCACTTCATAAGTCGTCCTGATGCTTCCGTTTTTTACAATACTTGGCTTCAGGAAAGATTAGCTAAAATAGTACTTTTATGTGCTTGAAAATAATGGCTTAATCTTCTAGCCGAAGTAACTAATGCAAAGGTCAGTTTCTCCCCTAGGGAATATCTGGTCTCGACTTCTACCATTGCTTTACTTGTATAATAAACAAGTCATTGATGTCCATTTTCTTCTTTAACTAAAGCCAAACTAACTGCAATTTCATAGGCAACTTAAGTAAAACAATAACTCATCACCTAAAATTAGAGGTGATAGTCGGTTCGGTTTTGTCGATTTTGGGGCCAACCAAGAACCAAACCAAACCAATCAGTTTTATAAAGAAAGCATCCAAACCGATGTCCAATAAAGAACAAAACCAATGTATTGATTTTTATTATCGGTTTGGTTCTTGATTTTTGGCATTTTCCTTTTTTTTTTCCAACTTTTTATTTTTATTTCCACTTATGTTTTGAATTGATCCTTTTTGTTATTTTTAAACTAAATTTGGGTCTATTTTTTTATGGATTGAAATTAGACTTTTTTTTTTCTTTGCACTTTTCTAAATAAAAAACATACACGCTCCATAATAATTGGTCTTTTTTTTCTAGGCAACAAATATATATGCACCATAATAATTAAAATACTAAAAGATGTTTAAAGTTAGAGTTTATTTTTAAGGGTATATATATACTCTCGGTTTCGTTCGATTTTTTTAATAAAAAATCGATCTGAACCAATACCTTTTTATTTTCTCCAAATACAAACCAAGATGTCTAAATTTATATTAAAAAATCAAACGAAACCAGTGGATTGATTTGGATGAATTTGGTTTTTCGATTTTTAGGTTTTTGGTTGCACTCCTACCTAAAATAGCCTATGAGAGAAGGGGAGCTGAATCTATAAATATGTCTTTTGATACTTGAAATCTCTTTCACATTCCTATGTACATTCAAAGCGAGATCCTTTCTTTAAGCTTTAAGATTTTAAAGAAAGATAAGCATCTATATGTGGCCCCACTTACAAATCTACTAAGTGACACTACTTTATCATTAAGACACTGAAGTTACTTGAGGAAAACCATAAACCCCAGGAGTTTCCCTAATGTTACTTCAAAAGTACATTTGTTTGGATTTAGCTTCATCTTGTACTTGCAGAGTGTTTGAAAGGCTTCATTAAGGTCAACCTCATATTGGTCTACCCTTAGTGCTTTTTACGAGCATATCATTTACATATACCTCCATAAATGGGGGCAAATATGTATTTAACCATTTTCTAAAAAATTGCACCTACATTTTTAAGACCAAAAGGTATAACTTTGTAGCAAGACAAAATCCTCTGCTTGTGATGAAAGAAGTTTTCTTCAATTCCTACATTCTTCTTGATTTGATTGTATCCTGATTAGGCATCCATGAAGCTTAACATCCCATATCCCGTTGTGTCATCCACCAACAAATTAATCAATTGGAAGCGAAATTTTGTTTTGGGACAAGCCTTATACAAATCAGTAAAAAATTGATACACATTCGTGATATTCCATTTACTTTCTTAATCAATACCAATACCACATTAGAGAGCCATTAACTAACTTCTCTAATGAAATCAACTTTGAGAAAGATCATCAACTTGGTTGGTTACGATCTCGTTTCAGTCTTGGTTAAATGCTTGTCACTTCTGTGTTACAGATTTAGAATCTTTGTTCACGTTCAATCGATGTTCCATTATGCTATGATCAATTCCTGACGCATCTTCATATGACTAAGCAAAAATACCTTCATTTGTCCTAAGGAAACTAACTAACGTTTTTCTTTGTTCAGCC
This sequence comes from Lagenaria siceraria, assembly GCA_002890555.2. Lineage (NCBI taxonomy): Eukaryota > Viridiplantae > Streptophyta > Magnoliopsida > Cucurbitales > Cucurbitaceae > Lagenaria > Lagenaria siceraria. The sequence goes on along the minus strand of CM016483.1, from coordinate 8,940,837 downwards.
CCCAGTTTGATCTCGATATTGACTCTTCTCTTCTCATATGTCAGGAGACAGATTCCAACTCTTCTGCAAGTTCCACTTTTTGGTCAACCTCGAAACCTTGGGGCTAGTCAGTCAGACACAATTTCTTCCTCGAGTCATTCTTTAGTCGAACTTTTCAAATCAACTGCCACCTCAACCTCGACCATCAACAGATGTTTAGCCTCGACCTCGAGCACTATAGGATGGTTGGCCTCTGTCTTGGCTAACAAGGAATGGTTGACCTCTCCCCCTGCAACCATGGGATGGTCAACTTGTGCCTCAGTCACCAAAAGATGGCCGCCCTCTACCTCAGCTACCAAGGAATGATCGACCTCTCCCCCAATTACCAAGGGATGATCGACCTTGGCCTTGACCAGCAAGGGATCGTCGACCTTGGCCTTGGCCATCTCTAGCTTTTGCCTTAATCGTCTCAATTCACCCTCGCTTTTGAGTTTGCCTCGTACATGGTTCCTAACTATGGGTGTTAAATTTTCCTATGTCTTCTTCTGAGGGCTACTCTATATGGTGAGGTTGTAGAAGAATTTGACTGTCTACGTTCCAATACTTCGAATTTTCTCTCGACTCTTTGTCTTGCAAGTTAAGATCAAGGTGAGTTTAGAACAAAAAGGCAACCTCCAAATCAACTCCCTAACTTTCAGAGATCTTTTTTTCGGCTGGAATTGTCTTCATTTTGTTTATTTATCCTCCTTCAAATCTCAACACAATCTTGAATATTTTTACCATATGGCAACACTTTTCCCTACAGACTATATCAATTGTTGATGACAAAATATGGCCTCGAAGGCCAAAGAGGGCATTTGAGTCTAACTAATCCAATTGCCTCTTTTCCTAGACTTCCTTGAGATCCTGTTTTGGCTTTAGATACTCTCCGTGTTATTTCCTTTTTTGGGTTTTCTTCTTAGGTTCAAAAGTAGGTATAACAAAGAACAGTTGAAAAATGTGTGGAAAATAGAGTTAACAAAATTTTGTTGATTCAAGAACTTCTCTAGTGGCGATTCAAAAACTTCTCATTTGAGACTCTACAAATGTTGCCAATTTTGGGCCGCTTCTCCTTCTTTTTCTTCTCTTTCTCTTGGAACTTGTCGCTCCAACAAATCTGACTGCAAATAAATCAATCTCTAACCATTCAATGCTCGAATCGGTAAAGAATCGCAAAGGTTTTCTTCAAAAGTTATGGAAATTCTTTTGTCATTTGGAAGATTTAGAAACTCTTCATCGGACAGAGTTCAAATATATACTATTGTTGACAACAATCGCTCGCTATTAATCAGAATCGATGAAACAAAGATGTGTCACACACATTTTTTTAATCTTCTAGTATTTTCAAAAAATGAACTATTCTAGTGTCAAATTTTCATTTCTAACAGTATGATGACCAACGACCTTTTCATAAGTTGTAGACCATTATGAGGTTGACAATGTAAATGAAACAATTACAGTGTCTACGAAAATGATGTTGTTAACAGTCACAATATCAAAGAAATGATGGAAGACTAGTTTTGCATTTTGGGTATAAGGTTAGAGTTTATTTTACCCAATTTAAAAGAAAGAAATTCAATCTCATTGTTGTTATATTTTTTAATATTTAATAACTTTGCTTATCAAGTTTCAATTTAAGATTTAATAAGAGGGTTTTAAAATATGAAAAAAACGTATTTGTTGAATGTTAAATAAAATTGCATAATAAATTTTAGATCTAGTTTTACTATAATAGGTCTTTACCTTCTCTCTTACTTTCTCTCCCTAGCTCTCTTAAGAGTTATTGGTCAAAAGAATGGTATTTTAGTTGTGGAACATTGAGCTCAACCTTTCAGTGCAGAGTGATTTGAGCTACACAACCTTTCAGTTAGGTTGTTGTATCCTAGAGGGGACACGCCACATAATATCAGTTGCACCGGTGGTTCATATTAAGAATTTCAATATACACCGCAGAGGGCTTGATTCTCCTTAAAGAGAGCGAGATATCTGCGCCTCAACCTAATTGTTTACGTGTCTGTTTCTCAATATTTACTTTATTTTCCTCTATTGTTTGTAATGTCTCATCACCCATTGCAATCACATAAATTTAAATTAATTTAAATTTAAAAGAAACACGCCATAAAAAAAATTTAAGTCGATTTGGAATGACTTTTCAAATACTTAAATTTATATAGAAAAAATCGAATAAATATTGCATATTGTTCCATTTATAGCGTATTAGGTGCAACAAAAAAAAAAAAAATTAAAATTGTGTGTATCATATTTAATCCCAAAGATCAAAAAATTAATTCCTAAAAACAAATTTCTAGTCAGAAGTTTTTTGTTTAAAAGAATTAATATAATGAATTTGACTTCTTGGTCGAAAGTATGTATCTTTCCTTAGATATTATGCTCAAGTTAGCCCATCTCTTCTATTAAATATCCACTACACAAAAAGTTTTATCATTTGCCTACCACATTATGTCACTTTACCCAAAAATAATTTTAGCGAGCACATAACAATAGAGTTTGTGAATAGTAAAATATTCGTCAAAATTTTTCGATATATTGAATTTTTTGTAAGTTGAGAGACTAAATAGACACATTATATTCAAATATTAATTAATGTCTAAATTTAGAAGACGTTTGAAATGACTTTTGTTTGAAAACACATGAAAAGTTATTTTAAATAGATTCAATTTACTCCATAATTTTTTTAAAAATGATTTAAAAAAGAAAACTTATTTTATTTTTGTATATTAATGGAGAGATAGTGACACATTGACACTAGCATTACTTGAGATAAAAAAAAAAAAAAAAAAAAAAAAAAAAAAAAAAAAAAAAAAGATTGGAAAAGTAAAAGTGTTGCAAAAGAAAGCAAATAATAAGAATAAGTCTACTTTTCCAATAATGATTTTCCGTTTGAACAAATATCCTTGCAGCCTTTAAACCTCAATCAATTGAAAACTTGTGTGATTGAGGTTTGCTTTTTGGCTAATGATGCAACCATTTCAACCCTTATTTGAAAGATGCCAAAGAATCCAATTCTCACAACCAACCATTTCCATTTTATCCATATACCCTACAAATTCTTTTATTATTTTTTATTTATCATAATATTATTGCAAATTCATATAGATCCAAATAGACAGATAATACCCTTTTATTCACAACCAACCAACCAGATTCATAATTTTCAAGTTAGGTTAAAAATTACTTTTCGTCTCTAAACTTTCATGAAAGTAACAATTTAGTTCCTGAACTTTGGTTTGTAACAATTTAGTCCATGTACTTTCATTTTTGTAACAGTTTAGTCCCTGAACTTTACTATGTAACAATTCAATCCCTGTATTTTAAAATTTTTAATGATTTAGTCCTTATTGTAGAAAGTATAGTTAAGATTTAATGAGATTTATTGCATAAATAAACCGATAACCTAATTAGAGACTCAATATTTTTATAAAATACAAAGTCTCTACATCATAAAATAATAAAAATTGATATATAATTTTCATAAATTTTTTTATGTTAGGGACTAAATTGTCACAAACTTGAAAGTACAAGGACTAAATTGTTACCAAATGGAAAGTACAGGGACTAAATCGTTACAAATCAAAGTTCAGGGACTAAATTGTTACTTTCATGAAAGTTTAGGAACCAAAAGTATTTTATAGATAACACAATTTATTATGATATGAAAACTAACATTATTTTTTTAAAAAAAATATTACAGGCCTAATTGGAAATTAACCTTTTTATTTAAAAAAAATTAGAAAACTTGTGAGGGAAAATAATTTTCAGACAAAAATAGCAGTACGACAAATTATTCATTCATGATTATACACAATTTTTAGGTATAACTTGATTTTAGGAAAAATTTTAAAAATAGAAAATTAAGAGAAACTATATACACAAAATAACAAAATTTTTAGATAATTGTGATAAACGCGGATAAAATTCTATCAGGGTCTATCAGTGATAGAAATGATAGAAGTCTATTAGTGTTTGTTTTGCTATTTTATGTAAATAATTTGACATTTTTTCTATCTGTGTAAATTTTCCTTGATTTTAATTCATTATTTAAATTTAAGATAATATGTAGAAGAAAGAAAAGAAAATTGCAGTAATAGAAAGAATGTATTTCTCCACATTTTGAAAATCGAAAAATCATTTATAGAAAGTTAAATAAAGAGAGTGTTAGAAATAAAATTTCAAGACTCAAGAAGTCTCAATCTTATAAAGTTTTAAGTCAATAATTGATAAAGGAAAGACAAAATAAATAGACTATTTTGAATACTTACATCAACTTTGGTTTGGTCTTCTATTGAGACCAAAGCAATTATCACAAAAAAGGTGAGAAAGAGAAAGCATGTTTATCTCTTGTGTTCTCTTTGTTCTCACCATTAACTTAAATTTCAAAAGAAAAACCAAAGGAATCTAATATTCTTTTCTCTATTTAAAAAATAATAATAATAATAATAATAATAATAATAATAATAATAATGATATATTAAGAGTGTGATGGCTATTTTATTTTTAGTGCTTTGAAGATAAGGTGTTTATTAAATATTTATATTTTATTATTTTAGAGATATTTTAAAGTTCTTTCCTAAATTCTAAAATTCACAAAATAAATTTTAAAGCCTTTTTATATTATTAAATATTTAATTCGATCATATATATTTTGATTTTAAAAAGTAATACAAATCAAAGAATTTTTTTTTATTAAAGATAAGGTTGAAAGTATATATAATATATATGAGTGTTGGTTTAGTAACTTATAGAATAATAATAGAATATTTGAGATCATATGCTAGTTTATGTTGTGAGTTATGTGTATCGAGTTTAATTATAAAAAAAATTAATCTCAAAATTAGGTTAATTTTGTACTTAAAAAATTAGGTTAATTATAATATAAAAATTGACTTTCTATTGAAAATTTTTAGATAATCAATTAAATAAAAAGAAAATACTTTAATGACTATAGTTAGATCATTAAATTTAAGAAAAATAATTATAAATAAAAAAAATATCAAACTACTTACAAATATATAAAATTTTCACTTTCACGGTCTATTAGAGATAGACCGTAATAGACTTCTATCGCTTGAGTAATAGAAGTCTATCGTGAATTATAATAAAAAAAATTATATTTATAAATAGTTTAAGCCATTTTTTTATATTTGAAAACAGACCTAGATTTAAGAGGTTATAGAAAATCATGGAGTGCATTTTTTTGTATGTGTGTAATTGGTTTTTTTTTTTTTTTTACACACCAATTTCCCTAGATTTTAAATAAATTTCCTTTGACTTAAATCAAATATATAGAAAAAAAAACGAATAATTGAGGCGAAAACGGGAAAGAAAACCCACTAATCCAAGTAATGGAGAAAAACCGAAACAATAACTTGCACGGTTAAAACAAGAGCGGCTGTCCTCAACACGTGGCCCAATGAAAACGGAGTAAAAAAGTCAAGTTTGACCACACGTGGAGGCTTTTGTGATGGTCGGCACGACCAGTGATTTTGTTTTTCTTGTTATGTAAAGAATTAAATTTTCGCACGTGGGACTATTTGAGGACACGTGGAAGTTTCTGTTTGGTTGCCGATAAAAGTGGGACGTAGAAGTTTCACTCAGAAAATACTTTATTTATTACTGTGCTAGTTCTTATCTTTTCATTAATGACTCACATTCTGCCACGTGTACAGTCTTTGGCCGTTGATTCTTCTGAGTTTGATTATCCTAGTTTGCGTTTTATGAACAAATTAACATTTTTATGGAATCTGCCAAAATATAGCTTTGTTGAACTGTTTATCTGTTGCCAAAAAAATTGTGATTTGAATTTTTTTTTTCTTATTATACTAAAAAAAAAAACATTTTTATGGAATCTTTTATTTATATTCAACCACAATATAATTTGTTAATTTCAAGATGGTTTAACTAACGTAAAATAGTATTATAAATTTTAAAAGTATAAAATTAATATTATAAATTTTAAAATTAAATATTTGATTTCTCACTCTACATAATTCCAAAAAAAAAAAAAAAAACCCTCAATACAATTTAATTAGTTGACAAAATTATAACCTAGACAAAGTTGGAATATTTTTATTCAAGTATTACTACACTAAAAAATAACCATTCAAATTAGAGCGAAAAATAAAATATTTAAGTTAAAATACTATTTTAATCCATGTATCTTAAATTTTATTTTCTTTTATTTTTTTAGGTAAATTTCAATAAAGGTTAAGAATAGTTATGTTTCACTTATTACTTTATTGTCTATTCCTTAAAAATAATAGTTTCGTTTAGCATTCTATTTATAAACTTTAAAATTATTATTATTTTAGCTAATTTCAATTATCAAAATTTTGAATTATTAAAGAAACTAAATTTAAGGTGTATTGAAAATACATGGACTAAATTTGGATCACTAAAATTACATTGACTAAAATAAAATATAACTAAAAGTACATAGACTAAAATAGTATTTTTATGCATTAATCAATTGAATTTTACGTTATAATAATATAGGTTTCCTTGAATTACTTTCAGAAATTAAAAAAAAATACTTTTATTGATGTATTTTTTTTATATGAAAGTGAACCAGTTTTATTATTGATTTGATTAAAACGGTAAAATTCATATCTTGTGGTAATTAAGTTGGGAACAAATTAATAAGCCGTATAAAATTTGAACAAATAGATCTTAAGTAGCAAAATTCAATAAAATTATCCTAATTCTACTAAAAGTATCTAAAGCAATGAAAGTAATTCATACCTAACTACAACTAGTTACATTGAATAGAGATAATTAGTTTGGCTTAATTTCATAAACTAAATACAATTTGATAATTACATTAATAAATTCACTTACACAGCAAAAAGTACTTAGAAAATTGTAAAAATTATATTAATTATTGAGTTGTTTTCAAATATAGAAAAATAAAATTTTACTTTTTTTATATTTATAAATAATTTGATTTTTTTTTTTTTTTTTTTGTGTTTATAGTAATTACCATTCAATTATTTGAAGCAAACTTTTCTGAGAAATAGTTCTTATACAAAGTGTTTGCCTTTCATTGGTAAAATATTTTCATTGGTAAAATATTGAAATAGTTCTTATACAAAGTGTTTGCCTTTCATTGGTAAAATATTGTTATGTTTTTTCTTAATTGAAATTCTTGAACATTAACAAAACAACTCACAAGTGAAAAAAAAAAAAAGAAAAAAAATATATATATTAATAAAAGTGAGAATACAATTAGCGACTTCAAAAATTATTTTCCCATACATTATCATTTTTTTTACTTTACATTTACTGACGCCACATTTAAAACCCAACTATCATTTGGTTTGGAAATTTTATTTCAAAGTCATGAGTTTATTTTCATAAAGCAAAAGTCAAGTTTGGTGATAATTTTTTCAATACAAGATTTGAAGTTTGAACCATCCATTTCTTACAACCTAATTTTCAATACAAGATTTTTTATTTTTATTATTTATTTATTTTCTCTCCAAAGCAATCCAAGATAGTACGAACTAACTCCATCATAAAAACTCATAATTATCATAATCATTTAATAAGGATGAGCACTGAAAAAAATAATTTCCAAAACACTAACACACTAACTAATTATTGAAGTTCCAATCCCAAATAATAATTTGTACAAAGGTATTAATTTGTGTGTTTCATTTTTAAGTCTAATGTCTAATAGGATGGGACATTGAACTTGTTAGAGAATAAAAGTTTATGAGCAGAGCAGAACAGATTATGCTCTGTTTTTCCACTTTTTCTTTCTTCATTCTCTTTTCCCTTCAAAAGAGAAAGCAAACTTTTCCTTTTGCTTCCATTTTCAGAATCCAATTCTCCAAAGTCAAGCCCAAACGAATCCCAATTCTATTTACACTCTTTTCGCAAAATCAAAATGCTATTTGCATTCATCTTATTGGCTGAATCCAAACATTCCGCCGCCGTCGCGTTGCTGCGTCGAGTAACGGAACGCTGGCGGCGGTGGGTAATCCACTTGGCAAAATGGCGATGTAATCGAAGGAACGTAGAGATCGGTGATGGTGGTGGTGGTGGTGGTGGTGTTGTTGTTGTAATCAAATGTTCCCGGACCGAGTTCCGGCACTGAGTAGAGCCCAGCCAGACTCGCCCAATCGGAATTTACAGAGTCCGCCGGAATTTCAAAGTGGAATTTGTTCGTAATGTCGTTTTGTTGTAATGTCGTTTTTGGGTACGCGAAGAAATCGTCTCTCATTTCCGGTAGGGACTGGATGACTTCGTCGATGTGGGACGACGACGACGATGGCGAACCGTTGCTGTATTCTATACTTGAAATACTCCCCGTCGGCTTCTGACAACTCGAATTCTTCTTATAAATCCGACATAAAACCCAATCGTCCAGCTGAAATTAAATGAAAAAAAAAACCCATTAATCAAAAATCAAAAAATCAAAATGGTTGTTTGAAAAATTGAAATTTGTTGTTTATTATACCCTGGAGCTTCCAGTTTTCCTGGAGGAGGCTATGAGGCGATACTCGTGCATAATCCAATTCGTTTTTGTTCCCTTCGGAGCTTTTCCCACATAGAAAACCAGTGCCTTTTTAATCCCCACGTTCTTCCCTTCCGACGAGATTATTTTGTCCGTACCGGTCGCCTTCCAGTAACCCGAACCGGCCACCCGGTTCGGCCTAGACCCGTTTGGATATTTCCGATCTCTTGGGCTGAAAAAGTACCATTCTTTCTCCCCGAATAAAGCTTTCCCTGCAAGTGCAAATCAAAATTTTCCTTAATTTTACAGTTGAAATTAAAAAAAAAAGGGATGTTTGGGTTTGGTTTGGTTTGGTTTTTGAATCTTACCAGGCAAAACCCATGGATCGAATTTGTACAAGTCAATCTCAGCGATGAGCTGCAAGTTGAAATGGTGGCCGGCGACTTTCCGGCAAAGATACTGAACTAAAAGCTCTTCGTCTGTCGGAAAAAATCTAAACCCCGGCGGTAAGCTAAGCTGCGTCAGCGGGTCCATTGGAAAGAGGAGAGACGAAAATTGGGATTTTTCCTTTTTGCTTCTCGGAAAAGAATTAAACTATTTTTTTTTCTTTTCTTTCTTTCCCTTTTTCTCAGATATTGGAGAAGGTAGGGGGTATTTATATAGTGTGGCGCCTACATAAGATAAGTACGGTCGTCCTTGTCGGACTGTTGGATTGGCGGACCCACATAGGACGATCACCGGTGAGAACTGGCCACGTGGAAGTCCGAGTTTATCTGATATGAATAGAGAGGTCCAAGCTTCCGGTGCATGAACGTTGAACCGTCACGAAAGAAACAGAAGTGAGTCATCGAGATAGGAGGACACGTGTCGAGATCTCCATCCATCTTCTAGAACTGGGTTTCTTACTTTTATTTTTCCTTTTTAAAAATGATAAAAATAAGATTCGAATTTTTGTAAAGAGCAAAGGGGAATTTTCTTTTTTCGTTATTTAAATTATGGGATTTCTACGCGTCATGAGAACCACGTCGACAGTCGAGTCACGACAAAATTGAGACACGTGGGGTGGTCGTGAGAGGCACAGAGTGTATTGAAGTTAGGTTTTGGAATTTAAAAAAAAAAAAAAAAAAAAAGTGTGGAGGCAACAACAAAAAAGCTTCTCTTTTTTGCACTCGTTGTATATGAGAGGGATATAAACGTAAAATTTATTCCCACACATTTTTTTCACCACAAAATCAGAATGAACTAAAATCTCCCATTTCTTCCCCATATTCTAAATTTAGTTTATCATACAAAGTACTTCAATTTATTTTTTATTTTTTTAAAAAATACTCTCATAAATTTATAATATTATTCTACCTTTCATATCTAAAAAAGATAGAGACTTAAAGCAGGCATGGTGGTGACTGAAATAAACACATAGAAATTGAACATTATATTTTCATTCAAATTTTAATAAAATTTCCCTTTAAAATAGTTTTGATAGTAGTATCGTTACTTTTCAAAGAATATATACAAATATTTTAAAAATAAAGTACAAAGTTCAGAAGTAGTTTTTTTTTTTTTTTTTTTTGATATCCGTGAGTGTTCGGGCCAACTTACGCGCACCTCGACTAATCTCACGGGATAACCCACCCGACCTTATAACAGGCGAGCTGCCAGAAGTAATTTTTATCAAAAAATTTACTAATCATTAGTGTGCTTATCATTGATAGTTCATAATTTTACATATTTTATTTATTTATTTCTAAAAGTTTTACAACAAAAACAAAGAATTAAGCAATTGAAGTTTTCTATTTTAATCGTTTATACTTCAGAAAAATAAAGATAACTTTTACATAACATTACAAAGCTTTATTTTCTAAACAATTTTTATGCAAAAAGTTCATTATATTGAACATAAGTCAACGAGAACTTATAAGAAAACATAGTTGCACAAACTATCTTGAAGAAGAGTTGTATCTTAAAAGTAAATTCCAAATAACTCAATATAATCAAAGACACCTCTTATCTTTTTGTTGAACATTTTTGTTTACAATATTCATATCTAATTTTATTATCTCTCACTCCCTCTAATCTATATATTATACCACATTCAATGGACTTAATGTTTTCTAATTTAGTTGATTGTGTTGGAAATCTCTTGGCTCTCTCTTTCTACCTTCTACTCGTAACATGGTGGTGATAAGAGTAATCAAAACGCAAGTTTTTTTTGTAGACAAAAAGAAAAGGTAGTTTAGAATGAATGGATAAATAAAATGAATTCATATGTATACGTGGCATTACATGAATGGTAGAGTAGACAGAAGATATGGAAGGGAGGGGGTTAAATGTCAAAGGAATTTTGAAGTGGGTCTAAATAAAAAAGACTATTCAGCGATTGGTGAGGTGAACATGGAGGATTTTAGCGGTAGAGTCAAAAAGGAAGAAATGTTTAATTAAAAATTAACCCCAATTAATTTGTTGTTTTTTGAATTCAGGAATGAGGATATTGCGTATGAATTGGAGGAGGCACGTGGATAGCCCGTGGGGACGTTGTGGACGACTTGTCGTTTTATCGTCAGGGTGAACCACGCTCTGCGTTGGACACTTGTATTCTTCCTGCCTATATTTTATTTCCTTCTATTCAAATAACACGCTTTTTTTTTTTTTTTTTTAATTATTATTTCATGAAATTAATTTTTTAATCAACTTTCTATTAATAGTATTTGGAATTTAAAATTGGTTTCTTATGATGATGTGGTGGGTTGTTGTTGTTGGTATGGTACTTTTCGAAGGAAATATAATTATTGTTCGCATAGTAGAGTTCATAATTAGTTTTCTTATCTGTAATTATCCCTTTTATGTTGGATATATATATAAATGTGGTTAATTTACCTGTTTATTTCTAATTTCTAAATTTGGAGATTTGTGTTTATTTGGTAAAGTTATGTATGTGAAATCAATAAAACAGAAGAAATATTTCAATCCGGTTAAATTTCATCCAAATGTAGTAGGATCAGAATGAAGAGAACTATTATGATTTCAGGGAAGTTGAAGAAAAAAAGAATTTTATTTATCTGGTTGGTTGATTTTGATAAGTTGGCTTGATTTTTCGACTGCTTTTGATTATTTCTACTATTTGATGTTTGAACTTTTTAAACTATCTACGTTAAAATGTTGATATAATATGAAATTTATTTTTACCATTAACTTAAATTTTTTGGTTAATCTAAGATTTAACAGTCTAATGTTCCACTTTTTGTATTTAATAGGTTCATAAACTTTCAATTTTTTTTTTTTTTTTTTTTGTCTAATAAGTCTTTAACATATTCAATATTTTTAAAAATTAATTAATCTTGCTGATGCCAAAAAATGGATCGACTGTAAATTTTTATGAAGGAAAGTAGTCCAAGTGCCTACAAAGCAAAAGAGAATAAGCACCGGTGTGGTATCAATCCACACACACTCCCACGCTCAAGTCAATCTCGGGTTTATGAGTAACTTGACAGTGAAAAATAATAGAGGATTTTAGGTGTACCTTCGACCAATGACTTTGGTCATTTATATAGGTTAATAATGTGTAACTGACACTTAGGCTCATAACCGACCCTCTTAATTTTTTTGGAACCATTGAGTCATTACTCGTGGGGTGGTTATACTACCATAACTTGAGATTGTAGCTGATGCTTAAGTGCATCACTCACTCAATTCCTCCATGGTTCCTTTATGGACCGTCCGTTGAGAATCTGGATGGTTTCAAACTCAATCACCCTGAGGTCTTCCATGAGTTCTGCAGAGGTCACTCAGGGTTCCTCCAAGGTCATTTATGCGACTACTATGTCCTCCATGAGTTCTGCAAAGGTCTTCCATGGGACCTCTAAAGTCCTTCATGTAACTCCTAAGTCCTCCATGGGTCCTGCAAAGGTCTTTGATGAGTCCTCCAAGATACTCCATGCGACTTCTAGGTCATTCATGAGTACTATTGAGCCCCTCCCCCCTCCCCTCATGGGTTCTCTAAGTCTCCACTAGGCTCCACAGGATCTTTTGAGCTACCTTTAGGCTTCCTATGGGTCCTCTAAACTCACTTTCCCTCATGGATCTTCTGAGCTACCTTTATCTACAAACATTCTATCTCTCTAGACTCTCGGTCTTGACCTATCTCGGTAAATCTACCTATAACAAATCTACTAGATATAAATTTGAATTTTATGTTTAATGGAATACTAATTTGTCACTTTTGTATCTAGTAGATTTTTTAATTTAAAAAAGAAATCAAATGTCTAGAGACTAAAATTGTAATTTTGAAAGTTTAGAGAGTAATTAGATATAAATCTTAATGTTATGTAAGTTAAGATTTAAAATTTTAATTTCACAAAAAAAAAATTAATACAACATTAATTATACTATTACTAATGAATAAATTTAATTAAAATCATTGTAGTGTAAGTTTTTTAAAGCAATAGATAAATAAATCCATTTTGGTGTAAAATGGAAGTAAGCTAGTTAAAACTTGAATGATAAAAAGTTTTGTCTAACTCGAACTTAACTAACAATAATTTAGATATTAATTAGAGAAGTTACTATAAACAGAAAAAGTATCAAACTATTTATAAATATAAAAAAAATTATCTATCGTGGTCTATCACTGATAAACAGTAAATTTTTTTATATTTATAAATAGTTTGACTAATTTTTTTATATTTAAAAATATATGTAGTACTAAATTAAATTTCAAAAAAATAAAAGTCTTTTCATCAAAAACCAATTAGATCACTAGGCACTATGTAGTTCAACCAAACAATTAAATAAAAATAGTGTTGGTCCCTCTACTAATATATTCATTCTTCCTTTGTTATTATAATGTCAAACTTGACAAAATATCATATTAATGTGATGAGAAGGATATCCTAGAATCTTATCTACTATTATCCTTAATAAAGTTGACAAAAATTCCCATTTCAAATAATACCACTGTCTCATAGAAGAGTTGGCACATGATAGAGGATTTATCTTTGAATTGTTAATTAATTATTGCACATATATGACTATTAAATTAATTTCTTAATTTATTTTGTTTTTATTTTATTTTATTATTGTTCATTTTGTTTTTGCTATATGATGATACCTTCTTCGGATAATTTCTTCAATCTTTGATGGGAAGTTCTCCTCTCCAAATAATACTTTCCTCACAACAAATTTTTTTTTCTTATTTTGTAGAACTTAACTAATTTAGACATATTTTTTTCGACCAAGAGATTTAAGGATTCAAATCCCCTATTCTAAACTCCAAATTATAAACCTCTTCACCACTATCCATTCTTTTTTTGTGAGGTTAAAAATTTATTTATTTGAGTTGTGGCAGTTAGTAATTTAGAAATAGTGTTTGTTCTCTTGTTAGTTTGAGAGTTTAGTTTGTTATTTATCTCAAGCTATATGATTGTAGTAGGTGGAAGTCAATAGTTTTTTTATTGAGCTATTTGAAGTGTGATTTGTAGCGTAATGAAGTTTGAAGTGTTGGAGTTGATGCCCTAAATCTCGTGGTCTTGTAATTTATAAACTCGTATTATACAAACAAATTATTTATTTAATAAAATAACAGTTATTTTATTTAACTTTTAGTTGCATTAACCCAAAACCAATAAACTAAGATCCTAGGTTATTAGCTGTAACTTAAACACGTATGTAGAGACATACAAGTGACTCGTGTTTAAGTGATAACCTAAACGGTCTGTAGTAGATGGATAAGTGATAACCTAAACGGTCTGTAGTAGATGGATAAGGGTACCTTATCCTGGTAACACTATAAATACGACTCACTTTGTGATTGTTACAAGTATTGTAAAGTGTCACAAACTTTTAGATCCTAAACGTTCATGTGGAGACATGTGAGTGGAGGTATCCTATATATGCGAGACATGTATAAGACCAGACCATGAAATGATTTGTCTCTCGTATTAACACCGTTGATTCATGAGACTTACAATTCACTAGGATAATCATAGGTGACTCAACCTTAATCCTAAGTTAGTTGTGAACTCATGCCTGTCAGGGCAATCCTTTGATTTGTATAGGTGAGAGTGGCCAAGTTCGCTGACTCAATAAACCTACCACTTTAGGGATTTGTCCGAGTAGGTAGCTAGGAACTCAACTGTAAAAGAAGGAATTCACATCTTATGAATTGCTCCCTTAAGAGCTAATACTGGGTCTTGAACAATGAGACGCCTCACTCTCTCACTGGCCATAGAGGGATCTAGCTCATAGTTGGACTATGACTAAATTGTTCATTAGAGGAATCAATTGTGCTTAAGGAGTTAGAGGTAACACAGGGGTAAAATGGTAATTTGATGCAACTATGGTTATGAGCAATTTGTGAAGGGTCGACTTGTCATTGATTGATTATATCCGTAGACACAGAAATATATCTACAGTGCGATGAGTACAACTGTCGGTCTTTAGTGGAGTGACCGACAGTTAATGAATGTTGGTTAATTAATTAAAGAGTTTAATTAATCAATCTCGAATCATTGGAATAGTAGTTTAATTAATTAAACTCGCTAAGGATAAAATAAGGAATAGTAGTTTTGGAATCATTTGCATAGTTCAAATTATATTGAGGGAAATAAAAGACTATTTTATATTAATGTGATTAATATAAAGATATAATGTATATTGATACATTATATTATATAGTTAATCATAAATAAGATTTATTACTAAAACTATATATTATGAGAGAGATAAATATTTGAATAAGAATCAAATATTATTCATATGAATGAGATTCATATAAATACTATAGGTTAAATTTTAATGTGAATAGAATTCATGTTAACACTATAAGTTAAAAAGGAAGATATGCATTTAATATGCATAATATATAGTTAATTAAGTAATTTTTATTTAATTAATTAATATATTTATATATTAATTATTTTTATTAATATATAATCCAATAACTCCTTACTACTGGAGAGTTACTCTCATATAACGACAAGTGGGGATAACTCCCCACCTCACTCTCTCCCATTTATCTATGTTTTGATACACAGATGATTGATAGCTTTTTTTAAGATGAGAATACAACGAGAAAAATAGTCTCTGGTTCCTCAGAACAATAGTTGCTCTGTCTTTTGTTTCTCTCATAAAAAATCCCCACATACAAAACCAGAGAAAAGGATACCACACTTTCTTATTCTTTGTCGGAGAATAGCAAGGTCACCGCGTGGTAGTGTTCCTATCAACTTGAAAAAGAGATCAGTGAGACAAAGAAAAGCCACAAGGTAAAGAATTTCTTTCATTCTTTTCTCTTTTCTTAGCATGCTTTACAATATTTATCCTGTTTAATTCTTCTCCGTTCTTTCATGAATTGACAATTAAAAACGTGAGCGATTTTGATAAGTAATCTTCAAGGATTTGGATCTAACAACATTGTTAACGAACAAGACCTTTAGATCTCAAATTCAAAAGACCCCAAATCAACTCGATCTCATCTCCTAAGAATGGCTAGACGATGGATTACTTAGACGATCAGCAAAATCACGGATCAGACAAAGCTTGCGGCTCCCATCGACCATTGAATCTTCGAATCACTCCACAAGTAAGATCGATCAACTCAACCTTGAATGATTCTGAACATGCAATCTAAACGTCATAGAATTGCAAATGAAACATAGCTCTAGGCTAAAAGAAAGCTCAAAGGCTCATTTTACTACATTTTCCAAGTCTCTCATTTTTTGAACAATTACATGGCATTATATAGGCCTCAAAATATAACTCTAGACATTCTATGAGGCATTTAAAAAGTTGTAACTCTCACAATTGATGACCACTAGCACCCATGATCTAAATGTAACATAAAATCACTTAAAAGAACTTAAAACTGAAAATTACATTTAATTATTACAATAAATCCGAAAACATTTCTCATTAATCAACAACCCATCAATTTGTAACCATCTTTGAGTTGTGAAGCTCCACTTGAAGTCTTTGTTCCATAAATGAAGCTTGATTCATCATAAATTCTACTTGACTTCACATAAATGCAAGTTTTCTTCATTGTGAATTTGGACAGCATATAGTTTACATTCTTGGTGTCTTTCTTGAAGTTCATATGCATGATTTAGGTTCTTCCATTCATATTAGATTCCATGCTTTCACTGGGCTTCAATTCCTTCATGAATGTCATTTTTAATTTTCATTATAGTAGAACTTGGGGGTTAATTTCTAAAATAATGTATTTTTTTTAAATGACAAAAATAAGGTAGTGGCTAATTTTTTTTCTTAAAATAATGTTGTTAAAAGAACAAATTCTTAATTTAGGGTTGAAGTGAAAACTATTGACAAATTTGGAGACTTTTTCATTAGAAGAAAATCGTGTACCGAGTACACGATTTCAATAATCCACCTCATCAACCACGTAGAGGGCTTACAAGACTTGAAAACTTGCGTAACCAATACACGGGTTTGGTTTATATATATATTTCTAATGTTGTCTAAGAAATATAGTTTCCTTTTTTTTTTCTTTGTTTATGTTTGTATTATTAAAACATGTAATTTGACCAAAATTATGCAAATACCATCCTAATATAGAAATAATATGACACTAAAGAGGAGATATTTTTAAAAAAATAACCATTATTTTGATTAATTAATTTTGAAAGAGAAATAAAAGATATTAGAATAATCTAAAAATGGAAACAAAAAATAATGGCAAATGAAACTTAAAAAATCTTCACATATTTCTGATTCAGAATCAGATATCAAATTTATTTATAGAATATCCAAGGAAAAAATCTTGGCTTTAAATTTATAACTAAATATATATATATATAAAATTGAATATAGAAGAAATGGAAGTGTAGAATGAAATTTTTAAAAAGAAAAATTTAAGATTGGACATTTAAATTTAATTTTAAAATTCGGAAACAAAAAAAGGTTTATATTTAATTTTTCAAAAATCAGGTTTGGTTTTGGGAGAATCTTGAGATGAATTCAAAATCAAATCAATTATTATAAACCTTTTTGGGAAATTACTAAAAAATATCAAACTATTTACAAATATAGAAAAATTTCACTGTCTATCAGTGAGACTGCGATAGAGTTCTATCGCTTTCTATCGCTCAAGAAAGCGATAAAATTCTTGGTCTATCACTTATAGATAGTGAAATTTTTCTATATTTATAAATAGTTTCACTCATTTTTCTATATTTGAAAATAACCCAACTTTTTTTTTTTCATTTATAATTCCGTGCACAAAAAGATGATGAAATTTGCTCACTTCTCTTTCTTCCTTCTGTCATCTCTCTTCCTTTCTCTTCTCTCTCTTGTCCGCTCTCTTCCATCTCCATTGAATGTATTAGAAAATTTAAGAAAGTTTTGGACATAATGATTTAAATGTATTAGAAATTTTGTGTTTGAAATATAACTTAAAAGGAAAAGAGTTAAATTCTTTCAAATAAAAAAAAAAAAAAAAAGAGTTAAAAAAGTTTACTAGTATAAGCTAGATGAGAGAAAGAAGAGAGAGAAGTGAGCAAATTTCATCATCTTCTTCAATTGAAAAAATGACAAACAAAGAAGCATGGAGATGGAGAAAGAGAAGAGAGGACAAGGGAGAGAAGAGAATAGAGTAGAGAGAGAAGTGAAAGAAAGAGGGGAGAGAAGTTGAATAAAGAGGAGAAAGAGAAGAGAGAAGTGAGAAAGATTAAAAAATAATATTTTTTCTAAGTCATCTTG
The DNA here is from genome assembly GCA_002890555.2 of Lagenaria siceraria. NCBI lineage: Eukaryota > Viridiplantae > Streptophyta > Magnoliopsida > Cucurbitales > Cucurbitaceae > Lagenaria > Lagenaria siceraria. The sequence continues at coordinate 8,922,632 of CM016483.1, read as the reverse complement.
CCACATTATATTTTTAATTAACTTTTTGTTTAAATTTAATGAATTTATTAGTTGAGGGACCTTTTAAACCTATTCTTGTAAATTTCAGAGACTAAAATGATCAATTTAAAACATTAGGGACTAAACACACCTATTCTTAAAAACTCATGACCAAAAAGGCATTTTTCTCCCATTATTTTTACTATTTGTCATTGTGATTTCGAGCTTGTTTGACTAAACCTGTGAAGGAGAAATTTAAATATTGGAAAAAAAATACCTTTTTAGGAAGAAGAGGTGAAAATATTCGTCTGAAGAATAGATTTAAATGGTCTCTCCTACCTCTAAACTTTGAAGAAGAGGTGAATTTGGTCCCTAATGTTTCAAATTCGTCATTTTAATTAATGAGTTTTGAAGAATAGATTTAAATGGTCTCTCCTACCAATAAAGTCATTAAATTTAATAAAAAAAATTGACTAAATGATGATGTGGCAAGATGAATAGGAAAAATATATATTTTTAATTTTTTTTCTCTCCTCTCTCTCTCTCCTTCCTCTTTCTCTCTCCTCTCATCTTCCCTTTGAATCCATTCAAATGCAATTTTCATTTTCATTTTTTATTCAAAGGAGAAAAAAAAAGGTAAAAATTTAAGATAAATAAATTATAAACAACAACACAATACACAACACCATAATCACCCTCTGACTTTAGTTATTTTCTTCTTCTTTGTTTTTGTGGGCAAAAAAAAAAAAAAAAAAAAAAAAAAAAAAAAAAAATATTTTGGCAACTACCAACTACCACTGTGAAGTAGTGTTTCATTTCTTAATTTAACTGTGCTCTCATTTCTAGGCTTCTTCCCTAATTTCTTAGATGAGTCTCCTTATGAGGAATTCTAGTAGTTTCGGCATCAATTCCTTTCAAATTTCAACCTCTAAACATTTACAACAGCTTAACATGCCAGGTAATAATACCTTTCATTTGACTCTATATCAAAATCAATGACTGAAACTCTAAAAGACCACTTGAAGATGTATACAAATTTTGATATAAACCTTGTGTCATTCCACCTATCTTTAAAATTAACTACACAACCAAATTTCGAAAGCTACTTCTCTATGGCTTCATCCTTGCCTCCTAAGCAAGGTTAGTGTAAAGAAAGAAGGGTTGAGATTTTAGAGAGAGAAAATTAAAGCAAAAATGAAATGGCTGGAAAGTTGATGTTTGAAAATTTTAAATGATACATTAAGTTTGTAGCTGGAAGAGAAAGTTGCATTTGAATGACGAATGGAAAAGAAAGAGAGAGGATGGAAATGGAGAGAGCGAAAATGAGAGGAGAGAGAAAAGAAGAGAGAAAGAAGAGAGAGGAGAAAGAGAGAAGAGGAAAAAATTTGGTCCAAGCTTTCCTCGTGTTGGGCCTGGGCCTAATCCTAATTTTGGGCCATTGAGTCAAGTATTTGGGCTATTCGAGTTGGGCCGTTATATAATCCAACTTTAATGGGCAGTGCATTTTCCCTTTTATTTCCTTTCATTTATTGCTTTTCATCCCCATTTTCACTTAGAATCACAAATTTTAATTTATAATTCAGGGTTTAGGGTTTAAGGTTTAAGCATAATCTATCTAACCACGTTTTTAATGTTTACAATTTGAGCAATGATTTAAATTAGTTCTTAAAATGATTATTCCTTAAAATATCGAATGAAAATATTATTTCTTCCTCTTTTTACCCCAAATGTAAGAGATATTTGGACCTCAAAACTAATAAAAAGAGTACTAAAAATACATATATGTGAATTTCTCTCTTTATAATTTTATAATCTTTCATTTTACTTCCATTCATTTTCCATTATTAGTGGAGGGAAAATTTTGATCACCATAATTATGGCACAAAGAAGGAAGGTTTTTTTTTTTTTTTTTTTTTTTTTTTTTTTTTTTTTTTTTTTAAAAAAAAAAAAAAGTAACCTTTCTCTTGGGGAAGTGGGACTCTGCTCTATTTTATGGTTTATTTTTATTTGTGGTGCTATTTTTGGTTAATTTAATGTAAACCATTGAAAATTTAAAATATTTAACCAAATATCAAATTATGGATAACAATTTTAGTTTTACACTTTTTAATAGGGAGTGAGGTTATTCATATATTTTTATTTTTCTTTTTTTAGATTATTTGTAAGAATATATAAAAAGACAACAAAAATTATTATAAACCGAAAAACTATTAAACTATTTGAATTGGTAGTTCAAAAACTAACTGGGGTATAAGATCTAAAATTGCTTTGCCTTTAACACAAAATCAAAAGGTCGAAGGATTAAATTTTTATGAATAAAGTGTAAGACTAAGAGTCTAAATATACAACGAAAATTTTAAACTCAAAATTTTATTAAAACTTTACACTGAAAAATTTACCAGGATTAAAATTAAAAGTTCAATTTTACACTGAAAATTTTATTAAAACAATATACTTATAAAATATGGCAAATGAATTAAGAGAGAGATTTTACAAGGATTATTTCTTTTTATGATCCAAGTCAAAATTAAAATTTTAAGTTTAATTTTATACTGAAATTTTTTATTAAAACAATCGACTTATAAAATATGGCATAGGAAGGAAGAGAGAGATTTTTTTTTTTTTTAAAAAAAAAAATCCAAAATCAACGATGATTTAATTGTTTATCCATTAATATAAAATTTTAATTTCAAAATCATAGGGAGTCAATCACTATATTTTGAAAAATACCGAAATAAATTAATTATTGAGTGAAAAAGTTTAAAGGCCAAATATATACTATTAACAAAAATTTAGATAAAATTAAGGGTAATTGTTTTAAATGACAAAACTATTAAAAATATTTTGAAATATAGTAAAATATCACAATCTATCAATAATAGATAATGAGATATAGACTGTGATATTTTGTTATATTTATAAATAAATTAGCTCATTTTACTATGGTTGAAAAGAACTTTAAAATTAAAATTAAAGGACTTGAAAATGCATTAGCCAAAATATAATTTTTATATATAAATGAAACTCCATATTCTCACCTAAAAAAAAAAAAAAAAAAAAAAAAAAAAAAAAAAAAAAGCTATCATTGAAATAATATCTAGAATTTCAGCCAACTATCTTATCTTTCTAAAATAAAAAGGAGATGAATATATACAAAAGTAGTTGAATTTATTAATATTTAGATGCTGGAGTCATTTGAACCACCAAAATTAATTGGATTTATAACTTTTTGAAAAGTGGAGTGCATTTTTTTTCTTACTTCTTTCATCAATTTGTATTGAAGAATTTGCACACTGTATTCTATTATAAAAAAAATTATTATGTTATTTTCTTTCCTTTTTTTAAAAACTATATCTTTTGAATGCAATAACATACGACCTATGAATTTGAACCTCCAACTTCAAAAGAAGAAAGGTTTATTAATTACAACGGATCTTTTAGTCGATAATACATATTTTATGTTAGTTGTTAACAATCTATTTTTAAAATTAAAACAGTAGAAGATATTTTTTTTCCTACAAGGAATAATGTTGTTTTCAAATATAAAAAAATGAGTAAAAAATAATTTGATATTTTTGCTGTTTATAGTAATTTCTCAAAGGAATATACCTAAATAACTATGCATATAGTAGAATTTGCACATTTATAAGTATACGGGTTAAAAATGGGAGTTGGCGTGTACAACTTAAACATAATTCAACCAATGAAGACATAGATTTTCTCGAATAAAAAGTTGAGTGTTTGCTTTAGAACATGACCTAAGAAAATATTCAACATAACATAATCCATTTTCTCTCGCTAGTATTGAAATTAATTAGATGGGCGTTTTCGTGAAAATTATGAATAGACAAACTTTATTACATAAAATATTTAAAATAATATAAATATTTCGAATTCTAACACATGTAGATTTAGAATTAGAGATTTGATGTTACGACTTCTTTGTCAAAAATATATGTCTAAATCGAATGAGTTAAACTTAAAATAACAAAATATACAAACACGTACATGCATCTCTATTAAAGTAATTAATTACAAATAATAGTAGAAAAATTATTATAAATAGAAAAAATATCAAACTATTTACAGATATAGAAAAATTTCACTATCTATCAACGATAGACCGCGATAGACTTTTATAGATAGTGAAATTTTTCTATATTTGTAAATAGTTTTGCTCATTTTTCTAAAACAGCCCAATATAGTATTTAAAAATAGTTATATAAATATTATTTAAGGGATAACAACATGAATGTCCATATCTGTTTTAGTATAATGGTGTAGGGAAATCAAATCACATATCTCGTGGTCGCTAACGACACATGTGCATGTTAGTTGAGATATGCTTGTTTTGGCATATGAATGTACCAATATTTTATTATTTTACGTAGAAAAACGACAACGAGATTTCCAAAGAGATTTAATTCATGGAATTTGAACTTTGTATTTGTATTAATTTCAGTGTAGTATAGTGAGTACAATCTCTAATACATAATCTTTTGATGTTTTTTCTCAAAAAATAAACTTTGCTTCTTGGGCTTGTTGATCTTCTTGAATGATCGGCCTTTGGGCTTGTTGATCTTCTTAAATGATCGACCTTTGGGCTTGATGATCTTCTTGAAGGATCGACCTTTGGGCTTGATTATCTTCTTGGAGGATCGACTTTTAGGCTTGATGATCTTCTTAGATGATCGGCCTTTGGGCTTGATGATCGACTTAGATCGGCCTATGGCTTGTTGATCAGCTTGGATCGGTCTCTGGCTTGTTTCTGACTTTAAGAGCTTTCAAGAGTTTTAGCCTCCTAAGTCTTCAGTCTTCAGGTCTTTAGAACTTTAGAGGTTGAGAACTTTGATCTTCAGTTCTTTGGAACTTGAGAGCTTCAGCATTCAATTATTCCCATCTTTAGGAAGTTGTAACCTTAAGATCAATTAGAGCTTCAGTCTTCTATCTTGAGGTCGACCAGAGCTTCAGAGTCTTGAAATCTTCAGAGCTTTAGTCTTCAAGTGTTCAGCACTTCGTTGCCAAATGCTTCCAACCTCCCCAAATGAAGAAGAATGATCTCTATTTATAGAGGATTTCCATGAGTTTTCATGGGCTTGGGCCCAGTTGTTTTTGGGCTTAGGCTTGAGTCCAATATCTTTTTCATTGACCGAAATTTCCACCATGGACCTGAATTGTGTTGGACTTTAGACCCGAGCCACTTTAATTACTTGACACGATCCAATTTATAATTTCCACCATGGACTTGGGCTTTCGGTGTGATGACGTGGCAAAATTTGGTTGGCCAAAATTTCTCATTCAACCGTCATTTATATTTATGTAATTGATGATTGATGGGTCAAGCATAACATGGCATAATTAAGTTTGTACTATCGATCTCAAGGTGAAAGGTTCGATCTCCCACCTCACATTGTCGAAAGAAAAAATAAAAAAATTGATGGTTGACGCAGTCATAATCATAACCATTACTAATGTCTTGTTTGATAATTATTTGAGAAAATTAAGTCTATAAACACAATTTAAACCTTTTTTTTCCCTAAATTTTAGGAGTATTTTCAAAATCAAAGAAAAGTTATGAAAATTAAAAGAAATAGTTTATAAGATTTTTTTTTGTTTTTTAAATTAAATTTGACTAAAAATTCAAATGATTCATTAAGAAAGATATAAACTATTGAAAAACAATTGTGGAAAAAAAAAACATAATTTTCAAAAACAAATAATCGTAAAATGAGGTTAATTAGTTCAAAATTTAATTCACCTACTATCATAACAATTATTGATTTGATTAACGGATAAATTATACTTGCTGAATTACAAATTTCATTCCTATAATTTAAAAAAAAATTAAAATTTTATAGTGCTTATAATTTTAGGAGCTAGAATTTTATTCTTATATAATTGGTTAAAATCTCATAAATAGTTCAATAATTTAATAAATTATAGGTAAATTTTCACAAATAGAAAATATGTCAAATTATTTACAGAAAATAGCAAAAAAAATGTTCATAAACATTGACTATTAGTGATAGACTTCTATCATTCCTATCATTGATAGACCCTGATAGATTTCTATTAGTGTCTATAACAGCTATCTAAAAATTTTGCTATTTTATGTAAATAGTTTTTTTTTTATTTTTCTATTTTTAAAATTTTCCATAAATTATATGGATGAACTTCTAATTCTTTTTAAAAAAAATTCTAAATTTTTCTAAATTATATGACCAATTTTTTATTTAACTTATTATTATGAGAAATTACTATAAACAGAAAAAATATCAAAACTATTTACAAATATAGAAAAATTTTACTGTTACTGATAGACCGCGATAGAATTCTGTCGCTTTCTATCGCTCAAGCAAATAAATTCTATCGTCTGAGCGATAGAAAGCGATAGAATTCTATCGCGATCTATCCGTGGTAAAATTTTTCTATAGTTGTAAATAGTTTAACTCATTTTTCTATATTTGAAAAGAGTCTTACTATTATTATTATTATTATTATTATTATTATTATTATTATTATTATTATTATTATTATTATTATTATGCGGTAAACGGGGGTGAGAGAAATTATACTCGATTTTTCATTATCCTTATTCTCGAGAGAATCTTAAATAACCTTCTAGAAAACGGCCCGTAAAATAATTCAGAAATTAAAGATAAGGAATGGATAAAACCAAACGATATTTAATCAAACAACGACATGTAACCCACAAGATAAACATATGAAAACATCATATATTTAATCAAATGGTCTTAAGTGATTCCAACATAGTTCAATAATAATTAATATATAATACCTCTTTTAAAGCTTATTTGTTGTATTAAAAAAAAACATTCCATCAATTTCTTTCACTTTTAAATATTAATAATGGTAAGATGATGAATTTCGAAGGAGAGAAATAAAATGCTTTATAGTGTGTCTTGAAATAACATTTTTTTTTTTTTTATAAACAATACTCTTTAAACTAAATCAATTTTTCTGTAATGACTTGAAAAGGAAAATAATTTAAAATGTGTTTTGCATACATGATTTATAACAATAAAAACTTTGTGATTGACCCAATAATCTTCGCAGTAAAAAAAAACATATTTATAATTAATGGACACACTTTTAGATATAGTGAAGAAATAAAAATATATTTAAACTGAAAACACTTTTTTTTTTTATTGATTTTATTATATGACATATCACTAAACTTTGAGTTAAGTTTCAATTGTTCTTAAACATTGAAAAGTTTCATACCTACTCTTGAACATTAGAAATTTGTTCTAGAAAATATCCTTAAAAATTTTCATTTAAATAAATTAAAAATTAACGCAACGGTTTCAACTAATATGTAAAAATTAAAAAGCATGTGTGACACCATTTACAAAATCATATTCCCGTAGATTGACATGACAACTATGTGTAAAAATTGATTGTGTCAATGATTTTAACGATATCTTTTGAGTTGAAATAAATAGTAAAGCAACTTTGATCTTCTAATAAAGCTGTAAACAATATTACATATATGCCTTCTAATTTTTTACACATAAGCTATCACAACAATCTTCATAATCTATTTTAGCCAAAAATATATATTTTTTAGAGAAATTTTTACAGATAGAAAAAATGTCAAACTATTTACAAAAAATAGCAAAAAAAATACTGATAGACATTGATAGACTTCTATCAGCATCTATCATCGATAGAATTCTATTATTTCTATTACTGATAGACTTCTATCAGCGTCTATCACAACTATCTAAAAATTTTATTATTTTGTGTAAATAGTTTTCCTTGTTTTTTTATTTTTAAAAGTCTCCCTATTTTTTAAAGTTAAAAGGTAAAAATTCAATTTTGAAACGTAATTGAAGCTCATTCCAAAGTTTTGGAAGATTTTGTGTTACTTTAATATATATATATATATATATATATATATATTAAAGTGGTGAAAAGCTATTGATTCATGCAAACTTGGGCTAAGTTCAAATGCTCTAATTGATCATATGAAAAAAAATGGTGCTTTGCCCTTCTCATGTTTCTAGTTGATCCCAAAAGAATTCTCCACTAAGCTTTTACCATTTTTTTTCCCACAGAAATGGTAAAATGATTAGTGATATATGAAAATTAGGGTTTCTAATTTTGGCTTAAAAACATTGCTTTAGTGAAAGCAACCTCTATATCTCTAAAATTATCTGTCTATTTTGTATTGCTGATAATTAAGCACAATATATGGCCACTAGCATCTGCTTTGATTTGCTTTGAAAAGGATTGATTCATTGTATTGATTTAACCATTCTCTTTTTTTTATCTCCTTTTCTTTGTAGACCTTTCACATATATATAGGAAAACAAATACTTGTATACACATATACATTGCATTCAATGTGATTTAGATATATTTATACCCATAATAGAATGGGTGATATTGATCTCGTTGTGATCGAGTTTGGTTCGATGTAAGTTGACAAACTACTTAACTTAAGTACGTGCACGTTTGGTTTTTAATGATTATGCAATGACAATCAATAGTAGTTTATCCATGTATTTGACTATAGATAAAATTAAACACAATGACGGTTATAAAAATAAACACGTTAATGAATATAGATAATTAATGTATTAAGCGATGTATTTTGATTTATTAATTAGCATGTAGAATTCAAAATTTTTACTTTGGGTCCAGCATCAATGAATATGTTATGATTTGATTAAATAATATGAAAATGTAATTTAATATGAACTTCACTTGCCTGAGATATCATGTCTTACTTTGAGAAAAAAAATTTAAAAATATAAAAATATCTTAACCCTAGCTTGTTTAGAAACTGTTTATTAAAAAACAGTATTTCCTATTTATTCCGAAGACTTTGAAAATATGGAATAATATTTCTGTATTTATATAGAATTTAAACAAAAAAATGGCCTTGCATTTATATTCTTAACCTTTCTTTAGTAGAAATATTTTGGGTCATAATTTTGAAAAAAAAAAAGAAACACGTGGATTACCGAATTTATATAGTATTATATCAATATGAAAAAATAATAATAATAATGTCTATTTGAGTTATTTTCAAATGGGTTATTTTCTAATTCTAAGACAACTTCAGGAAAAAAAAAATTGATTCTTTAATTAGATTTAAAAACAAGATTTTTAAAAGGTAGCTATCAAAATATATCGGTTTTGACTGGTGTACTTTTATTTAGATTTTTATAAAACTGCCACCTGGGTCAATGTTACACTGTAAAATTTTAGGATAATTGTTGGCTTTGAACAACAAAAATGATTAAACATTTGCAAAACGCAATCCATTTTTGGGTTTTTTCTTCAGTCTCATCTCATGATGCGAAGGGTTGAAAATCAATAATAATAATAATGACCAAAGTTATGTGCCCATGAAGCCTATGATTCATGAACTAACTTAAATTTACAACAAAGATCATATACCCCAATAAATAAGTAAATAAATAAATAAATAAATAAATAAGGTTACGTGTGAAAAAAATCAAAGGCAAAAGGGCTTAAAAGCAAAATTAATTAAAGCAAATACTATTTTGGTCTATGTACTTTTAGTTTTAGTTTATTTTGGTTTTTATACTTTTAAAATATTCATTTTAGTCTCTGTACTTTCAACTTTAGTTCATTTTTGGTCCATGCACTTTTATAATGTTCATTTTGTTTTTTGTACTTTCAAAAAACGACCTTTTGATTCCTTCATTTTGAAGGTATCAAAATGGTCACTTTTTGAAAGTTTAAGAACCAAACTAAACCAAAGTTGAAAGTTTAATGACCAAAATGAATATTTTGAAAGTACAATGACCAAAATAAACCAAAGATGAAAGTATAGGAACTATAATGAACATTTTAAAACTACAGGGACTAAAATGAACCAAAGCTAGAAGTATAAGAACCAAAATAGTATTTAAATTATCCGTTAATTATGTAAAAGATATGTATATGGATGGAGAAGGTTTCTGTCACATGTGAAAGCTAATCAGCTAAGGTCATGCATTTGTGGCTTTTGCCAGAATCTGTTTTGAAATTGAGAAGAGTGAGGAAATTCCATTAGTACCCCTCTCCTTTTATCGTCGGTTTCGTGTCGTGTCGTAAGCTCATTCCTCGACACTCATTCATATGGAAAGTAAGGAGGAAGGAGAAGAAGAAAGGGGAGAAAGTTGTTAAGGAAGCAAGTATTGAATGGAAACTCTCTACCATGTTTTCTGAATTGGGAAAGAGAAATGTGTGAGAAAAAAAAAATACCTAACTATTTATGATATAACAAAAAAAAAAAAAAAAAAAAAAAAGGGCTTTAAAAAGTTTCATAGGGTTCTTTTTGAAAGGGACATTCCACAGAAAATTAAACCCTATTAGAAATTCTGTTATATATCCCATTTTCATAATTTCCAATTCATATTAATTAATGCTAGCTTTCCTATGACCTCCAAGATTTGCATCATTATATGTTAGATATATTGTTATCCCTACATTATTATTTCTATATGTCTTTGTTTCAAAATTATTAATAGTCCATGTGTTGGTAGAGCTTTTTTCTTTTTCCTTGAAGATAATATCAGCCTATAGAATGTGTGTAACTTGTGATTTAAGATAGGGTTATTGCATAGAAAGACCTAAATAAATTGACTGGCATAAAAAAAAAAAAAAAAAAACATGTTTTGATGTGGCTTTTAAGAATATAAAAAATTTCCAAAAAGAAGCATAGCTCAACTGATATCTATATGTGTCAACGACTACAAAATCGATGGTTTGAATCTCCTAGTCTTAATGTCAAGAATTATCGAATTAATATAGATATGTGAGTAATATGAATAATTTTTAATTGGGATAATAACAATTTTCACACCTTGTTTGTGGTTTGTCTACTTTGCAAATTATAGCCAAACACCTCATAATTTGTAAATTCTAAAAATCATTCCATTTCGTTAAAGTTTACCTTTAATTTTAAGGAAATTAGTATATGTGTGTGTGGGGCTTATATGTTATATTCAAGATGTGATGTTCCCTATATGTAAAATCAATAATTAAAATTAACCAATAATAAGAAGAAGGTATGATTTATAAATTTTTTGGAATGAACTTCTAAATAAATTACTATAATGAGAAAAAATATCAAACTATTTACAAATATAGAAAAATGTTGTTGTTTATCAGCGAGTAAAAATTTTCTATATTTATAAATAGTTTTACTCATTTTTTTATATTTAATTTATGTCAAACTCTTTGATAAAATGAACACAAAAACATTATATAATTCAATTAAGATCAAAATTACACTAGGAAATTAAATTTTGCTCTCTACAAAAAAGGGCTTCCAAAAGATAGATATCTTTGCTGCTTTTCTTGGCCAATTTCTTTTTTTCTTTCCCCTTTATGGAAAAGTGAAAATCTCAAGTAATGATATTTTCCAATAAAACCTTGAAGCTTTCTTTGGCACAACAAAGAATAAAGTTATTATTATTTTTTTTTACTTTTTATTTGTACAGCTAATTAAGGAGATTTGAAGTTTGACCGATACCAAGATTTTAGTTAACTTGGTATTCCTATCATCGAGGCAAGGATTATGCTTATCTTCCATTGAATTTCAACAAAAAAAAAAAAAAAAAAAAAAAAAAAAAAAAAAAACTATTCACCAATCTTACATTTCTTGAAGGATATTCAATAATTTGATCTTTCTTTACATCAAAGAAGATTTAATGGCAATTTTTTTCCCTAAAAAATTTTGATCTTTATTTTTTTTTTTTTTTACATAAACTCTTACTTTGAAAAGCTTTGATCTTTCTGATAAAAGAATAGTTTTTTGCTATCACTTGACTGAAAAATGATTGTATATATTGACCATGTTTTTTTTTTTGTTTTTTATTTTATTTTATTTTTTTTATATTTGTGAGTCTTTGGGCCAACTTACGCGCACCTCGACTGATCTCACAGGACAACTCGCCTAACCCTACAACATTTGGGTGTCAATTTCCCGGATAGTAATCCTAAGTAGGTGGCCACCATAGATTGAACCCACAACTCCTTAGCCCTTTGACCTTTTTTTGGATGTTTGAATATATGGTTCACACCTCTATGTGAATAGATACACCAACTTGATATGTAACCAAATCACTTTCATCTAGATATATAGTTGTGTTTACTACCATCAATTGCATCTATTGGATTAAAAAGATACTTAAAATGGAAAATTAAGGATCCTCTACTCATAGCCTCTTTTATATATAGCATAAATATAGATATGGAAAAATGAGTCCAATTTTTTTTTTTTTTTTGAAAGAAGAGTATGCGGTAGAAGTAGAAAGATCGAGAAAAAAAAATGGTGGCCATATTTGTATTTATTTCCATGAAAAATATCTTTTTGGTCCATAGATTTGATTTTTGGGTCTAGTTTCGATTTGGACCGCATTTGGTCTTCCGGTTTCAAAATGCTACACGCTTTTAACCATAAGCGTTAAGTTTAATTGTCATTTAGTTCCTAGATTTTAGATTGTTTCACTCTTGAATTTTGAGTTTATCTTATATTTATTCTCTAGGTTCCAATATTTTACAATTTTACCCTCAATTTTTCGCTCATGCCCACTTTATTCTTTGGCTTAATTTTTCGTTAATAATTTAAAATAATTATGAAGTGAAATTTTAAAATTAATTTTAATATTTATAAAAAACCTATTGAAAACTAATTAATTATATTGTTTTAAATTTATTAATAGACATTAAGACTAAGGACTAAAAATGAGTATTCACTTAAAATTCAAGGTTGATTGTGAGAGAACTTGAAACCTTAGAGAACAAATAGAAACAAAAATAAAAACTCAAGGGTAAAAATGTATATCGTTTTGAAACCTAGGGACCTAATTAAATAGAAATTAAACTCAAAACTCAGGGTAAACGCACGATATTTTAAAACTTAGGGAGCAAAAAGTATTATTTTTCATTTTATTTTCAATAACCCACTTTAAAAAAAATAAAAATAATCATATATATCAATTATCAGCACAAACTTGAAAGGGAGTTTTTTTTTTTTTTTTTTTTTTTTTTTTTTTTTTTTTTAAAAAAAAGTGAAGAAAGGGTCAACACATTATTCACTGGATAAAGATGGAGAATGAAGAGAAATTAAAGTGAGTGTAAACTTATAATAAAATGGATAATATTAGAGTTATTTTGTATTTTCGTTTTAATAACCTATTGAGACAGATCACACATATTGGAATCCATAAAGATCAATGGAAGAATTAATTAATACATATAGGAGGATAATTTCGTCTAAATTTGTTGTCATCTTTCAAATTAATCGTATTTAACTGTTTGGTCCTTTTTACTTTTGTAATTTGTTCTATTTTAGTCCTTTACAAATTCAAAGCTTCATATTTTGTTCCTTTAATAAATTTTAAAATCAGTCTTTAGTGTATATTTACATTTAACTTTTCCAAAAAAAAAAGAAAAAGAAAAAGCCTTTGCTCTAATAAAATTTTGAAATTTGCTCTATCTTCGTCCATGTACAATTTCAAAGTGTTCATATTTTGTTCCTTTAATAATAACTTTTAAAATTAGTCGTTAGTGTGTGAATTTACATTTAACTTAAAGAAAGAAAAAACCTTTGCTCTATAAAATTTTGAAACTACATTTTTTTTTTCTTTTGGAGGAAATATACTGAAAGCAATGGCTAAATTTAAACCTTTAGAAGTATAAATACTAAAATAGTTGTACTAAAAAAATAAAAATATTAAAATAATAGGGATATTTTTAAATATAGTAAAATTGTTGAAAATATTTACAAACATAGCAAAATTTACTTTCTATTTGTGATAGACTACAATAGACCCATATAGACATCTAGAAAATAAAATTTTGCTATTTTATAAATGTTTTCAACAGTTTTGTCATTTAAAATAATTTTTCAAAATGGTATTTTTTACCCTTTTTTTTAACAATATGTTGGGTGGTGAATCAAACTCCTGGCGATGAAGTCGATAGTACAAACTCATGTTAGTTGAACTATGCTTGTGCTAGTTTTAAAGGAGTGCAACATGGAGAACTTTTCAAGTGATCAGTTAACTATTACTCTCACCCAAACACGTCTAACTACACAATTATGATGAGATCCGTTGTGTTAGTGCGGATAAGATTACACTCGATATTTTAATCACTACATGTATATATAACAGAATTTAAGTTTAAAATTAAGAAATTATCATTCAACAATTATTTATAGATTATTTTTTAGGGTAATTGTAATGAAGCAATTTTAGGGATAATAACCAAGTGTATAGCAACATTTTTAAAAAATTACAAATATAGTAAAGTCTATCATTGATAGACTTTTATAGCTGATAGACTCTTATGGTTTATCAGCAATAGATCACCTAGACCATAAAAGTCTACCACTGATAGATTTTATTATATTTATAATTTTTTTTAAAATATTGTTATATATGTTAATATTTTGAATCTAATTATTAGTACCATTTTTTTATTTATCAGTCTGAGTTTACTCCTGCCACTCCTAATCTATCCGGTTTTAATTTGGTCAGCAATTTATTTTTATAAAAGCAAAAGTTGACCAATGAGCTACATAGGCAATAGACTTTTTTTTTTTTTTTTTTTTGTATATATATATTTTTTTTTACAACAATAGAGATGTTTGGTTGATCATATGGCCCAAAGTCGTGTTGACAACTCATTAACTTCGTTAATTTAATTTTGTCAAAGTAATAAATTATTCGATGCAGTTACTTTAGTCTACATGTTAATATGTCTATGTCTTTGTGATCAACATAAAGGAGTGAATCTACATTTCTATTGATAATTAAAAAATCAATAATAAAGTACACTTATGATCCCTGACGTTTGAACTTAGTTTCTATTTGACCATTGAATTTTTAAATTGAAGTTCATAAAATAATTTTAAATACCTATAGTATCTAAAATTTGAGCATAGCTTCTATTTAGTTCATCGAGATTATTTTTAAAAGAGCACTTTAGAGCTCATTTGAATTGACTTGAGAATAAGGTGTTTTTAGAAAACTCATTTTTATTTAAACTTATTTTATAAAAGCTGTTTAAAATAATTTCAAAATTTATTTTGAGTGGTTGTCAAACACTCCAATTTTTTTTTTCAAAATGATTTATTTTTTAAATTAAATACTTGAAAATGTATTCCAAACATCTTCAAAGTTCATAAAACAATTATAAATGATCTCTAATTAAGTTAATTATTAGGTTAACTTGGAGAAAAATGATATGACATTGTTGGTGCAACGACTTTTGTAATGAAGAGTTATCCTTTTTTATTAATTAAAATTATTCTAATGTTATGGGACATTTTTCTTTTAATTAAGTGGGTTTTTTTTTTTTTTTTTTTTTTTTCCTCCTACCACTCAATTTACTCGAATAAGTTTTTTCCCTCTTTTCTTTTAGTCTTCTTTTTTCTCTTCTCCTTTCTCGATCTTCTTTTTCTTTTCCGGAAAAGCATTCTACCAAAAACCCACCTTTAAATATAGACACATAGGAATCGTGGACTAATTAAAGAGTTGTTCGTACTAGAAAAAATAACAAATAAACAAAAAAAAATAAAGAATTTATTTGCTAAATCAATCATCTTTGACCACAATTCACATGGATTTTCATGATATTTCTCATTGAGTGGTTATTTGAGAGATCATCAATGTTTTAATTCTCAAATAAGAAAAAAATTTGGGTGCAGTACTCAAGTGTGCAACCTAAACTACACCTAATAAAAAGAAAAAGATGAAGCACTCACCAAATACTTCATATATCCCAAATGTTTAAACTCTCCAAAATTAATTTTAAATAATAAAAATAAACATAAAATGTTTTCAACTAAAAGTGAGAAAAAACCAACAACTCTCGTGTAAGATTGAAGGAAAGGGAAAGTCGTCAAAAACGTCCGTCTTCACATTTTTTATAAGATATATGAGTTACTCTTTTTCATTAATTATCAATTGGTTTTGAGATGGAACCTCATGTTATCTAACATGATAGAAATTGTGAACGGCATGTTGGCAACTCAAGCAAAATATTTAAATTTGTTCGATATCCAGAGTTTTATAGCAAAGGTTTCCCTTGGATAATCCATTTCGTTTGTGTTTGAGATAGGATTTGAAATCCTTCTAAGAAGGAGACAACTTCCCAATCATAGCAACAACTTGTAATAGTTCAATGATGTCTAATCTTTCACTCTGTATCACCAATGATAATTTACAATTCTTCCAACTTTAAGTTTCTTAGTACTAACATCTTCCAGCTTATATTCCATGTCAAATGCTTTCCACAATATATACTTAACGTGAATTGTTGGCGTTGCAATATACATTAATATGTAATTGCAACATAAGAAATATGCATTGCATTCATTTTTTTTTTTTGAGGCTATATAATTGCGACATCAAGTAAGCATGCAATATCCATGTTTACTTGACAACTTTAGTTTCAGAACTTGAAGTTTTTGGTGGTGTAATGGGGCATTCTTTTTTCAAAATGTGAACATGATTTGGTTTGGTGAGGTAGAAGATCATTTTCTCTCTGTTGCTAATGAACATCATTTCAGTATATATTCCCATGAATTTGAAGTTATTATTATTTTTTATTTTTTGTAAAAATCAAGTAAAAATTGGTTAATATAAGCTCTCGATCGATCATGGTTAAGTAAAAATGTTAGAACCGGTACTGGATACGCGTGGAGTAATTGAACGCTACACAGTCAACGCACAGAACGGAACGCCACACAATCATGCACAAAACGGAAGAAGGGATGATCAATGGGCAAAATGGTAATAAAAATTATTTTTATTTTTAAAAAATATTTTAAAAATAATAATAAAATAAAGTATATTTTATTTTCACCCCATCTCGCCATGCCTGACCGTACGGCAACATGCACGTGAGGAGAAGCCACCAAGCCCACAATGACCTATCTCCTCACCCCCTCTAAAACATGGGTACTCCTTGGGCCAAACCCAATGTTAAAGGAGAGGGTAAATAAGGTGAGATCTCAATGCTTACTTAAACAACGTGGGATTCACACCTCTCCCAAATTTTCACTCTTTTGTTTTAAAAATAAAGCAATTTTTCACCAACAATCTCCAACTTGAAAAATTTTAGAAAACAAGAAGACATTTTTTTCATCGAGCGTTATTAGTATGTATAACACTGTGCATAAGTAAAGGTGTCTTACGACTTAAACCTTTACGTAGTGAAGATGATTCATAACTTACTAGAGTAACTCTTGGTTTTGAACTCTATCTCTAACAACATCTCACACACATCATTACTAGGGTGTAGTTCGAAAGCCCATGCTTTAAGGTCGTGTACCTGTATCTCAATTTAGTGAACACTCTAGAGAATTTGCCTAAAATTCCTTAGGAAGCAGCCTTCATTTCTACATTCACATAGGTGAGTCTATCAAGGATACTCCTGTAGCTCTACTCCACTTGATATCAAGTATAGATCTCATTAAGAACTAAGTTCAACCTTTCATACGCTTCAGGATATCATGCTAAGACTCTAGTGAAGGATAAACGAGCATGCAGCGGAATTTAATTTGATCAGTTTTCACTCTAAGATGCTCAATTTTGAGGATTAAACATGCAACTAAAAAGGAAAAACTATAGATTCAAGAACACTTACCCTTGAAGCTCCAAATTCTCCTTTAATTCTTGATGAAATTCAACACCAATTAGTTGTAGACCACCACAAGAGTCTTCTCTACTATTCTCTAGGCTTAGATTGGAAGGTGGGATCCAAATTTTTGGTGAATTTGAGAAGGAATGAAGGAAATAGAAGAAGAAAAGCAATGGATGTAATTTTGCAAAATTAACCTTTAATTTTACAAAATTCTTAACTGAAATTAAGCCAAAATCATCTCTATTTATTAAAGAACAACATGCAATCCAATTGCATCAAAATTTGACAATTCAAATTCTCAAATTGTTGGCTTAATATGAAGAAAACAACTAAGCTACTTGCTTAGTTAGTGGGAAAATCCAAACTTTCAAAAATCAATTTTAAATCCAATTTTAAATGAATTTCCAAAATTGAATTTAAAATTAATTTTTAATTTTAATTTTAATTTCAAAAATTAATTAAATAAAAAATAATTAAATATTTAATTAATTAAATATAATCTTATTTTAATATTAAATAATAAAATGATATTATTTTTCCCACTTATCCCGATTTTTCTAAAAAATCGATATGAATCCTTATTCATGTAATTAATATTTAAATAATATTTAAATATTATAATTAACTCTATTTGTCCATTTAATTCGTAATTAAACGTTGATATATCGTATATATCCGACTTTCATTCCTTAAGCTAAGATTGAACGAATCAAACTTATTCACCACATTATCTAAGATTTTTATCCATTTATGAGCTAGTAGAGAGACCTAATGGACCTATAGATCATGAGCTCCAACGATCCGAGATTAACCGGCCAAACTCTTTAACCTAGTTAACCAACATTCGTTAACTAACGGGACACTCCACTAAAACCCGTAGCTGCACTATCTTCACTGTAGTTATATTTCTGTCCACTTGATATAACCATAATTAGTAAGTCGATCCTTCACAGGTTGTCCATAATCACAACTAGGTCAAAATTACCAGTTTACCCCTATGATTACATCTTGTTCCTTAAGTCCCATTGATCCTCTAATGAACAATTGGTTTGTGATCCTATCACTAAACTGAGTCATTCTCAGGCCAATGAAAGGGTGGGGCCCCTTGTTCAAGACCCAGAATCAATACTTAAGGGAACAACCTATCTACTAACCCTAGGTCGAGTAGGAGTGAATTCCTTCTCGTAAAACTATGTTCTTAGCTATCTACTCAGTCATACCCCTTAAATGGGAGGCTTATTGAGTCGGCGCACCCGAGCCACTCTCACCCATGCAGATTTAAGGATAATCTCGAACAAACAGGAGTTCATAGTTAGCTCAGGATTAAGATCGGGTTACCTAGGTCATCTAGTTGAAATAGTTAGTATTTAACATTAAACGGCGTTTATAAAGCAATAGTGACTATTTCATGGCCCAGTCTTATGCAAACTCATTACATAGAATACCCCTATTCACATGTCTCTACATGAATGATTTAGGATCACATCATTTGTATCAAATACAAAATGGGCTGCATTCAATAGTGTTCCCAAGATAAAGTACCCAACTTTATCCCTATACTATAGACCATTTTGGCTATCTACTCGAACTTGATTCATCTTTATGTCATTACATAAAGTTCAAGTTTTCATACTAAAGCCATGGGTTCTTAGTTTATTGGATTTAGAGTTATATTAACAACAATTCACTTTTTTCAATAACAAGTTTACTGAATAACATCGATAACAAATTTATTGATAAATAGAATGCACGTTAATGTTTACAAACTACAAGTTTTAGGACATAAAAGTCAACATCTAGGTCATAGGAAGAGAACTCTATGTTTTTTTTCTTTTCGCATGATTCACTCCATATCACTTGTGATCAGTTATTACCTTTTGAACCTATTTCTTGGGATCTCCAGTCTATATGTTGGGTTTTCCTCACTAATGATTCATCTTTCTATAGGCATGTGTCCCATCCTTTCCAAGGTTTTGAAAATCTTCTCTCTGGCTAGTCCTTTCGTCAAAGGATTTGACAAGTTTTCATCAGTCCGTATATGATCCACTCTAACTGCACCAATAGTGAGGAATTCTCTAATGATACTATGTTTACGATGTATTTTTCGTCTCTTTCCGTGATAATAACGGTTCTAAACTTTTGCAATTGCTGCAGTACTATCGCAATGGATCAATATGGTTGGTACCGATTTTTTCCATAAGGAAATCTCTGATAGCAGACTTCTAAGCCAGCCTGCTTCTTCACTGGTTGTTGCCAGTGCTATCATCTCTGACTCCATCGTTGACTGGGCTAAGATTGTCTGTTTCTTAAACTTCCAGGAACCAGCTCCACCAGCTATGTTGAAGATATAGTCGTTGGTAGACTTTGAGTCATCCGAGAGGGAGTTCCAGTCAACATCGCTGTATCTTTCCAGACCAGCGGGAAACTTAGATAGTGTAATCCTAAGTTCTAGGTTTTCTTTAAAAATCCCATAACCCTTTCTACAACATTCCAATGCTTTATACTAGATCTGCTTGTAAACCTACCTAGTAAATCTACGGCATAAGCTATGTCTGGTTTAGTGCAATCAGCAGCATATCTAAAATTGCCAATGATGCTCGCATACTCGAATTGATTAACACTGTCACCAGTGTTCTTGAACAACTTTACACTAGGATCATAAGGAGTACATGCTGGTTTACATTCAAAGTAAGTGTATTTCCTAAGGATATTTTCTATATAGTGAGATTGATATAAGGAAATTCCCTTTTCAGACCTAATAACTTTTATGCCTAAGATTACACTTGCTTCTCCTATGTCTTTCATATTGAAGTTTGCACTCAACATGGATTTTACGTTATTTATAACGTGCAAGTTCAACCCAAAGATTAAAAAATCATCTACATACGGGCATAGGATTGTGCAAAGACTATTTTCAAACTTATAGTAGATGCATTTGTCACTTTCATTAACTTTGAAACCTTTAGATAAGATTAGGTTGTCAAATTTCTCATGTCATTGCTAAGGAGCTTGTTTCATACCATAAAGAGATTTATCTAACTTACAAACCTTGTTCTCTTGACCATGGACTACAAAGCCTTCAGGTTGTTCCATATAAATCTCTTCTTCAAATTCGCTGTTTAGGAAAACGGTCTTTACATCCACATGATGTACTACAAGGTTATTTAAAGCGGCGAGAGAAAACAACACACGAATTGAGGTGATTCTAGTGACAGGAGAGAAGGTGTCAAAGAAGTTTATGTTTTCTCTTTGTCTGAAGCCCTTGGCTACTAACCTAGCATTAAATTTGTCTATAGATCCATCAAGTTTGAGTTTCTTCCTTAGGATCTACTTGTATCCTATGGCTTTGCAACCCAATGGTAGGTCTACTAAGTGCCAAGTCCTATTTGACTCAAGAGACTCCATTTCGTCATTTATAGCTTCTTGTCATAAATTGGGGTCTACAGAGGATAGGGCTTCCTTTAGGTCCTTAGGATCTTCTTCTACATTGAAGGTCTAGAAGTCATCTCCAAAGTCTTTGATAGTTCTAGTCTTTTTGCTCATTCTAGGCTCAGAGACGACTTCCTCGGTTGAGGTAAGACTTTTACGTACTGGAAGACTATTGGAGTTCGCGCCCCCACTACCTAGATTTAAAAGAAAATATATCTTCAAAGAGATCAACATCCTTTGACTTAATGACCACTTTAGTTGTAAGATCATAGAACTTATAGGCTTTACTATTTACGACATGCATAACCTATAAAGACACACACATAGGCTCTAATGACAAGTTTTCTCCTTTTAGGATCAGAAATTCTTACAAAGGCTAGACACCCCTACATTCTAAAGTAAGTCAAGTTTAGATTTTGTTAATAATAATAATAATAATAATAAACAACTCCTCTGCAGTTATGCAGGGGAGTGGAGAACGTGGGTGAGGAGAAGTTATTCCCCTCACACTATTTTTTCAGTTCTTTTAATAGGTGAAAAGAAACTGAAGAAGAAAAAAAGGCTCATGCTCTCTCTGCTAAAAATTCTCTCTGTGATTTTCTCTCACTGTGTAAAAACTTCCGTGCAAAATAAAAGGATCCCACCATCCTCTTTGATCTTCCCCCAGTTATAGCTAGGAAGACTTTTCTGGTAGTGTTCTAGTTGCTACACAACAATTCGTGAAAGTAACGCACGCTTAGCTAAATGTATGGTAAATTATTTTTGGTTTTTTCCAATCCAATTTCAAAGACAAAGCGATTAACGCTTTCACTATTGTGATTCAATCTCTTAAAAAACATGTTGCTATTTATAGATAAGAAATTTAGTAACTCTATATAAAAGATTGAAACAAATGTCAAAAAATTACTCAAATAAGTAGTTACTTGAAATTTAAATATGTATAACTCATGAACTAAGAAGTAACAACAAATTTAACAACACATACTACTCATCAAATAAGAAGGTAACAAGTGAAACATCCGTCTATATTTTGAATATTTTTGGCTTTAAACAACAAATTAAATGAATTTAACTTACATATATTAAATCCATCCAATTCCACTTTCGCTCACAAATTTATAAAAATATCCAACACTATAATAATCTAAATATAAAAACACACCTTACGTTTTTAATTTTTTTGAATGTGTTTATGAAAAAGTAATTTTATTTAAAAATTTATTCTTTTTAAAAAACTATTCAAATGTTTCTGCACGTGACTCATACAAGAATGGAGTTCTTGATTTGTGATCCAAACTTTAAGAAAAGGGAACTTGGAATGATTCACTTAGACAAAGAGAATAATTAACAACACATGATTGCATTATCTAAAAAATGGAACTTCATTCTTTTATTATTCTTGCATATTACCCATTATATTATTTATTTTTTTAGACAAATTTTTGCATATTACCTATTATATTACTTTTTGTTGTGTCTATCAGTTGCCATTTGTCTAGGTAAATTTTGTAAATGTATCTCCAAACGCGATTCTTGGATGTAATCTTTTTTCCCCCTTTTCTTTTTGTCTTTTTGTAAAAATTACGGAAATAATATAAATATGAACATTATTATTATAAAAAAAAAAAAAAAAAAGCAAACATGGGATTCAAAGCTTTTCTTTAGCTTGTAAGTAGAAAGAATGGCTTTCTTAATTTTTTTTTTTTTTAAAAAAAAAAGTTGCAAAATTATCAATTAATAAGGACTTGTTTGTAGATTTACTGAACCAAATTCGTCATATGAATTGACTAACATGAGAGCTAGCATAGTTCAAAGAGATAAGATATTATTTATTATTATAGAAATTGATGGTTCTATCTACATCTTCATCATCGTTGAATTAAAGAAAAAAAAATTGTTGTATGAAATAATTATTCAATGCAAGCAATGTTTTATTTGAAGTAATTTATATTTAAAGTAAAAAAAAAATACAAAGATGAGATATTAAACCTCCTATTTCAGGAGAAAGAGTGCACGCGATTTACCGCTAAGTCAAATGCAGTTTGACAAAGTTAAGTTAAAATAAATTAATGGTAAAATTAAAATAATTTAGAGTGTACATATATTTTAGTCTCTAATGTTGGGAATCTTTCTCTATTTTAGTTTATCTAGTCTTGAAAATTATAAATATGTTATTCACTTATCTTTTAACTCTTTTAGTTGAGGAAAAAAAATTCAAATTTTACCTCTAAATCTGTCAGGGTGTATAAATTTAAACTATAAACTTTATTTAAATTTCATCAAATTGGATTTTAAACTTTAATAAGTGGTGTAATTTTCATCATTGGCTCAATTCCACTATTTAATTTGCCCGGTAATTTTTACAATAAAAATTGGTTAAGAAATCTTCATAAACACATTAGTTTCAATAAAATAAATTTAAGCTTTGTGCGAAAAAATATTTAATCAAGGTACAAATTAACCCCATAATAATTTTGTCATAATTCATAAATTTTCAACACAAAAATTGATCTTTTTTCTAAACAACATATATACATGGATCGTAATAATTAAAATATTAAAAAATACCTAATGTTAGAGTGTAACTTGAAGGTATATACCCTCGGTTCGATTTGATTTTGATTGGTTTTTTTATTATAAACTAATCTAAAGTAATACTTTTTAGTTTTCATCAAATACCAATCGAGATGTCTAATTTTATGCTAAAAAACTAAACCAAACCAATCAATCAGATGGTTTTTTATTTTCTAAATTTTAGAAGAAAGAAATTCGAAATTTATTTTCACTTCTAAAAATCAACAATTTTCTTTTTCTTGTACTTGTACCAAAGAAAAAAAAGAAAAATAATAATAATGTTTTTCCTTATTTAAGTAGCTACATTTTTACTATACAACTTATTAAGTTTTATGTTAATTTCGGCTGCACCTACATTTTTTTTACATGTGTATATATCATCTAAGAGTATATAGTAAAAATTTTAAATATAAGCAACCAAATTGCAAGAACACACCAAAACACATCAATTACTAAAAGTTAACGCATATATTTAGCCTATAATTTAAGGGAAGAAATATATATATATATACATATATATATATATATATAATTACCTACATCAAATCTTCCATTAATCACCGAGATGAATGCTTCTTTCCTTTGCAGAACACTTTTTTTTTTTTTGAAAAAAAAAGTTTAAAGTAAATATTCAATTATATATTAAAAAATTAAAAATAAATAATTAAGAAAAAAACGCAATTGCCACATAATTACATCATCAATAACAATTTGAAAATACTTTTTTTTTTAAAAAAAAAAAAAGTTTGAAAATAAATTTGATTTGCTTATTTATTGAGACAAAGATAGCAAATATGTGTGAAGTGGAGCCCAATTTGATAAAGTTAGTAATTATTCCATTATCAGGTTGTTCAGATTAATTTATTAATTTAAATGAAATATAAATTTCCCATTTATATATTCTTATCAAGGTCAAATCTTTTGAATAAACTTAATTAAAATTTTTAAGTCAACTAAACACCGTATTATAAAAAGATGGAGAAATATAGTAGTCCCTTTTTACTTCTCTACATATATTTTTTTTATCATGACAAAAAAAATAAAAAAATCAATGTCATTCTTTTGCTCTAACTATTTAACTTTAATGTAATTTTTTTTACTACGTTGATTTTTGTAAATGAAGTGCATCCATTTTTTTTTTTTAACAAAATATTTTTGAAAAAATGTTTGTAATAAAAATAAAAACTCATCCAAAATATATATTTTAGTTTAGAAAAATATGTTCTCAATAAATTTAGGATAAATATATTTCGTACCATTTTTTAATTTCTTTCTTGCATCTCTTCAAGCCATCGATACATTGACATCAATCAACTTAGTGATATATAGTTAGCAATTCTCTTATTTATTTTTTAATAAACAAAGTGATTTTATTAGCTATTTTCTTGATATTCTAAAACAATCATTGATTAATACTATAATTAATGATGATCATCAAAGTATTCATTAAACCAAAATCTATATAGTGTATGCATTAGTTTATATAATAAACTTTTGACCTAGATATTGGTTGAAGCTTAAATCATATTATGTAAAACTATCTAAATTTTTTTTTTATTTTGAATAAAAGTAAATAAAGCTAAGTAAATCCTCTCCCTTTGTGCTATTTTAAAGAAGAAAATAGAGATTGAAAAAGAAATAATATATTTAATAGTTGTGAAGTCAAAATGTAAAGAGTAGTATGTGAGAGAGTCCAATATGATGATGAAAGGGCTAAGGTTTGTAGTGGGATTTAAAACAATTTGGGGCACTTAGTGGGACCCTATGATATATCATTTACCAACATTTGGGGCCACAATTTCATCATGGGATCTCCAAGAAAAATAATAATAATTATTTTTTTTAAGCCAATAATAATAATAATAATTATTATTCTAGTAAATCATCATGGGATCAACCTTATAAAGATTTTGGCCATATATCCCAAAACCCTTCTCTACCCTCCCCCTACTTCATTCCACACCTCTCTCTTCTTCTTTTTTTCTTTTTTTTTTTTGTTTTTTTTGTTAAATTACATAAAAAGTTATTTTAACATGTGATAATTGTTTTAAACTTAACCTTTAATGTTAAGAAAGTTTTAGATCTATCTTTCTATCTTTATAGAATGATTATGGGGTCTAAAATTAAAATCGAACCACCAATTTTAACATAGTGTTGTTGGAAAGTTTACTTGTCATTGAGAGAGAGTGGTCTGGTAACAACCCTCCTATCGAAGTGGAATATGATGCATTGGAGGTTATCAAGCTTTTGAATAAAGAGGACTTTTCTTTTACTGGAATTCGGGTCCTTATTGTTGATATTCTTTTTTGTTGGGAACGTTGTTAATACTGTTCAATTTTGTCATATTCCTCGAGAGATCGAGAATGAATTTGTTCATGACATCGCAACTTTGGTCTCCTTCAAAGATACTCTTTGACTTGGAAAGATGTTTTTTCAGATAGTGTTTTTTTCCTTCTTGATTAGAAATTTTAGGTGTAATTGGAATGTGATGGCTGTGTTGTTTGTTCTACTTGTCTTAAAAAAAGAAAAATAATGGTTAGAATAGAAATTAGAATCTTTAGCTTTTTTTTTTTATCAGAGTATACATCTAAACCAGTTAAGCTATGTTTAAATTAGTTAATTTATTATGCTTTTGGAATAACTTTTGAATAGAATGGTAAGATATATATATATATATATATATATATATTTAAAGAAAGTACTTAACCAAGGGAGTATTTCAAATGCTACATACAATGAATAATAAAAAGTGTAAAAATGAAGTAAGAAATTTTCAATTCACTTTATGTACATATCTATCCTTAGATTTCACTCCACACATTAGGTTCATTTGCTGTCATATTAAAGTTTGCAAATTAACAATTAGTTGAACTGTTCTACTTACACACCCAAATATTATAACATTTTTACACTTACAATAATTCTTACTCCATTCCATAATAATTTTACTTGTACTTTCACTTTTCTTTCATTGAAAATTACCTATGTTAACCCTTTTTTTTCCCTTTCTTAAAACTCTTTTAAACCTCTTGATTCTAGAACCCCCTTTTGTACAGATGATCCAATTGGATAAATATTCTTTCTTTTTCATTTTTTGTTTATTTTATTCTTTTGGAGTTAAAAAGGCCTAATTAAATTCAAGGTTTTAAATTTTCATTGTATATTATAAAAAAATTGATAAAATATAATAGAATTTAAAAATCATGTGACCTTAATACTAATAATAATTTAAACTTATTTGAAAAGGGTAAGATTCTTATCCATTCATTTAAATATATTTAATGAATTTTTTATATTTAATTTTACTGTAGATATACGACGACATTGACATTATATTGATATTTTTATCAAAATTTTTATATATCTGAGACCTAAATATTTTTAAATTTAAACATATATCAGAAAATATTATTATTATTTTAGCTTACTATAGGGTATAATTTTTTATTTTTTATTTTTTGGTTTAATAGTGAAAAACTAAATATAGAGACAATAAACAAACAAACATAATAAAAATCATTATCAAACCGGATTTTAGTTTGTGAATTGGAAAAAAAATTGAATATAAAAAGGAAAAAATAAAATAAATGCCAAACTAAATTTAGAAAGTGGAAAACTAGGGCACCCAAATTGAGAATGCTCTCCATTTCAAAACAACAGGTTCAAATGAGAGAGAAACAGAATTAATTAATTAATAAAATAAAATAAATAAACATGATTTCTTGAAAGTTCCTTTGTAAAAATTTCACAAACAAAAAAAAAAAAAAGATTTTCATTGGACTTGTACAATGGGTCCCACTCCAATCTCTTTTCTTTTTTTCTTTTTTGTGGAGAGTGGACCCCGCACATCACTCTCACACGTGTCGAATTACGATTCTACCTTGAGTTCACACGCGTCAGCCACTTAACGGCTCCAGTTACACTTCGCATCAGCCTCAGGTAGCCATCGTCTGCATCATATTCCTTCAACTCTGCTCCAAACAAGCCCCAATTCCAGGAACTCAAAAGACCATAATACCCCTTTCTTCCACTTGCTCACATCTCATTGGCTTTGCACTACACACTAATATGATCCCGCCCGCACTTGATCATACCCAACTCTCTTTCTACTCCATTTAAAAGATCAGCTTTGCCTGTTTTGTGCAACATTTTTTAGTTACTCAAAAAACCCCCCTTTCCTTCCCACCCTTTTCTTCCTCTTCTTCTCCAGAAAACTTACCGTGATCCATCGTAAATTCAACGATGGAGAGCACCGATTCATCGGCGGGTCCGCAACAGCCGAATTTACCACCCGGGTTCCGATTCCACCCGACCGATGAAGAGCTCGTGGTTCACTATCTCAAAAAGAAAGCCAATTCTTCCCCTTTGCCTGTGGCCATCATCGCTGAGGTCGATCTCTACAAATTCGACCCCTGGGAGCTTCCGGGTACAACTTTTAATTTGAAATGACTTTTTAAATGCTTTTAAAATATCGTATTTAATTAATTAATTAATTACTTTTCTAATGATAATTTTGTTACAGCGAAGGCTACTTTTGGAGAACAAGAATGGTACTTCTTTAGCCCAAGGGAAAGGAAGTACCCGAATGGTGCACGGCCGAATCGGGCAGCTACGTCCGGGTATTGGAAGGCGACAGGGACAGATAAGCCGGTGTTGGCCTCCGGTGGAAGTAATCAAAAAGTTGGAGTGAAGAAGGCGCTAGTATTCTACGGTGGAAAGCCGCCTAAAGGAATCAAAACCAATTGGATTATGCATGAATATAGGTTGGCTGATAATAAGCCAAGTATCAATAAGCCTCCTGGCTATGATTTGGCCAACAAGAAAAACTCTTTGAAGGTAATTCAATAATCCCTCTTTAATATCTAGTATTTTTCTTATTTTATTAGATATGCATACCAATAAAAATATGCTATGTCATCTATAGAATTGATGGAATCATGGGTTTAAGTGAATTTTGTTTTTGTATTTTTTTTTTTTTTTTTTTTGGGTTGCTTAGCTTGATGATTGGGTGTTATGCCGAATTTACAAGAAGAACAACTCGCATAGGCCAATGGATCATCAAGAAAGGGAAGATTCAATGGAAGATATGATAGGATCAATACCACAATCCTTGAGGCTAAATGAATACCCAAAATTGGGTATGAATTACACCACATTGCTTGAAAATGACCAAAATTTGCTTCAAGGAATAGTGACGGCCAACAATAACAATGACACTACAAATTCAAAGCGTCCTGCCTCTCTCTTTTGGACTGATCAAGAAGAAGATCATTCAGGCATTTCTTCAAACAAGAGATTACATTTTGAAAACACTACCACTGATGGGGCTTCTACTTCTATTACAAGGACTCATAGTACTGACAATAATAATCTCCAAAATTCTACTTCTTCATTCACCACTCTACTCACCGACCTCCCACAAACCCCGCCGCCGCCACCGCCTTTGCACCACCATGCCGGCCACTCCGTCCTTGCCTCCATTGGAGATGGCCTTTTCCGTCCTGCATACCAAATCCTCCCAGGTGCAAATTGGTACTCTTAGCTCAATCCAATTCAACTCAACTCTATCGATTTAAATCAGGTAATTTAAAGTTTTCAAACTAAATGATTTAGATTTTTAGGAAATATTATTTGGATATATGTATTGAGGTTTTAGTTTGGTAGTAGGTATAATGTTGGTATAGAGACATTTTCTTAGATAAAGCCTCAAAAAAAAAAAAAAAACTCTTTGATGACCAATTTCAAAACTGAAGCCAGAAATTAATTAATGTTTTCTACATAAGTATAGATTCCATACTCATTTGAAAGAAGGCCAATGTATACATATAATTTTTTTTTTTTTTTTTTTTGGTTTGAAATAGAACAGTGGTAAAACCCTTTTGTACAGAGTAGTTAATTATATGATCTATTTATATGCATAATGTAAAATCTAAATTAAATTAAATGTACTGCTTCCTTCTATAGAACTTTAAATTTGATGCAAATTTATAATTTCATTGTTCTCTTTTTGTCTCTCTCTCTAGACTCACGTGCAGATGCATGCTCCGACTTAGGTTTATTCATGTGAAATTGCCTACTTATTATAAACCCTAATGGGAAAGATATCTTATTTCTTTTCTAACAAATCTTCCTTTTTTCACCTCTATTTTTAAATATAATATTTATGAAAATATATCTTATTGATTTTTTATTTTTTTTTTACAATATATAAAGTGGGAATTCAAATTCTAATCGATAGTACATGTTTGATTTGAGTTGAGTTAAATTCGACTTATTTGGTTATTTTGTAACAATCAAATGAATTATTTTTTAAGGGATGAAATTAAATGAAAAATAAAGATGGATTATAAATGATTTTCACAAACATATCGCTTTCTTTTGGTAATTTGTTTCATGGACATGGATGTGGAAAAAAAAGGATGAAAATTTGATATAATTTCTTTTCTGAGGAAGCAAACACTAATTATATCATTTATATTTCAAAGTACTCACCAATAGGGTTCATTATGATATTTTCCTTGATATGATACATCTCTTTCATTTATTAATTTAGCATTTTTTTCAACAATTGTTATCAAAAAAGAGAAAGTGGAATATATAATTGATCTTATACTAAATAAAAATTGTAATATATTTCAAGGAAGGTTTGATTTGTATGGAAAAATTAATAGTCCCCATTTCAATAAAGATTTTTTTTTTAGTTTTTATGTTTTAAAAAATAATTTGTTTTTTGGGAGTTTAAACATGAGATGAGGTTGGGAAGGATGATTCTGACCTCTAGCTTATATAAGAGATTATTGATGTCTTATTATGCACAATTTGTCAAATTAATGAATAATATGAAAACTATTTTTACATTTTAAATATTTAGGTCGCGTTTGGTAATTATTTCATTTTTTATTTTTGATTTTTGTTTTCTTTAAAATTAAGCATATTTCCTCTCAATTTCTTACAAAGATTTGGATCTTTTTTTTAGGTAAAAAGATTGAATTCTTAGCCAAATTTCAAAAACAAAAACAAGTTTTTAAAAACTACTTTTTTTAGTTCTTAAATTTTGGGTTTAGTTTTTGAAAATATTGGTAAAAAGTAGATAGTAATGCAAGAAACTTAGAGGTGGAAGATATGTTTATAGGTTTAATTTTAAAAAATTAGAAACAAAAAACTAAGGTCCCATTTTGTAACCATTTCATTTTGGGTTTTTGGTTTTTGAAAATTAAGCCTATTTTCTCACGTTTTCTTACCATGGTTTGCATCTTCCCTTCCTTGAGTACAAGAGTTGAATTCTTAGCCAAATTCCAAAAACAAAAACTACTTTTTTTTTAGTTTTCAAATTTTGGTTTGGTTTTTGAAAATATGGATAAAAAGTAGATAAGAAACCAAGAAATTTAGGGGTGAGAGGGATGTTTGTAGGCTTACTTTTTAAAAAACTAAAAACAAAAAACTAAATTCTTACCAAATGACCCCTAAATGATTACCAAATGGGACCTTAATTTTCAAATTTTTAATATTTTAGCCAAATTTTCCAAGAAAAAGAAACGAAAAGAAAAGAAATTGAAAACCATGGTAGTTTTTAGTTTTAAAAATTTTACTTGGATTCTTAAATCATTTTCTAAGATACATTACAAAACTAAACTAAATTGTGAGTAAACAAAAATAATTTAGAAAATAAAAAACAAGTACAAAATCATAATCTAATAAGGCCAAGCTTATTACCATGCTTATTCATTTCTTAATTAAAATTTAGTTTTAGGGAGAAAGTATTTAGAATTTTCACGATCAAATTAACAATAAAAGTATATAAAAGATTTGGGTATGACCCAATTTAATTACATTTCCAAACAAAAATAAAATCAGATAAGATTTTGGAAGATCAATAGAACATTGATAGTGAATTAAAGCTCAAGAATTAATTTTCCTTTTTGCCACTCCATACTCACAAAATAGCCAACTTTAATTAAAATAGAAAATAAAATTTCTCTAAATCCTAAACAAGGAAAATATCATTAAGTAGATATTTGAGTGTGGTTGTCATTTTCTTTTATTGCATTGATAAGATATAGCTATTAAGCATATTCCATGAGGTCACAAAGAAATTGACAACAACAAAGACTATATGCCTCACAAGTTGCTTTTATTTTCTTTATTGTTTAAAAATATATTTAATATTTTTTTTAAAAAAATAATAATATATATATTTTTGGCTAAATGGGACCATTCCCATAATTATCTAAATAGGAATCATTATCTTAAAACTACCTCATATTTAATACCTCTTTTAATTGCATTCCATTGTGAGAGAAAAGTACAAAACAACTTTACAATATTTTGAATTATTAGTGCTTAATTTTGGATTAGATATCAAAAGAAATTATGTATGTGATTGATACTTCCACTCTAAGCTTACCCATCAACCTCTAGGAGTTAATTAGCCTCATCTATTGTATAATTTAATTTTTTTTTTCTTTTAATGAAGATCCCACATAGATTTTATTATAATTAATTAATATTTTTTACAATATGGAATATGTTAATGGTGTAGAAATTAGGGTAAAAGAATTCAAGTGGATAAAATGGTGTAACACCAAGAATTCAATGCTATGGTATATGAATTTCACAAGCTTGCATTAGCAATGAGTAGATGTGCACCAAACATTTTCTATCCTTTGAAAAGAACAAATTGAAGGGCAATAAGAAAGAGATAAAAGTTATAGCTTCAAATTTTTGAAAAAAAAATGTCTAAACTCAAATACAAAATGTTTAAAATTTAGCCAATAAGTATCAAACATGACCAAAAGAATAATTGTACTCACAAATTTTTTTCATCAGAACTACAAATCTCAATAATAATGAAGTAAAATCACTTTTCATTCCAAAATTTTCATGTAAAATGATAATTTAGTCCCTCAACTTTGTTATGTTTAACGATTTAGTCCCTTTATTATGTAACGATTTAGTCCTAGTAATTTCAATTTTGTAACAGTTTAGTTTTTGAACTTTAGTATGTAATAATTTAGTTTTTGTACTTTAAAATTTTTAATTGTTATTTAATATTACAATGAAATTTATTGTAAATCAATAAACTAATTAAGGACCCAATATGTTTAGGGCTGACAAGACAAATAGCAAATTTTGAGGGTTTTATTTGAAAAAATAACAAAAAAATTTTAAAATCATAAAAATAGCAAAACAATTTTTAAATTAAAAAATTATAGTTAACAAATATCTAAATTACCCCCACACACTAAAATTGATAAAACCAAACATCACATACTAAAACAAATTCAGAAAAGTGCAAATACACTACACTATTACGCATATACACTGTACTATTGCATTACATTTAAATTGAACATCGTCAAACACCTCCATAGCAGCTAAAATTCCCACCAAACTCCAAAATAATCCTTGATACTCACCTAGATAACAAAACTTTAACAAAAACCCACAAAACAACTTTGATACTCACCTAGATACTGTTGAGAAAAAACGAGGAGAAAGTGAATGAGAGAGGAAGATCTATGACACTTATCGATGCTACCCGCCGCAATGGGGACAGTCTCAACACAAAACAGTCAAGCGAAATGACAGAGACGATGACGTTACTCTTCACGCAAAGGAGGAAGCTCTGAAGGAAGGGAAGAGTGGCGGCTTTGTGCAACACGGTAAAAACTTAGGTTTCTTTATTTTTTTTTAATGTTATTTTAACTTAAAAAAAACTTGATTAGATATAATATATATATATATATATATATATATATATATATATATATATAAAAAGTTAAAATTTGGTTAAATAAAAACAAATCTAATAAATGCAACTAATAATTCAAATTCAAAATGGTTAAATAAAAACAAATCTAATATGCAACTAACCATTCAAATTCAATTTGCAACCAACCATTCAAATTCAAAATGGTTAAATAATAACAAATCTAATATGCAACTGTAGACCCCTAAATTTGTCTGAAATTTTATTTCATCATTTTTATTTTGTGTAATTTTGTGTCTTTCTCACTAATTTCGAATTTTCTAGCGTTTATATAAAAATAAACAAAAAATTAATTTGCATTCTTTTTATTTAAATAAAATAAATAAATAAAACATCTTCTTCATTTTTGCGTTTTAAGAAAATGAATTTAGAATTTTTTTATGTTCATAAAATAAAAAAGACTTTTTTTATTATTTTTTTTCTCATATTTGTGATTTAGGGAGAATAAAATTTTGAAGCTTTTAATGTTTTAATCAAATAAAAATAAAAGATTTTTTGATATGGAGAAAATAAAATTTTTAATAATCAAATCTTTTGTTTATGGAAATTATATTTAATGAAATTTGGGAAGAAATATTTAAACCACATATTTTTTTATCATAAAAATCTTTTCAAATTAAATGTATTATTTTTCTTCCTTATAAATTTGATTTGATTTATTTTTTTGGGTTTGACAATTCTATAAATTGGAGATTTTTGGCACACATTTGGGGACACAACGCACAAAAACCCTAGCCATTTTTCTTTTTCTCACTCAGATACACACTCTCCACACTCTCTATTGCGCACTTTTTCTTTTTCTCTCAAAAGATTTTTCATCTTTCTCACATACAATACATAGACTAAAAACCGAAAAAGATTTTAGGGTTTCTCTCAACTTTTCTCTTACGTTTTATCTCCTTATCTCCTTTGATTTTATTTTATTTTCTAAATTTCTTTCTTTTTTTTTTCTCCAACAATCACTCCACCTAATTTTCTCTCCACATTTTGTTCTTTTCTTTCCCGCACCGTTCACGATCGTAAATTGTCGAAAATGGTGAGTTTTACCTATTTCTATATAGGACATTTTTAATTATATATTTGTTTGTATATTTTAGCAATATTAGTCTGCATCAATTTCATTTATGCATCATATTTAGACCAATTTTATTTGTGCCTCATATAGACCAATTTATTTGTTTATATTTTGAGTTGCTTGTAAAGTTTAAATCTCATGAATAATATTTTAGATCTTTATTTAGTTGATTAACCTTGCCTTAAACTTTAAATTTTAAATTTTAAATTTCATCCATGATTACCCTGGTATATTATGTAAGATATATTGTTAATGATATAATTGTTTAAATTCCTAATATTTGTATTATATATATCTTTGAACAAATTATTGTTAAAACTTTCCAATGACGGAATCTTGAATACTTGGGATGCCGATACTTGGATTCTAGAGGTGAGAAATCAATATCTTGGGATGCCAAGATTTGATGTTAATATATCTTCTTTTAAACCAACTTTTAATTAAAAAAAATCATTTTACACATGTATTTTATTCTATTCTTGTATAAAATTCATAAATATTTTTCTAAAAGTAAACTCGATTCTATAAAATTTCTTTCCTTTCAAAAATAATTTTTCTTTAAAACGTTTTATTTTCTCCATTTTTTAAAAATAAGTAAACTAATCAAAATTGATCTTCGGTAAAAATTCTTTCCTTTAAAAATTATAAATATTTTTGTGAAATATTTTTATAAATATTTTAAATAATTATACCAAATCTTTTTTGAAAAAAAAAACTTTCCTATGAGGGAGATTAGGATGTCAAGATGTAGACTTTCCTAATATTCTAATATTCTTAAGGGTGAATTTATTTTGGGATGCCAAATTAAATTCAAAATAAATTTTCTAATGGCCTTTGGCCACTCATAATTATTGTTCAATAAAATAATAGTGATTTAAAAATCAAAACAAAAATATTTTTTCTTATAAAAAGGCTCTAAACACGAAAAAAATAAAAATTCGTTCTTCGAACGAGTGTTATGGGGTGCTAATACCTTCCGAACCCTTTATCTTTTCTTTGCGGACCAATTTGGCATACTTTTGGGTGCCCAGTCACACCCTCCAAATCAAGACTGGTGGCGACTCCATTTTTCTCCTCTCAAGAATAACGTTGGCCGCTCCGCGTAACGTTGGCCGCTCCGCGTCGAAACCCGTAGCGACAGACTAACAATTCAAATTCAACCTGGGAGAAAAATATGGAACCTTTATCTCCTACTGTATTTAATCGACGATGCCAGTTAACTGTATTTCTATTTCCAATTGATACACGATTTTGCACTCACACCGTAATTTGAAACTTGTAATCTAACCACATAAAAGGCAATTAGGGGATTTCAAAAATATATGTGCACGACATGCTTTTGCCAAAAATCTTATTAATTTCAAAATTTGCCAAAAAACAAGATGATCCCCTGAAATTTGTCATTCCGTCTAAGTGGCCCAATCTGTTTATGAGCTACAATGTCTAAATCATTAAATAATAAAAATCAACATCGGATTTAGATGGAATTTTTTATGGATGGATTAAATTGTATCAAAATTAAAAGTACAAAAACTTATCGTCTGTTTGGTAGAGAATCTGGATTCTGTTTTATGTTTTCAAATTTACTAAGTTCAGAAAATATATGTTTGGGAGATAACCCTGATTCTGTTTTTGAAAATTGTTTTCAAATTATGTGATCTCAATGCAAACTCTGAAAACAATATTTTAATGTTTTCATTGTATCCAGATTTTGAATTTTAAATTCTATAATGCATTATTATATTAAATAAAGATAAAAACATTTAGAAATACAATATGTCATGTTAATTTATTTTTTTTAAAAATGTAATATGGATTATGTAATGTATTATAAATTATATAATATTATAAAATAATATTTATATAATTTTTTTAAACATAAATCATATTCATAAATAAATTAATAATAATTTATTGTCAATGAGTAACTACTACTAGTTTTATGATAATTTATAAATATATAGTATATCAAACACATTTTAAGCAATTGTATAAATTAGAATTCAATTTCTGAATCTGCTACCAAACACGTATCTGAAAACATGACATACAACTTTGTTTTCATTGAATCCCTTGTTTTCAGATTTTTGTTTCCCGATTCTCTACCAAACAGACCCTTTACAAATTGTTACATACTAAAGTTCACAATGACTAAATTGTTCAAAAAAATTAAAAGTATAGAAATTGAATTGTTACAAATAAAACTTTGAGGATTAAGTTGTTACCTCTACCAAAGTTTAGGAACCAAAAATTAATGATTTTCAACCTAGATTCTACATTATTGATGATCAATAACTTCACTTAGCTTTTCTTCTTTTCATTCTTATTATTGGGTTAGAAATCCCTTTGGGTCCCTAAACTTTAGTTTGCAATGATTTAGTCATTGTACTCCAACTTTGTAACAATTTAATCCCTATAATAGACTGAAAGCGTGTGTTGCCCAAAATTGAGAACCTCTACAAGAAAAGGTTATTAAGCTTAGTACAAGCACACACTATCAAACAAGTAAATAAAAAATATTTCAAGTATCATATTCCAAGCGATGGCTTAATATACAACCAAATTCTACAAGGGAAACAAAGATTTTTCACATGAAAGCAACTTTAGTAATAACCAATTTGAAAATAATTTTAAAGTGGTGTTTGATAATAATTATAAAAGAGAGATTCAAACATATGTTTTATATCCGATTGCAATTGTAAGCTATTTT
This sequence comes from Lagenaria siceraria, assembly GCA_002890555.2. Lineage (NCBI taxonomy): Eukaryota > Viridiplantae > Streptophyta > Magnoliopsida > Cucurbitales > Cucurbitaceae > Lagenaria > Lagenaria siceraria. The sequence goes on along the minus strand of CM016483.1, from coordinate 8,885,453 downwards.
TCCATACTACTTTTATGAAAACTAAGTTTTGTCTTATTTTTTCAGTTTTAGAATCAACTTTTGTATACTAATCTAGCGATCAAACTAGATTAATAATAAAAAAATAAATTCAATAAAGGCAAAGCCATGCTATATGAGAATGAGCCCTGTTACTTTATTTAAATGATATATGTTTTCTCTTTTTAGGGCACTAAAGGGAAAGATGTGAAACAAAACTGAAACTTGGTTTTTAACACACAACAACATAACAAAAAAACAATGAAAGGAAAAGTGTATAAACAAAAATAGAAATAAAAATTATTGAAACAAGGAGAAAATCTATTACACTTTTTCCATAATCTAACCCAAAACTCAACCTTTGTCAGGGTGAAATGGATATTAACAATCCTAATCTTTCGATAGCATTGGATTGAATTGAGTGTCTTTTAAGAGAATGATAAACAAGAATTCTTTGGGCGAGATGTCTTATTTATAGCCTCCATTATCTAGGGTTTCTTCAAAACATATGGAACGACAACATAAACTCATTTCATTTCGGGAGTTTGGATACTCGTAATGTAATGGGTTTGTAATGTAATGTAATCCAAAACTCATGTTTTGATTAAACGTTTTGGACCCGAGTTGTAATATTAAACTCATTTCGTTCCGGCAGTTTCAATCTAACCCTCTTTTCCATCATTTTCACGCTTCACGATCCCATTTTCGTTTCACCTTTGATTATGCGCATTCCAACATCCCTCTGATTTTCAATAATTCTGATTACATTCCAGCTTCCTAAACAGCCCCAAATTGTCTTCCATCGTGGTTGGAATCAAGAAAAATCTTCCCAAAAATTGCTAGATCCAAAATTTCACATACAATCTATTATTCTAGCTAGGTTATTGGGCAGGATTGCAATTGTAATAATTCATTTTCAATTCTGATCCTCTGTGACTTCGTCTACATAAAATTGGAAGCATAAATGTCAGTTTTGAGACGTATGGACATTCTAGTTTGCTCAAATGATGATTTATATTTATGAAAAGCTAATCAGAATTCTTTTATAACAAGGTTTAAAAAAAATTATAAAAATTGCACTAATAACTTTTAGTGTTAATCTTTCAAAATAAATTGTTTTCTTTCAAAGTTGATAACCAGTGATAGTCATAATAAAACTTTATTGGTGATAGTCATTAATAATTTTGAGTATTAATCTTTTAAATTTGATAATCACTAATAAAACTATCAGTGATAGTCATTAATAATAGTTTTCTATCACTAAAAACTTAATCTTTCAAAGTCATGGTTTCTTTTAAAGTCGATAATTAACCACTTAAGTCTATTATTGATAGCAACTAATACTCAATTAACTGACTTCAATTTGAGAAAAAAGTTGTGCGCAAAAATAAGGATTTTTTGGGTTTTCCTTTGGTGGGCTAATTGCAAATATGGTATGGATTACTCATTTTAGTCTTTTTTTAATATCTGAGCCCATTTTTTGCGCTATATCTACAATTTTTTTTTTTTTTTTTGGAAATCTATAACAAATGACTATCTAAAATATCCATTGTTGAGAAATGCCTAGTTTGTCGAGTATATTGCAAATATGCCTTAGCGATTTTTGGGTAGGAGGGAGAAGGATTTTTTTTTGTCAACTATACCCCTAATATATATTAGTAATTACAGTCAAGTCATCTTTAATATATATGGGCGGAGTTAAAGATTGTTTGTTATGATCTTTTATTATTATTTTTTGTTTTTGTTTTTGTTTTTTTAAAATTTATTATTAATTCGATGTTTTTTAGAAAAAGGAGAGTTTTGTTGTTTTTTTTAGATTCTGTAGTGTGTATTTTGGTTTTTCCGATTTTATCCCATGTATACATTGTTGGGTATTGATGCCAAATTTTGGTCAAGAGAAAGCGCACCGGACCTCCACGTGACAACAACGGTAAATTTGTAATTTAGGGAAGAGAGTACCTGCAATACAAAATAAAGAACTGCACACCGGTGTGGTGTAGGCCACACACACTCCGATGCCTAAGTCAAAAAATGGGGTTTAATGCTAAAAGAATTTTTAGCTGGAAGTTCACTTACCTCATTTGTTCGTTTTCCCCCCTTTATATAGGTCGTAGATCCTTTCCTTCTTCTTTTAGGACTTCCCTCAAGTCCTTTCGATCTTCTCTCCTTTCAGGGTTTCAGTCTTGGTTGCGGATTTGACATTGAGGGTCGGCCTCAGACCCGAGGCCAGACCCGAGGCCGACCCTAAAGTGGCCGCTTTGGCTTTAGACATATATGATCCTTTCCCAAAATTCCACATATGTCTTAGTCGAGCTCGCGCACCCAAACAGATGGGCTCGGCCTCGGCCTTAGTACCAAGACCGACCGGGTCCACTCATTTGTTTGTCCTTTAGTTGCTTGAATTGCTCCTCTTTCTCGTTATGTCATTTTTGCCCTTGATCCAGAATTACCCATAATATTAGCCCCCCATTTCCAAGTTAGGGTTCATGATTTAAGCCATGTTTCACGGGTTTTAAATCTAAGTCACTATCTTAGGAGTACAATCTCCCCTTCTATCGCCGCGTTACCCTGTCGCAAGACGCATCTCAGACTTTTTTGGGTTTGGCCTATCGAGTTGGGCCCTTTTGAGGTCAGGCTAATTTTCCAACGCTTTTCTCCACCTCATGGCGAAGTTATCCGCCAAATCGTGTCAGGCCCACCACTGGATGGGCTCGACAATTGGTCAATTCTCTCCTAACCCAAGGTAGGCCCCGGGTCATGAGCAAACCTGGAATATTATTTGACCAAGCCTGTTACAGCCTGACCAGCTTCCTGGTATCCTTCCTTGCCCTGAGGGCGGAGTTATGGTTACTTCACCCATTATTTTCACGAATGGGTTGTTGCTTTTCGTACTAAATTTCAACGTAGCTTTGTTTTCTCAAACGTCGCTTTCTCAATTAGCAGCTGCCTTGTTGTCTTATCCTCTTTTCCAAACCGCCTTTTCCTTCTCTTGGTTGCAATTATCCTCAGCAAAATTCCCGTCAAACTGTCTCATCTTTGATAGGGTGAACTTTTTGTTTCTTCTGCCGACTTAGGAGATGAAATTCCAATGTTAGCCTCGACCTTGGCACTAAGGCCGGGTAGTATCCAGTCTATCCCTATTGCATATCATCATATTGTATTTCTTCAACTTTCCTATTTCCCTGAAAGATGAAATCTTGTGTTGCCTTTTTGTCCCTTAATCTCAAATTAACTAATTTTAATTAATTAATTAATTAATCAATATTTTGATGATAACAAACCTGCTTTTATTTATTAACAATTTGAGTGTTTTGAAGTGTCCATTGTGTAGAGCTTAAAACAATGGTTCCAACGCAATTTGAATTACTCAAATCGGAGTTCAAACGAAGAAGGATATGGCTGAAACAAGCTTTACGGAAAAATATCTGAGGTGATGACGTGGTGACCAAATCACAAAGTGGACCTACTAGAGGATGACAAGTGGAGCAATAGATAAATTACACATGGTGGGCTTTAGAGTTTTTGTTGGTTTTAAAAACAAAATGAATTTATTATTATTATATATGTTTGTGTCTAACGGCTAGTTGCTTTTAAAAGAAAATGAATTTAATATTATTTTATGTCTGTGTCTAACGGTTAGTTGAGTTTAAACCTCCACTATTAAATTAGCTTTTAACATCATCCAATTGTCCAAATTTAATGTGGTTTTCAACAACTTTAATCTTTTTTTAAACACTTCATCTTCTTCAAATTTTCACGACAACCGCCGCTTAGTGAAGGCATCCCAATCTCAACCGGAACCACCGCTTCAACCCCAAAAAGAGGAAGAAAGGGGTTTCCCCTGTGGATGTTCTTGTTGTCGTTCTATATGCCCATAACACGCTTGGTAATTCTTCTGTCCATAATCCATTTAACCCTTCAAGTTTTGTCTTCAGATTTAATTTGATTATTTGATTGACTGCTTCCACCTGCCCATTTGCTTGGGGATGTGCTGGGGATGAACGTCAATGCTCGATGTTTAGGTCTGCGCAAAATTTACTAAATGTTGTGTTGTCGAACTGCTTTCCATTATCTGTGATGATCGTTTTGGGAATCCCAAATTGACAAAAAAAAATTCTTCCAAACGAATCTGGTAACATTCTTCTCTGTTATAGTTGCAAGTGCTTCTGCCTCTGTCCATTTTGTAAAGTAATCTACAGTCACTACAGCAAATTTGGTTTTTTCCTTGCCCTGTGGTAGTGGACCGATAAGGACTATTCCCTACTGTGTAAAAGGTCATGGACTCACGATGCTAGCCAATGGTTCAGGTGGCTGTCTTGGAATTGGTTAATACCGCTGGCATGGGTCACATGCTCTCACGAAGTCTCGCGTATCTCGAAGCATCGTCGGCCAATAATAACCTTGTCTAACAATCTTGTGGCATAATGATCAAGCTCCAAAGTGGTTGTCACATACACCCCTTCATGGACTTCCTTCATCATGTATTCCGCTTCACTAGGTGTAAGACAATTTAACATGGGCAACGAATAACTTCATTTATAGAGCTTGTCGTCCTTTAAGATGTAGCATGATGCTTGCCTCTGCAATCGCCTAGCCTCTATCTTTTTCGAGGGTAATTTTCCATCTTTCAAATACTTCATTATTGGATCCATCCAAGATGAATTTCTTCTAGCCTCGCCATCATCTCTTTCTCTGACCCTAGCCTCAACCTTGGCCCTAGTAGGGTCAGCCTCGGTCTCAGTCCTAGCTGGATAAGCATTGGCCTAAAAAACTCTCAGTCTCGGTGGAATCTGGTCCTTCAATATCCATTATGTCTTCTTTGTGTACACTTGGTTTGGACAAGATTTCTATTGGTACCATCTTGCTTGTCTCTGTCTCATATGATGATGCTAACCGAGCTAAGGCGTCTGCATTAGTGTTTTGTGACCTCAGAACTTGCCTAATTTCGTGCGCTAGGAATGAGGCAAGTAATTCTTTAACCTTGGATAGATATGTCGTCATCTTCTGCTCTTAGTATGGTATTTTGTTGTTACCTACTTTACAATTAATTGCGAGTCACTTAAGATTAAGAGTTTAGAGATCCCTACTTCTTTGGCAACTCTTAACCCTGCGATGAGTGCCTCATACTCTGCCTCGTTATTTGACACTCGAAAGTTAAATTCGAGGGTGTACTCATATCGTAATCTATCCAGGGATTCTAGCAAAATCCCTGTGTCACACCCATTTTTGTTAGACGATCCATCGACAAATAGAGTCCACTGAAGATCTGTGTTCTCTAAACATAATGATAAAACCACCGTCCCAGCTTTCCCTTGATCAGCCTCAGCCTCAGCCTCGCCACCAGCCAGGGTCAGCTCTGCTAAAAATTCAGCTACCGCTTGCCCCTTCATTGACGTGTTAGGCTTATAATGAATGTCATGCTCGCTCAATTCTATTGCCCACTTCATGAGTCGTCCTAATGCCTCGGGTTTTTGCAACACTTGCTTCAAAGGGAAGTTTGTTAGAACTGTTACTCTATGTGCTTGAAAGTAGGGGCGTAATCTCCTAGCCAAAACGATTAGTGCCAGCACGAGCTTTTCTACTTGTGGATATCTAGTTTCAGCCCCCACCATTGCCTTACTTGTATGATAAATCGGGCCTTGACGACCATTTTCTTCTTTGAACAGGGCTAAACTTACTGTTGTATCAGATGCTGCTAAATAAAGTAGTAAGTCATCCCCTGGTATAGGATTGGCGATAAGTGGAATCGTACCTAAATACGCTTTCAATTCTAAAAAAGTTTTGTTGCACTCCTCTGTCCATTCGAACCAGGATCCCTTCTTCAGAATCTTAAAGAAAGGTAAACACTTGTCAGTTGTTCTACTGACAAACCTGCTTAAAGCCGCTATCCTGTCATTAAGACTTTGAAGTTGCTTGAGGTTAGTCAAAGCTGACATCTTGAGGATTGCTTGAATTTTGTCTGGATTAGTTTCTATTCCTCTCTGATGGACTATAAATCCTAGAAATTTACCTGACGTTACTCTAAAAGTACATTTGGTGGGGTTCAACCTCATCTTGTTCTTACAGAGGACCTGGAATGCTTCTTCAAGGCCGACCTCATGTTGGCTAGCTTTGACACTTTTTACCAACATATCATCTACATATACATCCATGTTTTTCCCAATTAGTAGGGCAAACATGTGATTTACCATCCTTTGGTATGTAGCTCTGACATTCTTAAGTCCAAGTGGCATGACTGTGTAATAGTATATTCCTTTATTTGTAATAAAGGAAGTCTTCTCTTGATCCGGCCCGTACATCTTAATTTGGTTGTATCCTGAATATGCATCCATGAAATTTAGCATCTCGTGATCGGCTGTCGCATCTACTAACTCATCAATCATAGGTAAAGGAAAGATGTCCTTTGGGCAAGTTGTATTGAGATCCATAAAATCGATGCACATTCGCCACTTACCGTTTACCTTTTTTACCAATACCACATTAGAAAGCCATTGAGGATAATGAACTTCTCTAATGAATTCGGCTTTCAATAGATCATCTACCTGGCTTGCTATGACCTCGTTTCGCTCCTGATTAAATGTCCGTCGTTTTTGCCTTACTGATTTAAAATCTTTATCTACATTAAGTCGATGCACTACGACATTAGGATCGACTCCAGGCATATCCTCGTGTGACCAAGCGAATAAGTCAACGTTCTTTCTAAGGAACTTTATTAAATTCTGTCTCTATTTTGCCCCCATCTTAACTCCGATGTTTACTCTTTTCTCTTCTGAGGTGAGTGGGACCGATTCCAATTCCTCTGCTGACTGGCTTTCCTGGGTGGCCTCGGCCTCAACCTCTTCCCTTTGGTTGGGAAACCGCCTGTTCCATTCATCACCTAAATGATCCTGAGTTCCTTTTGATGTAGGCTCCCTTTTCTTAAAAATCCATAGGTCGCCCTTAGCCTCAGCCTCGGACTCGGCCTCAGCCCTGGTTTCAGCATTCTCCTCTCTGTCTTCGACTTGTAGCTTCAAAGCTTGTGGTTCTTTTGGTTCCAGGCGGCGGGGACTTGATTCGCTCGTTCCTAGGGCTTTGATCATCTCTTTGATCCTAGCTTCGGCCTCAGCCCTGGCCTCGACCTTAACCTTGGTCTTACTTTTAGCATCTTCTTTCATGTTCATCGCTTCGGTTTGTAGTCTCAAAACCACTAGTTCTTTCGGGTCATGGGGATCTAATTAGCCCATTCCTTTTTTTCAGGGTTTTGATCATCTCTTCGGCCTCGGCCTTACTCCCTGTATCTTCATTTATGTTCCTCGTAGGGCTATGATCATCTCTTCTGCCTAGTCCTTTCATGGTTGCCTTTCTTTTAGTTGAGGCTGAAGAGCCCCATTCTTGTGGACCCATCTATGGTGGTAGTCTTGCTTTGAATCTTCTTTATCCATATTCATGTTCTTAAACCCCCAACTCATTTTTTTAGGATTTGGGGGTATTTCTTTTACTCACAAGTGAATATTATTTCCCACAGACGACGGCATCAACTGTTGATACCAAATTTTGGTCAAGAGAAAGCGCACTTGACCTCCACATGATAACAACGATAAATTTATAAATTAGGGAAGAGAGTACATGCAATACAAAGGAAAGAACTGCACACACACTCCAATGTCTAAGTCAGAAAAGAGAGTTTAATGCTAGAAGAATTCTTAGCTCGAAGTTCACTTACCTCATTTGTTCATTTTCTCCCCTATATATAGGCCGTAGTTCCTTTCCTTCTCCTTCTAGGACTTCCCTCAAGTCCTTTCGATCTCCTCTCCTTTTAGGGTTTCAGTCTTGGCTACAGATTTGACATTGAGGGTCGGCCTCGGATAAAGTGGATGGTTTGGCTTTAGACCTATATGATTCTTTTCCAAAAGCTCATATATGTCTTAGCCGGGCTTGTGCAACCAAACAGATGGGCTTGGCTTTGGCCTCGGACTTGAGGCCGACCCCAAAGTGGTCGCTTTGTCTTAGCCGGGCTCGTGCACCCAAATAGACAGGCTCGACCTCGACCTTGCTATCGAGGCCGACCCAGTCAGCTTGGCCCGGATTCGCTCTAGTCCACTCATTTGCTTGTCCTTTAGTTGCTTGAACCGCTCCTCTTTCTCGTTAGGTTATTTTTGCCCGTAATCTAGAATTAGTCATAACATTGGGAAAAACCTCTCATTTCTATTGCATGAATGAGTAGAAAAATAATAGAGAAATTAAAAGAAAACAGTAAAACTAGAAACACAAAAATTACGTGGAAAACTCCCAACTTGGAAAAAAATCACGAACAAAAAAAAATTCACTTTGTGAAAAATTGTTACAATCACACAGAAAAATTCTCAATCCTGACCCCAATTACAAGAGCACTCTCTCAAAGCTTTTATAGTACTCACACCCTTTCTCACTCTCAAATTAGAGAATACATAAAAAGGAATTTATCTAGAGTTAGCACCCTAAGCTTAAAGTATTTCTAACTGGGACGACTTGAAACTAGAAGCATAGACTCCTTTTATAAACTTAGACTCCATCCTCATTCTTCAATTTAACTGATGTGAGACAACTGCACTTTTAATATTTTTCCAAAAATCCAACATATATTGATATTTTTACACCCTTTTGTATGTCTCTATCTCTCTTTATACCCTTTTCCCGACTCCTTGGTCCTGTGCATTGCTTTCTGTTATATTTGATTTATGTTGTTGTTCATACATAATTAAAATAAAGAAATCAAAATATATAAGAACATTATATGTATTGTAAAACACCTCGATATACCTCGCTACCAGTCCCCACTTTAATTGGCAAGGTTTGCTTCTTATTCTTTTTTTCTTTTTTTTTTGTGGAATCATATAAGTCGCTTGTAATCTTGCAATCGACCTTGTTTTGAACTTATTTTCACTACTACAAAATTGTGATTCCATGACATTTAAGAACTGTCACAATTAAAATTTGTGATAGTTATCTTCTGTCATTGTATCCTCTGTAAAGGTATGAATAGCAATGTCAATTTTTTAAAAATGTCAAAATTAAACTTTTAACATAATTGTCAACAATGAACAATTACTGACAATGATAAACTATCATTGTCAAGTTTACTATGATATATGATACATATCATGAAATGCATGTTTAAGGCTTTATTTTGACACTTTTTCTTAACAAAAGTGGTCTTTAGCATGTTAAACCCCTCAAATTATGTTCTTAAAAGGTAAAATAGTCAAGCATAGGTCCTTTGAGTACTTAAAGTGTACTTCTATCGGTTTGGGCATGTTTTAGGGGCTTTTACATTGGTTTTTGGCTGTTTTGTAGGAATTATCTATGATGCGCCTGCATCGCCAAAACTTGATGCGGCTGCATCAAAATCCTAATTTCTAGAAGTATTGCCCAGTCAACTACAGTTGCAAATACAAAGTCTTCAGCCGTCTTTAGCCCCATATTTGACTAGGGGCTCTGAAAATGTGAAAATCGTCCCTACCTAACTCCTAAGACGCCTATAAAAGGGAGGGGAAGTCTTCTCCTCAAGGATCAATCACGAATATCAAATCCTCCAAGGTGATTTCTACCCCCAAAAATCCAGAAACTCTCCAAGAACAAAAGTTTTTCTAGAGAAATTAGAATTAGGACTTTCCCTATCCCCTGAGAACGAGTTTAGAGAGTAGGGATTTGTCCTCGAGAAAAGAGAATCCAACTGAGAGAGCTTGAGAGAGTGAGGAATCTATCTAAGGAGGGTGTTTATTGTATTTCCAGCTTTACTTTTCTGTTTTCTTCTTGTTAGTTCTATTCTTTGAACATCTACATTGTAATTATGATTTTGGAAGCAATGAAATTAACGAGCTAAATTCACTAAGGGGTTCAACTATGTGGATACCCTAGGGATTTATGGCTTGAGCATTTGCTAAAGTATCATACCTTATTTACTTGCGCATTTTCTTTGTTGATTGTAAGGATAAAAATTGTTGAGTTAAACTGATCACTTAATTTAGCAGTCTAGTAGAGTTCTAAAATACTGAGAAGGTTATGGTGTTAACGGCCCTCACAAGGGAATATGGGGTTAAAGCCTAGAAATAGGATTGTCAAGCATCATTAGAAATAAGGTACACCATAGGATAAAGAATTTGCACTGAAATTCATCTAAGGTCTAGCTAACCATAGAGATATACGATTAGCTATTTAGGATCCAAAATAAACTTGAAGCAAGGTCGAATAGGAGAAGATTTTGTTTATGAGTAAGTCCATGCCCTGGTATGATGCGGCCTCGTCGCTCAAAGTATAATGGCCTTGGGTTGAAACAGTTGTATCCCTACTTCTACCATTGATTGCATTTATTCTTTAGACATCATTCAATTCAACACTCTACACTACAAAAAAAACCACATTTCTTGACGTTTGCTATTTTAACTACTTGACATTTATATATAAAAAAAATGTCAAGTAGTAGGTGATTTTAATAAAAAAAAAGTCAAGAAAATGTAAAAAAAAAAAAAAAAAAAAGCAGAGGGTTGAGGATTTTTCAAATTTTTTCACGATGATATAGACTTGACGTTTTAAAAACGTCAAGTTTAATTTTTATTTTTTAGTAGCCCAATCTACCCCACCTTTTTTTCTCTTTTAGTTTTTTCCCAAATCTTCCCTTCCCCGAAATCTTGAAACGCACTCTGAAACCTTCCCTCCTCTATGCCAAATCGTGAAATCTAGGGTTTTCCATCACGCTTCAAGAGTAACTCCACATCCCTGACATGCATCGCCACTCGCTCCATCCACGATCGTTCGCGATGCTCCAGCCGTTGGACAATGAGGTAAGGTCGCGTTGTCTCTCTCTTTCTCCTTTCCTTTTCTCTCACTCTCTCGGCCATCTCGCCTCTCTTCTCCAGTTCAAGGTCGCGTCGTCTCTAAACTCGTCCTCGTTGTTGTTGGTTACTGGAAGATCGAACAAGCCCTAGCAATTTTTCTAGCCTATCTTCTTCATTGTTCCTCTAAAATCGAACAAGCCCTAGCAATCTTTCTATCTCTAATTTGGTTTGATTGGTTAGATTTAGTACTTTGAGAAATACTTTGATGATATCAATGACTACAGGTCTGTAATTTCTCTTCCTCCTCTGATTTTTTATTCAGAATGTTGTTATTTTCATCAGCATGGTTTGATTCTCATGGTTTTTGTTGATGTTTGTTGTAGGCATGTGGTGCTTCCTCCTAAAGTGGCAAAACTCCTCCCAAGAATTACCTTCTTTTTGAAAATAAATGGCAACCAATTGGTATTCAACAAAGCCATGATTTGAATTCAAGTAAGTTGCTATGGTAAGATATTAGGTAGCTATGAGCAATTTTCAAGTATGTTACTCTGAGTTTCATCGACATATTAAAAGTATCAAAACAAATGTTTTCTTCTATTATGAGATTTCAAATTTGTTGCAGCTGAGCTTTTGATTCAGTGTTCAACTTCCTTGTCCCATGGGTTGGTTAATGGAGAGGATATTGTTAAAGTTGAAAGAGTTCTTTGTTTTAGAATTGAAAAGGATGTAAACTATTACAAATTGAAACTGTAGGTTAGTTGCTTGTTATTATCTTCATTTCATCTTTTGTTGCAATGATAATCCTTCTTGTGCAGTATTTTGAAAGCATGAAGCATATTAAGCTGCAATAACCTTTTTTTGGGAGTTTAATCCTTGAGGCAAAACCAACATACTTCTACATTGTGTGGACTTAAACCGAGGTGAAGTGTCATGTCATATAACATGTGGTTTTAACTTAGTCTAAAAGTTTATTTACAAATCATTGTTCTAATTCTTGCAATTTGGTTCCAATTTAATTTTTGAGTTCAACATGGTTGAGGTATATATCTTAATTAGTTGAATTATATTTAGCTTGATAATTTTTGTACTTTTAGAACTACAACGATCATCAGTGCTCTCCTCATCTATGCTCTCTCAAACTCTCTTTTATTTCGTTGTCAACTCTCACTCTCGGTTGCTCTTCAAGTGCGAAGTGTGTGCATATTTGAAAATGTTATTTTGAGTTTAATGGTTTATGAGATGAAATTTTGCTTCTGTTATGATATGTGAGGTTTAGGATTATTTTTTATTTATTTTTTTGTTTCCAGGTTCTGATATTCGATTTCTCTTTTAATTATTTTGGTGCTTGAGAGTACTTTTTTCCTTCTGTGTAATTTTTAGTTATGTGATTTGGGTAATTGTTTATTACTTTTTCTTATATTGAATGATTTTGAATGATTCAGTAGATCTTGATTGGATTCTTTTTAGGTTGGTGAAGCAGGGCTATGTATAATAGTATTGGATTGCAAACTCCTATAGGATATGGCACTAATGGCTACATCCAGATGAACAAGTTTTTTGTGAGGCCAAAGACTGGAAAGATTGCTGAAAGGATTAGAGGATACAATCAGGGCACTACTGGAGTTTCTAAGTAACCTAATAGAGACATTTGCGAACATATTGAACTCCAACTTGTCATACTTAAGGACAAGCTCATTGACCAAGGGTATACAGCGGATGAAGTTTTTGAAAAGTTGGGGGAGGTTCATGAGACTTTGGAAGCTGCTTCAAGTTCTAAGGAAAAAGATGGACCTTCTGCCATTGTAACTAAAGTGGTAGGGTAGACTTTCAATCATGTTTATTCAGTGATTTTGTTATATTTCCTAATAAATCTTGTTTTTCCATTATTTCGGTTGGATTTCAAATTTTAGCTTGCTTGTGATGATTATAAGCATTTCCCTTTTTAATCTAATGTGTCCAAAAATTGAAGAAAATTGAACACCAACCTACTTGCTCACTATTTAATAGTTCCAAAATTAGAGTAGATTTCTAAATTCCTTTAGCCATTACTAGTTAACAAAGTATGCATAGTTTTTTGTTTCTCACACTAATTTAAGTACAATGTCTCAAGAACTGAAGTTTTGTTAATTGAAGTTTGGGGAAGGGGGGGATTGCATAAAATTTATTTGAATTTGTTAATGTTATTAGGTTGGTTTTAAAGTTGTTATATGGGTAAATGCATAGTAATGTTTAAGTCCAAGTTGAGTTTTAAGTTTTATATTGAGTTTAAGATTAGTATATTAATTTTGAAATTGATATATGGATAAATGAATTGAGTTTGAGATTGGTATATGGTTAACTTGTGATTATTTCTGGCATGGGTATTTATATTTCCATATAGATTCTTGTGGTTAAGTTTGACATCTACAATTTATTTTTTAGACGTTATGGTTTGCTTAGATTAAATGGATGTGGTAAATCTACACTTCATGCGGTAATAGGTTCTTGGATTAAATGGATGTCATAAATCTACACTTATTTGAAGCTTGATGTTTGTAGTTTTGGATTGTTATAAAGTGTTTCGAATAAAGCTTAAGGCTTGTACTTCTTATTGATTTCCACTTTTTTGTTTGGTAAATTTTGTTTAGCTTATTTGCAGGACTTTTTGTTCATTTATTGCAATTCTAGAGGTCCAACCCTTGGTTTTAATACTCTTCTCTTTTCATTTGTAGATTAGTTGAGGATAACATCTGAAGAGACTTTGATCAGTTTGGAGCTACCTAAGAGTGTTGTGCTTGGAGGAGGGTGTGGTCTCTCTCTTTTAATATTATATATGCTTTGTGTTTTATGATAATGATCACAACTCCTTTTCCATTTTTAGGTGATTTTGATAGTTATGGAAATGTAATTTTTGAAATTGTTCATATGGAATTGACTGTTGGGATTATGTTTGTGATGTGCTTTTTGGAAATGTTCATATGGGGTTGTCCATATTCTTCTAACTTAGAAAATCCTGTAGTGGAGTTATAAGTTATATGTTGACAATGTTAAAGAAGTGATCTTTTCTTTATAAAGGTATTGGAGGAAATTTTGGTTGACAATTTTGCAAATGTGTGTGGTTGTTTATTTGGTTTGATGAATATTTTTCCTTTATATATGTATATTGTTTATAATGGTATATTTGAGGAAAGTTTGGTTGGTAAGTTTGTAAATGTGTGTGGCTGTTTATTTGGGTTTATGTTTGTCTTTTTTTATATTCAATGCTATTATTGGACCAAAATACAGGAGCAATTTATAGTTAAACATTTATAATACAAATATTTTTTTTTAAAAAAAAAACCACAAACAGGCTTGACAAGTTAAATTTGTCAAGATTATAGATACATTTGACATTTTATCCTTGTCAAGAACACCCATATGCTTGACATTTTTTGCATATCAAGTTAAGTGTACTTGACATTTTTAACATATCAACTATAAACCATCTTGACGTTTTTTCCTAGTCAAGAACCTCATATTCTTGACATTTCAAAAATGTCAAATGTCACTATTCTTGACGTTTATACTATGTCGAGAACTCCGACATTCTTGACACAGGCTTGCACAGTCACACTTGATATTGAAAAAACATCAATAAACATTATTTTTCTTGTAGTGCTAATTTACTCTAGTTACTTTAAGTCACTTGATTACATGGTTTAAAATAAACCAAATTGGATATCTAGTCTCATGGGATTCGACTCTTGGAATACTCCAAATTTAGATAGTGTATGCTTGAACTTAGACCACTTCTATCTATATTTTTATCACACATACACTTTTGGTCTTTCTACATGTTATCATTGTCATTAATTGTTAAACAATCATTGTCATTTTTTCCTTTGCCATTGCTAAACAATCGAAGAAATCACAACCATCTTTAAAAATTTACTGTGAAGGGATTGACAATCGTTTTTGTGATGAACAAGTTCCTGAAATGAAGGGATTGATAGTTTTTAATTTTTAAAATGAGTGGGTTCCTGAAACGAAGGTGGAAGGAAGTTAATTACGATTAGGATGAGGTTTACATGGGGAGGAAGTTGTAAGGTTTTTGGGTTTTTGGATCCAAAATGAACTGATAGTTTACCAATCTAGAAAAGGTTTGTGGGGTTACATCAGTTTTAAATTTTTGCATGAGTATAATGGTTACTTTTTTATTAAAAGTAGTGTAGTATTCATTCTTCAAGTCTCCTTAAAAATAAAAAATAAAAAATAAAAAAAATCTCTCTATATATTTATTTGTAAGTGCCCCAAATCTAAAAGCCAATTAATTATCAAACAACGTCTAACAATTTCAGCCCATCCCCAACAACACCATAAAGTCCAGATCCAATTAAAAGAATCATGCTCTGCTAAGCTACTTCATTAATATAGCTAATGTAAAATATCTCACTAATCTAGACAGTATACAATTAAAATACCAACTTTGTATCATTGATAAGGTAATTAGCATATATGAGTTTTTTAGTATAACAATTATGAAAACGAGAGATCAAATGTCCAATCTCAAAGAACGAGTGCATCTCAATATCTACTTTCACTATATTTATGTCATTTCTACAAAATATTTTATCATATGGTAAATGTGTCACCAATACACTCTAGTGAAAACGTACTAGTTTTTTCAAATTAAGTTTATTTCTTTTTAATTTCTTAACCTAATTTACCTTTCTTTTCTAAGTAAAAGAGTTAAATTCTTAGCTAACTTAGGTTATTAAAAACTACTTTTTTTTTAATTTTCAAAACTTAACTTGGTTTGTTAAAACGATAGTAAAAAATAGATAACTAAGCAAGAAATTTAGAGATGAAATGGGTGTTTATAAGCTTAATTAAAAACTTAAAAAAATAATAATAATAAATAAATAAATTACCAAACGAGATCCCCCTCATACAAGAGATATTGATAGATTAAAGCAACTCACCCAATAATAACCGAGTGACACATGAGAGGGATATCCCTCATAAAACAAAACAAAACAAAATCATGAGAAGGAATATTAATGGCGCTGGATTTGTAATACATGTGGGGTCTTTGTGTTCAATGTTATCCCCATTTATTTATTCCTGTTCCATCCCCTAAATCAACATCCTACAGATAAAATACAAGGAACTTCTCTAATTTCCCTTTACCAGTGAATTTGCACAAAAGGGCCTTAGTGAGGATAATTGCAGCCTAAGTCCTTCATGCTGCTTGTGAGACAAGCAAAACAATGAATAATAATAATAATAATATAACGATGTTCAAGTTGGTTCATGTACATCTCAACCAATCTAGCAAACTAATTAATCCCCCGATTCTACAACCTTAGTCAGAAAACTCGTACGATATTTAATATACAATCTTGGATAATACTTGGGATGCACCTATCTTTATGCATCCATTCTCATCACTAAAAATTTAAATATTCTAAAAAAGAAATAAAACAAAATTTGCCACATAGCAAATTATTATTGGACAATTTAGTGGGATGCACGAAGATAGGTGCTACCTGAGTATTTTTCTATAATCTCAACAACAAAGTATAGCTGGTATGTTTTAGCCAATCCATGGTGGTTCTTTATCTTCAGCTCACTTAACCCCACAGAAGTTTTTCATGCAAGAATTGATGGTGAAGAAACTTAAAAGAAGCTTCAAGAAGTTTTTTCTGCAGCTTCTGATCTTTGGCATCATGGACAAAGCTTGAAGAGCCAATGGAAGTGGAATATTTTATATATTTCATTATTTTTATACAGTTGATGTTGTAAAGCTATTAAATGAAAAAGACTGCATGTAATGTGACATCTACAATCAAGTTTAGAGATTTCTAGACAACATATAACAATCAAGATTTGGAGCTGAAATCATATTTATACGTGTACAGTTTACCATTTCTGGGACGGATCTCACTATTAAGACTCTCGGAGTTGACCTGAGCAACAAATATTTCCATCTTCAGATCTATACATGGTTTTTCCTGCAAGCTTAGCCCTGATAAAACCAAAGAAGCCGAACAGAAATGATTAGTCCAGCAAGGGATATTTGATAAAATGGTCGATCAAGAGTTCTAAGACCAAAATACCTGAGTTGAATCTGTGGGAAGAGAATCTGAACTGGAATCTGTTGCTACCTCAGAGATTCTGGCCTCCGATTTCTCGTTTGAATAACTAGCAATCAGATGAATTAACAAATGTTAGGAGAGAACTAGCTATGGTGAGACCACAATCACAGGAAAGATTTGATTTGCATTTAGCTCACTCCTAAAGAGATATATTATGTTATAATATAACATAACATGACTCAATGATACTACTATATGCTTACGTTGAGAGTATGGTCACCCAGATAAGCTCCACACAATCAACCCACAAGAGTCTTTGTTCTACTGGAATAACACCGTATGTGATAAGATGAGCAAACGGCCAAAGTTTCCAACCCGCCTGAACAAAAAATAATCCAAAACTAAGTTCAGAGAAAAAGGAAGATGCATCCATACAAACCATCATCAAATTCAAATGAAATGCACTGTCTTCAAACTTTTGGTAATGATATTTTCAAATTTATTTTGGTGTGAATAAAATTTAGATTCAAACTCTGGACATGATATTGATCGTTTCTTTTTATGTAGAACATACAACATAATTGTGCAAAACCGATTTCCAACCTTTTGTACACAATTGAATTAAGGGCCAACCATAAGGGAAGGGTGGCCAAAAACTAGTGTGTACATAAAACTTGCTACATATTAAGTGTCACACTCCGTCCCAAATTAGCCTACTGAAATTAAGAAGAGTTGTAATGACAATAGACCTCAACTGTGCAATAGAATCTATTGGCGTCCATACTCACACAGGGTTCAATAGGGTAATTTAAGGCGGGGTGTGACATGAAGGAACCAAGAACGAGAAAGTTTGGAAGACGAGAAATGAACGATGATATGTGAATAATATTGACAAATGCATAGTTTAAAGCAGAAAATGACTTCTCGACACTAGTATGAACAAGAAACAGGAATGGAATGTGTTCTGTCTTATTCAACTAACTCATAGAAATGTGAAGATTCAGGAAAAGAATAGAATCTCTTACGGTAAGCATAGGCCAAAATGTCGCCTTTAGTTCATTATATATAGATACTGGGGACTCAAGCCGCAGGATTCCTAATACCACAAAATAAATACTGTTCCAAACTGCTGACCATGCCGTTTGATCAAATGCTACTTTTGCAGGAACTACCCACCAATCTTGAAAAGGAAAAAGACCCTGGAAACACAAAACAGAGGATTTCTTCTTTAATGTGAAGTAATGGGACTAGAAGGTTTTTCTATAACTCAAACAAATTAAAGTTCATCTTAAGGTAAAGAAACATCTTGAAAACAAAGCACGAGGAATAAAATTCAGAAAGCATACCTCACAAAAATGATAGTAGTAGTGGGAAAGGGAACCATGTAGAGTAAAGCCAACAAGGCCTGATCTGAACATGCGTGTGCGATCAAATTCAAATAGAGGTTTTCCTTCAAAACACTACAAGAACAAATTTAAAAATGAGAACAACCATTTACATTGGCAAAGATAATATATTTGAGGATGTAAAAAGTTGATGTTATGAATGAGTTTACCTGTGCAATCCAATCTCCAAGAGAGTACACCACTCCACTAATCACCATTTTAGCAAGGACCGGGTGCGTCTTAAGAGCTTCCTCATAAGCACTCCAGTTGTGTTGAGGGGCATATCTCAGTATTTCATAAATTGTCCATCCCTGCAGGTTAAAAGGAAAAGAAAATTTAGAATGCTGAATAGATTTGGATGACAAGCTTGAAGTGCAAGTGACTATGAGATTACTATTTACTCCTCAGCACACTTCTTTAGACCGTTGTCCAAGTGCTGAACTTCTTGAGTGACTAAAAATTCCCCAAATAATAGCAATCAGATTGTGTAGGGAGCGCTTTCAAAATAAGTACTTTTAGCAAAAGACTAACGCAAAAGATGTTCAATAAGTAATTACTTTCATACTTCATACTACGTCTTGCTAGTGCTTTTAAGTGCTTCTTGGTGATTGAACCAAGAATTGATTTTGAAGTTACACTACAATTGCTTTTTAACAACAATTTTAGGTGCTTTTGACTTTTTCCCAAAGCATGAAACTCTTTACAGCTTTTCCAAAATGCTGAAGCAGTAAAGTTTCACCATAATTTTAAGTTTAACCAATTTATTCCTGCCTGTTAGTAGAGCAAACTTGATATAGATATCATATCACCAATCATAACATAACTTTCCATTTTCAAAATGAAAACAAAAAAACTCCAGTGCTATGTAATTGTTTCTTCTGCTCCTTGCTAAGATTGAACTATACAATAGCATAGTTTATTCCTTTTATTTATCAATCTGACAGCGACAATATATTCAAATTAGCTTCACAACCTTATTCACAGCAGTTCCCAACTATACAATTTCACTTCACAAGTAAACACAGAAAACTATCGAATTGAAGCAATTGAAAAGAATGACTCACATGCCAATAATCTTGATCGATGGTAAGCAACTTCGTGAGAGCAAAAGAACCCGCCGCAAGAACAATGGTCGCATTTATAATCCGATCGATCATAACCCTCTCCATTTCCCCGCTCTCTGTTCCATCGCCATCGCCAACAGAAGCAGAAGAAGAAAACCCCTGAATTTCACCAGCTCCTCCCAACGAGAGCTCGCCGAATCCACCTACCGCACTCCCCAGCTCTCCCTCCACGCCATCCCTCTCCACCCGACCCACCGTCACGCCTTCCTGCTGGTCGGTGAAATCAGCGCTCTGCACCGGGATAACATCGAACTCTTCCACCGCCGAGTTCAACGCCCAATTGGACTTCCGCCCGTTTCTCGAGAAAATCGAACGCTCCGGAAGCTTCGGCGCGTGGAAATTGAGGGCGGCGCGCGGATGAGACGGCGCGGGAGCTCGTTTTGCTGTGGTGAAGGAAGTGAACCTCTGAGGAGCTGTGGCGTGGACCGAAGCCATGGCTGAGTTGGAATGAGATCGCGACTCGGGAGGAACTGAGTTGCCGGACGATGTTACTCCGAGTTGGAACGAAGAGGAGGAAGGAGATTATATATGGCGGCTGTTTGGATGATGATTCGGTGCGGTCGTGTGTATAGTGATTAAATGTGTTATGGAATAGGGATTGCTGTGTGATTATTGATGGACGGTGATGATGGGAGGTGTGGAATTAGTAGGTGACCAGACGTACGATATTAGCAAAGTAGCGAATCATTTTTAGAGGATTTTCGACGGCCAATTATTGTACACATACCATGAGTGGATAATATTCATCCGAGAAAAAAAAAATTGGGTTCCTTTGTAAAAAATAAAAAATAATTAAATAACTTAGTTTTAAGTATTAAATTTTCGTGACAACATTATCCTTTATATTTTCACATAACATTAAGGTCACTCAAATTTAGTGCAATCGTAATAAAATTGAATTGATAAATTAATTGTAATGAGCTACAATTGCAAACATAATTGAATTGTTTTTTATTATGTTTGCTTAGAATTATTAATCTCTCACATTTATCGTATCTTTTAGAGTCAACAATAACGTTAACCATAAATGTAATAGATTTTGAGGTTCTCATGTTGTAATAGTACAATAACGATAATGGTAGAATAATTTCTAACATAATTTTCAAACGCAATCGGATGGATCACCCTCACTCCTCAATCAGATTGCATTTTTTTATTACATATTTGAAAGTCAGTCTTAGATATCAGTATAGGTACCGAATACAAATAAATATTAACCCATGTAATTAAATGGGACCAACTTTTTAGATTACTATTGATTTACTACGTTTCACCTGGAGTAAGAGTAAATGTGGCCTACTATTATAAGGTGTTTTACATTTCCTTGTATCGTGGAAAAATCAATAAAAGATTAAGAAAAATAAAATAAAAGGTAATGCATATATAATATAAACAAGTATTTTAATTTAGTAAAAGGTTCTTTTACTAATCTTATTTTAATTAGTTTTATATTTTTTTTAGAAATATCCATCGATATTGTCGAATTGATTTTTTTTTTTATAGAATTAAGATCTCGACATTTTAAACCTTAATTTTAATCTAAATAATTTATCTCGAACTTAAAAAAAAGTATGAACTTAAAACTAATAATAAGAAGAAAATATTATTTTTTACCCTAAATTTTCATATTTTTGAAATTTGACCTTGTATACTATAATAAATATTATAAATACTTTGAATATGTTCCCTTTTTTGAAGGCAGACCAACATAAATAACAGAATATAATTATAGCCTAGCTTCCTCAATGGGAATAATATTATCTGAAGAAGCATTTTTCCAGCGTCTCATAAAGGATGCAAGACATCAAAAGCATTGATCGATTTGTTCCCCTTTTTAAGGAACATGACAAAAGAAAGAGGCATTAACATCCTTTCTAATAAAATTAATGTCCTCAATAAACACTTGAATATCAGAGAAAGATGAATCCACACCATTGATGAGATTATTGACCTCCAGTGCATTTGATTCAACAACTAACGGATCATCCCATTCTTACTTAACTACTTTCAACTCCCCCACAACAACGTCAACTTCCAGATGACTAATTCCTCATTTCTTTAGGTGGATTTACAACCACTTAAGAGCGCATGATCTTCATGATCATGAACCATCCTCATCTGTCGTTCTTATAAGACCATATCGTTTCAATATTGAGCTTCCAAGACCGACAGCTGGCAGAATCCTCAGATTATATATATATATATATATATAAAATTTTTGATACCTCACAAATATTTAAAAACTAAAGATATATATTGATACCATCGTTTCGAGAGAGATTGTGAATCTGTGATTTTGATGGATCTGAGGTGAAAATTTCAGCCACAAGTGATTGGTGCAGAAATCTCTGATTGAGAATCTAAGAAGTGGGCCCACTTCGCCCCAAAACTAATGGCCCACGAACTTGGTCAAGAATTCCAAAATGAAAACGACATGTAGTTCTAATATATCCCACCTTGGATTGTCCATAAATTATGAAATATAATTTCCATTTGTAAAATCGACATAAATTATAAATCATTTATAATTTTTTTAGGGTTGTTTTCAAATATAGTAAAATGAGTCAAATTATATACAAATATAGAAAAATTTTACAGCGTATCATATTCTACTGCTGATGGATAGTAAAATTTTTCTATATTTATAAATAGTTTGATATTTTTTCTGTATATAATAATTTCCCTTTTTCTAGTCCGAATTTCCAATTATGCAAACAAATTTTTAAGTTGGAGTGGATTCCACACCTTTAGTGTGCATATGCAATGATTCAACGCCTAATTTTATTGAGTAGGAAGAAAATTGTTTTTCAAAAATTCATTTTTTTAAACACTTTTGATAGAAACTACTTAAAATAAAAATATAATGTGTTTGGTTACACTTTCTCAAGAGTGTTTTTAATATAAGTTTGTTTGGTTTTCTATGTACTAAAAGTATTTAGATTAATGTCAAATTACTATAAATGATGACTATTAAAAACTATGAATTAATATTTTTAACACTTTCATTTTTCTTTAAAAGAACACCTTCATTGGTGAGTTTTTTTTAGCATATAATCGGTTTAATTGGTCATTAGAGTTAGTCTTTAGGAGTTGCTTGTTGGAGATAATCGTGCAATTGGTCAACAGAGTTGGTCGTCAGAGTGGTCGCTAGAGTTGGTCGCCAACGATAGTTGTCGGAGCTGGTCGCGAGGGGTGTCGCCAAAGTTGGCCATCGATGGTGGTCTCCAGAGTTGGTTGCTAGAGGTGGGCACCAGAGCCAAAAAGGCGACTTCTTTGCCATTTTTTCCGTTGCTTCTTTCACTTTAATTTTCAAGAAAAACAATACTATTATTGCTTCATCCACGAGTCCCACGAAGACTAACTGTTTGCAATATTAAAAGATCAATAAAAATGAATGGAAATATCAAGTTACATAATGGTACAAGTTAGATACCACGAGCAACAAACCTTTACCAACAAATACAAATGAAGAGCAAGTAAGAAATGTACAGAATCAATTGCTAGATCTGGATTTGGAAACAACAGGAGAATCAATTCTCATTTGGTAGAATGAGGCGATCTTGACCTTCCACGAGTTTCGCAGATCGAATTATGTCTCCAGTTTTGATCTGAGGAAGGATGTCTCTTCCAACGGTTGTGTATCTACCAGTCACAAGAGAATATTGAGATTAATGAAACTTCAAAGGCTGAACAGAAGATATAGAGGTCAATTTATTTACCCCAAGACTGAAAATTGCCCTTCATCAAAGGATAGTCCTCCCAAGCCAGACTGCAACATAAATTGCATCACCAGAAACCAGACTTGTGATCAATTTCAATGAGGAACTGCTTGAAATTATATATATATATATATAAACAAAATAAATATCAAACTTACATTTCTTTTATCATAGAGATAGAAGAAGAATTGATATGGTGAAGAATATTCCTCTGAATCTTCATTATGTGCCATGGCAACTGCTCCATACACAGACAGAGGTAAAACTGGCAATTCTCCATCCTTCAATGTAGTTGAAATAATGTAAGACAATACGAAACGGAAAAGTTTTCTCACATAATTTTTAGTCGATATGAGAACACAAAAACACCTGCACACTGAGGGTTGTTCGGTATAAGGGTTCGAATTGTCCTGATGGCTTTATTTCCAAGGGAATGCTATAGCCTTTGTTCTTATCCTGACTATTTTCAGAAAGAACAGCTTGACTAGTAGAACTGAGTTTTGCTCCATCATAAGCTCCATCAACTACCTGAAATTCAGTGAAAAACATGGAAGATATATTGAATTTCCATGCAAAACAAGTATTTTTTATGCTAACCGTAAAGTTTTCTTTATTTCAGCTTGTTACGTTACTCGTGTCCTATGTGAAGTGCCTAACTCATCAATGAAAATTTAAAAGCAGAGTAAAGACACCCTTCAATTAAGCTTAAGTGGGGCTGACCTTACCAGTTTTGCAAAATTCCCTGCTGTCAATGGTGCTGAATATCCATCTATAACAACCTGGAAAGGAGGATAATAATATCAGTATCACTTCATGCTACAATTGTCTTTATGTGAAATATCGATGATCACAAGTTAAGACCAACGAGCTCAAGTTAACGATAGAAAGTATATCTTGTGAATTTAAATATAAACATTTTCTGAAAAGCACCAATGATGTCCAAACTAATCATGGTTCAACAAACCTGAATTGTGGCTGTATTGCTAGATTCACCACCTGCTTGTGGGGAAAAAGATGAACCATCTCTTTTCTCAACGGTAAATTCAACAGTTCCTCTCCCTGTCAACCTACAAATCACTATGTGACATTGATATTTGACACTCAAAACTCATGGAGAACATTCAATACATTTCCATAATAAATCAACCGAAGTTGTTTATGTAGCATATGCCATATGAAGCATAATCTCAAGTTTAAGAATTCACTTAGCTGAGGTAATATTAGAATAAATCCATTTCTACACAATGCAAATATAGCTCCAATAGCTAATCTCAATTATCTTTTGTAAATATGGAGGTAAAACTAACAAAAATGCCATAAATCAATGTACTACAAAGTAGACTTCATTCCAAACTTTGAGTCTTTATAACAATCTTCACGATAATAAAAATTTAAAAGTAATAATTCTTGAAAAAAGGAGTCACCCTAATGTGAAAGCCATTGCAGGGGTACTTGTATAGATTAGTCGACCTAAGATAGATGCATTATGAATAACAATATCTTAACTAGGATAGCAGGTCTTTTAGGATTATAGCAATATTAGTGTTGGCATTGTGACACCTAACGAAGTTTGGTTTAGTGATGGTGATGGATACCGATAAATAAAGGCTTATGGTGAAAAACCTAGTTTAGTCTTGAAGAGTAAAATTTTGAATATTAGTTGAGCCACAACGTCCATATTCTTAGTCTCTCTTTCTCCTCACTATTTGCCCCACATCAAATGCACCTTCATTTACTGAATAAGGAAATATGCGGTTTAATTTCTAAACCAAAATACTTGAATGTATCTCGAGGTTAACGTCTGTGTTGAATGTTTCGAGCTAATCCTTAGTCCTCGACAGTTTGAGTGATAAGAAAGGAAATATGGGTGCAAGGGAGCAATTCAAAAATGAAAGCAAGTATTGATGGGAATATGTACTGACCTTGGATACTTCGAGTATTGCTCAGGCAATAAAAATGACAATCCAGGGGCCTGTGAGATAAAAATGTTAAGGAAAAATAGGATATGAACCCTATTATGACTTGAAAAGCAGGCTTAAACCAATTAGGATTGGAAAAATTAAAAGAAATGCAACTCCAACATCTCAACCAAGTATAAAGCAACATTTTTCCCAAGTCAAGCGGTGGGTAGTTCTTTAAGTAGTTTAACATGCTAACCTGCAACAATTCCAACTCTGCAACAATATCAAGTGATGATGCAAGTCCTACAGACACTTTATCTGGGTCATTATCCCTAATGCTTTGGAGGAGAGTTTGCAGTCCACCCTGAGAACCAAAGAAATGTAAAATTGTTCATCTAGTTTCTCAACTGCCCAATAATATTAAGCAAAACCTAATCATGAGTAGATTACGTGAAAGAGAAAAAGGGACAAATGCAGAGATGAAAAATAAAGTGAAAGTGGGACAGAAAGTTTATATGAAGTCTTGATTGCAATATTACGTAACTTCAATTCCTATTTACTATTCTATCTAGCCATAAAATCACCCCCACAACATCCTGTTTTTCAGGACAGTCAGCTGAAAGACATATTTATCAAACCAAAGTCATTATAAGACTTTAAGAACTGACCTATGAAAAAATTGACTGTAGGGAGACGACGCAAAAAAGTTACAATCACTATGATCAAATTTTATGAAGCATTGACACTTCATTTTATGCAGATAAGCACTAAACACCACAACACACATTCATAATGACAAGAGGTTAAGTTCATTAATATGATACAACGTGATGACTTATTGAGCATTGTTGGAATTGGAACACTTGCTGCTTTAAAAGAATGGATAAACATTAATGATGAAATTTTCATTTTATATTGTGTGTAACTATGCATGTCTGTTTCATTATCTATTCTCTTGTTTTGAAAAAAAAAAAAGCACCATTTTGAGGTCTATTAAATATCATGTGTATCTTATATGTTTCAACCATACTTCTTAGATCAAAGACTTGTTATAATCTTGTTCTTTAATTTCAATCAATATTACAATAGGAGATGTACAGCAGATTTCCAAGTCAAATGGAGCGATGCTTTTATGTACCTTGCCTTCAATTAGAGTTGTGTACGTCGATAAACCTTTTTCCTTCAACTCTGGTGGTATACTTCCCAAAATCAAGTCCTTCTCATCAACTGCCAGCTGAAATTACGCAATGTAAAATAAGTCAAATTAGAAGTTTATAATATGTTAATGTCCCAACTAATACATATACTTAAACGAGAAGGCAAACACAAACAAGAATAAAAGTAAACTTCACCTGACGGTCAAGGAAAGAATGACACAATATTTTTACCAGCGAGTATTTTCTGATTCAAGTTTTACTCTATGAACTACATCAAGGAAGAAGCACAGTTATATGTTACCTTGAGAGCTTTCTTCACATTACCCTCCATGGTTCCATAAGGCTTTCTTTGCGGAATCCTTAGCAAATACGATATCTCTTCTAAAGAGTCCTAGATGGAAAAACAGTCTGGCTGATAAAATTAATGATCACCATCAAGAAAAATGTGCATACTAGAATCTCAGCAACAACCTGTATTGCCTTCATGCTTGTGTTTGCAGGAATTGCTCTCCTTAATGCAAGTTCTCCTGTTCTTGGAACCTTGGTGTCAGGCGAATAGAGTACTGCCATTGCAGGGTGAATAGATTGAAAGTCCCAATTCAGCAGGGGCAGTGGTGAAGAAATTTGGATACATATAAGGATCATAGCAATCAATTTCCTAATTTCCCTCTTTCCATGTTCAAAAGGTGAAATGCACGACTGTTGGAGAAAGTTATGCTGGTCCTCTAATCCCTGCATGACTGAAACTCTATTCAGAAATTCAAGACCACACAAGTAAAAGCAACAATCTCTTCATCTGATTAATAAGGAAAGCGTTAAATCATCGATTAACCCAAAAGCGTAAGCTGATGGATGAAAATAAATTTAATATTATATCGACACTTTAGCACTCCCGTTACTGGTGGCTTCAAATATGTAGAAGCCTTATGCTCTGATATCATGTTAAATTACCGATTGACCAAAAAGTTTAAGCTGATGGGTGAAAATAAATTTCATATTGTATCAACACTTTAACGGAGAGGTATATATTTTCAAGACAACAAGAATTTATCAAGAGAAAATTCTCATTTCATTTAGCTTCACTGAGGAATGAGGTCAACCGCCAGCCACAAAAGGTACATCGAGAAACAGTCTCTAGAATCTTACTCTAAGGAGTACCCCAAATTCATTAACCAATCAACCATTCCAACCTAGTGAAACCAAGCATCATTTCATTTATCAGGGTACTTCTGTATATGATAAATTACATGAAACTGACTAGCAAGGGAAAAATGGTCATCAAGATTGCAAGTATAACCTTACTCACAAATCAACAACAGCAAAGTTCGACTTCAAAATGTCAATAGAGGTGGCACATTGAGTATATTTCTGCCACTTTCAGTCGAAGATAACACAATCCCACTAGAAGAAACTGTATATGCTTTAAAAATCACTGTATAGACATTTCTCGCCAAGTATGGGAAATAAAGTCACCGAAACAAAAGATAAATTTGAAGACACTTTCTGTGCAAGCAATTGAATGGGAAAATTGAACTCACATTGTGATATATATGAGGAATTGAACACTTTTAGAGTGAAACCAGGACCAACCAGTGATGAGTTATTAGCAGACGTGGAAGAGAGCTTGGGAAGAATCGAGCTTCCAGAGGGCTGAGTAAATCGAATCATGCAATGCGTATGAAGAAATCTGTGTTCCGTAATGTGAGAGGCAGATGAGAGAGAAAACCGGCGAGAGAGAACGGCCGAAGATAAAGGGAACGCCATGAAAGGAAGTTGGTAGCTGCAGGGAGGCCTTGGCGCGCCTCATCCGTAGAAGAAAGCTTATCTGCAACTGCAAAATATTCTTTGTTTTTTTTTTTTTTTTTTTCTTTTTTTGGTGATTGACGAAGAAAATGCCATTTGGCACGTCACAGTCCCATCACCAAAAAGAAAACATAAATTAATATATTTTCCCTATAATCTTAATTTTATGGCTAAATTATACAAAATAATTTTAAATTTTGTACTGTGTAAAAAATATTTTGAAATTTAAAAGTTTCAAAAATACCTTTACTTAAAAAAAAAAAATCAAAATACACATTTAATTTTGGATAAAAATCCTAGTGTTCTTTTTAAAAAATATTCTTGAATTTTCAAAATCTTAAATGCTTACCATCATTCGTATAATGAATGATTTCTTTAAAGTTTTATTGAGTTCTAAAAAAACTAATTTTAGAACAAATTATATAGATATTATTTTCTTTTCATATTAATATTCTCATTTTTTCTATTTATCTAATTCTTACATTAATTTTCTCATAACAAAATATAAAACAAAACTTGAAGTTAGAGCATAAAATCTCACAAAATCTTACAAAATTTCAAATTCAAAATCTCCTATTAGAACTTACCAAAACGATCAATAACCAAATACTGAAGGACAAGTTTAGCTATTAACCCACACTCAATTATTGATGTACAACCTTGTTAAAACATTTTAGTCTTTAGGTCCTCTTGGTGGTTCCATTATTTTCTTTCTTTTTGTTATAATCTATATACCTTAATTGAATGTGACATTTTTTTTAATTAGATAAACAAAGGTCAAAATAGTTAACCAGAATGAGATTAAGAGAAGAGAAAAAAAAATAGAGAAACAAAAGAAGTATACTCATAGAGTGAAGTAGGGGAGAGAGAGGAAATGGAAGAGGGAGATAATGAGGTGTGATAATCAAGAAGAGCATTTTTAACTTTTTTTTTTTCAAGGTAAAAGTACTAATTAATGCAACTTTCAAAAGTTTAGAGGTATTGACAACGAGATATTAGCGATTTTTGTTTATATATTAATAGTAAGAGTATTTTTTTAATTTAAGTTTAAAGGTATTTTTGAAACTTTTGATTCAAGGGTATTTTTGAAACAAAACACTAACGATTTCCATCCAAAACTAATAATAAGGGTATTTTTGAACTTTTCTTTTCAAATTTTAAGGATATGTTTAAAACTTTTGAACGTTTAGGGGTATTTTTTACACAAAGTACAAAGTTCAAGGAATTTTTTTTTTTTTTATAATTTAGTCTAGTTTAAGTAACAAACTGACCATGTCACATTTCTATTAGTTAACTAAAGGTCAATTAACTTCAATGATCATTTAGAGCTTTTTCCAAATCTCAAGAACTAAAATTAAGAACCAAATAGACACATATCTCAAACTTTAAGGACCTAAAGTCTCTTTTGTCCTTGTCTCTTTTAGCATAAAAAATTATAATATTTTTTTAGAAAATGAGTCTGACTTAATGGTAATTGATATGTATTTCTACCATTGCAGTGGAGTTCACAAATTATAAGTTTATAATATACAAAATAATACCTTTTAATTATGGAGTTAATGAAGGGTAAAATGTGAAAATATTAAAAAAAAAATGAAGGCTAACAAAAGTAATTTAGAAAATAGCAACTAAAATGAACAGATAAAATCTTAGATAAATTACAAATTTGATCTTTATGATTTTGAAAGTTTCAACTCAGTCGAGTTCAAATTATTTATTTCTTTTCTATATCATTACAATCTTTTTTTTTATGATAATGAGCTGATGTTTTTATTTGGATGAGTGTGTTAGTTGCTACACCAAGGTTTATGGCTAGAGAAAAATGGAAGAAACTAGATAGACTTCTAGAAAATAGTCAGAAATAATCCTCAAATGTTTTTATTTTTCATAATTAGCATATTTTTAGAAAATTAGTTGAAATAGTTTTTCTCGGTCCTTCCTGACCAAGATCGATCATCGAGATTTAGATAAAAAAAAATCATATTATCCATTGTTTTGGGCTATTTTTTTTCTTTTTTCTTTTTTTTTTTTTTTTTTTTTTGCTGAAATCTGGCACAAGATTAACATTGATATTCTACTAACTTTTCCAAATATTATACGGTCTTTCCAAATCTTATACTAAATCTTATATCTTTTCAAAATTTCTCCAATTTCTGTTTCCACAATTATGTGAATTTCCAAATGTCCAAATGGATTTACCAATTATCCAAATAGATTTTCCAAATGGATCTTAGGTGATTGCAATGTGATTTTTTAATTTTGAGAAAGATCAAATTTTGCGAAAAATTAGGTAAGATTTAGGAAATATATAAAATCTCGGTTCTGCGAGATTTCACCAATATAGAATCTCGGTGTTAATCTTATCTAAGACTTCACCAACAAAGCCCAAAACATTTGATAGAATGAAAAAAAAATCAATTTTTTTAAATCTAAAATTTGGGGGTCATCCTGGCTAAGATAAACCATGAAAAACTATTTCAACGAATTTGCTAGTTTTGAAAAGTGGAAACTTTTTGGAGACTAATTCTAATAAATTTGTAGACTTTTTATATGGATAAAAAATATAGTTTGAAGACAATTTATAAAGTTTAATAAAAAAATATAGGACCACATTAGCATTTTTAAAAGGCTAAATTGTAGAAAAATATAACTTCCAAAAGTTTCAATAACACCCTTAAACTTAAAAGGAAAAAAAATTAAAAATACTATTACTGTTAGTTTTGGATGGAAACGTTAAGTGATTTATTTTAAAATTCTTTTGAAATTTTAAAATTTCAACAATACCCTTAAACTTTACAAAAGTTTAAAAATACTCTTATTGTTAGTATATGGACGCAAAAACTGTTAATATAACTCGTTTAAAAAATATTCTTAAACTTTCAAAAGTTGCATGAAAAAGTTTAAAAATATTTTTATCGTTAGTATAATGATCAATTTATTTGAAGTTATTTTAAGTTGGAAAAGAACCAATTTTAAATCAACTAGCTATAAGATACGTTTGATGCCTATGGTTAAAAATCTTTAGTACATCAATTTTATTGGTGAAATTTTGTAACAAAATGAATTTAAACTTTACCGGCTGTTCGCACGAGATTTCTAAAGAAATTTGGTCCGTGGAATTTGAACTTTATATTTGTATTGATTCTAGTATTTGTAAGTACAATCTCTAATATTTGATCCTTTGATTCCTTCTCTCGAAAAAGTTACAAGAAATTTAGGTCTTTCAAATCTTGAGACTTTGATCTTCAATTCTTCAGAACTTGTGAGCTTAGAGTTTCGGTCTTCAGAGCTTGGAGCTTCAATCTTCAGAGCTTAGGAGCTTGGAGCTTCGATCTTCAGAGCTTATGAGCTTGGAGCTTCGATCTTTAGATCTTGAGACTTGGTCTTCGATTTTTCAGAATTTGTGAGCTTGAAGCTTCGATCTTCAGAGCTGCAGCACTTCGTTGTCAAAATTTTCCAACCTCCTGAAATGAAGGTTAAAGCCCATATTTATAGAGGTTTTTTTCATGGGCTTTAAGTGGGCTTGGGCCCATTTGGTTTAGGGCTTGGGCTTGGGCTTGGGCCCAATATCTTTTCCTTGGCCCAAATTTTTTTACAATGGGTTTGAATTGTATTGGGTTTGGACCCAAATGATTTTCATTACTCAGCCCGATCTAATTTATAATTTTCCACGATGTGCTTGGACTTTCGTTGTGATGACGTGGCGAAATTTGGTTGGCCGAAAATTTTCATTCAACAAATGCCCCCTTTTCGAGATTGATGCACGTCTATGCGGTGGGTGAATCTCGAAAACAATGATGTTAGAATCAACATGCAAGCTATATGCTCTTGCTTTGAATCCATTTGATGTGTAAATTTAATCAAACAATGAATTTGGTACATAAATTTGATTGGAATAATCGATTTTTTTTTTTTTTTATTATTATTATTATTTTTGCCAACTTATCAAAACATGGATTTGGAGTCAAAATTTTAATTTTCTTTTGACATAACTCAAATTTGAACTTTAGTAGAATTTATGTTCTACCTAATTTAAAATTGAATTTAGAATGAAATTGAATTTCTACCCAAAATATTTTACTTGAATTTGGGATAAAATTTGGGGCAAAAACTAAAATTTTAATCAATTTTAGCTTGAGATAGAAAATTTAAAATATATCTAAATTTTATAATTTGAAGTAAAATTTAAATGTACCATAAACTTATTTGAAAATCTAGAAAATGTCCCAACTTTTATTTGTGATCAAATTTGGAGTTGAGTTTGAAATTTTTTTTTTTAAATGAATTTTGTACTTTGGGAAAATAAAATTTATTGGAGAAAATATTTGGATTATGCCAACTTTGATCTCAAAATGTTTTTTTAGGGTGGGATATAATTGAATTATATAATAAATAATAATAACAATAATAAAAACGCAAATATATATATATATATATATATATATTAAGATTTGATTCTAAGATTAAAATTGGAGTTAGTTAGATTTTATCCAATGCACCAAATCTCCTCATCTCTAGCTATATCAAATTTTGTTTGGATTCCAAGAGAAATTTGTGGGATCCAATAATCGGATGGGATTCCAATTTTTTTTCTATATGTATCAACGCAAAACGAGGGTATTCATCAAACCTTTGAAGTTATTTTCCAATTGCAGTCGAAGTGTGGAAACGCCCGACTGGTGAGTCTTTATACCCAACTTCACAAATATCTGGGATGAAGAACGTCGACTTTCTTTTCTCCTTGTTGAACTCATAGTTGGTTGCATCTTAAAGAAAGATTCCCACTGCCAAGTCATAATCCTTCCAGGTTTGGTAAGGTTTTTTTTTTTTATTTTTTGTATTTTGCTTTGCCTCTATTTTTATAATAAATTAAAAATGGACTAAGGCTTCTAATTTAAGTGAATTAAAGATTGAAATTTGGATAAGGTATTAAATTGACACCTAATGTTAATTGTTTTATTAATTATTATTATTGATTTTTGCTAAGTTTAGGATTATAATTTAAATTTGATCTCAATTTATTTATTTTTAGTTAAACAACCGTCTTTTTAATTGGTCTTCAAGAATTAAGAATAACAATGCTTTCCTTTTTTTTTTTTAAATAAATAAATAAATCATACCTTTTTAGATGTGGAAAGGCATGAAAATACCTTTTTAGTATTTTTTTTAAAACTAATTGTTATTGGAAAATTTACCTCTCCCTTTTTTTTTAAATAATAATAATCTTCTTTTTTTTTTTAACTCAATTTTTTTTCTTACCTATCCTTTTTATCATTAAAATAAAGAAAAAAAAGAAAAAAAAAATTATTCTAACCACTTGCCCTCTATTGTTTACAGGATTTAATTTATTGTCAATTTGTACCCAATTGGGCGACTTTTCCAGCCTTTGGATCTCTTTATACCTCGGTCAAAGGTAAATTTTTTTTTTTTTTGTAGAAACGCCTTAGAACTTGCGAGGGTCTGAGCGATTTGGTTCGCCATAAGATTCGAGCTCGTTCGCCGCCCAGAGGAACTTGCGAGGGTCTGAGCGATTTGGTTCGCCATAAGATCCAAGCTCGTTCGCCGCCCAGAGGAACTTGCGAGGGTCTGAGCGATTTGGTCGCCATAAGATCCGAGCTCGTTCGCCGCCCAGAGGAACTTGCGAGGGTCTGAGCGATTTGGTTCGCCATAAGATCCGAGCTCGTTCGCCGCCCAGAGGAACTTGCGAGGGTCTGAGCGATTTGGTTCGCCATAAGATCCGAGCAACTTGCAAGGGTCTGAGGGATTTGGTTCGCCATAAGATCCGAGCTCGTTCGCTGCCCAGAGGAACTTGCGAGGGTCTGAGCGATTTGGTTCGCCATAAGATCCGAGCTCGTTCGCCGCCGAGAGGAACTTGCTAGGGTCTGAGCGATTTGGTTCGCCATAAGATCCGAGCTCGTTTCTCCCATTTTGTTTAGATTGTACAATCAATACTAAACTTTTTATATGGTGACATTTTTTTGCAGGATCATGGTTTACATCACTGAGCATGTCTTGTCTGGAAAAACGCACCTTGCGATTCTTGCAGATAGACATCAACCCGCAAAAAGCAGACTTAGCCTTCTTATTGAAGAGCCATTGACTGATCATTTTTCGGCTGATTGGCGAGGCTTAGATGACGACATGACCCTTTCTCAATTATATGTTGAGGTGCCTTTGCATCAGGAAGAGAAGGTGTGGATATTACAATCTCCCATTCATAACAAAGCTCCCAATCCCCAGCGAGAATTAACTCTTGGACGTCGTATGTTTGAAGGTGAAGCTCGTTGGAACGCCGTTGTGAAAGTCCCTGGAGAATTCACTTTTACTGACTGCTACTAGGAATGACTAGAGTTTTTAATTAGCCGAAACGAACAATTTCTTCATAAGGTCCATTTATTCAATGCGATAATGGCTTCCTCGTATACGTACGACCGAAATAGTGATGTGGTTCGAGCTTTTTGTGAAGCTTGGTGTCCGTCGACTAATACTCTTCATACTATGGCGGGAGAGATATCAATTTCTTTATGGGACCTATGGCCATTCGGGGGTCTTTTAGTCCGGGGGAGTTTTTATGAGGAAGTCATTCCTCGCTATCAGGAATTAACCGGCTCGCGAGATAATAGAAGGCATCTGTCGAAGACTTGTGAATATCTTTTCTCGGCATATTATTTGATAACCTGCTCACAAAAAAAAGATCGTTCATCAACGTCCAAGAATGACTCATAAGTGACTATCAGCTCTTGGATCTCATTCTGGTTCCTAGGAACTCGAAAATATGACAAACCCCCTACACGAAAGCAAAAGAAAGCCTCCCGCTCTCGGTCTACTCATAACCCCGACAAGGCAAAGATCAAGCCTCGAGAATGGTCGAGTAGAGAGAATTTGCGATTCAAAGAACTTGGGATAGAAGACAACGTGAAGGATAAAACATACTTGGCTGCTTTTTTATCCTGTTGGTTGTGTCTTTTTATGTTCCCGCAGAAAGGGGGCTACCTTCGTCCTGGAGTTTTTAGGGTTGCTAGTACGATGGCAGATGGAAAGTGTTATAGTCTTGCCATTCCCGTTCTGGCCAACATATATCATGGGCTAAGGCAGATATCTGAGGCTTCAAATCCAATTGGACGCATGGACTTTTACTTTCCTATGCACTATATTCATGGTTGGTTGGCCCATTATTTTAATACACATTACCCCACTCCTGTGAACGTTAGGGGTCCGAAGATGGTCGATTTTTCTGGCGAAGGTGGCTCAATTTATTTTGGAGAATACGAAGCACGAGAATTGATCCATAGGGGTGCGAATATTTAGTGGCATGTGAATATTCAGAGTCGGAATAGACATGAGCGCCTGATTGATGACAACGATTTAGCGTTTCCACAAACCTGCCAATTCGCTAGTATGCGATCATGTTACGTAACGTCCCGGTGCGGGACTGCTTTGATAATGGAATCATATAGCCCTTATCGATTTGGTCGACAATTTGGGTTTTATCAAGACATCCCTAATGATATAGGAGGGATTTCCCCTGCTGTTACTCTTACCAATATAATGTATCATTTTAGGGTGTGTATTAGACGTAACACATTATCCCAAGTTTTCTTGCTAGCCTGCACATTGGAGCCACGCAACCATGTTACACCGCGATACAAACATTGGTGGTTGACAAAACACGGAAGTTATTTTGAGGATAATATACATCACTTAGTAAGTAACACAATTCCTCCTCCATCGCAACCCCGACTTCCTAAAAATAAAGGGTTAAACCAAGGCGGTAAACAAATTCGTTTAATTGAAGAGGCAACCTCTACCCCCCAGGAATATGATGCGACTCATGGAGAAGAAAGTCACAGTAACACCAGTGATCATCATTGGAAAAGACCCCCTAAGAAGGTAAAGGCGTCAAACGATAATTTTTTTGAAGGGGTTCCCAGTGCTTCAGGATTTCCTAGTGCTACTATACCACTGGTACGTATGTTTTCTCTTGTGTTCTCCTTGTTTTGTAATTTAACAAATAATTTATGTTGCTTTTATCTTTGTAGTCACCATTGAGCCATCATCTTGAGGAGCTTGCGGGGCAAGGTAGTGAAGAATCTTTAATGGGACCCTATAATTTGGATTCATCCATGGAGAAGATTGGAACTTCTAAATCGCCGCCAACTGAAACAACTAGGCGACCATTCCAACCTCTTATCATTTCTGAGGACGTTCGGCGAGGCAAAAAAAAGGTAGGCGTTGAAAGCGTTGAAGTGTTGGACTCTTCACTCGAAGAAATTGGTTGTTCTAAAGCACCTTTGGTAGAAATAAACATGCCCTCTTTTGATCCCCTTGTGGTTTCTGCACCGATTCAGCAAGTTTGCAAAGAACTGACTGCTGGGAACCCTAAGGCCTCTCTGTATTGCGGTGATGTGGTGGTTTCAAACTTCTATCGACAGGCAGCAATATCCTTATGGGAAAGTGTTCAAGATAAGATTGTACGTACACCATATAAGAATGTCCCGAACCTCGAATCAGAAGTAACGAAGGTATTTTCTGGTATTTCGAAGATTCATGCAGAGAATTTGTCTCCACTTCGTGAGTTTGTGAATAATTATCTTAAGAGAGTCAATAATTTCAACACGGTACAATCTTCATATTCCGCACAGTTGTCTTCAACCGATAAAGACCATCAATTGAGGGAGAAGACATCCCGTATGGCAGAGGCTTTGGCCTTGATAAGCCAGCTACGAGCAGAAGACAAAGTCATCCAAGAGCAGACTGCTCGATTGTCGTTGGAAAAGAAAGAATTAGAAACCAAACTTCAAAATGTAAATGCTGAGTCTAAGAAGCTCTTGAGCTTATCATGTGAGAAAAAAGAGGTCATAGACGAAAAAGAACTTGAAGTTGTCAAGATGCAGGAGAAAATCAGTACTCTTGAGAGTACCCCTACTACAACTGATGAAGGTGTTGAGGCTTTCGCTACAGTTTGCCAAAACATGGAATCTGCACGTGAAGAGCTAAAAAACTTCAAGTGAAGGCTCTGACTTTACCCTGCTTTTTTTTTAGTTACTTTATTGTTACTAGCTTTCATATGTAGCAATAAACATTGTGATTCAATTGAAGTATTTTTTTTTATATGCGTATATGTGAATGTACATAAAATTTGTTTTAAGCTGCCTACGTACCCTTTACGATAACGGGATCAAGTCATAATGTAGTTCAAATTTTTTTTTAATACAATAACTTTAAGCATAAAATTTCTTAAGAAATTTGCCGTTGATTGGGCCAATTCTTAATCCTTCTTGATCGACGATCTTGTATGCTCCGTTTGTGTAAACTTCCTTAATAACGTAGGGTCCATCCCATTTAGGTGTGAACTTATTTCCTGTATGTCTTGTTGTGATGATAGATCTTCTTATAGCAAGCACTAGATCACCAATCTGGAATGATCGAGGCTTTACGTGCTTATCAAAGGCTTTGGACATTCGTGCTTGATAACACTCCAATGCCTGTTGAGCCTCCAGTCTCTTTTCATCAAGTGCTTCTAACTCATGAAGACGTAACTTGACATTGTCTTCAGTAGTCAGGCTTTCTTTAATTGCCATTCTTAATGATGGAATTTCCCTCTCGAGTGGGAGAACAGCTTCGGTTCCATAAACCAAAGAATACGGTGTAACACCTGTAGGGGTGCGATGAGTAGTTCGATATGCCCATAGTGCTTCACCGATTCTTTCCTGCCAGTCTCTTTTTGTCTTAGAGACCACCTTTTTCAATAGATTGCATAAAGTTTTGTTGAATGCTTTTGCCAATCCATTTGCTGCGACATTGTACATAGAAGACTTGTAATGTTTGAACTTAAACTTCTCACACAACTTGTCCATTAGACTGTTGGTGAATTGTCTTCCATTATCTGTCACGATACGATGGGGAATTCCGTATCGATAAATAATGTGTGTTCGGATAAATTTACAATATTCTCTTTTTTTGCTTCTCTTAATGGCATAGCTTCGGCCCACCTTGAAAAGTAGTCCGTTACTACAAGAATATAAGAGTGTCCTGACGACGATTTAGGTGTTATAGGTCCGACGAGATCAAGTCCCCAAGCCTCAAAAGGCCAAGAAGCCACTGTTGGATGAAGGGGCTCTGGTGGCTGGTGTATAAAATTTGCATGGAACTGACAAGCTTCACATCGCTTGGCATATTGTATTAAATCGCGGATCATTGTGGGCCAGTAGTAACTCATCCTTTTCAATTGATGTTGGAGCTTTGCCCAGACTGGTTAGCACCACAAACACCCGAATGTGCTTCTTCTAAGGCTTTTTCTGATTCCCCGTTTCCTAAGCATCGGAGAAAGAGACCCTCATATGAACTTCGATAAAGCGTATCGTTGTAATAGATAAATCGAGCAACTCTTCTTTGAACCTCGACTCTGTGTCGAAGATCCATGGGAAGCTTCCCGTGCTGCAGATAGTCTATAATACATT
This sequence comes from Lagenaria siceraria, assembly GCA_002890555.2. Classification (NCBI taxonomy): domain Eukaryota; kingdom Viridiplantae; phylum Streptophyta; class Magnoliopsida; order Cucurbitales; family Cucurbitaceae; genus Lagenaria; species Lagenaria siceraria. The sequence goes on along the minus strand of CM016483.1, from coordinate 8,847,058 downwards.
GCCGCCAATCTTCTTCTTCGATCACATAGACGGATATCGTGCCGATTTCTTCACATTGATCTTCAATTGGCGGAATGATCCATTTTTGACAAAGAGAGATGTTTATCGGTATGTCATCTGCAATTGTCAAGGCTGTGGCAAGATTTGCGAGCGCGTCTGCTCTCTTATTCTCCAATCTTGGTATATGTTCAAGTATTACACCTTCAAACTTATCCATCAGTTTTCTAGCATAAATGAAGTAAGGCTTTAAATCTTCATGTTTTACGTCATACTGGCGTGAGAGCTGATTTATAATTAACTTTGAATCACCATATACTTCCATGTACGTTATCCCGATCTCAAGAGCCATTTGTAAGCCAATGATAAGTGCTTGGTACTCAGCAACATTATTTGAACATAACTCACTAAGCGTGAAGCTGTATGGCAGTATGTGTCTATCAGGAGAAATGAAGACAACACCGACGCCTGCCCCACTTCTTCGTGCTGCGCCATCAAAGTACATGGTCCACGGCTCCATGCTTTCGACATAAAACACTTCTTCATCGGGCAAGTCTTCGCATAGTTTCCAACTTGATGGAATCGGATGACTTGCCAAGAAATCTGCTAGTGCTTGACCTTTTACCGCCTTTTGAGGTATGTAGACAATATCATATTGTTGAAGTATAATTACCCATTTAGCGAGACGTCCTGAGATGATTGGTCTAGATAGGATATATTTGATAGGATCGGCTTTTGCTATCAAGTGTACAGTGAAGGCTTGCATATAATGTCGTAACTTGTCTATTGCGAAGAACAGAGCGAGGCACATTTTCTCGATCGGAGAATAATTCAACTCGGCCCCAGTCAAAGTTCTGCTTAAATAGTAGAGTGCACATTTTTTACCTTTCTCTTTTTCTTGTGCAAGTAGCGCTCCAAGCGACCTTTCTTGCGCTGCAATATATAATATCAACGGTTTTCCAGTCGTAGGCGCGCTCAAGACCGGGGGGACAACAAATACTTCTTTATGCTATCAAATGCGTTTTGGCATGTTTGGTCCCATTCAAAGGCTGTATTTTTCCTCATCAACCTTTGAAAAGGTTGGCATCGACCCGCCAAATTGGATATAAATCTTCTGATGTAAGCCAAGCGACCTTGAAGACTTCTTAACTCATGCAGATTTTTTGGGGTGATATTCTTTGAATAGCATCGATTTTAGCTTGATCAATTTCAATCCCACGATGCCTCACAATAAATCCAAGAAATTTTCCTGAAGTCACACCAAATGCACATTTAAGAGGATTCATTCTTAACTGATGTTTTCTTAAACGATCAAAGACATGTTTCAAGTCTTTTAGGTGATCATGTCGTTTTTTGGACTTCACTACAAGATCATCAACATAGCATTCAACGTGCTTGTGTAACATATCATCGAAGATTTTTTTCATAGCACGTTGATATGTAGCACCCGCGTTTTTTAATCCGAAGGGCATCACCTTATAGCAGTATATGCCCTTTGGGGTCCGAAATGCTGTCTTCTCTTCATCTTCTAGGGCCATTCGAATTTGGTTATACCCTGATGACCCGTCCATGAAGGACAAAGCCTCATGTTCTGTGGTAGCATCCACCATAATTTCTGTGATAGGTAAGGGAAAATCGTCTTTTGGGCATGCACTATTCAAATCACGAAAGTCAACACAGACACGTAGCTGACCATTCTTCTTCCTTACGGGAACAATGTTAGCTATCCATGTTGGATATCTGACTTCGCGAATAAATCCAGCCTCGATTAGCTTGTTAACTTCTTCCTCAATTTGAGGAATGAGTTCCGGTCGAAAGCGTCGCTGAGCTTGTTTGATTGGTCGATACCCTGGTTTAATTGTCAGGCGATGGACAACCACTTTTGGATCAAGCCCAGACATTTCTTTATATGACCAAGCAAAGACATCCTTATATGTCGTGAGCAAGTTCACATATTCTCTTTCTTCGTCATCAGTAAGTTGTGCACTTATGAAGGTTGGACGAGGTTCTTCTATCGTTCCAAGGTTGACTTCCTTTAGCTCATCAACTGTTGATTGACCGCCATCCTGAAGTGATAATGGAGCTTCTTCGGCATCTTCTTCGAACACTTCAGAATTTGATGCTTCTTCTAAAGTCATGTGGCAACAACTTATCGTATCTTCTTTGTTTTCTGGGTCATTCTCTTTAGGTCGAGTGATAATGACATCGTGTCGCTTTACTTTTAATGACCCCTCTGTATTTACCGAAACAAGCAATTTCCTTTTCATTCTGGATGGAATAGCACTGCGAATTTTTTCGTCATTTTTCACCTTGCATGCTTTGCCCGAAACTGACATGGAATGTCGTTTCAGGCTTCTTGTCGTGGTCACACTTAACCTTTCAAAAGCAGACGTCCCTGTGGTTGGGGTCGGACATGCGTTATGTACCTTATTGGAGATTGTGCTCAGCCTTTGAAATGCTGGAAGTCGGGTGGAGCCAGAAGTTGAGAGTTGATTTCCATCTTCAACTGCAGGCGCACTTATCCTTTGAAACACCGACGAACGTGCCACTGATGGGGTGATCCGGCTGAAGGTAGAAATCCTTTGACCTTTGCCTCTCTGGCCATGTTTGGAATCATTAATCTCTTCCACAGTAATGTGACATGTGTCAGCAACTTTTGCTTTTCCTTTTCTAGTTATACGAACTGGTTCGGAGGACTTATATCCGAGTCCAGCTTTTGAACTAGGAATGACATATCCTTCATTTTGAAACTTCTTTTGAGTAGGGGAAAGGTCGGGCCTTTCGTCCAATATCCTCAAACTTTTAAACTCAGTATGAGTCGTGAAGTCATAGCCCACCTTTGCTAACAATTTATATGCTTTCGGATCAAAACCGTCTTTTGTCCGTTTCTCTGGAAAAATTGCCTTCATCTCTTCTTTTTCAATCTTTTGGTCCTTTCCTTTTGCTATTTTCGTGAGAGGTGTCGTGAAGTTTTCTTTCAAAATTTCGATATCTCTGATCTTTAGGTTTTTTGGGCACTCTGCAAACAGTGAGTCACCCTTCTTGCGCCGAGAGAGAGGAACATACCGTAAGATAGGAGGCTTTGACATCTTTTCTTGAGGGCATGTTGCCTTTTCATCCTTTAATATCTCACATTTGGTTTGACTGATTTGTTCGTCATTTTCTCGACTGTCGAGAGCGTTTATTTCACTCAATTTCTTTACTATGCTCACTCGTTGTTCAGGCTTATCAGCACCTTTGGCCACGGGTACTTCAGTTGATATAACTTCACTAATATTATCGCTTTTCATATAGAACTTTGCATCAGCAAAATGAGATTCGGCCTCTGAGAATGGTTTGGTGTCGACATCGACTTTTTTGATGCCCTGTTGATAGAATTTAAAACACTGGTGGAGCGTGGATGTTACTACTCCGTTTTCATGAATCCAAGGACACCCTAACAAAAGCCTGTAGGTGGTTCTTGAATCGATCACATGAAACAGGGTGTTTGCTTTCAAATCTCCTATGACGAGTTCTAAACGAATCATGCCTATGACTCGTTGTCCTCCCTGATTAAAACCTTGAATTACCAGCTTGCTATTTGATAACTCATCCATCGAAATGCCCAGTTGGTTCATGGTTGACTTTGGCATTATGTTGACAGCTGAGCCATCATCGATGAGGATTCGAGTGAGCCTTTGCTCTCGGACGTATCCTGAGACGAATAGAGGTCTATTATGAAGCCTTGACCCAAGTAATAAATCTTCATCGGTAAACGATATTGATATACAACATGAAGCACACATATTTGCTTGGGAAGTAGAAGTAGTTGAAACATTTTCATCTTTCAATATTTCGACAAGCGTATCTTTGGTCTCTCGTGGGAGTGATAACAAATCATTTATGCTGAAAGAAGGTAGTTTCTCCAGCTTGGTCGTTGCTTCTGTAGAATATGAAGGAGCGCCATCGTCTTCTGTCATATTGGTGACGTGACACGAAGCAACTTCAACTGAAAAATTCTTTGGAAAGAAATCTTTTAAGGTTATCGGTTGTCGAGATCGAGGAAGTTCCTCACTTTCTTTGATGATTGGTCGAAGTCTTCTCGTACTCTTCCTTGTCTTTCTTCTCTGAGATTTACTTTTCCTCTTATGATCTCGATGCAAATGGGATTCTTTCTGGACATAATTTTGTTTACGCCTCTTTCGACGAGTTACCAATGTCCATCCATCGTCTATATCTTCTACTTGTTTTTCTTTTTCTTGAGAATCAACTTTTTGAAGGCCAGTCTTTTGTGAGGCCTCTAATGAAGAATATACAAGAACAGGGTCGAGAGATCCAAATTTGATCAAAGTTTTCGATGCAGATAGTCGGATATCAGGATGAATCATTATTGTGGCGTGATTTGTTTGTGTCACATCGTCGAGGTCCAACTCAATCTTTCTCTCTTAGGCTAACTTCAAAATTAATTCTTTCAGTACAAAACACTTTTCTACTGGATGGCTAACAACCCAATGATATTTGCAATAATTGGGATCATTTACTTTCCCCAATTCTGCGGGTCGTTTACACTCAGGAAGTTCAATGAGCTGCTTCTCTAGTAATTGTTCTAACATATCAGGTAGATCAGAATCTGGAAAAGGATAGACTTTTTCTTGTCTCTCCTTCAACGTAGGGCGTCATTTCTCGCCTCCATCTTGACGTTTCTCAATTTTTTTCTCTTTAGAAATAAACTTTAGAGGGGTCATATTCACGACCATAGTCTCCTTAATAGCTCCCTTGGATACTTTCTGGATGCTTTTTACTTTTTTCTTTTCTTTCCTTACTTCTGGGACCAATAGATCGTTGCTACCTCTATTAGCAATGCTTAGCTCCATATCATGAGCACGCGTCGCTAATTCCTCAAAGGTGCGAGGTTTTATCTCCTGCAAGATATACAGGAGTCCCCAATGCATTCCTTGATTGCACATCTCTACTGCTGACAGTTCTGTTAGTCTATCTTTGCAATCAAGGCTTAATGCTCTCCATCGATTGATGTAATCAATGACTGGCTCGCCTTTTCGTTGTTTAGTGGCAGTAAGCTCTATCATGCTAACGATACGCCTAGTACTGTAGAAGCGGTTGAGGAATTCTCTCTCAAGCCGCCCCCAGCTATCAATAGTTTTAGGTTCCAGGTCAGTGTACCAGTCGAAGGCATTTCCCTTCAGAGTTCGAACGAACTGTTTGACTAGCAACTCTCCTCTGGTTCCTGCATTTTCACATGTTTCAATGAAATGAGCAATATGCTGTTTTGGATTGCCCCTTCCATCAAACTGTTGAAACTTGGGTGGCTGATACCCAGTTGGCATTCTTAGGTTATCAATCCTCTTTGTATATGGTTTAGAATACAAGAGGGAAGCCTGAGTTGATCCATCATATTGAGCCTTAATAGAGTTTGCAATCATTTCCTGCAATTGCTGGATAGACAAGGAAGCAATTGAAACTGAATCTTGCGGTTGATTTTCTTGGAGAATAGTCTTCCCTTTGTCATTATTCTTGACTGCGGGCGTACGACTTGATTCAGCGGCGTCACGACTCTCAATGTGATTCTTGAGGGATGCGATTTCATAATCCCTTTCTTCGACTGCCTTCATCAACATGCTTACTTTCTTTTCGAGTTCAGCCATCCTTTCTTCGCTTGTTCCCACATCAGCCATCATGACCGACATTATATTTGGTCGTGATGCTTCCTCACTTGATTGTTCAGAAGGTAAAGTGTAATTGTCTAGTGTATGATGTTCTTTAATGATGACCCCAGCTTTTGGGTCTTTCGAGATTCGCTCCCATATACTCCTCGCGATCTCAAAATTTGATTGCTCATCGGACTGTTGAATTTCTTTGGAGCGACCACGAGTAATTGGCCCCGTGTAGTCGTCACTTGAGTTTTTGGAAACATTGTCTTTCGATGCCATTATATTTTATATGAGAGAAAGAGATGAAAGGTAGAGTGGTCTCATTGGGCGTGCCAATCTGTTCGCACGAGATTTCTAAAGAAATTTGGTTCGTGGAATTTAAACTTTATATTTGTATTGATTCTAGTATTTGTGAGTACAATCTCTAATATTTGATCCTTTGATTCCTTCTCTCGAAAAAGTTACAAGAAATTTAGTCTTTCAAATCTTGAGACTTTGATCTTCAATTCTTCAGAACTTGTGAGCTTAGAGCTTCGGTCTTCAGAGCTTAGAGCTTCAATCTTCAGAGCTTAGGAGCTTGGAGCTTCGATCTTTAGATCTTGAGACTTGGTCTTCGATTTTTCAGAATTTGTGAGCTTGAAGCTTCGGTCATCAGAGCTTGGGGCTTCAGAGTTGCAGCACTTCGTTGTCAAAATTTCCAACCTCCTGAAATGAAGGTTAAAGCCCATATTTATAGAGGTTTTTTTCATGGGCTTTAAGTGGGCTTGGGCCCATTTGCTTTAGGGCTTGGGCTTGGGCTTGGACCCAATATCTTTTCCTTGGCCCAAATTTTTTTTACAATGGGTTTGAATTGTATTGGGTTTGGACTCAAATGATTTTCATTACTCAGCCCAATCTAATTTATAATTTTTCACGATGTGCTTGGACTTTCGTTGTGATGACGTGGCGAAATTTGGTTGGCCGAAAATTTTCATTCAACACCGACTTTAAATAATAAATATTTGATATAATAAAAATTAAAAATAATATATCTTATTTTGGGATAATTCACAACAAATATGTACTGAGTTGGACGTGGTTGAGGATTTTTTTTTTTTTTTTTTTTTTAAATTTTGGAACTTGGAACACAAAATTAATGATGGTGCATATAAAATATATGAATTAATATACTTTTCATTGGAGTTTAAATTGTAAATATTTCTTATAAATATTTCTTATAAATATTTAACATAAAATTTACAAATAATGAAAGAACAATTTAAAAATAAATCACCAACTAACTAAAAAATAATATTTTTGAATCTTACCGGTTTTGATTCTTCCATTTTCGAGAGGAATAAAAGCAGACATCCTTGTGTGATTCAAAAAGATTATTTCCCTCCTACATAGATTATTATTATTGAAGTAAATTTGAGAACAAATGCAAATAAAAAGTTATATATATATATATATATATGAATAATCTATCAAATTTTATTTATTTAAGATATTGCTCATTATCATTGTCATGGTTAGTCCCTTAACATAGTAAATAAAAAATGTTAAATTCAAACGCAATGAAAATTCGATAAAAAAAAATTGTTTCAATTGAGATGTTATTCATTTGGTTGAACATTATTGTCTTTTTTTTTTTTTTTTTTTTTTATCTCTGCAAACATATTACAAATGATAAAAAAATATATATATAACAGAAAACAAAGAAGTCATTTAGAACTCTTAATTTTTATTTAACAAAAAAAGAAAAGAAATCTTATAAGATACCTAAGATTATGACTGAGTCAATCTTCAAACCATTGACATCTAATCAAAGATATCTAACTGAAAATCTTTACAAACAAAAATATAATCTTAATATATTAAAATAGAAATCCATATCATATAGATGATATTAAATAAATATGCCTTCACCATCGGCTTAAGTTTTTTGTGATGATTTAACAATGGTATCCGAGCGGGTGGTCTAGGAGGCCATGTGTTCAAACTTATGCAATGTTATTTCACTCTTCATCATATTTCAAAGTGTTAGATGATATTAAATAAATATGTAAAGTTCATGAACTAACAAAAATTATATACTCAAAATTTAAATTTTATAAACTTACAAATACTTGTTATTGTTGAAAAGAAGACACTCTATATAGACACCCTCATTTGTTTTTTTCTTCTTTTTTTCATATAGATATTCTCATTTTCTTTTCATTTGTCCAATTCTTACACCAATTTTTTTAGAACAAAATATATGTCAAAACTTCAAGTAAAATCCCACAAAATTTCAAAATCAAAATCTCCCGTTAAAACTAATCATAATTATAAATAAATATATTTGGCTATTTATGCACACAATTACTACTCCTAAACAATAAGTGCAAGGAATAGGGAGGTGATGGTGTGTAGATAAACAATAAATGCATTTTCTAACTTTTTTTTTAAAGTAAGGATACTAATGCAACTTTTGAAAGCTTAGAGATATTTTTAAAATGAGGTATTAACAGTTTCTATTCTTAAGTGTGGTTTTAATTATTTTTTAAAATGTTTAATAGTGTTTGTGAAACTTTTGAGAGTTTAAAAGGTATTTTTTTTAAAAAAAACACTAATAGTTTCCATACAAAACTAAGAAACCCCTTAAATTATTGGAAATTTTAAACCACAACTGTGCAATTTAACAAAAAAATTTAATTTGTTCTAACTTTTTTTCTTTTGGAAAAATATTTGTTAGAACTTATAACATCATTTGTATATGAAAATAATAGTATAAGATAGGTTTGTTTATAAAATAAGAAAAAAAAAAAAGGTATAAGATGGGAAAGTGTGTTGGAAATGGAAAATATATACAAAAAGAAAGGTCCCACCGAGATTTGAACTCGGGTTACTGGATTCAGAGTCCAATGTCCTGACCACTAGACCATGGGACCAATTGAACGCTTATTTTAAAATTATGTTAAATATCATTTAATGCAGCAAATATCAATTTCCAACAACGATATTTAATTTAAAGGTTAAAATATTATTTTGGTAACTTTATTTTGAAGTCGGTTAAATTTTAGTCCATATACTTTTAAAAAATTGTAAATTCAATCCTTACTAGTTATTGTTGTTATTTAAAATATTTTTTTTATTATTTATTAGCATTTTCACTCTAAATTTTAAAAATATATTCACAATTTTCTTGCATAAATATTATTATCATTATTATTGAAGCCACTTTAGATATAAATTAGCTTTGAGAGACTGAATTTAAGATTTGGTAAAAGTACAAGAACTAAAATTAAACACTTAAAAGTAGAAAGACTAAAATTGAACCCTCAAAATACATGACTAAAATGGTATTTAACCATATTTAAATTTATCTTATAAGACCCAGATGTTTATATCTCGGTTTTTAAAATAAAAAAAATGACAAAAATGACTAGAACTATAAAATTAAATGTTTAGAAATTTATTACAAACTAAAAAAAACTTGAAGCATTTATTAGACACCATCTTAAAATTTAAAGACGTGTAACTTAATTGTTAAAGGTTATAAAAAAAAAAAAATTGAAACAGAAAAGGTTATCAATTTTAGAGTTAATTGTTATTATTTGAATTAATATTATGTTACATAATAACTTTTCAAATTATCATATAATAATTTTAATCTCTTAATGAAATTAAGAAATAAAATTGTTACTTTTCTTAAAAAAAAAAAAAAGGAAAAAAAGAAAGAAAAGAAAAGAAAAGAAAGAGAGAGAAAGAAATAAAATTGTTCTATCCTATAGTTTACCTATAACAAATTTATGATCTTACTATAAATATATCTTATATTTAATTTTAACACGTTTAAAATTACTAACATATGAATAATTAATTAAATAAAAATATTACTAATTACACTAAAAGTTTAGTCGACATTGCAAAGGTTGTGGTCCAACTTTCAATTTTTAATTTGATCGATCTCTTTTTAAACTTACAAGCTTTTACCATCAAGCTTTTAGATATGGTAAAATGTAAAGGTTACTTTTAAAGTATAAGAATTATATATATATATATATATATATATATATTTTAATATTCGTGAGTGTCCAAGTTATCTTACACGCACATCGACTAATCTCACGGGACAATCCGGCTAATCGTACAATATTTGAGTGTCAAGAAAACTCGTAAGATATTAAATCTTAGGTAGGTGGTCATTATGGATTAAACTCATAATTCCTTGGCTCTTTGGCCTTTTTGAATGGTTACGATGAAATTAATCTCGATCATTTAAAAAAGAAAACTCAATTGTTACAATTTCACCCATATTAAAACTTTATAAAATTTGAAACGTATAATATTAGCCAATAAAAGAACTTGGTTTTTCAGATGATGTTGAATTGCCATCTCAATTTAGGCAAATAAAAGAATGATGTACAGAATTTGGAATTTGATTCTAACAAACATTTGATGTGATTGGAACAACACTTGTAATTCAAAGAAGGTTTATACATTTTTCAATCTTGGTTTAGTCACAACACATTCTAAGTGTAAGAATGAAATTGATATAACTAAAAGTTTAGAAGTTAAAATTGATATTTTAAATTTAAATGGATGAAACTGAAAGTATAAGGTTGATATATTTATATATATATATATATATGAAAGAAAGTGAAATAATTGAATATTAAAACATAGAAATAGATTTAATTGTGTAGATTAAATTTATTGTTTTGAAACTTTCAAATTGGATTGAAACTTCAAATTAAAATGATGTTCCATGTGCAAATTTAACATGTATGAAAGTTAAATTTGTAGTTTCTTCAATTTGAATGAGTTATGTGTGATTTTTGTCAAGTAACAACTAAATTAAGTTAAATTTGACAAATGTTTCAATTTTTGTATTTATTTGATTTTATTTTGTAGTTTAAAGAGTTACTAAGTTGTTAGCCTATAAATAGCAACTTGTTTGTTCATTTGTAACATCCAATTTCAAATTGAAGAATTATCTCCTTTCTTTCTTTCTTTCTTTCTTTCTTTCTTTCTTTTCATATTGTGTTAAGTTGAGGGCAAGTATCCAAAAGTTTTGTCAGATCCAAATAGTTCAAGGTTGCAGTTCTACTAGAGTTAATCGTTGTATCCTGCTGAGACGATTGTAGTAGTCTGCTTGCATCAAGTGTAGAATGAATAATTATCTTCAGATTGTTGGGAAAATGATATATATGAACTGAATACACTAACAAGCCTTGGTACACCATCTTACTAGTTGAATATTATACATTCAAAGTACTACTTTAAGTTGAGGTGTAATCAGTTTGCTAGTGTATTCCGTTCATATATATCATTTTCCTCAACATATACAACCTGCCAAGTTAAAAATGTTTTTTCTTCTAATTTTTATAATTTTTCCAAGTTTAAAGTCATTATTTGTTTGTTTAAATAAGGCTAATTTAAGTGTATAGTAATTATGGTATCTATATAGATAGGGTGTGAGAATGTTAAGAGTGTGTTTGGCCTAAGGTGTTGGGAAGTAGGAGTTTGTGAACTTCATTCATTGTTTGGGTCCCACTATTAAAAAACATCAATTTTATATCATATCTACTTTTTTCATTGCGAGCCTTATGAGTTCACAACTCTTTAGATTTCATAACTCCTTACTCCTCACTATTACACTCCTTATCCCAAACACCGCTAAGAAGTTTTGAGATTAGTATCATAACTAACAAAAAGGCTTCAATAAAAAAAAAAAAAAAAATTCTCACATATTAAATTCTCTTTACATCTTATATTTCATTAATGTCCTAAAAAATCGAATTTTTTCATTCAAAGTTTTTAGCTATTATTTTGGACAAAGTTAACCTTTTCATTATATTTTCATAAAATTCAGTATATTAATTTATTTCCTTATTCTCATCCATTAGTTTGTTGACTTGATAAATTGACATTTATTAATTTCGTTTTATATTGAATTAATTCAAATATTTATAATAACATTCCCATGATTTTATGGGATTTTGTTTCTAATGTTCCATTTTCATAGCTAGAATCGTGAATTTTGTTGGTTATTCACTAATAAATTTTATGGGTTTTTTTTTCACCAAATTTGACCCTAGTTTATTTTGGATTCTCAATTCATCTTTTTCATTTTTATTCTATATTCACTTGTGTGATTTCATCAGACTCAATCGTTAGAAGAGTTAGGAATGTTATAGCAGAAAATTGAAATAGGTAATTGTTTATCTCGTTATGTTGTGTGTACTGTAGTATAAATAGGTTGGACACATTAGGTATTGTACTATTCTCATGTATACCGTAGTATATATAGGTTGGAAACATTAAATATTATTGTACCATTCCCATGTATGAAAGATTGAAATGGGTAATTATTTATCTCGTTATGTTTATTTTTGTTAGACCACTTTATATACAGGACATGATTAAGACATTAATTATGATTTAAATAATATATTCCCATGTATATTTTGAATAAATTCATAAGTACATTTGATACATTACCTAATTATATATGTAATGCATTATATAGTTAACAATACTATTCCAATAGCGTACATGACGAACATTTCAATTATATATATTTATCCTTATATACAATATATTAACATATGTCATATCTTACTATGTATATAACTTCATGTTTATTATATTATGCAGTTCTTATACTAAAACAGTTAATTCAAAATAATACCCTCTTACAAACAGACAACATTGGAATTATATATGAAATCATTTTCCGTATATAGAAAATGATATACATATAAAAAAAATCACATAATAAGCAAAAGTTTTAATTTGTCACTACAATTGAGACAGTAAATTGAAGGTTGGAGCATTGATTTCTTCGAACTTAATCCCTTGATCTCTTCATTTTTCCTTGGTTGGTTCGAATTTAGAGGTAAAAGAGAATCTTAGTAATTTTTGAAGGGACAATCATTCTACGTTCCCTTTGTCCCCAAGCTTACAATCTGTATTAGATGCAATAAGAACTAAATATATTTAAAATATACCGAATACATATATATAACAACATATGTGATAGGTGTCCTTTTAGATTATGTCAATAATTCTATATATACAAAAGATTATATATATTTACAAAAAGTTCATTTTCCTAAAACAAGTCAGATGAGTTCATATATATATACACGCCAGAATATAAACATTAATAAACCGAATGAATAATTTAGACTAATGGATGTATTCTCCAAAATCAAGTCAAATAAGTCATATATATACCAGAACACACTAACATTTCAACACAAGAATGAATGAATTATGGTAGTAGTACATATCATATATGACATAATAGAGAGGTAATGTTAGTAATTAATTGTTCCTCTTCACTTGTAGACTTCACATGTGAAGAAGATCCAACAACTAGAATTGAATATTAATTGGAGAGGAAAGAACAATGCAAGGGTTTGAACATAGAACCTCCTTAGACTACCTACTTTGATACCATCTTAAATCGCTGATTGACCCAAAAACTAGCTTATGGGTGAAGGTAAATTTAATCTTATATCATCTAACACTCTTAAATTTATCAACAAAAATAGAAAATCAGACGAAGTTAAAGAAATATTTAGAATCTTTTCAGAACATATCCTTCGAGGTTAAGAAAAGAAGAAACAAGAGACGGACAAATTCAAAACATAGGTAGGAAAATCATTCTATGGTATATTGAAAAGAAAATCTCTCAAAAAACTTACATTCAGAATATACCTATAATAAAAAAAGGAACGAGCAGCCTTACTGAAGTGTTAACCAGAGCATTATCAGCATGCTTGTCGTCGTTGACGATAGTCTCTCTGAAGAAGAAGAAGCTTCAGTTTTGAGTTTTTTTTGTCGAGAATGAGGGTATTTGGAACAAGCATGGGAAATCAACAATGAGTTTCTTTTTACAATTTTATTCAAAAAATAATACTAAAATTAAAATAATGTCATAGCGCAATACTATATTTTGGATAAAAGGCGTGGATTTAATAAAAAAACTAAGAAGTTATGGGTTCAACCCATGGTGTCTACATACTTAGAATTTATCGAAGTGCGTGTAAATATCGTGAGATTTATCAAGTTGAGCGTGAGATTTATTGTGGGGTCAGACAGGATGTCTTGTGAGATTTATCGAGGAAAATGTTTTAATTTTTATTACTTAAATAAATAAATGAAGTTAAGTTTAATAGTAATTTTGACAAAAATAAGTAGTAAATAAATTTAGTTAGCATAATAAGTTACATATAATTTATGTCAAAACAAAAGTAAAGTTACGGATATTATAAATGTAATATTTAGTATAAATATCCATAATTTATATAAGTTACAAAATTTCATAACCTCTCATTAAATTCCATCTTGTAACATATACTTTTTCATGTCCTATAAATAGCATTGTATGGTGTTTTTGTAATATACACCACAATTGAGTTTGATATATGTTTTCTCTAATTTCTCTTCTTGGCTCTTTACTCTGCTTCTTTTGTTCTTCTCTTGCTCTTATATTGTTCTCATTTTCACACCTGCAGATAAATAAATAAAAAATGTTTGTAACATTTTTCTTTCAGCTTTAATTTTAGAGTTGTTTTCAAATATAGAAAAACGAGAAAAACTATTTACAAATATAGAAATTTTTTACCATCTATTAGTGATAGACCGCGATAGAATTCTATCGCTTCTATCGCTCAAGCAATAGAATTCTATCGCGGTATACTGCTGATAGACAGTAAAAATTTTTAATATTTGTAAATAGTTTGATATTTTTACCATTTATAGTAATTTTCCTTAATTTTATGTAAGTTTATTTTTCAAATATAAAAATAATTTATTATTTATTACGAATTTCAAATTTATCCTAAACTAATTCACGTTTAACAAATTATAATTCAAATACAGATTTAACAAAGGGTTGTTTTCAAATATAAAAAAATGAGTCAAACTATTTATAAATATAGAAAAATTTTGCTGTCTATCAGCGATAGACTGTGATAGAATTCTATCACTAAAACGATAGACAACGATTAATATCATCCAAATAAAGGGTTGACAAATCCAAACTTAATAAATCAATTTTCAATACAATAAAAACATAGAGATCAAACTCAAACTAAACAAATCTTTCAAACCTAGAAAACACTTATTAATCCCTAAGATTCTTATATAATTGCTTTTAATCCCTTAAAAACAATCCTAAACACACTATTCATGTTTAAAGCTAAAATTTCATATTATTATAATTTTATTTAATACAAAATATAAAGACGATTTATTAAGACAAGTTTAAGAAAAGAAAGTAGGCCGAAGGCCGCCAGTGGGATAAAAAGAGGTCCCACCGAGATTTGAACTCGGGTTACTGGATTCAAAGTCCAATGTCCTAACCACTAGACCATGGGACCATTATTGTTCAAAAATAGATTCTATAATTAAAACTTATTTAATTTTATTGTAATTTAACCTCCGTTCTATTTTTTAAAACTAAGAATATAAAGACCAATTTCATCTATTATTTATATGCTTTATTGTCTATATTTTAGGAGTGTTTTCAAAATAAAACCTAAAATTTGAAACTAAGAAAAAAAGGTAGTTTTTGCTTTTGAAAATTAGCTAGGAATTCAAATGTTTAGATAGAAAATATGAAAAGCATGAGTAAGAAAGTGTGAGAAAACCATTACAATTTTCAAAAACCAAAGGGTTGCCAAGCGAAGCAGTAGTTTTTAAAAACTTATTTTTGTTTTTGGTATGTAGTTTAGAATCCAAGTTTTGTACTTAAGAAAGATGCAAAGATGCAAATCATTGTAAGGGTTGAAATAAATGGTAGGTGACTCTTCATGTAGGGTTGCATATTTTAAAATCCATAAGTTGTGTTCCTTCATGAATGATTATATCCTTTCTTTATTAACGAAATCGAAGAAAGGACACAACTATTCGAATGGCCACAAATTAGTCTATAAATATGACCTTACTTCAATTTGTTTTTATAGGGGGATTTTCCATCAGAAAGTTTCTTCTTTAAAAAATTTTCTCCATTTCAAAATTGTAAAAGTTTGGTATATCCAGAAAGTACAGTTCGTTGATCTTGAGGACGGGGTGCTACCTCCAGAAGAAAGGTAATTTGTTTTATCCTGGGAGGCAATTACTCTCGAAACTCAGGCACTAGATTAAGTAAATTTGTTTTAAGGAGACAACGTAAATTTGTTGGGCTCAGATAGTTCTTGTATACTATTTTTTTTTTATCATTTTATATATTTTGGTAAAGATAACAATCTTAAGACAAATTTAGATTTTTGTCCCCGTTGAATTCACATTCATAATTATTTTTTTGGCTATTCGTGTTCCTGTCCATTGCCCCCATACAAAGTTATATTGGGATTTAATTTAGTGTGATAGTGTGATTTCATTCTGATTTTGTTTAAGATTCATTTTGTTTTATCTTCGTTTTCTTTTAGTCTGTGTTGTATTTTATTTATTTAACAGATTTGTATCCAGATTCTGTTTTATAGTTAAAATCTTCTTTTTAGAATATATATTGTTTTTCTAGTATACTAATCAATGTGCTTTTGATCACATACTTCCTCTGGTTTAGTTATTGCGTGTTCACGTATATAGAATTTTATTAAGTCAAAGTGCATCTGTCTCAATCTATTATTCTTAGATGATATTTTGTAAATATAGAATTCATATTAATGATTATGTTTTAGAATTTTGTTTAGATTTTTTTTTTTTGGATTCTATTATTCACATATTTGACATTTTACGTCACTGTTGTTGAATTTTAATTTAGATAAATATATATGTGTTATGTATTCTGTGTTTTACGTTTGATATTTTTAGATATATTTTGTTTTCAATATTAATATTATTTTACTCATATTTAGCGTCAACAGTAGCCATATCCTATTAATTTTGTTTTAATTCCAATTGTATTGTTTTGTACTGTGAGTTTTGGTTGTTATATTTTATTTAAGTTGTTTAATAATTTACTTGGTTTGGTTTACTTTGGTTTTTGAAGATATACATTCAACCCATTTTAATTTTGTTCCTGTTATTGGTGTTGCTCATGGAGAGAAACCTGAAAAATTTGGTATTGTTGATTTCAAACATTGGCAACAAAAAATGTTGTTCTATCTCACCACTTTGAATTTGACAAAATTTCTTGCAGAGGATGCTCCCGTTTTATCTAAGGGGGAAACTGACAAAGAAAAGTAACTTGTCGTTGATGCATGGAAGCATACATAGTATCTATGCAAGAATTACATTTTGAATGGTTGGACAACACACTCAAAGTGTACAGTGGTGTTGATTCAGCAAAAACTCTTTGGACTTCATTGGAGAAGAAGTATAAAACTGAAGTTGCTGGTTGAAAGAAATTTATTGTTGGCAAATTTCTGGATTATAAAATGGTGGATTCCAAAACAGTGATTAGTCAGGTTCAAGAACTCTAAGTCATTCTTCACGATATACATGCCGAGAATATGACTTTGAGTGAATCGTTTTAGGTAGCAACAATAATTGAAAATTTTCCATGGAGAGATTTCAAAAATTATCTCAAACACAAACGCAAGGAGATAAAACTTGAGGAACTTGTGGTCCGCCTTAGAATTGAAGAAAACAATAGAAAAGCAGAAAAATGAGCTATGGATGGTGCTATAGACCTCAAGGCCAATATTATGGAAAATAGACTACAAAGTAACAAGAAAAGGAAGTTTTCTGGTGACGATTCAAGTCAAAGATAACGAGCAACAATAAAGTTCAATGACGAATGCTTCAATTGCAATGAAATGGGACATCAATCTAAAGATTGTCGTAAGCCAAAGAATTTTTTAGCGCAAAAATGCCCAAGCTCATATCACAGAGGTTGATGCAATATCAGATGGTGTTGCAGATATTGACCTTTGTACAGTCATTTTAGAATGCAACATGGTGGGCAATCCCAAGGAATGGTGGGTAGACACTGACGCTACTCGTCATATTTGTGCCAACAAGAATATGTTCACATCTTATGTGCCAGTTTCCAGTGGAGAATAATTATTTATGGGCAACTCTTCTACTTCAAAGGTTGAAGGACAAGGCAAAGTGATCCTTAAAATGACTTCTGGCAAGGAACACACTCTCAACAATGTTCATGTTCCTAATATTTGCAAGAGTTTAGTTTCTGGTTCATTGCTTGGCAAAAATGGCTTTAAGTTGGTATTTGATCGGATAAGTTTGTACTTTCCAAGAATGATATGTATGAGAATATTAATAATAATAAAGTATCTACTTTTGCTTATATCGTTGAGTCATTTGTTTGGCATGGTAGACGAGGACATGTCAATTTCAATTCTTTGCGTAGGCTAGTTAATATGAATTTGATTCCAAAATTCATTTTTGATGCAAATCATAATTGTGAAGTGTGTGTGGAATAAAAAATGACCAAAACACTTTTTCATTCAACTAATAGAATTACTAAACCTTTAGAGTTAATTCACAGTGATATTTGTGACTTGAAATTTGTGCAAACTAGAGGTGGTAAAAAGTATTTATTACTTTTATAGATGATTGCACAAGATATTGTTATGTTTATCTGCTGAGAAACAAAGATGAGGCATTTGAAACATTTAAACTTTATAAAACTGAGGTTGAAAATCAACTAAGCACAAAGATTAGAGTAATAAGAAGCAATAGAGGCGGCGAATATGGTCCTCCTTTTGAGCAATTCTGTTTACAACATGACATTATTCACCAAATTACTGCTCCTTATTCATCTCAATCAAATAGAAGCGTTGAACGTAAAAACGGGACACTTAAAGAAATGATGAATGCATTGCTTATAAGTTCAGGTTTACCCCAAAACTTGTGGGGAGAAGATTTATTAATGGCAAATTATTTATTAAATAGAATACCTCATAAAAAGTCATAAAACACTCCATATGAAGAATAGAAAGGAAGAAAACCTTCATACAAATACTTAAAGGTGTGAGGGTGCCTAGCAAAGGTTGCATTAGCCAAACCAAAATTGGTTAAAATAAAACTAAAAACTATTGATTGCATATTCATTGGTTGTGCTATCAATAATTGTGCATATTGATTTCTAGTCTATAAATAAGATATTTTAGATATACATGTTAACACAATCATTTAATCGAGGAATGCAACATTCTTTGAAAATGTTTTCCCACATAACATGTCATGTGAAACAAGTTTACGAAAACATTCTCGGGATACTATAATGAATGAGACTCAAAATGGATCAAATTTTGAGTTAACTAAGGAAGAGGACTTCCGACGAAGTAAAAGAATGAGGATCTCAAATCATTTGGGTCTGAATTTTTAACATATTTGTTAGAAAACAAACCTCAAACATTTAAAGAGGCTATGTCTTCTCCAGAAGCTTCATATTGGAAAGAAGCTATGAATAGTGAAATCGAGTCCATTATGCATAACCATACTTGTGAATTAGTTGATCTTCCATTACGAAGTAAACCACTTGGATGTAAGTAGATTTTTAAATGAAAAATGAAGTAAACCACATTAGGAAGAGATCTATATGCAATAACCTGAAGAGTTTGTTTTCCCCGGTCAAGAAACAAAAGTTTGCAACTTAAAAATGTCTCTTTATGGATTAAAACAAGCACCAAAACAATGACATGAGAAATTTGATAGTGTACTGTTGGCTAATGAATTTAAAATTAATGAATGCGACAAATGTGTATATGTCAAAAGTAATAAGTGTAGACACCGCATTTGGTCCGGCTTATATTTAATTTGTTTAATTTTATTTTTATTTTTAATTTTTTTTAATTATTAATCGAGTTTTGAAATTTAATGAAAATTGAGATTTTAATTGAGTTTTGAAAAAAAGTATAAAAAGAAAAAAATATATAAATATTTTTTTTCAAAAAAGATTTTGTTAATAAATTTAATTTTTTTTTTAAAGAAGTAATATAAAAGGGAATAAAAATAAACATTTCTTTAAAAAAATGCTTTCTTAATTTAATTATTATTATTGTTGTTGTTATTATTATTATTATGAAATTTGAAAAATGATTTGTTTTAAATTAATTAAATAAATCCATTTTTAAAACCCAAAATTTAATCATTCAACGTATTTCTTCCCCCTTTTCCTCAACCTATCCAACGTTCATTTCTATTTTTGAAAAACAAGCTACTATAAATGCAGTGAAAAGGCAGTGAATGATGAGAAGACCGTGAATGGGAGAAAAGAGGGAACAAGAGGAGTGAATGAGAAGTAGAAAAAGGCAGAGAAAAAAAAAGAAGTGAGAAGAGGAATTTGAAGAAGAAAAGAGTGAAATGAGAAGAGAATAGAGAAGGTGGAAGAAGGGGGAAGAAATCGGTGAGGAAGAAGAAGAAAGAGGAGAGAAGAAGATATTGATAGAGGTGTGGGCCCCATGTCATATTTTATTTGTTTTGTTTATTTATTTATTTAATAATATAGTGGGCCCCACATATTTTTTATTATTTATTATTATTATTATTATCTATTTAATAATATGGTGGGCTCCACATATTTTTATATTATTTATTATTATTATTTTATTTAACAAAATAGTGGACCCCACGTACTTTTATATTATTATTTATTTTCTCCTATTTTTGATTTCCAACATATTGGTTTATTTATCATTATATATATATATATATATATATATATATATATATATATATATATATATATATATAAAATTTATATTTATATATAATATTATTTTCTCTCTTTTCTCTCTATTTCAACAAATTTCTACCTTTACAAAATATCCATCATTTATTTGTTTATTTGTAAAGATATTTTCAAAAGAATTTCAATCTATTTCATTTTGTTGGATTCTTCATATATATGTGTATATATATATATATGTATATATATGTATATATATGTATACTATCTTACTAACCATTGGATTCCTCAACGCATTATATAATTATAAGTTGTAATCTTATTTATTTACATATATATACTATCTTACTAACCATTGGATTCCTCAATGCATTATATAATTATAAGTTGTAATCTTATTTATTTATTTTAAAAATATGAGATTTCTATGATTTTGTAATCTTAATGGATTGAAAATTTAAAATTCATTTAAAACATTTAATCAAAGCTTTTATTATTCTTAAATATAAACATGCTCTAGTTTTTTTAAATGTTTGAAATTTCTTAATAGCATTTCAAATTTCTTGAATTTCAAACTTTAAATACAAATTTTTTTTATTACATCCACATTTGCATTGGCAAAATAAATTTTACTTTCATTAGCTAATAAAGTTCTAAAGTATTTCCCATCTTCGATTTAATTTAGGGAATTTATTCAAATTTCTTATTTTTTTTTCATGCATGGAATATTTAAACAAAGTTCAAGTTAGCTATGCAATTTTAAGATAAACTCTAGCTTAAGGTGAATTTCAAATTTCAAGTGAATTTCAAACATTTTAGATTTTTCATAAATCCCATGATGGAGTCAAAATTTTGCTCTAGAGGAAAATATTTCATAAAGAATCCAAATATAAATTGGCAATCATTGTCACTCACACAATACAATTATACTTTATTCTTAAAGCTATAATGAAATTTGGTGAGACATTTCTTTTATTTAAACTATATCAAATTTTTATAAAATAATTGGCTAAGATAATAATTTTGTTTAGGCTGAGGTACTTAAGTTGACCGTAAGGGAACACCTCTACCTAGGAATTATTTAGTCAATTTTTATCAAGTTTCTTTTTATTAATTTTTATTGCAATTTTGGATAACAAAATAAAATATTTTCAAACGGGTGTTGTAGGGTGCTAATACCGACGTCCTTAAAAAATGGTTAATTTAAAAAGAAAATAAAAAGGAGTCGCCACCAATCTTTTTTACGGTATGATTGGACACTGAAATAAATAAATAATTTTTAATAGAAATCAATAAAAATGGTCTGAAAAAAAACTAGAGTTGAGTTCGGGAGTGAATGGGGAAGGTGTTAGTACCCCACAACACCCATTAAGTAAAACGGTGACCAATTCATTTTTATCTTGAATTAAATATATTCTTTAAAAAAATCACTTGAAAAGAAAGAGTTTTAAAATAAATGTCTTATTTTACCCCTCATTACTCCAATATTTGAAGTAATGATCCCATAAAATAAGTGAAAAAAAATTCCATCACTTAGTCTATGGTATAATTAAAGAAAAAATTTCCACCTTAAGAATGTGAGAAATTATTTCAATTTCTCAAAATCCGTCATAGGAATAACCTTTTTATAAAAGATTTTAAAAAAATATTAATTAAATTCATGTTTTCTTAAGATCAAAATCTTGGACTCCCAAAGATATGATCCCTCACCTCAAGAATCTAAAAACGGACTCCCAGATATTTCTAGATTCCATCGTATGAATTTTTTAAGGAAAACAATCTTGAAAACAAGTTATTAGAAAAAAAATTGATTATGAAACCTTATGAAATAATAGATTAATTTTTAAACGTTAAAACAAAATATTGTAAGAAAATTTTAAATGATTTTAAAAAAATAATTATAAAAAGGATTAAAAAAAATAGATAAATTTCAATTAGAAATCGAATAAGATTTAACATAAACATTTTATAAGCGAAAACATAACATAATAATGAACTAGATAAATGTAGAAATCATATTAATATTTTAATAGAAACATATTGGATATCGATCTCAGACTCCAAAAGAATCGACTCCTCACCTCAATATTTTTAGAAAATCGGACTCCCAAATTTTCTAAATTTCATCGTTGGTTTTTAGTTTTAAAAAAGATGCAAATAAGGACACATTAAAATAATATCACATATAATACTTGAAAAGTAAAATAATTAAGTACAATACTGAAAATAAAATTATAAAAAAAAAGTTAATAAAAAAAAGCTCAATAAGAAAATACAAAATGATATAACTAAATAAGAAAATAATAAATAACAAATAATGAATAATGAATAAATAATAATAATAATAATAATAATTAAAAAAAAAATCTGCATCAATCAACGCAGACACCAAAGAAATGAAAAAAAAAATTAAATGATGGGATGGACCCATCTCTTTCCTTTATTCTTTTTAATTTTATAATATTAATAATAATAATAAAATTATTTAACCCTTTAAAAAAACATTAACCTAAATTACCTCTTCTTTCTTCAATTTTTCTCTTCTTCAACTAAAACTTCTTTCTTAAAAAATTTCAACTCTTTTTTTTTTCTCTCTCATCTTTTCCAACTTTATTCTCTTCTTCAACAAGCTGCTACATTTTTTTTAACACAGCAAGGAACACAAAGTTTCTTTTCTAAGGTATGTTGCTATATTTTTTTAGCCATTTTCTTTCCACTGCACACATTTTATTTTTTTTAGTAAGGAAAAGCTATAGAAAATGAAGAAGAACAAGAACAATAAAACCAACAGTAGTGATAGGTCTAAGGCAAAATGCATAACAAAACGGATAAAGATTACATGAAAAAGAAAATAAAACGGAAGAATAATAGTAAGAACAGTAGTGATCGAATTTTCCTAGTACTTTTTTTTCTTTTTATTTTTCATGGTTTCCCCAGAGAGAAGAAGAAAGCTACAGGTTGAAATCCGGACATGAAGCCGCTCGTTGTATGAGGTGCGGATCCTTGGGAACAAATCTCTACCAAACAACCACCAAGAAGCTAAAACTTATGTTGTACGGATTTTTTTTGGTAAAAGAACACACTGATTTTTTTTTGTTTTCTCTATTTCTTTCCTCCATACACTAAATCTAGGGCTTTTTATATATATATATATATATATATATATATAAAAACTCATCTCCTAGGGTTTCTCCTCAAGAAACTTTCCCCCTAGGTTTTTTTTTTTTATCAAGAAATCCCCCCTCTACTCAAAGACTAAACCACGAATTTATATTCACAAATCAATCAACTCCTTTTACAAGGAAAAAAAATAATATGCGGACTATGAGAATATTCTTTAAAAAATTTAATACGAAAATTTCTCAAATCAAAGATATTTCTAAAATATTTTCCCTCCATATATATTACCTTAAGAAAAATCCCTTTATTATTATTATTATTATTTTAAAGATTAATTATTAAAAAATTATTTATTTTTTTAGCACTAAATCAAAATTAGAACACAATGAGAGAAAAATAAAATAAATATGACAAAAATAGGTGGCTACAAGATGTTATTCTCAGAATTAAAATTTCTAGGACCTCACAAGGGTTAATGTTGTCTCAATCACATTATATTGATAAAATGCTTTAGAAAGTAAAAAATCATGACATTAGGATAACAAAGACCCCTATAGACACCAACCTCCATTTAGTTAAAAATAATAGAGATAGTATAGCACAACTAGAATATTCTCGTATAATTGGCAGTTTAATGTACATCATGAGTTGTACATGTTCAGATATAGCATATGTTGTAAGCAAGACAAGTCGTTATACGAGAAATCAGGTCAATATCATTCGAAAGCTATATTGAGAATTTTGGGAACCTAAAGCACATTAAAAATTATGGCTTACACTATACTAGATATCCTGCTGTACTTGAAGGCTATAATGATGCTAATTGGATATCTAGTACTAAAGACTCCAAATTCACGAGTGGTTACATTTTCACTCTTGGAGGTAGGGTCGTGTCTTGGAATTCTTGAAAACAAACGTGTATATCACGATCCACAATGGAATCTGAATTTATCGCTTTAAATAAGGCTGGAGAAGAAGCAGAATGACTTAACAATTTTTTGGAAGATATTTCAAACTAGTCTAAGTTAGTGCCTACAACATGTATACATAGTGATAGCCAAGCAGCTATTGGAAGGGCACAAAATATTATTTATAATGGTAAGTCTCGACATATACGATGGAGACACAATATAATTAGACACCTACTTTCTAGTGGAATTATCACTATTGACTTTGTGATGTCAAAAGATAATACTGCGATCTACTTCTTAAAGGCCTAACTAGAGGGTTGATTGAAAGTTCATCAAGGAGAATGGGATTAAAGCCTGTAATATAAGGTTAATCAGAGAGGCAACTCAACCTAGTTAACTGGAGATCCCTCGATCTAGGTCAATGGGCAAACCGATCTATGGATAACTTAATGAGCACTGTTTTGAAACTTTGATCATTTACCCATTCTAAGGATGATGAGACAGTGCAAGTATGGTTTTAGGGTAAGCACTACGCTTTTAATGGTTTCTATAAGTGTTTAAATAATTATTTGTGAAAAGAGCATATATGATGTTCTTTATAGGAATCACCTATGTGAGTGTGAAGGGGCCGCTTCTACGAGAATTTTAAGGTGAATTCTCTAAAATACTCATGAGACCACTGGTGTTCAAGGCCAAAATGAACACAATTATGATAACTGACTTTGTTAGAATGAGAAACTGTGTGACTTCTATTGTCTTAGTTTACTTTAGAACGGTTGACAGTTCAGGGCATCAAGTCCACTGATTAACCAAGTAAACTCGATTAATGTTCACTAGGGAAAGTTTAAAATTTTTACTACTTATCATGATGCAGGTTATTCATTAGGAAATACCAAACGTTTTCTTTTATCTCTATCTTAATTTATCAACTTACCATTTATGGGGGGATTGTTGGAATAAATGGTAGGTAACTCTTCATATAGGGTTGCATATTTTAAAATTCATAAGTTGTGTTCCTTCATGAATAATTGTATCGTTTCATTGTTAATCAAATTGAAGAATGGACACGACTATTCGAATGACTACGAACTAGTCTATAAATATGACCTTACTTCTATTTGTTTTTACAGGGGGATTTTCCATCAACAAGTTTCTTCTTTAAAAAATTCTCTCCATTCCAAAATGTAAAAGTGTGGTATATTTAGAAAATACAGTTCATTGATCTTGTGGACGGGGTGCTACCTCAAGAAGAAAGGTAATCTGTTCTATCCTGAGAGGCAATTACTCTCGAAACTCAGGCACTAGAGTGAGTAAATTTGTCTTAAGGAGACAAGGTAATTCCTTGGGCTCAGATAGTTCTTGTATATTATTTTTGTCATTTTATATGTTTTGGTAAAGATAACAATAAGAATTTGAGATAGAATAATAATAAATAAAAAAAGTAAAATGCTTACTAAAGCTATTTTTTTTAATTTTTTTTTGGGTGAAAATAATGAAAACAATAACATTTAAGAAAGTAACAGAGTATTGGAAAATTTAATAAAATGACCCACTTGGCAAAAACTTCTCCACCAATGACCTTATCCTAAAAACTTTTCTATGGTTGACTTTTTCTCCATGTGAAATACCATTTTTATCCCTAACTTTTTAAAACTACTTTTTCTTCTTCCTCTCTTCCGTTGAACTCGAATCTCCTTCTCCTTGACTTCTCATCTATTGAATGCAACACCAACATTGTACCAAAGCATTTATTTTGAACTAATATTCTACCAACAACATTGAATGCTATTGATATCAAGAATGGAATATCATTATCACGGTTTATTTACTATCAATCGAACTCCCCAAGTTTTTCTCCCACTGTTAGCTTAGAGTTTCAGTCCAACATTCTCCCTATCTGTCGCTTTCGTCTTCGTTCAGTCCATTTTGTCTTTGGATACAGATCAAAAATCTTTGTCCAAATAAAAAATGCAGATTCGTCAGGTCAATGTAAGTGATTAGGAAGATAAATCTTACCAGATCGCTTAGTTCAATGTAAGTAATCGCTTTATATTACATAAACGATCGCATATTAATAAATACAAGATCGTTTAAATAAACATAGGCGATCGCTTATAATTGATAAGCGATCGATTATAACTCGCTATGTGATCGCCTACAACTTGCTATGCGATTGCTTATAACTTGGTAGGCGATCATGTAGACATTGTTGAGCATTGCATAGCTAGTCGTAGACGATCGCTTATTACATACTGAGCGATCGTATATGAATTGAATGAGCGATCACATACTTTCATTGATGTTAAATCGCCCATTTCAATTGCAATTCGAACCCAACTTGCGTGTTTTTTGATTGCACACCAGTGACACTACTTCGTATCTTTGTAATCTTCGTTCAAGGACTTGCACCTGCATGGAGTTCAATTGCATGGAGATCCCATGCTCCCATGCAATTGTTGCGACAACCCTCCGGAATATAAATTCACAAACATTATGTGAAAAATGGTTTACCGTCGAGTGTGTCATTGCTACATATGTCGAACCAATCATGCCAGTTGGACATAGGCAAGAATGGGGACGAAGACCAGAGTTTGAAGAATTGAACTTCTTCCACCATGAACGGTACTGACCGTCGGTTGACGTAAACCGTTAAAATCCCTTCAACTGGCTAGGAGCCACGACAAATCCACAGGTGCACGCGATGTGGTCAGAGAGGTCACAACAAAAAAACGTGCAGATAGATACTGATAACACCTGGAGCAAGTTCATCTAGGTTACATGACATGTAGGAGTTCGTACTGAACGATCACATCCAAGCGATCTCTCACATCATACTAAAAGATCGCGTAGTATATACCAAACGATTGCTTGGTATATACCAAACGATTGCTTAGTATATACAGAGCAATCACTTACTATATACCAAACGTTCGATTAGCACATACTGAATGATTGTTTGGTATATACCAAATGATCTCTCAGTACATATTAAACGATCATATAGCAAATACTAAGCGATCGTTTAATATATATTAAACGATCGCTTATTTAATCACACTTATTTAATCGTTTTTTTCTTATTTTTTTTAATGATATTGTGTTTAATTGAGATTTTGACAGTGACGATATTATAAAATATAATTGTGTTTAAGTGTAATGGACATTCAATGTTGGATTAGTTACAAGATATTGTATTTAACAATTGTATTAAAAAATTACCAAATATATTTATTGGCTTATAATTCGACAACATATTGTTTTCTAAACAAAGACATATTATCTTGCCTAAGACTACTATTGTCTTTCTTACTTATAAGATATTTTATAAACTTTACACAAAAAATGCCACAATCCAAGGGTTTGTCATATTGGAGGGTAATCTTCAACCGCTTCACTTGCCACGGCTCGTACTTGAAGGCAAGTTTCTGTTTGTCAAATCCAATGGCTATCAGGATGGACGACATTGATCGGGCGACTCGATTTAGGGTATCATTGACGATGTCCTCTCAAATGTAGGTTGACATGGAGTTGAACATATAGATTGTATAGTTGTTGAGATCAGTAGCAGTCATCAGCCAGTGTTCATTAATGTTGACTGGTCCGAATATGAAATTTATCTCAGACCATGCTGGCTTTCAATCTTCATGTTGTCCAAGCGCATAGTCGAGGAAGAACATATTGTCTAATGAGAACTTCAAATGTACTTCATTATCTGTCCATGATGCTATTATCCCGTCACTCATCACCAACCCTTCCATTATGGTCTTTGAAGAAATTTCTTCTTCATTCACGACGGCGTCCTGTAGGAACTTATAGTTAGTGTGATACTACAAATATAAATTATTAAAAGTATAAATACCACGTTCATGAAACTCGAGTCCACCACAGTGAATCGATGCGTGCAAAGATCAAGTTTGATATGCAACTTACGGTGCACGTGCATCAGTAGAATGTCTATGTTCTGGTACACAAAGTAGACATTAGGTATAAGCTATCCTAAATGGTCATGTAAGTTATCCTAAGCGATCGTGTACGATATCCTAAACGATCGTTGCGATCAAGTTACACGATCGCTTATGATTACGATACGCGATCGTGTATGATTATATAAACGATCACTTGAATAATGATAAGCGATCGCTTATCATTATACAAGCGATCGTTCAGATAATAGTACACGATCGCTTAACCTATATAATAACGATCGTATATATGATGCAAGCAATCGCTCAGATAATCATATACGATCATTTATATAGTGGTAAGCGATCATGTATGATTACATAAACGATCATGTAGACAATAATAAACGATCAAATCAAATCAAAGTACTTACGTCCCAAAGTTTCCATGTGTTCTTCTCCAAGTTTCTGAAGAAGCCCTTGGTTCGAAATGTATAGATCACTGTGCGCTCCTCGTCCTTTGTCTTTGGGTTACTCCTCCACTTTTTATATGTCATCCAAAGAACATATAGAATCGGGAACAACGGCTCATACGATCTGATCGTCCTTATGGGAAATCAGGAACAGGGACCATCTGGCTTGAACTTACGACACCTGTGGGAGGTTTTAGTTTAAGTACAGATGCTTCAGGCTTTGCTGTCCTCACGATTTCATGGGACTCAGTTACTTGAGTTTCTTGGGTTATGGATGCAAGTTGGTCTTCATTGTCTGTCGATGGATTGACTTCACTGATGGCCTTGTCATCGACATGTGCAACCAACTGATTGTCGTCCTTTTTTTCACCCAATACAACTTTTTTTGCCCTCTTAATGTCTTCGGGTGAGAACTTGGATGACTTGCTTCTTTTTTGACGCTCAGGTCGATCATTTCCATCCTGTGTACCAATGATTAAACAATAAGTTTAGTTTGAATATGAACAAATAAAAGTGTAATTAAATCATAATCATTCATACCTTTTGATCGCCATCACCAATCTGACTGGCATTCCCTCCGATGACTACACGTCAAAATGACTCCTCAGACTAAATGGTTGGATGGGGAGTTCTTCAACTGCGACCTCAACCAAAGGTTGCACGGTTGTATCAACAGCAACTTCGATGGGTAGTTTTGTGGCAGCTTCTATGGGAAGTTCTACCATAGATTCGTTAACCGATGTCTTATTCGGTAAAGTGGGCTCTATGACTATTGTAGGCACCGTCATAGAATTCACATTGCCAATTGTGGACAATTCTTGATCTTTAGCTATGCATATGTCCATCAAGTCTTCTTGATGGATATCTTAATCCATTTCTTCAGTCATGGCACCCACATCAGATTCCATATGGTGGGCCGCTGGTGTGGGTTGACCATCAAACCCTCCGTCGTTATTGTCCATATCATCATCATATGTATCATCACGGAGGTTATCTTGATCGATCGTATATCATTTACCAAACGATCGTGTAGTTTTAATAAATGATCATGTAGATTTGATAAGCAATTATATAGAATTTAATAAACGATCGTGTATCATATACTACACGATTGTGTACTATGTAATAAATGATCGTGCATATATGGTAAGCGATCGTTTATAGGAGTTCCAACGATCGCTTAATTAGTACCTACACGATTTGTTATTTTAAACTACACAATCACTTACTTAATGGACCATCTATCGAGATACTGACCTTGTTTAGATGCTGAACTAGCATATTTATTTCATTCAATTCTTGGGTGATGCGTTCGTGCTGCTGGTTCCACGCATCACCCATCTGACGAACAATTGTGGTCAGGTTCGCCAAGTCATTGCGTACTGCTGATATTTCTTCTCTCACACGTCTGTAGGTGTGAGTGTGCTTCTGTCGCTTTGAGGACTTGGATTGTTCGTGGGAAGTTCTTGACCTTATAGTTAAATACTAATCAATCGTGTAGTTGAAACTAAGTGACCTTGTATTTTAAACTAAACGATCGTGTATATTAGACTACACGATCACACATTTTAAGCTAAAATGAGATAAATTGATGAGTATTCTTACTTTTTTGGGTTGGAAGACATTTTGTTCAAGCGTCTTCCATGATGGAGCTTGAGAACATGTCCACCTCAGAATGCGTGGGACTGCATTCTTGTTACTTTTGGTGGCTATAAACTTGTTTGAGGATGACAATACCTCGTAAGCCCATACCCACATTATGTAAACATACAGTTAGTATATATATAACAAGACATATCAGTTTGGATTAACTAAATTGAAAAGTACCTAGAATGCATGTGTAAACCCCTTTACACAGTAATAGGTTACATGTTTGGAATTTGATTGTCTCTTTATCTCGTGGGTCTCCTTCCCACGCAAGATGGTTTTCAGACTATCCAACAATCGTCTGTAGATGACCAAGGACCAATCATAGTGGACGAAGACTTTTGTGTTGTCAACTATACCCAGTGTCCTTAAATCGGACTGTATTTTCTTGTCTTTTCCCATCAATATAGTCTCTATGTACAAGGCCAGTGCAATCTTCATTGCATATTCGTCGCTGGCGAATATGACTTTTACAAATGCGTTCTCCATATCGTTGCAGATAATTGGTTTATTATCTACTTTTGGTCCAAGGATGATTTTGTGTAGCCTGTTACTGTAGGTGTCCCTTTCAACTCTTTGCTCGGTAGGCCACAACCCAGTAATCAAATTGAAGTCATCTTGTGTGAATGTGATCTTCTCCAATATGTTAAAGCTTACAACATCTGGATTGTCATCAGTGACCTCCCTGATGAATGAGTTGTCCATTGAAGACAAGATTCATGTCGAGTAGTGGTCCAAAGCATGTTTTCCTAAACATGTCCAACTGTGATTCAGTAAGCTTCTTCTTGATCAGTTCATTTGTATTGCCAATGTGCACCAAGCAAGATACAGTAGCAGGAAAATACTTTTTAGTTGGTAATGAATGCGCCATCTCAACTCTACAAAACAGACACATTAAATCGGAATGAGTAATAAGAAAATCTAAGTGATCGTGTATCATAAACCAAGCGATCGTGTATAAAAAGCTAAGCGATCGTGCATACTAAACTAAGGATCGTGTATACTACACTAAGCGATCATGTATAAAAAGATAAGCAATCGTTTATCAAACACTAAGCGATCGTTTATTAAATAATATGCGATCGTTTAGTAAACACTAAGCGATCGTATATCAAAACTCTAGACGATCGTGTATTACATTCTATGAGATCGAGTATTAGAAACCCAGAGATCGAGTATCAAACACTATGCGATAAACCATTACACTCTATGCGAACAATAAGAACATCAAAAGGATGATGTGCGATAAACTATACAAAATAAGCAATCGTTTAATAGAACATGCACTGAATTGTTTTAATAGCATACCTCTCGAAGGAGCGTGAATGGAAGAGACGATCGACGAGCAGCTTAGAAACGTTCAAAGTTGAGGTCGAATACAAACTTGAGAGAGGGATGACTTGGGAGAGACTAAACGTTGAGTGTATAGTAAATGAGCGAAGAAAGCCAAACGATCCTTTAGTATTTGGAATAGTAAGAGACGTGAGTTGGGGGAGCGCGCACCGAATTGTTTTAAAATTGTAGGGGTAAAAATGGTAATTCACATAACAAAAGGGTCAATGTCAATAAAATTTTTATTAATAGGTCATTAGTGGAGAAGTTTTTGCCAAGTGGGTTATTTTATGAAATTTTCTCAGAGTATTCAACCATCCCAAATTACCAATGACTTGTTCCATACACTCAAAATGTGATGTTGAAAGAAAGGAAAAAAACAACAAGTGAAAATCGATAGAAAACAATAACCCACGACCCTTTCCCCAATCTACACACTTTCAAGGAGAATCTCGTCTCACAACAATGTCACACGGGTAGAAACGTTGATCTAAAGCAATTACTTAGGAGTAGTTTTCGTTTTCAATGTAGTGTTACAATGGATTTTTGTTGCGTGATTTTTACACTAAACAAAATCACAAGTATATGGTGTCAAGTTTTAATCTAGTGATTGAGTTTTGAGTATCGTTCACAAGATTGAGTCATTGATTCAATTAAGTACTACAACTAATTCTACCCTATATTTTATCTAGAGAACTAAACATGAAAATTGGGTTATTAAGGGCCCGTTTGATAACGTTCCCGTTTCTTGTTTCCTGTTTTTGTTTCTCATTTTTTAAGAAACTAACTTGTTTGATAACCGTTCCCGTTTCTTGTTTCTAAAATTTGAGAAACGTTTCTTAAAATGGGGCTAAATTTGAGAAACTACAACCCTGTTCCGTTTCTATTTTATACAATATTGTTTCTTATATTTATCAAAAGTCATTATTGACTTGTTGATTGTCATTCATGTCCATTACACATTTTTACCTCTTGGTTGTGTGTTCAAATCCCAAAATGGATATTTTATTTGTTTTTTTTCCCTTTTATATTTTCTTTATTAATTTTGTAAATTACAAAATTAATTCTAATGTATTTATATTTTATTTTAATTTTAAAATTTAAAATTCTCCAATATTTATATTTATATATTATTTTAATTTTCAATATTTTTATTAATTTTTTTACATTTCAAATTTTAACTCCAAAGATGGACACTTTGATTTTTTTTTTTTTTTTTTTTATATTTATCTCCATCTTTTATATTTTATTTTGGACTCTTTTCAAAAATAGAAAAATGAGCCAAACTATTTACAAATATAGAAAATTTTTACAGTCTATCAGTGATAGACCGCGATAGAATTCTATCACTTTTTATCGCTCAAGCGATAGAATTCATTTGCTTGAGCGATAGAAAGAGATAAAATTCTATCGCGTTATATCACTAATAGACAGTGAAATTTTTTATATTTGTAAATAGTTTGATATTTTTTCTGTTTATAGTAATTTCTCTTTTATTTATTAATTTTGTTATTTACAAAAATAATTTTGCTATATTTATATTTTATTTTAACTTTGAATTTTAAAATTATCTAATATTTATATTTATAGTTTATTTTAATTTTCAATATGTTTATTAATTTTTTTTATATTTCAAATTTCAATTCTAAAGATGGGCAGTTTGATTTTTTTTATTTCCATCTTTTATATTTTATTTATTAATTTTTGTATTTATAAAAATAATTTCGCTATATTTATATTTTATTTTAATTTTGAATTTAAAAATTCTCTAATAATTAAATTTATATATTATTTTAATTTTCAATTTGTATAGTAATTGTTTTTATAATTCAACTTTTGAGTATTAAAATTTGCAATATGCATGTTTATATATTATTTTAATTCTAATATTTTTACATTATATAAATTTTTCTGACTAAGACATATTTAGCTTTATTTTAATATTTTACAATCACAAAATTTACATAATAATATAATTAAGTTGGATTTGACTCGACATCACTTAAGACAAACGACTCGAATTAGAGATGACAACGCCGATCAAATTTGACAACATATATGAAGGATAGGACACAACTGTGTTATTATATTTAATTCTCATCGAGACTTACCTGTATTAGATGACACAAACTTTTGATAATATATTTTTCGATGTTTAATGTATGACATATATTCGTTTTTTTATATTATATTATTAGAAAGAAAAAAAAAACAAGAAACAAGAAACAAGAAATATTTATCAAACGAGTTTCTATTTCTGTTTCTTTTTTTTCAAGAAACAGGAAACAGGAATAGTTATCAAACATGTTCTTGTTTTTTGTTCTAAAAAAAGAATAAACAGGAAACAAGAAACAGGAAACAAGAAACAAGAAACAGGAAACGAGAACGTTATCAAACGGGCCCTAAGTTACACTACTCCTACTTCAAACTAATGAAAAACACAACTAGAGAAACAACTTTATGAACATGCAAACAAGTATAAGCCAAAATAGCTTACTAAATAGTTGATCTCTTATTAATTTCTAAAATTAACCTCCCGCTCTTTTTTCCTACAAATTAATAGAGTATTATGAAACTCTTCTTAAAAACCTCTAGTAGAGCTATCTCATTTTTACACAAGTTATTCTACTGTCATGCAATCTATGGTTTAATTCGAAAGTTAGTTTCTCAAACTAAAACTCAAATCAGTTGAATAATTAACACTTATTGGAGGGTCTCATCAGAGTGCATTTGGTAGGAATTGAACCTACAAATTTGTCAATTATAAGAGTGGGGCGCTTTAACCATCCATCCATATGGTTGCTTAGCGGAAATTCTTGTATATGATGAATAACAAATTTCAATTGAAATGAAATTTTTAGAATGAATCAATGCAATTTAGGAGTCAGTTAAAGGACATCAATTCAAATCCTGAATTTTTGAACTGAGAGAAAATAGTGAGAGCATTATAAACAAGAAGCATGAATAAAGTTGACGCTACCTCCTCAAGTGTGTGGCTTTAGCTAGTGTAGGTAGAGTGTTTCGACGCCAATACTTTCCTGATCTTCTTTTTTAACTCTAAAGTGCTCGTTTTTGGCCTCTTTTAACTTCAATTATCTCATTCAGTTTATCAACAGTGCTCCAAACGCTTGAATTCTGATATATATGTAAATAAACTCGCGGAAGCATCAAAATTTAGTCCAAAATTAGCTAAAACTTAAGCTTAGAAATAACACATTTGGTGTGATATCAATTTATCGATTGTAGTTGTAATGATTATTGTCAAAGATCTTGCTCTCTTCAAAATTGTGAATTTAGGCACTTTAAATAGACTCCAAGGGAGAGGGTTGTTGCCAAAATCCATGCTCTTCGTCGACCATGGACTCTCGAAGTAGACTAACATAACGACGCCCATGAAATCAACAAAGTCGTTTGGTCCACAAAATTTTCGTTAAACTAGTCTAGGGCACAATGCACATTCGTTGTTTAGCTTTCGGAGCAATGTGATTGCATACTAGGGCATCAAATTGATTTTCTGTACTTTAACGAAAATTGATTGATTCTTTTAAAATTGACTATTTTCCTCATTACATGACCTCAAAATTATCAAAAACATGTAATATTCTCATTTTTACTTAATATGACCATTCAGCTACATATATCCATTTATTTATTTTTTTTAAAAAAGTTACATTTACCCATTAAATTATACACTTCTTTTTGTAATAAATAATTGTTTGCACGAGATTTTCGGAAGAACGTTGTTCATGGAGTTGAACTTATATTTATATATATTTGATATGGATGCAGTTTGATCTTTAGTACTTGATTCTCTAATTCTCTCTCAATTGAATGCGTACGCTTGATGTATGGAAGTAGAGCGCGTGGATGTTTTTAAAATTTGAGTCTTGGAAGAATGTTTGTATGAATGTTTGTATTTTATGTTTGTCTTCTATAGAACTTCAGTTTTCAAGTGTGATTCAGTTTCAAGAGTTAGGAAGTCTTTTGATTGTTGAGAGAATTCTCTCCATGCTCTCTAGAGTACAAAATTTCTAAACCCTTCAAATGAAGGAGAACTCTTATATTTTATAGGGTTCTAAGGTAGACTTTATAGGCTTGGACTTGGTTAGTGCATGTACCTAACTCTTGGGATCAACTCATTGGATTTGGGCCTCAGCTGACATTTGTGTCAAGTTAACCTTTTTTTTTCAACTAAACTTTAGCCCAAATATTAATATTAAATTAGATCGAATTATTTTATTTGATACAATGGTCACGATGAAAACACATGACATCATCGAAATTTACCAAACTTATGTCTTCAATTTTGATTTACGACACATGTCAACTTTTAATTAGTCCTAAATTTAACTATTCGTAATTTTTTCATTATTTAAAAAATGATGTGATAATTTGTAATTGTTCTAAAATTTTTCATTAAAAAAATAAAAAGTTAAGGAAAAAAATACACATTTAAGTGATGTTCATAATCTAGATTATTGCTTGAAGGTTAAAAAGAGCATAATCGTGACACGAAGGGCATCCATACACTCACGTTGATCATCGTGCCGAGGTTGCATGGTCTGTTTGGTAGGTGCCATGACATTACATGAGCAAGCTCGATTCTTTTATTGATTGGGACACGTGGAAAGTCTTGATCCATCCCATAACAACCACAATAATAACCTAGACTCACCACAAATTTGTTATACCACAAGAAGTTATTCATTAATTATTAGAGGTTAAATTATAAGTTTAGTCCTTTAATTTTTTTTATTGTTTGATTATACCTAATAGACGCTTGATTTTAAAAAGTATTTAATAAACTGTTTTCAAACTTTCAATTTTGTGTATAATTATTCTTAAACTTTTAATTTTACGTCAAATAGGTCCTTATCATAACCAACCATTCTTAAAAGTAATAAATTCATTATATTATACGTAAAATTGAATTTTGTCTATTATGACATTAAACTTTCAATTTTATGTCCAATGAATTCACGAGATTTTTTTTTTTTTTGAAAAAATATATAGAATAGGTCAATGTCATATTAGATACAAATTTGAAAGTTCAAGGACTTAGACATAAAAAAATTTGGAAGTTAATTAGACATTTTTTAAAGTTAAGTATGATTTATATGACATTAACTAAATTGGACATTTAAGGACTTATTAGACACAATTTAAAGTTCATGGGACCTTTTGATGCCAAAACCTAAATAAGGAAAAGAGTCTAACCTTCACGTGGCAAGAACAATAAATTTGTTTGGAGGGGAGAAGAATGTGATCTGCAAAACGAATAGAAATCTACACACTAGTGTGATGTTTGCCATACAAGCTCTGATATTAAGTCAGAGAGTGAAAGTGTATAGAAGCTTAGGGGTTGTTTAGGAAGATGAAATGGGTTGTAATGAGATTTAATTCCGAGCTCATGTTTGTTTCCATCATAATTGGTAAGGGTTGTAATGGCTTATTACAATCCAAACACCATCTCAACCCCTTTTTAATTACAACCTCATTCCAACTCCACCTTTTCCATTTTTCACACATCTTCGCCGCTGACATCTGCCTCTTTACAAAGATCCTAGACAATCACCGCCTCGCTTTGCCATTGACCACCTTCAGTCTCCAATGCTGACCAACTCTAGCGACCACCTCCGATCACTGTCGCCGACCAACTTCAGGGACCACCCTACAACCACCACCACCGAAGACCTCCTCCAGAAACCACCTCCGACCAACTCCTGTGGCAATCACTTCATACGACCAACTCTGGCAACAATTATTTTAAATTATTAGTTCATGGTATTTTATAGTTATTCTTTATAGTAATTTAACATTAATAAAAAATCTTTAATATTTAACAAACCAAACAAACTTATATATAAAAACACTTTTGAGAACAAGTTGTCAAACACATGAATGTTTTTATTTTAAATAGTTTTTATCAAAATTGTTTAAATAAAAATAGATTTTTGAAAAACATTTTTTTTTCTAAGTTGATCTAAATAGGCCATTATTATACCATTTTAACTTTTATCCCAGTCAACTTCTCTTTTCCTTCCAAATATTTTATTAAAAAACAAAAAATCAAAATAAAATGATGATCTTCTCCAATAAACTCCAATTTGGCTCCAAAAATAAATAAATAAAATTACATTAAATTCTCAATATTATGAACAAATCTAAAAATTTGAAGATTAAAAGATTTAAAAATTTGAAGATTAAAATATCTTAATTTAATCAACTTTAAGTCTAATTTATCTTTAGTAGATTTCAAACATCCATTCGAAAGCTAAATAAAGTCAATTTAATTTCATCCAATCCCCAACTGATTCCAAGAAAAGTTACAAAATGAAATTCAAAATTAAACTTAAATAGATGAGAAAATAAATTTTTCTAAAAAGTCGGGCGTTACATAAACATGAAATTAGGATTTATATAATGTTACAAATTAAGATAATATGATGTACAAAGCAGAAATACAAAAGCAACCGAAATAATAATTAAAAAGAAACAGATAAACCTAATCCAATCCAACCCTGCAATCCAAACGCAGTAATAAGAAATCCATCAAACCTGCACTGTAGTCCAAAAATTGTAATCAAATTCTCAATAATTCAAATTCTAGAGAGCAAACCCCATCATAATTAGATTCCCAGTAATCCTAATTCCTTTCCAGCGATCCAAACAACTCTTTAGAACTTTAGGATGGAGAATGGATTTACCTCATCTAGAGGTATAATCACATATTTATAGGTATTGTCAGGGCATGACCCATTGAGTATTTTGCTAGTCTCAACTTGGACCTCAGCTGAAGTTGAGCATGTTGACTTGGGCCTAGTCACTTCCTCTATCAGACCCATTTTGGTCTTAGGGTACTATTTTTAACTAGGTCTTGTTGGTTGGGTCTTGTTGTCTTTTATCTTATTTGATGTCGATTAGTCTTTTGGTCTAAAATTAACATAACAGGACCTACTCGACTCAAACATAAATGTTCATTAACTATATTTGTAATTTAATCTAATAAAAAGCTAAACATATAAATTTTTCCAATATATAAAGGTTTGTTTTGTAGAAAATCTGGATTTTGTTTTATGTTTTTAGATTCACTGAATTCAGCAAATATGTGTTTGGTAGACAACTCATTTTCATTGTATCTAGATTTTGAATTTTAAAATTTTAAAAGTAGAATTAAATTAAATAAAAATAAAAACATTTAAAAATATAATATGTCATGTTATAAACTCAATTCATTTTTTTAAAAAATATAAAATGTATTATGTAATGTATTATAAATTATATAATATTACAAGATAACAATTATATAATTTTTTTAACATAAATAATATTCATAAATAAATTAATAATAACTTATGGTCAACTAAATATAAGTGAGTAATTACAACTAGTTTTATTATTTATTTATTTACATAATATCAAAATATAATTATTTAATTTAGAATCCAATTTCCGAATCTACTACCAAATACATAGGGAATTTACTGTAAATAGAAAAAATATCAAACTATTTACAAATATAGAAAAATTTCATTGTCTATCAGTGATAGGCCGCGATAGAAAAATTTCATTGTCTATCAGTGATAGGCCGCGATAGAAAAATTTCATTGTCTATCAGTGATAGGCCGCGATAGAATTCTATCGCTTTCTATCGCTCAAGCAAATAATAAAGTTTTCTATGTTTGTAAATAGTTTGACTTATTTTTCTATATTTGAAAAGAACTCAAATACATATCTAAAATCAATAAATATAACTCTCTTTTTTAAATTGGGGTCTTTTCAAAAATAGAAAAAAATCAAAACTAATTACACATATAGAAAAAAATAGTGAGAAGTAGAAAAACATGGATTGAGCTTTTTTTTTTTTAGATGTGTAATTAGTTTTGCTTTTTTTTTCTATACACAATAATTTTCTTTTTAAAATTTCTATTTTTAAATTATCTATCAAATAAAATTTAAATAATTTAAAATTTAAGTTTCACAATAAACACGTTTCTGTATGTAAAAAGAAAAAATTAATGTGTAATCCCCCACTCCACGGCACCGCGCTTTCAGTCACATTCTCAATTAACTGCAACGAGAGAGCTTAGTCTCTAAGAAATAAAATTCAATGACTTAAGGACTAAGAAAATCTTCAAATTCGGCAGATAATTTTAATTTCCTTAAAAGAATGAAAAAAAAAAAGAGTTGACAAATTTCTATTCGTCAATGACTACGCCCTTATTGAATTCATATGGTACTTTTATAGGTAAAGTCCTAATCTCTGTATTTTTCAACGTAGCCTTGCTAATTAAAATGTTCCAATTCACTCAATTATGTATTCACATTTTTCAATGTACTCTCCATTATTGATGAAGGTTAAAATTGGTTTACAATAAATTTACTTATCAAAATAATTAGTGAATTAGCGAAGAATTAAAAGAAAAAGACCATCTAGCATGAGCAAATTTGGGGAAGAAATTAGAAACTTTCTTCCTTAGCTAGTTTTTTTTTCTAGAAATTGGACGAGATAGCAAAAAAATGAGGTTTTGTTTGGATATTTAACAAAAACTCGAAATAATAAGATTTATGACAAAACGTGTGCAAGGTACATGAGTTATTTTTTCATAATACCTATTTTGCCCTTAGTTGATTCGTATGTCTGGACCATTAAATACAGTGTATGCGGACAACTTTATTAAGAACCAAGATATAAATACAATGTAATTGAGGAACTTGATTGATAGCCAACTTAATCAGATTACAATCTAATAAATTTTATTTTAAAATTGAATCTGAGTGTCATTACGTGAATTTCGTCCTCTTTTTGAATTTGAATCAATTTTCAATATTCAAACTAGATTTTGATAACTATTTTAGCACATGATTCAAAATAAATAAATGTCTTCCTTATTTTGATAACTATTTTAGAAAATGATTTTATGCATCATTTTTCATGGTTTTTAATTAAAACAAAATATTATTTTTGTTATAAACAAAAGATTGTCAATAATTTATATTTAAGATTTTTCTTGATTTTTTTTCACCATTATCTATTTGAATTTATCCTTCGTACTTTTAAAAACTATACATATACAATGTAATTGTATTTTGTGTTAGACATATTGTGTCAACGGTTATCATATTTAAATCAGTCTCTTAGATCAGTCTCTGGTCCTTGTTTAGAATTTTTCTGCACTATTTACATATACAGTGTAATTGTATTTCGAATTTTTCTCCCTAATTCCTGATTTTTCTCTCTATTCAAATTTGAAAATTTTGAAATCTAATAAATTAAATTTATAATAGATTAAATTAAGATATTTTAATTTTCAAATTTTTAAGTTTCAAATATTTTATAAAAAAAAATGAATAAGATATTTTAATTTAGGTTAAGGGAATATTTATTTATTTGTTATATAAGGTTTGTGAGTTAAAATTTAATTTAATTAAATTAAAAAACAAAACAAAACAAAAGTAAACCTAGTTACTACCCGTGTCGCCCTCCCCCCACCCCTTCCACCCACCCCTCTCCTCAACTCAACATTCTTCTCCTCATTCGCATGAATACAACCTTCTACTACACTAATGATGCCGCAAATCTCCCTCAACCTTCTTCCGCACGGACGACGTTGCACAGATGCTATTGCATGCCATGGATCTTCCTCTCTTTCTAGCTCATTTATCATCTCCTTATCATTTTTTCTTGCTCTCCTTAGATCTCTTTTCTGCGAAATTTTACCCACAAATGAAGTCGCCGATTGCAATCTTTACCACCATGTGGTCAGAGGAGGAATCGACCAACAATGTTTAGGTGAGTATGGAGTTGTTTCGTAGTTATTATTAAACCTTTGGTTTCTGTGATATGGGTTGGCTTTGATTAAATCACCGATTTGATTTGGGGTTTAATGAGGCTTTTAGAATACCTTTCAATACAATGTATTTCCTGTTTTTGGATTTGTTGTAGTTTATGACTTGGGTTTTATCATTTTGAGTGTATATGGATAGTTTAGGTATTTGCTCATTTGTATTTTTTATTTAAAATAATCGTTTTGTTATTTTTACAATTTTAAAAAGATTTTACTATTTTTTTAAATTAAACTTTAAATTTTGCTATTTATCTGGTCAGTTTTTTTTTTTTTTTTTTTTTCCTTTTCCTTCTAAATTTATGACAAGATAAACTAAACTAAAATGTCCAATCTAACAACCTAGACTTAGAATAAATATTTGGTGATATTTTCAAAACTTTTCTTTAAAAAAAATATATTGTGTTGACTTACTTTTTAAATTTCTAAAAAATTGTAAGGTTAAATTACGAGTTTTCTCTCTTAACTTTAATTTTAATGGTAGCGCCTATTTAGCGGTTGAATTTTGAATAAAATTAGGACAAATTTAAGACAAATCAACTAATATAATACTCCTAAAGTTTGGGTTGAATCAATATTTAAACTTTAAGCTATTAATTGTACTATTTGCCTTTTCTTTTTTTATTCAATAACGGTACTAATTGATACCATAATACATGTTTTTTTTTTTTTTGTCAAACCATGCTAGTTTGGGAGATTCTTATGAACTTAGGCCACGTTTATGCGGGAAAAATGGGTATAAATCAAACACAATTAATGTTGTGAGACCCATCTGATTACTTTAGTCTATGTTTACATGTCTATCTGTAATTATAATTATAAGTGGGGTCCACCGTACCATCCGTAATGAAATTTTGTAATCTACTCAGCTTGGGAAGGTCCTCAGTGCAATTGCGTTTAAATATGTAGTGGAACCCATATACTTGGTAAGAAAATTTGTGTTTTAATTTCCATCATTTTCCCTTCGAAATGAGGTGATATCGATTTACAGATGGAAGTATTGGTAGTAATTTCAGCCGGTTTAGCAATTTTATAACTCCATTTCTTACCGATCTACCAGTTGTTTGGGGGTAGCAGTAGCGATTTTAGCCACTTTAATAATTTTATAATCCCGTTTGTTTGTCTTACCGATCTACCGATTATTATGGGGAAGTTGATATGGGATAGGCTCGTATACTGTGTTGGAAACCATTCTTCGCAGGGAATCTTGTAACGAGGTTGGGCCATTGCGTATCTACAAATTTTGATTTCCATGGAAATTGAGTTAGCAAACAACACATTTTCAGAAAGTTTACCACGTTTACCAATACCGACTATATTAAAGTTCTATCCCTACCGATGTACCGATATCGATTTATCGATATACCATTCATCCTACCGACTTACTGCTATACGAGCTAATCGACATGAACATCAGCAAACCACACAATTACACCACATCGATAGACGATAAGGAAGTCGGTTTCTATATCAATAACTTTAAACAAAACATATAAAAAATAAAATACAGTCGATATGGGTACCGATGAACGAATGGAATACTAAATAAAATAGTGTGAGCAAATTAATGACAACTTTGTACTATACTTGAAGAGTAACGACAACAAACATGCAAGTTCCAGTGTCGAACACCATTGGAATGTATACGTTTCTCGAACCCCCTGATTGTATGTGTTATAATCAAAGATGATTGTCAGTTGAAACGAAGTAAAAAATCGAAGTAAAAGGCAGAATATGTTACACTTACATGAGGATGACCGAACAAATGATCGATGAACACTGGAAAATAGAAATCGAAAGTCGAATGGTAAGGAAGTAAAGAAGAGTGGGTTAAAACGGTCAATCGATTGTTTCAAATGGGGTGAATGGCGGTATTCGATGTTTTCAATTAGAAATGACGTGATGAGGGTAGTTTTGTCATTTTCGTTCCACTTTTGAATTAATGATTGGAAATAAACAACCTCAACCACAATCATATTGTTTTGAAAAAATTAGGTCAGTAAACACACCCAACAATCACAATCAACCTAGTTTGCAATTGAGGTCCATTTCAATTGATGGTCCAATTGGAATAACCCAAATTACACCATTTTTCATTACTCCCATTTTTCATTAATTGCTTTCTTACAAGATACAAGCACAATAAGTAGATATGATCCTTTTACTCATATCAGGAACAAATAAGTTTATACTTTGAGTAAACAAAAATGGAGCAATAATTAGGTGTATTCTAATCATATGATTCCTTTACTCAAAAAAAAAAAAAAAAAAAAAACATTTAAACAAATTGCTACATGGTAATTTTTATTTGGACAATTACCTGAACTGCATACCAAGATAGGTATAGCTTATACAACACCTAAGTATTTTTTAAAAAAATATATAT
Organism: Lagenaria siceraria; assembly: GCA_002890555.2. Taxonomy (NCBI): domain Eukaryota; kingdom Viridiplantae; phylum Streptophyta; class Magnoliopsida; order Cucurbitales; family Cucurbitaceae; genus Lagenaria; species Lagenaria siceraria. The sequence goes on along the minus strand of CM016483.1, from coordinate 8,803,219 downwards.
CAACTAAGGCATGGAAGAGTGAAGATGAAGATCAAACGTTCTTTCTAGTCTACATCAAGGGGTAGTATAGATTTTAGATTGTTTCCTTCTTGCTCTTTACTGCTTTTAGATTGTAATCTTCGATTTTTAGTCTTTGATTGAGACATGGTGTTAGGTTCTCTATTTTGATGGCTGACTAGACTCTCAACGCCAATTCAAAGGTTTGTCGAGTTTTAATTGTTAGAAAAATTCTCACACTTCTATTGCATAAATAAATAGAGAAATAAGAGACAATTTTTTTAAAAAAATAATAATAAAACTAGAAACACAAAAATTTATATGAAAAATTCTGAACTGGAGAAAAACCACCGAATAGAAAAATTATTACAATCACTTAGAATCATTCTCTCTCTCGATATCGATTACAAAATCACTCTCTCAAAGCTTTTGAATTTTTAGACCTTTTTCTCCACTCTCAAATTAGAGAATGCAAAAGAAAATTCAACTAGAGTTAGCACACCTAAGCTTAAAATGTTTTTAACTGGACAATTTGAAACCAAAGGTATAAGCTTCTTTTATAGTGTTTGGGGTCCATCACTTTTTTGTTCCATTTTTTTCTCTCACTCACATCTACTTGCTGGTTATTTATTTTGAGTGAAAAAAAGGCATCTTTTCAAATATAGAAAAATGAGTCAAACTATTTACAAATATAGAAAAATTTTACAATCTATAAGTGATAGAATGCGATAGAATTCTATCGCTTTCTATTGCTCAAGTGATAGAATTCATTTGCTTGAGTGATAGAAAGCGATAGAATTCTATCGCGGTCTATCACTAATAGACAGTTTAATTTTTCTATATTTATAAATAGTTTGATATTTTTCCTATTTATTAAAATTTCCAAAAAAAAACCTAGAGCATGAAAATCAAAGTTTTAGAATGAAAATCAAACATATAATTGAATGATTATATTAACTATATAGTCTTATGTCTCGACAAAGCGAACTCGTAATAATTGACATGCACTTTTTTTTAGGTTGAAAATTCAATTATTCATCTCACAATTGTTGTACTAGTAAATTAAAAAAAAAAAAAATCTTGAAACTCAAGAGTAAAAAGTTTCATTCCTTTTTTTAGTAGAATTAATTGACAAATGAGATTCATTATGCTGAAGCATATTAGAATTGGAAATCTTTCTCCCAACTATGGGCAATCCCACTCCTTCCAAAAGAAACACTCATAACTCTCATTCCCTTTCCATATTTTATATGACCCCCAATCTTTATATCAATCTCTCTCTATATATATATGACAAACGTCTATCTAACTTATTAATTATTGCATTTCACTTAGTTATTATTCATATCAATTAATATTAATAAAAGAACAATTTAAATTTACAAATATAGAAAATTTGTCACTATCTATCAGCGATAGACCTTGATAGATAGCGATAGAATTTTATCGCGGTCTATCGTAAAAATTTTCTATATTCGTAAATAGTTTGGCTCATTTTTCTATATTTAAAAAGAGCCCTTAATTTTATAATATTTCATATAACAATTGTTAAATAATTCTATACATTTTTCTTAACTTATGTGGTTTTATTTTAATTAGTTATACTTGTTAATATTCACTCCAATAAATTAGGCTTTTCATGACACAAAGATGAAAACCAAATTAGGGAGGAGAGAGAAAAAACATTCATAAAAACTAAATTCATGTATTTATAGCATAAAAAAATGGAGTTTTTCGAACTTTCTGAAATTTATGACAGTTTTTTTTAGTGTCACAAATTTATAACCATAAATAATAGTAATTAAATTTAAGAAAACGAAAAAACCCATTTTTTGTAGGGAAAAAACATGAAGTTTTGAATTTTTATTTTAGGGCATTTTTTCGTATCACCAATCTATTACTATAATTAATAGTTATTAAAAAGTGACAGTTGTTTAGAGTCATTAATTTGAAAATCAAAAAGTGCTTTTGGCGGAAAAAAAAGGGAAAATTTTGGAATTTTTACTTCTATGATGAGTTTTTAGTGAGAAATTGCTATTTTTCACCTAAAAAAAGTTTTTATCTTTTAAAGCTAACTTATTTTTTAAAAAATACTTCTTCTAACCTCTTTCTTACTTTTTTTTTTTTTTTTTTTAATTTTAAATGGAGAATGGTACATGGTGAAAAGCCCAAAATACTCTTAGAAAAGCAAAATGAAACACTTCATTTTCTTCTAGAAAGTGGCATTTGAGATCACATCCTTCAATGGTCCATTTTCTTCCCGAAAACACCTATTCTCAACATTTTCTTCTTTTCAAAACTTCAAATTAACTCTCTCGAAAAATCTCCCTTCCTCTCTAAAAACAAATCCTCCCGATTTTGCCTGAATCTTCATTCGTCCGTTAGATTCTATACAAGTACCTTTGATTTCTACGAATATACTTTGTTTAGATTTCGTTTCTAGGGTTTTGTTTTTAAGCTTTCTATCTAAATCGATTATATGCTTGAAGGGGTGATAGATGTCAAAAAATGCATGTTTTTACCATCTATTTTATTACTTTTTATAGTAAAAAGATACTTTATGTGATATCTTGACCTGGAGATGTCCTGAATTAGTTAAAATAAGCTTAGGAGGGTCTTAATGAGTTTAAAATATGTTATTTGCTCATTTGGAGGTGATTTGGTGAACTTTGGCAGGTAATTAAGGCCAGATTGCATATTTTTTGTCTGATGCGGCTGCATCAAATGTACTGCAACCGCATCACTGAGCCCAACTTTTCCAGATTCTCGCCCAGTCAATTCCGGTTGCTATTTTCTCGGTCAAAGCTGTTATTCAACGCCTAAAATGCTGAAAAAATGTTCAGAACATGATTTTAGGCCATTCCTCAACCACTTTGGCCTATATAAAGGAGGAGAAGCCTCCCATTTGAAGCAATCAACTCTCCACCACCGAGATCATTACCATCATTTACCGTTTCTGTCATTTAATTAGCTCCTTGGACATTTTCTCAACTTTTTAAGTCAATAGCCTTAAGAACGAAAGTTTCTCTGAGGCGTAGCAGCTCTAGGTCATCTCATCCCAAGAAAGCGTGTGGTGAGGAACGACTCTTCTTTGAAAAAAGGGGAATCAACCTAGGGAAAAATTATAGAATTGAGGACTTGTCCCAAGGCCTCTTGAGTTGTATTTTTCCAACATTTATATTCATTTATTTATTGTAATTTTCTTTTTTCTTTTCACTCGTTGAACATCAACTTGTTGTAGCTATGATTTATGATTTAATGAAGGTCATTCTTTTATCATTAGTCATGAGCTAGATTCTCTAAGGGGTTCAGTTATGTAGATACCCTAGGCTTTATGGCTTGAGCAATGCTTATGTTTCATACCTCTTTGACTTATGCATTTCTTTTGTTGAGTTTATGGAAAAATATTATTAAGTTAAACTGATCACTTAATCTAGAAATCTAGTGGAGTCCTAATGTTGAGAAAGTTAGGATATAAACTGATGTCACAAAGAAATACAGGATTAGGAGCCTAGAAATAAGAGAGTTAGTTGCCTTAGAAATAAGGGGCACCATAGAATAAAGAATCTACGATGGAAGGTTCGTAGTCCATACACAGACCCTCAGCCTAAGTCAACGAAGGGGAAATGACCGAAACACTATGACTTGATGGTCTGCATATGGAAGAAGGTTATAGGCGTGGATCGACAACCCCTTGTCTACGTCCAGCAATTCCTAGTGGAAGTGTGTCCTATCGATGAAAGGGAAGGGCCGGTGGATAGGTTTGATTTGTCCATACAAGTTAAGGACGACGACCTAACTGAGTGATCAAACTTCTTCTTTTTTATATGCTTTCAAAGTGTTTATTGGTTAGGGTCTTTATATTGTTATCTAACACCTTCAATGTCCTGCAGACAATAGACCTTTTGTTCCTGTTCCTACAGAACTAAATATTGTATGAGAAGTCTCTAGCAGTCCTTGCACATAGTTGCATAACCACTGATAGAGTTGTGACTATAAGTTATTTCTGTTGTATCAGTATCCATTGTTATACAATGATTAAATTACGATATCTTTTGCAACATAACTTCTTCCGTAGACTGAGTAAGTTATACAATACTGAGTAAAAACAACTAGAACAACATCAGATCATGTACAATTGGGAGAAAGTAAGCACTTTGCTAAAGCATGTAAATAGGGAATACACACATTCTGTGGGCCACCATTGACGTTCTTTACATGTCATACAATATCCTCAACCTCCACTGGATCCTCATCTTTCGAGACCTACAAATGGTAGTATAGAAATATTGACTTGTACGTAGTCCATTGATTACGCCTTTAGCCAACTTTTATGCTTTGACGTAGATAATACTTTATTAGATAAAATACTATTTTGGTCCTTATACTTTAAAGTTTATTCAATTTTAGTTCTTCTTTTCAATTAATCTTAAATTTAGTCTTCACCAGTGGTGAATCTAGAAATTTTGTTGACGAGGCTTTATAATAATAAAATAACAAACTTAAAAAGAAAGAAAAATAAATTAAAAAACTTATATGAAAAATAATTGCATGGAATGAAATTTGATCTTAGGTCTAAAGGGAGCAAAAAAAAAAAAAAAAAAGATTACCATTAAACTAGCTAAAGATATTGTTACTAAGTTAATTTTCATTATATAGATCATATAAAGAGCATAAAGTTGAGGAACTAAATTTAAGATTTATTATTGATTTTTAAACACTAAACTAGTCCTCACGGCTACTTTATTGTTGATTTTTAAACAAACTTCTTGTTATCTATCAAGATTTTTACTATAAATTTTGAAAGCATATTGATATATTATATTTCTATTTCTTTGCATGAAACTATTATTATTATTTAACAAATATTTTCTAAATATTAACTTTGAGGAACTAAATTTAAGATTTATTGAAAGTACACGTACTAAAATTGGACAATTGAAAATACATGACTAAAATTGAACAAACTTCAAAGTATAGGGACCAAAATGATATTTTAACCTATTTTATATCATATAGGCAGTTCCTACTTTTAGATTTTTGGCAAAATATTAGAAGAGCGGTTATCCTACAACAAAAAGGTTCAAGAAAGTTATGGACTCCAAACACTATAAAAGAGCCTATGACTTTGGTTTCAAGTTTCAAGTTATTCCAACTTGAAATATTTTTAAGATTGGTACAGTAACTCAGATGTTTGAGTGGTATAATGTTCTGAAAGCTAAGTGCTCTTTGCAAATTTTCTTGGTCTATGGATTTTTTTTTCTCTTATTTTTACTTTTTCACATTAATTCTTGTGTTCTCAATCTTATTATTTTCTTTTAATTTCTTCGTTATTATTATTATTATTATTTTGCTTCTTTTTGCTATAGTAGAAGGTTTTTCCTAACACGTATGCATATATCAAAGAATAGTATCAATTTTCTTGAGATGAAGTTTGGTCATAATCTAGTTGTAAGTGTAGTGGGCCAAGACGCATGCAGTTAGCTAAAATTGTTTAATCAAGAAGGATGTAAAGGGTTAGCTAACCGAAACTAACAAATTTAAATATCATGTCTCCATCACTTCAATTAATTTCATACAAGTTATGAAGCATACATTTGATTATAAAAATAAAATTTACTTATTTTAATGTAACTCATTTTGTTTGTAACTTTTCATCTTGTTTCTTTTCATCCAGTCTAATACATCATTTCTTTACGAAGAGGCATGGCAATTGACACAAACATAAAACATAAAACAAGTACATTAACATCCACTTATTTTTATCTTTACTACTTTTCTTTTTTCTTTTTTTTTCTTTTTTTCTTTCAATTTTAGACTTCACTAGGAAACAAATTTTTGTATTTTTTTTCTTTTGAGGATTAATAATTTAGTTTTAACTTTTAATTTTAGGGTTATTTTCAAATATAGCAAAATGAGTCAAAATATTTATAAATATAGTAAAATGTCACTGTCTATCAATGATATACCCTCATAGGCTACTATCATCTATAACTGTCTATCAGTGATAGACATTGATAGATGTTTATCAGTGTCTATCACTGATAAACTAAACAGTGATATTTTGCTATATTTAAAAATATTTTCAGCAGGTTTTCGGTTATTAATAGAAGATAAACTTTAAATTTAAGTGATAAATATTTTAAGTCAAGTCCATTACACATCCTCACTATTATTCCTTATTTGAATTAAGACGACATTTACTCCAGATGAAACGTAATCCATTAATGGTAATTTAAAAAGTGGGCCTCCAGTTGATTACATCGTTGTTTTTTTTACTTGTGTTTCATAATCGCAATGAACTGTGGGCTTGTCTCCAAATCTGTAATCAAAACGTGCAATCTGATTGAAAAACAGAGATTGCTCAATCTGATTGTGTTTAAAAATTATGTGAGACCCACTACCTTTAACTTTACAGTTACTATAACTATAACAATATGAGAATTATGAATCTGTCACATTTATTGTTACATTTACCATTACCGTTATCGATCAAACGGTAACGGTAATAGTAAATGTGACAGATATGTAATTCTAAGTAAATATGTTAAAAAAAACAATCCATTTACGTTTACGATTCAGGTCCATTACAATTAATCCATCAATAGAATTTTATTACGATTACACCAACTTTTATTACAGATTATATTGGTAGATGTGACCTAAGATAAAATTATAAATAAATGGAATACCAATTGAAAAATAGTAAATTGGAAGTGAAAATAGTAATGAGAAAATGATGGGTAGAGTGGGAATTATTGTAATGAATGAATGATGGTACTGAGTATTGTTGTATATAAACAAAATTAAGGGACCGCCATAGACAAAAAGCCAAAACACACACTTTCCATCCACGAGAGACCAAAAAAAGAGAGATCAGATCGCCGGCGGCAAAAAAAAAAAAAATGGTTTGCTTCTGTTTTCTGGTCGACCAAAAAAGGAAGGTACGGCGGACGAAGCCGGTGGCAGGAACGTGCTCCCGGTGCGGACGCGGAGCTCGGGTGGCGGACATGGAAACCTCCACCACATTTTGCCGGATTCCCATCCACTCTACTTTCTGGAAGGCCATTATTTGTTCTACTTGTGGTGCTCTTCTTAAATCCTATACATAAATTTCCATTTTTGCCCTTTTTTTTTTTTTTTTTTTTTTTTTTTTTTTTGCGGATGATTTAGAAAATTGTGCTCCAAATAAAGAGGGTTTGAAGAAGGCACTGATTTTGGATTGCATGATTGGAAAGACTTCTATTCCGAGTTCAGGAGAAGAAGATTCATTCTGCATTTGTTCTTATGGTTCTTAGACTCTGGAAATTTTGCCGCCATGGGATTGCTGAAATTTTGTCCTCCCGCACTTTTTTTCTTTTGGGTTTTAACTCTAAACGGAAAGAAGTTATCCCAAAAAACAGCCTATAAAATGAAAGGAAAAAAATTATATCCTAAATAGTGAAGTTTTCTGTTGAAAAAAAATCTAGAATATTATGGGTTCATCCTCTTCTAACTTAGATATGACGAGGAGTGATATTCATAGGAGCCAATCGTGATACCGAAAGAACCATCCAGTTTCTGATGCGGTTATTTTCTGTTGGCTCAAGTACCTTGCCATCGTCAAGGCGGAAAAGTCATTCATTTGCTTTTATTTGAGCAATTGCTAGTTTTTTCTCAATCTGCTCAGAAGATAACTTTTGATTTTAGAATCATTTGTATCTTTGCCCCTCCAGATTCAAGTAAGGATGTTAGCCTTTTATTAATACGAGCATGTGTATGTACAATACTCTCAAAGTGTTTGGATCGACGGAAGAAAAGAGTGAATTTTTTTTAGTAGTCAACATTTCAATCAAACATTTTGTTGTGTTATTAATTATTATTATTATTTATCATTTTTTAAACTATGAAAAAATGATTACTAATGTGCCATAGTTTAAATGTTCATTTTGTATATGGTATTTAGTAATCACGTCGATATAAATTATATTTGCTTTATGAAATACAATATAACATTTATTATTAATTCTTCAATTAAATTATTTATTGTACTAATTAATCATAATTTAAAGTTTATATTTTATTAACTTTGAGGATAATTATTAAGATTCATTTCTAAATAAAATCAATAACCTACAAGTTAAGGTATATTACTTATAGTAAAATTATTAATGAATGTAAAGGTAAACTAAGTTAATATCTTATTTCTAAAAAATCATTTTAATAATTTAACTTAATAAAAATAAATTAAATAAGAACAACTAATTACATAAATGCAACTAGACAAAGTAATTGCTAGATGCCAATTTTGATTACAACATGAAACACTTGCACCATTTATTCATATGAAATTTAATACCATATTCTCGTACAATTATTTTTTTTCTCAAACACATCTTATTCTCAAACAATTTATACAATGCATATTAAACTACACATAAATCAAACAAAGTAACAAAAGATAATTATTTTTTTCTCAAACACATCTTATTCTCAAACAATTTATACGATGCATATTAAGGGAACAAAACTTTATTTATTTATTTTTTTTTTTTGTAAAAAGTCAATATGATATGATTTAAAAATAATAATTGTGTTGTATGAAAAATAATGGTTATGTAAGAAAATATAATATAAATCTTAATTTTGAAAGATAAAATTGAAAATTGAAAAATTAAAAATTATTAGAAAGTAAAATCCAATTTTATAAAAATCTAGAAGCGGATAGGAAATTGATTTTGAAAATTGTATGAAATGAGCCTGGGTTGTAAAAGTAATTTTAATGGATTGAACCAAAATTTGTTTTACCAAACACAAAAGCCGTTAAGATTCTTTTAAATCACTTCACACCCTCCTAAAATCAACTCCAAACACACTCTTAATAAATCAAAATTAAAAATTTAGAATTTTAATAGATACAATAATTAGAATTAGACATTTTCGATATAAAATTAAAAGCGTAAGATACTTTTAAAATTTTATTTAAGAATTAATTAATTAATTATATATAAAGTGATCTAACTTATAATTTAACTAAAATATTTTGTTTATCAGGATTGGTGGAATAGTCAGAAACTCATTGGAGAAGAAAACATATTTCCATAGAACTCAAAGGAAAACAGAGTAAAAATAAAGAAAAAAAATTAATCTAAAAGCATACAACTTCTCCATTCAAAATAAATAATTCTAAATAAGTTTAATAATCCAACATGATTAATTTAATGGACGCCGTATAACATCCTAACTTGGGCAGTATTAGCTAGGTTTTCTATTTTAATTATTTTTAACTTTTATTGTGTTAGTTATTAATTTATTACTTTGTAAAAAGTTCAGCGCCTGAAATTTAAAATTAATGTTGTTTCTCGGTGGAAGCCATCGTAATTTGCCTTTCCTTTTTTAACCCACTTGCCATTTTTTTTTCTTTTTCTCATTAATTTGAAGGTCATCCCTTTTCCTAGCAAATTTTATTTTCAAAATATCAGTAAAATTTTTCGTTTGATATTTTTTCTGTTTATACTAATTTCTCTTCGTCATATATATAATTTGAGGTTTAATTAATTGATACTACTCAAAGTTTATGAGTATATGAATTTTTTTACTTAAATTTTAAATTTTATTTAACATACATATTTATACTAGAGTTGATTTCTAAAGCTCAATATCTAGACTCAAATAATGTGGCTTAAATATTCAAATTCATTGCTGCCACTTAAAATTTCAATCAAGTAATGCAATTCAATATATTATATCATATGAACAGACAAGTCAAACCATTCTTCTATATGTTTTAAATATTTTAAATGGTGTATAATTTGAAAATTTTGGAAACCTTTAAATTATAAACGATTAATAATATGATTTATTCTGGTTTTGCACCATACACTTAATTTATTACAGAAATTAACAACAATAACATTATATTTGATTACTTTTGATTGTGATCTATATATGCATGGGTCATCAAATATACAACAATAAAATTCAATTCCTAATAAACTATATCATTTAATTTCAAATCACAAAAAGCCAAACACATCACATACTACATACCAACTTTTTCTATATATAATGGAGGATAAAAGAAAATGCTTTATCATATGGACATGATTTATATCTATAATCATCACATGATGATTGAGTCATATTTTTGTAATTTAGAGAGAAAATTTAAATTTATATGGTTGAAGGATTTAACATTTGAAATGTCACAAAATAAAATATTGATGTGATTCATAAAACATTATTCCCATCCAACAAATCAAATTAGTGGGTGGAACCAACATGCCACTTTTACTTTCTTTTTTTTTTCTTTTTTGATATCCGTGAGTGAGCTAGCACACGACAACCCACAACCCCTTAGTCATTTGGCTTTTTTTTTTATGTTCCCACTACTACTGGCTAATCCATGATGGTTGAACCAACATGCCACTTTTACATACATACACATATATTAAATGTGTTATTCATGATTATTCTTCTAATAGAAAATTCTAGCCTCCTTTCTATTAACTAATAACTAATAATGCATTAATAATAATTATGTCTCAATCATGCCTCCAACTGCAAGTATATAGGATATAGTTTGACTTTGATACTAATTCCAATTCATTATCTCATTTCTATTAACTCTGTCACAAGTAAAACAAGACTATACATCAACTAAAGTAGACAGAGTAGACAATAACTTTGTACCTCGAATTTTCATAAACTATTCTCAATATCTATTCACAGTCAATTGTTTTTACTCTCAGTTGGCTTTGTCAAGAAAAAGAAACTTAAGCACGTTGAGTGAAGCTACCTTTTACCTTTATTATGATGAATCCAGAGCTATTACAGTCTCAAGTGATGAATTCCCTCGTGTAAAAGCATGTGCCACACCTCTTCGTGTAAAAGCATGTGCCACACCACCAGAGGTGTCTGCTTTGCCACCTGCCGGGACCATAGCAGAAAAGTTTGTTTCTTGAACCACATAATGTTCCCCATCATTCATGAGAACTATGTTCCTCTGGTTGGTTTAAATTACCTTCTTTTTTCCGGCTAAGTATGAACCCTCTTCAAGATTTCAATATCCTCATATCAGAATGCTGCTTTTGTACACCAATATAGATCTGGAGCCTACATATCTTGATGCCAATGCCATTCCAGAAGAAGTTGGCTGTGAGAATGCCAATTAAGAGCACTCAAGGGCTACTCCCTTGCAGAAGCTTTTCCTGCAGTTGAGAAAAAGAAGTACAAGAACTCAGCTGATGTGTTGTTTGCCCAAAAACTACCTAAGGATTTACAAGCCAGTTACATAACAAAGACATTTATAAATTAATAATAATCATAGGGCTTAAAACCCAACAGTCAAGAGATTTGACGATACAACGGTTTGGGTTGTTTAACCTGTAGCCCCCTTTTAGAAGTGTGTTTGAACTAACATCTTGGCACTTATCCTTTTGTTTAAATAAGGCTCGAGAGACCTACTCCCTGTGTGGTAAGACGCAAATTAGTCCAAAAAAAAAAAAAACCCTAATAAGATCTCAAAGAATATTTGAATCCGGTCTCCTATGATACTTGGCACAATTGGCCATTGATGTCAATAAGGGAAACTTCCTAGCATCTAATTATATCTAATAATTTATGCCCTTTCCAAGAAAAAAGTATGTCTAATAATTCAATAAAAGTAGCATGCTTTTGTCAATATAAATGCAATAAGTCCAATTTTATAAGGTAGTTTGCTAGGTTTCAGCATTTGAAGAGAAAATTAGGAAAAGGTAATGATGTTAATGTCTTTATAATTGTTTACCTTGCAGCATCTAGCAATTGGCTGGCAATATGCTTTCTTCTGTTGGCAGGAGTAACCCAAATTGCACGAATTCCACAAACAGCAGGAACAACTTCTTCTTCACATAAAATTGCACCATTCATGTTCATTTCCATTGCCTCAGAATTATTAGTAGGTTTCTTCAAAATGGCTTCTCTCTGGAAAGTGATGTTACCAAACTGCAAGGTAGTTGAATTTGGTTTTGAATCCTTCATCTTAGACTCTTCAGGTCTTTCGTCCAGATAACAAAGACAACTTTATAAGCTTTCGTTATTGGTTCTACAACTAGACATCCTATTATTCTTTGGGATGAAACAAAGAGATAAACCTGAAGTTGGGATAAGAAAAGTAAGTGCAGAAACATGATAATCAAGAACCACAGTAAATGCAAAATGGAAGTCTGGGAATATAACTAGAAAATGAAAACAATGAGAACATCAAAAACATATTTGATCCTGAAATTTGATGGCATAACAATTTAGAAGCCCAATTATACATATTAAGATGGATGTGTGCAAAAGAATCAACATGATCGAGAACTCTGAAATTGCCCAGTTTATAGTAAGTTAAGCACCTGATAATTCTTATGCAATATCCATCCACTTCCAGCTCTTTTTCCATCATCTTCACCACCTCTTCAACCTTCCAGTATAACAAAATTTATAAAGATTTAAGAAAAATTTTAGATTAACTCAAGATAACTAAATTTCACTAAGTACTTCATTTCAACACTCCAAATTTAGTAGAGTTTGGACCTTGTTCTTGTGAGCAGAAGGGTCAGAATCCAACACCAACAAAATACGGCCGCCTTCAACAGAGAGAATATCGATAACCCTTTCGTGAGTTCATCCCTACCAATGGTGCACAAATGCAATTAGAAAGAGACCCAGAAAGAAACCAGAAAAAATAAAACGTTGGGTGTTTACCTTAAATTGGATTCCACAAGTGTACTTCTTATGAAATGCTTTATGAGATTGTTCATCGTCTTCATCCCCACGAGCATATTTGATTCCACATGTGGAACAAAAATGGAGCAAAAAATCAGACTGACCGAAAAGTAAATGGTACTGAGTGTAGCTTCTTTTCTTGTTCTTCACCACAATTTTGGTCGATGAAGCCAATTCTGCTTTTGCAGACGAATCGTCTAGAATTGGAATTTTTGTCTCCGAGTCGACACGTTGTGGACTTTCCACATTCCTTAAGAGTTAAACGAAAGGGATTTCATCAAATAACAACCAATTACAATTTATAAGAGAAGAAGAAGAAGAGAAGAATCTGGGATACCTTCGCTTATACGTGTTGATGAATTGGTGCTTTGCCTTTTCCCAGATCTTTAATGCTCCATAGTCATTGTCGTCGGCGTTTGAATTCAAGGGTTCCGACGACCTGTGGGATGATATCGAAGAAGAGGGTTTGAAGAAGGCACTGATTTTGGATTGCATGATTGGAAAGACTTGTATTCCGAGTTCAGGAGAAGAAGATTCATTCTGCATTTGTTCTTGTGGTTCTTAGACTCTGGAAATTTTGCCGCCATGGGATTGCTGAAATTTTGTCCTCCCGCACTTTTTTTCTTTTGGGTTTTAACTCTAAACGGAAAGAAGTTATCCCAAAAAACAGCCTATAAAATGAAAGGAAAAAAATTATATCCTAAATAGTGAAGTTTTCTGTTGAAAAAAAATCTAGAATATTATGGGTCCATCCTCTTCTAACTTAGATATAAGTAAATTTCTTAAAAGAAATTAGATTTGAATATCATGATCTAAGTAAATTTCTTAAAAGAAATTAGGTTGCCTCCTCATATTGTGATTAACAGCTTAGACCATGAAAGGGCAAAAGGGCATTAGAATTTGACAAAACAAGAGCACCTTTACAAACACTAGACAGAACTATGGACTGAACACAGAAATATCATATCCCTATAAATTGGCAAGGCAATACATCTAGAGCATATATTTTGGTGATATATGCATGTCCACCTCAAACATAAATGTACACAGGCTTAAGTTCTTTCATTTTAAAGTGTAAAGCTAAGGTTTAACTTACAAAAATAGATAAAAGATTCAAATGTTCCTCTATAATGAAAATGAATATCCACAATGCAAAGAAACAAGAATACACAATGCAAAGAAATCCAAATAAGAAATTAGGCCATAAAAAAGGTAAAAAGGATAAAACTTACAGCATGCTCAATGAAGGGAAAAAACCAACATCCCAACCATAGAAAGTGAAAATTTTAGCATAAAACTTACCTAACAACACCTCAAAGTAGCCTCAAATTGGCAAGTTCAAACTTTGAACTCTTAAACCCTGTAGAAAGAAAGGGGAAAACACGTCTAAAATTAATTAACAAATCATACCAATATTAAAATTGAGATGAACATAACCTAAAAAAAATCTATACGTCTGGTACATAACCTTATGGCTAATGTACACTTTCTTTGTGTTTTGACATGAACACAATGGAGATGAACATAACCTTTAAATAAACATCAAGAAAACTATTAACAAATATTCTAAAATAGCTCTATGCATGATTGGCTAATGTACACTTTCTTTGTGTTTTGACATAGGAAATGTCGAATATGGTACATAGAAATAGTTGAAATTGGGTTAGTGAATGAGGACTTGAATGGTATCTCAAGAGGGGAGGGTCCTAGTACCTCAAATGACTTTGTTTATCTTGTAAATTCATTATCTTTTATATGCAACGACTTCTCCTCAAGTGCCTATAAAAATTATCATGGTGTCATTCTGAAAATATAAAGACATGAATAATAGTCTACACTCTCGGGTAAAAAAGAACACACACACGTTTGATTAGATGAAAGGTCTAAAAATAGAATTCCAATGAATTTTCTGACCAGACGAAGTTTTTCTCACAATTAAGAAAGTTGAACATAGGTTACCAAGATAGACCATAGAAGGTTTTTCCTCATTTTCCCTTGTCAAGAAATATTTCTCACACAGTTCTAATTAATCTTTAACCATGTAGCATTTAAAGTTATAAGTGACCCACTAAATAAAATAATAAGATCAATAATAATGTGGCTAAATATGAAAGGTTAGTAGTATGGAACCTAGATGGGTCTGCCTAAACTAACTCAAAACCCAATTATTGGGAAATTGGATGGGATAGCAAAAAGTGAGATGTTGTTTGGATTTATGGCAAAAATGAGGAATAATAAGATTTATGGCAAAACGTGTGCAAGGGACATGGGTAAATTTTCCATAATACATGTTTTGCCCTTGATTGATTTACATATTCGACAAATGAAATACAGTGTAAATGGCAAGATTGATTCATAACCAAAATTAAAATACAGTGTAATTGTGGAACTTGATTGATAGTCGAAATTATCAGATTATACCTAACACATTCGATTTCAAAACTGAATTTCAACGGCATCCCTTGATTTTCGCCCAGATTTTGAATTCAAATCTATTTTTAGTATTCAAAATAGATTTTCATAACTACTTTATCAATTAATTAAAAATTAACGAATTTCATACTTATTTTTCTCCCTCAACTTTCTAATTTAATTTATATTTATTATCAAATTTCATTAATTCAAATCTATTATTAATATTTAAAATAGAATTTCATAACTACTTTACTAATTAATTCAAATTCAACAAATTTCTTCCTTATTTTTCTCTCTGGATTTTTATTTTTAATTTATATTTATTATCAAATTTTATTTTATTTTAATATTCAACAATTATTTAAATTTTGGTCAAGAATATAACGTATTTTAATTGTATTTTAATCTTTTTTTATTATTTTATACATATTTTGATTAAATTGATTGTATATTTTTCATATTTCATTTTCACAATAATTGAAATTATATATATATATATATATTTTATTTTTTAAAAACCCAACAAATTTCAACAAAATTTGAAATGTCTAATAAATAAAAATTAAATAATAATAATAATAATAAGTAAATGAAAGAAAAAAGAGAAAAATGTAACCCTACGAGCTACCGCTTCTCCCTCTTCTCACTTCTGTTGTTCTACCATTATTGCATAGCAGCAGGTTTTTTTTTTTTTTTTTTTTTTTTTTTTTTTTTTTTTTTTTTGCTTTTTCTCACTTTTTTTTGGTCGTTCATGAGTCTATAATCGGTAGCCATACAACTCTCCATCTATAATTTTCTTCCATTCAATTGTACATTCTTCTTCTCTTTGATGTTTTCACCCATTATTGAATGCCAACAAGATCCATCTCCTCTCTTTTTTTTTTCTCTTCTTATTTCACTCTCTACTTTAACCACAAACCACCATGCTAAATCTTGTTTTCTGTTGCAATCCTCCACCAATTGGTTGTTTGCCTTAAAAATGTGTTTGACACATTCTATTTTTGCATCAATATATATTTTTTTTAATTTATGTTTGTGTATCTTCTATAATACTTAAATACAGTGTATTTACGTTGGTTTAGCTCTTTTTGGTATGTTGCATTGGTTACCGTGATAATTGTTTAGTTATAGTGTATTTAAAGTTTTTTAACGTTTTTGAAATTTTCCAGCTTCAACTTATGAACGTTAGGTATTTATTTGTAAGTGAGGGCAGTTTTGACAATTTGATATTATTATTTTTAATTATTTAATTCGATTTTTCTATTTTCACAATTTTAAAAACTTTTTGCTATTTTTCCAAATAAAACCTCTAAATTTGTTATTTATCTGGTCAGCCCAAGATTATTTTCTGGAGTGATATTTTTTTGGGCTGACCAGATAAATAGTAAAAGAGATTTTTACATGAAAGGCTATCTTTTTGCTATATTTTTCAGAAATATCTTAAAATTTAAAATTTTACAATAAAGGCTTTTTGTATTTTTGTTGCCCCATTTGCCCTCAATTCACGTTTTTTGTTTTATTTTTTTAATAATTCTTTTTCAATGATTAGCCCATTTTTTAAGTATTATTTTTAAATAAAAATAAGCTAATCATTAATGAGCCTCTTTTTTGAAGGGTTGTTTGATATTCTCAATGTTTGGGAAATGTGTTGTAGGTAGGGTTAATGATTGTGTGTTGTTTCATATTCTATTCCATTTTTATTAGTTTTTTAATGTAAAATTATATTTTAAATTTTGGCTTATCCTTCATTCTCATCTTCATCTTCCTCTTTTGGTGTTATCTATATTTCGTCCCAAACGAAAGGTATGCTTTTTTGTGTGTGTGTTTTTTTGTTTATATTATCATATTCATCTCCCACATTATTCTTGTTATTTTCTTTGAAATTCGTTTACAATATTTTTTTTAATTTTTAATTTTTTTCGTTTTAACGTTTTTTTGTTCGATTTTTTCTTTTCTTTTTTTGTTTTGTTTTTTTCTTTTTTTCTTTCCAGTTTTCTTTATTATTGTTGTTTCCCACGTTTTTTTTCGGAGATTTTTGTTTCATTATTTTTTGTTCCTTGTTTTCTTTTGTTTTAAAACATTGACAAAGTTTTTTTTTACTTACTTACTTCTTTTTTTTTTTTAGTTTCTTTTTTATTATTTTCATATCCCATTTTTTTAAATAGAAATTCGTTTCCTCTATTTTTTTTGTTATATTAATTTTATTTTTTTTAACAACAGTTACACGTTTTATTTTTGTTTTTTTTCTAGTTTTATTTATTATAAAACGTTTATGTTTGATTTTATATATATATGTGTGTGTGTGTGTATTTTGTGCAGATTGTCGGGATATTTCTTCTTCTTCGTGGCCATTGGGATGGGTTAGTGGCATCAATCCCCTTTTTCTATTTTATTTAGGTTTGAAATACCCCTTGTATGTATACAGAGGTATATGCATCATATACTAATGTATATGATTAATTTTTGTTTTGTAGGTAATGTTTTTGTTCCTATTTTATATGATGGTCGTTTCAACGAGAGGGATAATTTCGTCAATTACAAAGTAGCTGAAATAGGTTTTTCATGATGAAATGTGCTTTGATGAGTATCAACAATCAATTGTAGATAAGATAGGCACTGTAGGTAGTGTAGGGAACGTTGAGATTTTTGTTTCTATTGGATCAAATGATTTTATAAAGAAGGATTTGAAAGTTTCTGAAGATAGGGATGTTCGATGGTTGTTTCGCTTAATTTCTAGTGGTGTTGAAAAATATTGCTCCTTGATTATTGTTTTTTCAAATAACCTATCGTTATTCTTGGACAATATATCTCGTAATGAAACAATGAGCAATATTGATGAAGGTCAATATTATGAATTTATTGATTTGGCGAAAATAACACCTCATTTCCAAGTAAAGATGAATGACATATTTCCATCAAAAGATGTGTTGTTGAATGTCTGCAAGCGATTGCGATTAGAGATAACTTCCAATTTCAGACTCTTAAATCAAACAAGCAAGTATTGGTCTTAAGTTGTATTATTGATGGATGTAAATGGTATCTCCGCGCTCGTTTGATTGGCGATGATGGGAATTGTACTTGGATTATAATAAGATTTGATCATGAGCATTCATGCTCTTTGGACGTTGTGTTTTCTGGTCATAGGCAAGCTTCATTTTCTGTTATTAAAGAATGCATTAAGAAGAAGATTACCATTGATGGTAATCCACTGATTTGTCCTAAAGATATAGTGAATTATATTCGAGTTGAGCACAGATTGACAATAAGTTACCAAAAAGCTTGGCGTGCCCGAGAAGCTGCTCTAGATGAAATTAGAGGTTCCCCTAATGATTCTTATAAGATGATTCCAACTTTTGCATTCCAATTATGTGCTAAGAACCCAGGTACATTGTTTATAACCCATAGTGGATTGTATATATTTTA
Source organism: Lagenaria siceraria (assembly GCA_002890555.2). Lineage (NCBI taxonomy): Eukaryota > Viridiplantae > Streptophyta > Magnoliopsida > Cucurbitales > Cucurbitaceae > Lagenaria > Lagenaria siceraria. The sequence continues at coordinate 8,784,652 of CM016483.1, read as the reverse complement.
TAGTTTATCATGTATGTTGTAAAATTGTTTATTACCACCAGCATTTGCATTCCATCTATCTCCTAGAAACTCATGTTGATTGTTTATATTTCTTATTTTATTTTATATGTAGTATGGCTTATCATATATTTTGTAACGTTGTTTTCACCGAAATCATTTTTATTTCATATATATGATAGAAAACGAGGTACATTGTTTATATTTCATGATTTATCATATATGTTGAAACATCATTTTTAACGATAGCATTTGATTTCAATTTATCTTATATAATTCAGGGTACATTGTTTATATTCAATTGGTGGTTTCATACATTTTTCGGTTTATCCTATTTTCTGAATCATTGTTTACATTATATCTTTATAGGTTCTATTACAGATTATAAGATTGATGATCATGGTCATTTTATATTTTTCTTCATGTCATTGTCTGCTTGTATTTCTGGATGGGAACATTGTCGTCCGGTTATATCTGTTAATGATACTAGTTTGAAGAACAAGTATGGTGAGACACTTTTAACTGCTTGCGCCCCAGATGCCAATGATAAGATATTTCCTTTAGCATTTTGTGTTGTTGATTCTGAGAATGACCGTTCGTGCCAGTGGTTTATGAACCCGTTAAAACAAATTATTGGGGATCGTAATGATGTTGTCATTGTTTCTGATAGGCACAAAAGTATAGTAAAAGCAGTTGAGTTGGTATTGCCTAACTGTGTCCATTGCATATGTTTGGTGCATTTGCTAAGGAATATAAAGCCTCATTACAAGCTTGTACATTCCATATTTTTTTCATGTGCCTTGGCTTTTAATGTTGTGGATTTTGAAGTTCAGATGCGGCAATTGGATTCTAGTGCTCGAGGCATTCGAGATGAGTTAGAAAGTATTGGTTTTGAAAAATAGTCTCGTACGTTCTCTCCTCGTAGGAGGTATAAAATAATGTTGACGAACAAGTCAGAAAGTTTAAATGCTACCATTCTAAAAGCTAGAGATTTACCAGTTTGTATGATGCTTGAAGTGTTAAGGATGAGATGCAACAGTGGTTCTTTGATAGGAGAAATGAAGCAGAATTTCATATGACAGTGTTTACTAGAGCCACTAAGCTCCATTGAAGGGAACAAATTGATAAAGGCAGAACGATGCGCGTTATTTTTCCATATATAGTACGGTTTATTTAGTTAGAAAAATATAGTGGATGTTTGGCAGTATATAAGCAATACCCATAGTAATATTTATTATTATTTGCAAGTTTTTCCAGTGAATAACATGCAATATCAAGTGATAGATGGACAATTCAACATGATGTGCACCTTCCTTTTAGAATGTGTAGTTGTAGAATGTGGGATATTTTGCAAATCTCATATCCTTATGCATGTGCTGTGTTGAGTAGGAAGAACTTATCTATTAAGGATTATGTTTCACCTTATTATCTTAATACGAAGCTTTCTTCGATATACAAAGACTCCATCTTCCCGTTAGGTGATCCCCGTGGATGGAACATTCCTAAAGATGTAAAGTCCATAAATTGCCTTCCTCCCAATGTGAAGCGTCCAGTTGGTAGGCCAAAGAAGTTGAGGATTCCTTGTCAGATGGAATTTAATAAGCGTGTTAAGTGTGGTCGTTGTGGAAGGGTTGGTCACAATCGAAGGTCGTGCAAATTCCATCTTATGCAATAGATATTTAGTTGGTTTTATGAGATTATTTCATGTTTTTGTGTTTAATATGTTTGCTTCCGATTATGTTATGGTTCACTTATTTTAATATACATTTGTATATTCAATATATTCTTGTTGCCCTCCGCTAAGATATTGTTTTAATGACTTTGTTATATAAGTGTGCATTAAATTTGTAAGAATTAAGAAGGATATTACAATAGTGTTATCGAATATATATATTATAATAAGAGGGTATTATTGTGAAAGTGTACTGATTATACGCTTTCTTATATTCTATATACTTATACAATATAAAAAACAAATTTATTGCATAATTTAATAAAAAAATATATTGAATATACAAAGGAAAGTATACAGGATATATGAAAGTATATAGGATATACACTTTTTCGTATATCCTATATACTTATAGAATATAAAAAACATATTTGAAGTATATAGGATATACACTTTCGTATATCCTATATACTTATCCTATATACTTATTTTGTTTTAAATATAAAAAACAGAAGCATAGATAATGATAATAGTTTTAAAAAAATTCAAACATAAGGCTAAAAATGATAAGAAATTTTAATCCTAAAAGCAAGTATATAACAATATATCCATAACTTTAACATCCAACTAAACTATTGAACAAAAAATTAAAACCCATCCCATAATCCTTGTCTTACATTTTTTGATTTTGGGTTCAGAAAAAGAAATAAAGAACCAAAGTTCAATGTAATAAAGAGAGTTTATGGTTGTGACAACAGATTGAATGTAGGTGCAAAGTCTTCAATTTTAACTTTCTTGCTTGCCATTTTTTCCTCAGTTGAACCAAACTTTGTTGTGAAAGGGGATTTCATCATTTTTTAAGGAATGATGTTCCTCTTCCCCTTTGTTCTTCTGTTTTATTTTCTTTGATTGGAGCTTTTCCTCGATCTTGTTTCAATATAATCCCCAGTACATTATGACGTTCGTTTCCATTCAATATATATAACTAAAAATGTAACAATACTTAGATATGTTTATATATACCTTAATCACTTCCTTCTTAATTTTCTCCACTTCAAGCAAGAATGTTTTGCTAAGTTCGATTGAACTCAAAAATATCCCTTGCACATTTTATATTTTCAATATATTTTTTGTTAAAATATAGTTATGAGCAATAGATCAAATCATTGATATAAAATATTCTTAAGTACATTTATCATAATATGTACTAATTATAAGTATCATTCCCCTCAACAGTATGTTCCTATTTTTTTCAAGAAGAACAACTTTAAAAAAAAGAAAAGTAAAGTTTATGAGAAGAAAATAAATTGTTAAATACAGTATACCTGAACATCGCCTTCTTCCCCTCCAGCTTCATCTTCTTTTTCTTCTTCAAATTGTCCTCTTCTATTTCCCTCATTGCCCCCAGTTTCATTGTTGTCTTCATAATTTTCTACTTCACTTTCTACAACTTTTTCATTTTCATTCTTCCACCGCCGCGCCCCACCTCTATCGTTTTCCTATCTTCTTTCATTGTCGAGGTTCACCTTCTTTCGTAGCTATGTGAATCTTGAAAATCTTCAAGTTTTAGTCTCAATCTCCTTCTCTCTTTCACTTGCATCCAAGGTTATTTTTATTCTTTTAGATCTAAATTTCCTCTCATTAATTTCATTGTTGTTTTTATCCTCTTGTTGTTGTGTTTTTTTTCATGGTTGTTTTGTTGTGTCAATTGGCTTTATTGGATTTTCATGGTCGTCGGATCGATTGTCACTGCAACACACGGTATTTATTTGGTCGTCGATCTCCATTATTTTGCTAAGATTGTCCAGGTGCTGAGGAGACTCTTTTAGCTTGTATAACCTTGTGTTGCAGGTAAAGTGTTTGAGAAAATGTCTAAGAGGAATTTACTTCTATCTTTCTCTTTTTTAATACTCGTTTGATGGTTTTACTTTGCATATTTCCTTATTCGGTGATATATTGGAATCGAGAAAGAGAATGAATGGACTTAGACTTAGTGGTAGTTAGTTGACATTTAGGCAGGGGTTGATTGAACTTCTACAATGAGCTATTTGATTTCATGTTTTTTTTTCCCTTAAAAGAACTAACAACAGACTTAAATACACATATTAGCACAAACTAATTGTTGGCCGAAACAATGGTAAATGAGATGTAGACTAATGGACTATTATGAAAAACCTCATACTTTGAATAGCGTGAGTTGCCATGACTTTGCATAAAACGAGCGTTTTTTTGAAGCTATCGTAGACCTTTTTTCCTGTAAAAACCATTGATCTTTTTTTAGCTTTAACTTGCTCTGTGATTCTTTGATTTATCGCCTTGCAATGCCATTTGCATTAATTTTGTTCTTGTGATGTTGAGTCTTGGACGATTAAAGAACACATAATCCCTATGTTACAAAAATTTGAATTCTATTCAGTTCTAATTTTTGAAGTTGTGGCAGAGCTGGTGGTTTTAGTGGAAAGTATAAGGAAGATATAGTTTTCCTCATCTGGTAAGATATAGTTTCCTTTGTTTTTGACTCAAGTGTAGAAGCATTACTAATACATATTTTTTGTTAATTAAACTTGCCTTAGGTTCTTTGTCAATTATTGCTTCACTGGATTTTTGAACTAGGTATGCTTATTTGTGGGTATGAGAAGTCCTATCAGAAACTTCTTTATTAGTTTTTCTTCACTAGATTTTTGGGTATGGCCTCTGAATTCTTTGCATATAGCAGCAAAGTTTTATGGCAAAAGACTAGTGATTTTTAAGTTGATGATGAGATATCATGACTAAAATTTATATCTATATTTTTTTCTTAAAAAATAGCAATAAAGTTACATGCATTTCTGAGAGAATTATGGGGGCCTGAACCCTTTTTGTTGTAGGTGCATTTACGTTAAAAACCTAGTTGAAATTTAGTGTAACTTGTACTATTTTAAATTTTTAATGCCTACTCACTTTGGTTTTACAAGCTTCGTATCAAAGAATTCCTTCCATCTTCTCTTTTGGAATTTTTTTTTAAATAATGTTAATTTAAAAATATTTGACAAAAATATGGTAGAAAGGAAACTAAACCCAAAAATAGGGTGGTGTTGTTGGAATCAAATGTTGATTGTGTTGTGCCGTGAAAAATCCACTGCCTTGAAAGCAAAATCGACGCGACTTCGGTGCTAAGTCGTCAAAGCCAATTGCTCCCCAAGGTTAACACAACTCCCGATCGCTGACGTGCACTCGTCGGAGAACGGGTTGTAATCAATGAAAAAAATGCTCAGAAATCAGCCAAGAACCAAAATTAAAACATAAAATTCTTATCTCTCCTTTTTCTCCAAATTGAGAGTTATCTTTTTAAGGAAAAATAAAATTCACTTTTTAAAACAAAAGAAAACCGTTTTCAAATTAATTTTAAAACGGTTTTAGAATTAATTGATACAAATAATTAATTCTTGAATTAATTAAAACGGTTTTTCAGTTATATTTTCTTTTGTTATATTAGTCATTTCCAACAATCCCCCATGAATGACTTGGTATAACAAAAAACAAAAGACATTTTATAAAATTTATTTTCTAAGCAAAGTTAGGAGACCAAACTTAAACATCAATATCTTGACGATTTGAATTGATGCATAGTGAAATGGGGCAACAACTTTGTTAGAGAGTGAGTTACCTCTTGAACTTTCAATAACTATGGTTGAGACCTCCATAATACGTTTTACTCCTTAAATTTCCATTGATTCCGCGATAAAAAGCGTGCTATTTAAGGCCATGCACATAAAACCTCGGGTCAACGTGAAAGCTCTAGAAAAAAAAACTCTTAAACTTTTTCATAGAAGGCGGCCACACCTTCACAATTATGTTAATTGCTTCATCAAGTCTATCACAATAGACCACTCAAAACTGAGCTACGAAGACTTCACATCTAGTCCATACCAAGACTAACTTCATCAAGTCTGTCAAAGACAGACCACTCAAAACTGAGCTATGAAGATTTTACAGTTATCCATCAAGTCCATACTAGGACCAACTTCATCAAGTTTGTCAAAGATAAACCACTCAAAACTGAGCTATGAAGATTTTAGCGTTATCCATCAAGTCCATATTAGGACCACCCAAAAGAAGAGCTATGGAATTTTTAAAGGTTTTAGTTTTGTCCATCAAGTCCATACTAGGACCACCCAGATAAAGAGCTATGGACCATCAAGTCTATCGCAATAGACCACCCAGATAAAGGACTATGAACCACTATAATGGTTTAGTGAGAGAATCTGCTGAATTCCTCTCAAATCTTACAATGAAATAATCCTCCTTTTAGTAACTGTTTCGCAGCTCCATGTTTGAGGCGTTTATGCCTCCTTTTGCCATCATACACATTATTCTTGGCAATTCCTATGCTAGTTGGTGAATCACATTGCAAAGAGATTAGTACTAATGCCCCTCACAATAGTACTTCTCTCAATAGGCTTCTAAGCCACTCATATTGATGTCCCCCACAATGGTGCATCTCCCAGTAGGCTTCTAAGCCTCTCCGTTAATTCTAGAGCAATAAATTTAGACCCAATGGTGGACCTTGCTATACAAGTCTGTTTTGCAGACTTCCATGAAATGACTCCTCTACCCAATAAGAACACATCCACTAGTAAAGTTTACTTCGTCATTCTAAGGTACCCAGTTTGCATACACTATCTTTCTAGTATGGCAGAAAAATATTAAAATGCAAATAATAAAATATTGTACCTTTAAGATATCTTAATAAATGACGAAGGACAGTCAAATGATCGTTATCAAGATTATGTGTATATCTACTCAACCTTCTCACAACATATGCAATCATAGGTCTAGTATAGTTCATAAAAACATAACACTTCCTATAATCCTTGCATATTTAGATCGAGAAACACTATCTTCCTTATTTTCTTAAGACTCATACTAGCTTCATAAGGTGTTCTTATAGGAGCATCATTAAAGCAATCAAATCTTTTTAGCATTTTTCAATATGTGATTGGTATAAAGAAAATCTATTTTCACTTTTCCTTATCTTAGCATCAAGTATCACATTACCCTCACCTAAATATTTCATTTCAAACATGTGAGGACATAAATAACTTAGTATTGTTACTTATATCTATGTTCGTATAAAAAATCAATATATCGTCAATATACAAATAGATAATCACACAATCAGCTTCAAACAACTTTAAGTAAACACATGTATCACAATAGTTTACTTTAAAACCTTATAGAGATTGTGTGAATTTACATACCTTCAGGTAGTGTTACACATATATTTCCTCGTCTATCCATCTGATATATTAGATGGCTACGTATTGCTGCAAATGCTATCAAGACTCTATAGTAGTTATTTTAGTTGTACGAGAGTATGCATTAGAATATTTGATGTCTTATTTACATACACTGAATTGATTTATTTCAATGTCTCTTCATAAGCTACTAAATAGTTAATCGACATTTTCTCTTTTCAAGATTATAGACATGCTCAAAACTGTATACTTTCAATTAATTGAAATACATATGTACATTTATGTACGCACAATTGTCTCATATCTAACTAATGTGAGACTTCGGTCATATTCCAACAATCCTCTCCTCGAACAAAGGATCAACTGAGTCTCCCCTGAAGTAGTCATTCATCCACTTAACTCTTATCTAGGCTAAATCTTTTTCACCATAACATACTGCCTATTCGATAAAGTTCAAACATGGATCACACCACGACTACTTTCGAGGTCCCGCTACATCTTTGTTTGACACATAAGGATTATATCAACATGACTAAACTAGGAACACGACTTTGATACCACTTTACAAAATAAGTTAGAAATTGTCTCATACCAATTTTCAAAATCAATATATGTAATGGGCAGGGCATATCAAAGATTTACATCAGACATTCTAAATACATCAACAATGTGCATCACATAATCATGCAAATTTCAAACAGTAAACATACACATCCAACAACCCATAAGGCCGTCAACAGAATAACCACTTACTAGGAACAACAGCTCTTCGAATATCTTAACAATTGGTATTGTATCTACTTTGGGCATAAGCCCTCATGCCTTATAAAATATCACATATTTTATAGCTTAGACAATATCTCAAATTATCATCAAATATACAAGCTTCATGAAATTCAATTTAAAAGTAATAATAATACTTTTCAAACTTCATGAAATTTAATGGCCAAATATGACAGTTTAATCATGCATAAACTTTGTCAAATATAACACATGGAACATTATTTCCATTCATGATAATCATATTTGCTCAAAATTGATCACAATAATATTTCATTTGATGTATGAAAACATTTTAATTTCTTATTGCACATGTCATTTGCTACTCATGAAATATTATAATATATAGGGCTCTTTTCAAATATAGAAAAATGAGTAAAACTATTTACAAATATAGAAAATTTTTAAAGTCTATTAGTGATAGAGCGCGATAGAATTCTATCGCTTTCTATCGCGAGCGATAGAATTTATTTGCTTGAGCGAGAAAGCGAGAAAGCGATATAATTCTATCGCGATTTATCACTGATACACAGTAAAAAATTTCTATATTTGTAAATAGTTTGATATTTTTTCTGTTTATAGTAATTTCCATAATATATATTTATCAAATATATTGAGTATATACCATGTTCAAATTTAGCAATGAAATAAAATTGCTACATTCTCATCCACATGTAAAAAATTAGAATTGTGGAACAAACTAACAAACCACATGAACTAACCACGTCAGCACATGCCACATCAAACACTACCTCATTAATCATGAGTAAACTCAGTCCAACAGTTCAACAAAGAGATTATGAAATAATATATAATTTCTTGCCAAATTTCCAATGGCTATAATATCTAAGACAACAAATATTATTTTCGTTATTTGGATATTACACATAGCAAGACCTTTCAACCTTTCTTACACAATGGCTCTAACCATGAAGCTTAATTTCCTTCTTTTTTTGAGAAAATAGTTTCCTAATACATTTTTTCAAATAATGTACCGTTGGTCTTTTTCCAAAACCAAGGATAAATTAATTATTAGAAAAGATTCTTATTATTCTTTCTTTGTATACATGAATTCTCCTTCTTGTTGTAATTGTGTGTCAAGATTGCCTAAGTAGAGTTCAAGAAATCTCTATCACATTTGATCCAATTTTTAATCAATCAAAAATATCTTCAACATATGTGAAAGTTGAATTTAGATTTGGATCAAGAAGATTTTATCACAAGCACCTATGATATTTTATTTGAGTCATTATTTCTTTATTTACCAAAATTTCTTTACTAAAGATAACCAAATTTGAAACATAATCTTGAAATTCATCAGAATTTCACAAACACACAATAACAATAACACTACCAGACAATTTCAGAAAACAAAAAATTATTTCAAATTATGCAGATCAATAACAATAAGAATCCAAAGAAACTCACCTCTAGACACGTCATAAATTATGCAGAATATTAAATTAGTACCTTGCCAAGACCAGTACGCCACTGATAAACCCCCACAATTGAATATCAAGTATTGCTCATCAAATAAACTCCACCACCGTGATGATTTTTTTTTTTTTTTTTTTTTTTTTTTTTTTTTGCTTTGACTTGATTTCCATCCATTTGACTAGCATCAATTTCATTTTAAAACCAGTCATTCCAGGCTTTGCAAACTAGTTGATAAAAATTCACTTTCACTTCAAGGCATACTAGTTGATCCTGATAGATTTTATAGATTCAACTTGGAAAATGTGGACTCCCAGAATTCTTCAACTCTTGGTGATAATCCTTCATGTTCACAACATATTCTACCTACTTCTATTCTCAAATATTGTACTTCTTTTCGATTGTGGCATAATAGATAGGTCACTCTACTATTTCTATTATTCAAAATGTATTGAATTCTTGTAAACTTTCATATTCTCAATATCGACGGCAAGAACATGGAATTTGGAATCGGCAACCATAATCATTTTTCTCCAAATTCAGAATCACATAGAACAAAGAGAGGCAACAGAAGTGGATTTGATCGACATTTGGTAAAAATTCATTTTGCTTTCAAATTGTTGGAATCAAATGTCGATTGTGTTGTGCCGTGGAAAATTCACTACCTTGAAAGCAAAATCGGCGCGACCTCCGTGCTAAATCGTCAAAGCCGGTTGCTCCCCAAGGTTAACACAACTCCCGATCGCTGACGTGCACTCGTCGGAGAATGGGTTGGAATCAATGAAAAAAATGCTCAGAAATCAGCCGAGAACCAAGATTAAAACATAAAATTCTTATCTCTCATTTTTCTCCAAATTGAGAGTTATCTTTTTAAGGAAAAATAAAATTCACTTTTTAAAACAAAAGAAAATCGTTTTCAAATTAATTTTAAAACGGTTTTAGAATTAATTGATACAAACAATTAGTTCTTGAATTAATTAAAATGGTTTTTCAGTTATATTTTCTTTTGTTATATATTAGTCATTTCCAACAGTGAACTCGTGTACCCGGTCCACGATTACCAAAAACGTGGACCGAGTACACGAGTAAGGTTTGAAACTCGTGGACCCGGTCCACTTCCCCTCCACGTCATCTCCCTCCCTGCCACTGCTCACGCTGACCGGTCTTCTTGCCACGCCTGCAAATTCCATATGGAACTCGTGTACGGGGTACACAATTTTCATCCAGTTTTTTTTTTTAAATCAACAAAGATTTTGGAGTGTGGTACGACAACGTGTTGGTATCTCTCTGGTATGGAAAATCGGAAATGGTAACCGCTCTACTTCCTTTTTTTTTAAAATTTTTTTTATTTATTTATTACTAATTTTCCTGTGCGTTTGCTTTTAATTAATTTTGAAACGTAGAAACATACTTTACATTTTTCTCCTCTTTTTCTTTCTAACTATTAAAACCCATTAATGTTACCCGACTTTTCTATTAATTTAGGTAAAATTACAAATTATTAGTAAAAAAAAGTGATTTTTTTAAAATAATGTTAATTTAAAAATATTTGACAAAAATAGGGTAGAACGGAAACCCCAATGTTTTTTTTTTTTTAAAAAAAATCAACAATTAACTTTCTTATTATTGTTATTTTATATCATACTCATATAAATATGTCTCAAGATAAAAGATAATTTGCATTAGTTCTTTTTATTTCAAGATAGAAGTTCATAATAACTAAAACTTTAAATTACAAGTTAGTCATGTGCCACATGGTGGTCGTCTTCATTGACGTTGCAGACGACGAGGCACATGCACTTCAAAGTGTTGTTGTTGATGAATTAATTCATCGATATCCTCTTGAGTGACGATTGTAAACGATGAAATTTTTGTTGATATAGTTGTATGGGATTAGAAGGACCAACGATGAATTAATGAATTAATCCATCAACAACAATATTTTGAAGTGCTTATACCTCGTCGTCCACAACGTCAATGAAGACGTCCACCATGCGGCACAGGACTGACTTGTAATTTAAAGTTTAAGTTATTATGAACTTTTATTATCTTGAGACACATTTATATGAGTATGATATAAAATAACAATAAAATAAGAAATATAATTGTTGATTTAAAAAAAAAAAAAAAAAAAAAAAAAAAAAAAGGAAATCGTGTACCCCGTACACGATTTTGGTCTCATTGACCAATCCACGTGTATGCCATGTGGAAATCGTGTACGGGGTACACGATTTTTCAACTCTATTTTTGTCAATAATTTCCCCTTTCACTCCATTTCTGCAATTATTTTCTTCAACCACTCTATTTTTTGGATTTCTTTCCTAAGTACTTTATTTTTGTCAATACTTTATAATTCAACATTATTTTTGAACTTTATCCTCTCTTTTGAAGTGTTAATATTAATTTGAAAGCTAATTTTACATGTATAATTGCAGTCAGAGGAGGTTGTAAGGGATTTCGGTGCAGTTTTACACCAAAGTTTTTCCGTTAAAAAAGGTTAATTTATTAAGTTATTTTGTTGATTTTTAATGTAATTATAACTAGTATACTTGATTTAAGTGCAGTGCTTAAGTATGTAACAGGATGGGCGTAGGCCATTTGAGTTGGTTTATCATTGCCAATTTTTGATTCATACATTCACACTGCAGTCGTTTGAAGTTAGTAACCATATTGTTGATAATTTGATTAGGGATTTAAGTTTACATTAGATTGTGTTCTCGATGACCAACTAGTGTCTTTAGTGCAGAAACCTAGGTCTTCTTTCAGATATCTCAACAACTTTTTGTAGATGTAAAAATCTCTAGTCTATGAGGGATTTAACTTTTTCAGATATTTAATTTCATTTTGTTTCGTGAGATGCAATTTAGTCTTATTATGTATTATGAATGAGGACGATGAGTAACAAAATGATTTGAGATTTATAGAAAATTTTGTAATTATTGTTGTTTATTCATTTGGCTTACTGCAAGTTTTGGTTATGATTTAATTTTCACATTGGTGATCTTTTTCAAAAGATTTATAATTGTTGATAAAGAAGTATTTATGAAGGCTTCCAAATCTTTAAAAATAGCATTATAAACCTTTAAAAATAATGGAACCTTCGAAAAAGATTATTTGATAGTAAATAATTATCGATAATAATTATCGAAGATATATGACCTTTGAAAATAATAATTTTTTAAGGTTAATAAACCTTTGAAAATTAATAAGGTTATTAAACCTTTTAAAAACATTTTTTCGACGGGATCTATTTCGACACTTTTTGAAGATTGAGATAACCTTCGAAAAAAGGTGTATCGAAGGTTTATTATAATCAACTTTCTTGTAGTGATTTTTGTGTTGAATGGTTTATTGGTAGAAAATTAAGCATAAGGAATATTTTGAAGCACGGAGGCCAAATCGAAGCAATTAGAAGCTTCTTCAAGCAATTAGGCTTGAAGGAGATAAAAAGATTAAAATTTTCCTACTCAAAGAAATGCACCAAAAGAGGGATAGATCTACTAAAAAGTCAGAGGGCACGTGCCCCTCTCAACAAATGACATTTTATATATATGTATGTTGTTTTTAATCAAATATATAAAGAAATTAGTTGTATTTTAAATATGATATATGACTATTTATAGAAAAATGAGACAAACTATTTATAAATATAAAAATTTTTTACCATCTATCAGCAATTAACTTTTATCGTTCAAATGATAGAAGTCTATTATAGGTGACATATTTATAAATAGTTTGATATTTTTTTTATTTATAATAATTTTCCTATGATATATTCGTTTTCAATAGTATGTAGTATAAAGTTCCTTTACTGGCTTTGGGTCACGGCATGCTTTGCATCAGCTGAGGGTTTGAACTTTCAAACAGGTGCTTTTTTTTTTCTTTATAAATTTATTTTAATTTATAGCTTTTAATTTGCAATCAACTTAATAAATTTTCCATATTTCTACTTTTCTACTTTTTCAAAATATATATATTTATAAATTAATTTTTATTTTTATTTTAATATATATGTATATAATATTTAAGTTTTAGTACTACACTTAAAACAACTATTTTTAATCTTTATAAAATTATTTTATGGAAATTGATTGAATAGTAATTTTTTACTTATATATATTGGTGAATAATTCTGTAAAAGTTTATAAAAGTTTTTTAGTTAGTATTACTTAATATAAATATCATATATCATTGCATTTAAAATTGTTGGCTTTTTGGCCCTTAATCTCAAATTAATTAATTTTAATTAATGTTTTGATGATAACAAACCTGATTTTGTTTACTAACACTTTTATTATTTTGAATAGCCCATAGCGTAGAGCTCGGAACAACGATTCTGATGCCTCTCGAATCACCCTAATCGGAGTTCAAACGAAGAAGTTATCGTCGAAATGAAGTTAACAAAAAAATACCGAGGTGGTGGCATGGCCAAATTAATCATCAAATTAGACTAATTAAGGAGTGCCACTTGGAGCATAGAGGGAGTGACACAAGGGGCTTTATTTTGTAATTGGTGGATTTTAATAAAACTAAAAGATATTGATTTTGAAAATAATAAAAAAAATGATTTTAAAAAGAAATGAATTTAATATTATATATATGTATGTGTCTAACGGCTAGTTATTTTTAAAGTAAATGAATTTAATATTATATATGTTTGTGTCTAACGGCTAGTTGATTTTAAAATTAAAAAGAAAATTACTTTTTTACTTTTAATCTCAACCACTCAATTTGCTTTTTACACTATCCAATGGATCAAAATCAAATTCAATTTTTTAGCCCACTTTCCTCTCTTTTTAAAATCTTCCCCACAACTTTTCACACTTTTCAATTCTCAAAATTAGTAAAAGGCCACCATTGTTGCTCTCTCTCCAAGCTTCCAATTTTTATTCTTTTCATCTTATTCTTGAGAGAAATTTCTATTGTATTGTGAGGATTAAAATGTGTAAGCTCAAATTTGTATACCCACTCTTTTTAGAGAGTTTTATTGAGTGATTTAAAGCTTTCAAAAACATTGTAACGGTTTGATCCTAACCCGTGGAAGGGATCGGATTTGCTCTTGAACCCGAAAAAGGAGCAAGGTAGAAGTTCGTTGTAGTTCTCAGAAAGATACAACGACCAATTTTGGTAAAACATCAACGTTGAACTATCCGGATCTGACAAAATTCTTGGATACTTTTTCTTAGCTAACTCAAAATCAAAATGAAATGGATACTCAAAATAAAGAAAAAAAATTCTATTAATAGACTAGCAACTTAATAACTCTCCAAAAAAAATAAAATAAATACAAAATTGAAACATATGTCAAACATAACTTAATTAATTGATCGAACAGTTACTTGATAAATAAAAACATAACTCTCATCAAACTAAAGTAACTAAAGATCTTAAATTTGTAAAATAAAACATCATTCATTTTGATGTTTCAATCGAAATTGAATGTTTTGACATTAGACAACAAATTAGATGTAACAATAGCCAAAATAAACATATTCAGTTACATGGAACAATAGTCAAAATTGACTTTAAAGTCGAAGATTCAATTATTCCACACTACATATTGCAAAAAAAATTATTAACTTGCAAGTGGGAAAAAGATGGTCGTTGTTATGGTTCCTAACAATCCTGACAACTTGTCCACTGCTATAGCTTAACACATATTTTAATAAAGATTATACTTCAACCATGCATCCCCAATCAACAAAAATAATAATAACTTTATTAGCCTCAATTTTTAATCATCGGTCAAAGTAAACTTAGCTCAACGGTCATTGGCATGACCTTCCTTCTTAAAGGTCATTTGATCTATTTGCACCATTGTGTACTAACAAAAATAAAAAACAAGATTGTCTTCAAACAAGGGATAAGAACGAAGTAAATACTTCCATTGATTTGTTTATAATATGTAATAATGCATTGTATGGATGCATGCATGCATATGCTCAAATATTCAAAAGATTCCACGGCTCTCAAATCTCAACACACTCTCCAAACCAAACCCTCGAACACTGTGCAAAAGCAACAAAGAAACAAAGACCATGTGTAAATAAACGTCAATTTAAAAGGAAGCCACCATTTGCTGTGTGTGTTGAGTTGTCATCTACACGTGCTGATCTCTTACTCCAAAATATAACATTTTTCCTTTATAAACAAATATAAAACTGATAGCTTTGTAATTTTAGAGGCAAATCAAACAAAAGAGAAAGGAATGGTTAAGGAGGCTAGAGCTCAAGCAAAAGTAGGGGTTGGAATTGAAACCCTTTGGAATGCTTTGGTTAAAGACTTGAGATTTATCATTCCAAAGCTCATGCCCAATATTGTTGAAAAAATTGAACTCATTCATGGAAATGGTGGCCTTGGTTCTGTCTTGCTCTTCCATCTTGGCCGTGGTGAGTTTCATCTTTATTCATATATAACTTGTTTCTATCATATTTGTGAATGCTTAGATTTAGCTTTGTTAATTTTCATTGGCAATTAATCGCTTGACCCATCTTGAGAATTGAATCCTTGTGTGAAATTATATGGTGAATTCATGTGTATGGGCAAATACCGAGGTAAGATTCCGTTTGATAACTATTTGGTTTTTAGTTTTTAAAATCAAATAGTTACTTTTTTCTAGTTTTCGAAATTTAATTTCGATTTTGAAAAAACTCTAAAAAGAAAAAAAAAAACAAAGAAACCAATAAGTTGAAGTAGTCATTGTAGGCTTTTATTTTCAAAAGCGTAAAATCAAAAATCAAATTGTTATCGAGCGGGATCTAAATTATTCCAAAATGTTAAACCATTGATGGACCAAAAAGCTTAAACTAATGAGTTGCGTTAAAATTTAATTATCTAAACATTTTAACACTCTCAGAAAGAAAATGACATTAAGGAGTTTAAATACCGGACTTCCTAGACCTCCTACTCTAATTTTTTTTTTTTTTTTTTTTGGGTGAATCTATTATTTGACAGATAAAACCTAAAAAGTTTGAGAATGAATATAACTTTTTTTCTATATGTTATACACATAGAGCTTAGAGCTCAAATATTAGTTCATGACCCAACAAAGGCAAAGAATATAAAATAAAGAGTAAATTGTGTATAATAGAAGTTTGAATTTAAGATATTCCTACGGAGTATGTATTATGATAAATTTAATATTTTATAAAACAGGAGTTTCTCTATAAATAAATTAAAATAGGAGTTACACAAATATTAAAAACTTTAAATAATTACAAATCTGTCCGGCACAAAACAATTAGGAATTTTTATATATTATGTAATTTATTATAATAACCTTCCAATATTGCAATCTTTATTATTTAAAAAAATAATATTAAAAATACTGAAACAAAATTTTTTCCAAAAAACAACTTCCATGTATGCAATTAATGTTGCCAAAATTTAAAAAAATGAAAAATTGAAAAACAAAAAAAAAATCATGTATGCAATTCATGCTTTAAAAATAAAATCGGAGAAAATGTGCGGAAATAATAAATCTAAAGAAAAGAAAGATTAAGCCAAACTTTTTTGAAAAACGAACAAAAATTCATGTATGTCGAAAATTTTATTTTATTTATTCTTAAGAAAATAAAATAAAAATTTTAACAACAAAAAAATGGATGGTTTTTTAATTTTCCATCTGAAGAATAAAATCGGAAAAGAAAATAATGTGTTCGAAATTTTCCAGCTGAAAAAAACTCCACCTTTGTACGTTGCTTCTCAAAACTTCTAAATTAATAATAAAAATACAATTATAACTAATTGTGATAAAGGGATATTTTCAAATAGAAAAATGAGTCAAACTATTTACAAAAATAGAAAATTTTTACAGTTTATCAGTGATAGACTGTGATAAAATTCTATCGCTTTCTATCGCTTAAGCGATAGAATTTATTTGCTTCAGCGATAGAATTCTATCGCGGTCTATCACTGATAGGTGATAGGCAGTGAAATTTTTTTATATTTGTAAATAGTTTGATATTTCTTCTGTTTAGAGTAATTTCCATTCTGATAACGGTATTTTAGTAAATGAAAAAAAATGGTGAAACCCATGAATAAAAAATAAAATTATTCGAGACATTTTTTTAAAACACATCGTAAAGTTGAGTCCATTTGACACACTTTCTCTATAAAATATTCTCAAATAAATCATACTAAAAAATTTCCAAAAAATTAAAAAAAAAAAAAAAATGAATTGCAGGTGTGAAGATTGTGAAAACACAGAAGGAAAGGATTGTAGAACTTAATGAGACAAAACATGAATTTGGGCTAGAAGTGATGGAAGGAATTCTGTTAAAAAGAGGATTTTCTTCTTTCAAAACAACATTCAAGCTTTCTTCAATGAAAGAGAAGGAAACCCTAGTGAATATCAAGGTTGTTTATGGGACTGAAACAGATGATGAAGATGAAGTTCACATGGAGGAAGTGGCAACTAAGCCAGCCCTTTCTTTTCTTCAACTCTTAGAAAAGTTTCTTCTTGATTCATCTTCTTAAAAATTATTTCTTCTTTTTTTAAGTCTTCTTTAATGTGTGTTCTCATCTTCATATTATAATCTCTCACATGAATCAATTTGGAATAATATATATTATACTCTTGCATAATATTCTATATATTAAATTTCTTAATGTTCCAGTATTGTTATATATAATTTAATTTCCGTATTAGAGATTGCGATGGATAGCAAAATATATATGTATATATAAAATTGGGATAGAGGAAACGCACTTAACTCTCACGTGACATCATCAGTTGAATCTATAATTTAGGGAAGAGAAAACATGCAAAACAAAGAAGCATGACTTTAATGCCTAAGTCAGTAAGAGAATTATAGAATATGGAAGAAGTTAGAAGTTTTAATTTACCTTTGATGGAGCCATGATGGTATATTTATAGTAAATTTGATCTAGGATTTATTTTCAAATCTATTAGGATTATGAGATTTTCTTAATCTTAGGCTAGATCAAATCTTTTCCTATTTCACTTTTATTTCATTATATATTATCTCATGCTATCTTGATTTATCTTATATTATTGTAATTTCTATATTTTTAATATTTATATTTTATCCTACCAACGAGTATATTTGATATGTTCTATATATTTTGTATATAGTTAACTGCTATCCAAAATATAAAGTATATCATTTATACAACTAATATATCATAATTTTAATTGTGTTATAGGGGTTGTTGTGTTTATTGGATTATGGTGAATTATATTTATTTTTTTTTTTTTTTTTTTTGAGTTTTGATATGAAGTTGTTTCCATGGTCTAATTTATGTTTTGATATTATGTTTTCGAATTTTTTATATGATTTTGATGGTAGATCAATAATATTTAATTTGGTTTATCTGTTATACTTCATATTTTACATGTTAATTTACTGATATGCCAACTGGCATATCAAAGAGAAAATAAGGTATATCAATGATATTGTTAATATACCAAGTATAAAGTATATCATTTAGAATGACATGCTTACAGTATGACATTGACATTTCAATTGTATATCAACACTAATTCAAAATACATTTTAAATATATCAATATAATGTAATAATAGTATATCACCATTCACTCAAAATACAATATTAAGTATTACATTAGTGTATATATTATAGCACTAATTCAAAATTAATTTAAAATATAACATTGGTGTATCAATAGTCTATCAATAGTAATTAGAAATTCATTTCAAGTATATCATTAGTGTATCAGTAATATATCAGCATTCATTCCAAATCCATTTAAAGTACAACATTGATGCATCAATAGATAGTATATCAATACTCATTCAAAATGTAGTTTAGTGTATCAATAATATATTAGTATAAATTAAAAATTAAATTTCAAGTATATTATTACTGTATTAGTAGTTTATCAACACTCATTTAAAATTAATTTAAAGCATAACATAAGTGTATGAAAAGTGTATCAATACTGATCATTAAAAGCTGATTTCAACTGTATCAGTAGTGTATCAGTAGAATGTCAACGTTCATTTTAACTAAAATTTCATGTATAACATCGGTGTAATATTAGTAATATATCAACATTAATTCAAAATTCATTCCAAGTACAATATTAGTGTATTATTAGATATCAGTACTTTCTTAAAAATGTATTTGTTCAAGTATATTAGTAGTATCTCAACACCTATTTTCAAAATTCAATTTCAAGTGGAATATTGGTGTATCAATAATTTATAGATATTCAGTCAGAATGGTTACCAAGAGAGGATGGATTAAAACATTATAAAATGATGATTAATGTACTTAAAAAAATATAATAATCTTTGAAACAAATGAATAAGGATTCAAAATATGAAAATAGGTCCACAAACCATAGCAAATACATAACTACTTGTTGTGTGATAAATTTAGTGTGTAAATAATAAATTTGGTATATCAATTGTATAACTGATATAATTTATATTTGGTATATCAGTTAATGTGATACCAAATATAAAGTATATTAGTTGATTGATATATCGAATATAATGTATATTAGTTGGTTGATATACCAATAATAAAGTATATCAAATATATACTATTGACATACATGAATAATAGACATTTATAGACACTTTTCAGAAAAAAAAAAAAAAAAAAACATAGACACAAATTCTAAAATTAAGACAATTACAAGTTTAGTCAAACTTTAAAAGTTATTATGATGCATGTCAGAGTATAATTTTTTTTCTCTATACTTAATTTATAATGTAATTAATAAATTTTTAAACCTTTATTTTAAGAAAATTGCAACAAAAAAAACACATAAGGAAAAGAAAAATTGTTTTAAATGAAAAAAATAATGAAACTATTTACTAATATAGCAAAAAGTACACATTGAGATGAGTAAATTTTTTATCATTTTGCTATATTTGTAAATAGTTTTATTATTTTATTATTTATGAAAAAACTCCGAAGGAAAATTACAAATTTAACGTTGATTTTCTAAAATTACAAATATAGCTAAAAGTTTAAACTTAATTTTTTGTTTTTTTATTATTCTGATTTTACTCTCATTTAGGTATCAACAAGTATATCAGATATGCTTTATATTTTGGTATATCGGTCAATCGTGTAGACACCGCATTTGGTCCGACTTATTTTTAATTTGTTTAATTTTATTTTTATTTTTGATATTTATTAATTATTAATCGAGTTTTGAAATTTAATGAAAATTGAGATTTTAATTGAGTTTTGAAAAAAAGTATAAAAAGAAAAAATATATAAAGTAAAATAAATATTTTTTAAAAAAAAAAGGTTTTTTTTAATAAATTTAATTGATTTATTTAAAAAATGAATTTAAAAAGAAAATTTGTTTTAAAATTAATTAAATAAAAATCCTTTTTTAAAGAATGAATTTTCCCGTTGAATCTCTCCCTTCCCCTTCTCTCTAACTTTTTTTTTACCGCTAAAACTATTTTTAACAAATCTAATCCCTATAAATGCACATTAAAGCAATGGGCAAGAGACGGTGAAGGGGGGATGGGAAGTAAAAAAGGCAGAGAAAAAAAAAAGTGAGAAGAGAAATTTGAAGAAGGGAAGAAAGGGTTGAAGAAAGATTGAGAAAAAAAAAGGTGAGAAGAGGAATTTGAAAAATGAGAAGAGTGAATGAAAAACAGGGAAGAAAATATTGAAAAAAGGATTGGAGGAAGAAGGATGAAAAAAAAAGGGAATTTGAAGGATGAAAAATTTTTTAGGAAAGAAAAGAGAGAAAATGGTGAGAAGAAAAGAGTGAAAGGAAGGAAAAGAGAATAGAGAAGGTGGAAGAAGAGGAGAAGAAATCGGTGAGGAAGAAGAAGAAAGAGGAGAGAATAAGATATTGATAAAAGTGTGGGCCCCATGTCATATTTTATTTGTTTTATTTATTTACTTATTTAATAATATAGTGGGCCCCACGTATTTTTATTATTTATTATTATTATCTATTTAATAATATGGTGGGCCCCACGTATTTTTATATTATTATTTATTTTCTCCTATTTTCGATTTTCACCATATTGGTTTATTTATTATTATTTTATATATATATATATATATATATATAGATAACATTATTTTCTTTTTTTTTTTTTTCTCTATTTCAACAAATTTCTCTCTTCTCTCTATTTCAACAAATTTCTACCTTTACAAAATATCCATGATTTATATCTTTATTTTTAAAGATATTTTCAAAAGAATTTCAATCTATTTTATGATTTATTTGTTTATTTTTAAAGATATTTTCAAAAGAATTTCAATCTATTCCATTTTGTTGGATTCTTCATATATATATATTATCTTACTGACCATTGGATTCCTCAATGCATTATATAATTATAAGTTGTGAATCTTATTTATTTATTTTAAATATGAGATTTCTATGATCTTGTAATCTTAATAGATTGAAATTTAAAATTCATTTAAAGCATTTAATCAAAGCTTTTATTATTCTTAAATATAAATATGCTCTAGCTTTTTTCTAAAGTTAAAATTTCTTAATAGCATTTCAAATTTCTTGAATTTCAAACTTTAAATACAATTTTTTTATTACAGTCACATTTGCATTGGTAAAATAAATTTTAATTTTACTAGCTAATAAAGTTTTCAAGTATTCCCTATGTTTGATTTAATTTAGAAATTTTTTCCAAATTTCTTATTCTTTTATGCATTGAATATTCAAACAAAATTCAAGTTAACGGTGCAATGTTCAAGATAAACTCTAGCTTAATGTGAATTTCAAATTTCAAATGAATTTCAAACATTTTTATATTTTTCATAAATCCCATAATGGAGTCAAATTTTGCTCTAGAGGAAAATATTTAATAAGGAATCCAAATATAAATTGGCAATCATTGTCACTCACACAATGCAATTATACTTTATTCTTAAAGTTATAATGAAATTTGGTGAGACATTTCCTTTATTTAAATTTTATTAAATTTTTATAAAATAATTGGCTAAGATAATAATTCTATCTAGGCTGAGGTACTTAACTTGACCGCAAGGGAACATCTCTATCTGAGAATTATTTAGTCATTTTTTATCAAGTTTCTTTTTATTAATTTTTATTACAATTTTGGATAACAAAATAAAATGTTTTCAAACGGGTGTTGCAGGGTGCTAATATCTTCCCTACACTCAACGACCCTCGAGCCTATCTTTGAAAAAGTAGACCGTTTTTATTTTATTTCATTTCAAAATGGGTGACCAATCACACCCTAAAATGGTTGGTGGCGACTCCAAATCTTTCACTCCCTAAGAGACCCTTAGGGAAGGACGTCGGCCGCTCAGCGTCGCGATGACATTGCGACAAACCGATATACTTTATATTTGGTATATCAATCCGTCTATATATTTTATTTAAATAATATATCATTTATATAACCGATATACCATGAATTTGGTCTAAATTGTTTGTTTGATTATATAAATTTTATTTTTATTTTTTATGTACTTTCTGTAGCCACCTATAAAAAAAATCGTATTAAATTTTTGAAATTTTTTTCTCATAATTCCATTTCATTTTTTTCCTTTTAAAACGAGTT
This sequence comes from Lagenaria siceraria, assembly GCA_002890555.2. Classification (NCBI taxonomy): domain Eukaryota; kingdom Viridiplantae; phylum Streptophyta; class Magnoliopsida; order Cucurbitales; family Cucurbitaceae; genus Lagenaria; species Lagenaria siceraria. Next base: position 8,762,013 of record CM016483.1, on the reverse strand, counting down.
AATTATTTTTTTTCCTAAATTAAAAATGTTTTTGTGACTATAAATTCTAAATTTAATCTTTGAATGGAGGGGGAAATTTGTTTTGATGAAGAAACTCTAGATCTAGTACGAAAAAAAGAGTGAATACAAAAGAAAATAAGAGAGCTTTTACCAAAAAAAAAAACTCATACAACATAAGGTTTAGTTTTCGTGGAGGTTGCATTTGATAGAGCATTTTGTCCCGAGGATCCGCACCTCAAACAACGAACGACATTTGAGTTCCAGGTTCCGACTTTCATTTTATTCGTTTGGAGCACCTACAAGTGATAAAAGAGGAAAAAGAGGTATAAACAACATTCTTCACTCATCACTTCTATTTTTTTTCGTTTATGCTTTAGATCTATTTTTTTTCTATTTATCTAGATTCTTTATTTTTTTATTTTTTATATATATGCATCTTCTTAAAAGTTCTCTACTATCCTAAAAAAAGAAGTGAAAGTTAAAAAGAGTGATTACCATACCTTTGAATGATTTGCTCGATTTGCTCTTACTATGTTTAAAAAAAAGGGTCACGGTTTGAATTGCCTAAAAAAAGAGGAGAACAGAAGAGGAGTTTTTGTGAAAAAAAGAAGAAAACCAGAAAAGAGGAAGAAAAAAGAGAGAGCAAGGAAAAGAAATTTGGATGAATTTTTTTTTTTTGAAGTAGAAGGAGAAGTGAGGTTTTAAAATGGGAAAGAAAAGATTTGTTGGGAAAGGAAAAAGATTTATTTAAAAAGTTCAAATTTTAGAAGTGTTTAAAAAAAAAAGTTTTAAAAAATATATATAAAAAGTTAAGTTTTACATTAATCATACTATTATTATTTTATTTATTTATTATTACTATTTTCTTCATATATTTGTGTTGTGTCAAAGAGATAGGTAGTCACCCATTGGTTGACGTTTTTCTAGTTTTTTTTTTCTTTGTCTTTTAGTCATTTGTTTATTACTATTATTATTATATTAAAAAAAAAAAAGTAAAAGTGATGGATGAGACAACAAGTCATCATTTTCTTTTAAAAATTGTTTATTTTCATTTCTAGGGGTTTGCATGAACGCAGACCCCTCCTCTTTTTTATTATTATTTTTCTTTATTATTATTACTATTATTATTATTTTGCTTTAATAAGTTATATTACTAGTATCTTTATTTATCTTTGCTATATTTAATTTATTTATTTATAATATTTAAATATATTTTACTTCACTTGAGTAGTGTTTTTTAATTTTTAATTTATCTCTTATCATTATTGTTAGTTTAATATATTATTGCTTTAATTGGTAAATTGCATTGTTGTTTAATTTTTCTATTTCGTAATCTTTTTTTAAAAAAAAGATCGACGATGGAATTTAGAAAATTTGGGAGTCCGATTTTCTAAAATTTTTGAGGTGAGGAGTCGATTCTTTGGGAGTCCGAGATCGATCTCCAATATATTTTATTAAAATTTTAATATTTGCTTAGTTCATCGTTATGTTATGTTTTGATTTCTATTTGAAATTTATCCAACTTTTTATTTAAATCCTTTTTATAACTCTTTTTAAATCTTTTAAATTTTTTCTTACAACTTTTTTTCTAATCTTTAAAACAAATTAATCTATTATTTCATAAGGTTTCCTAATCAATTTTTTTTAATAACCTACCGTTTTTTTAAAAAAATTCCCACGATGTAATCTAGAAATATCTGGGAGTCCGTTTTTCTAGATTATTGAGGTGAGGGTTGGGAGTCCGAGATCTTGATCCCAAGAAAAATGAAGTTAATTAATGTTTTAAAAAAAATCTTTTTATTAAAGGCTATTCCTATGACAAATTTGAGAAATTGTAATATTTTCTCAATTTCTTGGAATTTTTTCTTAATTCTAGTGTAGCGTAATGGATGGAAATATGTTCCACTTATTTTATGGGATCATTACTTCGGGTGAAATAAGACATTTATTTTTTAAAAAAAGTATTCCCCAAATGATTTCTTAAAGAATAATTTTTAATTCAAGATTTAAAATTTGGCCACCGTTTTTTAAACGAGTGTTGTGGGGTGCTAACACCTTCTCCATACACAAAAGACTCCCGAACCCAACTTTAGTTTTTTTCGCAGATCATTTTTATTAAAAATTATTTACTTTATTTTCATTGTCCAATCACACCGTAAAAAAGATTGGTGGCGACTCCTTTTATTTTTTTTTTAAAAAAATTAATCATTTTTTAGGACGTCGGCCGCTCCGCGTCATCTCGAGCACGTGGCGACACTTTCGGCTCAGAGTTATTCTCATTCGATTAATTCACTTTCTATTTTCCAAATTTGAATATGATTTTAGTGATATATAAGTTGTATTTAATTTAGTATATCAATAATAACAAATATTTCATATTTGATATACTAATTTTAGGGAAAAAAAAGCATATCAATGATATTGTTGATATATCAAATATATGAAGTATATCATAATTCGTTCAAAATGCAATACTAAATGCGTAATGTAACAGTTATTTATCAATATTCATTCAAAATTTATTTATATTTGTATCAATAGATTTCATGTGCATCATTCATGTTTCAATATTTATTAATGTTTCAATATTCATGATCTAAATTCATTTCAAGTTTATTAATAGTATATCATTCAAAATGTAATTGAAGTGGATTGATATATAGTAGCACCCATATATATATATAGCACCAGTTCAAAATTTTATTTCAATTTCAAGTCCAACTTGGTGTATCAATAGTTTATCAACATTGATTCAAAATAGTTACCAACAAGATGAATTGAACCATTATAAATTGATTATAATGTACTAAAAATATAATATTATATAACAAACAAATAAGGGTTCAAATTAAATTCACGAATAATAGTAAATACATAAGTATTTTTTAATTGATAAATATGATTTATGAAGGATAATTTTAGTATATTCAATCGTATAAGCACTTTGTTAACTGATAAAATGCGATATATGAATGATAATTTTAATATAATTTATATACTTTATGCTCTTGGTATATTAGTTAACTAATATACTAAATATAAAATATATCAGTCGATACATCAATAGGAATAAATTTGGAATAATAGAAAAACAAAAAATCAACTTAATTTTTTTTATATATTTGCAAGATTTGAAAAATTATTGCTAAATTTGAAACAAATATTTAATAAAAATGTATATACTCTGACAAAAAAAAATAACTAAAAAAATATATAAAACTATTTATAGACCGCGATAGAATTTTTATATGTTTTGAGTGACGGACACAAGAATCAAAATAGATTATAAGTTTTGAAACAACAATTATCAAAACGGATAGAAATTACTTATAAGCACATTGACCAAAATCTTAACTTTGACAATGTGAGAGATTAAGATGAGATTACATTAGAGAAAACAAAGAAGAAAAAAGGGTTTAGGGTTTTAATTATTACATGATGAATCAAGAAGAAACTTTTCCAAGAGTTGAAGAAAAGAAAGAGTTGTGTTAATTGCAATTTCCTCCATGCGAGTTTGTTCATCATCATCATCATCATCTTTTAATTCAGTCTCATAAACAACTTTGAAATCCACAAGGGTTTCCTTTTCATTCATGGAAGAAAGCTTCAATGTTGTCTTGAAATAACTAAACCCTCTTTTCAATAAATTCCCTTCCATCACTTCTATCCCAAATTCATAATTTGTTTCATTAACTTCCACAATCCTTTCCTTCTGAGTTTTCATCATCTCCTCATCTACCAAAAAAAAAAAAAAAAAAAAAAAAGTTATATATTTTTTAATTTGGATTCACTAGAAGCTTAAGTTCATGAGTGAAGACAAATTTAATATTATATTAGATCACTAGATTAGGTGAAAGTAGCAAGGAAATTAGGTATAAAAAAGAAAAAAATTACTTTTTTAGTCCCAAATAGTTGTGAACCATATGTGCATTTGGTTATGAGTTTGTTGTACTTTTTAGTCCCAAGTTTATTAAAATAGGTCCATCCCTAATTTTTAAAAATAGGTTTAAAAAGTACCTCAAATAATTTTTTATTATTAATTTAAATAATTATATGATATTTTAGATTAGAAGAATAATTTTTAAAAACCATCTTCCTCCAAAACTATTTTTTCTAATTTTAATTAGCATATAATTATTTTAAAAATATATTTAACTTTAAAAATTTAGAGACTAAAAAGATATATTTTAAAAATTCAAGTATTAAATAAATTTATTCTTATAAACTTATAACTAAAAATTACATTTTTAAAATTTAAAGACCAAACACACATATTATTAAAAATTTGAAAACTAAAAAAAAAAAAAAAGTAATTTTTCAATAAATAAAAAAAAAATACATGAAGCGACTCACCATGAATAAGATGGAAGAGCAAGACAGAGCCAAGGCCACCATTTCCATGAATGAGCTCGACTTTTTCAACAGTGTTGGGCATCACCTTTGGAACGATAAATCTCAAGTCTTCAACCAAAGCTTTCCAAACAGTTTCAATTCGCACCCCAACTTTTGCTTGAGCTTTAACCTCCTTAACCATGGCTTCTCAATTACCGTTTATTTTGCCTCTGAAAATTTCAAACATATCTTCAGTGTAAGTTATTTGCATGTGTTATATAAAGGACTAAGAGATTCAACACTTGTAAGACGCCATCGACATATGGCTTTCATGCATTATCTTTGTTATTTTGCTTCCTTTTCTGTGTTTTCAAGGCTTTGGAAAATGACGATACTTAGAGGGTCATGCCATATTTGCAGTATGGTAAATAGGTCTTATTTCAATTTTTTTTTTTTTTTTTTTTGAAAATTAAGCTTATAAATACTTCTTCTACTTCTAAATATCTAATTTGTACCTATATTTTTAAAAATTAAGTCAAAATTTTAAAATTAAAAAGTAATTTTTGAAAAGAAAAATTACTATAAATAGAAAAAAATATCAAACTATTTACAAATATAGAAAAATTTCACTGTCTATCAGATTGATAGCAATAGAATTCTATCACAGTGTATCATTGATAGACAGTAAAATTTTTCTATATTTGTAAATAGTTTGACTCATTTTTCTATATTTGAAAACAACCCTTTTAAAAACTTATTTTTATTTTTGGAATTTGGTTTAGAATGCTCTACCTAAAATTGGTAGAAACTATAGTAAGAAAATGAGAGTAAATAGACTTAATTTTTAAAAGCCAAAAATAAAAAATAAAATAGTTACCAAACGAGACCTAAACTTGCTCAAATAGAACGCTATATCCAGGAAATAAATCAAAAGTAATAAAAAAAACATAACGCAAATGATATATAGTGGCTCAATCTTTCGGTATACGACCCGTTTAGATTGACTAAAAAAAAGTATTTTTTTTTTAAAAAGATAATTATTATCTAAATTATTTTGATAAAAATTGTTTAAAATATACCCCTTTAAACTATTTTAAGGGTAGCCAAATACTTCACACTTTTTAAAATTAAACCAAACACACCCAACATCAACCAGCTTAAAAGCAATAAGTCAGCAATTAGTGAAATTTTACGAGAATCAACACTCTGTAATTGTTTCAATCAAGAACAATGAGAAAATCGAAAACAAGATTTTCTCACAACTTTACCAAGATCCAATGGTTTGAGCAATCTTCGTGAAAACTTGACTTTACCGTTGACCAACAACCCCTCTGCGAACCGGAGTTGTCTCACGTGACTGAAACCTCCCCACGCGTCTCACACTCTTGAAAACAATACCCACGACGGCGCTAATGATAAAAAACAGTCGATGAAACTTAGTGACCCATAGCAGCAATTTTCTTCCCCTCACAGTGCAGAATTTTTCTCTCTCTCTAGATGATACGATAGCTCCCTTTTCTTCTCTCTATATGTGCTTCACCATGGAAGCCCTAAATTTTATGAGAATCAACTTAATTGCAAAATTACCATTGGTCATTACTACTTAACTACCTTTAATACCTTAAACAAATTCGAGAACCTTGGTTAACATATGTCACAAATTCAAATCTGTATGAATTTTAACCAGTTCAACTTCTTTCTGAGTAACAATTTTTCTAATAAAATGAAATTTGACATCGATATGCTTAGACCATCCACAATGAGATGGATTCTTTGCAAGATAAATAGTACTCTGGTTATCAAATCAGATGATAGGAATAAGTTCTTACGACAACATGAACTCACCAACAATTCACTTCAACCACACTACCTCCTTAATTGCTTCACCAAATGAAATATACTCTAACTTAGTGGTAGACAAAGCAATAACTGGTTGTAGAGCAACCTTCCAACTAACCATATATTACCATACAAACGAAAGATGTGACCTGATAAGGACCTTCTTTTGTTAAGGTCTGCAGCATACTCTTTCTTTTGTTAAGGTCTGCAGCATAATCTGCATCTTGAAGCCTTCCAACAGTGCTGATTGGTATTAGAATATTATTAATCATTTAATTCTATTAATTATTTTATAGTTGTTATTCTTTAATACTTGGTCAAGGGTTTTTTTCCCACATGTGTTGTACTTGTATCCTTGCATATAAGGAGAGTATTTTCTCTCTGTTTTCAATAAGAGAAGAATATCAGTTTATTTACTTGAAATGGTATCAGAGCACTGTTTCTTTCTCTTTTATTTTTTTTGGTTCTTTCTTTTCCTTAAGATACAACCAGTGTGGTATCAATTATTGATGTTGATCTATTTGATGGCTCTTTCCGGAAAGAATAAAGCAGGTTTCATTGATGGCTCAATCAAGAAACCTATACATTCTTCAACGGCATGGAAATGCAACAACGACATCATAACATCTTGGATTATCAATTCAATTACTAAAGAAATTGCAGCGAGTATCGTATATGATGGATCGACAAAGGAAATATGGGAGGAACTTCGTGAAAGGTTCAAACAGAGCAATGGACCTAAGATCTATCAATGACGGAAGGAATTTGTAACTACACGCCATTGTACTATGACTATTGAATCTTATTACACTAAATTGAAGACGATTTGGTAAGATTTGAGTGATTTTCATCCGGTAAATGAATGTTCTTGCGGTGGATTAAAACCTTTTCTTGAACATCTACATTCTGAATATGTGATGACTTTCCTTATGGGGCTGAATGATTCTTACGCAACGATTATGGCTTAGATCTCACTTATGGATCATTTGCCTTCTATTGCAAAGGTTTTCTGACTTGTTGTTCAAGAAGAACATCAAAGAGTTGCTGGTGCTTCAGCCACTCCAATCGATTTTGTAGTTTTTGTTGTTGTTGATACTTCAAAAACTACACCTAATTCATCACCTCAATTTCGCAAGAAAGAAAATCAAAAGCCTGCCTGTTCACACTGCAATATTAAAGGCCATATTGTGGATCGATGCTACAAAGTTCATGGATATCCACTAGGCTATAAATTTCGAAATTAGACTATTGTTTCTGAAAATATGGTGAATGCTAAACAAGTTAATGCAACTGTTGTTTCTCAGCCAAGTCAATCTTCACCAAATCAATCCTTTTTTTTCTAGCTTGAATACGAATCAGTATAATCAGCCACTAGAAATGCTTCAATCTCACTTACAGAAAGCAAATACAGATTCTATTGCGGGTACCCCCATTGTTTCTCATGCTATAGGTATGTCATTGTCGTGATTTGTTCTGCAATCTGCATAGCATTTCTGGTATCACTGTGCTTTTGCCTACTTCATACTGAGTTAATGTGGATTTTGTTAGAGATGTGAGGCTTTCTGATGATTTATTGTTGCGTGATGTTCTATATGTGCCACAATTCACTTACAACATTATCTCTGTAAGTTGCCTATTGGATTCTCCCAATATTTCACTTAGTTTTTCTAGTGAAACTTGCATCATACAGGACAGAATCACATTGAAGAAGATTGACAAGGCTGATTGTTATCATGGATTATATTTGCTGACCACTGCTGCTCCTAATGTTGCAATTGTTTGTTTAGTGTCTTCTAATACTTGGCATCATCGTTTAGGTCACTTATCTCTTAAACGTTTACATTATATGAAATTTGTTTTAGGATTGTCTGATCCTTGTACTTTGCCATGTCACATATGTCCTTTCGCAAAACAAAAACGGTTATCACTTCCTTTTAATAATAATGTTGCATCTACTGTGTTTTGACGTTGTGCACTGGGATATTTGTCGTCTGTTCAAGGAATCTACTTATTCTGGACATAGATTATTTGTTACTTTAGTTGATGACTGCTCAAGGTATACTTGGGTTTCTCTAATTCGTACTAAATCTGATGCTCTGCAAATCATTCCACGGTTTTTCAAGCTTGTAGAAACTCAATTTTCCAAGGTCATTAAAATTTTTCGATCAGATAATGCTCCTGAACTTCAGTTTACTGAATTTTTTGCTTCCACTGGCACATTGCACCAGTTTTCCTGTGTAGAGCGACGACAACATAATTTTGTCATTGAGTGTAAACATTAGCATCTCCTTAATGTAGCCTGTGCATTATTTTTTAAGTCTAGAGTTCTTTTGCGTTTTTGGGGTGATTGTGTGCTCACTGCTACTTATGTCATTAATCGTATCCCTATGCCATTGTTATCAAATGCTACACCATATTCTATTTTACATGGTTGTGATGTTGATTATTCTGTTTTGAGATCATTTGGTTGCTTGTGTTATGCTTCAATCTTACATACTCACATATCAAAGTTTGAACCCCGGGCTGCTTCGTGTTGCTAGGATTAAAACCCTAGCGCAGTAGAAACATATCAGAACCCTAACTTAAAATTAATTTTCAAATTTTGAAATACTTCTACATTGGTAAAATAAATCTAGAAAAAACTAGGTTAAGCATATTGAAAACAAAAATACAAATATTAGAGAAAAAAAAAACTTACGTTGGATCACCGCCACTTGGAGTCCTTCCTTTTCTCTGAACCTTGAGGAAAGGTTTGTGGGAACCTTTTTGGTAAAGGAAAAAATTGGAGAGAACTCTTCTGAGAGAATTTTTTGAGAGAGAACCAACGATCTCTTTTTTTCTGTTAGACACTATATAAGGCAAGGAGAGAAAGTGAGAAACGTGGGTGTTATCCCACGTATTAAGTAATTCCCCTACGTGGGAGTTACAACCATCAAATTTAATTAATTAATTAAATTAATATTTAATTAAATAAATAGTTAATAATTAATTAAATCTAATTTAATTAACCAATTCATTTAAATCATATTTAAATGAACATCTCTCACATAACCTATAGTTTTAATTCAATTAATTTAATTAAATCAAATTGAATTAAATTAGATTAAATTAAATAACTAATTAATTCTCCAATTAATTAATTACCAAATTAAATATCAAATATTTAATTTTAACCTGCATTTGAATCAAATGCAAATACATTTCTCTCATAACATATAGTTTTAATGTACATCTAATGCGCATTAATTTTAACCTATAGTTTTAATATAAATCTAATTCATATTAAAATAATATTTGAACAATTTTAAATATTTAATTCTCTTACAAATTAACTTTGAATCATATCCAAATTTATATTTATATTATAAAGTTTAATTTGTAAAATAAACTTTATATTATAATATATCATTATACATTATACTTTTCCCTTAGTAAATTTGAACTTTTCAAATTTCATCCAAGAATAAATTACCTCAATATTCTTTACGAGCTAGGAAGGGGACCTAATAGACCTATAGATCAGAAGCTCCAACGATATGAGATTAACGGGCTAAACTCATTAACCACATTAATCAATATTCGTTAACTGTGAGTACACTCCACTAAAGACCCACAGCTGCACTCTTCTCACTGTAGATATATTTCTGTGTCCATGGATATAGACCAATAACAGCAAGTTAGTCCTTCACAAGTGTGCGTAACACCAGCTGGGTCAAATTACCGTTATACCCTTGAGTTACTTCTAAATCCTTAAGTACCAGTGCTCCTCTAATGAACAACCTGTTTATGGTCCAACCATCAAACAGAAACCCCTCTCGGGCCAGTGAGAGGGTAGGGCCCTTTGTTCAAGTTCTGGAGACACCACTTAAGGGAACACTTATCTACTTACCCTAAAGTCGAGAAGGAGTGAAATCCATCTTGTATAATTATTATGTTTCCAGCTACCCACTCAGTCTTATCCCCAAAATGGTAGGCATATCGAGTCGGCAAACGAGCCACTCTCACCCATACAAATCAAAGGACAATCCCTCGTGAACAGGAGTTCATAATATACTCAAGATTAAGACTAAGTTGCCTAGGTCAACCTATTGAAATAGAAACCTAACCAGTCAACGGAGACATCTACTGGTTACTATTTCGTGATCCAGTCTTATGCAAACTCATTTCATAGGATACCCCCACTCGCATATCTTCTACACGAATGCGTTGGATCATTGCATTTGTATCAAATACAAAGTGGGTCGTATCCATAGTGTTACCAGGATAAGGTACCCAGCTCTATCCTTATACTATAGACCCTTTAGGTTGTAACTTGAACATTGATCTCTATATGTCTCTACATATTGTTCAAGACTCATAAAACAGCCTAGGATGTTAGTTTATTGGATTTTAGGGTTATTAAAACAAGATAAAATAATCAATAACATTTATTGAATAATAATGAATAACAATTTATTAATGACGGTCAAAATACAACATTTACTATCTACGAGTTTTAGGGCATAAAACCCAACACGTGTATTTTTATTGGGTATCCTCCTGGCATTAAAGGGTACCGTGTGTATGGTATTAACAAAAGGCAAGTGTTCATTTCTCGTGATGTTGTGTTTTTTGAAGATGACTTTCCTTTTCACAACATATTTGAAGAATTTGTTGTGGACAATCTATTTTTTGATGTTGTATTACCATGTTCTGCTTCTGTTTTTGTTCCACAACATTCACCACCTTTTGTTTCTATTGATACTGATGCACATGTTGAAGATATGCCTGCTACTATTGATGCACATATCACTGATGTTTCTTTTGCTATTGATAATTCCACTGCTCAATTGAATCCTGATGCTTCTCTTGTTGAGAACTCAATCACTACTGTTGGGTCTTCTTTGCGTCGTTCTGCTCATTCTCATCAACGCCCTGGCTATTTGCAAGATTACCACTATAATCTTTTGTTACATTAGCATCCTTTGAATTCATTGGTTCTGCATTCTCTAAAGAAACACTTATCTTATGATAAATTCAGTGCTTCTCATCAACATTTTCTTTCGAATGTTTCCACAGTTTTTGAACCATCCTTTTATCATCAAGCAATCAAATATCCACATTGGAAGGTTGCTATGGATGAAGAAATAGCTGCTATGGAGCGTACAAAGACATGGAGCATTGTTCCTTTACCGAATGGCCATCATGCCATTGGTTATAAGTGGGTTTACCATGTGAAGTAAAGCTGATGGGACTATGGAAAGATACAAAGCTCGTTTAGTTGCCAAGGGATATAGCCAACAAGAAGATATTGATTTTACTGATACCTTTTCTCCTATTGCTAAAATTGTGACTGTTAAGTTGTTCTTGTCCTTTGCTACTTCCTTTAATCGGCTTATTATTCAAATGGATATTAACAATGCCTTTTTGAATGGGGAATTATTTGAAGAAGTTTATATGCTTTACCAATGGGGTATTATGCTGGTGTTAAGTCTTCTAGCTCCTTTCCCCTTGTATGCAAGTTAAATAAGTCCATTTATGGGTTAAAACAGGTTCTAGACGGTGGTTTTACACATTTTCTAATGTTTTGATCTCCAGTGGTTTTACCCAATCCAAGGCTGATTACTCATTGTTTGTCAAAGGGTTTGGAGAATCATTTGTTGCTCTTTTGGTCTATGTGGATGATATATTGATCATCAGTCCTTCAATCTCTGTTAGGAATGGAATAAAGGCTCCTTTGCGTGATATTTTTTTGTTCAAGGATCTTGAAATAGCTAAGTATTTTTTGGGGCTTGAACTTTCGAGATCTTCTCATGGTATATACTTGTCTCAATGCAAGTATTGTCTTTAAATACTTGAAGATTGTGGTTTTCTTGCTTCAAAGTCAGTATCTTAACTATGAACCCGAGTTTAAGTTTGTCAGCTTCTTCTGGAACTCCTTTGTCTGTTACTGATGCTTCTAAATATCGACGTTGTTGGACCGGTATGGCAACCCTAGAGGGGGGGTGAATAGGGTTTTATTAAGCTAATTAAAACTTTTTACTAATGTGGGCCCAATGAAACAAATTAATACACTTTATACTAACAAGTAATTTAAACAAGAATTTCATGCAAATAAAATCAACCCAAAGTAATCAAGAAATTAAAAGTAATACTTTGAAGCACTCTATTTAATTCTAATAATAAGATTGGTAAAGATATGCAAATTTAAGAACTACCAATCAAAGTAAACAAATATGACCAATTAATTTCAAGGAATAAAAGTTGCAATTAATTTCAAACAATAAACTATAATAGAAAATTAATTGCAAAATTAAATAGGAGAGGGATAGAGAAAATGACACCGGAAGTTTATAGTGGTTCGGCACAACCGGCCTACATCCACTTCCCAAGCTCCTCTTGGGTATGTCACTAGAAACCTTGACTCTTTCCACGGCTTAGAGTCGAACCGCTACAATGTTCCTTTTTCGGGTGCAAGAACAAACCCGATCCTTTCCACGGTTGAGGATCAAACCGTTACAATCACTCTTTTTAGGGATCAAGAGCAACCCTTACAATGAATTTTGGAAATGAAGAATAAGATGAGAAAAACTCTCTCAAAGAGTAAATGTACAAATTTAAGCTCTCAATAAATCAATCCTCACAATACAATAAATCTCTCTCAAGAATTAGATGAAAAGAATAAAATTGAAGCTTGGAGAGAGAGCAACAATGGAAGCTTAATGAATTATGGAGGATTGAAAAATAATAAAATTTCTTAAAATTTGGAGAAGATGAAGTGTTTAAAAAGAGAGAAAAGTTGTTGGAAACTACATTAAATTTGGACCATTAGATGTTGGTAAAAGAAAATTGAATGGTTGAGATTTAAACTCAACTAGCCGTTAGACACACACATAAAATAATATAAAATTCATTTTCTTTTAAAGGCAACTAGCCGTTAGACACAAACATATAATGATATTAAATTCATTTTCTTTTTAAAACAATTCTTTTTAAAACCAACAAAAATCAAAAGCTCCATGTGTCACTTATCTATTTCTCCACTTGTCATCCTCTAGTAGGTCCACTTTGATGATTTGGCCGCCACGTCATCGACATCGGGTATTTTTCCGTTAAGCTTGTTCCAGCCATATCTTCTTCGTTTGAACTCCGATTTGAGTGATTCAAATTGCATTGGAACCGTTGTTCCAAGCTTTACACAATGGACACTTCAAAACACTCAAATTGTTAATAAATAAAAACAGGTTTGTTATCATCAAAACATTAATTAATTAATTAATTAAAATTAATTAATTTGATATTAAGGGCCAAAAAGCCAACAGACGTTTGATTGGTCATTTATTGTACCTTCAAATATCACGTCTAGATATCTCTTTTCGGGTTCATAAATTGAGCCAGTATTTGGCTAAGCTACATTCAGACCATTTAAAAGTAGTTCATTTATTACGATATCTTAAAGGTACTGCTAGGCAAGGTATTTTACTTAAAGCTACTATTGATTTTCAACTTAAAGCGTTTGTAGATTCAGATTGGGGTTCTTACCCAGATACTCGACATTTTGTTATTGGTTTTTGTATTTTTATGAGTGATTCCCTTGTCTCATAGAAAACAAAGAAACAACCTACTATTTCTCGTTCATCTGTTGACGTCGAGTATCGTGCTCTTGCTGCTGTGTCTAGTGAGATTACATGGATTTTTCAGGTCTTGAAGGACTTACATATTACTTCCCCTGTTCTACCTTTGATATATTGTGATAGTCAGGCTGCCATTTCTATTGCTTCAAATCCAACATTTCATGAGCTCACTAAACACGTCGAGATTGATTGCCACTTTATCCATGATAAGATTACTTGTGGTGTTTTGAAGCTGTTACCTATTCGCTCTTCTACTCAATTAGCATATATGTTTACAAAGGCTCTTGCTCTTTCTGTTTTGAAGCCAGTTATGCTCAAGATGGGTATTTTCAATTTACATTGTCTATCTTGAAGGGGATATTAGAATATTATTAATCATTCAATTCTATTAATTATTTTACAGCTGTTATTCTTTAATACTTGGTCAAGGGTTTTTGTCCCACGTGTGTTGTACTTGCATCCTTGCATATAAGGAGAGTATTTTCTCTATGTTTTCAATAATAGAAGAATATCAGTTTATTTACTTGAAAATTGGCAATCCCTACTAAAACACAGTGATACATTTGCAATACCTTTCAAATATCGAAGCATCCATTTAACTGCATTTCATTGCTCCTTCACAGGATTTGACATAACCTACTTACCATACTCATCGAGTAACCCAAGTCAAGCCTAGTACAAATCATAAGATACATATTGCTTCCAACAACATTACAATGAGAAATTTTAGACATCTCTAACCTTTCTTGTTCAATATTAGAAAACTGAGACAAAGAAAGTCTAAAGTGAGATGCTAAGGGTGTTGAAACTATCTTACAATCACACATATTTTACTTCTCAAGCAATTTATGCACATAACTCTTCTGCAAAATGTTTAACAAACCTTTCTCCCTATCTCTCTTAACATCCATGCCTAAGATATTTTTCAATTCATCTAAATCTTTCATTTCAAACTCACTACTCAACTGTCTCTTGAGTTCATAAATTTCAGCATAATCCTTAGACACAAGTAAATCAGACATCATATGAGCTCCTGTGAAACCCCTAATTCAAGATAAAAGTGTCAAATCGAATATATCATCGTCTTGGCGATTGTTCAAGTCCATAGATGGACTTATGAAGAAGACAAAAACTATATCTTCCTTTCCTCCCTTCACCTCATAGCCCTTAGATTGAGCCATGAAATCACCTCCTCCAATTCTCCATGAAGGAATGTTGTGGTGACATCCATTTGTTCAAGAAACGTATCATAGGAAACAACAATAGATAAAAACAATCTAGTGGACAAATGTCTCACCACTGGAGAGAAAATCCCATGAAACTCATCTCCCTCCTTTTGAGTGTAGCTCTTGGCCACTAGCCTAACCTTATACCTAGGCTTACTATCACTGTAACACCCTGCATTTTAGTATATAGTTAATTTTCATCAATTCACTGCAAGAAAAATAGTGTTTTTTTGACCTTTTTCCAATGTCAAGTATCACTTTACTTGATGTATCTTAAGTATAAAATGCATTGACATATATAAAGTGCCAAATACAGTAAGTCTTGATGTTTATTATGTATCATAATTTTTTATAACTTGACAGTTTTTACTTGTCAGATATATCTATATCTTGACGTTCAATAAAAGAACTTAATTAATTCTTGATGTATTTAACTTGTCAAAATTCATTTTAAATTTCTAATTTTATTTTATATATTGCTAATCCTTCCAAGTAAAATTAGTGTAGTCATATTATATTTTATTTTTAGAATATATTGTTACAATACTTTATCTATTCTTAAAATTTAAAAAAAAAAAAACATAAATTAAAAGTAAAGAAAAAAAAACTTGTTTTCTAGTCTTTTTAGCTAATAAAATGCTTCATAAATACCATAAAAATTAAATATATAATTTTGAAAAATTATTTTCCATGTAAATTTTATTCTTAAATAGAACCTTAAAATAAAATTAAAATTGGATATAATTTTAAAAACAATAGTTTTTAGTGATGTGTAAATTAGAATGAAATTAAAATGGGGCTCATATTACAAGTGGGAATGTGGGCCGAAAACGACCAATATTCGTGGCCCATACTCGTATTCGTTCACAAGTTTTATGGGCTATGGCAATCCAAACGACGTCGTATGGACAAATTCTGTAGCGAAAAAAACTAAAAAAATGCGGTGAGCGTGGATCGAACACGCGACCTTCAGATCTTCAGTCTGACGCTCTCCCAACTGAGCTATCCCCGCTTGTTGAAATTTGAATGACAATTGTTTTATTATATATAAAACCAAAAGAATTCTCACTTTTTTATGAAGTTTTCGTAGTATGAAAAGATTTTAGCAGTGAGATTAGAGTTGAGTGAAGGCATTAACTCTGAATTCCAACCTCATTTTGTTTCTGTAAAGGGACCAGCAGAAGCCACTAGATAACGAGGCAGCCGTATACGGAACATCAATGAGATACACCCATCTCATTCTCACTCACACCAGATAATCAATCCATCATGAATTTCTTCACCACTGAGATTTCAAATCCTGCTTCCTAATACTTGCTTCATTCCCAAATGACAAGTTTCATCAGATTTTCTACCTTCAACATACTACACGACAATTTCTGCAAGAAACCCACCAAATTTAATCCTCTTCCGCCTCCGAAGGTTGCCTCCTGCGATCGAAATGGGTTCCGTTTGAGGGTTTATGGAGGGAGATTGTTGTTTCTGGGTGGGGGTTGGGTTAACGAACGGGTTTTTGGAAAAGATGGAGGGTTTAAGGGAAAGAGAGGGCTAGTTGTAGCAAGGTTTAATCAGGGTTTTGGGTTTAACGGCGGCGGCGGCGGCGGCGGAGACGATGGGGCAACTGCGAGGCTTCTGGGTAATATTGCTTTGGCTGTTGGGTTAACTTATCTTTCGGTAACAGGGCAGCTTGGCTGGGTTTTGGATGCGATTGTTTCCATTTGGGTCTGTATTCCTCTCTCTATCTGCTTTTGATTCTCAATTTTAAGATCTGTTTTTTCTCTTCGGAAATTTGGGTGGAATAGTTCTACTGATTATTGAGACTTTCCTGTGGACATTTCAATGGCACTGTACTTTTACTTCCAATGTGCTTTGTTGTTCTAATTTAGCTGGTAATATCATTCCTGGGTTCAAAGTTCATGAGGCCATTACTCTCAACAACAACCCTCTTACCAATGCTTGGAACTTCTTATTAGATAACACAGTGTTCCATCTCAAAACTCTCATCTATTTTATTCAGATTGTGAAGCCTCTTGATTTTACTAAAGTGAAATCCTCAACATGCCCACCAAGATGGTGCCTCTTTGATTCACCATTCTTGGATCGAAAATTCAAGTTTGGACTTTATAGCTTTTGATACCATGTTAAATCTCCAATTAACTCAAGTTTAAACTAATGGATTATAGTAAATTTAATTATATCAACACTTTAACAATTCTATAGTTCATTTTGACTGTGGAACATCAGATTTTTCCTTCTAGGCGTTACGGAAATGGAAGGGCAGCTTTTCCACCTTATATTAGACGCCATTTTCTTTGCTAGTTGTGAAGAGTAATAGGATAACTCTTAAAAGGGCATATAGCATTCTTTCAGAGAGGTTGATTGAGAGTGTGGTTCACTTCAATCCCTTCCTTTAGGTATATACTATAACGTTATTTTTTCTAATTGTAATTATATGTTTCCTTTGATCATTAACAATGGAGATCCTTTCTGTAGTTAAGTTTTGTTTTTTGATGGATCTGTCATCTTTGATCTGCTTCTGCTGCCTCAGGCTTTAAAAACTGGTTTCTAATGGGGGAAAAAAGCAGTGTGTATGTAGCTATATCTTGTTTGCATTCCAGAATTGATTGAAGATGAATTCTTTTTTCTTTAACCTCTTTGATGTTTGGTTTGATCTGTTGACATATATGCCTATTCAGCTTGTTGCAGTTCTTGTACCAATTGTTGGAGTGGCTGCTTTTATATGGTGGGCAGGACGAGATATAGTTCAAAGCACTGTAAGTCTTTATTATATCTTTTGCATTTTCCATCTCAAATCTTGAGTTT
This sequence comes from Lagenaria siceraria, assembly GCA_002890555.2. NCBI lineage: Eukaryota > Viridiplantae > Streptophyta > Magnoliopsida > Cucurbitales > Cucurbitaceae > Lagenaria > Lagenaria siceraria. Next base: position 8,744,180 of record CM016483.1, on the reverse strand, counting down.
ATGTAACTTTTAATTAGCATATTCTCACTTCTTGTCTTGCATTTGCAGTGCCCTAACTGTGGAAATGAATTTCAAATATTCAAGTAAGTGATCTTGAAAGAACTTGTTTAAGGAGATTCCTCGATTCATTTAATACGAGTTACAAATATTAACACACTTCATTTACTTCCATATGGCAGATCAACACTGAATGAAGAGCTGCAACTATGCCCTTTTTGTAGCCAACCTTTCTCTGGTAAACCCCCAAGTTTTTTCAGATCCTTAAAGTTCCTGAGTTCAAAACACTGTTAGTTTTTTCTTTTCAAGGACAGAGTAAACGTCTTATTCATTTGTATGTATTGACTCTTCCTTTACAAATTCAGTGGTGGATGACAAGTTTGTGAGGGATTCAGTGAAGTTCTCCAACAAAACTGCTCCTACCTTTGGACAGGCATTCAGTGACTTTACTTCTCCCCAAAAAGGTAAAATTCTTGTTGGACTATATCCCGCTCGACATGAAATATTTAACGTACTCAAAACCGAACCACCTCGTGGCTCTTGTTATTGATTGTAGGGAAGGAAACTTCTGGTGCAGTGGTTGACATAGAAGCAGAAGTAAAAGATGTGGACTGAAGTCGCGTTTGAATAGCATGGTTTGTCTAAAGCACTGCGTATGAACCATGGATTACAGTAAGCATTCTTCACACATTTAGGGAAAAAAGTCAGGTTCAATTGGGTTTTGCCAGATTGAATTAAGTTTTGACTCTGGAAATCTTTGTATATTTGTTGTGTATGTTCTTCATGGCCAGAAATTTCCAATTCTGAAACAACTGTAGGAATTTGTGAAATGAAATGCCTTCACTTTGTATATGGATTTTGATACAATAAGTCTAAAGTACAATAATCTTTACTCTGTAACTAATAAAAGACTGATGGACTATAACATAGAACTCTTAGCTTGTTTGCTTCACATATTGGAAAAGGAACATTTCTGGATCATTTTATTTTTATATACTTACAGATCCTATCTCGAAAACCCGAGACGCTAGTGTTTTCCATCTCCAACTTTCTGCAGGGGAGAACAGAGGCAAGTTAGAGCAACCATGCCTAAGCCATTCAGCAATAAAATGTAGAGAAAAAGAAAGGTCACTATTGATATTTTTTAACCCACATTTTCTGTACCGATAAATACGGACTAGCTCTTAAAGCTATTAATCGGATCCAGAATGTTGGATTTAACCCCTGAATTGTGGTTTATTAATAGATCTACTAGACAAAATTGAAAGTTTATGTTTAGACATAAAATTTAAATATCTCAAATTTGATAAGAATCTATAAATAAGAAATTGAAAGTTTAAGACCAAATAGATGCAAACATCGAAGTTAAAAACTTAAACTTTAGTTTAACCTTTAATATTTTAAAAAATAAACCAAAAGCTTCTTACAGAACTGGGAATTTCTAAAACAATTGTTCACCACTAGGGTCTCGTTTGGTAATCATTTGACTTTTGATTTTTAAAACTGAAGTTTATAAACACCCCTTCCACCTAGGTTTCTTTGATTTATTGTCTACTTTTTACTAACGTCTTCAAAGATCAAGTTAAATTTTGAAAATTACAAAAAAGTAATTTCCAAAAACCTAGTTTTGTTATTAGAATTTTGTTAAGAAACCAACTCTTCTACCTATAAAAATGAAAAACATGATAAGAAATTGTTAGAAAACAAGCACAATTTTCAAAACTAAAAATATACCAAATGGTTATCAAATAATGCTAAATTATTTAAGTTATAAACTACTATATCAGCACGTATAAACAAATCCAAGTCAAACACGTAGATTAGTATAAGAATAGATAGTAACGCATAAAAAATGTATTGATCCATTGACAAGCAAACATATCAGTGCAAGTATGCAATCTAATAATAATAAATTAATCTCGAAGGCTATAAACTATTTATTGATATAATTATTCATAACAAAAATTAAATGAATGGATAGACATGTAGTCTTTAAAAAAACACAATAAATAAAGAGAATAAGAGATTTTTAATGTGATTGTTTCTCGATATGTGACTGTATCTTAGTGAAAGTAGTGGGTGACACACCAACACAACACATTACGAGAAGGACACTATCAATTCATGAAACTGAATCACGAGCAACAAAACCCACAATAAAGCAGCTCATTACTTACTTCTCAAAGTTAGTTTCTTTTGGGAAGGAAAAACAAATCATATTAATCATATTTTCCTTCAATAAAGATCTAAAAAAGCCATACCTCTTCCTTCTTGCCTTTAGTGAAGAACTCGTAGGCTCCATAAAGAACTAAACCCCATCCAGTCAAAGACACAATCACAAACTGTGAATACACATATATGTTAAGTAAGATGTGTAGTGATGATAAAAAACCAATGCAGGACATCAATCAATTAGAAGATGTTTATAAGATGGCAGATAGCATTACTCATGTGTCTAATAATTGTTTCCAAACAATTCATGACTGTTCGCCACGGGATTTAAGTAATTGACATGTACTCGATTTCTTCTTAACTAGTATATTACACAACATCCATTGTGGAGTTTTCGATAAATGTCAGGGAATGTCAAAGCGTCCAACATGAGTTAAGACGCAAACATGTTAACCAAACTAAAATGTTCATGCATCATGGAGGAATATGATGGAAATAATCAAAGTTCAAGTGATACAAGTTGAAAGAGTAACTAGCATTTAAGCCTAGTTTGGTAATCATTTCGTTTTTAGTTTTTAGTTTTTGAAAATTAAGCCTATAAACACTCATTTCATCTTTAAACTTCTTGCTTTTTAATCTACTTTTTACCAACATTTTCAAAAACCAAACTAGGTTCTGAAAACTTAAAACAAAAACTGTTTTTAAAAAGTTGTTTTTGTTTTTAGAATTTAGTTAAGAATACAACTATTGTACTTAATAAGATGCAAATCATAGTAAGAAACTGAGAGAAAATATGCTTAATTTTCAAAAATCAAAAACCAAAAACGAAAAAGTTACCAAACAAGACCTAAATGAGGATGATAATCAATTTAAAAAACTAAACCATGCTCACATGTTCTCCTTTCCATCTGGATGGATTAAATGGATCCTCCCAAAAGTTCACCTTCGGAGGTCCATGATGATCTGCAAGATTACAAAAGCAGAACAAACAAATTACTTGTAGATCCAACAGTTCATCAATTACTTCAGCTCGAAAGTTTGATAACAGCATTAACATGATGAATCAGAAGCAAACTTTTCAACGCAGAGGAAAGATGACAATAAATTCTCAGTATACAAGGCTTGGTTTAGAAAGTTTGGGTTTGAATTGCACAAAGAATACGTTATAAAATCAAGTTTATGCAACTTCTAATTTGTTTCCGAATCTATAAAATTTGTAAAAGTTTGCGAGTAGCGTAGAAGTGGATTTACAACATAGGGCAGACCGCAGTGATTCAACAAATTCTTAATATGAGATGAACAATTTCAGATATCGAAAATGGGCGCAAAGCCTAATTTGGAAGCCAATCATTCAGAAATCGAGAAAGAAAGCCCCAAAGGCAAAATCATAGAGGAAAAGAAAAATCTGCACAGCGGAGCCAGTTCAACTGGTTCTTCCTAATTCATCGAGTAACAAAGATAATACCGAAATAAGCACATAAAATTCTACTTTCTTCCATTTCCGAAGTTTCTCAGCATCCAATCATCAGCTCGAGGTGAAGGACAAACGAAATAACAGACTGTAAAAAAAGCAATGGAGGGAGCAAACAATGGAGAAGGTTAATACCGCCACCGCCGGCGAGACCGCGACGATGAGTTAGTGAGGGGATTTGAGCCGTAGAAACTGACTTGCGAGACGGAACTGTGCGGCGAGCTGCCGCCGTCCATGCCGCCATGGTTCGGTGCTCTGCTCTTGGAGATTGTGCCGAGAAGAGTGTACCCCGTCCCCGTGGAACTAAACAGAAGCCTCGAGTGTCATCGGATCATGATTCGAAAATTCGGTTGTATTTATACAAGTTTTTGAATTATGAAGGTTAAATGAACATGAGCTCCACCGTCCACCTTTGAAATTATATGATTTATTTTAAAAAATTAAAAATATCAAACTATTTACAAATATATAAAATTCTTTTTACTATCTATTAGACTTATAATAGGCTATACTTTCAATTTTGTAATAATTTAGTTCATAACTTTAGTATTTAACAATTTGGTCCTTGTATTTCTAAATTTATAACAATTTAGTCTTTAAACTAAAAAGATTCATTAAAATTATCTGTCAATTTTTATTATTTTATGATATATAAAAATATTGAATCTCTAATTTATTTATCGATTTGTTTATGTAAAAAAATATCATTAAATCTTAGCACTAATTTCTCCAATAGAACTAAATCGTTACAAACCAAAGTTCAAGGACTAAAAGATGAAAGTTTAGGAACTAAAAATCATTTTTAACCCTCAACAATATTGACGTTTAAAACATATCTTGTAGAATATTTGAATTGGTTAAGATTATGACCGTGTTTGCAAGAGTAATAGTATTGATTGATTATGTGAATGAAAATGATTCATCTAAATTTCAAGATATGTATCGAAACATGAGTATAACTCTAGTTAAAACTCATAATCGTTTTATTGAGATTAAACGTTGTATCAACATGAATATAACTCTAGTGAAAAATCCATAATCATTCCTTTGAGATCGCTCATACATTTGTTATATTAAAAGGCACTATATGCAATTACACATAATTGATTAATATGATAAGTTTATGATATGAATGTAATTTAAAATCTAAAGATATAAACAACCATTTTAAATTAAATGTTCAAATAGATATAAATTTAAAAATCAATTTTCATCTCTAAACTTGTCAAGTTGTATCAATTTTAACTATAAATTTTAGATTCACCAAGTTCCACCTCAAATTTAAGTGTTGCAATGTCAACACAACTTTATAAAATGTAGCAATTTTAACAAATTCTAATAAGCTCTCACTCCAAATATCGAAATAATACAAACATAAGGTAGGTAATAGATAAAATTTTGGAGAATTTAACCTACATTTAGTAATTGCAACCGATTATTAACTTTTTCTATTTGTTTTTTTTTTATACCAATTTGTGTTGGGCCAACTTACGCGCACCTCGACTAATCTGGACAACTTATCTGACCTTACAACATTTAGATGTCAACAAAACTCGTAGGATATTAAATCCTAAGTAGGTGACCTCTCAACCATTTATTGAGACTATGTGTCCTTTTTTACCACTATGCTAATCCATGATGGTTAAAAGGGTCAACAGCAAATTAAACACTAATACATGTAAAATGTAGGTCATATTAGTCTCATTTTACACTATTAATGCCAAATGATCAATTGAAACACAAACTTAGTGTAAATGCTCTCCCTTGTTCCATATCTATAGTTATACTACCCTCTAAGATTCCCTTTTTTGTAATTTCATACTATCAATCAAATTGTTTCTTATCTAAGAAAAAGAAACATACATACGAAGGAACAAGAGAGAGATTTGTATACAACTTGCTAAGAATTCCATCCATGAAAATAAAATATTGGATGCATAGCTTCAGACATGATGATAAAGTAATAAACTAATATTTCTCTATCTACAACTTACATACCTTGTCTAGAAAGGAAACCATTATTCTTGTTGTTCTAGTACAATAATGAACTAGATTGTCTACAGTCGGGAACGGATGAAGATCCTTTTCTTGTTTTGAATTGCGTTGGCTGATCCTTTGGCACCTTCCCCTGGCAACTTCTTCAGTGGTTCAGAATCATCAACAATCTCTGCAGATGTACAATGGTGTTGCTTCATTTTATTCTTGTGTGCCTCTGTTTCCTCCATCTCTGCCTGCATCTTATCCATCACTAGTTTAATCTCTTCCGGTTTCTTTACATTTAAAGAGGATGAATGGGACGTATCCTTTAATCCTCCCTCACCAATCTTATGTGCCTGATTCTTACCTACATCACTCAAGCACAAGAAGAAACCAAAAATGAGAAAATGAAGAGTTGAATACTAGCAGAAATCAGTTGAAGACTTCTAAAGATCGTCCACAAAAAACCAGGAGATTGATCAATTCAGCCACGAAAGGTATGTAAAGAAAAGCCGTAGAGAAATATGTAAGCATAACAATGCATTTTCTCCATTTGAATCGAGTAATTTCAGGTCAGCAAATTATCCGTAAAGGTGTAACTAGATCAATTCAGGTCAGACTTTTACCGAACGCAATATCATACCAACATGTCAGTTTAAGGGGAAAAAAAAAAGGGAAAAAAAAAGCCTGAAGCCAGAACCAAAAATTTTTAAAACTAAACCAACCAGAACATAATCTAAAACTGGCAGCCTGGCACAATAAAGGAACAATCACATGCTCTTTTCCATTCTCGTGGTATATCAGAATCCAACGTAACCTTCTTTTATAATAGATTTTTAATGAATAACCGAAATGAAATGAAGAGATCAAAGAATACAAGCGTATACAAAAATAAGCTCAAAGGAGGCAAACTAAAGAAAAACCTCCAATCGAGTAAGACAAGACCTAACAGATTATAGAAGAATGAACTCAGAAAAAAGGAGGCAAACTAAAGAAAGCCTCCAATCATGTAAGACAAGACCTAACAGATTATAAAAAAAAGCTTAGCCGCCGTCGAACCCTACCAAAAGATTTCAACCTAAGACAGGCTCAAACATCACTTAAAAAAACCTCTCAAGCCCTTAAAGACCCTGTTATTCCTCTCTCCAAAGGCCCTATAAAACAGAAAACATTCCAACATACCACAACAACATTTCCTCTCTCAAAAGGAGATGAAGAAGGAACTCCTTGATCTGCAACACCTATGTCTAGCCGGACTTAAACCAAACTCCTCAAAGAAAAGACTCTGAACAACACGGGCTAAATCACACTCTAGAAGATATGGTCAAGTTCACTAGCCGCCCAATGCGCCCACTACAGAGAATACACAATGGCCAGTCAGGGTCATTTTCCTCAAACTCGATCCAAGGTGAAGACTTGTCACACAAAATGCTTCACCTTCTTTGAAATTTTCACCCAGAGTCACTCGAGGAAAAAGAGGACCAAAATGAAGGGGAACCCAAATTTTGGTACTTGTTTTGGAGCTCCTGGAAGAAAAATTGAAAATTCAGGCCGAGCAAAATTCAACTACTTGGAACTTCATAAAGAACTATGATACTCAAAACATGCTATTGGAATATGCAAGCTTCAATTTTCTTCCACGCATATTCCTAATCGAATACAAACGAAATACTCTCACAAAAATTTTCCATCCGTTAGCGGCAGCGGGGAGGGAAAAGATCCAATTATTCAGATTAAAGGCAGATGAGTCGAAAGGAATATTTTGGGGGGGGGGGGGGCGCTGCAGAAGAAGATCCATACAAAATATTAGAGCTACGGAAGACGACACTAGATCTTAACCTGAACGAATTAGGGTTCGCAGTGTTTTCGATGTAAATCAAAAATTGAAAGCACAAAAACTTCGTAAATACTCCACGGATTCTATTTATGAGGAAGAGAGTGGAAAGAGAACCGGAGACGGCCTTGAGAGAACTGAAGATGGTAGAGTCCACGGCGAACTTGCCAACACCGGTGAGAAACTGGATGATCTTCGTCCGCAGGTCACGGTGGTGAAAGCCGTCTTTTAGATAACGAATACGGTTGTTTCCGACGACGTCATCCATTTTAATGGGCCGGCGGCGAAATGAATCAACGTGGAAGCAAAAATATCTGGGCTCCGATTGTCCCTTCACGATGGTCTGTTGTACGATTATGTAGCGGTTCGGCCGAGGTGAAAATGCCCATTCATGATTAAGTGCCAATAGTTTAGCCACGTGGCACGATTTCATTACCTTTCACAGAACTGTAAGTACTTTATTTAAAAGGAAAATTTTTTAAAAATAGAAAACTAACAAAACCAACCAAATAGCAAAATTTTTAAATAATTATGATAAATACCGACAGAAATGGTCTCTCAAGGATAGAAATGATAGAAGTCTATCACTAATAGATGTTGATAGAAGTCTATCAATGTCTATACTATTTTTTTTTTTGCTATTTTCAATAAATAATTTGACATTTTTTCTATCAATAAAAATTTTTATATTTAAAAAAAATATATGTATACAACTAATCTTTCAAAACCACCCTCAAAATTAAAAATAAAATTAAAAACTTTAAAAATTAAAAATGCTCTTATAGTTATTTTACAGACAAAAACCGATAATAGCTTGTTTAAAAAATATGGTTGAACTTGAACCATAATTAAATGTATTCAGAGTAATGATTAGGTACATCCTAACCACCATTCAACTCTCTCCTTTACCATACAAATAAAAAATTTAAAAATATATATATAATTTTAAAAAAAAAGAAAAGTGTCACGTGACACATCCTAATTAGATGGTAGTCGAGCTCCATAAAAGATGGGTGTAACCCAAGTGTACCTAAATTTTTCCCATGTATTAATGCTCTTAACCTTTAATAAATAAATAAATGTCAATGGATTTAAGTGTTTATCTATACCCATCATCTCCATTTTCCATTTCACTCTTTTATATTTACTAAAATAAAGGGCCTAACACTTTCCTATACCTCATAATTTTTTTTTCAATACCCTCTTAATCTTAAGTCCTTTTTCAATTTCTAAAACTTCTCCTATTTCTCCTCTCTTTTTTCCTTCTCTTCTTTAATACATAAATATAATAAATGTCAAGACTCAAATAGTCAATTTCTTTAAAGTTATTTTCGGTTGGAAAAGGATAAATTTGAAAACAATTCATATAGACATCCTCATTCTTTTTTCTATATAAATACACTCATTTTTTTTTTCTCATTTGTCCATTTCTTTCTCAATAACAAAACAAGACCCAAAACTTCAAGTTAAACTATATAAAATCCTATAAAATTTCACGAAACCCCAAAATGAAAATCTTCCTTCAAAACTCAACAAAACAATGAATCACCAAATACGAAAAGGGTTGACGAAGAAATATCATCTCTGATCATGGAAAACCCTCTTAATTGACCACACAATAAATAAACTAACCGTAAGAGAATTTTTTAACTTTTTTTTTTTAAAAAAAAGTTAAGGATATTAGTAATATTATATTCAACAATATTTTTGAAACAAGGTACGAACGATTCATTCGTTCTTTATACTAACAGTAAGAGTATTTTTTAATTTTTTATAGTTTAAAAGTGCTAATAAAAATTTTCAAAGTTCAAAGGTATTTTTAAAACAAAATACTAATAGTTCTCATCGGTTAGGGTATTTTTTAACATTTTTTAAAAAGTTTAAGGGTATTGATGAAATTAGTATTTTTTTTAAACAAAGTAAAAGGTTTAGAGATATCTTTTATAATTTAACTTAACTTTGTAATTACACTATTTTAAATGAATACTCAAACATTTCAAAATCACTTCCAAACAAAGCCGTAAATGGAAAGAATAACCAAACATAAACATTATTAGAGACTAAAAGATATGTTTAGCCTCATTATTATTATTTTTGTGAAACAGAATATGACAATGAATGAACCAAACAAAAGCAAACCTTTGAAATCACAAACACACCCATATATTTACAAGAAAAAAAAAAAAAAAAAAAAAAAAGTATTTGCAAATGCAACTGCAGGCCTTGCAGTTATTAGATTTTGCTTGAGTTGTTTAGTTTAGACAGCATTTATAGTTTTTTGGAAATCCTTAAGTTCGAAAGCAAAAGAAAGACCTTTGTCTTTCAATTCTCTTAAATCCTCAACCTTTGCCTGATGCCATGCTACATTTTGAATGGCCTTGTTTTCTTCAGCATTCCCTCCTTCTAAGAAAGCTCCCATTATTTTCCCATCTTTGATCCAATAACACCCAAACTTCGGATTTTTCGTTGCCGGATTTCTGTCTCCAAACAGCACGGTTGTTTCTCCGACGTTGTCTCCGTAAAACTGCCACGACAGATCGAAAACGCGCGAGTAGAAGTAGGGTAAGTAGTCATATTCTTCAACAACCTCTCCCTTTGCCATGATGGCTTCCACAGCTTTCATTGCTGATTTTCTTGCATGATCAACATGTTCAACTCTTCTCATTTCATTGTAAATCTTCATTGGGAACCAAGCCACGTCCCCGATCGCATACACGTCGTTAATGCTCGTTTTAAACAACCCGTCGGTCTTGATCCCTCTGTTCATCTCAATCTGCCCTTGGAATAGCTCTGTGGCAGGTCTTGCTCCAACCCCAACTACAACAATGTCAGCTTCTAGCTCTCTCCCATTTTTTAGCTTCACCTTCTTTACCTCTCCGTTTAGATCGGCTTCGAGCTCGATCACAGTTGTTTCCTTTACGAGTTTGATCCCTTTCAACGTGTAGTAACGCTCATAGAATTCGGCAATCTCTTTCGTAAAAAGCCGAGGCATGCACCAGGGATCAGGATACACCATTGTGACATTCAAATTGTTGAGTCTTAAGGCTGCTCCAACTTCAAGTCCAATGTATCCACCTCCAATAACCACTGCTTTTCCGTTCTTTTTTGCTTTCATTGCTTCAACAACTTTGTCAGCATCCTTAACATTTCTTAAATACATAACATTTTTGGCTTGATCCCCTTTTACACCAAAATCACTCAGTTTTGCAACCCCTGAACCTGTTGCAATGATCAAACTCCCAAACTTGAATATTGAACCATCTTCACTTGTGAGTTTTTTGGAATGAAGGGCTGCTTTTACAATCTTTGTGTTGAGGATCAATTTTATTCCTTTCTCCTCATACCAACTGCGCTCCAATCTCTCCCCTCCACTCCCAACACACACATGAAATTGCGGTAGCCTCGCCGCATTCCTCGGAAACAGATATCCCTTGCTGAGTGCAGGACGTTCGTAAGGTGCCACCGACTCCTCTGAAATTATACCGAGCTCCCCCGGCTTCACGCCTCGTTTAACAAACTCCCTTGCTGCATATCCTGCTGCCACTCCCCCTCCAAGAATCAAATATTTGAAACAGTTGGGAAAGTAGTACTTTCCTTCTTCAAGTAGCTCGTTTGCCTCGTTAATCTTCTCTCCAATAACCCTTCCATAGAGATAAACAGCAACTGTTAAAACCTTCCATTTTTGGATTGATCTTTCGATGTCTTCGACTTCGTCGATCAATTCCTCTACCTTCTCCTCCCATTCCTCGCTTCGTTCGGAACTCGAACTCTCATCCAGTTCTTCTAATTGGATGCTTAGTTCTCTTGCTAATCTTTGTAGAACGCATAAGTTTTCTTCAAAGTCTCTGTAATGCTTCAACTTTTGGTCAATCATGTCCCAAATTCCTGCCATTCTTGAACAAATGAACTGCCCCATGTTCCTTTCTCCTACAATGTGCAATACAAACACTTTCTCATTCTCTACCTTCTATTGTTCATACTTCTTAATAACAACATCATTCCATCAACAACATGCTAAATTATTAAATTTGTGACATTTGATTCAGCACAATTTTAAAGGGGAAATCGAATTTACTATAAACCAACTATTTTATTTTAATATATATATATACACATTTTTATTTAACATCTATAACCTATCTCTTGAAGTCAATTTAATCATATCTTAATTAGTTAAGACATAATACATCGACCAAAAGGTCAAATATTTGACTATGTTGTGTCTAGTTCATCTTTCACTTTTCTAAAAGAATGTCAAATATATTTTTGTATTTTCTATTTGGTTATTGTAATAGAATTTCTTAATAAAATGTATGTGACAAGTCCCTAACTTTTAATTTTGTTTCTCTACGTTCATGTGATATTCAACCTTCTTAAAATTTATATAATTACTAGACATAATTGTGTGTATCTTACGTAAAGACCTTACATTTAAATTTTTTTACCTAATAAGACTATGAATCTTTAAAGATACTAAGCATAATAAGGACCTATTAAACAAATAAATATATGTATATATAAGGTTACTAATTATTAGCTCTTGGTATATATTTTATGAAGCTATTTGACACTTTTTTTATATATATATAATTTAAAGACATTGTAGATGCAACACTGAAAAATTCAAGGACAACCTTTATGATTTAGCAAAAATTAAGTTTACTCTAGTCTATCAACTTAAACTTTGAAGTACTCTCCAACCGTGAAGAATTCTCATCCTAATCACCGAAAATTTTTTGTGAGAACAGAAAACTAAAATGGAACAATTGGACAGTTTGTTCCTTGCTTTGTCCCGTGAACATCCTTATTTCATAACAATAGAATTAAATTTGAATCGATTTTCTTGGTATCAAAAATCAAGTGATATTTTTCGAACTACCGATCTATTTCGATTATTGAATGTCATGCAATTAAGGTGAAAAAGAAAACAAAAAACAAGAGGAGTGTGTACCTGAGCTGTGTTTGGGCTTGAAGATTTCAAAGGGAACAATAGCTGGAGAAGAGAGTCAGGAGAATATGTTTATATTGAAAGAACAATAAAAGAAGAGAATATGACATTGATATAATATAAACATTGCCTCTTTTTATAAGACTAAAGAACAATGGAACATAAAGAAAGGTATCCAAATGAATTGTAAACAAGGAAAGAATGTAGTTGGCAACAATTGATTTTCTTAATTTTTCTCTATACTGTTTTATTTTTTTTCCCATCAAGGAAACATCTTTTTCTTTTGCCATTGATTTCTAATGTTATTTTATAAGTTTTTTTTTAGTTTCAACGTCTAACTTTTTGGCCCAAGATACCAATTGACTTAAGTTCGTCGTGTTACACATTTTATTTGGTAAATATATTATAGTATTTGAGTTGTTAAATGTTCATCGTACTTTTATGTTAGCTGAGTTGTGCTCGTTTTGACATTTTACAAAATGTGTTGATTGTGAATAAAAATTTCTAGACGAAATATAAGAATGGTAAAAACTTTGGTACGTTATTTCTCATATCTAAATCATTCTTGGATTATTATTTAGTTTTATGTTTTAGAAAAGTATACTAACTTCATCATAATTTTTTTTGACTTTATGAAAAACACATTTGAATTCCTTTGCAAAAGAAAAATACATTTGAATTGCTAGCAAAATTTGAAAAACAAAAATGAAATTTTAAGTCACTTCGGTAATAATTTCGTTTTATTTTTTATGGTTGAAAATTAAGCTTATTTTCTCTCATTTTCTTACGATGATTTACATTTTTCTTAAGTACACAAGTTGAATTCTTAGTTAAATTTCAAAAACAAAAACAAGTTTTTAAAAAGGGATATATTCAAATATAGAAAATGAGTCAAACTATTTACAAATATAGATATTTTTTCTATTTATAATAATTTGGAAAATTTTTAAAAATAGAAAAATAAGTGAAATTATTTACACAAGATAGCAAAATAGTTGTGATAGACGCTGATAGAAGTCTATCGAGGTCTATCGGCAATAGAAATTATAGAAGTCTATCACTAATAGATGTTGCTAGAAGTTTATCAATGTCTATCAGTTTTTTTTTTTTTTTTTTTTTTTTTTTTTTGCCATTTTGTCTTAAATAGTTTGAAACTTTTTCTATTTGTGAAAATTTTCCTAATAATTTTCCTTTTTAAAAACTATTTTTTAAAAAAATTGATTTGATTTTTAAAAATATTGGTAAAAAGTAGATAACAAAATAGTATATTTAGAGGTGGAAGGAATATTTATGGGCTTAATTTTAAAAAACTAGAAAAACAAAAACAAACCAAATAAGTACGTCTTAAAAACTATTTTTTAGTTTTAAGTTTCCAAATTTAGACTTATTATTCAGATAATGTTGTTAAAAGAAATAAATAGCAGAACAAGCTCAGTTTATATATAAGCTTAATATTAAAAAATATAAAATTATTTATCGAATGATAATTAAATAAGGTCTTTTATATATATTTTTCTAACAGGTGTTTGACAAGTCATTAAATTGTAAGTTTTTTTTTCTGGAGAAATAATTAATTAAAATCAACCATTTGAAAAGAAAAAAAAAAGTTGAGAGTGATTAAGATATCATAAAGAGAATGTGAGAGAATTATTATCTAAGATGCAATTAATAAGAATAATATTGTTAAAATTGAGTGGAATTAGAAGTACTAAGTAATTAAAAATATTTTTTTAAAAAAAATAAATTGGAACTAATTACATAATAACTTAATTCTATAGATATAAATATAAGTAAATAAAGATGAAGATTGGAAACATGAAAAAGTATGTATGCTTTAAATACGTAATTGGTAGTTTTAAATAATTAAAAGCAATCTTAATTTTCAAATGTTTTGCCCACATGCAAGGTATTTTTTGACCAATTTGGATTCCTCCTTATCTTTGCCTTGTATTTTCTTTCTTATTAAATTCAAGACTAATACTTTGTTGATAACATTTTCAGGATTGTACTCTTAGAAAGGGAAGACAATAATAATAATAATAATAATAATAATAATTATTATTATTATTATCTTCTTTGAAAAGTTATGGAGTTTTCAAAAGTGACATTTTTTCTTTTAATTAACAAGTTTTTTTTTTTTTAAGGAAATTAGATAATGTAGAAAAGCTTTTTTTTTTTTTTTTATATTCAACAGAATCTAGAACTAATAAGATTTATGGCAAATACCATCCTATACTTTCTTTTTCTTTCCAATGTTTATACTTTATTTATCTTTTATCAAATTTACTTGTTTTTAAAAGGAAATCTAACCTCATATCTATTATTCTTTCTTCTAAATCTATCTACAAATTTGTTATCCAAATACTATATGAAATTTCAAATCTAGTATCTGAACAAATCAACGACAAGCTTGAAGCCATGGAAGTTCGAGCAACTGGTTAATGATAACATCATAATTCTAAACTGGTACTACCATGGGGATTACGTTTAATTTGGCTTCAAGCTTTGACATTGGCTCTTCAATTCTTCAGAAGTTGGTCTCGGTCTTATTCGTTGGGAAAATTCGTAGACTAAGAAAAATCACTATGTGAAAAATTGTTACAATCACACATAAATATTTCTCTCTCCCGACCTCAATTACAAGAGCACTCTCTCAAAGTTTTTATACCATCCACACCTTTTTCTTACTCTCAAACTAGATAATACAAAAAGAATTTAATTATAGTCAGCACACGCTTAAAGTGATTCTAATTAGGATGACTTGAAACTAGAGACATAAGCTCTTTTTATATGCTTGGAGTTCATTCTCCTTTCCGATGGGTTAATTCTAATTCCTTCTCCGCTGATGCACCAACAAAAATGAATAGTTAAGATACTTTTTCACTCATATATTAAGTTTATTCCTTAAACTTTTTTCTTTCAAATATATTATATTTAACAATATATTGTTTTTATTTATTTATTAGTATACTATAGTTGTGAGGCTTAGTCTCAAGGATTTATAGTTAGTTATTTTGAATACAATGTATATGCATATGCTAATGTTTTTATCATGTTGAAAAAGGGTGCAAATACAAGGTATATGTGTCGTCAATGTTGAAATTAGTTACTTGATTTCATAAAATACTATTTTTTTTTAGTTGTTTTTTTTAGTATAGTGTATTTGTGGTATCTTGGGAGACTAATATTTATTTTCAAAGCAAAATATTTGTGCTTTGTTGGTTTTTTTCGAAAAGTAATTATGTTTGAAAATATTATGTTATATTTTTTTTATATAATTTTTGTAGGACTATAGTTAATAGACTCTTGATTGTAAGAATTTGAATTAGTATTTTTAAATATTTGATTTTTTAATAGGTAATGAAATCTCAATTGTTACGATTTGAGTTTTAGATTTTTTGAATTAGGTATATTCTAGCTAATTGTTAATTCTAAAAATCACTCTGTCATTCTTCTAATTAAAAAAGTTTTTTTTTTCCACGGTATGAATTAATTGATTTGAATGATTTTGAAGTATTGTTATTTGGATTTGTTTTTATTCATGAATTGAGATAAAATCGAAGAGTAGTTCAGCTTCAAATTTTGGTCAAACTTAAAATTCCTAGGGCACTTGTGGTGAACGTTGATACACCTGATCATGCGAATTGGATTCATAGATACATTGGTATTGTTGAGTTTGCTGAAATTGTTGTTCGAACAATCTTTCTATTTTGAACCACAACTTTTATGAATTCATCAGTTGTATTTTGATCATTCTTATTAATGAAAAATACTTCTTTTTAATAAATGTGAATAGTGATATTGTTGGTTGATGAAATAAATATGCTTTGAGAGTTTTATGAGTCTTAAGTTGGATTGGATGCCTCTCTTTCTTCAATACAATTCTCGATCTTATTTGACTATAGTATGAATGACATTCAAACCGTGGTTGAAATTCATGAAGAAAAGGATATTGCTTGGTTTCTGAATTTTGTTAAAGAACAATGTACAAGACATCCATCCTTTTATAAGAGTCTTCCAGGATTGTTAATTGCGGAATTAATAATTTACTATCTAATGTGTCTTCTTCTGCAATTGATGGTGGAGTTGAATTTGCTATTGGTGATAGAAGTTTATGATAGAGACCTATAAGTAAAAATGGCTTATCAACTATTATATTCCATTGATAGGATTATATCAATTATACAAAAATAGCAGTGATAGAGTCAGTGATTGAAGCTTAAGAGTACATAATAAAAGTCTATCAGTGATAGTCTTTAATATAAGTGATAGATAAAAAAAAAAACAATTCTATATGCTATTTGAAATCTATTATTGGCTATCATCGACAAATTTCTAATAATATAAGCTTATAAGTCATAGACTCTAATCACTAATAAGTCTTTTAGTGATAGTGTGCAGTAATTGATAAACTACTATATTTCATTGATATAATCATATTAGTGATATAGAAATATCGGTGATAGAGGTTTATCAATGATGGTCTATCTATAAAAGAATTCCAACGTTGATAGACTTCTATCACTAGTAGGAGTCTAAAGAAATCATTCCAAAAAGTAAGGAAAAAAATCAAGTCCAAATGAAAGAAACAAATATGATATTGACATTTTAAAGAGAGATTCTAATGATGAGTTTATTGAAGTCATATGTGTTCATTTGGGGAGTTGTGATTTTCGTGTGGTTTTATTGAAGTCTATCTATAGAAATTTATCAATGATGGACTTCATCACAAATAATAGTGTAGTGATAGACTTCAAAAATTGGGAATTTCGTGCCTCCAACATATTTTCGTGCCTTTAATGGGCTTTTTGGACATTTTCTATGGATTGAAGATAAATTTTGCTATATTTACAATTAGTTTTAAGTTTTGCTATTCTTCAAATATTTTAGCCTCTTTAACTATATATGCAAGGAGCCCTAAGTTTTAACTCTCCAAATGAATTACATTTGTGTATATTTGACTTGTTTCATCTAATCCATGTTAAAAAAATCGATATATTTTAACGATATATAGCTTAAATATCGGCAAAATCGTAGAACCATTTGAGATATAGGGGTAACATCTTTATTCTAAAAGTATATAGTATATCATTTCTTACATTTTTACAGATAGGAGCGGATCTATTACGAGCCACTATAAGAATTAGGCCTTTTGTCGACGCTAAAGCATATCCTTGAAATGTGGACGCCTCATAATACAATGTGGCGTCGGCATAGGCCTTTTTTTTTTTTGCAAAAAAATATTTTATAATTGTATTATTTTTTCACTTATATTCTTTGTTCATTACTTTAGTTTGTACCTAAAAGCAAATAAATTACATTACAAAAACAGTAATGAAAATTGTTTCAAAATTATAATAAAAGTCTTACAAGTATTTTATATAACACCTACATAAAGTTACAATAAACACAAAAAAAAAAAAAAAAAAAAAAAAAAGAGAGTTTGACATATAAAGTTACATATAACACCTAAATAAAGTTGCAATAAAAAAAAGTTTGGCATATAAAGTTACATAACAAAAATAGTAATTTGATCCCCAAAACACATAATATAAGCAGTAATTTGGTACCTAAAGCCAACACATTATAAAAAAAGTTAACCACCTTCCTTGTTTGCTTGCTATAAAAAGTGACCTTCATTGAATAACAAAAAACAAAAGTTAAATTTCGATATAATTAGAACAAAAAAAGTACCAAAAACACATTTAATAAACTTATATGACGCAAAAACAACTTTACACATATATACAAGAACTTGACATATTATAAACATCTAATAACACCTCAACTTTAACACTAATAACAACTCAACCCACATAGAAACAACAAATTTAAACATTCAAAGTCATTCTCACTTTAATATTCAAAATCATCTCAGCCTACATTTATCAACCCAAATTTAAGAATAACATCTCAACCCAACTTTCATCCCATATTTAAGACAGATAAATAAACTATCAATAAACATTTAAGACAAAAAGATACAACATAGAGCTAAACTTACAAAATAAACTATCAATGAAAACATCTTTCCCCCATCTTTAAATCAAGTAACACATCCCAACCCACATTTATCACCTCCACATTTAAGACAAAATAACAATATATAGATTCCAACTTATAAAATAAACCATAAAACATCTCATCCCAACTTTTACCCTATATTTAAGATAGATAAATAACATAGATCTAAATTTATAAACAATCAAATATCTCACATTATATTTAATATAAAAAAACATCTTAGTTGCTACGATAATTGTAGGATAACAACAAATCTCAGTACTCTCTAAAAGTTTAACAAATATACGAAAAAGAAATGATAGTTCATACCAGGGACAGATTTAGTATAAGCCTAGCCCCCCCTCCCCTCCCTCAACTTTATGCTTTTTAATATCAATACCATTAGTGTATGGCAATCGAAAACTTAGCATACAACAAGCATTTAATCTGAAGTGTTAGCTCATTCAAGAATACCAATTGAAATCAAACAAAGATTCAAAATAGTTATAGTAGTAAAACCAAGAAAATTAGATCAATCCTCAAAAGAAATAACAACCAATCTTCTTAACCCTAAGCTAGCAAACTCACCTTAGCCATAAATCTGGCCCAAGGTTGAAGATACATTCATAAAAAAGGCCAACGAACTATGTAAAAATAGAGGAAAAGAGAAAGGGGGAAGGAGATGACTGGATTAGAGGCTGGACGCCAATCTAATTGACCTAAAAACGAAAAGGGTGTATTTATAAACACAGGGCAGCACTACGCGGTACCGCTAGCCTACACGCGTGTGATAGTTTTGCAGTGTTGTTTTCTTTTGCAACCTTATATGATGCAATGCTGGTGCGCGACGTCTGCCCCAAGGGGCATTTTTATCTTTTTTTTTCTTCCATTTGTCTGGTTGCTTCATTAGGGATCTAAATCGATCTGTTTTAGCTCTATTTTCTTCTTAATGCTCAATTCTACCTCCTGGGTGCTCAGTACCTATAAGATAACCAATTTAACACATTAATAGCATAAAAATCTGAAGTTAAGCTTAAGAAAATAGTACATTTTAAGTGCTATCATGTTTAAAATTCTAAAGTAACCGAAAGGGCGAGGGGTTGATATGCTTTGAGTGTGCAAGCAAAAGTAAATATTGCAAGAAAGTAAATGTAACCAATAAGGAAAGTGGTGAGTGAACAACAATCAATTAAAAGTATAGCCTAGGTTTTTAATGTATCCCAATTGTTTTCTTGATCATTGAACCCATGCAAATATATTTCTATTATTAACCATGCTTAGCCAACACATTTAATAATGCTAAATGAAAGTCCCAAATGACAAATCAATCAACCATCTAGTGGTAATGCATACTAAACTTGTCAATCAACCGCATTAAGTTCTAAGGGATAAAGCTAAGATGCATGACAAGTAGATAATGTCTAAGTCAAATAGTACGATATTCAACTAAGTTAAATAAACTTTGCTATCATGCAATTAAGGATCTCAATGATTACAGATCTACTTAACCTATAGCAAGAGATCATGCAACTTTGTCTAGTTTGTTGGACATTCACAAAGAAACACAATCATGAAAGTAAAGCAAGTTGAACATCCATAGATAATAAAGAAATATTCAAATTCATAACAAGTCTCACAAGAATTACAATTGGAAAAAACCTCTAACCTAAGCTAGAACAAATCTCTTACCTATAGAAGCCTTCATCTCCGGTGGATATGAGTTTGGAAGGCCAAAATATAACATAAGAAGGGAAAATACAAGGGAAATATAGAGAGAGTGAGGGAGAATTCAGATAAGTAGCTAAAGATTGCTTCATCCCTTGACCTAATACACAAATGTCCCTTTTATAGGCCTTTGAGAATGTTACGACGTTAAGGATGGCGCTGCGGTGCCGTCTTCTTTCCTTAAATATCAATTTTCCATATTTGCTCTGGCTCTACAACATTGCAGTGTAACATCGTGGTTCTACGGCTTTGTTGTTTCCATTGCCTTGCATTGGCACTACGACACCACAAGGCAGCGCCGCCGCGCTTCCTGAAATTACAGCTACTGCCTTCAACGTCCTAGATAGCATCGCGATAGCGCTGCAGCGGAGGGACATCCATAGATATTTTGCCTCTCCTTTTGACCTAGTTTCTTCATTTGGACATCAATTATTCCATTTAAGCTTAGTTTTTGCCCTAATGCTCGATTCTACGTCCTTGGTGTCCGAAGACCTACAAAATCATCAAATAAACATGTAATGTATAGGAACAAACTTGAATTAGGCCAGCAAAACAACACATTTTAAGTACAATCAATATGACACAAGTAATATTAACATGGAAAAACTTCCTCAATGTGAAGAGCAAAAAATCACAAACCAAAGTCAAAATCTCCACTATAATCAATAATGAGTTACAACAAGTTTTTCCAAGTCAAAACTAGAGGCATACACAATAGATGAGAATAAATTAGAAAGATCTCACTCAAAGTACCAACCAACTATCCACTATAATCTAACGGTAAACAACTCCAAAAAAAAAAAAAAAAAAAAAAAAAAAAAAAAAAAAAAAAAAAAAAAAATCCTCAACCTTTAAGATTGAAGGCCCTCGTGGCAAGAACATAATGTCAAAATTTCAACTTGATCAGACTAGGAATGGGCCTATAAAACGCTTATGTATGAAATTACTTTCTTTTCTATTTCTCTTTTCTCTAGTCGTATTTTCTTTCTCGATTAGCATGTGAATGTGAATATCAAGTACACTGACCAACTGCTTTAGCTTTTATATAACAAACCTAATAACCCAACTTGAACCTTAAATGTGGACTTATTTCCACAAAAGTAAAATAACCGATCACTCTTTTTACTTAATATATTTTATCGCATCTGCATAACTCTAAATACCCACATTCATTAACGTCCCTTTTCTCATCTAAAGATAAAAGAAATTAATTAGCCATATTTTAGATTTAAATATAAACAGAATAAATCCTATTTATTAATTCTAAATCATTTTAGATCCAATTGAAATATAATATTTGGGAATAAAGAAGTGAACCATAAATTGATATTAATTGAAAAAGGTTAGGAAAAAAACATTAGGTAACTGTAAAGTTTCCAAAAATGAAACCACCACACCACCATTCAATTCTAACAGAAGAAGCCAAATTCTTAGTGCACACACCTAAATTTCTAATTGTTCAAAAAAAAATTTGAAAATATTTTTACCATAAAAAAACAAAAACACACCCATACATATAGAACAGCCCTTTCTTTTGGACCATATATTTTTAATTTATTTTTTAGTATAGAATTTGTCTTTTTATTTTTTTTTATTTTTTTTTTGAGATTTCAAAGTCTCAAATAAGCATATTTAGGTACATAGGAAGAGGATATATCCAATTTTTGGCTTTTTGGCTCTTACTTATTGGTTGGCGATGGACAACGACTTCGCCAAACAAATAAATATTTGGTTGCAGTTTTACACGCATCTTTTTGAACCACAAAGAAAAAAATAAAATAGAATTTTTTTTAGGAAAAAGAAAATTTTACCATGTATAATTTGTGATTGAGCACTTGAATGGGCTACACAAAGATAGATACAGTCCGAGATGCACTCAAATATTTTTCATATCTTTCCTAATCGTATATTTATCTAAAGTGTTTTGTTTTTTTTAGATTTTTTATAAAAAAAAAATTTATAATATAGTTTTGAAAACTGCACTAGTATAAATTATTATTCACAATTTCAACCAATATTATACTTTTTCCCTTTTAAAAATAGGGTTTATTTGTGAGGATCCATGATGATGAGAAAACTCTTATAAAGTTATCATCAAAATACATTATTAAGAAGTGGTGGTCTGAAATTTTAGCTTCTCATAAAAAGACTCCAATGCTATATGATTGAAAATTTTAAAGTAGAGAATCGAAGGAATATCTTCGTTAAATTTTAGGATTGTTTTCAAAATATAGAAAAATAAGTCAAATTATTTATAAATATAAAAAAATTTAATTGTCTATTAGCGATAGACCACAGTAGAATTTTATCGCTTTCTTTCACTCAAGAGATATAATTCTATTGCTGATAGACAGTGAAATTTTTTATATTTGTAAATTGTTTGATATTTTTTTTTGTTTATAATAATTTATCTAAAATAATTTAATAATAGAATTTCTAATTTTTGTTGATGATAAATAAAAATGCGTTAAAATATTATTTTAATTACTATACTTTAAAATTTATTCAATTTTATTTTTTTTATGGGGTAGAGTCAAGCTTGAAATAATTTTAAACTTTTTATCGTAGCTAAACTTAAATAAATATAAAAGAAACCTATTAAAATTATACAATAAAATAAGCTCTACATCTAAGAACAAAGAAATGTACGAGCTCAACCAAAACTCCAAAATCAAGAAGTTTGTACTAATAATTCAGACCTAACCCACTAACAAAACATCTAGAAAATAGAAAAATTAGTACACATAAAATAAGGAAATTAATATTAAAAAATAAAGTTTCTGTAGCTACAAGAACTTTATAGGTTAACCACAAATCGGGATGGAAATTACAAAAACTCTCATAATTAAGAATGCTATCGGGACAAACTCAATGTTTAATTCAACTAAATCAAAATCTTAGAGCTAATGGATGTCACTCACTCCATTAACTAAAAGTTAATGTTCTAAAATTTAATATTTAAACTCTAAAATTTGACTTACATTTAATTTTATGTTTAATAAATCATAAAAATTTGAAAATCTTTAGAGATTTAGAAGCAAAATTGAAACTTTAAAGATATATTACACATTTTTTTCAAACTTAGGACACTTTTTAAAGTTTAAAAGCTAAACTTGTAATTTAACTCCTTTTTTAAAAAAAATAATTCACAAAATTGAAAGTTTATACTTCAATAAGAAATCAATCAAAGTTTTTAATGTTTAGATACTAAACTTGTAGTTTAGAGTTACATATTTTTTCTTTGCTTTCTTATTTACTTTTTAAAATTGTTTTAAAAAACAAAAATTAAGTTTTGAGAATTTAAAATAATAAAATAAATTAAATTAAAAATTTATTTTTATTTTTAAAATTTAACTAAGAATTAGGAGTGTTCAAAGAACTCGATCGACTTAATCCAATCCATATGATTTGGATTGAGTTAGGTTCAAATAAATAAAATATTATGGGTTGGGTTGGATTATGGATTCATCTAGAATATCTCAAACCAACTTGAACCAACTCAAAATTATTATTAATTTTTCAAAAATATATTTATTTTTTAATTTATTTTTTGGATCATTTATTCTCCAACAACTCCTAAAAATAATTGTTTTAACACTTGGAAAAGAAAATTATCATAATATAAATTAAAATTGAATTATTAATCTTAATTAAATATATGATAAATTTTTTACATAATAATATTTTACTTATTTTTTTAAAAAAAAATTAAATAAAACTCAAGATCCGAACAATTAAATATCATAATAATGATAAGAACTATGGTTAGAAAGTTATAAAAAAAAAAAAAATCAAACACAATTTTTCAAAATAAAAAAGAAAAAAGCGAGATAATTATCAAAGGGTAGAGCAAAGATTCATTAAATAGAACCATTAATCGTTTATAAGCTCTATTAAATAATTTTAAAAGTTTATGCAAAGGTTAAACTTATAATTAGATTTTTTTTTTCTTTAAAAAGACGAGAAGATTAGGATAAGTTGTAGAGAGAATATATATTGTGTCGCATTGCTATTAATGCAGATTCTTTCTTTCTTCTTCTTTTTTTTTTTTCTAATAAGAAAAATGCAGATTATTTTTGTACAATAAAAATCTGTAATTATCTGGTCGTACAGATATAGGGAAATTCGGTTTGTTATGGGCGGGTGGATTGGCACGTGGGAAACAGAGGATCCACCGCCCAATGGATCCGGGTCACCTTCCTTCTACTCCTCCGAAATCAACGGTCTTATTTTCCCTTAAATATAGCCGTTGGAAACTGCCCCATCTTTTCGAATATTTAAATCATCCACCTCTGTCCTTTCCTTTCCCAAAACAAACCACACGCTCTCCATGTGTTATCCCATTTTATATCCCTTCTAATTTTCTCCTCTAATTCCACCATTATTTAATTTCTAGTTTTTAATTTTTAAAAAGAGAAATTTTTAAAAATAAAAATATAACATAAATTATTTACGTAAAATAGCAAATTTTTAGATAGTTGGGATAAACGTTGATAGAAGCCTATCACTAATAAAGGCTGATAAAAGTCTATCAATATCCATCAGTGTTTTTTTTGTTATCTTCTATTAATAGTTTTACATTTTTTTATTTGTGAAAATTTTTCAAAAAAAATTAAATTTATAAATATTACTTTCTTTCATAAACTTTTTATGTTTTATCGTCATTTTTTTTACTAATACCTAAAAAATCTAAACCAAGTTTTGAAAATTAGAAAATGTAATTTTTAAAAATGGTTTACATTTTCAAAATTAGAAAAGAATTCAAATATTTTTTTTTTAAGAGTGATGAAAACTACAATAGAATAATTAAGAGGGAACAAATGTAAATTTTAAAAATATAAAACTATATCCAACTTGATTTAAATTAACTACTTTTAGTTTAAACATTACTTTTTTAATTTCTCTAATTCGTAGGATCTTTTTTATTAATATTAATATTTTTCAAACTAAATATAAGGTTGTTGTGAATTTTGTTATTGAAATATTGTAGTTTTGTTAATCTTCATTTCTTGAGAAGAGATGATGTATAACTTTTCTTCCATTCTCATCTTGTGATGATTACATTTATTTTCTTTTTCAGATTATTTAATATCACCAATTATATAAGATATAATTTAACATCCTACATAAATAAATCGACATATTAATCCTTTGATATACTACTAACAAAGTATGTTAAGAGGAGGATTCCATAATTGTTAAATATTACTAAGAGTTTTTTTATTTAGATTTTTAAAATGAGAAAATGATTGCTTTATCTTAAAAAATCAATATAAAATCTTTTCTTTTTTTTCTTAATAAGAAATATATGTTTTTTTTTTTTTTTTTACTTTATAAACTATAAGTAAATTATTATTATTATTATTATTATTATTATTATTATTTGGTAATTCATTGGTTATGGAAAGCTAATAAATATTGAACAGCAAGGGTATATATGGAAATTGGAAACCGTCTCCAAACATTTTTTTTTTTTAATTCAGTCTCCAAACTACAAAGAGGCACATAGATTCTAAAAATATTTTTCAAAAATTACTAACATAACTTTAGACATTTTACAATCAAAACTACAATAGAGAGTATAAAATCCTTTAGTCATATGAAAGTTGGAACTTGAAATAATGTTACAATGATTTGAAAAGTTGAAAAGAAAATTTGGATAAACATATACAATTTCACGTCATCGTCAACTTTAATTTCTTTTTTATGTTCCAATTTTTTTTTTTTTTAATTCTTTTGACTTGTATCGTTAATTGATAGTGCATTTGAATTAACTTTTTAAGTGTTTAATTGTGAAAATACTTTATTTTGAAAGAAAAAAATTGGAGTGTTTAACCACTCTTCAAAATAGATTTTGAAGTATATTTTAACTAGATTTTATTAAAAGAGTTTAAATAAAAATAAATTTTTTGAAAATCATTTTTTTTTCTTTAGTTAAATAACACTTCTTTATAATAAAAGTAATTAATATTTTCAAATAAATCCATCTGATTATTTAGTCACGACTCATAAACCTTATTCTCCCCATTTCTTTCTTATAAGAGAACGAAAATTATAAATTGGGAATTTTTGGCATCCGGCCAAACACGCCACAAAAAATTAAAACATAATAATAATAATAAAAGAAAAAAAATAAATGAAAATGAAAAACTGTGGAGGAGGCACAGTATATATAAAAAGGGTATTTACATAAAAGCCTTTCATCCAACCATTTCTCTCTGTCCCGCTTCCCAAACAGAAGCTCTGGCCGCGCCCACCGCCAAGAATCTCAGGTAACATTCTCACCGGAAAATCGCCATGCCGATTCTCTCATCTAACTCCAACTACCAATGGATCCTCTCTCTCAAGATCGTCTTAATCTCTACTGGAGTTTTGTTCATGGCCATCTTCCTCAAGCTCTCTGTTCCAGTGGTGACCGATTTCGTACTCTCTGAAATCCCTTCCATCTGGACCTGCTTTCTCTCCTGGTTAACGCCTCCTTATCTCTACTTGCTTATTAATTGCATAATCATCAGTATTGTTGCCTCTTCTAAGCTCCAGTCCAAGCTGGAGGATGATGCTTCCCTGTCGCCGATTCCGGAGACGGCCGCTCCTCCTCCGGTCGATAAGATCTCCTCTGACTATGCTGTCTGTGGCGGTAGCGACATTTTGAATGGATACAATAGTTACAACGCCAATCCGAACATGGTAACGAAGATTTCCGACCTTGAAATCGATGAATCGAACGACGTGTACGGACAGATGGTAGAATCTAGGGTTTCCGAGATGGAGAAGAAAGGGGAGAATGATTCTTTGATTTTGATGAAAGCTGGTGATGAGAATGATGTATCGAGCCTGATCACCACCACTCTGCCGTGGAAAGATTCCATCGGACTTCTATTTTCAAACGAGAAGGAGAAACCGCCAGTTTCTTCAAGAATCGGCCAACGGAAATTCGTAAAAGCCAGTCCTGAAGGTTCGATCTCTGATTCTCTCTGCTTATAATACATTAATATGGTTTCTACTATATCTAGTCAGTAAAATCACAGAGCTAATTTCACCATTAGAGATCTGAAATTTATCTGTAACAATAAATCCGGCGATTCAGAGTATCACACCGGTGAAGATCGCCGGAGCCGATCATTACACAAAGGACAAAACGAAACGGATTTTTTTTTTTTTTTTTTTTTTGAAAAAGTTAGTCAGAAATACCGAGCCTTCCGGTGGTAGGTCACACAGCGAACAGAATTGTATTTGAGTGCCGTTAAATGGCTAATGGCAAAAGAAGTAATTATAATGAAATGTATGGGGTTTTGTTTGGCCTTACAGGAAAGCCGTTGGGAGTTTCAAAACCAAAGCGGCAGGACACACTAGAGAGCACGTGGCGGACGATAACGGAAGGGAGATCGATGCCGTTGACGAGGCACTTAAGGAAGTCTGACACGTGGGAGTCGCACGGGCGAAGGGGCGCCGCTACGGTGGTGGACCCGGCGACGCCGCCATCTAAGGTTATGAAGAAGTCAGAGACGTTCAACGAGCGGAGCAGCGGTGGATCGCCGAGTCCATCTCCAGGCGGGTCGGGGAGGCTGAAGAGAGAACCGTCGCTGACTCAGGACGAGTTGAACCGCCGAGTTGAGGCGTTCATCAAGAAGTTTAACGACGAGATGAGGTTGCAGAGACAAGAATCGCTCAAGCAGTATCAAGAGATGATGGGCCGTGGAGCCCACAGCTTTTGAGAAACTTTTTGGGCCGACAAAGATCTTTTGGGCTTTCTTAACGAAGTACCACAAGAAAAGGATAAAAGAATATAGCCCCTTTTTTCATTTGTTTGTCCAGGAAATTCAACCATTTCCTTTTCTTTTTTTTTTTTTTCCAATTTATAAATAGATAGATTAGATAAGGAATTAAGGATTAGGATTTTTATTTTTGGGAGAAAATTAGTTTTTCTACCTCTTTTTTTTCATAATATTTTTTTAGATTTCTGTAGTTGGTACACATTTGAACTTGGTGTTCGTTTGGGGATGATGTTTGTTTATATTAAAAATTAATGTTTTGTTTTTTCTTTTTTTAACATTTTGTTAGATAAAGATTAGTTCGTCCTTTACATGCAGAAAAGCCTCTGGTTTTTTCCTTTTAAAAGAAATATAGATCTCACTAATGACATTCAAATTCCAGTAGAAATATTATATTATTTTGAAGTCCTTATCAAAATAATCCATTCTGTTTCATACTATTTCGGAAGGCTATAAAGTTCAAAAGGTTATGTTTTTCTTTGATCAAAAGAAGAGCATTTCAATAATTAATGATTAGATCAGAAGTTTTTAACCGTTGAAAAAAAAATAAATGTAAGAAAGGTAATGCGGTGAAAGTCTTTTTTTTCAGATGACTCGTTCATTCCTAATCTGTCTCCACAAATATATAAAATTTAACCTTTTGATTACGTTAGAATGTACGCGTGTAACTCTAACACAAACATGATAAATACGTTATAAAATGGGTACAAGTAGAAATTTTAATTACTTAAAACTATGATAGAAATGATTATTCTTAACGCAATATGTTATAAAATGCAGTAATAAACTCTAACGTAAGCAAAAAAAATTAGATTTCACAAATTTACAAGAGATAGGTAACCAATCATAAAATCTTTAAAAAAGTCATCAATACCAAAAAAAAAAAAAAAAAGAAAAAAACTCAAGAAAAAAAAAAGACTTTTCCAGTGATAAAAAGCATAGAAAAAGAATCTCACCTTTTTCTTTTCCTTTCTTTTACCTTTTTACCTTTATTTTTTTCCTTAACCATCTGCAATGACTCTAAAACCATTCATGGGGAAAATAGCGCCACCATTAATAATAATTTGATTTTTTTCTTTGAATGAGTAATCATTTGATTTTTAAAATTTATGTTTTCATAGTTGTAAATTTACAACGAGTATTCATTTCTAGGAGAACAATTTGAAATCAAATTAATTTATTTTTAAAACTTTAAAATCTGGCTTCAATTTTAAAAACATTTCTAAAATTTTTTTAAAAAACAAATCTTTCATTTTGTTGTCTATTTTTTAAGGAGCATCTTCAAATTTTAACTAAAAAGAAAAAGGTAAAAAAAAAAAAGTAACTTTAGAAAAAGAAGAAAAAAAAACATGAAGAAATGTTGAAAAACTAAGTAATATTTTTTAAAAACTAAATAGTTATCCACCGAAGTTCAAAGCATTGAACAAACAAGAAGATGAGAATTACAGGCTTAGTAAGTCGGTCATAGATTATTTGTTGAAACTTGAATGAATGATATTGTGATATTTATGGCGGTTGATCTTATCCACATAAAATTTAAGAGAGTGAGGCCAAAAGAAACACAGAAAAATATGAACCATTGAATGAGAGCAACATAATAGCCTCTCATCATTTATCTAAGGCATTTGTAAGTAATTATTTATATATCTACATTGCCATTGTGACTGGAAATAGTCTGTCCAAGAATGTATAAACACCTCCAACCAACAGTAATGCACCACTGCATGCATCAAACAACATACCAAAACCCATTTCAAAATTCTATAAATCCAAAGTCTCAAACTATCAATTAACTCAAAAGTTTGTAGAAAATAACATTTTTTGTGTTTTGAAGTTGAACCTCTTGTCTTTTTCTTGTGTTCAAAGGCCAATCATTTGAAATTGAACATTTTAGCTGTTATCTTAATGATGTGAGGATGAGTTTAAAGGAATTAACCTATAGGATTAATCCACGATGAGAACTTGCGGAAAGACAGAAGGCTCTGCAAGCATGCAAGAGTCATTTAGACAACAAAACCCGAGATTACAACAATCTACAATGAACTAAAGCGTCAAGAATAACAAGGGGGCAAACTTTTGATAAGTCACCTGATAAACTTATACTTCATTGCAGACAAAATATCTATATGCAGGTAAGTTCTTCCTATTATAACCATATTACCTGCAATGCTCCAGCAAATGAAGCAGCAAGAAGTAACGGCACGACGTAGCCGGTTGTGTATGTCAAAAGGAGGCTACCCCCGATGACAGGATCCTGTTATAAAAAGAGAGTAGTCATTAACAGAGAACACTGAGGAAAGGATTACAATTTCCTTCTACAGCAATTACGTTATCAACCGTATTGATTCTCTTAAGAGTTTTCACTTACTCCAAGGCCAACTTTAAGAGACAACAAGAACTTCGAGGGGGCATTTGGGGGCTAAGTTGGTTATTATAGTCTGTGAGTTATAATAGTCTGGTTGGGGCCAAACTATTTAGTCTAAGTAGAAAATAGTAAATATTGTAACAAACAGAGAAAGAGAGGATGAGTAGGAAATAGTAAACGTTGTAACAAAGAGAGATTTGAAATAGTAATATTATAATTAATTGTAGATTATAATTGTTGAAAATACCAACTATTATAATGGGAGTCCCAAATATAGAGTAGACTATAATAGTTCACTCCACTAACTTCAAATTGGTTGCCCAAACACCCCTGAATGATCAAATTTTCAACTCAGGCCCCTCATTTAAAGAGGGAAGCTCTAACCATCCCTAGCCCTTGGAAAAGTAGCCTATCATCATACTACCAATAAGGGTATATTGGATCCTCTATTTTCCATTCATTTTATAGAAGGAAGTATGTGTGTGAAAGAGGCAAACAAGTTTGTTGAATATATTTTAAATATGTGGTAAAAACCATGAGATGAAATCAAAACTTGCAACTGGTCAATATCATATAGACAGGTCATTTTTTAATTTCAAGGATTCTTTTACAAGGAATTATTTATATGATTCAATCTATTGAATCTAAGATCAGAGTCGTGTCAGCATAAGAAACGATTTAAGGCACCTTGGATGTAGCTACATATCCAAGTAAAGTAGCCAGCACAGGAGTACTGCAAGGAGATGCAGCCAAGGCAAATGTTAGCCCGGCTAGATATGCTTGCGCACCTATTACATCAGATATAAAAATCTTGTTAGGGCATCCAGATAAGTAACCAGTGGTAAAAAGGAAATGAAGAGGCCAATTACTTGATGGAAAGCTGGCAGCCGCAGAACGGGGATCGAAATTGTCGAAGAATGAGGGTAATCGCAACTCAATTATCTGCAACCCATGAAAAATTATAGAATCAAAATCCATCAGAAGACTAAACCAAAATGAAATTGTGAACAAAGCAGTCTGAGTACTTAGTTATCAGATTCTGCAATCCACTAACAAATACAAATAAGTGAAACTGATATCATTTATAATGAGACAAATTTAGTTATTCTTTCCACAAAAGAAATATGACTATGAATAATAGGCAATAATTTACCAAAGTACCCTTCAATCTTTGTGCATTATGCCTGTTGTTAATCATCAAAACGAAAAAAAGAAATTAAAAATCACAATAATAACTCCAGGACAGAGTTCCATATCATGATCATGGGTTGATGTTCTTACGAAGTTACAAATTACATCATAGGACATTTATGCAACACTCAGTTGAAAAGATTTCAGGTGCTAAAGGATAAAGATGTGGAAAAAACTTGGCCAGCAGTCAACTCTTCGCACAAAATTAGCATTTCAATTTCAAGTTTTCAAATTTGTAGTCCATAGAAATATCTAATCATGTTTTGATGAATACCTCCAGTAGGTTTAGGCCCATAATAACAGCTAAGCCTGAAGCAGCCAATGGTAATCCTTGGCCAATCTGACCATATGCCTTTCCAGCAAAAGAAGCTCCTATGCCTAATAGCGCTAGGGTTGTAGCAAGTCCTAATGAGAAAGCAACAGAGTTTCCAACGACCTGAAAAAATGAAGAGACCAAATTCCAATTAACTGCCTTTCTCAATGCAGTATCATCAGCACATTTTTTAACCATTTCTATGTAAACCAATACACTAAGGAACGACTTATCAAAATGATCTCCCCTAAGACATCGAACTTCCCTTATAACCAAAGCATCAGTTAATTACCACTATGCCCTTACTATTATCTTATTACTATTCCCAAAATATCCCTTACTCGTCTACTCACATTGATTCATATATTTCAATAGAAATGCTCTCAAGTTCAAAGTAACGATAGAAGATATAGTAACAATGATGATAAATCTGGACAGAGTAAGAATATGAAAAGAATATGAAGACTCTGGCATCGTAGAGCCATTGAATAATTTCTTTCTAGTCCTGGGTTATCGTTATTATTTTTCTATAACCAGGGTGTTGAAGGCCCCCCTCCTTACGATAGACTCATGGCCTACCCTACTTATTAAGGCCCCATTTGATTGTGATTCTGTGTTTAGTTTTTTGTTTTTAAGATCTATGCTCGTTCTCTCTCAATTTTCCAATCATGGTTAACTTTTGTTAAAGAAATCGTTGAATTCTAGTCAAATTCTAAAAACAATAACAAGTTTTTGAAAACTACCTTTTTCTATTGTTCAAAACTTGGCTTGGTTTTTGAAAATGTTCGTAGAAATTCGATAATAAAACATAGAAATTTATGGGTTGAAGAAGTGTTTATAAGCTCAATTTTCAAAAACTAAAAATCAAAATACAATTAGTTATCAAATAGGACCTAAACATTGAGCCCAGAGGGTTGAACCTAGGATCTTGGATGTATAACCAAACATCTAGAGCTCAATTGATTCAAAGATTTCTACGGTTTTATACTACGATAGCACAGAGCAAGAGGAGAAAATTGGAACTTGCTTAGAAAGTAGTTTACCTCTGCTCTACTCTTCCCTGACCCAAAAGCTCCTACAGAGTTCCATTGAATCACAACATCAACATAAGATGGAAAATAACAAACCGAGATTGCAAAAACAAGTGTATGAAATACTTACCTATGTAACCAAGGGTCAAAGGCAAAACACTCAGTGTGCAAGGGGAAAGACTTGTTACGAACCCTGCCCCAAAAATTACTGCCAAACTGTATAAAGGAATAAGTAGTCAAGGGCAGAGAAATAACAAAGAGCCGTTTACTATCAAATTCAAAGCATTAGAAGACATGAAAAGTAAAGGACAGAAAAACAAGACTGGACCTTGTGAAACTAAGAGCAGATAACTGATCCTGAACTGCAACATTAGCCTGTTGTCCAGCCAAATACAAGAAGCCTCCAAACCAATCTCCAATGCCACCATCAGCCAGAGTATAAACAGAAGCAGCTCCTTCCTGACTTGAAGGAAAATAATTCTAGTTCCTGATATAATGTACAGTTATACACCAAGCATAATATGCAGACTAATTTAGTTACCATGATATCCAATTGATAGAGATCAACATCTTAAGCAAGAAAACTAAGATGGCGAGTAATGCTAAAGAGCAGCCCTGTACCAAGCTTTCGTTTTTGTTGAAGTCACAATGAATTAACCATTCTTATCCGGTACACCCATACCCTCACCCCAAAAATAGAAAAATAAAATAAATAAACAATCAGAATCATTGTCATCATAAGCATAAACAATTGAAACTCACTTACAAATAAAGAAACATCTAACGACTATATGTCCAAGGGGATATAGAAATACATAAAGATTTCATTTAGATTCTTAAGGATTGGTGAAAAATAATATTCAAAATCTTTAAAAGTAATTAAATAAATGGATTTTAGTGAATTAAAGTCTCAAAAGAATATAGATTCAGGTGGCTTTAGAAAACACAATACACGACGACAATGAACTCTTACCGACATATGCTTTAAAGTTTCAGCCTTTGCAGCGTCTACTGCAAGGAAACTTGTCGCTGGAATATTGAAAACGAAATAAAATTAAGAATATTCATACTAAACCACAGCAGGGTAGAAGCCCAAGATGTATTTAATTCCTAAATAGGTAAAGTACAGTCTATTTTACTAGGAGTGAAAAGCAGGATTTAAGAGGAATATAAAAAAGGTTGCCTATGATACCATATACCTGATTGCTTGCGATTACTTATGAAATTACCAATCATAGTTATCTAATGAACAAACTATCAATTGAAACAGAACATAGATAGATTATTATAACAAGATTGAAGAAGAAGCATTACCAGAAATGGCATTTACAAAACCGACGGCTTGAAAAGAATTGCTGCTGTTTTTATTCTCCACCAACTCAATATCTTTACATTGATCATCAGCTGCGGATTGTCTCCCAAGAAATTTCATAGGCACGACACATTTACCTAAAGAAACCAGTCACCCTCTATTAGATAGTTCAATACATCATGATCAAAACATCCCCACCACAGTTCATCTCACAAAATGTACCCTAAAAATTTTCTCCTTGGATAAACCATTGAATACCCAATACTTGATTACGATGCAGGATTGAACCGAAAATTTGTGTACATCTTCAAGTGGGGTTTGAGTCATTGATTTTGATAGAGAACGAAATGATAGGTATTATTATTACCTGGCGTGTTGGGCTGTTGTAAACGTTTAGAGGTTGAAATTTTGATGAAATTGATGCCGAAACCACCAGAATGACTCATAAGGAGACTCATCTGGAAAATTAGGGAAGAAGTCTGGAATTGAGAAGTAAGTGAGACACTGCTCCGATGTTGAGGCGGGTTTTTTCTGGTTGGTAGTTGCCAAACAAACACGAAGAAGAAGAAGAAGAAGAAAATAACGAAAGTCGGAGAGCGAGTCTGGTGAAGCTGTTCATAATTTATTGTAATTGTGTA